>JAZHRO010000013.1:103670000-104920000 GCA_037157565.1 Thalassia testudinum | reverse complement strand
CTTGTAGATCAACCATTAGCCATGACAACTTCATCTATGAAATAATCGTCACTAACCTCTTTCGCATCCTCTTACTTATTAGCACTGTAGGGAACCTTTTTGTTACTTTATTGTACATAATCACCGTGAAGAGAGGCCTTACATTCTCTCACTAAAGGGAAAAAATGTCATTGTAAATAGTTTCGTATTTCACATATACATCTATTTTAAGAGTATGCTTTCATTAATTGTCAAAATTATAAAATTTATGATTTTAAGTTATTTTTGTCAATAAATTTTAAAATTTCATGATTTTACATTGACTATCATTGTAAATCATATTTATTGTAAAGGTAGGACAAGTCATCTGCTGAAATCATTTCATATTATTTCATTGAATATGCGATAGGTAAATTAGATGTTGCAAAGGACAAAAGAGTAAAGTATAGCCAAAATATAAACAAATGTACGTTGAAATGCGTTTTGGAATGCACAAAGTGAGATTGATGATTTTCAATCAGTGTATTTTAGTTTTCCACCGGTGGAAATTACTTTCTATAGATGAAAAGTCACTTCTCATAGGTGAAAAATCATGTTCCAAGTAAAAAGTCATATACAATCAATAAAAAAGCAAAACACACGAGTGTTTTTTCATTTTTAACTAGCATGTTTTGATTTTCAATTGGTGTATTTTGATTTTTAAGTAATTGAAAATCATTTCAACAAGTATTTTTTGATTCGCTTGATTTTCAACACATTCACCGTAAGTTGTAAAATGCATTACAACACACATTTTCGTAGTATATTCTAAAATATATTCTAATATATGAATCATTTTGGAAGGACATTTTTGAAAAATTTTGTAACCTTTTACTAATGGTGGCAAGTATGTATCATAATAAATACCATGACAAACTGATGTTCACAAAGTTTAAGAAAGGTCATTCAAATGACTCGTTAATTGTAAGTTGACTTTTGATTATTATTTTTATATATTAGTTTGTGTTCTTTATCTAGAAGCAAACTTGTGGTGAATATTATAATTATATTTTTTCAATGCTTGTTACATGATTACTTGTTCTCTGCATATTTATTACATATTTGACCATCTTTGGTAACATTTAATTACTTCATAATTCTTGGGTGAGGATAAAATCCTTATTTATGTCAAATTGTTTTAGATAACTTGATCCAAAATGAAATGTCACTTTAGATAAAAAAATTTTGCATGTGTTATTTGATTTATGGATAATCTTTTTCTCTCCTAATAGTACAAGTTTGGCACCAAAATTCTAATAACATTTATATTGTAATGGCATTTTTTTGAGGGGCATCCTTGCTTATCTAACATTGTTTATCCTAAGTTTATATTAAACCTAATGATGCAAATAACATTTTTTTTTAATTTTCTTTATGCGTTTGGAAGGTTAGAGTGACATAAGATATGACACTTTGATGTTTATACACTCAGAGAGAGCGAGAATGTGTATATCGTGACTCCCATAATTAGAAAATTGAGCTTAGGCATATTATTATTATGGAGTGGAAATGTTTAATAGCCACATGCATCAAGGCATGTATAAGACTTCATTTTTTTTCCTTTATCTTCAAATGGTAAATAATTTTCACAACGTGAAGTGAGAACGAAATCCATGTTGGGTAATTGACAGCATTAGGAGTAGTCCGTTGGTGGTCTAACAGGTACTTAATCGTTATAACTATTGTTCCTGCTAAGACACCCTTTCATTTCTCTATTTCTTCTCCCCTTGAATAATCAATTGTGTAGTTAAACAAAAAAAATCAATCGTAGGAGTAAACAGATTAAAAAAGATATTTGAAGGCTTAAAAACATCTTTCTAAATTTCTTCTTAATTTTAATCCTCGTAAAATCAAGGCTTCGCAAGTCCATCATTCTATAACGAATCCGTGATGGAAATTTTAGAGAGTGAGCACGCAAACACGTGATAACAAATAATAGATAGCCACCTCTTCGATATTTATCATATGGTATAACAAAAATGATAAAAAGAAAATGTATGAATTTATCCAACACCAGGACGCAAGTTGGGTGAATCTTGTAATTTATTTGACCACCACTGACTCATCTAATTAATATACGAGATAGTTTGCTATATCACTTGCCTAAGAAATACTAAAATTTGCAAGCTGCTATCCTTAGTCTAACTTCAACTTATTCATGTAGACGCTTGCATAGACAATGTGCTAATTGATAATTATGTAATTTCATAAGGATAAAATTAATGATGCAATCACATCAAAGCCACCAGCAATTTTCTTTTGGTATCCTTTTAAAAAGAGAAATTCTTGTCCTACAGTTCATGATATTGCAGGATATCACGTAATTCTTCCTCATCCATGACCACCGATTTGCATGTTCATCTCAAATCAATGAACAAGAGAATAACAGCCTTCAACACCGTTAACATGCTCGTAGTTGGTTGGGTAGATTTCTTGTGGCCGTTCTTGTGCTTACTTTATTTGTTTAAATTTTTTTCTTTCGCACTATTTATCTCCTTTTAATATATATTTTTAACCTCTCATCCCCCTCAAACTATCTTATTAGCAATTAGGTGACTCATACATGATCGACTTTAGCTTTTCTTGATGGGTCCTTGCCATTTGTCATGTAATGTTCTCATTTACCATTCATCACATCCATCCTTTTGATCCAATTAACTGTCTTAACTATCCTGTCTTAACTATCCTATAAGTAACCGACACAATCTATAGCCACCTATCATTCGACTAACCTTTCATTTAGTTTGACCAATTTCATGACCATAGCTTATTTTAAATGGTACCCAAAAGTAATAAAAGGAATAACTGTAGCCTTTGGCTCCAATCCCTCACAATCACCTAAGAAACCTAAAGACTTATGTGTTAATTCTCTAACTACATCCTAGGTATATAAAGTTTTTGAGAAAATTAGTGGTGCCAAATTCAAGGAGGTAAACCTATCATATGTGATGACTTTGGTCAATTAAGAGATTTTTGATGCAATTAACTTACTTAGTCAGTTACTTTGACCATGATTTTTATTATCCAAATGGATGCGAAGTAATCTACAATGGCCTAGTGAGGTTATTTCACGCTGACTTTGTTGTGACTAGTTGCTAAATTTATAGTGATGAGGAATACCATTAAGGTCATTTTGAAACTAATATCCAAATTAATTGATGACTAAATTCTAGATCAACTATTAGGTTGTGTTTGATAGTGGGATAAAAATTATATCAGGATAAAGTAATGCAGAAATAAGTGGAGAGAGGTGTTTGGTTGAGATATAAGAATAAATGGTAGATAAAATGATTGGTATTGTAATGTGATGTTGAGAGATAATTTTTTAATATTATAACATAGGTATGAGTGGATTGAGAGTGAATATATTTTTATGGGCGTATTATGTTGAAGTTGATATATTTTAATATATATTAATATTAATGTGATGTAGTTGGATAGTTTGACATTAAAGTTGATTCGTGAAATGGAATAAGTTATATCCTTCGACTTAAGAATTAATTCTTTTAACATTCCATTGATAACCTTTTGACCAAGAAATAACCCTTTAGTTATTCCTCGGCCAAATGGAGGCTTAAAGAGCTTAATGGGAAATTTTCCATGGAGGATGTATCTAAATAAATTCTTGAAATTGAGCATTATAAGCCCAAACTTTATTTTTACAAGACTAAAGAACTAAAATTGGTTCCTAAAATCTTATCTCAAACTCTATCTTGGAATGCGTTTGGAAGAGTGGTGGATTTGATCATATCTACAAGGAGCTTACATTAGTTATTTACACCATGATCAAAGAAAAGAAGATAAATTGGACCAACTTTATCATTGATAAAATGGGTGAAATACATGCCACTTGTCTTCCTTATGGAACCCTCCTTACATTTCTCTTTTATTTTTCTAAAGGCCCTTGGAAGTCTAAACAATACCCAATTATATAAATGTTTCGATTGCATTACTCTTAAGAAGATGAATCAAAATAAGTGGAGAGAAAAGAGAAAGGTGAGGCACATGGTGTTGAGGAACCCCTGAATGACAACCAACCAATCAACATTGAAGAACAACTTCACCAAGAACAATCATTGGCCTTACCTAATCTCGAAGAATATCCCTCCTTCCATGAGAGATGGCCCTACATCTTTACACATTTTGATGACCCTTTCCAAGAGGCGATGGTGGATGGGATGAATCTTCATGTTTCATACGCAAGAGGAAGAAAGGGACCAAAGAATGGCAATGGCATTCCAACTCAACAATATAGTGGCATTTCTCAAAAATCTGTAGCTTGATGTTAAAGAAATGAAGAAAGGAAAGAAAAAGATGTAGCATGCACTTCTTATCTTTTATTTTTACATCCACAACACGTTTTTTATCAATGGACTATTTGCCATGCATTAAACCTTGAGCTAGGAAACTTAAGACCTAGAATCTATAACCCTCTATGTATGTTTTTATTTATCTATGTGGACATTATGCTCTTAACTAGAGCATGTAACCCTTATTCTCCTCCCTTATTTGATACTAACAAAAAGGGGGAGAATTTATTAGTGTGGGGAGGAGGGCATCAAGAAGACTTCTAATGATTTTTCTAGCATTGTCCATTTATCTTAAAATTTTTGCATCATGAAATTCCTTGTATATTTTGTAATAATCAAAAGGAGGAAATTGAAAGTAAAACTTTTGATAATAACAAATAAGAGCAGTATACAAAGATTCTAGCCTTGAAAAGTATAGAAGAATATAAGAAGGACATGGAGATTTAGGAGCAAGGTGAATGGCTTAAAGACTTGACGATGAGAAGAAAATGAATAATTGTATATTTTTATGTACTGTTCTTATTAGGAATTCCAACGCAATGATTTAAGCTCTCAATAGGTGTGTAGGAAGTTTGAAGAGCAAGTATATGGCTTTCTCTCTTTGATGTTCTTTTTATGTGACAATATTAATGGGAAGAATTGATTCTCTTGTTTCTAACAATGGTGAGCCAATAAGTTATTCATTGAGGAGTTAGAAAGGCTCTAGAATGGTTAAGAGAGGCCTTATAATCGTTGGAAGAGATTAGGATAAAGATCTCTCAAAATTAGGACAGATTACAAAGTGATCCCAACAGGTATTATAGTATCAGACATTTTGTTGACTAATCAGTCATCTGATCTGTTTGGTCAGACATCTAAAGAAAAAAGGTGGACATGTGATAAAAAGGGCTCTAGAAGGTAGTCAATAGGCACTTGTCTAGGAGACGTCTGATCAAGTGATTAGATGACTTATTTGAGAATACTGAACATTTGACTGAAGGATTGGTCGTTTATTGCTATACCCAAATTTTCCTAGAATTGGATTTGGAATGAGTTAGGACATTTCGTCTAAATGTTGGTCGACATATAGGACATTTAATCCTATTGTTGGACTTCTGATGTGGAAATCAATTTTGGATTCAAGCTTCTAACATAAGATCTTTCTCAATTTAGGTTTCCAAGGTCTAACGAGTAGCTGTGTGTCTTTCGATGGTCTTATAGGACATCTAATGGACCTATAAGGCATCTGATAGAAAGGTTGGTTGTCTGATAACCCAAGGTGACTGTTGAGCTACCAATGGTCAGTACAGGAGATGTCTAATAAATAGGTCAGTTGGCTGATAGTGAGGTTTCAGACGTCTTACAAAGACATTAGATGTTAGATGTGTGCTGAATATTTCTATTTTGGATTTCCTTCTAAGTCTAGAATTCATTTTAAGTGTCTTGAGGTTATGTAAGTGTTGCTTAGGACTAGGTTACCATACTTGGACTTTTACATCATGTCTAAATAAAGAAAATACTGATAGGATCTATAGAAAGATGGCTACGTGCATAAACGCTCAAATACAATATCAGTAATAACAAGAAATATTTGCACAAATTACAATAACAGAAATTAGCACAAGATGTATACTGGTTCCCCATTCACTTGGGTATTCCACTACCTAAGCCTCCCAACTTAGGGTTTTTAACCCTATTTCCTCAACCCCGAGGAAATTAATTTACTAAACAAGGTAATTAACGAGTTATCTTAATCCAAGTACAAGAGACGAGTTTGTTACAACCCAACGAGCAACAAGCTAAAAAATAAATAAAGCACAGGTGTAAGAAAAATAAAATCTTACAACAAAGTTCCTATGCCTCCCAACAATAATTAAATAGAATACCAATTGAGAGCCTAGGATGGATGTGAATCGCTTCGTAGGTGCGTGACAAAGACACATCGTTGAGCTTGCAAGAATGTAGAGAGAGTAAATGGCAAGTGTTACGACCCGATTCCCGAATCCTTACATGACCCAAGACCGACTCGACTCAACTAATCAGAAAGACCCAGTCGTTCAACAAGAAATAACCGAAAAGCAGGAAAATAAATCACATTCACTATGCAATGTAACTAACAGTAAAAGTGTACAAGTAGTAAAGGAAAGTACAAGCTGCTAGTCAGTACATATCACAACAACAACAGGAAAAATAGAACAAAAGTACAGTAACAGAAACAGTAACAACAGTCTAAACTCACTAGCAGAAAAGAGAGTACAACAACAGTAAGAAAACTACTATTGAGCTTGATTGGGCCCAACACCCTCTGCAGCCGGTAACTCGGGTTGCTCAACTCCTGGACCTGTAAAGGGTTATGAGAAAACGGAGTCATTGAATGCTGAGTAGAGTGGTAACCAGACTATTTAAAGCAGTAAAAACTAGTAGGTAAATTTATCTTTCTCAGTTATTTCTTTTACAAGTGATTTAATTTCACCCCATTGGTTTACTTTCAGGTTTCTTTCTTGATCTCGCATGTCCCTCATGGGAACGATCTTGATTGCAGTCTTTTCTGAAGAGTAGAAAGTACACGTGGTGCTCTCCTGGTTGAGAGAGTCCCCCGTGGTAGTCCTACACCCAGCCAACCACCCCAAGGTCACAGACAAACGTAGCGGTGACTACGGCATGCGCGATAAGCGCACGGGTAGCTACCCCACACTGGCACGCGGTTAGTCGTTTCCACTAGCGGGTACGCCCAAAGTACAGCATGGAATAGTATAGGGCCTAGCCCTCTTAGCAACAAGGGCTTAGCCCCTCAGAACTAAATAAGGGTCTTGCCCCTCCACGGTCCGCGCACCCTCGTCTGACAACCTTGGTTTGCCTAGAAGACCTAACAAGTCGGTGTAGGGTGGCTGGCTGAACCTCAGGCCCCGTGGGGTGGCTAGCTCCCCCCTACACTAGTAGCTCGCCTCGGTACCATGTACGCGAGGGCCAACAGAAGTTGGTGTAGAGTGGCCAATCCTAACCCCGGGTCCCAACCCAAGGGCGGCTAGCTCCACTCTACACTAAAAAGGGGACAATCACTCTCCTTGGTACCACGTACTCAAGGGCCAGCACACTTCCCGTCCACATTTCCAGGCCTTTCCATCTAACCATAGGAGCTCTACTCCTAACTCCCCGTAGGGTTCATGCTCATGTTCGTCATATTATTCTAATACAAGTTTCATCATTCACGATTTGATTCTCGTTTATACACATGTAGCTCGTATTTCCACAATTTAACACATGCAATAAGTGATATCACAGGTAACTGTTTAATTATCTCAAGCAGCTTATATTTTACCAGGCAACTCGTATTCATTAACAGGCAATTGCTAACAATTTAGCTCATTCATTTATAAATACAGTTTTAATCACGCAAGCAAGCGGTTCACCCATTTCTCGTCCTAGGGTTCATGCAACATCCTAGGTTTCCAGTTATCTAATTTTTATAGATGCATTCATATTTTATAAGTAGAATAGGGGGAAATTGTTAGTTCAACCACTCATATATAATATTTTGATGATTTTACAAAATGAAGAAAATGAAATAAAAAATAAAGCGTAGCATATTATTTTCTCTCTGTAATAACATATTTGTAGGATTTCATAAAGTTTTCCAAGACGGGAGATTAAAAGCATGAAGACAAGTAGCATAAGTATTAGGTCTTAGGCTTTTTCATGTAAACTTTCAAAGGTTGTAATTTTTATTTTATTTAAGTCTAGAAATGTTGTAAAGAGCCTCCAAACATAACCTATAAATAGCTAACTTAGGCTCTCTACACTTAGGATAAATTAGAAACAAAAACCCAACACTTATACTTTTATCAGACGTCCAGAACAATGGTCAGACGTCTGATTTTCCACTTTAAGACGTCTAACAAGTGTCTCAAACGTCTAATTTCCAAGAGTTCTGCCTCCAGTAGGCAAAAATGAATTTCCAAACGTCTGGACACACTTCCAGACGTCTACCTTTGAACTGTTGGCCATGATTTTCTGTGCGTATCTCATTACGGCCATAAAATCTTTTGGCAGAAGAAGTAGGGGAGTGTTTTTTGATTTTCAGACGTCTGCTGATTTCTCCAGACGTCCATAACGACGTCTGATACTTTAAACCTAGAACCCTGTTTGGATCTGATGAAAACAGAAACGAATCCACCCTTTATTAGACGTCCAATAACCTAATCAGACGTCTTATGTGAAAATATCAGACGTCCTTCTTTTGATCCAATGGAGTCAGTTTAGGATGGCTGAAACGTCGGTTCTGTTATAACGTTGTAGTAAAGCCGGTTATTACCAACATTTCAAATATAAATTTTTTTTACTCGGAAAAATAAAAGAGTTCCCGAGGTCGAACTCAGGGAGCAAGTTGTATTCTAGAGATATACATGTTTCTTTTACAAAAATAAAGAGAGAGAGAGAATTTGTTGTTCTCTTTGTTCTGCAGAGGGGGGTGCTCTTCTTTATCTCTTTCTTTAGATCTCCTTCTTTCTCTCTGTTCAGGTGATATTCTTCTCTTGCAATGGTGGTGCTCTTCTTCTTCTTCCTGCTGTTCTTCCGTTGGTGATGTTCTTCTTTCTTCAGAGCTCCTTGTTCTTCTTCTTCTTTCGCGTTGGCCGTTGCTCTTCCTTCTTCTTCAGCGGGTCTGCTTCTTCTTCTTTGGCTGCTGACCTTCCGTCGTCTGCCCCGGTGCTGAGACGACTTAACGATGCCTTTGCTACAGTGCAGCAGCTCCTTCTTCTTCAGCGGGTCTGCTTCTTCTTCTTTGGCCTGCACACTTCAGAATTTTTTCGTCAAGAGGCAAAACCTACTCTACCCCCCCCCTCCCCCGCGTATCTCTCTCTCTCTGAAATCACTCTTCGGAAGCTCTCCCAGAGCGCTACCGGGTAATCGGGTTCGGGTCAGGCCCGGGTCCAGGCCCACCGGCGTGCGTGGTGGGCGAGGAGTGCAGGTCAGTCTAATCGGGTCGGGCCAGGTCCGCGGAGCGTGGTCACGGACGAGGCCGGGTCGGGTCGGGTGAGAGGGACCTCACCCCGTGGTAACTGAGGCAAACAGATGGTGGCACTTTTGCAATTTATGTGGGTGTGTGGCTTCAGAAATTCCCGAGGTGGGACTATCCGCGCACCCCTTTTCTCTCACGCCTGCAATAGGGATGGTGCTTCCAATTGCAACAGCTGTTGAGGCTCGCAACTCCAATTGAGGGCCAGGGTGTGTGCGCAAGACTCTTTCGCGCAGCCTAGGTCTTCAACCTGGGATATCTAGGCTTGGAGCAACCTCAAGCAAGCTTCGAGCTTCCTCGCCAATGGCGGTCAAGGCCTGGAACCTGAAATCAATGGAACGGCCTCTGTAACGACCCGGTTCCCGAGTCCCTACGAGACACGAGAACCGGACCGACTCGACTAATCCCAAGACCCAGTCGTCCAACGAGGAAGTAACCAAAAGACAGTAAAATAAACCACATTCAGCATGAATATAACTAACAGTAAAAAGTACAGCAGTAAGGAAAGAAACTACTACAGTAGGCACCACCACAACAGTAAAACAACATTTATCATATAACAAAAACTGCAGGTAAAGAAGGTACAGCGGAAACAAAACTACTCACTAGAACAGAAACTAAAGAAGGTACAAAGCTGTGGCAACTCTACTGGACCCTACTCGGCCCAGCGTCCTCTGCGGCCGCCGACCCTGGCTGCTCAACACCTGGTCCTGAAAAAGGTAACGAGTGTAACACGTCAGCAAAACGCTGAGTAGAGTGGCAAACTAACTAAAGGCAACAGTAGAGTGTACAGTAGCTGTTATGTTCTATTACTTCCTTTATTCACATCTTTCAATTTTTCTCACTATTTCATTTACTTCTCAGATCCTTTACTTGATCTCGAATGTCCTCGTGGGACGATCTTGATTGCAGTCTTTTCCAACAGTAGAAGTAGCACGTGGTGCTCTCCTGGCCGGGAGAGTCCCCCGTGGTGATCCTACCCTCAGTCAACCACCCCAAGGTCACTGACAGACGTAACGGTGACTACGGCACGCGCGATAAACGCACAGGTAGCTAGCCCGTACTGGCACGCGGTCAGTCGTTTCCGTTAACGGGTGCGCCCAAAGCACAGCACGGAACCAGGGCAGAGCCCTCTCAGTAACAGGGGTCCAACCCCTCCACAGTAACCAAACCGGGGCCTTGCCCCTCCACAGTCCGCGCACCCTCGTCTGACTACCCTGGTTTGCCCTAGTGGGCCTAACAAGTCGGTGAAGGAGGCTAGCAGAACCCCGGGGCCCGTGGGGTAGCTAGTACTCTCCTAACACTACTAGCTCTCCTCGGTACTACGTACACGAGGGCCAACAAGTCGGTACAGAGCGGCCAAGCCTAACCCCGGGTCCCTGGGGCGGCTGGCCCCACTCTGCACTAAAACAGGTACAGGTACTTCCCTTGGTACTGCGTACCCAAGAGACAGTACAACTACATCTCAGTTCCATTCCTTTTCTTTCCAGGAGTTCCACTCCTAATTCCCCGTAGGGTTCCAGCTCTTTATCTCAGAACATCATATGTTTCACTTTCCAGATTCACGTTCTCACATTCCATGATCTCAACATGTTTCCTTGTTCATAACAGGCAGCTGTTAATTAATTTCACAGGCAGCTTATATATTCCTTTCCATTTTTCCAAGACTGCAGTAATATACATTCCACTAGTTTTTCCATCCTAGGATTCATGCCATATCCTAGGATCTATCATACAATCTAATTTTCCGGCCCTAGGATTCATGCAACACCTAGGAGCTATCATTCCATACATTTCTCATTCCTAGGGTTCATGCAATGCCCTAGGTTCTAGTTATGGTTCCATACTTTAACAGATTTTATTAATGCTTAAAACCACTCTACCAGGTACAACGGAAGTAATGGGGGCGTGGTCGGGAATCCCGCGCGCCTCCGCGACTCTCAAGACGGCAACCGAACGAGGTCCTATCACGAGGATCAAACACAAGGAGTGTCTCAAAATAGTGTATAGCTACTGTAGGCGGGTAGAGGAATAAATTCTGAAACGAACGCAACTCGAATCACGGAAAACGGAGCCCAAACGGGCCCTAAACGGGTCGAGAAAGACAATACTGTGCAAAATCAGACGTCTGGAACTCCTTCCAGACGTCTTAAACGGTGGATCAGAGAATTACCTGTTCGGCTTGGTTCCCCGGACGTCCAGAAGTCTGTGGCGACGTCTCTCCTAGATCCCAGACGTCCGATGGTATCTCCGGACGTCTGGAGGTCACTCCCGCCGTCTGGTACAACTTCCAGACGTCGGATTCGCAAAGGATGACGAATCCGAACACCTGCGCACAGCCAACCCTCCTCCTTCAGTACGGTCAGTCGACAAAAGAAGAAGGAGAAAGCGGAACTCACCTTTCAGACGTCTGTATGATCACACAGACGTCGACCTTGCCGTCTGGATATCAGTCCAGACGTCTGATTCTGGAGATTTTTCCAGAATCAGAACCTCGCTCGGCCTCCGCTCGCGACGCCGCCCGCGTCGCACCTCGCGCGTCCGCTGCTCCGCCCGCAGCAGGTCCCTCTTCGCGACGCTCTGCGCCCCCTGCGCCCTCCGCCGGCCGGCCAAGCCGCTCCCGGCGAGCTCGCCCTCACGGCAGAGTCCCGCCCTCGCACGCCGCAGCTCCTCCGCGCCTTTGCTGCGCCGCTGCCGCTCGCTCCGCCCGCAGCAGGAGAGGAGGAAGATGGTGGAGACGGGAGGGGAGGCGCGCCCCCTCCCCCTTTTAACGCCGCGCGGAGAGGAGGAGAGAGACGGCCGCAGTCGCCTGCAGCCGCAGAGAAGATGCGGATCGCAGGTCTGCGCGCACAGGCGCGCAGACGAATATCCCGTGCGAGTATAACTGTTCGTCAGACGTCTGTAAACTATCCCGGACGTCTGGTCAGACGTCTGGATGTGATCCCAGACGTCTTGACAGACGTCTGGGCCACCTCCCAGACGTCTTAAAAGACGTCTGGGGTACGCGCTCGTTACAATATAACAAACTCAAAGGAAGTTTCGTCCCCGAAACTTGCGCCAACTAGGGTGCGGAAAAAGGATGTCCAAATAACCATAACAAACTCAAAGAGGACCGAAGCCGGTCCGAAAAGACGTACCCGCGAAAAGCTCTGGGTACCGCTCCCGCATTGCCGCCTCAGGCTCCCAGGTAGCCTCCTCGTACCGCTGGCTCCTCCACAAAACCTTTACCAGGGGTACTTGCTTTCGTCTCAACCTGCGGACGGCTCGGTCTAGGATCTGCACTGGCCGCTCGGGGTAGGTCAGGTCGTCGCTCACCTCGACGCTCTCGTGACTCAGTACGTGGCTGAGATCGGCTACGTACTTCCTGAGGTTGGACACGTGGAACACATCGTGCACACCAGAAAGCTGCGGGGGAAGGGCAAGTCTGTAAGCAACGGGTCCAACCCGCTCCAGGACCTCGAAGGGCCCCACGAACCTCGGCGCGAGCTTCCCTCTCACCCCAAACCGCTGTAAGCCCTTCATGGGCGAAACACGAAGAAAGACGTGGTCCCCAACCTCGAACTGCACCTCTCTGCGTCTGCGATCTGCGTAGCTCTTCTGTCTGCTCCTGACAGTGCGGAGTCGTCTGTGGATCTGTTCAACTACCTCCTGACTCTGCCGGATCATCCTGGGGCCAACCTCCCACTTGGTTCCCACCTCAACCCAACTCAATGGTGCCGTGCATTTCCGCCCGTACAGAGCCTCGTAGGGAGCCATGCCGATGCTCGAGTGATAACTGTTGTTGTATGCAAACTCTGCCAGGGGCAGGTGTTCCTCCCAAGAGCCCCTCCAGTCTAGTACACAGGCACGCAAAAGATCCTCAAGTGTCTGTATCGTGCGTTCCGACTGTCCGTCCGTCTGGGGGTGGTAAGCCGTGCTAAACCTCAACCTCGTCCCCAAAGCCTGCTGAAACTCAGCCCAAAACTGGGACGTAAAGCGGGTATCCCGGTCGGATACGATCTCCCGCGGAACTCCATGTAGTCGCACCACATCACGGATATACCTCTCTGCCAACTGTGCTGGTCCCAAAGTGACTCGGATCGGCAAGAATCGTGCCGTCTTCGTCAACCTATCCACTATTACCCAGACCGCGTCGTGTCCTCGCTGGGTAACAGGTAAACCCACCACCAAGTCCATGGTGATGCTCTCCCACTTCCACTCTGGCACTGGAAGCAGCTGAAGCGGCCCTGCAGGCCTCTGATGCTCGGCTTTCACCTGCTGGCACACTAAGCACTGCTGCACGAACTCACCCACATCCCGCTTCATCCCTCTCCACCAGAACTCGCGTCTCAAGTCATGGTACATTTTCGTGTTTCCGGGATGTATGGTGAATCTGGAACCGTGTGCCTCAGTCAGGAGCTCTCTCAACAGCTCCTCGTCTCTGGGGACGCACAGCCGTCCCCTCAAGCGTAACACCTGGTCTGTGAAAGAGAAGTCCCCTGGGTCCCCTGACAGTACTCTGTCGCGCAAAGACTGCAAGTACGGATCGGCCATCTGTCCCGTGATGATGCGGTCTATCAACTCTGGTCTGGTCTGCCGTGTCACCGTCACTGCCCCACAGTATCCTCGTAACTCTAGAGGTCGCCAACTGCCCACCTCCTCCAAAAGGCTCCAACTCTGTAACTGTAGACTGGCCAAGCGTGCGGGCGCCTTACGGCTCAAGGCGTCAGCCACCACATTGGCCTTTCCCGGGTGGTAGGAGATGCTGCAGTCGTAGTCCTTCAGGAGCTCCAACCAACGTCTCTGTCTCATGTTGAGCTCCTTCTGGTCAAAAAGATATCTGAGGCTCTTGTGATCTGTAAAAATCTCGAAGGTCTCACCGTACAAGTAGTGCCTCCATGTCTTCAGCGCGAAGACAACAGCTGCCAACTCTAGGTCATGGGTAGGGTAGGTATGCTCATGGGGCTTCAGTTGCCGCGAAGCGTAAGCGACCACGTGACCCCTCTGCATGAGCACACCTCCTAACCCCTGCAAGGAAGCGTCCGTGTACACGACGAACCCGCCACTACTGTCAGGAATGGTGAGCACGGGAGCCGAGGTCAACCTCTCCTTCAGCTCCAGAAAACACGCCTCACAGGCGTCTGTCCAAGTGAAAGGCACATCCTTCCGAGTCAACTGTGTCATAGGACGTGCAATCTGCGAAAACCCTCTGATGAACCGTCTGTAGTAACCTGCCAGTCCCAGGAAACTGCGAATCTCAGTGACTGAACGCGGTCTCTCCCACCTGAGCACTGCCTCGACCTTGGCGGGATCCACCGCCAGGCCGTCTCCAGAGATCACATGACCCAAAAATGTCACCTCCCTCAACCAGAACTCGCACTTGCTGTATTTGGCGTACAGCCTGCGTCGTCTCAGAGTGTCCAGAACCATCCGCAAGTGCTGTCCGTGCTGCGTCCGATCTCTAGAATAGATGAGTACATCATCTATGAAAACCACCACAAACTGGTCCAAGTACGGTCTGAACACCCGGTTCATCAGGTCCATGAAAGCAGCGGGGGCATTGGTCAGCCCAAACGGCATGACCAAAAACTCGTAGTGTCCGTACCGGGTGCGGAAAGCTGTCTTGGAGACGTCGGTCTCCCTGATCCTCAACTGGTGGTATCCAGACCTCAAGTCGATCTTGGAAAACACCGTGGCACCCCGCAACTGGTCAAACAAATCGTCAATCCTCGGCAGCGGATATCGGTTCTTGATGGTGACCCTATTCAGCTGTCTGTAGTCCACACAAAGGCGTAGGGTCCCATCCTTCTTCTTCACAAACAGTACCGGGGCTCCCCAGGGAGACGCACTGGGCCTCACGAAACCCTTCTCCAAAAGGTCCTGCAACTGAGACTTGAGCTCTCGCAGCTCAAGCGGTGCCATCCTGTATGGCGCGGTGGAGATGGGGTTGGTCCCTGGTACTAGTGAGATCTCAAACTCGATCTCACGCTCGGGCGGTAGTCCTGGTAACTCGTCTGGAAACACGTCGGGGTACTCTCTGACCACCGGGATGCTCTGGAAGTCTGCCACGGGGCTGTGCTCTGCCACCACACAAGCTAAGAAGCCCTCACACCCCTGGCTCAAAAGTCTCGCCGCCCGAAGTGCCGAAATGCACCTGAAACCTCCGTCCACTGGCTGCCCGTGAAACTCGAAGGAAGGCAACTCCGGAATGGAGAAGACAATCTTCCTCTCAAAGCAGTCTACCAATGCGTGGTAAGCGGACAGCCAATCCATCCCCAGGATCACCCCAAAGTCCTCCATCTGTATCATAATCAGGTCAGCTGGCAGGCTGTGTCCCCCGATGCTGACCCCGCAACCCGTGTACACCTCCTCAGCTACAAACAGCTGACCACTCGGACCTCTGATTACGAACGGGTTCTCTAACAATGTATAATCCTGGTCCAAACTAACTGCGAAACTGTCTGCGACAAACGAGTGCGTAGCGCCGGAATCGAAAAGCGTGTAAACGAGTCTGCCAGAAACTGAAACCATACCTGCTACCACGGATCCCGAAGCTCTGGCGTCCCGGTGTGTTAGGGCGTTGATACGCCCCTCAGCTCTAGGTGCGGACGAAGCAGCCACACTCTGCGTCGGACGGGTAGGTGCTGGCCGGTACCCTCCTCGCGACTGCGGTCCTCCTCCTCGCGCCTGGAAACCGCGGCCTCCTGCGCGCCCTCCAGTGCTCTGCGCGGGAAGTATCTGCTGACCTCCTGCCCTAGATGGGCAGTCCCTCCTGACGTGGCCCGGCTGGCCACACTGGTAGCAGAGGGGAACCCGACTCCCGCCCTCAGTGAGTCCCTGCTGTCGGCTAGGCGGGGGTCCGGTGCTGGCGACTGGCCCCTGTCGAGGGCCCTAAAGGCCACTGATGGCCCTACACAACGTGACGGCTCTCCTGCGGACGCCACGTGTCTCCGTGGAGTTCTCCTAACACGCCTGGTGTGGCGACGGAAATCTCGTTCCACCACTAACTCCCCTGTCGTACGCTCGGAAGGGGGAGGGGGGGGTAGCGACGTGGGTGGAAGCTGAAATTCTTCTCGAACCACCTCTCGAATCAGTTGGACGAGGTCCCGAGACGGTATACTCAGGAGAAGAGGAGGGGTAGTATGTATTCCAAGCCCGACATATCTGTCCCCCGGGCCCTGACCTCGGCCGCGCCTGCGGCCCACCCTCCTAGCTCCACGACGCGGCATCTCCTACAATGGAGACGCGAAACAAAAAGAAAAGCTTCTAAACAGACGGTACCTAACGAAACTTCTAAGAGCTCATGTCAAGAGATATGTTGTGGTGGCTACTCTAGCTATAAACATGTGAATTGGTTATTTTCCAGTCAGTTGATTCACTTCTCGGGACGACCTTGCTCTGATACCATCTTGTAACGACCCGGTTCCCGAGTCCCTACGAGACACGAGAACCGGACCGACTCGACTAATCCCAAGACCCAGTCGTCCAACGAGGAAGTAACCAAAAGACAGTAAAATAAACCACATTCAGCATGAATATAACTAACAGTAAAAAGTACAGCAGTAAGGAAAGAAACTACTACAGTAGGCACCACCACAACAGTAAAACAACATTTATCATATAACAAAAACTGCAGGTAAAGAAGGTACAGCGGAAACAAAACTACTCACTAGAACAGAAACTAAAGAAGGTACAAAGCTGTGGCAACTCTACTGGACCCTACTCGGCCCAGCGTCCTCTGCGGCCGCCGACCCTGGCTGCTCAACACCTGGTCCTGAAAAAGGTAACGAGTGTAACACGTCAGCAAAACGCTGAGTAGAGTGGCAAACTAACTAAAGGCAACAGTAGAGTGTACAGTAGCTGTTATGTTCTATTACTTCCTTTATTCACATCTTTCAATTTTTCTCACTATTTCATTTACTTCTCAGATCCTTTACTTGATCTCGAATGTCCTCGTGGGACGATCTTGATTGCAGTCTTTTCCAACAGTAGAAGTAGCACGTGGTGCTCTCCTGGCCGGGAGAGTCCCCCGTGGTGATCCTACCCTCAGTCAACCACCCCAAGGTCACTGACAGACGTAACGGTGACTACGGCACGCGCGATAAACGCACAGGTAGCTAGCCCGTACTGGCACGCGGTCAGTCGTTTCCGTTAACGGGTGCGCCCAAAGCACAGCACGGAACCAGGGCAGAGCCCTCTCAGTAACAGGGGTCCAACCCCTCCACAGTAACCAAACCGGGGCCTTGCCCCTCCACAGTCCGCGCACCCTCGTCTGACTACCCTGGTTTGCCCTAGTGGGCCTAACAAGTCGGTGAAGGAGGCTAGCAGAACCCCGGGGCCCGTGGGGTAGCTAGTACTCTCCTAACACTACTAGCTCTCCTCGGTACTACGTACACGAGGGCCAACAAGTCGGTACAGAGCGGCCAAGCCTAACCCCGGGTCCCTGGGGCGGCTGGCCCCACTCTGCACTAAAACAGGTACAGGTACTTCCCTTGGTACTGCGTACCCAAGAGACAGTACAACTACATCTCAGTTCCATTCCTTTTCTTTCCAGGAGTTCCACTCCTAATTCCCCGTAGGGTTCCAGCTCTTTATCTCAGAACATCATATGTTTCACTTTCCAGATTCACGTTCTCACATTCCATGATCTCAACATGTTTCCTTGTTCATAACAGGCAGCTGTTAATTAATTTCACAGGCAGCTTATATATTCCTTTCCATTTTTCCAAGACTGCAGTAATATACATTCCACTAGTTTTTCCATCCTAGGATTCATGCCATATCCTAGGATCTATCATACAATCTAATTTTCCGGCCCTAGGATTCATGCAACACCTAGGAGCTATCATTCCATACATTTCTCATTCCTAGGGTTCATGCAATGCCCTAGGTTCTAGTTATGGTTCCATACTTTAACAGATTTTATTAATGCTTAAAACCACTCTACCAGGTACAACGGAAGTAATGGGGGCGTGGTCGGGAATCCCGCGCGCCTCCGCGACTCTCAAGACGGCAACCGAACGAGGTCCTATCACGAGGATCAAACACAAGGAGTGTCTCAAAATAGTGTATAGCTACTGTAGGCGGGTAGAGGAATAAATTCTGAAACGAACGCAACTCGAATCACGGAAAACGGAGCCCAAACGGGCCCTAAACGGGTCGAGAAAGACAATACTGTGCAAAATCAGACGTCTGGAACTCCTTCCAGACGTCTTAAACGGTGGATCAGAGAATTACCTGTTCGGCTTGGTTCCCCGGACGTCCAGAAGTCTGTGGCGACGTCTCTCCTAGATCCCAGACGTCCGATGGTATCTCCGGACGTCTGGAGGTCACTCCCGCCGTCTGGTACAACTTCCAGACGTCGGATTCGCAAAGGATGACGAATCCGAACACCTGCGCACAGCCAACCCTCCTCCTTCAGTACGGTCAGTCGACAAAAGAAGAAGGAGAAAGCGGAACTCACCTTTCAGACGTCTGTATGATCACACAGACGTCGACCTTGCCGTCTGGATATCAGTCCAGACGTCTGATTCTGGAGATTTTTCCAGAATCAGAACCTCGCTCGGCCTCCGCTCGCGACGCCGCCCGCGTCGCACCCTCGCGCGTCCGCTGCTCCGCCCGCAGCAGGTCCCTCTTCGCGACGCTCTGCGCCCCCTGCGCCCTCCGCCGGCCGGCCAAGCCGCTCCCGGCGAGCTCGCCCTCACGGCAGAGTCCCGCCCTCGCACGCCGCAGCTCCTCCGCGCCTTTGCTGCGCCGCTGCCGCTCGCTCCGCCCGCAGCAGGAGAGGAGGAAGATGGTGGAGACGGGAGGGGAGGCGCGCCCCCTCCCCCTTTTAACGCCGCGCGGAGAGGAGGAGAGAGACGGCCGCAGTCGCCTGCAGCCGCAGAGAAGATGCGGATCGCAGGTCTGCGCGCACAGGCGCGCAGACGAATATCCCGTGCGAGTATAACTGTTCGTCAGACGTCTGTAAACTATCCCGGACGTCTGGTCAGACGTCTGGATGTGATCCCAGACGTCTTGACAGACGTCTGGGCCACCTCCCAGACGTCTTAAAAGACGTCTGGGGTACGCGCTCGTTACAGCCTCTCGGCCAAATCAGACAGGCGGGGGACCTTCGCCGTGGCACGGCGAAGGTGGTCAGGGGGTCTGCAGGGGGCGAGATGGAGCTAACAGGTCGTCCTAGGTCAAACTGTGAGCGAAGAAGTGGGTGTGTTCGGTGGATCTGCAGAGGGTGTTTGGTGGGAAGTGGAGGGGCGGAAGAGGATCAGGGTGAGGAGGCGGAGGTTCTGCGGTGGTCGGCGAGCCGTGTGGGTCGCTGAGGTGATGGGCGCGGCTCGCCGGAGGGTGGTCGGAGGCGGAGAGGGTGAGGGTGAACAGGGTCGGTAGAGGGCTTAATTGACTAAATTGAAAGCGGGGAAAGAAAGAGGAGAAGAAGGGGAGTAGGTCTAACTTACTTGCAGGGACGAAGGGGGAGGAACAGGGCGACAGTCGTATCGACTGTCGCCGGAGAAGACGATGCTCAGGGAGAGGGGCGGCGGCGAGCAGAGGGCTGGAGAGGCGCCAGCTGGGTGCGGCGTGGCGCGGGAAGAGCAGGGGAGGAAGTCTCTGCTGCTGGTAGTGCGGCAGAGCGAAGAGGTGGAGGGGGAGGAAGCCGCCGGAGCTGGTGAGCGTCTGCCGGAGAAAGAAGAGAAGAAAGCTGGGGGTTTTCTCCGTCAGATCCAGGCTACCCTGGTCGGTGGAGCGGCGGGGGGTATTTATAGGGATGAAGCAGGGGGGAAGGCGGAGGGAGACGACGTGTCTCCCTCGCCGGAGAATGGTCGGAACATGAACCCATACCGTCCGTGCGTTCGCACGGCCGGTATGGGGGGCTACAATGACCATGGGGGTGCTCCTGCGACGGCTGACGACGCAGGGCACCCCCGGTATACTTGCCAGGTCCCCCACCTCACCCTGCGCGGCGCCATGCTCCGCGCAAGGTCGCCGGAGCATGGTGCTGGCAGGGTTTTGCAGGAGGGACCTGATTGCAAAGAACGAAGGAGAGTTAGGGGCCAAAATGCGAGGGTTCAAAAGTTGAGGGCCAAAGAGTAAATATATGAGGACCAAAGTGTGAAGTCGGTCAAGGAGGTTTCTTCTTAGGCTCAAGTTTTTATACATGACTAATTAGGACCTAAGGAATCTGATGGTGAATTTTATTTTCATATTAAACCTTGTTTGACCGGTCAATTTGCGCAAAAACCCAAATTAAGTTATTAATTGAGCATGGTTCTCAATGTAGGTCAAAATGGGTTCTAAAGGCCAAATTGAAGGTTCTAAACCCTAGAGATTATTTTTCTATGAATTTTAGAGGGTTTATTCTATTTTTACTTTGCCTCGAACCTTGTGAATTGAAGTGGGTTGTTTTAGGGTTACAGATTATCATTTGGTTCCTTGGAAGTGCTGTAGCCCTTGCTAGATCATCTCATCCCACTTTTATTCTTATTAAGCTGTTTTGACCTATGTTTGGGCCCTGAATTACCCTGTATGCAGATTATACTGGTAAAATTGCACTTTTACCCCTTATGACTTGTTTTCTTCTCAAACTCAGAATTCTCTGAGTTAAGCTTTTCCTTGAGATATGTAGGAGCTTTTATCCTTTGTATTGGGTCAAAATGAGCTAGTTATGGCTCATGATGAGGTTCTCATCATACCCCCATGCCTAGCCTTTGCTAGTCCCTTAGCAAAAACTTAAGGTTTCAACCCTTGTTCTAGACCATGAAGTTTTCAATAGTTTTAGATAAGTGCCTTCATAGATTAGGTTAGAATGCTGATCATAGGCCTAAAAGGTACTCTAGTACCAATCAAGATCCAAATCTGTCTAGCCTTAGCCTCAGTCTTTTAGCAAAGGTTTTTAAGGCCCGCAAGAACTAACCTAAGGTTTATTGGACTTCGTGGTTAAAGCACCCGTGCTTGAAATGATTTTAGCCCTGGCTCAGTTCGCAGTGCGTTTTGTAAGAGAGAGATAGAAAGTTTTTCTGTTTGGAGAGTTTTCTCTCTCTTTTTCTTTTTAGTTCTAGCCTAGGATTGGCTTTTCAACACGGTCTGTATCAGATTCCTTGCTCCCATCATCAATCCTCAAGGGTTCCTGGCGATCGATGCTTCGAGATAGCACCGCCCATGGCAACCCCCGGAACCCTGGCTATTGAGATTTCGAGATAATCCCATCCATGGTATTCCGTGGCCGAATCCAGACCCTGGCAATTGACACTTCGAGATAATGCCATCCATGGAATCTGAACCAGCAGAGTGCTTACATGCCCCCCGTAGGATATGTAAATATCCTAAGAGACAAGCACCGAGGAGATGATATTTTGTTACGCATCTTCGAGGGGATTTCCCGCCTCTCCGCGCTGGGAACTCGTCCAAATCAACTTGTGTTGATCGGCTGCTCCTATTCTAGGTGTTCTTTTCAGATTTTTGCGACGCTTCTGCGTGATTCTGATTTTTACGCTTACTGAACCAGGCTGTGTGTGAGATTAGGGTGCTTAGGTTACTGAGTCCCGTAAACCAAAAATTAGTTAACGAGGCCGAATACTCCCTAAGCCTTAGACCTAATACTTCAGCTTTTCATTTTCCTCAACCTCTTGAGGAGTGTCCAGATCTTAATGGGTACTAAGAGTCTATTCAAGAATGCCTAAGGTTTGCATTCTTACTAATCTCATTGTGCACTTTTCAGTTATTTTCTTGAATGAGGTCTAGAACTTAGGTTAATTCCTTAGTTCCTTACTAATGACTATCACTTTTTCTCATAATTTTGTGCTCCTTTTTCATTTTGTTTCTTTTCTCCTTCACAAAATTTTCCTTCTCCTCTTTTCCTCTTATTCTTTTTCGAATTTTTTTTTTTTTTTTTTTAATTTTTATGGTATTTTTGGCATATGTGAATTTTTTGTTTGAAACCTTTTCTTACAAGTTTTTGCACTTTCCTACCCCCCCATGCCTAAGATTTGCAATGTCCTCATTGTAACCTAGGGGGTCTTAGTTCATTCCTTAAGACAGAAATTTGGGTGAGTGGATGGGTCGGGTTGAATTTTTGCGGACGATTTCAAATCTCAGATGCGAACATCTGAGGTGGAGTCGACTGTCCTAAAGTGCGAACTTCAAGTGCAAAAAGCTGTCAGAACAAGTTTCAGGTTTTCAAAGAGAATGACGGGCTGCCTCCCGTTGAGTGCTAAATTTGATGCCTTTCAGCCAAGCGGGAAATGCGATGGAGAGGGGATGGTCAAATCAGCAGAGTTTTGTAAGACAAGCACCTTGATTAAGAGCCTGGTTGGTCCAACCAGGTGCTTGTTCAGATCAACAGGCTGATGATGCAGCCCAAACCCAATCAATCTAGTGGGTTGATAGATGTGGATAAAAAAGTGTGGAACCCACCATAAACTATGAGGCTCAGATGGATGTGGAAGTGTAAACGCAGGGTTTGGCTGTGCCGAATCAGCCTGGTCAGAGTAGGGACCCGTAGGATAATCAGTGGTTGATGCAGGAACCCTACAGGGGTGATCAGAGAATGATAGAGCATGGCATGTAGTCTGATCAATGTTCGAAACCCGATGTGGAAATGCAATCGGCTTGGTGAGAGGTGAATCTGAATAGAAATTGAGTCCGGTTGCAGGTTGAGGTTGGGAAGAGGTTTTGATCCGTTCTGTGTGTGCGGCTGAGGTGGCCATTGTGTACGAGGGCTCTTCTAGAGACGGATGATAGGTGGTTTCCTGTAGAGAGTCCGCTGGGTAACTATCAAATGCCGGAAGAGTGTCTGTAGGATGAAAGAAATCGGATTCGAGAAAAAATTTGGATTCTGGGTTACAATCACTCTTGGCATTTTCTGTTTTTGGTTCCTGAGGATCGAAAAGGAATGATTCTGTGTTATCAGTGATCTCGGGAATCAGGACCTCAGAGTCAGAGTCATGTGAACTGAGGTCGTGGATAGGCCTGGTGTGTTCAGGAAGGGGAATCTCTCCGCAATTATAGTCAGATCTGAAATTGTCGGAGAGTTGGCGAAAATGATCATGAATTCCACCACAGCACAAATCATCAGATGTGGAATCAGCAGCCTGACTGGGTTCTAGCCTATATGTCACTTCTGGGCTCAAAAAGATGTTCTGTTCAAGCTCTAAGCTGGTAGGATAGATCCCATTAAAACCTTGCTCATCCAACTCCTCAGTTTCTGTATCATAAATTGGCATGTTTTCTGAAAAATCAATCAGATTTCCTGAGGGTGTTGGAAAAGGACATTCATCAAATAAAGGCCCGGAATCATATTCTGTAAAAATTTGATCTTTCTCATAAGGGGCCTCATAATCTTCCCAATAAGTTTCAGATCTAGGTTCTAGGCTTAGGATGTGGGTAGAATTATTAGAACCTAAGTCTGAATAACCTTCGAGGGTTACCTTATCAAAACAAGGGGCGGAATTTATACCCTCCAGAGGTTCAATTCTAATCTTGTTATTGCAGGAGTCTTGGAGTTCTAAGCTTGGTGATTTACGGCCTAGGGTTGGCTCAGCATTGTGTTCTCCTGCAACTTCCCAACCTATTTTAATGCTATCTTCTATTTGGGTTGGAATTTTACAACCACTTTGTGCCTCAATCCCGAGATCTGGGAAACTGAATTGTTCCTTAATACTGTTCCAAGATGGTTCATCCTCTGTTTCTGGTTTATACGGGTATTTCTGGTTGATAATTTGTTCTACTGATTTCATCATTTCTACCTGTTTTATAAGGGCATCTTGGTGTTGTTCCCAAAGTACAGGATTTGTTAAGCATTGAAGGTATTCAGATTGGTGTAATTTTTCCATCTCAATGTATCCTGTCATGAGCATGTCTCGGGTTGATCCTTTTGAAATTCCAGTCAATAGAATTTGGGCACAGTTTATGATGAAGGATGTGGTTGTTGGGACATCAACCTGAATGTCTCCTATTGGTGTTGAGGTTTTTTCTTCTTTTTCATAGAATTTTATGGCATCCTCGATCATTTTATCTTTCATAGATCTCCGATATTCAGGTTTCTTGAATGGTAGTCTTGCTAGGTAATTAGGCTGCATAATTGGATCAGGTGGTGGAATAGAATCAAAGTTTGAATCAAGATGGAAGAAGGGGATTTTGTTCAGAATCAGAGGAAAGAGGGGCTATGTGAATGATTTCTGCAAAAACAAAGGAGCCGAGGCTTAGCCTCGGGGAGAGTGAATTTCTATAGGAGGTTTCAAGGACCTCCTGAAAAATACTGAAGGGCTGGATGAGATAAGCAGGTGCTGGACCCAATCAAGACACCCAAAAATTGTTGGGTGACTATAGAGGTTCGGGGCAGATGGACCCCTTGATCAGAAAGATCGTCCACCTGAGAATTACCTGGGCAGCCAGAGAGGGAGAGTCCCGCGAAGACCCCTACACGGTAGAGCGTCCCCACGGGTTACAGGGTTTCCCCCACCCGACCTCTCTTGTCACTGCGGTTCCAGGTAGACCAGAATGGGGATCTTGACCTCTTAAGTCTACCAATTTTAAGATCAGGGTGCTTAAGGTTTTCACTTGAACTTTAGTCTTTTAAGTGCAAAGAGTGACCTAATTTAAGGTTGGTTGACCCAAGGGGTCAACTTTACCTCTTGTTTTCTTTGAGAGCTTTTAGGTCCTGTCTTTTAGGGTTCAAGTGTTTAGAGAGCCAATTGTTTTAGATTTTCTTTGAATAGGTATTTTCAGACAAGGGCTTGGGCACACTTCATTTGGTTTTCTCAATTCTTGCTTAAGGAGTGTGTCTCTAAATCCCTAGTGTTGGATCCTAGGTTGGCTCTACTTGGTCCAGTTAATTCTTTGTTGGGTAATTAGGGCTCAAGCAAGAATGTGTTAGCCCTTAAATACCCTTAATAGTGTGCAGAAATAATGAGTTGAAAACATGCAACTTTTATGGTTACTAAATATGGAAGACAGGTTAGCCCTATATTGCTTGTTCTTTTCTTTTCTTCCTCTTTAGAGCTTAGGGGTTAATAGTGAGAGGAAAAATTTACCTGTCTTTGGTGTGGTTGCTTGTCTTCTTGAGTTCCTGTAGCTGCACAAAAGAGAGGAGATTATCAGAAATAAAAAAAAGTACAGGAATGTTTACCTCTAGAATAGCCGTTGCTCCCCGGCAACGGCGCCAAAATGAAACGTCGGTTCTGTTATAACGTTGTAGTAAAGCCGGTTATTACCAACATTTCAAATATAAATTTTTTTTACTCGGAAAAATAAAAGAGTTCCCGAGGTCGAACTCAGGGAGCAAGTTGTATTCTAGAGATATACATGTTTCTTTTACAAAAATAAAGAGAGAGAGAGAATTTGTTGTTCTCTTTGTTCTGCAGAGGGGGGTGCTCTTCTTTATCTCTTTCTTTAGATCTCCTTCTTTCTCTCTGTTCAGGTGATATTCTTCTCTTGCAATGGTGGTGCTCTTCTTCTTCTTCCTGCTGTTCTTCCGTTGGTGATGTTCTTCTTTCTTCAGAGCTCCTTGTTCTTCTTCTTCTTTCGCGTTGGCCGTTGCTCTTCCTTCTTCTTCAGCGGGTCTGCTTCTTCTTCTTTGGCTGCTGACCTTCCGTCGTCTGCCCCGGTGCTGAGACGACTTAACGATGCCTTTGCTACAGTGCAGCAGCTCCTTCTTCTTCAGCGGGTCTGCTTCTTCTTCTTTGGCCTGCACACTTCAGAATTTTTTCGTCAAGAGGCAAAACCTACTCTACCCCCCCCTCCCCCGCGTATCTCTCTCTCTCTGAAATCACTCTTCGGAAGCTCTCCCAGAGCGCTACCGGGTAATCGGGTTCGGGTCAGGCCCGGGTCCAGGCCCACCGGCGTGCGTGGTGGGCGAGGAGTGCAGGTCAGTCTAATCGGGTCGGGCCAGGTCCGCGGAGCGTGGTCACGGACGAGGCCGGGTCGGGTCGGGTGAGAGGGACCTCACCCCGTGGTAACTGAGGCAAACAGATGGTGGCACTTTTGCAATTTATGTGGGTGTGTGGCTTCAGAAATTCCCGAGGTGGGACTATCCGCGCACCCCTTTTCTCTCACGCCTGCAATAGGGATGGTGCTTCCAATTGCAACAGCTGTTGAGGCTCGCAACTCCAATTGAGGGCCAGGGTGTGTGCGCAAGACTCTTTCGCGCAGCCTAGGTCTTCAACCTGGGATATCTAGGCTTGGAGCAACCTCAAGCAAGCTTCGAGCTTCCTCGCCAATGGCGGTCAAGGCCTGGAACCTGAAATCAATGGAACGGCCTCTCGGCCAAATCAGACAGGCGGGGGACCTTCGCCGTGGCACGGCGAAGGTGGTCAGGGGGTCTGCAGGGGGCGAGATGGAGCTAACAGGTCGTCCTAGGTCAAACTGTGAGCGAAGAAGTGGGTGTGTTCGGTGGATCTGCAGAGGGTGTTTGGTGGGAAGTGGAGGGGCGGAAGAGGATCAGGGTGAGGAGGCGGAGGTTCTGCGGTGGTCGGCGAGCCGTGTGGGTCGCTGAGGTGATGGGCGCGGCTCGCCGGAGGGTGGTCGGAGGCGGAGAGGGTGAGGGTGAACAGGGTCGGTAGAGGGCTTAATTGACTAAATTGAAAGCGGGGAAAGAAAGAGGAGAAGAAGGGGAGTAGGTCTAACTTACTTGCAGGGACGAAGGGGGAGGAACAGGGTGACAGTCGTATCGACTGTCGCCGGAGAAGACGATGCTCAGGGAGAGGGGCGGCGGCGAGCAGAGGGCTGGAGAGGCGCCAGCTGGGTGCGGCGTGGCGCGGGAAGAGCAGGGGAGGAAGTCTCTGCTGCTGGTAGTGCGGCAGAGCGAAGAGGTGGAGGGGGAGGAAGCCGCCGGAGCTGGTGAGCGTCTGCCGGAGAAAGAAGAGAAGAAAGCTGGGGGTTTTCTCCGTCAGATCCAGGCTACCCTGGTCGGTGGAGCGGCGGGGGGTATTTATAGGGATGAAGCAGGGGGGAAGGCGGAGGGAGACGACGTGTCTCCCTCGCCGGAGAATGGTCGGAACATGAACCCATACCGTCCGTGCGTTCGCACGGCCGGTATGGGGGGCTACAATGACCATGGGGGTGCTCCTGCGACGGCTGACGACGCAGGGCACCCCCGGTATACTTGCCAGGTCCCCCACCTCACCCTGCGCGGCGCCATGCTCCGCGCAAGGTCGCCGGAGCATGGTGCTGGCAGGGTTTTGCAGGAGGGACCTGATTGCAAAGAACGAAGGAGAGTTAGGGGCCAAAATGCGAGGGTTCAAAAGTTGAGGGCCAAAGAGTAAATATATGAGGACCAAAGTGTGAAGTCGGTCAAGGAGGTTTCTTCTTAGGCTCAAGTTTTTATACATGACTAATTAGGACCTAAGGAATCTGATGGTGAATTTTATTTTCATATTAAACCTTGTTTGACCGGTCAATTTGCGCAAAAACCCAAATTAAGTTATTAATTGGGCATGGTTCTCAATGTAGGTCAAAATGGGTTCTAAAGGCCAAATTGAAGGTTCTAAACCCTAGAGATTATTTTTCTATGAATTTTAGAGGGTTTATTCTATTTTTACTTTGCCTCGAACCTTGTGAATTGAAGTGGGTTGTTTTAGGGTTACAGATTATCATTTGGTTCCTTGGAAGTGCTGTAGCCCTTGCTAGATCATCTCATCCCACTTTTATTCTTATTAAGCTGTTTTGACCTATGTTTGGGCCCTGAATTACCCTGTATGCAGATTATACTGGTAAAATTGCACTTTTACCCCTTATGACTTGTTTTCTTCTCAAACTCAGAATTCTCTGAGTTAAGCTTTTCCTTGAGATATGTAGGAGCTTTTATCCTTTGTATTGGGTCAAAATGAGCTAGTTATGGCTCATGATGAGGTTCTCATCAATGGCCTACAGTATTAGACGACCAGAAGTATAATCAGACGTCCTATAAGACATCTGATCCAAAAATTAGACATCTAATATTGCTGTCAGACTCATGATTACCCTAATGTGTGGTGGATTTCATCCTAATCTCTTGGGATTTGTCTCCAACAGCTAGAAGAGCTCTCCCAAGTGTTTTTGAAGGTTCCAAACTTGCCTATAAATAGACTACAACTCCTCTTAGGCAATACACACCTCTTGAGATACAATTCCATTAGAAAAATCACTTGCTCACTACTCTAAGCTCCATCTTGCCCTTGTGCTGTGCCACCACTCTGATCAAAACGCAAATCCATACTCCCGGCTCACTCCATTCTGTAAATCCTCAGGGAGTTCTTTTCATGCTTAGTAGATAAGAAAGTAATTAAATTATTGAGGTGCTCTATAGGTGTTGTTTTACTTCTTATTTTCTGTATTTTGGGTATCCGGCCTGTCGGGTCCTCGTCTCTTCATTTTGAAGGGAGAAACCTCCATCTAGGGATCGAAGGTGGGATTTGTAATTGACGTACACTACCCTCGTTTAAGTAGTGTGGTTAGTGGATTGATCACCTTGTGATCGAAAATCCTAAGTCAAGAGATTGGCTTAGGTGGTGGTTTTCACCCATCTTGGGTTTCCACCTAAAAATCTGGTGTCACCTTTTGTGCTTAAATTTTTTGTATTACAATATTCTATAATTTCACTATTCACCCCCCCTCTAGTACAATTTCAGAAACCACTCTACCAGACAATCCGGGAGTACTCGGGGCTTGAACTGCAGGCCCACGTGCCTCTGCGAGCCCCAGACACGTAACAGGTTGACGTCCTATACCAAGGAACACATCACACGAAACGTTCATAACAATATATCAAGGTTTCTAACATGTAGAGGAACTCACAAAGAAATCACAGATATTTCGTTTGCGTAAAACAGATCCCGATCGGACCCTAACAGGTCAAAAACGTGTCTGCAGACCCAAATCAGACATCTGGAAACAAGTCCAAACATCTTAAAAGTCATCAGAGCCTCACCTCAAGTTCCTGCGGTGATCTCAGACGTTCAGGACTCCTCTGCGACCATCTGGACTTAGTTCTAAACATCCGACTAGTCCTTCGGTCGTCTAGGAACGTCTCTGGTCGTCTGGTCAGCTGTCCAGATGTCCGAAAAGCGTGGGAGGGCATGCCGTGCGCCTTCCCAAAGCTGTTCCTGCGCACGACAGAGCAACGTACCATCTTTAGCCAGGCAAATCACACGTGTGGTGCAGCCTGCATGGCCGTAACCACGAGGAAGACGTACCTTCACGATACACCTGCTTTCAGACATTCGGTGTCGTCGCCAGACGTCCAGCCCGTCATTCGGAAGGCACTCCAAACGTCTGATACTGGAAAAACTCAAGTTCCAGACCGCGCTCCCGCTTCTCTCACTGCGCTCCGACGCGGCTCCTCTCGCTCCGCTACAGCTCCGACCACTGCAGAATGTCGGGGGTGACGCCCCGACGCTCTCCTCCTCCCGCACGCACCGCGGTGGCCGTGCAGACCTCCAGTGAGCTTCCACGAAGCTCGTGACCTCGGCCTTCTCCTCCTCACACCCGCTCCTCTTCCTCGCTCTCGTTCTCTCTCTCTCTCGCACGCCTCAGCTCACGGTAGTGGAGTGGGGAGGATGGTGGTTGTGGTGGAGTGAAGAGGAGATGAAAAGGGCCTCTTTTATAGGAGGGATGGTTAGGGTTCGATAGGGAAAAAAGAGAAGAAAGGAGAGAGAGAGAGAGAGAGAGAGAGAGAGAGAGAGAGAGAGAGAGAGAGAGAGAGAAAGGATGCACTCTGCCTGCGCGTAGAACCAAAAGTGCGTACAGATTTTTCAACTTCCAGACATCCGGGAAGGGGTCCAGACGTCCGGCCAGACGTCTGACCGACAATCCAGATGTCTTAAAGGGCTCAAATCAGAACGGGTCTTTACAGCAAGCTTCTTCTTTCTCTCTTGAAAATATGGTGGAAATTTCAAATATATCTCTAGGAATTTTTTTTCTCTTTTCTTATGTGCAAACTAAGGGTCTAAGGGTTTATTTATAGAGTTAGGACCTTAGTGGGTCGTCTACTAAATTAATTTTCTAGCCGTTTTGTTTTAAGCGAATGACTACCTGGTACCGGTACTAAAGTATGGGTACCAGTACTTGTTGCTTCCAGATTTGGATTTTAAAAACTTAACACAAATCTGAGTGTTAATTTAAATTCATGTAGCTAGTTGAGTCCAAGTCATTCACTGGAGGCATATAATCTTAATTAATTCAACATTTTTATTCAAAGTTAATAAATAACTAATTACTATGTTAATTAAATCTATAATTACAATACAAGTTAAACTCATTAACAATTGCATACAAGGTTAAACTTGAAAACTTGACAATTATTCCATTAATAAAATGAATGTACATGAATGATTACAACATTGAATAGCAGGAAATGAATGTTTACAACAAATGTCTACAAAAATAAAGGCATAAAGAGATACTACATTACAAAACAAATGCCTCTATTACAATAGAGCTTAAACACTTAATCTCTCTAACTCTCTCATTTATCTCTCATCCTTAAGCTCTCACGTAGTCTCATTTACATAGTCAAATCCCACGTTTCCTCTCTTTATTTGTTCTCTCTTCTCCAACACTTAGTCATTTTTAAGCTTCAAATCCTCTCTTCTTTTCACACTTAACCAAAATTTGGTTTAGTAGGTAGACCTAGTCCATTTGTAGGATCGACGGTCCATCTCTGGACCAGATCTACCACTACTAGAGATTAGGTCCTAGTTCTTTTAATTGTGGATTTTAATGAATTTTTGGGTATAGGTTCGGGTCATAGCAGGCCCACACAAATCACACTCACGCCCACTGATGAGGTGTAGCTCATCATAGCTAAAATGCTCAAGTTAAGCTAGAAACTATGTTAAACACTATATGTTAACACATAAAAAGGGTTAAGTGTGGGAATTATCGAAAATAACCTAAAACAACAATTTTGTGCTAAAATGCAAAATTAGGTCATAAAATGAGATATTCTATTTATTAATACAAATTAATGAACCAATTGCAAATTTAACACACATTTGGTTTCAAAAGATCAAATTGAAAGAGAAATCAACTTCCTAAATGTTCAATTGGACTTCAATAAAAATTTGGTTGCATTTGGACATCATGAGAACCTCACATTCATGACATTACTTGCATGTCCTTCATCCTTCACATTTTCATGTATAAAAACCTCCAAGGACCTCTTTGATAGCCGTCGGGGACCTATCTGCATAACCTAAGGACTACGCTACTATTCTTCTTTACTACTTATGGGCCTGAGTGCAAATGTCCTACCAGTTCATCATTCGTGGGCTTCCTTGCAAAAGTACCTTAAGACCTGCAGCCGACGAGCACTGTTCACACTGTAGAACACGTGCAATCTAAGTCATTGTTCCCTTGTTTCCATTGATCAATGGCCAAACCCAATCAAACTTTCACGCGACTTTATGTATAGAATCACCCCCTTATCCATATCTAATCCAATGGTTGATCTTTGGTTTGGACGTGCGCACGCTCCTCTCTATCCATCTCCACCGTAGAAGCCCTAATGGACTAATCTCACCACTGCAGTGACTACAATCACTCCCTCAACTACTTAAGCATCACCACAGCTCCTCGCGCATGCTATCAACCTCCCCCCTACATTTCTCGAGGCAATCCCTTCGTCCCTTCAGTCTATCCTCCTCACTCTGCCTCTACTCCATTGTTGTGGCAGTGGAGGTCACTTTCTCTAATCCTCCTCACTGCTAAGGACTTCATATCATAGGGAAACTCAGAGCTTCCCTAGCAAGCTTTCCCCTCCATCGGAGCCCCTCCCTCTCTTCTTCCTCCTCAGCTGCTGGCTAAGGATCCAAAGGTCCCATTCTTCTATTAGATTAGGATTTTAATCACTTTTTAGATAAGTGTAGTATCTGTCAGTGTAGTTTAGATTTGTTAGGAGTAGATCAGATAGTTCAATATGTGGATATTGTGGTTTAGTCAAGAGTAGAGTAGTATAGAACCATTTTGCGATGTCTAATCCATCTAGATTAGAGAGGTGTTCCCACCTCATTCACGATTCACACATCTCCCCCATCACTCCATTCACTTTTGGATTCTTCCTTTGATGATTTCCTTCATGATCCACCCATCCATTTGGCCCTTGGGGAATCTAGAGCTTTCTAGCTCTTAAATCTGTTATAGGTGCTAAATTCATTTAAGGGTCATATCATCCATTCCATGAACTCACCAATGACCCTATGCTGATTTGAAATGAGTTGAACTGTCAATTTCTCAATTGTGGTTTTGATTTGATGATTGATATGGATTTTTAATTCTTCATTGGTAATTACAACCAAGGATGACCAGTTTTACTTATTTAAGGTTCTAACAAGGATTGAATTGCTTAATTAGATGAGATGTAGATTTTAATCTAAAGGCTTTCATGCATGCTTTTGGGTTTTGATTTAGATTGAGAGAAATGAAGGTTTGGGATGCGATATTAGTGGGTTTCAATGTTTGATTTAATTCCTTTCTTCATGCTGTGTATGGCATAAGAAGGGGATTAGATTAAGATACATTCTATCTCTATGCTTCATTATGATTTTGAATGCTTTTGAATTGGATTTAAATATTTTTACAATCCTAATATAAACCACATCTTACACTATCTATACTGTAAGATGGGGATCATAAGAGGATTGCAAGGATTAATGGGAGTTGAGTTTGTTTCTCTTGGATTTTAGAAGTTTTAGAACAGATCTTGAAGTGAAGTTTTCATGAGGATTTGACTATTTATCTTAGATCTGGAATGTAAAATGCATTCTAGATCTGAGATTTTTAGGATGTTTATTGGTGATTTTGACACATGGATATGATTCTTAAGGTGAGTTTTGATCGGGTGTTTTTCGCGTTACAGAAATAATCAGAAAAATTCGTTGTCGCAATACGTAATGTGGTGGAACACCCTTGATCAGAGTTACTAAAAATATACTGAAAATTATACCACAATTTTAGGCCGTATCACAGGGAGGCACAAAGTAATAAATCCCTTAATTAATTTCACATAAAATCATGCCCAGGAAAAATATATTGCAAGATACTCAAATGCTCATGTCTTATGCTAAGCCATCCATTCATCACGTAAATCTTAAGAATAAAAGGAAGTTAAAGGGCATGCATGCAATGAGCATGGAATAAAATAATGTCAAAAATAATGCAATAGTGCTTTACAAGTCAAAAATTCCACACCCAACTAATGCCTCCCCCATTGTAGCAAAATGGGGGAGGCGGTTCCCTTGGACGTGCGCACACGAGGAGCCGCAACTGGCGGTGTGGTTCATCGGAGGAGTAGGGTCAAAGGAGAGGATTACTCCGGTGGTGGTGCAGTGGCCCGCGATGGTCGGAGATCGCCGCATGGCATGGAGAAGCTCACCGGCAATGGGTTGTCACATGCAAGCGAGGAGGTCGCTCGTGGAGTGGCTGAGGGCTTGGGTACGGCACAGAGAATGGAGGTCGGTGGTGGCTACTGCGTGGAGGGGGACTTGCTGGTTTGTTGGGTTCCTCCTCTGTCGCCAAGAAGAAGAAGATGAGGAGAAGGTCGGGCGTTGGCTTGCTGGTCATGAGGAGGCTGCGCATGAGGTTGGAGGTGGCTGCTAATGCTCATGCGCAACGAGGGCATTGGGTGCTGCTATGGGGATCGAAGGAGGAGGCCGAGCGTGTGGTGATGCAATGAGGGGTGTGGTGCACGACCGTGAAGGAAGATGACCGAAGATGATTCTGCGGGTGGTGATGGCTTTGATTCTGTTGGGTGGAGTGAGAGGAAGAAGACCAAGGGCACTGGGGATCCTCCTGCTATGGTTGGCGAGTTGCAGTGGGTTGTGTCAAAGGAGAGATTGAGTCCCTGTTGGAGTGCATGGTCTCAAACAGGGAAAAAGATGTTGCTGCGGTCGAGGGAGGTGGATGATCGCCGCAGGGTAGGCGTTGCATGCAAAGGTCGACGTAGGTGGGAGAGCCTTCAGTAGTGAGTGGGTGATTGCAGGAGAGGGTCTACACAGGGAATGTTTGGTGGGTTTATGTGCGTCGTGGGAGAATTGCTGCTGAGGTCGAGATGGAGCACAGTGGTGGTCTTCAGACGTTTAGGAAGATTCCCGGATGTCTTAACTGAATGAGAGGCCTGCGGTTGAAGGTTCTGATGGTGGCTCGCAGTGGCAGTTGGGGGCGCGGTTGTGGTGGCTCGCGGTGGTGAAGTCGGAGACGCAGTTGCGGATGCGGTTATGGGTGTCGGTGCTATCACCACCGACCGCAGTGATGGATTTGGCAAAGGCGAGACACGGTGGAGTTGAGGCAATGTCAGAGGACTCTGTGATTTTGGGTGGAGAGGAAATTCCTCCTCCTTGTGGAGGAAGATGCTGGATCTAGAGAGGGGGCACCTCTCTTGGGAGAGGAGATAGCCTCCCCTACCATCCTCTTTGCCTGTTTATAAAGAAAGAGAGAGAATTAGAGAAGGAATTAGCGAAAGAGAGAACTCAATTGTCATTTTATGTTGCCAAAAAAAGGAGAGATTGGGAGAAAATTTGGGGAGAGATATTCGTGAGGGAGAGAGAGAGGGATGATTTATTTGTTTCTTTTTTCTATCTTTCCTTTTCTTTCATTTTTCCTTTTGCATGAGACTTCCAAACAAAGATTTTCATGAGAAATAATTCTTATTAGAAAAAAGGAAACCCTTCAACATAGAAAATGGAGAATTCTTTTTTTCTCTGCATTCCAAATTGAGTAGGATTCCATCCAAATTCCTCTTACATAATGATGTAATGCATGAAATGATGATTTTACATCTTACATAATTTTGGTAATATAATGGATACTCTAAATTAACTTCTTATCTCAATGACCATGTACTTAAGCTATAATTTTGTCCACTAAAGTGGACCTATCAAGTTTCAAAACAATTAGTTTTCTATTTGATTGTGCTTGTGATCGTGAGTGTTTTGAATCTCCCAATATTCCAACATATCAAAGGCTGCATAGCAGCTACATTCATTGTTGTCATCTCTATTTCATGAGATTGGAGGGTCTGAGTTTTGTTTGTGATGAATGATCTTTTGGGTTTGAAAAACCAGACCTGAAATGGCTTAAAGAGGCCTAAGGTTAGGCTCAATTGGTCTAATTTTGCAAATCACAAAAGTAGCAGCTGTTGCTAAAGTTTCATGACAAAAATTAAGTCGTATGATCAGTTGAGGCAGCATCTGATCTGGAAGTTCTAAGTGTGTTCAGCTGGGTTTTGGGAGATTAGATGAGTCTTTCATGCTTTGTAATATTAGAACTTAGTGAACAGGCGTTCATGTACAATTGTTGGACTCAATTCTGATTGAAATAACTTGTAATCTCTGTCAGCAGTCTGTAATGTGGAAATAGGTCCAAAATGCAATTTGAAAGGAAATTTAAGTTGGAAATTCTGTTTTAATGATCATAAGTCTTGCATATGGTTTGCTGGAAGTTTTTGACTGTTTAAATCTCATTCCCAGCTTCTAAATCAAACTTAATGGTTTGGTTTCATATTCCAACGCCCTTCTAGGTAAATTTAGAGAGTCCTCATAGTAGCCATCATACTCAAAGGTAAATGCCTTCAAAGTGTTTCTAGGATGAAGAAAGTCTGAGTCAAGAAAAGGTTCGAATTCTGGGTTGCAGACACTCTCGGCCATTTCTTTTTCTGATTCAGGAGGATCAACAAGGAATGGTTCCATCTCCATGGAACCTGATTTTGAATCAGTGATCTTGGGCTCAGGTACCTAAGAGTCAGAGTCGAAGAATGAATCATGTATGCTGAGGTCGTAGATTGTCTCATAGTCATCAAGAAACAATGGTTTTCCGAAATCGTAGTAAGATTCAAAATCGTCAGAGAATTTGCGAGAATCAAGTTCTAAATTTGATTCGGGATCAGAGGTTTCACCATAGAATAAATCACAAGATGTTGACTTAGCAACCTGACTTAGGTCTAGCCTATTCTCAGATTTCGAGCTAAAAAATGTGTCCTTATTAGGTCTAGACTCGAGTTCTAGGCTTGTAGGGAAGACCCAATCAAAACCCAACTCCTCCAACTCCTCGATTTCTGTATCGTAGATCGACGTGACTTTCGAAAAATCAATCTGTATTTCTAAGGATGTTGGAGAGGTACATTCATCAAATAAAGGCCCAGAATCATAATCCAAATTCAAACTTTGATTTTCGTCACACGAGGCCTTGTGATTATCCCAAGAAGGTTTAGATTCTGATTCTAGGCTAAGGGTGTGTGTTAAATCAGTAGAATCTAGGTTGAGCTCTACATGGATGTCAGAATTGCCCTCAGGGGTCACCTTATCAGAGTAAGGAGCGGAATTTACACCCTTGAGAGGTTTTGATTCAATCTCATTATCACAGGAGTCTAGGAATTCTATGCTTGGTGAACTAAGGTTTTGGTTTTCTAGGGCTGGCTCAAAATAATGTTCTCTTGCAATTGGGTCCTCCCAACCTATTTCAAGCATAGGAATGTTATTTTGTTCGTAACTTGAATCAGGTTCCATTCGGGTTGGGGGTCCATAACAAGCTCGATCATTAAACTCAGGATTTAGAAAATCAGATAGATCCTTGGTATTGCTCCAAGATGGTTCGCTAAATGTTTGGGGAATGTACAGGTGTTTTTGATCGATAATCTGTTTTAATAATTTTATCATCTCTTCCCGTTTTTCAAGTTCATCTTGGTTCTCTTTCCCAAAGTACAGGATTTGTCATACATTGGAGATATTCAAAGTTATGTAATTTCTCTAACTCAATGTATCCTATCATGAGAACATCCCGGGTGGATCCATTTGTTACCTGTGTTATAATTACTTGGGCACAGTTTATGATGAAGGTGGTTGTTATCGATATATTAACCTGAAAGTCTTCAATTGGTTTTGAGGTTTTGTCGTTAATCTCATAAAATCTAAGGGCTTCCTCAACCATTCTTTCTTTCATGGATATTTGAGATTCGGGTTTCTTAAATGGTTTCCCTAAGTAGCTAAGTTGCATTTTTGAATCAGATGGTAGAATCAAGATGTAGAATCAAAATTCATGTTTAGATCGAAATTGATTAGATCTGAAAAAGATTCCCAAGAAAATCTATGTGTGTGCTCTAAATAGAAGGGATGAGGGACTGGATGTGATATTGGCCCAATCAAGGCACCCAAAGATTCTTAGATGTCTAAGGCAATTTCGAGGCAGATGATACCTCTGAATAAGAAATTCGCACAGTTGAGAAGTACATGGGTAGTCAGGAAGGGAGAGACCCACAAAGAACCCTATACGGTAGAGCTCCCCACGGGTTACAGGATTTTCCCCACCCGACCTTCCTTGTCATTGAGGATTCAAGTACACCGGAATGTATGAACTTAAGTTCTTAAGTCTATCACTTTTATGTCCTAGTTTGTGCCTTGATTTTCACTTGATTTAGAAGTTTTAATTTGACTTGTGACCTAAATTGGAGGTTGGTTGGTCTACAATGTTGATCAACTTCACCTAACCTGCCCTAAAGATGGAAGAATGAGATCTAGGTCAAGACCTAGAAATCACCTTAATTTGACTCCCCGGTTATTAGGTCTAAGGATTTTTAGGGTTCTAATGAATTAGAGCCTGTTTTTATGATTTTTCTAGATTAGATCTTTTCAATCAAGGGCTTGGGTAACACACAATTGTGGGAGGGTAACTTTCCTTTAATTCAGGCAAACATGTGCACTAGCACTTTAAAAACCTTAATGTAGAAATCCTAATTGGCTCTATTTCCAAGTTCAATCGATCTTTGATATGTTCACCCTAGGCCTCAAACAAGAAGTGTGTTAGCCTAAAAGTGATTAGAAATTAAACAGGTAGGATCTCTAAACAGAATCGCTTCAACTCAATGAGATTTGAAAAGAATTTCACAAAGCAGGAAATTTGCCCTTTTAAATGATAATTACTATGAAGTAAGGTAGGTGTTTCCTAATTAATTGTTTCCTTTTTTTTCTTTTGTTTTCCCAAGATTAGGAGGTTGATTAGGGAAGAATGGAGAAGTTACCTACCCTGGTGTGGTTGTTTTTGCGTGGAAGATCTCCTCGTGAAGTACCTCACTAAATCACAAGAAGGAAAGCATGGCAAGTTAGTGCTCAAATATAATCAAATAATGCAGAGAATAGTAGTGAATTGTGCGTTGCTCCTCGGCAATGGCACCAAAATTTTCAAATGCTAGATTGGTGTTTTAGATTGTCGTGTTGTAGTATAACCAAAATAGCACTTAAACAAATAAATTTTATTAGTCGAAAAAGTTCCGAGGTCGAACACAGGGAGAAAATAGGAATTCACATACTAATCATAATAGATAATATAAATGAGCACACCAAATTACTCAAGAACTAATATGCAATGTAGAACATGAGTATATCAAGAGATAAAAAGAATTTTAGATAAAATAATGATGATTTGGATCACCAATTATTAACCTAACACATGTTTAGTATTTATTGAATATAATCAAATGAAGGAACAGATAATCAGACGTTTGATTTTACAATCAGACGACTTAAAGTGCTTTCTTTCTTTTGTCCAGGCCTTCTTCCTCTTCTTCTTCTTTTCTTCTTCCTCTGCTTCTACGGGTCCTGTTCTTCTTCTTCCTCTGTTCAACCTCTTCACATAGGGGGAGGGACTTCTTAAATTGGCTAAGTGTCAGCCAATTTCCTCTGTAGAAAAACCCTTCCCCTCCCCCGCGCAAGCTCTCTCCTCTCTTTCTCTACTTAGGTCACGCTCTCCCAGAGCCTCCAACAGTACTGGGTATACGGGTAATCGAACCTACAGCGCACCCGGGTCCAGGCTCACCGGTGGTGGTTGGTGAGCGAGGAATGGATAGCGTAGGCAGGTAATCGGGTGTACCAGATCTATGAGGGTAATGTCGCAGACGAGGCATGTGAGGGCGTGGGGGACCTCACCCCCCCAGCATTGAGGTGTTAAGCCCTCAACACTTTTACAACTTATGCGCCTGTACCACATCCAAATCCCACGATGTGGGACCATCTTGCCCACCTTCTTCGCATTCACCCACAGCAAGGAAATCTCCACCAATTGGAGTAGCTGCTAAGGGCAGGGACCTCAATTGGCCACCTGGAAGTAGTCCTGGGAGTCTTCCGCACGGTCTGGAATGAAGACCTGGGGCTATCGTGACCTTGAACATGAAGAACAACGTCGGAGGGATGAAGCTGCAATGGAGCTCCAACATGATACCTGAAACACAAAGAACGGGCTAAAAGCCCCAGTTAAAAGGCTCAGAAGGATCGTTGTAGGGTGTGGAATGTGATGGCGACGTTCGTGGGGAGTTTTGTGCGTGGATGAGGGCGGACGGTGATAGAAATGAAGGTGCGTAGGTGGGTTGGTCGACGAGGAGTTTGGGTGGATGAAATGGCAAGATAAGAGAGTGATTTTGTGGAGGGTGGAGAGGCAGAGCTTTGTGGAAGTTTCGGCAAGGCAGATGGACTTTTGTAGTAGTGGAGCTGCCTCGCCGGAGATTCGGTTGGAGCAGTGGACGATGGAAGTGAACGGCGGCGTTGAGAGGATATTTTTGGAATTTTTGAGTGGGAAATTAAACTAGAGATCTAGAGAGATCTAACTACCTATTCTAACTGGACGAAAGGGGGAGGACGAAATCGGCTGGTTTGGCTGGCATCGGGGAAGATGATTTTTCTGATAAGGAGCGACGATGAAGACGTGGAAAGGGGACGACCACTGGTATTGCGGCACGTGGAAGAATCTGAGGATGAGGAATCCGTTGCTAGTTTTGCGAGAATGGACGAGGAAAGAGGTTAGAGATATCGCCGGAGCTCGCAGAGATTTTTTGGTCGGAGAGGAGGGAAGAGCATGGGGTAACTCCGGCCAAAAACGAGTTGGGAACTTGGCGAGGTCTGAGGGTCCTTATATAGGGCTTTAGAGAGAGTTTTGAGATTGGAAGCTTGTTCACCGGAGTACGATTTTGAAAGATACCTGAATCTTTCATGCGTTCGCATGAGAGATTGGGAAGGCTATGGAGCTCATGGACGGAGTCAAAAGGAAGAGGACTCCTCAAAGAATCTCTCTTCCAATTTTGGAAGGGATTGAGTGAACAGGGAAGGAGTTCTCTTTAATCAAAGGTCGCCGAAGAAGGATTCCTCCACGATAATGGTGGAGAGACCTATTTGCGAAGAGTGACGACAAAGATAGGGGCCTTTTTATAAGGATTTCAATAGTTAGAGGTCTGAATGAGATAGAAAAAGTCTAACTGGACCAAAATGCAAACTTAGTCAAGATGATTTCAGATTAGGTCAAAATTTTGGTACAAACCTAATTTTAACCCAAGGAATCTAATGGTGAAGTTATATTTAGGTTTTGACCAATTTTGACATGGTAATTTGTGCAAAAACGCAAATTATGGCCAATGTCAGTTTGAGACTCTATTTTGGGTCAAGACGGGTTCTAATGGTCAAATTGAGGATACCAAACCCTAGATAATATTTTTCTATGAATTTTAGAAGGTTTAGGTGAATTTTATCCTGATCAAAATCTCAGTTAATTAAGCAGGTTTGTTTCTAGGATTTCAAAAGTCATTTAATTCTCAAAACACGTGCAAACCCTTTTCTGATTGATCTATCTTTTTAAGACCAATTCAATAAACCCATGAGAAAACTCGTGAATGTACTGCATTCATGATAAGCTGTTAAAATTGCAGTTTTAACCTTAATTTTTTATTTTTCCTTCAGAATGATTATGCAATGACTTGTGACTCTCTGACGGTTATGTAGAAGCATTTATTGACTTAATTAGGTCAAAATAAGCTAGTTATGGCTCATGATGGAATTCTCATCAGTCTAGAATTGCATTTAAATGAACCTAATAATGAACGAGGGGTGGTTGCTAGTATAGGTTTGGTCTCACCCTTACGGGGGTGTTGTGTATCCCTCAAACGTGGCTGACCCACCCATTAAACTAATTTTTGGTCCTAGTGAGCTGTAGACATTTGTGAGGAAGAGAGAGGTCCTAAATCAACCAAGTGTTAGAGAAGGAGAGAGAGAAGAGAAGAGAAGAGGACAGTGAGTGTCAGCTGAGTGCTAGCTGCTCCTACGGTTAAGTGTTGTGTGTGCATTTGTATGTATGTATAATATGTATGGTATAAAGTGTAAGTATATGTATATAAATAATGTAAATAAATAAATATAAATATGTATACAAATATAATTAATATAATGTATAATTATAGAAGAATAGTAGAGTAGATATTTGTTTGAGCTCTTATATATGTATATAAATAACATTAGAGCTTTAGTGACAGATATATATGTCATTGTATACATATTTATATGTTAGTATAGATATCTATTCTGCCTTATGTTATGTACATATGTTACTAAGGCTATAGGGACGTATATATATGTTACTATAGATATTAGTATGTTAATATAATTTAGTATCGTACATATTAGAAGCTATTTTGTATCCACACTTAAGTATTACTTACAATAATTGTAAATAATTAACATAGTATAATATTATTTATTATTTGATGCATATTTGTTGTACATTTGTTTCAGGCATTATAATGCTTATTAATTGATTATTTTTGTAAATAATTAACCAATTCTTTCATTATTTGATTCATTCATTCGTTTTACAAATAAAATTAACATTTTTGGAATAAAAGAACATTTTTGTACTTAGAGAGTGATGTATATCAATAATTACCTCCCAATGAATGACCTGAAAATAAATCGGTAAAAATTGTAAATAAATAAAATTGGCGCAACAATGGTTTACATTTGTGACACATATATTACAACAATGACACATAATTAAACCTTTTTAATGAAAATCGGTAGTCAACAATCACCTGCCCGGGCCCACTCACATGCACGTGTGCACACGCACACACAAGATATGGGTAACCTGTATGCTCAAAATGTGTGCCCAGCGCATGACGACCAGCGAGGCATCACACACGATTAGGTTTGTTCAGCTCACGGTGTCCATCAATTTCCGAGGTGGGACTTTCTCAATCTAATCTCCTTCACACAACATTGTCGTTGCCAGAACTTCGGATGGTGATTTCGACCGGCTCATACCTCTGTTTAGGTGATTCAAAACTCAATCGAGAGTTTTAACATTCTAGTTTCCAATTTTAACACCAATTTAGTGCTTGGATAAAAAATGATCCAAGGATTTGTTTAATGAATAAGACATTGTTCACTGCATAATTTATGTGTTGCAGAGAAGACATTCAGGTCAAATGACCTGAAACTCGAGTTAATACTATCAATTGAGAGTCTTGGAATGCTCAGCAACGCATTCCGCACTTAAAGAAGTAGAAGAAGAGGGTCTAAAAAACTTGGGAAGCTTAAGGAGCTTCTCAACTATCAAACTCAGTGCTTAGATCATTGATTCCAATGTGGAGTAATCCAACAGATAGATTAAGTCATATAGATTTGATCTGGATTGATTCAAAGGATCATAAATGATTGATCCGAGAAGAATTGGACTTCAATTCTTGTCAAAATCGCCCTGAACTACTATGAGTTCCAGTTTGAACCCAAACTGTATAGAAGTTTGAATCTATCTTAAACCTCAATCAAAATCATTCAAATTAGTTCCAAACAATTCTCTTACCTAATAGGAAGTCTAACAAACCTTTAAATCAGAGATTCAACCCCTAAAACCTCAAACTTGAGTCAGAGTTGACCTACAAAACTTAAGAGTTGACTTTAGAATCCAAAACATTCCATATCAAATTAGCTACCCAAATAGACTATTTTCAACCTTAGGAATTAATTGCACACTTTAAAACCAAGTTTTAAACACTCTAACAGTGGTTTTAGGCTTCAATGCCTGAACACAAATGATGGGTTGTTCGACAGATCAATCCAAAGTTTCTTAGATCTGATTTAAGCCTAGAATAGAATCTAAATGTCCATCTTATGCTTCAAGATCAATAACCAGGCTCTAAAGCTCATCAGACTCTTTTATCCAGCTTCGCTGGAGTTGGAGAAGGTGATCAATAGAGAGAAATCAACATTAAAACTCCGATCTAATTAGTGGAATCTAATCCTCTAATCAAAATGACCCGATTTGGAGCTTTTCATGAAGTTTTGAAGGCTATGGCTCTAACTCAGGATCGTCAAAGCTTTAGTGAAGATCAATTCTGGGGATTGGAGAGTAAATCTCCATGAAAAGCTTCAAGAAGGGTCTTCAACGATTCCTGAGGCTGCGAGGGACCTCAAGAACATGTCAATTAAATCATTAATCAATTAGAAACATAGATTTGTCAAGAAATGCCCAATGAATCAAGCTTGAGTTTGCATGAACTCAAGGAAATATATCCCACTCAATTGAGTGAGGGGAAAGTCTTATAAGAGTGTGGTGAAGCTATGGAATTAGTGATCTAACTCCTTCTGAGCATGCCATTGATAGCGAGCTCAGAAGGTTGGTGATGATTTGGGCGTTTCCTTCGTAGTGGAGTATAGATCTAATTAAGAGCATATATAGGGCCCTAAAGTGATGAAAAGGTGACAAAGAGCCCTTAATGAGTGTGATTTAAGCTCTAGGCCTTCGTCATGGACAGCAAAGGTCCTTAGGTGGAAGGTGTGATGGAATAGGTGTATAGGTGATAGAATAAAGAGGGAAGAAGGTTGAATGGATTCACGATAAGGTAAAGAAGATGAACAAATGATTGGATAAGTGGGAGAAGGTCCAACGGGCTAGAATTGGCTCACCAAAGAAGAGGACGATGAAGTGAAATCTACAAACTACACTAATCTAACTACTTATTTAACTAGTTAGATCTAATCTACACAACACTCTAAGGCTAATCTATGATTACCTGGACGAAGGAGATGAGAGGAACTTCGTCGAAGGCTCATAACGAAGGAGGAAATTAGAGGGCTTTGAGGAAGAACTTCAGTGAGGAACAAAGCAATGTAGAAAGAGAGATGGGGCGCTCAAAAGCTCTATCACAGCTCCTGCGATGAAGAACAGGTGAGAGGTGATAAGCTCCTCCGGTGGAAGTGCTCTGAAGATGAGAATGAGGTAGCCATACTTAGGAAAGAATAGACTATCATCGCGCTTAGATGGAGAAGAGGGATAGGGAGCCGACCCTTTAAATCGGAGGTGTTGGTGGCTATTTATAAGTAGTGGCAAAGGTATAGGGGGATGTATGGGAACGGGAATGTGCTTAGGTTCAAGGTAACCATCAGCGTCGTCTTCGACGCTAGTGACCTTACTCACCTAGTATAATTAGGATTTCGAGGAGATCCAGATCATGTGATGTGGAAGAGAAGGTGAGCGGAGCTTGTATGCAAGATTTGGGGGTTGGATGCAATTCTTCCTTGATTCCCTTGTTTTCTACCATATCCATTCTATTACGAGAGTTTCTTTTTACTAGGGTTTACGCTTAGCTGAAGGCGTAAATTTTAGCATCTTGTTGATGTGCACACATCTAATTGACCTAAAATGCCTATTTATGCATGTTTCTAGTGTCATAGAAGCATTCATCATTATAAATACTGCATAACATGCATCATCATGCATTTAAGTTAGATTGTATAAATTTTAGATTAATTCTCTCTTTTTGTGGTCAGAGAACAAGGCAATATTTATCGAGGCATTGGATTGAAGATCCAATCGTATAGATTTGATCAGGGCGACGATTAGAGCTCAACGACTCCAAGATCGCCCCGATTGGAACTCTGTAATATCAGATATAGTCTGAGAAAGATCAGAGGTCAAGGGTCCATGAGGTGTTAAATCAGCACCTTAGATGACAAATCTAACCGCATAGATGGGTTCAAATCAATGATCGCAACCCAACAGTACGAAAATCGATCTAATTTGACATCCGTGGCACCATCTACAAGTTAGAGAAGATGGACGGCTAGGATGGCACCACCTGGTGCCATCCCAGCCGCCCAACGTCAGCCCAAGTCTCCTGCTCCACCTCTTCACGCGATGGCTAACGCATCTCAGCCGATCCAACGGTTGAGGACGAGCCACGTCGTTCCTTAGCCGTGGAGCATCCTCATTGAAGGCAAGGGTTGGATCGCTCTCGACCATTGGATCGAGATCCAACGATCATGAGCGCGCCAACCTTAAAACCAAAAAGCCCCTCATATGGTCGTGTAGCACGTTGGTAGAGTGCCTTCACGTGGATAAGAGGGCGTCGGCTCGAGACCTCGCACGCCATAAATTGGATGGGCGAGCAGGTGCGGCTTAATTCAGCCGCTGGATCGTGATCGTGCAGCGGATGCGGGCGCGACATTGCACGCTGGATGAAGGCGTGTGCTGCACGCTCGATCTGATGGGTGAACACACACGTGATCGCATATGCAGCTGAAGTGGAAGCGATCAAGAGGGCATTTAAACCGTCCGATCTCTTGTTTGGACGGCTGAGGATGCGTGATCATGGATGAGTGCTCAACGCATGAAGATGAAGGGGCGGGGGCGCGCGTGCGTGTTTAACAACATGGGGGCTTTAGTAATGGTTATATCCGTCATTAAAGACCCTTACGTTAATGTTTTTAGATTGATATGACCTATTTGCCCCCTACTCTTCACCTATAAAAGGCCTTACGCCCTACACATTTTCATCATCTCTTCCTCTCTTCTCTCACCCCTCCAAAGCTCTAGGAGCTTATTCCAAACCTAAGATGCTCCATTAGAGTTAAAAATATAATGCTTCCACCTTCTCACCCTGATCGTGGAGCATTTCGAGGTTGTCCTCTCACCGCAGTTCGGGAAGCAGATCTTGCTGCGACGTCTCCCTGCTTCATCCACCTTCCTCCGTCTTCGTTCTCCCTCGTCCAATGTCTCACCACCTTCGTTCGGGCGCCTCATTAACGTGGCTCGTCCTCCAAGCAACCGTCGAGGAGAATAACCTCTCTCCTCTTTATTGCTTTATAGATTAGATTTCCCGCTTTTTGGTGTAGCAAGTAGTTGTAATGAAAATAATTATATGGTTATGAAACATTTGTTCGTTCTCTCCCTATTTTATCTTTATTTGTATTATTCTCTCTCTATCTTCTATTAATTATTTTTTAAGTAGATAGCTAACGTAGATTTAATTCAACTAGTTAATCTACTTCGTGACAAAAAATATAAGCACGATTTTTTATCAAACGTACGCCTCCCCCTATTCGACCTAGGACTCACCAGAGTTTCGGTTAAATTATTTGTTTAACAGATTTTTACACGATTACAATGACATGGTTTTTCAAAACTCAAATTTTCAGCGTACAAATCCCATTCAACACTTATATATAGCTGCTTCCTACTTTCCACACTTTTATCTACTTTTACACTTGAGTCTCTACTCTATTTGTCACTTCCTTATTTTCTACTCTCCACTTAGTCGACTAACCACTCTGACTTGTGTTAAACTTGAAATCATCTGCACAGAGATCTTTGATCTCCTCTTTACGACTCCTTCTGTTACCCCATACTAAGTGAAGTGTAGAGTCTACCCTTTCCTTACAATGAGGACATTATAAAATTTTGGATTAAGGGTATGAAGTGAATCCTTAATACTCTAAGTGTAATCTTAGACAAAAGACAAAAGAAAATTTTTTTTTGAAAAAAGTATAAAAATTTTGAAAAATACATAAAATTTGAAATTTTGATAAAGGATAAAAAAATATAAAAATAAAAATAGGGGAATTACATTCATTCATAAGAAGATTTGAAGAAGAAATTATAAATACCTTATTAAATATTTATAATTAATAAATTAAGAGTTAAATTTCTTAAGGTCAGAAATAAAAATATATATACTTATTTATATTGTAAATAGTGTACACAATAAGAGCATTGAATCCCTACTTTGGATTTTTTCTTGAATATTTTTTAGAACACATATTTATTTGCGAATTTTGAACGAGATTTTTCTCAAGTTAAGAGTTTGAAACCTTAATATGATATATTTTTCCCACTCTTCATTCTGAAACAAAATAAGTAAGATGTCATTAAACTTTGTTCAAGACGTAAAATTTTGCAACTAAATTGTAACTTTCTTGGTGAATAAGACTAAGTTAGATCCTTCTAGGTTTTGAATATTCATTTTTACTGCCAAGTTGAGTAAAGAGACTAGATACCTAGACATAAGGTCTAATGGGCTATAGTTAGCATAAGCAATCAAGGACGTTCGACTAGACTTGGCGAGTTGCTCTTGACAATCCTGCAGATTGATACTATAATGGTTTAAGGAACCTGAGAGTGAAAGGCTTTGTTGTCCATGCTCTAGTTTGCAAGCCAAGTAACTTAAGTGTCCAAACTTCATACACATTAGAATTGTCTTGGTGGCATCTGATACTGCGAAAACATAGAGGTCAAGAGATCGGTTCTAAATCCTTTTTAGTCCAAGGATTTTCGTGGGGCGACTCTCAAAAGGGTGAAGGATGTGCCACACACCTAAAAAAAAGACTTAAGAGTATTTACTATTAGTAAGAAAAATGAGGAGGGAAAAAAATAAATTTATTGAAAAAAAGTTTATATACACCCTACAGTTAAGTATCTCGCTACAAATGGATGTTTATGCAATTTTTATCCACCAAATAAAGCATTTCACTACATATGAATGCTACCCCTTCCTCAATCAATAAAAACACCTCGTCACATATGGGTGTTTTAACCTATAAAAAATGGATTAGAAAAATATGGAGATAAAATATAGGAATAATAGACCCAGTGGTCCACTGGGGAAATATATGCCTAGAGCGTTGACCTCCAGATAAAAACAAGGAGAAAGCAACCAAATCTGAGTAAGGCCAAGCCAAAGGCTTGAATTGGAATAACCTGGATTGTAAATTGATGTCTTAAAATCTGGATTTTTGTAACTTCGGATGCCTGTAGGACGAGTCTATTCACAACCACGGACTCATAGCTACTAAACCTTGTTTGGGCTATGAAGCTTGAGAAATCGAGTTTTGGAGATTTGCAGTTGAAGCCAAAAGGAGACTGATTGATAAGGCCCTAGGTCTAGAAGTTCATCCTTCATGCTGTGGACTGGTTGGTCTATGGATTTTACTCTTCTCTGAAGTTGGTTAATAAAGGGTGTTTAGTTGAATCACAAAAACCTAGGTTGGCAAAAATCGGATTTCACGAGCTTAAGGACTAACTTGAGTCTATTGAATTTTTGAGTTAGAATTTAACTTCTACTCTTTGAGTCTTGTTGCCTTATTTATCTTGATTTCTTTGATCTTTAGAGTTTAGAGTGGATACAGAAAATAAATAGGTTTTCGATGTTCTGATTCGAAAAAAAATTCCCGTCGAGATTCTGTTTCTACAAATATGTATTTTTGAAAAGTATTCAGGGTTTTGAGTCCGTCATAAGAGGATTCCCGCTAATGCTTTGTTTATTATGGTTATTTATTTAAATACAAAAATATTTTAAAAAATAAATATTAAAAACATTTTGACCAAAGCATTCATCTACTTTAGAATTTTTTATAATTATTTAAACGCCCTAGTGCTTAAATCATCATATTTTTGGTTAATTTTGCTAAGGACTAATAAAACTTTGGCTTGGGGATATGATGAGAGACTCATCATATCTTCAAATTAACACAAATTAGCTGGTTTACGTAGCTAATTACCTAAGAATACACTAAATACAAGGTTAATTATAATATAGGGGTTAAATAGTAAGACCTGCAAAATAAGTTAAAAATACAAAATTAAGGATCAATTAATCTTAATAATAATTTAATTAATAATTTGGATTCAAAATAATAATAATTAGCTATATATGAAGTATTTTATTTAACTTAATTGAAATAAGAAACTAAGTACTTAATTAATCCTATCATTTAAATAAATGTAGCTAATGAGGGTAAAACTATAATTTCAAGGCATATATATATTATTTACATTCTCTATAATAATATATAAAAAGTTGAAAAATAAATAAATTAAAATAAACCTTAAAACTCAATGTTTACATTTAAGCCCTTAAATTCCATTGCAATCGAGTCCTTTTATATCATTCAGGTCCATCACTATTTCCATTTACATCCTTGTACGCTGGTTTCTTCTTCAACCTTTGTTATGACCCGATCTCAGATCCCTACAAGACTTGAGACCGACCCGCATCGACTAATCTCAAGACCTAGTCGTCCAACGAAAAATAACCAAAAGCAAGAAATAATTCACATCCACACATACAATGTAACTAGGCAGAAAGAAATAAGAGACCGTAAAATAAACAGAGCGAAATGGTCTATCAAAGTTACAGGCCATCACAACTGCGACAGAGAAAAGTACAGCGGAAAAATAACTGAAACAGTATTATATGGAACAAAATACTCACTACTATAACAGGAGCTAAGGAAAACAGTAAGAAACACAGCTAAGGTTAGGCTCGACTGGGCCTAGCTCCCTCTGTAGTCGGTGGTGCTAGCTGCTCAACTCCCTGACCTGGACAAGGTTATAAAATTTCTGGAGTCAGCGAACGCTGAGTAGAGTGGTAATTTAGCCATTTATAGGTAATTAAGACAAGCAATTAATTTATGCAATTAAACAACTATCCATTTTCGTTTATTTCAACCAAGTACTTCTAATTTATTGTTCCTTTATTCACTTAGATCATTTCTTGATCTGGCCTGTTCCTCATGGGAACGATCTTGATTACAATCTTTTCCATGATGTAGGAGGTACACGGGGTGCTCTCTTGGTCAGGAGGGTCCCCTGTGGTAATCCTACACCCAATCAACCACCCTGAGGTCACGGTCGCGACGTAGCAGTGACTACGGCATGCGTGATAAACGTACGAATAGCTATCCCGTACTGGCACACGGTCAGTCATTTCCGCTAGCGGGTACGCCTAAAGGTACAGCACGGAACAGTACAGGGCCTTGCCCTCTCAAAACATATTAGAACAAGGGTCTTGCCCCTCCACAGTTCATGTAACCTCGTCCGACTATCTCGATTTGCCCAATGGGCCTAACAAGAGTTGGAATAGGGCAGCTAGTCCTAACCCTAGGTCCCCTAGGGTGGCTAGCTCCTTCCTTACACTAAGTAGCTCACCTCGATACTACGTACACGAGGGCCAAACATAGTCGGTGTAGAGTGTCTAAGCCTGACCTCGGGGCTCATCCCAACGGGCAGCTAGTACCCCTTTACACTAAAGGGGCAGTGGCTCTCCTTGGTACCGTATACACAAGGACCAGCTCACTTCCCGTCTATAAGAGTTTTCCTCCTAATTCCTCGTAGGGTTCATGTTGGTATTTCTTTTGTTTCATATTCCAAACTTTCGGATATCTCTATTTACATTTCTATTTCCATTCCTTAAAATAGGTAGCTCGTGATTTTCTACTGACAAGGCATCATATTAAGTAATCAATACATTTGCTAGCATTTAAAGTTTTACAAGCATCTCAAGTAAATAGTGTAGCTCACTCAATTGTTCCTGCCCTAGGGTTCATTCCCATCCTAGGGTTCTACATGTTTCTCAAGTATACAGTATAGCTCAAACCATACTCATCTGTTTCTGCCCTAGGGTTCATTCTCATCCTATGGTTCATTCCAGTTATTCTAAGCATGCAGTTCATTTATTTAAATCATAATATTAATGTAAACCACTCTACCGGCAAACACGGGAGGAATGGGGGCTCAGATCGTAGATCCCGTCGCCTCCACAGCTCCTGCGTACTCAACTGGCTGGAGACCTATATAATTGACCATCCACATCAAACGAGTCCAAAACCATATACAACTGACACTAACTCGTAGAGAAACTCAAGCGAAAAAATATGATACTTCATTTGTGGAAATCCGATTTCGTTTGTGCTAAAAACACTCACACTGTCCAAAATCAAACATCTGGGTCTAGTCCCAGACGTCTTAAAATACGTTAATACTCACCTTGAGTTTCCTGCGGCTACCTCGAACGTTCGGACCCTTCCGCGATTGTTTAAGGTGAGTTCCAAATGTTGGACCCTCCTGCTGATCTTCTGGAGGTACAGTCAGACATTTAGTGACGTGTCCAGACGTCCAAAAGCACTTCGAAGGGTGTACCTCGTGCCTTTCCAATTCTCTACTCCCAGTACACATGCGCAGAGCTAAATAAGGCTGGACAAAAGCCCCGCGGTAAGGCCTGCATGGCGTAAACCACACAAAAGCACAGACCTTAGCACTGAGCGTACTTTCAGACGTCCGGCTTCATCTCAAGACGTCCTTCTGCTACTCCAGACGTCTAGGAGATGCTCCAGATGTTTGACACTGGAAAATATCCAGTACGCAGAACTTCTCCCGCGAGCTGCCTCCTTCGCGAGCTCGCTCGCAGGAGCTACAATAGTGCCTCTAGTGGCTGTAGGTGGCCAAGGCTCCTACTCACAAGCTCCTCCTCCTCTCCTGCGCCCTCGACTCCTCCTGCATGAGCTCCTCCGAGCTCCCGCGGCTCCCTTGTGAGCTCCTCCTATCGAGCTCCTCCAATGCTCCCGCTCCCCTCTCCTCCTCCTCCGCATCCCGTCTCTCTCTCTTCTTCCTCTCCTCTCGCCGCGCTGGAAGGAAGAGAGGAAGGTGAAGGACAGAGGTGGTGGCTGGTGGAGATGGATGGAGTGGCGCGGGGGTGGGGGTTAAATAGGGGAGGGTTAGGGTTTGGGGTGAGGAGAGAGAGGTGAGTGCGCGTGCAGCACGCATGGAAAAGAAAGAAGGTATGCTTCTTCTACTTTCAGACATCCGACCCTTCATCCAAATGTCTGGACAGGTGTCTGACGGCACATCTAGACGTCTTAAACAACCCAAAAAGGAAATGGGTCATTTCAACCTTGGACGACCCATGAGCTCCAATGTTCACACCTTTGGATCACCGCCAATCTCACGTCCAAACACCTCCGCCGTTGCCATTTTGACTAAGCTCACTTCCCTCTTTTCCATCCAATGGCATAGATCTCTCTAAACTCAATAAACCCTGGCACGGCGACTGATGGGAACACCATCATAGGCCATAACTGGTCCATTTTAGTCTGGAATAAAAGATAAAAGTTCCTACATATTCATCTGAGGGTTATATCTCCATCTTATTATATTTTGAGAAGAGAACAAGAAACTAGGGTTAATTTTGTAATTTTAATAGTATATCATGAACATAGAATAACCAAGGGGTTGGCTAGGGGTGAAATAAAGGTCAAATGAGCATTAAAGTCAAATAAGTGGGTTTATGCAGACAGAAATGAGTTTTCGCGCATTTTGAGAATTGATAGTAACCCAAAACCCTAATTTCAGACCTGTTTAAATAACAGAGGTTTTCGTCAGGATAAATTCCATCTAAACCTTCTAAAAATCATAGAAAAATATTCTATAAGTCGGTATCCTTGATTTGACCTTTGGAACCTATTTTGATTTAGAACAGAGTCTTAGACAGAAAGTTGCCTTAATTTGGGTTTCTGCGCAAATTGCCTAGTCAAGGTTGGTCAAAACCAAAATCCAACTTTACCATTAGATTCCTTGGGTCAAATTAGTTTTGTACGAAAATTTTGGCTCAATCAGAGATCGTCTTGACGTAGTTTGCATTTTAGTCCAGCCAGACTCTTTCTCTCTCACATACATCCCTAACTTTCAAAAATCCTTGCGAACAGCCCCCCAACTTTGTCATCTTCTTCTCAGTTGGGTCCCTGCTGCCATGGCAAGTGTGAACCCATAGATCTGAGCTTTCAATCACAGATTTCTCCATGATTGCTTGGCCAATCCCTTCCAAATTTGGAAGGGATGCTCCTGAGGAAGTCCTAATTCATCTAAAGCTAATTCTAGACTTCAAATCCCCTCAAGAAACACGTGCGAATCCTTGATTTTCAAGGATCTTCTTCCTGAAAATCCGAACTGCTCAAGCTTGTTTTCAAGCTTGGAAGCTTGCTTGAAGCTCTATAAAAAGGTTCCCCTCGCATAACCGTGTTCCTCAGCAAGTTTTGGTTAGAGAAACTCCTCTTTCTTCCCTCTCCGGCCACCTCCGCACCTTGCTCCGGCGACCCCTCTCCATCCTCCTCTTCCTGTCATCCAACAGCCAAATTGGATAGCCTTCTGCCTTCCTCTGCCTCCTCCGCATCTCTTCAACCAAAGAGAGATTGCTTCCTGCCTCTTCATCGTCACCGCCACATCACTAGACCTCCTCATCTTTTTCGGCTCCGGCTCCCCAACGCCAACGCCTTCCATCCACCCCCTTCACTCCTAAGTTACTCTATCTCTTCCTCTCTCCCTCTACATCCTTTTCTGATACTCACAACACCCTTACACCCATGATATCACCTGCTACACCACCGTCGTCCTCCGCTCCGAAGATACTTCGGCGAAACACTCTCGACGCCACACACCTCCAAACAGCCCCATGCCACCTCCATAAGCTCTGCCACACCACCCTCTACAAAAGCCTTCAAACAATTTGGGCTTTCATTCACCAAATCACCTCATTGACCACCATCACCTCCGCACCTTCGTCTCGAGGTCGTCATGCACACCACACCGCACCAACCACTGCATTCGCCGCACACCGGCAAAGCTTCTAAGCATGTTTGACGTGGCCGCAAGGTCGTGTTCTTGCTTGCAAGTACATCATTGGACCTTCGTTGCCACCTCGACTCCTCTGACCTTGTTTGCAGTTCTCCGGCCACAACTCCACCAGGCAACATCCTCAGGCCTCGCGGTTCCCAATTGGAGCCTTCATCCACAGCTGCGACAGTAATCAGAGCCATCAACTTCTGGCTGCGTGCGAAGAAGACTGTGGGACATTTAGACCCACATCGTTGAGTTTGCAGCTGAGTGAGTAGGATAAGAGGAATTCCTCACCCTTGTTCTTCGCCCAAGAACATAGGGGTCGGGTCCCCTTCACCCTCACACCCACTTACCAGACCAAGCACCGCTCGCCTGCGACCACGCCTGCAGGCCTACACCCTATTCACACCTGGTTACCTGCCCGATTACCTGGCTAAACCTGGGTTTCTGAGAGAAAGAAGAGGAGGAAAGAAAGAGAGAGAGAAGGGGGGTTTGCCCTCTGCTGCACTCTCTCTATACTTAGCTGATCCTGAGGCCTTTGCCTCTATTCTGTGGTTGCCTTTCTCCCTTAAGGCACGAAGGAAGGAAGAAGAGAAGAAGCCTTTGCGTCTATTCTGAGAAGCTTAGTTCTGCTGATTCTGAAGCTACTGTTGGTTCATTTAACTTGGTGGACGTGAAATATTGATTAATAATTACTGTTAATATATTTGAGATATTTGAGCTTAACTTTAAAGGGTTAATTAGTGATTCAAATCACCATTTTAACCCTTTTTTTTTGCATTGAAATACTGGATTTCATTTATATATCATTTTGAGTTGTTCTAAATAAAGTTTTGATTATAATTGCTTATATTTTGTTATAGTTTAGATTAAATTGTTGTCATTTGCTCCTTGTGTTTAACCTCGGACTCTTCTTTGATTCTGAGTTATAAATTCAAATGATTTGAGCAACTTTGTCCTATACTACGATGCATTTCTTTAACAAATGACAAATTCGTCTAAATAGTGACTTCATCGTCACCAGGGAAGACCACCTTAGTTCCAATGTACCTGGACGCGATTGCATCCAGATACCTCCCCCTCTACCTTCACCACCATCTATAAATACTACCCATCACCTCTGATCGAGGTTAGCAACCCCCTTCCCCCTTCTCCAACTGAGGTTATTTAAGTAGGTTTCTTCTCAGCTCCGGCGTCTTCTCAACCTCGTTCTCGAGCGTTACAGCTGATGAACGTTGCCTCTCTCACCTCCTTTTCCTCTCCTTTGCCTTGCCACCTAATCAATGCGACTACGACCATCATTAATCAATCACAATGAAAACGCTGTTGTTAGGTTTTTATCCCTGGCAACAGCGTCAAAAATATGATCAACGACTTTCAATTCACACTAAAAATGGTATCTAATGTGTCATTGTTGTAGCATAGTTATTACAAATGGAAACCGATGTCGCGTCAATTTTATTTATTTACAATTTTTACTGGTTTGTTTCCAGGTCGTTTACTGGGAAGTAGTTATTGATATGCATCACTCTCTAAGTCCAAAAATGATCTCTTATTCTAAAAATGCTGATTTTATTTATAAAATGTATGGATGAATCAAATAATGAATGAATAGGTTGATTACTTGTAAAAGAATCAGTTAATAAACTTCATAATACCTGAAACATAAGTACAACAAACAAGCATAAAAGACTGTCTACTACTACACTTTACTAGTTATATACAATTACTATAAGTAATACTTAACTATAGGTACAAAAATATCTAATAACATCTACTATACTAAATCATAATAACATACTAATATCTATAAGAACATATATTATATATATAGTAACATAAGCGTCGCTAAAGCCTTAGTAAATTATATACATAACATAAGGCAAAATAACTATCTATACTAACATATATAGCTATGTACAGTGACATATATATACATTACTAAAAGCTTAGTAATATATTTACATAACCTCAAAAAAAATTATTACTTACACTAATGTATATACATATATATAGTCACATATACATCTGTCACTAAAGCTCTAGTTTTTTATATATATAAGAGCTCAAACAAGGACCTATTCTACTTATAGTACTATATACATATATATATATATATATTACAGTATATGTATACATACAATTATATTTATATTATTTATATACATATGCTATTTATACATATAATATACATATTATATATATACATATTACAACACAAGCACACACATAGGCAAACACAACTCTTCTCTCTTCCTTTCTTCTCAACACTTAGTTGAATTAGGGCCTTCCTCTCTCCACACAACCGATTCACTGTGACTTAACCAAAAATTGGTTTTTTTTTTTAATTGGTGAACCGACCTTTCGTGGGATACGCGACACCCATTTAGGTGGGACCAGATCACTGCTAAACCAGGTTCAAGTTTTGTTTTTGTGCATTTTTTTCGATTCTTTCAGGCCTAGCACAGTGAGTGGCTCTTGACCCACCACCGTGCAAATGTATCATCAAATGCTCATTCGGATCACATAGAATAAGAGATAATGGTGTGTGTGGGAGCTCGGCACCCGCGACAACTGAAGAGGCCAATGCACAAAAACAACTTATATCGCAGCGACGCTTCTTCAGCCACCGATGTGGCACTATCTCTAGCACCAATTAGGCACTACCACTGCGTCTAGCTACATTCTAAAAGCTTGATTTTGACCCACGATTTGAGGGTCATAATTTATTTTAAATTAAAAATAAATTATAAGGTTACAAATCCCTTATATAGTGCTACCTAATTGTACAATTAATTTACATAAATAAGTTATTTAATTATATAATAAAATTAGTTAAAGTTGACTATTTATGCATGTTAAATTAGATGTTAATTACTTAATTAAAGTATAAATTAGTTAAGTAATAGTACAATAGACCTTATACAAGGTTGATATACATAGTAAATTATTTAATACACATTTTTAATATATTTTAGGAGCTTTATTTTAATTAATTTACCATTAAAGATTGGTTTAAGTCAGTTTTACAAAGAAATAAGTTATAAATACTATAATACAGTATAAATACAATATAAATATGTTCAAAATATTTAACATATCATTATAAAAATATACATTGTAACTTACTTCAATATTAGATTAAATTACTAATTTATTTTATTTTAAGTGAATAATTTACTTAGTTAACCTAATAACTTAATTATTTACTGTAAATATATAATCAAATTAAATTACAGGTATTGTACAGTATATAATACATAGATAAATATGTTTGTACAGTATTAGATACAATTATGTACATTTAAATAGGTTTATATAATTACTTAGTTTAGTATATATTTAAGTTAATATAAATTAATAAATAATAATATTTAAGGTTACATATATAATAAATTATTCTAAATACTTAATTTAATATATAGAATACAGATATAAGTCATTTATACACATTATATACATATTATACATTATATACATATAACTTGGATTTAAATTATATATACAAGTAAATACACAGTGTATAGGGTATTTTTGGGTGTTTTTGGGGTTTTTCTGATTTTTATGGTTTTTATAAGTTTAGAGGAGGTAGGGGATGAGAGAAAAGGAATGAGATGAGAGAGAATTATTTTTGGTGTTTTTCAAGTTTGATCCTTTATTAAATTCCAAGGTAGACTAAACTATTGACTGGTATGTTCTACCAAGTTAGGGATTTAAAATACTTTGAAACTTGACACACGCCTAGAAATATACTTAATCCTACTCAAGAAACCTTTATTTTATTTTTTTAGAATTTTTTTTTGATTTTTATTTATTTACAAGTCAACCAAACTTTGGCCTTGAAAGGGTGTTTCACTAAAGAACCTAAGGCCTCTAAATGCATTTGAGTGGCTGGGATATCAATTTAAGCACTTCAAAACATTCGGCAATCAACACACAACACAAAAGATCAAAAAACATGATTTTTAACATTGATTTCATCAAAATTCTCCATTGGACAGTTATACTCAATACAAGTAGCTAATAAAAGAATTTAAACAAGAGATTAGAAGAATTCCTAATTGAATTTCAATCAATTTAAAGTAAATGAATGCTTATAGAAATGTTCTAAAAAAGTACACCACATGCCAGCTCCAAACAAATCAAATCCACCCCAACTCTTCTCATTCAGACCAACCTAGCAGCTGCTGAAAGATAATAGCAGCATCTGCTGCTACAATGATTCTGAGCAGTTGAATGCTACTACTCAGTTGATTAAATCAAAATCACTTGGTCTCTTAAAAACTCATGAAACTCAATGCTCTCCACTGAAATCAAATTTCCATCAAGACCAACCCAGCTGCCATTTTCAAGTAGCCATTTTTGCTGCTTTTAAAAAAAAGCATAGCGGCTGCTTGCTGCTAAATGACTAAGCCATCAAAATCATTTCAAGTTCTAAAACACTATGGATGTGCACACATTTAATTGGCCTAAAATGTCTATTTATGCATGTTTCTAGTGTCATACAAGCATTAAGCATTATAAATATTGCATAGCAAGCATTATTTTGCATTTAGATTAGTTTGTACAAATTTTAGGTTAATTTTCCCTTTTTGTGGGGAGGGAATAAGGCGATATCATTTCAAGGTCTCGGATTGAAGATCCAACTGTACGGATCCAATCAGGGTGACAATCGGAGTTCAACAACTCCGAGATCACCCCAATCGGACCTCCGAAGTTATAGATGCAGTCCAAGAAAGATCAGAGATCAAGGGATAAGGTGGTGTAAAATCCAAACTTCCAATGTCAAATCCAACTGCACAAATGGGTTTGGATCAACGATTGCAGCCTAACAGCGCAAAAATCGGTCAAATCCGACATCTGTGGCACCATCTACAGGCCAAAGAAGATGGATGACCATGATGGCACCACGTGGCACCATCACAGCCGCCCAATACCTCCGACACTCTTACTGCTTAGTAAAGGTCATGTGATCTCAGTCATTTGATCGACATCCAACGGTTGAGAGCGTCGCAGCCTTAAATTAGGGACTCGACACAAAGGATAGTGTAGTGCATTGGTTGCGCTTTGAGCTGTCAAGGAGGAGGCGCATGGTCGAAGCATGCCGAGCGTCAAATCGAAATGGTGGGTGGGCACGAAGAAATTGCCCCCCTCGATCGAGATTAAACGTCGAGGGAGTGAAGACGCGGCACGACATCGAGCACTGGATGGAAGAGCACGCCGCATGCGAGCGATGACGCGTGATCACACGCGCGATGGCATATGGGCGTGTGGAGTGTCTGAAGATGAAGCGGCGCCCGTGATTTTTAAGCTATCTGATCTCTTGATTGGATGACTGAGATTGTGTGTACGTGATGGAACGTGAAATAGCTGAAGTTGAAGGGCGGGTGACGTAGCGTGCTCTAAGCGCTTGGATCCTTATCGCACAACGGAGATGGAGGCTTGCCTTTAGCAACATTCAGCTACAGTGATGATTATATTCGTCATTAAAGACCCCAGCATTAATTCTAAGCCCTTAAAATACCCTTTTTCCCTCAATTTGTACACCTGTAAAAGGGCCTACCACTCATTTCTTCATCCCTTATCTTCTTCTCTCACCCCCTCCAAAGCTCTACGAGCTGGTCCCATACCCAGGATGCTCCATTAGAGTTTTAAAGAAAATTTTTCCATCTTCTCATCCCCATTCGTGGAGCGCCCGCGATTGTCCTCTCACCACCATTTGGGAACTGGATCCCGCCACGACGTCACCCTGCTTCATCCTCCATCATCCAGCTCCATTCTCCCTAGTCCAGCATCTCATCACCCCTGTCCAGGCACTCCGTCAACGTGGCTCGTCCTCTAAGTAGCCGTCGAGGAGGATAACTTCTTACCTCCTTCTCTTTCTATCGCTTCCTTGTATAGAATTCCAGCTTTCTAGTGTAGCAATTAGATGTAATGAACATGATTTTGTAGCTATGAAATATTGGTTCTCTTTCTCTCTCTTTTTCTTTGTATTATTCTCTCTTTTTTCTATTATTTATTCTTTAAGTAGAATATCTAGTGTAGATTAATTTCAACCATCTACTCTACTTCGTGATGATAAATCCAACACGATTTTTGATCAAACGTTCACCTTTTCGTGTTCGACACGGGATTCACCAAAATTTCGGTAAATTTATTTGATAGCGGATTTTTATGTAACTAGCTTTTCAAAACTCAATCTCTTAGCATACGAAATTTCGTTAATCACCTATCCTCAGAAGATCTAAAGAACATTCAATCTTAGAAACTCAATTCATCAAAACTTCTTTTGAAATTCCATCCAATAAAGATAAAGAAAAGTTGCTGCTACATCTTTTAAACTTAGCCAAATCAATTCAATTCTATTTGAATCTTTAAAACTAACATTCCATTCATCACAAACATCTATCAGAAGGTCTAAAATCCTCTTAAAACCAAATCAAGGGTTTGATAATCCTTAAAACCCTAATATAGTCTTTACTTCACACTATAGACAATGTGTGAGTAAATGGTCGTAATAGACATTTAAATTAAATCAAACTATTTCTAGGTCTTCATTAAACCATTCTAAATGTCGATAACTTCTGCAGATCAGATTAAAGCCATTTTTGAACTCAGAAACCATTTTGAAGTGAAAAATAAATGTTGCTCTGATTAAGCCTTTTAATGTAAGAAAGCCACTGTGAATTGATCACTTTGAGCTCTTAAATACTATAAATCAGTGTTTAGGACCTCAAACAATCCTAAAAAAATCATTAGGTCATTGCTTAGGCCTTGAATCATTTCATGTGATTCTCATTGGCCCAAACTACCTAGCAATCACCAAAAAATTCAAAATCTAACATCAAATAAAGCACAGATAATATGATCACTGAAAACCTGATCAAATAAATTTAAAAACAATTGCAATCATCCAAATCAAACTCACATAAACCCAATATTATCAATTAAATCCAAATAGATTACAATTGACTCAAAACTCATTCAATCAACTATTAAAATCCATCTCAATAAAATCAATCAAATCCGATCGATTCAAATAAGAGGGAAGGCATCAGTGGTTCTGTGGGCTAAATGGAATGCCCTCAATTTGATATTTGAGTGATTAAACAGATCTGAAAGCTAATGAGCTTCAGATCTATTGAGTGCTCTCGTGAGTGAGTGATTGGTGAAAAGAGTGCATCCAATGAGTGAACGTGAATTGTGTGGTGAAGAGGGAGAGGAATGAATCGAAATGGAGGTGGCAAAACACCTTTCTGATCTAAATTGATCAGAGAGGGGGAGATCGAATCTAGGCTACTCTACTCCTACCCCACACTAAACCATCACTGAATTTGATTTCTAATCTACTCCTAGCTAATCTACTATACTCTAATTACTAGTCTAATCCAATTTAGAAAGTAGGAAATCCTGATCTAAAGGAGGAACGAGACCTTTGGATCCAAAGCTAGCGGTTGAGGAGGAGGAAGGGTGGGAGGTCTCCAGCGAGTGAAGAGCCCTCTAGTGGAGCTCCAGGGTCGTCTCCTGGTGTTATGAGATCCAGCTTGACGAGGAGAAATTGAGGAAGAAGAAGCCACGCCCCTGTCACAGGCGCGGCGAGTGAACTAGTAAGAAGTTATCGAAGAGGGAGGAAAGTGACCAACTTGAGAGGTGTAGAAGGGAGCTGATGGCGTGCGCACGAGCTGGGTAGCTGCTTAAGTAGCTGAGGGAGTGAATTAGAGCACCACAAGGCGAGTTTAGGCATGATTAGGGCAAACGATGAGATGTAAACTTCAGTAGGGTGCGAGTGTCCAAATTGATTTCCCACTGTTAGATCAGATCTAGGATAGGTGGTGATCAAATGTGCAACGACACGCGAAACTTGGATTGAATTGGCCGTTGAATGATATGGCCAAGATTGATGGGAACACCATCATGAGCCATAACTAGCTCAATTTGATTTGATTGAGTCATTAAATGCTCTTACATAACCATCAGAAGGCCATAATTCATTACAAATCCTTTCAGAGAAGAAAATAAGAAAATAGGGTTATTTATGCAAATTTACCATTATATCAGAAAAATAGAATAACCACAAGTTTTCTGAGGGGTTGAACATAGGTCAAATGTGCTTTAGAGTCTATTAAGAGGGTTCATACAGAACAAAATGAGTTTTCACGCGTTGCAAGAATTAATGGACATCTGAAACTCTAAAAATAGACCCGCTTAATTGACTGAGGTTTTGGTTAGGATAAAATTCACCTAAACCTCTAAAATTCATAGAAAAATATTCTCTATGGTTACTGTCTTCAATTTGACCATCAGAACCCGTCTTGACCTAAAACAGACCCATAGACAGACTTTTTCCCTAATTTGGGTAATAGTGAAATTTCTCCAACCAAACATAGTCAAAACCTAAATCTAACTTCACCATTGGATTCTTTAGGTTCAAATTAGGTTTATACCAAAATTTGGGCCCAATCTGAGGTCATATTGACCAAGTTTTCATTTTGGTTTTGTCTGGTTGTTTTGTCTCACCTGTGTCCCTAACTTTCAAAAAATCTACATTTGGGCCCCTAACTTTGTCATCTTCTTTATAAGCTGGTCCCTGCAGCCATTGGTGTGAACACACCGAGCTTCGGTGAGATTTGAGTGGAGATTTCTCACTCGATTCTCAATCAAACCTTCCCAAAATTTAACCGAAGATTCTTTGTGGAATTCCTTTTCACATGAGACTTCTCTTGAGCTCCAATTCATTCCCAAAAGGTCATGCAAACCTTTCAAAGGTTCGGGTATCCTATTTCGCGAACACCTTCCAAGATTGCAAGCTTCTTTCTAAGCTTGGAAACGCCTCCTATGGCCTATATAAGCATGCCCAATGCCTCACCGTGCTTCTCAGCAAGTCTTAGTGAGTCAACAACTCCTAAATCACCTCATCTGGCCGCCAATGACCACTGCTACAGTGACCTCTTTCGATCCCCTTCCTCTAGCAGTCCAATGACCAAATTGGTTGGTCCTCTCGATTCTCCTCTTCGTCGCGATCCTCCCCAACCAAAGGGAGGATGTGCCTCTACCTACATCACCGTCGCCGCTCCACCGCTCTCTCTGTCTTCTTCGACGATGGTCGACCAAAACCGGTTGCCTCCGCCTCTCTCCCACCTAGCTAAGTCCTTCTATTGCTTACTCTCTTCCTTTATTTCTTTTTCTCGCACTTATGACACACGCACGACCACCAACCACTCCCCCCTGCACTTCATCTTCTTCACGGCCGGCGGAACTTCGGTGAACCCGCGTCATCGCCACACCGCATCAAACTTCACACCATCACCTTCAAAACCTCTGCCGTGACTCTAGAAGCAAAAGCCCTAACCTAATTAGGACTCTTGCTCACGCATTCGTCTCCCCGAGCACACCCACCTCCATGCACCTTCTTCGAACTCACCACTCACATTCACACACACGCACCCCAAACCGACGCCACTGTCGCACCCGCCGATCCTCAGCGATCCTCTTGAGCACTTTAACTAGGGCTTACAACCCATATTTATGTCTTAGGTATCTTCATCGGAGCTCCGCCACCGCACAGTTTTCTCCGCCTTCGGTTGCTGCCCTCCAGCCAAGTTCGTCCTCGCTTCCACACCCAGGTGATGTGGATGACTCCCAGGATCATTCCCCAGGCAGCCAATTGGAGCCATCAGTCATCCCTTCGATGCCAATCGCAAGCCTCAGCTGTTGAAGAGTGCACGCGGAAGAAGTGGGTGTCTTTAGTCCCACATCGGCAATTCCTAAATCTCGCGCAGCGCATAAATTGAAAAAGTGCCACAGGCTATTCGCCTTAGCACGCACAGGGGGTGAGGCCCCTGCACGCACGCACATACACACACCCTCGCCTGCGCTCACGCCTCGCTGATCTGGGCTCGGTTTGTTTACCTGGATACTCGGGTTTGGTTTGGTTTGGTTTGCTGGTTCTGAGAGAGGAAGAAGAGAAAAAGAGAGGAGGAGAGGGGTTTTGCTCTACCGCCCTCCTCTCAACACTTGTGAGATCTGAGAGAGGCCTTTGCCTCTGTTGGCATGCTAAGCCCTGTGCTGTGCCTTCTCTAGAGCTTAAGAAGGTAGAAGAAGAGAAGGAAGAGGAAAAGAGAAGAGAAAAGGAAGAAAAAAGGGGAAGCCTGAGAAGAAGGAGAGAAGAGGAGCTGAAAAGAAGAAGAAGAAAAGAGAAAGAGAAGAAAGGAGTTGAAGAGGAAGAAGAAGAAGAGAAATACCTTGAGCAAGATAAGTCGTTTGACAAGTTGAGTAGACGTCTGAGCTTTCATTTGAAGTGCACTGTGCACTTATCATACATGGAATTGAATTGCTTAGTACTGTTGAAATATTTGAGATAATTGTTAAGGGTAATTGGTGATTCAAATCACCATTTTATCCCATTCTTTTTGCATTATCTGACATTCACTTTCATTTATATATCATTCTTGTTTGGGGTTCTATTTTACATTGCTTATATTGCAATTTTGAGAAGCATTTTTGCCAATTGCTTCTTGTGTTCGACATCGGACTTCATTTCTGATATTCGAGTATAAATATTATTCGTTTTTCACACTGATTCAAACTATACTGCAACGCATTGATTTTAAAACCCATTTTAGAGCAACTAACAGAGATGGGTTGAGTTCTTGAGGGTGAATAGTGTACTTGTGCCTGTAGGTATGTTGGGAAAATTGCAGGGAAGCCTTATGGGCGAAATGCTAGAAAACTTAGCAGTAAACCCATAAGTGATGGAAAATATTGTAGCGCGGTCCATATGGTCTTCAGGTAGGTCCCTGGTGGTTTTTAGAATGGTCCTTAAAGGTTTTAAATGAATGAAATGTGTTGTGACTAGAGGACCTAGATGTAATATCATGAACGCGAGGTCCTAGTGATGTCTAAATGTTACCAAGTTTTTATTGAAGCCCAATTGAATATTTAAGAAGTTGATTTTACTTTTAATTTGAACTTTTGGACTCAAAAATGTGTTTAATTTGCAAATGGATCATTAATTTATATTAATGAATAAAATATCTCATTTTATGACCTAATTTTGTATTTTTAACACAAATTTGATGTTTTAGGTCTTTTCTGTTATTTCCCACACTTAACCCATTTCATGTGTTAGTTATATAGTGTTTAACCTAGTTTCTATCTTAACTTGGGCATCTTAGCTATGATGAGCCACACCTCATCACCACTGGTGTTGGATCGTGCCACGGCTTTGATTCTCTCGCTTCGATCAACCGGAGTTTCTTCTCTCCTCAATTCTAGGTTTTGATCTCATTTCTATCCCGCCAACGGTGGATTCCCTCACCTCCTTTGTCAGGTAAGTAGTCTAATCTCTTAGGCCTAGATCTTAGTTAAGAATTAAACGAGTAATGCTTATTAGTAGGAGTAATTAGCTTAAGTTCAACTTCATCTTCCTCGTCTTCGGTGAACCAAATCTGACTCGCTGGGCTTTCATTCAAATATTCAATCACTTGGTCACACTTATCATCCTCTCATGACCATTTTCCACTTCTTTTCCCTCAATTTTATCATCTTATATACTTAATACACTTCACATTCATCGAAGTACCTCCGCTGTCTATGGCGGAGGTCTCCGACATAAGGCACCTACAATAGGGGTTCTCCATCACCTTATCGTATTACAAGGGCCCCGTTCCACTTTATAACTAAGTCTATTATACATTATACACAATACACCAAATTTCCATTCAATCTCTAAACTCGCTATCAATGGCGAGCTCAGAGGAGTTTTTCCACCCAATTCCACACATTCACAGCATCATCTCACCTTAGACAATTTCCCTTACTCAATTAAGTGAGATCAATTCCTCTGAGTTCAAACAAACTCAAATTTGGTTCTTTGAGTATTCTTTGATTAATACATTTGGTCTTCAATTGGCATAATTGAGTTGTTCCTGAGGTTCTTTGCAACCTTCGGATCCTTTTAAGAACATTCTTGATATGTTTCATGAAGATTTACTCTTCGGTTACATACTTAAACCTTCACCAAAGCTCTGGCGAGCTCAATTATGAGCCTTAGCCTTTGGAACAGTATGAGAAGCTCCAGATTGAGTTGTTTTGATTAGAGATTTAGATTCCACTAATTAGATTGGAGTTTTAATGTGATTTCTCTTTGTTGATCTCCATCTTCTCCAACTCTAGCAGAGCTGGGTAGAAGAATTTGTTGAGGGTTAGAGCCTGGTAATTGATCCTAAAGCATGAGATGGACATCTAGATTCTATTCTAGGTACTAATAAGGTCTGAGAAGCAGTGATCTGTTTTGACGAACAACTTGTAATCTTTTCTCTGGCGATGAGCTCGGAGACACCTTTAGAGTGCTTAAAATACAATTTTGAGTTGTTAAACAGATTCTTTATGATGATTTTAGTCAAATTGGATGGTTAATTTGATCAAAGATGTTGTAGAGTTAAAAGTCAAATTTTGAGCTCCATAGGTCAAACTCAAGTCAAATTTAAGGTTTACATGCCTGAATTTTAAATTGAAGAGTTAGTTGAATTCATATAAAGATTATTAATCGATTAGAATGGATTTTAGTGAGCTTTATTGAGATTTATCGAAGATTCCAGCCATTGATTTGTTTGGGTTCATTCTAAAACCCAACTTTGTTCAAAGTACACATGTCGAGTTTTGAACCCAAATCACAGCCAAATCAATCATCTTTGACCTTATGAATAGATCTAGAATCATTCCTTATCCTTAAATCTAACTTCTGGGCTGATTCAAATATGAATCAGTGTTCTATACACTGATCACAAAAGCTCCGAAGCTCCTGAGCTTTCCAGAGCATTCTTTTACCTCCAATTCTCTTCAAACTCCTACGGAATGCATTCCTGAGCATTCTAAGACTCTTAATTGAGAGTAATTTCTTGACTCTCAGATCTTTAATTTCATCTCTAAAGCACATAAAAAGCATGTGAACAGTATTAAATACATCCACTGAATCATTGGATCAATTGTGATTCAATCCTCAAATTGAATATAAAATTGGATAGCTGAGTCTTAAAGTTCTCGATTGAGCTTTATTTCAAGTCGAATAGAGCTCTGAGTCGCCGGGAATCTTTATTCGGGGCTCTGGTGATGACAACGATGTTGTGAAGAAGTTGCGAGAAATGTCCTACCTCAGGAACCCTTGAGCACCGTGAGTTGAATAAGACCAATTGTGCATAGTGCTTCACTAGTTGTCAGTGTAGGGCACATCTTATGAGCATTGTGTGTGTGCATGCCTATGGGTATGCGAATGGGCCCGGGCGGGCATGAGCGTGATTTGTGTGGGCCTGCTATGGCCCAATAATATGCCCAAAATGCACAAAAATACACTACAAATAAAACTAGGACATGGTCGCTACTAGTGGTAGATCCAATCTAGTGAACGAACCGGGTTCGCCCACTAAACCAAATTTTTGTTTAAGTGTAAAGAGAATAAGGCTTTAAGAGCTAAATTTGTTTAAGTGTGGAAGCAAAGAGAGGAAGAGGTATGATGCTGAGTGTTAAGGGTTAATAAATGAATTAAGAGCTTAAGAGAGGATTAATGAGAGATTAAAGGTTAAGTGTCAGGGATCTATGAATTATTAAAGAGAGAACTGAGAGATAAAGAGCTAAAGTAAGCGAAAGTTATTTAAGTTGTCTAACTTCCAAAGGACGTCTGAAGAAATGAAGGCTGAAATGGTTAAGTGTCGAGATCAATGAATAAGGCACTTGATAACTCTACATCCAATGATAATAATTCCATCAACTAGGGTTAGTTTTGAGGGTATATGTGCATTAATGACATACCATACTGGATTTGGGAGCATTGCATGCATGAAGAATTAATATTGCTTATAAGCAATGTTTAATGGCCATTTGTACAAGTTCATGTTGAAATAGGAATCAGATGTGCAATCGAATCGCACGGATGGATTCCGATCGACAAATGGAGTCCATCAGACTCAAAATCACTTAAATCCAACATTCGGAGCTCCCTCGACCAGCCCAAGAAGTCCTGGCCATTGATATGATGATCAACGACCTAAAATGCACCATGTGGAGCCCGTCTGACTACGTCCACCGCCCTCTCGCAGCATCAAATGATCTTTAAGTCGTCCGATCTTCAAATCTAACAGCTGAAAATCCGCAACAGGTGAGCTCTCCACTGCGCCCAAAGGACTTCAAAATTTGACCGTTGGATCTCCATCCAACGGTCAATATCACCCGCCGCTCGACTCCACTTTGCACCAACTCGCGAAGGCAGCACAGCGGTTGAACGCTCGCACTCGCAAGCAGCAACGAGCGTTCGACCCTCACTGCACCTCAAATCGCAATCCAGCCCGCATCATAGCTGATTCATACTGCCCAATCACCATCTAACGACTCTAAGGCGGGCTACGCAGCACGCTCTCAAGCGTCCGATGCAAATGCTCCCGATCATGCGTGCTCATCGCACGCGAAGTGTGATCCAAGTGCTCCCCGCTCACGCGATCGCAGCTGTTGAAGTGAAATCTAACGGTCGACGTGCATCCATCATGCGAACGCTTATACCTTTGCGGGCACTGGAGGGCTATGTGGTGCGCCCTCAGCCATCCGATGGCAATCCGCTCCTCGGATCGAATGGCTAAGCGTGCATGAGTGAGGATTGAGGAAGAAGGCATGCTCACCTCAAAGGACCGACGGCCAATGGGCTTCACTAACGCTTATGAAATGTGTTTAGCGACGTCCCGGACGTTGCGAAAACCCTCAGTTTGAAAACCCCTTATTCTCTATATAAACCTCCTCAATCACCTTATTCAAGGGCATTCAATTCTCACACACTCTCCATGCAACACTAGCCCTCTCCTGGCTCCACCAAACACTCCATACCCACCCCGAAGTTGTCAAGCCGCCAATGGAGTCCCCCTCCACCGTCGTGGCCTCCTTGCCTCCTCCTTGCACACTCTTTACTTTAGTTTTATGCTGCACTTGTTTAAGCTTTCATTTATTATTATAGTTGTAAACAAACTCTAATTGCATGCTATATGTTTACGTTGATTCGTATATCATAGCTCACATCCTCTTAGAGTGATTGTCATGTTTTAAATATGAGCTTTAACTCTACTCTCTCTCTCTCGTTTTCTCGCAAGCAAACAAACCAAACATTCCTGTGACGACTAAAGCAACAAACTAATTCGATTTCACGTCTCCTCGTGTTTGACACTTGGACCCACCAAATCCACATCTTAAATTAAAATCGACGTCGTGAACTCATGCTACAATGACATAATTAAACCAACATATTCCGTGCGCATCAGCACTTGTTTTGTATTGTAAGCATTTCCTTTGTACCTTTTATTTTGTAAACACTTGCTGTAATTTTTGTTATTCAATGTGCAATCATTCATGTTTATTTCTTTTCTTAATGGAATAATTTCCATGTTTCAAGTTTAAATTTTGTATGAAATTGTTCATGAGCTTAACTTGTGTTGTAATTATAGATTTTATTATCAAAGTAATTAGTTATTTGTTAACTTAGAATAAAAATGGTGAATTAATTAAGTTTAAATGCCTCCTAGTGAATGACCTGGACTCAACCAGTTAAATGAATTTAAATATAAAATATAGGTTAGCTTGACCTTATACGTAATACGATTAAAGATGACAATTTAACCTAAGTCTTTTCTTTATGTGATTGATTAAGTCCAATAACCTTAATTAACTGTGTTGAGAATTGAACCATCATTTTAATGAATGAATTCCTTAGGTAGAAGTGTTCCAAAGACAAGAACGAGGTCACCGAACTTAGGGAAGAATAGTCTATCCTCGTGCTCAGTTGGAGAAGAGGGATAGGGAGCCAACCCTTTAAATTGAAGGTATTGGTGACTATTTATAGGTGGTGGCGAAGGTAAAGGGGGATATATGAGGATGAGAATGTGCTTAGGTTCAAGGTAACCACCAGCGTCGTCTTTGACGCTAGTGACCTTAATTACTTAGTCTAATTAGGATTCCGTGGAGATCTAGACCGTGTAATGTGGAAGGAAGGTGAGCGGAGCTTGGATGCAAGATTTGGGGGTTAGATGACGTCAGATGAGTGGTCATTGGAGGGTGTAGGTACTGGAGTTCCAGGGCCATCCAAAGGTTGAAGAAGAAAGAGGACCTAATAGGTATAAAAGGATTCAATCGAATTGAAAGGTAAGGGTATAAATGTAAATAATGAGTTTTAAGGCTTATTTTTAATTTATTTCTTTCTTAAATTTTAATATATAATCATAAATAATGTAAATAACATATCTATGCCTTATTTTTACCATTTTTAGCTATATTTATTAAATGATTAAGTTAATTGGTTTAATTAAGTACTTATGTCCTTAATTCATTTAAGTTAAACTAAATACTTATTATATAGCTAATTATTATTGATTTGAGTCCAAATTATTAATTAAATTATTATTAAGATTAATTGATCCGTAATTTTGTATTTTTAACTTATTTTCTAGGTCCTCACAATTTTACCTCTTATATTATAATTAACCCTGTATTTATGATATTCTTAGGTAATTAAATAGGGAAAATAGTTAATTAGTGTTAATTAGGAGACATGATGAGTCTCTCATTAGTGCGCTTTCAGGAGGGACTCCGAACAAATACCAATCCCATGTTAAAACCTCTTCATAAGGTGGCTATATGCATTTGCAACCCAATGATAAGGCCTCCTTTCCATCTCTTCCACTGACTTAATCACCCAAGCTCCTCTTCTTCTTGCTGCAACAGATGGGGAGGGGGGGGGGGGTTCTGATGAGACCTCAAAATAGATTCTCAACCCTAATCTCCATTTTTTTTCACGTCATGAAAAGTTAAGAGGGATACTTAAGGAGGAAAGAAGAGAGAGGTTCGACTATTGTTACTTCTGAGAACCCACATTTAATTACAAGTTAATTAAGAATAATCATACAATTAACCCTTCTAATAGTAAATTAGATGGATAATCACCCAATTGAAACAATAGGGGATTTAGGGACCTAGTGAACCTAACTCTTGGATTCTACGTATGGTGATGCCCAAAATTTGGATTAAATGTTTATCGGCTAAATAAAGGGTCATTTGAGTAATGGAAATCAAATTGTGGTAAGGTAAACTCAAAGAAACAAAAGAAGGGGGAGCACCATAGCAAAATGCCCAATCAATAAAAAGATAAGTGAGGATGAGGAGGCCCCACTACATCTCCTCCCATCATTCTTCTTCTTCATCCCTTTCTGTGTGAGGGAGAAGGGTGAGTTGAGAGAGAGGGAAAGCGCCCCATTGACAATTGGAAGGAGAAATCAGGAGAGGGGAAAGAAAGATCAGGAGGACCATTCTCTTCCCCTCAAGCTCAAGAACAGGTAAGGTCCCATTTCCTCAATTGGGTGTCTTTCTCCTACGAGAGGTGCAAAAAGAAAAAACGATTTGCATGCATGATTTTTGGCTAAACAAGCATGATCAAGATGATGTTTCGCCCTTATATTCAAGGAAGAAGACTGATCATTTACTTGTTTTGGTATGACCTTGCTACAGGTGGGAGGGTGATGCTCGCGAAATCTAAGCGATTAAAATACGTGCGATCGTTGTAGCACGTAAACAAAGAAATTAATTAATATTTATAGTACTGAACTAGAAGGAGTCCATGTTAAACACAAGGAGGCAGTTGATATTTTAAACCTTTTGAGGAGATAATCAAATAATGCTAGAATCAAGATATCGCAAGAATCATGAACTTTATTGTTATCTTGAAGAGAGTCTTACAAATGAAATCTATAGCACGATTACAACCATGAATCAAAGCGAATAAACTATAGAAAGAGTGGAGAGGGAGGGAGAGAGAAAGAGCGGAGCCGCTTGAGGGATGCTTATATGAAGTTTTTGGCAGAGCTTCAGATCCAGGACACTGGGAGGAAGAAGAAGATCGGAGAGTGCATGGAGGTAGAGAGGGTGTGGACTATGGTAGGTTATTTCTCTAAGTGGCCAATTAATTCCTAAGGATTGGAGGCTAAGTCTTTTTATAGGCATCTAGGTGTCATCTTAATGGTCAATCTAAGGTGCCTAGGATCACTGATTTGGATGGTTTAGATTCAATCAAAAGTGATGCCTAGGATTAGTTAAATAGGGACCTTAGGATCTAGGTTGTAAGGCTAGGATAGGATGGTGTTTTTGTAAAAATAGGAGGCTAGCTAGGTGACATGATAAATAGGTTGGGATTCAAGCCTAAGAGATAAGTTCTTAGGTGTAGGATTTAGGAAAGGATAGGTTCTAGGCTTAGGGATAGAGTTTGGATGATATTTTAGGTTGTTTCAAGAGGATAAGGCCATGTTCGGTGGTTTTTGCTTGCTGAAAAAGGGTTTTGGATGTCCAGAAAGGTGTCTGGACATCCTAAATTGCACAATCAGATGTCCAGAGGGTGTTCTAGACGTCTAGAGAAGATTTCTTGGTTAAGGGTGCATCTAGGAAGGATTTTGATGTCGAGTATATGATGGTAATGTCATCATGAGCCATAAATAGTTTTATTTAGTCAAGATTAATTGACAAATCCTCTTACATAATCGCTTGAGAGCCATAATTCCATATAAATCCTTTCTGAGAAGAAAATATTAAAATAGGGTTAATTCTGCAATTTTAATATCATATCATGAATGCAGAGTAGTCACAAAGTTTGCTAGGGGTTAATATAAGGTCAAATAAGCATTAAAGTTCAATAAGTGGGTCCATACAGACAGAAACGGGGTTTTACACATTTCGAGAATTGAATCATAATGCAAAACCCTAATTTCAGATCCACTTAAATTAATAAGGTTCTGGTCAGGATAAAATTTATCTAAACCTCCTAAAATTCATAGAAAAATATTATGAGAGGTTTGGTACTGTAACGACCCGTCCCACTTTTAGCCTTTTAAGATGTCTGGAGTTTCAGTCAGACGTCTGGACCCTTTCCTGGACGTCTGAAAATGAAATTTCTGTACGCGTACTGCGTCCTGCGCGCGCGCGGCGCGCAGGACCTTTTCTCTTTCTCCTCTCCTTCTTACCCGAACCCTAAACCCCCACAACCCCTATAAAGACCCCTCCCCTCCTCTCCTCTCCACTCCACACACCACCACCACACCCTACCTTCACTGCTGCGAGAGGAGGTAAGCGAGGGTGAGCGAGAGAGGGCGAGAAAGAGGAGAGTGTGGGAGGAGGAGGAGGTCGAGGTCGGGAGCTTCGGTGGAAGCTCGTCGAAGCTCGCACGGCCACCGCTGGCGCATGCGGGAGGAGAAGGGAGTCCGGAGTGGCATCCTCGACCACCTACAGCAACTGCAGTTGCGGCGGAGTGAGAAGCGTGGCAAAGAGCTCTGGGAGCGAGTTCTGATACTGGAAAATTTCCAGTATCAGACGTTTGGAGTGAAGTCCGGATGACTGGCATAGCATCTGGACGTCTAGAGTCAAGACCAGACGTCTGAAAGCTCCTTTATCGCGAAGGTACGTTCTTTTCGCGATTACGACAAGCCGCACAGCAGAAGGATATGTCTGCCTGATTTTGGGTGGTTGTACTATCGTTCACAGAAGCAGCCTTGGGAAGGAGCGCGGAACACCCTCCCACGCACTTTCGGACATCTGATCAGCTCACCAGACGACCGGAGGTGCTTCCAGACGACCGGAGGAGTGGTCCGACGTCTAGAACCGCCTTCAGACGATCGTAGGGGAGTACTGGACATCTGAGGACACCACAGGAACTTGACGTAAGGTTCTGTATCTTTTAAGATGTTTGGACTTGTTCCCAGACGTCTGATTTTAGTCAGTAGACATATTTTTGACCCGTTTGGGGTTAGATTGGGATCCGTTTTACGCAAACGAAGTATCTGTAGTTTCCTTGCGAGTTTCTCTACGTACTAGAAATCTTGGTACACTGTTCTGAACCTTCCTTTTGTGATGTATTCCCTAGTATAGGATTTCGACCTACTACGTGTTTGGGGCTCGCAGAGACATCTAGGTCTGCGGTTCGAGCTCCCATTACTCTCGGATTGTCTGGTAGAGTGGTCTACTTTTGTTAATCATATTAAATAAGAATGTGCTTGTGGAATTAGCCAACTGGAACCCCTAGGATATGGCATGAACCCTAGGACAGAGAAATGAATGAACTAATTGTACTGCATGATTGTGTTTGTATACATGACTAAGTTAAACTGCTAGCAATTGCCTGTGATATAGTTGTGAGCTGCCTGTTAAAATATGAGTTGCCTAAGATAAATGAACAATTACCTGTGAAATCATCAGTTACATGTATTGAATTATGGAAACACGAGCTGCCTGTATATAAACGAGAACTGAATTATGAATGGTGGAATCTAGATCGGAATAATGTGGTGAATATGAGCATAAACCCTACGGGGAATTAGGAGTAGAGCTCCTGTGGTTAGATGGACGATCTGGAATGTAGACGGGAAGTGTGCTAGCCCTTGAGTACGTGGTACCAAGGAGAGTGACTGTCCCCTTTTTATGTAGAGCGGAGCTAGCCACCCTTGGGTTGAGACCTGGGGTTAGGATTGGCCACTCTACACCGACTTCTGTTGGCCCTCGTGTACACGGTACTGAGGCGAGCTACTAGTGTAGGGAGGGAGCTAGCCGCCCCACGAGGCCCAAGGTTCAGCTAGCCACCCTACACCGACTTGTTAGGCCCTCTGGGCAAACCGGGGTAGTCAGATGAGGGTATGCAGACTATGGAGAAGTGAGACCCCTGTTTGGTTCTGAGGGGCTAGACCCCCTGTTTCTGAGAGGGCTAGGCCCTATACTGTTCCGTGTTGTACTTTGGACGTACCTGCTAGCGAAAATGACTGACCGCGTGTCAGTTCGGGATAGCTACCCGTGTGCTTATCACACGTGCCGTAGTCACCGCTACATCATGATAGTGACCTCGGGGTGGTTGACTGGGTGTAGGACTACCACGGGGGACTCTCCCGACTAGGAGAGCACCACGTGTACCTTCTACTCTTCGGAAAAGATTGCAATCAAGATCGTTCCCATGAGGAACATGTAAGATCAAGAAAATCTGAAAGTTTGAGGAAAATGGGTGAAGAATAAAAAGGAAATACATATAAAATAAAATAACTAGAAAAGAGAATTAAACATGTTGCTACTTTAGATAGTATAAATACCACTCTACTCAGCGTTCGTTGACTCTGTCTTTTTCATAACACTGTTCAGGTCCAGGAGTTGAGCAGCCCGAGCTTCCTGCTGCGGAGGGTGCTGGGCCCAGTCGAGCACAGCCATAGTTTTCTTGCACTTCTTTGTTGTACCCCCTTACTGTTGTAGTGAGTTTCAGACTTTTAGCTACTATTGTTGTTACTGATACTTTCGTTTCCGTTGTCTCTGTTGTTGTGGTGGTATGTAATGGAACGGCGGTTTTACTTTCCTTTACTGCTTTGTCATTTTTACTGCTTAGTTATATTGCATATGTGAATGTGGTTTACTTTCCTGCTTTTTGGTTATTTCTTGTTGGACGATTGGGTCTTGGGATTAGTTGAGGCAAGCCGGTCTCGGGTCCTGTAGGGATCCGGGAACTAGGTCGTAATAGGTACCCTTGATTTGACCATCTGAACCTATTTTGACCTTGAATAGAGTCTCGGACAGAAGTTTACCCTAATTTGGATTTTTATACAAATTTCCCCATCAAACTTGGTTAAAACTCAAATCCAACTTCACCACTAGATTTCTTAAGTCCAAATTAGGTTTGTATCAAAATTTAGGCCCAATCAAAATTCATCTTGACTTAGTTTGCAATTTAGCCTTTCAAAACTCTATTTCTTACATTTAGCCCCATAGGTTTCGAAATCTTTGCATTTAGCCCCTTAACTTCTCGTCGTTCTCTTAAAAATGGTCCCTATCACAATTAACAGTATGAACCCAAAGCATGCGACCTTCAATCTGGAATTTCTCCCTGACTGAGAACTTTCCCAATCAATCAACCACATATTGGACCTTGATTTGGACTGTAGAGCTCCCGCGAACTCCATGAATTCAGGGATCTTCTTCCCCGAAGCTTCGAGCTCTCCGAGCCTCTTCCCTTGTTTGGAGCTTGCCCCAAGGCCTTTAAAAGGGTCCCCCTTGCAAGGTCATGCTCCTTAGCTCGGTTTGGCCTTATTTCTTCAACTTATTCTCTCCCTGGTCGCCTCCGACCATAGCTTCGACAAGCTCCTCCAACCTCTGTGTTCACCCTCTGCCACATACCATTGGCAGAGGGAAAGGTCTTCCATTCGTCGTTAACTTTCTGCAATACTAGCAGGAGCCTCTCTACCCCTTCTTCCTTGTTGTTTCCCCCTACCGGAGGTCTTCATCCCCTCCGCGACTGGCCAATCACAGTCGATGCAATCCTCTCTCTCTTTGTCCATAAATAGGTTTAATATCTTCCTCTTTATCTCTAGTGTCTCCCTAACCCCTTATCTCCCTATTTCAACCAACGTTCACCGCTCTCCCCTCTCATCTTCTCCACGGTCGACGAAGCTCCGGTGAGCTCGCCTACCCAACACACAACCAAATCACCCCATACCGCCACCAAAAGCTCCGCTTCACCTTTCCGCACAAAAGCCCTCACTTAATTCCACCTCACATCCACTGAAACACCCCATCGATCAACCCACTGTTGCACCTTCATCTCCGATGATGAAAAACCTCTTCCGACCATCTTACTCCCTAATACTGCCACCATCACGTTTGCCGTGCTCCGGCGATGCTTCTAGACCTACTGATTGGGGCGTTTAGCCCATGTTCTTGAATTTCAGGTGTTGTCATCGCCAACCATCATCTCCATCACTGATAGCCATCAACCAACCTCCTCTGACTTCAAATCCACCTCCAAGTGTTGCAGATTACACCTACGAGTCCAGACACAGCGACAATTAGACTCAAAAGAGTCAGCAACTGCAACAATTTGGACGAGTAACTCTGCTACTAAGCGAAGGAGCGAGGCAGGACATTTAGTCCCACCTCATAAGCAGACAAGCTGCTGACTGCATATAAGAGGAGAAAGTGTTTATGGCTTAGCGCCCACGAACACAGGGGGTCGGGTCCCCTCCTTCACATGCCTTGCACCCTCGCTCACCACCCACTGCCGGTGAGCCTAGACCCCTGGATTCGACTACTAGCCTTAATACCCGATCACCCGGTTCTAAGAAACAGGAGAAGGAATTAGGGGGGAGGGTTTTGTTGTGGCTTGATCTGCCTTGAGATGCGTAATGAAGAGAGGCTAACACTTAGTCTCTGAGGTGTTTGTACGAGCCTTGTGCTATGCTTGAGTAGCTCTTGTGCTTAAGAGGGGCCCTTATGTGCCTTACTATGTTGCTGTGCCTTGATGGTTAAGTCGTCTGGTCATCAGATCTAACGTCTAATTTGATTCAAAACACCGTGGCATTATTTGAGTATTTGATTAGAGCTACAGTTGAATTATTCGAGATATTTGAGTTGCTTTGAATGTTTGGGATAGGCTTAACTTAAAGGATCTAAATGGTGATCTAAATCACCACTTTTTAGGTTCCTTCCAATTTTTTGCCCCTATTCTTCTTGAGATATATTGATTTATATTTGAATATTATTTCTGAGCAGTTTATTCATTGAATATCTTTTATTTTGCTCAATTGATTCCGCTCATCTTTTCTGAATTGAGATTAGTGTCATGAATTCCATCTTTGCTCCCTCCGAACGACCTCGGACTCCAAGTAGATTTCGAGTTTATAAATTTAAGTGTTTGTTGTGCGAATTGAGTGTACTATGACGACCATTTCATAGATCTCCTCATTCGTGCATAAATAGTCTGTCCAAATTAGACGTCCAAAGAGGTGTCTAGACGTCCAATTTGAGTGTTGGTCCAAGTCTAAATGTGTGAATGTGTAATTGGGTTGGGGAAGCTTATAAATAGGTTAGGGAATTCTAATTAGGTTCTAGGTAAGTTCAGTTGGATTCCAATTGAGTCCAATTGAACATGTATGGGTTGATTTGGACTCAATCATGTTCTGGGTGAACTTGACTGACATTAGGTGCATCCCATCAACTAGGTGTGCATCCAATTAGGTTGGGGTTATAGGGTTTAGGTTGGGTCTAATTAGACTCAATTGAGTCTATTCAACTCAGGGTTAGTCTAATCAGGTCCCACTGGACCCAATTGACTAGTGGCTAGCCTAATTGACTTAAACTGAGTTAATTAGGTGTGTTATGGACCTAAATAGGTTTCTAGGCTAGGGATAGGGTATTAGATAAGTGGACTAGGGTTATGGATAGTAGGATAGGTCTATGAATAGGGTGGATAACTACATAGATAATGTTATCCATGTTTTTCACTTCTTAGCTCAAACATCTAGTTTTGAGTTGGTTTAGGGATAGGTATTAGATAAGGTTATCCTATGGTTTTAAGGATAGGTCATGGTTATCCTAGTCCCTCTCTTTCCTTCTCAATTCTTGTGTCTTCATTCCTTCTTTATTTCAACTTTACTCTTCAACCAACTACTAGCTCTAAAGCAGCTTCTTTTCCTATCCAACTTTTATTCTTCAACGCTCGAGATTATCCTAAGTCCTTTACCTACATTATTTACAAAAGACTAAAATTAGATAATTATTCATAAAATAAATACAAAGCCTAAATATGCATACATGATCTAAATGTAGAATTTATAAACCTAATACATGATTTTACTAATGAGTTAGCCCTAGATTAAGCCAATTAAGGCAATAGATTAGAATGTTATCACACCGCCATGCCTATTTTTTGCTAGTCCCTAGCAAAATCAACATGCGAAAGACATGCGAAAATCATGGGAGAATTACAATACGTGAGTTTTCTTTATTTTTGAAAGAAAAGCATGAGTCGAAAACTTTTTTTTTAGAAAGGTGTTATCAAGGAAACAAGCCAGTTTAAATAAAAAATCCCAATAAGATTTTTCACTAACAAAAAGAAATTATGGACAAATCCTAAACGACAAAGACTCAACAATTCTAAAGTATCGACTCAAATCCGAACCTCCCAAATCAAATTAGAAATCCTATTAGCCATTAGACTTGGGTCGCCAAAGTGACTTTCTCTGACTAAGTCAACCTACCCAAGATTCAAATCAAATGTAAAAAATAAGCATCTTGTGTGTGATTTTTATGTGACTCGTTAGACAGACAATCAAGTTGACTCTTAGTATTCAATAAGACTTAAAATGTTTCTATGCTCTTTCTAAGACAACTTGTCTTCGGTTAGGCCATACTAGGACTTGGTAGCTTTCTCCTCACCGCTTTTCTACACCAAGGTCAACACACTAGGTGTATATCTCCTCGACTGAACCCATTGGTCTCTTATTCCTAATTTTTTTCTTCGTATTTTTTTTCTATAGGATAAACACTCATTTGTAGCGAGGTATTTTTAATCAAAAATTTAAAGAAATAGCACCCATATGTAGTGAGATGCTTTTATTTGGTGGAATATATATATTTTTCTTTTTCTATATATATATATATATTTTCCCCTTCTAATCTTTTTGGCTGAATATATATTTTCTCCAACACATTGTACTAGGTGAGTGGCTCTCCTTCACCCTTTCTAAATGTTTTCCCCTACAAATAGGAACAGTCCTAAGACCTAGAAACACGACAAAATCCTTTAGATCTGCAAGCCATCAGACTAAATCTTATTGACAACTAAAGACTCAACAAAAATGGTTCATAAGATGAGCTAATGCAATGTGTAAGTGAAGATGCTTGGAACTCAAAGACTATCCAAACCAATGGGTGGAATGATAGATCATTCACTCATCACCCGTTTGACTTAATACTTCTAAATTTTTCAGACTCCTTTCAAAGTCTCGAGAAAAATCAATTCAGATTTATGGAAATATTCTAGAAAATCAAGTCTAAAAAGACCTGAGGAGTCTAGACAGAAATACTTCTAAATTCTCAAATCGAGAATTCTTGACTCTACCTAGCTTGATTTTTAAGAATTTCACTAAAACACCTTTTTTTTTCTTTCTCTTTTTTTTGTTTCTTTTTTTTTTTAAAGGAATCCTATATATATAAGTTCTGAAAGGATTAGCTGACAAAAATAAGGCATGCAATATCCACCCTCCATGCCTATTCATTACAATGTCCTCATTGAAATGTATGCAGAATAAAAATAATCAAAATGCAATAAGCAAGAAAAGGGGATATCACCCGATTAAGCTTGCTGTTCCAGGTCAACTTAGAAAAATAAAAGTCTCAATACATGTATAGAGTAGTGGGTTACCTCCCAGTTAGCGTTAAGTTTTACGTCATTAGCTTGACCAAAACCCCAGAAGAAGAAATATGTAATTCAATAGTGCAGGTCAGGAGGAGGATTAATGATTGTTGTAGAGAGTTTGGATTAATATGAAGTTATGATCATGCGGTCCAAGAACCAATGATCCACAAATGCGGACCAGCTGATGGTGTAGTCCCACTCTGAAGAGTTTTTCTATTCTGAAGTGTAGAATAGGGCCAGATAGATGAGGACAATCGAAACAAGGTTCATGATGTAGAGCCTGCTCATTGATCCAATTCCATAATTTAAGAAGAGTTTGTGGAGCAGGTGGATTATGATTAAAATCTAAGTCTGATTTAGAATTGAAGTCATAATGATCCTCGTAATGGTAATTGATGCAAAAATCATGAATTCTCCAGTCGTCGAGTCATATGAGGATAAAGGCAGAGCTTGTGAGATTGGAAATTCCATGTAGAATTCCTTAAAATCCTCGTCAGAGATCTCTTCCTCATCAAAAATAATTTCATGCTCATCAGAATGTGTCTTACTCTGTAAATCAAGCCATCCATTATGATTAGTAGGATTATAAGTTTGACCCCAATTGGCTCTGTTTTGAACTACATATTCTGAGGTAATGTCTTCTTGTTTCTCATTAATCAAATCAAGTTCCTCAAAATTCCATGATTCAGATGAATTCTTCGCTTTCTCAGGTAAATCATCATAAGTCATCTCCAATAATTTTGCAATCTTTTGAACATCTCTTTCATAGGGGGATTATCTGTCTTGCTCAATCTCATGATGTTGGAGATTAGAGTCAGGAGAAGGGAATGTAGATAAGGGTTTTCCTTAGGACTCTGGTGGATGGGAAGAGAAGGGTGAGAATCAACTGATACAGCAATGAAAATATATTCAACTTCTATATGGAATATCTCAGAATGATCAGTACTGTCGAATCCAAATATCATAATCGAATCATCCAAGCACATATGATCATCATAATCTTCAGAAAAAATCATATCAGAACCATCTAAATGTGCCTGGCTGAGAGTGTCACTGTCCTCAATCCCTCTATCCTCTTCACAAGGTTCAACCATGCATCCTCTAACATAAAGGACTCATACTCAGGCCCATTAGAGATTTGTTCCTCAAAATAAAATGATTGTAATTTAGGGTCTAAATTAAGATTTAGATCCTCGAGTGAGTCTTCCTCAATCACAACATGGTTATCATATAATGTAAATTGGATTCCATGATCATACAATATCTCCCAAGATTCAGGATCTTAGTTGAGAATCAATATTGGGGGTGCTTACCTTTTCTTCGTCAACTTCCTAGATGGGGTTTCCAGATGATTCAACTCCAAATGTGTCACAATCAATTTCAAGGACCCCATCAGATGTCCCTTCCATAGATTTATTGTTCATTTTAGAGTCAGTCTTTGGGACATCAGAACTATCTATCCGTTCAGATATAGGCCTAGGTAAGATCTGTTATGGATAAACAAAGGGCTGGTGGGTGGGTTCGGTGTAAGTAGAGGTTGGGATTGAATAAGATGTCATGCTTAAGATCGGATCCTCAACCATGAGTGTCTCACCACCAACTTATGTCACACTCAGACTAGGTTTGCCATGTTGTCCATCTCGGATTCTATGAAGCTCCATCATGTTATCAGTATTTCTTTTATTAGCCTCTCTCATCTCCTAGAGCACTTAGAGCAATTGGGTAATCTCAAGATAACCACAATGGTCAAGGGTTTATTGATGAAGTTGCTTTTAAAGTTCAAGTGCTTGTATTAACGAATTTTAGGCCTCGCTTGGTTAAATATATTCAAACAAGGTTTTGATGAGGCACACAGAAGGTTTTGTAAGTCCCAATTTGTTCTATAAATTTCCTTTAAGGTATGGAGATGCAAATGTGATCTACCTTATTGTGAAACCCTAATAGCAAATCAGTCTATGTGATGCATTTTAGTCCAAAAAGTCAAAAGTGGTGCAACCTAATTAGAGTAACCAATGATCTTATTGTACCACAAACTATGCTACTCATAATTTTTTTTTTCAAATTTTTTAATGCAATTTTTGTAATTTTTTCAGATTTAATAGTGTACTGGGGTCTTTTAGCCTGTTTTGACAACCGGTTAGTGAATTATTTTTCCATGTAATCAAATGTGCATGAAATATTTATTTCAAAATTTTGCAAGACTTTATATTATCATAGGAATCTAATGTCACAAATTTCAGGTCAATCAGAGTAGTATAAGAATTCCTATGATTTGCTGAATATTGAAAAGTCAGGAAGAAAAACATATCTGATATTATTGCAGTTTACGAATTTTTAAAAATTTAATATAATTCAGATGCATAGGAACTTTGGATATGAACTTTCTGACTTCAATGGCTACATCTAGGAGTAATTTAAGAATTTTTGGACATATAAAAATTTGGAAAATGATTTTTAAATCTCGTACTTAGCTGCAGTCCGAATTTCAGGGAGGTGGTTTTGCTGTTTCTCAAGAGATAATGCCCACCAAAAATAGTTTTTTTCTTTTTTGAATAGAAAACAAACAAGTACAAGAAAATACTTCTAACCTAAGGATCAAGCAAAGCACTTTTTTTTTTTATCTTTTTATATCGAAAGAAACCTAAGATAGATACACTAACCTTAAGACGACTAAATCCATTTTTCTTCCGCTTGCCATGCTTCTCTTCGGATTTTTGATACTTGCACACAAGTCGACAAATACGAAGCAAAGTGGATTAGTAATCAGAAAATAAGTGCGGAATCGAAAAGCTACAAACAAATCTGTGCCTTTACGGCAATGACGCCAAATTGATGCTTGCCAAATCACGCGATTAAAATACGTACGATCGTTGTAGCGCGTAAACAAAGCGATCAATTAATATTTATAATACCAAACTACAAGGACTCCAGGTCGAATACAGGGAGGTGGTCAATAATTTAAACCTTTCGAGGAGATAATCAATCTGCTTTAGTGATTTACGCTGGTTCTATTATTTTTCACTTAATCTCCTTTTTCTTTCCGCTGTGCTACCCTTATTGCAGTCAAGTTCTTTTCCCCAAATCAATGTCTGGGGAATAGAGATGATCTCGCTGCAATTTTTCGGGTCTTAGGGCAACCACAAGACACTCCCTTGGCCGAGAGAACGTCACGTACCCACCCTACCACCTAGTCTACAACCCTAAGGTCATAGTCATAGTGTAGTGGTAACTACGGCACATGTGATAAGCACGCAAGGAGCTATCCTACACTAGCACATGGTCAGTCATTTCCACTAATGGGTACACACAACAAAAATCCACTCCTCAATACTACGTACCCCTCACTCAACTTCCTTGATTGTCCTAACATGTGCCCAACTAGGCGTTCACGCAACAAGGCCAGCTTTCTCTCAGGTCCCAAACCCAAGGAAGTCAGCTCGCGCTCTACACTACAGGATGGATAGCTCTTCTCGGTACTCGTGTACCCCAGGGCCAGCTTATCCCTATACTAGCAACTTAACATGAGCTTATCCCCTCTTATCAAGTACCACATGTTTTCTAATTCCACCAAGTGTTTCAAAATTTCGCACAATCCCCTATTTTTGTTTTTATATTCCTTACCTTCTTTAGGGTTCAAGATGTCTTGTACACATCAAGTTTTCCCCCAAGATTCAGTATTACCCTTATTTTGTCTCTAAACATACTCATCAAACATAGCCTCATAAATTGCTAACTCATGTTGACGACATTCAGTTGCTCAATAGTCACATTATTCCATCATAGTCATAGTAAACAAGATCAGAGTATCATGCATCTTGAATTAACCAACCTTGGGGCAACCAACATGATTTAGGACCAAGCTGGTTCAGTCTCAAGACAAGGGTAAAATGCACAGTTAGTAAGAGAAATTAGGGGTAAATCACAGGCAAAAATTAGCAATTAACATGCATTTAGATTACCAAAAACTTCGAGTCAAACACATGAAGAGGAAGGGGGGCACCACTCTACCTAGGTCCACCGGAAGCTTTGGTGGCACAATGGGTCTGCCCCTTGCTCTTACAGCTATTGTTAGCACCTCCTTGTGCACCGTGTTGCCACCGAGTGCAGTTCCTAAGTTAAAAGGCGAGGAAACGAATTTTACAATCATATCTAGGGTTCCATGAATTTTAAGTAACTACATAGTACTTAAAATGTGTCATAAAGTATACCAAAATATAGGAAATTTAACTAGCTTTCCAAAAATACCTTACATGAAAAAATTAGACTCTGTTTGGGCTCCAAACAGGCCCAAAAACCTCTTAGGGGTCACACGAACCTCTTCTGAACCAGTTTCGGCCACTAGTTCACACAAATTGGCCCCTCCTCAAGTAGTTGAAAATGTGTTGGCTGCTGATAGGGCCACGCTCGTGCCCTTGGAAAGTGATTTGTGCGATCTAGGTTGTTGGTTCGCACCCTATGCACGCTCTGACATGCTGCACCCTTCCACTTCCCCATGCGTGCCTTCACACAGGTTGACTGGCTCCTCATACGCCGCTCCTGCATGACCAGTTGTACTCCATGCACGCCGACCATGCTCCTCTTACGCCGACCGACGTTGGGGCCTCCCCTTGTGTGCTAGTGCTCTCCTTTGCTGCTAGTGGGGCTACACCAATGGTGGAAAGCAACATGGGGCACTTCCCCTTAGGTGGGAGTTTAAATAGGGGGTAGTTTAGGGTTTAGGTCGGGAAAAATTAGGGAATTAGTCCTAAGTTTTCACTCCTTTAACTTAGGCCCCAACTCATCCACTTTTGGGTGCGAGAAATTATGCCTCACCCCTTGACATGGAGAGAAAGTTCATTAGGCCCCTCAAGTGTTCTACCAAGTATAGAAATTGCAGAGAGGTCCCTAGAGTTTAGAAAAGTTATCCTCGGGTCCTCAAATGTAATATTTGATGTGTAGAATTTACGAGGAGCCCTCCAGAGTTTGGGAAAATCCTTTATGACTCTAGCACACACTATTTAACATGTAGAAGTTATAGAAACCCCTGGGGTTTGAAAAAAATTATGGGGTGACTCTTAGGTGATGCGTAGAAATTACAAGGAACACCTTGAGGTCTTGAAAATTACCCACAAAACCCCAAGGGTCATTAAATATCCAAAAAGGGCCATTTCATGCCATCTACATCAAGTGATCATTGTAATGAGTTTTACTCCTAGAAACGACCTTGATGACAAGAAATAGAGACTTGGAGAGCAACTTCTTCTGGGGGTTCATGGCATATTAGTTTCTTTTTGTGTAGCTAGATGGTAGTTGAAGTTTATGTCCCTTTTCATAATTTTCTCATAGTATATTGGTGGAGGGGTACAAATTGATTTGTATTTACTTATTTTGTAACGTGTTGTGATAACAACTCTCTGCTATGTAATCTTTAAATATTTTCAATGGTAATGTGGATATAAATAGTTTTAAATTTTAGCCTTTGCCATGTTTGCTTCCTTGTCCTCTTGAATTTATATTTTTTTGTCGTGTAGTGTGCACCATATTTGATATGCTAAGTGTAGTATGTGCTTAGTAATAATTAAAATGATCAAAATAAATCACATTTGTTAACCTAGTTTAAGTATGAAGGTTATGAAACATGACAATTATCCTCTAGGTTTGATATCTTATCCGATGTTAGCCTAACTTAAGATTAAAAACAAGGGAGAGGGAGGTAAACTAAGACCTCTTTTCCCAAACTCAGTTACCATGCATGATATAACACATCCTCCTCTCATTTTACATTCTAACTTCTCTTCTAACCCCTTGTTTCTATGCAAAGTTTTACTCCTTATCAAATCATAGGATATCTCCAACTTAACAACTTGCACATACAACCCAACAAAGACATATCGCCCCTTTCATATGCAAACATAAATAGGAGTTATCTCCTCTTTAATAAAGTAGTCCTTGAAAAGTGGAAAGGGATTAAGTGACAAAGGAACCATAGTAAACAGTGACGAGGGAAACAACATGTTTTTTACACGAGAAGATTATGGGATTTGACATTTTACACACATATTTAAGTCAAATTTAAAAGTTTGCTTCACTTCAATGGGTAACAATTTTTTGATAGCTTCAATAGGTAACCAAACCAGATTTTTATTACCTAGAAATCACAAACCAATACGTGCAACGAAGTTTTATGCAGATGCCTTATTAATTTTATTTTGAGTCAATTAATGTTCAAGTTCCAAGCCTTAACTCCAAGATTGTTTATTTTTGCTCTGGTAGGTTGAGCCTATTCTTGCTTTTTTTTTTTCTCTTTCAAATTTTGTTGGGAACCTTGGGGAATGATTCCTTACGGAGGTTGGCTTTAACGAATTAGGTTGACAGGTCTCTGAAAGGGAGGTCATTTAGGTGAACTTTTATATAAATAGGTGTGGGGTGGGAGGACTTGGATAAAATTTTCAACCCAAGTTGAGAAATCAACGGTGGAATGCACGCACCTCCTCCCCCTATTTGCATGAGAACCTCCCTCCCATATCTCTTTTACGTGCAGATCTTCCCCACTCACTTTGGCTTCCATCACGAGGCACCATCCCCTTCCACCGACTTCTTCCCTCTCCCTCTCCCTCTCCCTCTCCCTCTAGCCAACGACCGCCACCCATGATTTATGATTGAAAGCGCAAGTATAGTTTTAAAAATGTACCATTCTAGTTCAATTGTGCTCAATCACAAATTAAATAGGTAATAGAATTATGAATTAATTTTAATTTTTAAATTTTTTTATGAGTTTTGGTTGGATCTTTAAGGAGGTAGAATTAATGCTCTCTCTCTTTCTTAGAAATTCTTTTAACACTTTTATTTTGATTTTGAACTTTTTCTTAATTCATTTTTCTTTTGATCAAGAAGAAACCAACAACAAGAGCACAACTAACTAAAAATTCCATAACATTACTGCTCATATTTACGTTACACTACTTGGAACTTGAAAAAATGAAAATTGTGATTACAATAATGTTGGTTATCAAACTTATACAATTTGATAAAAAGAAAATAGAAATTGAATTAAACACAAGGGGCAAGAATGATGATGACAATAAAAATGATTTGATGTGTTCTCCGTGCATGGCATGATGAAGATGAGGAATAAGAAAAGGTGTTGGTGTCAAGGTCATGGTCATGGTTATTACAAGAGTGATTATGATAATGAAGTTGACCATGTAGGTGTAGGTGCTAGATTAATGTGTGGGAATAGTGATTAGGAGTGGATTGTTGTTAGGACACCCAAAGGTCCACTATGATGGTTGTGACTATCGATGTGTTCGTGTCATGAAATGTAGTAATGATAATGGTAGTGGTTAGGGTAATGTAGATGTGTGTGGTATGGTTGAGGGTTGTTATTACAATTTCTAGTGTGTGAATGTCGAAAGAGTCAATGTTATGGGGAATATGGCATGGAGATGGAACAACCATGGGTTTAGTGCATGTGGAGTGGTTTGGGAAGTTATACAAACATGTGTATCTGTGTCGAATATGTTGTTAATTAGGACAAGGGATGGTTAAAGGGTGATTGGGACAAGGTAGTGGTAATGGTTGTTGGCTTAAGAAGACAAGAGGATTGTGGTGGTGCAAATAGGGTAATGGTTAAGACAAGGTGGTGAGGTGGTGTGTGTCGTTAGTTGGAGATTAAGACATGGTAGATGGTCGGCTTAGGACAAGGGAAATGGTAATGGTGGAGTCGAAGGTCATGTTGGTGGTGTGACTAATGAAGATGGATATGGGGATAGTGAGTGTGAAGGTGAGCTAAGGGCGTGGCTAAGGTGTTGGTGAATGGATGGTGGATAGGTTGAGAGTTGTGGATATGGTGGTGATATTGGTGGAGATGGTGGATAGGAACTAGGGATGGGCACGGGTAGGAGAGGATGAAGTTGTGGTCATGGCTAATGGGATTGGTGGCCATTTGGTTGGAGTGGTGGATAATGGTGATGGTGGTGGTTATGGAGTGGATGGGGAGGTGATGGGATATGGATAAGGGCACAGCTAGGAGGAGGGAATGAGGATGGAGGTCATGGATAGTAATGGATAGGTGGATGTAGGTTGTTAAAGTGTGGAAATCACAATTTGATAAAAGTGTGTTGTTGTGATGCGAAATCGAAGTTCAACTTTTAATATTTGTAAATTGAAAATCTTGTGAGTAACCAAGTCGTCTCAAGTAGGTGTGGAATTACGTTCAAAACCCTTGGCTTCCCCTTATTTCTTTTTTTTTGCATTTTTATCTTTTTAACATTTTTTTTGTCTTTTGGATATAACGAAGGTACATGCAAATACAAATGATGATCAATATTTCTATCGTGCACATTTAATGAATGAAAGCTATGGGAAAGAGCAAGTCAATAATCAACAAGAAAAGGTCAAGTAATGAGCTTACAAGAGACCACGGTGGACTTCTTGTAATCACTACTTGCCTCCAAAATACACACCAACAAGCTTAGAAAGAAAATAATATTCAGATCTTCATTACTAACATAAGCAAGTTCAGCAAGAAATGATGAGACCACATTCACCAAAAGCAACTAATGCATTACTCAAAATGGCTACTAGTACTAAGATCTAAAGATGAAACATGAACAATAAAGTAAAAGACAAAGGAAGGAGGGACTCATGAAAAAGTGATGGTGAAGATGTCCTCCAAGGTAGCTCCTGATGGGATTCTTTAAACCCTTAGGGGCTTAACTGAAATTAACCCACCTCTAACTTAAGATGGACTTGTACCATAACTTATCTCAACTGGACTTCATACTATTTGGACACCGGTAATGGTATACTAGTATCGGTATCACATATACTGAATATCAGTATTTGTGAACTAGTACTAGTATTCATAAGCCACAGTTATGAGTTCTATAACCAAACAAGTACCGATACTGATGCCAAGTACTAATACTCATAAGCTACAGTTTAGAACTCATGACCAGATGAGTACTCGTTCAGTACTCACTATGTATTGGTACTCATGTTGAGTACCGATACTTAGTGAGTACTGGTATCACTCCATGAAAGAATTGGTCTCAACGAGTATCGGTACTTGTTAAGTACTGCATACATCACCTGTAACCTACCAATACCAGTACTAATGACTAGTACTGGTACTTGTAAGCTACAAGTTCTAGGGATTTTAAGTCTAGAACTTGATCCGGGACTTATGTGCACTGGTACTCATGACGAGTACCGATACATATAAGTCCCAGTTTTGAACTTAGGATAACCTGGAGTTGATCTATAGCTTGCATGTACCAGTACTCATGAAGAGTACCGATACTAGCAACCTACAATATTCTTTTGGGTCCAAGATAGTATTACTTATGTGCTGGTACTCGTCATAAGTATCGATACTTACGATGGTTACAGAACGCATTTTTAAGTTTTCTGTGTAAGTGAAACATCTATCTTTAATCCTAATATATATATGCTATTCTAATAGCTGAAGTTTATATCTATTTGAATTACATAAAGATATAAAATAGCAAACCACGACAAGGTATGAAAGATAGCGAAATCTACACATCTAATGCATGAAAACACAGACATATATATTCATATCTGAAACCTATAGGTTATAGGGTTTAGATGTACCTGCATTCATCTTGAAAGTTAAGAGAAAGGGCTTTACGATGGCACTACCAAGGAATCCCACCTTCAGATCCCGATTGAGAGCAGCAAGAGATCAATCTCCTCACATAGGCTCTCTCTCTGTCTGTTCTTTGGAGACGATGGGTCTTCTTCAGGGAATTCACCATATGTGGTTTCCTTGGGGACCATGACCCCCATATTTAGAATGCAATAATCCTCACTAATTGCATTTTGGGTAATTAGCATATCCCTCCATCAAGGAGATCCTAATTACAACTAGGTCTCTGCACATGTATATTTATATACCACACTTTCTCTGTTGCATTTCATACCCATATTAACTTATTATCATTAACTAATCACTTTACAAATGGGTATAAATTAATGACAGTCCTTAAACTGTATGTTGTATGATTATATTTATATGTTCATATACAAGTCCATATATATATATATATATATTAGATCATAATCTAACAGCTCCTTCTTGGCGTGGACCTCTCAAGCTTGGCATGCTCCCAAGAATCTCCTCCAATGATGGCATGCGTGGATGTGAGAAGAAGAATAAGAAGGCGGTGGCTCCCTCTCAATTTCCTCCTCCAATGGTAGATGACCCAAGGCTCTCAAGTGCTCTCCAATTTTTCTCCCAATCCAAAGGTGATCAACAAGTGACATGAGGGCTTTCCTTTATAAGCAAGTGAAGTGGAGTCTTGGAGAAGCCTCTTTGGGTGTTGGAAAAGGGGAGAGCATGGAGCCTTGTGTCATCTAATTAAGGCCATGGGAGAATGTGTGAGGCTTTAATGGATGGTGTTGAATGCAAAGGCTTTAGAAGTGGTTCTTGTGTGGAAAACTATGGCTCTGTGTTGGGTGTGAGAGGTGCTTCTGCAACATGCTTTCTTATGGTCATGGCAAGGTGATTCCTAAGAAATGGATTGACCTTAATTGTGAACTTAGGAAGTGGAAAAAGGTGCAATGGATGGTGTATATCTATGGGAGGTGTGTGGAGGCCATTAACGAGAGGTGTTGGGAAGGTGAAGCCTCCAAGGGGTGGTCTGCCTTATTAATGAAGGGGATAAGGTAGCTTTGTTAGAAGTGGGGAGATGAATTTATGGAGGCCATGGGGGGATGTGTGGAGTTTGTGGGAGAGTGGTGGAGTGTATTAATGGAGGTGGAGCACATTTGTGGAGGTGAGGATGTGTTGTAGTAGCATTCGGCATCAATGATTTTTTGGAGCTACACCTTGGTCTACTAAAGCTTCCCCTGGCTCATGTTTAGTTTCAAGGGTCAACTTTAATCTTGATTTGTCATTCCTAGGCCTAGCATAACCAATATAGAAACATTAGATAAAAATGACATTTTATTATGCAAGGAATGCAAGTATGCCTACATGTATGACATGGCTAATGGATGCATGCAACCTAGGTAATCTACCCAAAATTCTCTGAGTTACTAACAAAATCAAGTCATGGGTGATACAAAATGTGGTTTCATCAGTTGTGGTTAATAGGGAGATTGAAGTGGTGGCGTAGATGATGTCTAGATAAATGGTGAAGTGTATGGATAAATGGTGAAGGTGGTCACGGATATGGTGGATGAGGTGATGGAGGGGATGGTCAAATAGATAGGGAGGTGTTGATGGTGGTGAATAATGGGATTAGTGACAATTAGGTGGTAGAGTGTGCGGTGAATATGAAAGGTGTTGGGTGTGTAATGGATGTGCAATGGGTATGGTAGGGGCACAACTAAGATGAGGAGAAGGTGGTGGTGATTGAGATGTTGAAGGAGCACAACCAAGGTGGTTAAGATAGGATGGTGGCTGTGGATTAGGAAGTGGAGTGGAGGAGGTGGCGTCAGGTGTGAATGGTGAGGAGTGTGTGAGTGTGGAGGTGTGTGTATGTGTGTTTAGCAGCTAAAATCAAGAATAAGAACAAAAATAGAGCAATAAGAACTTGAGTAATGGAAATGGAACTAAATCAAACTAGATTATTGCAAATGAAAATACAGTAACTAAACTATTGTAGTAAGAAAAATAAGAAAGGGAAGAAGAAAAGAATCTTGCCACATCAAGAGGGCTAAAGGCCATTGGCCTTGTGTGGGAGTGGGGTGAGCTCTTGGCCACGAGGGGGTCGCTTGCTCCACCACTTGGCAGTGGGAGGGGAGAGCCAATGTGTTAGGCCACCGACCACCTAGAGGAGGAGGGAGAATGCCATGGGAGGGAAGGAGAAGAGAGTAGAGAAGAGGAGTAGAGAGAAATGAGAGGGGGACGGGGGGGGGGGGACGTTGACTATGGGTGGGGGTCATTTTATAAGGTTGGGTGTGATGTCTAATGTTCCTAAGATGTAGCCTAGGGAGGTGTTAAGAGAGGTGCAAGTGAAGCTTAAGGTGTTGGAGTAGTTTTAGGAATATCCTAGACCAAGGTGGTGATGTGGAGGGTGATGTGGAAGGTGAGGTGGCACCACTAGGAGATAAGTGGTGATGTGGCGCCACATGTGTGGGTGACATGGCAAGGGTTAAGTGCACATATTGTAGGATTTGTCTCAATGAAGTCCTAAGTGCCTTAGTTGGGTTAATTAGATAGGTTGTTTGGTTGGTTCTGTGTGGGGTCGAATGTGTTTGCATACGTGGACTTTGTCTTTGTCTCTTCCTACCATGGGAAGCACATGATGGCTCTTTTGCAAGTCTTCACGTCTTGTAAAGACCCGTCCCACTTTTAGCCTTTTAAGACGTCTGGAGTCTTAGTCAGATGTCTGTCCAGATGTCTGGACCCTTTCCTGGACGTTTGAAAATGAAATTTTTGTACGCGTACTGCGCCTTGCGTATGCACGACGTGCAGGACCTTCTTCCTCTCTCTCCTTTTTCCTCCTTTCCCCCGAACCCTAAACCCCCACTCCACCTATTTAAACCCCTCCCCTCCTCGCCTCTCCACTCCACACACCACCACCCCCACCTTCAAAGCCTGCGGGAGGAGGTGAGCAAGGGAGAGTGAGAGGGCGAGAAGGAGGAGAGTGTGGGAGGAGGAGGAGGCCGAGGTTGGAGAGCTTCGGTGGGAGCTCGGCGAAGCTCGCACAGCCACCGCGGGCGCGTGTGAGAGGAGAGATTCTGGAGAGGTGGCCTCGACCATCTGCAGTGACTGGAGCTGTGACGGCGCGAGGAGGTGCGCGGCGGAGAGCGTTGGGAGCAGGTTCTGGTATTGGAAATTTTCCAGTATCAGACGTCTGGAGTGGAGTCTAGACGGCTGACGGAGCCCTTGGACGTCTGGAGTTAAGGCCAGACGTCTGAAGGCTCATTTATCGCGAAGGTACATTCTTTTTCGCGGTTACAGCCATGCAGGCCTCACCGCAGAGTGGATGTTGGACCTAATTTGGTGACTGTGACTGTCATACGTAGGAGCAGCCTTGGGAAGGAGCGTGGAACGCTCTCCCACGTACTTTTGGACGTCTGATCAACTCACCAGATGTCCGAAGGTGCTTCCAGACAATTGGAGGAGCAGTCCGACGTCTGGAACTCCATTCAGACGATCGCAGAGGAGGCCTGGACGTCTGAGGACACTGCAAGGACCTGAGGTAGGGTTCTTGTATCTTTTAAGACGTCTGGACTTATTCCCAGACGTCTGATTTTGGACAATAGACACATTTTTGACCCATTTGGGATCCGATCGGGGTCTGTTTTACGCAAACGAAGTACCTGTAGTCTCCTTGCGAGTTTCTCTACATGCTAGAAAGCTTTGTACACTATTCTGAACCCTCCTTTTGTGATGCATTCCCTGGTGTAGGGTTTCAGGCTGTTGCATGTTTGGAGATCGCAGAGACGCCTGAGTTTGCGGTTCGAGCCCCCATTACTCCCGAATTGTCTGGTAGAGTGGCTTACTTATGTTAATAATATTTAATAAGAATGTGCTTGTGTAAATAGTCGAATGGAACCCTAGGATGTGGCATGAACCTTAGGATAGAGGAATGAATGAATCTTTTGTGCTGTATGATATACTTGCACGCATGATTTAGCTAAACTGTTAGCACTTGCCCGCATTATAATTGTGAGCTGCTTGCAATCTAAGAACAATTACCTATGAAATCACCAATCGCATGTATTGAATTATGAAAACACGAGTTGCTTGTTTATAAATGAGAGTTGAATTGTGAATGGTGGATCCGGATCGGAATAAATGAGGTGAACATGAGCATGAACCCTACGGGGAATTAGGAGTAGAGCTCCTGTCGTTAGTTGGAAACCTGGAATGTAGATGGGAAGTGTGCTGGCCCTTGAGTACGTGGTACCAAGGAGAGAGACTGTCCCCTTTTTGTGTAGAGCGGAGCTAGCCGCCCTTGGGTTGAGACCTGGGGTTAGGATTGGCCACTCTACACCGACTCCTGTTGGCCCTTGTGTACGCGGTACTGAGGCGAGCTATTAGTGTAGGGAGAGAGCTAGCCACCCCACGAGGCCCAGGGTTCAGCTAGTCACCCTACACCGACTTGTTAGGCCCTCTGGGCAAATCGAGGTAGTCAGACGAGGGTGCACGGATTGTGGAGGGACAAGACCCCTGTTTGGTTGTGAGGGGCGAGACCCATGTTCTGAGAGGGCAAGGCCCTATACTGTTCCGTGTTGTACTTTAGGCGTACCCGCTAGGGGAAACAATTGATCGCGTGTCAGTGCTGGGTAGCTACTCGTGCGCTTATCATGCGTGCCGTAGTCATCGCTACGTCTTGACATTGACCTCGGGGTGGTTGACTAGGTGTAGGACTACCACGGGGGACGCTCCCGGTAAGGAAAGCACCACGTGTACCTTCTATTCCTCAGAAAAGACTGTAATCAAGATCGTTTCCACGAGGAACACATAAGATCAAGAATATCTGGAGGTTTGAGAAAAATGGGTGAAAAGGAAATACACATAAAACACAATAAATAGAAAAGAGAATTAAACTTGTTGCTTTTACTGTTTTAGATAGTATAGATACCACTTTACTCAGCGTTCGCTGACTCTGTTTTTTTCATAACACTGTTCAGGACCATGAGTTGAGCAGCTCAATCTTCCGACTGCAGAGGGTGCTGGGCCCAGTTGAGCCCAGCCGTAGTTTTAGCACTTTCTTGTTGTTTCCCTTGCTGTTGTAGTAAGTATTAGACTTTTTAGCTACTATTGTCTCTACTGTTACTTTCATTTTCGTTGTTTCTGTTGTTGTAGTGATATGTAATGGAACAACAATTTTACTTTCCTTTACTGCTTTGTTACATTTTTACTGCTTAGTTATATTACATGTGTAAATGTGGTTTACTTTCCTGCTTTTTTGTTATTTCTTGTTGGACGATTGGGTCTTGGGATTAGTCGAGGCGAATCGGTCTCGGACCCTGTAGGGATTCGGGAACCAAGTCGTAACACATTTACAGGTCAGCTCGACTCCAACTCCTCTATTGTGGGCCTACACACATGAAATAATGTCATCAATATTGGGCCCTAAAATAGAGAACTTATGTTATGTCTAGACAAAATGCAAATGCATGCAATGCATGCTTTTATTTACAATGCAAGCTAGGTTTTCAAACTAATTCAGACATTTTAAGACCCATGATTGTTATGCAATTAGCTCGTTGCTACTGTAGCCAGCCATTGCCACCCACTGCTATTGCACTTGGACACCCCCATGCATGTGGCTGCTTGCTGTTGCAACCACTACTGCTATTGCTCGTTGCAGTCATTGTGGCTGTTGTTGTTGTTGTGGCCAAAGTTGAGGGTCAACGAAGGATTAGGACCTCGTCAAGGCCTCGCATAAGGTTGGTGTGCCCCTCTCCCTTTCATTGTCTCAAATCCCTAGCCCTAGGTTGTGCAAACCTTATAGATTTGGGGTGTTTAATTGCTTTAGGGACTGATCTCGTCGATTAATCTCTAATGGGTGTTGTGTTGATTTTTGATGCGAGGAAAATTTGGAGGAGCAACCACCTAACATGGATAAGGAGGGAAGCTCAAGGCTAAGTAGAGACTCTTGATTTTCCCCTCATTTTATTTCCATTTCTTGAATGCTTAATAAGGTTTAGGTAGGCGAAGTGTAGGCACCGTAAATTTCAGATCTTGCATTTGGATTTTTTGCCCTCCTAAAGATGGTGATAGTAAAGGGTTTTAAGCATGCTAAGGGTTTGGTTGGAGACATGCCCTTTAGTTAGTATTTAATTAATTTGAAATGCTTCTTGGATACTAGATGTTATATGGCAATGGAACCCAAGTTGTTGGGAACAAGGAAGGGATTTAAAACAGTTATGTGAAGCTATTCTTGTTGAAATTGGGTTCTAAAGCCACCCAATACTTGTACTAAAGCTTAGTATTGGTACTGGATGGCTATTCCAGGCCATTGTGACATGTGGATAGGGGGTTGTGAGTGCTTTGTATTGATATTAAGTGATTAGTATCAGTACAAGCTGCCAACCAAAAATCTGTATGGCTTGTGAAGTGGGATTTGGGGATGCCCAATACCAATACTAAATATCAATACCGATACTGGCTATCAACCTAGGTCAGGATGGAAGTTAGGCTGGAGACTGGTAGTGCCTAGTACCGATACTAAACATTAATACTAGTACTAGCCCCTTATGGTGACTAGTGGTCCATGGACACCTAAGACCAATTCAGAACACTAGTACCGGCAAGGGTGCATGATATAACCTTAAATTTATGAAGAACTAGGGGGGTGTAAATCTAACTTGAACTGGGATGATAAGAACATGGGATTTAAAACATGAATCATCCCTAATGGTTACCAATCTTGGCAACTCTGTCACGAGTCTAAAAAGGAAGCTTGGATCTTAAGATCTAAGGTCAAACCCTAGGTGATCCAGTAGGTCCTTAGGATTTCATTCTTAGTACAAGAATTGATGAGGTGTGTCTCATCATAGCTAAAATGCCAAAGTTAATCTAGAAATTAAGTTAAAACACTATCAATTAACACAAGAAAAGGGTTAAGTATAGGAATTATGGAAAATAACCTAAAACATCAAAATTGTGTTAAAAATGTATAATTAAGTCACATTTGAGAGATTTTATACCTAAGTATATAAATGGATGAATCAAATGTCAATTGAACACAAATTGAACTTAATTTCACAAATCAATGGTTGGAATAATTTCTAGTATGTTCAAACTACATGCCATAAAAGTTTCATTGCATTTTGAATGCATTAGGACCTTGAAATTGATGATGTACACTTAGGTCCTTTATATATCACAAACCCTTCACATTCTCTATACACAAAACCTATTAGGGACCTCCTTGTAAGCCTTCAGAGACTATTTGGTAACATTTCTCTTCACTTATGGGTTTGAGTACAACTTCTCCACTGCTTCGTATAGGGGCTTAAGGTGCCACAACACCAATAGACCTAGGTGTGTTTTCTTTTCTTCTTTAGTTCTTCAGCAAAGAACACAACTCTCCGTTGTCCATTCATTAGCCACTTGATCCTACGGTCGATATTCAACCCATCGCCTATAGCTAGTACTTACAGCGTCGCGCCTAATTGTAGATCACATCCTACCGCAGTAATCAACCCTAGTGACCCTTGCACACCCCAGCTTCCATCTTAGCCCTTCATACCCAACGGCCATCACCCACTGTGGTCAGTGACCTCAAGCTCCCCCGTCTCTAAATTGAGCACCTCAGATGCCTCGCGACTACCATCGACTTCCTCCCCTTGAGTTGATCCCTTCTTCTACCCCTCTAGCTCCAATTCCCCTTCCTCAACCACTGGTGTCAACAGTGGTGTCTTCTTCCTCATTTCATCACCCTCAGCTGACGATTGTTGGCCTAGGACATCCCCTTCTTTTGTTGGAGGTCTCTCCCATTTCATCGCCACCGACCAACGGTAGGTGGATCTTGGACACCACCTTCGTCTGTAGAGTAGATTTAATGTTTTCATAGATTAGATTTTAATCTCTTTCATAGTTAGTGTATCTTAGATAGATAGTTTAGATTAGAATTTGCTAGTTGATTGCCTTAGATTAGGAGTAGGTTAGTGTAGTTTTAGATCTTCACTAATCCACCCTTTCTAATAAATTCCAATAAGAGAGGATGATCTGTTAACCCGTTTCAATTCATTGATCTTCCCCTACACTTCACGATCATTTTCACTCACTTCCCTTACTATTTTTAATCACCAGAACATCTCATCCATCTGGGCATTACAACGTCTGAAGCTCTCTAACTATTAGATCTTATAGTATGCCAAATCACCTTGAGGGCTTGCCATTCACTTCACATGATCGCAATACCCTCCCACTAATTTGAATTGAATGGATTCACTCAATTTATTTAGATTCAATTTTCATGTCTGATTGGAGGATTGGAAATCCAACGTGGTTTTAATTGGTTTTAATTTAGTGAATTGAGTTGTTTGATATATAATTGGATTGATTGCGATGGGTTTAAGCTCATTTAATTTGATTTTCATTGTTTATTGAGCTTATGCCTAATTTAAGCATTGAGCTCTGAAGCATGGATAGCGTAGCCAAGGAAAATCAGATGAAAGGCCACTGCAATCATCTAATGGTCTTATAAGGATTGCATAAGGTCTCTGATCTCTAATTGATAGTGTGTAGAGATCTTAGCTAATCATATTAGTATTGCGAGTTCAGAGCAATTGCCCAGGTTGGCAACAATGGGTTTTCATATCAAATCACTTTTAATCCGCCTGCTAGGGGCTAAATGATGTTTAAATGATCTTATTAAAGATTTAAAAATAGTTTGCAAGTGATTTTAATGCTTGAATTTATTCTTTCTTCCCAGTTGTCTATAGCGAAGGGAAAGGGATCATAGGGTTTCTAAGAATCTTATAGCATTTAATCTGATTGATATTGAGTTCCAGACTTTTTATATAGCATTTGTGACAATATAGCATGGAGTTTTAATGATGTAAACTAGATCTAGGATGCATAGTCCCATTGCTCAGGTTTGAGATGATTTCTGGGATTCAAGATCTTAATTAATATTCTGAAGCTTTGAGTAGGGTTTCTTAATGATTTCAGATTGTTATACACATGTTAAAGTGTTTGATTCAAGGTTTTGAGAATGTTTTATCAGTAACATCAACTGAGGTATACTTTCAATGAGTCTGAGTGAGCTTTTAAGCATGGATTTCATATGGTCTTTGAATAAAGATATATGTGTATGGATTCTTATGGGCAAGAATACTATAGATTCCTCTTTCAGAGCTATTAGCAAACTCTAGAACAACCTGATCAAAGCTTTGGAACAATTTGATGCCCATTTGACAGCAACAGCAACTTCATGGTCTGTCAGAGCTGCTGGAGTTCTGATTCAAGCAACTTCTAAGTTGTCTTTGAGTTTTAATAAGTTTTCAGATGAGTTAAATGTTAGTTTGAGTCTCAGAAGTGTTCATGAACTATTATTTGAATTTAATTAGAATTTCAAAGCATTTTAGATCCTTGTATGAGTGATGAGGCCATATTTGTGGGCTAATTAGTTACTTAAGTGCCTAGGCATTAGATTAATATTAACGTATACATAGCATGCATTAAGATATAAATAATTTAGTTTATATATATTTGCTTGTATGCATTACATTCATATATAAATTATCTAGCATGCATTAGAATAACATACATTAGTCTTTAGGTTGTATTATATGCATGTATTAGAATTAATATTTTATGTGAGGGTTTGTACATAAATAAATCAATATTTTTATTATTCATTTTTATTCTCTCTTCTCTGCAGGGAATACGTCGCCTTCTTGTTGCCAGCTACGTGCCATTGAAGATGGCAGTCAAGGAGGAGCGGGAGAAGTGGATCTGGTCTCCTCGACTACGATAAAAAGAAGATGGAGGCAACCGTGCTCGAGAGGGCATCATTCCACTCCACCACCGTGTAGCATTCCACCACCATGGGACTCCAGGGCCAAGCTTCGTCATACCGTGGGCTGGCGGGGTGACAGACTGCCTCGCCTAGAGGATGGAGTTGGTCGCCACCATGCACGAACTCCTTGAAGCTTGCCTACCGTGAGTGCATCTACTAATGCATGACTTGCTACCCTGCTTCCCCTATTCACCATCACCATCACTCCATCACAGAACACTTCACCAGTCGTCGCATCACCGTGAGTGCATTGATAGGTACACGACCACAACAACAACACCCACACCTCCACCAAGATCATCCCGCACTACCAACACCACCATCCATCACACCACCATTCCCCTTTCCTCCTTACATTCTTCTTCCTCTATTTCTCTGTTACCCACATAAAAGAACCCAAACTATCATCACCACCTCTACCACCTCACTACGCGCATAGCCCTCCTCTACGTGCGCACCTACAGAGCCATCGCATGATGGAGCCACCCTCGCATCCGCGCCCAGCGGGGCTAGTGTCCCCCTCGCTGACTCATTGTGCAACCACGCGCAAGCACGCATGCCTTTTGCGCGCATAACAGAAGCGTGGGTGCACCACTCTCCACACCTCCTCGCCCCAGCTGCGTGCACGTACCCCTTTGAGCGCATCTCCAGCAGCAACAACCCGTGTGCCTCTCCGCACAGCAGCAGCGGCAACCACCTCTAGCGAGCGTGCGTGCCCCTGCACCCCCTCACCTCTAGCTCACGTGCCGAGTTGCTTCACAATAGCAACAGCACGACCATCGTTGCCGCCCCTCTCCGCTCCGTCCCACCGGCTTTGGTCGCCATCAGTCGTGCCGCCACCACCATTGGGTGTGGCTTGAGTGGGGCTACCTCCGACTGCAGCCTCGCCATCCAACTCTTCTTCATCCGTGCGCACGCTCCATTTGAAGGCAATGCTTTGTTTTGCCTCCCATTTCTTATTACATTCAATGCCATTGCATAAAATGTGATTTTTATTTTATTAATTAAATATTTTGGCACATTTAAGAGAACACCCTCAAATTTCAACGTAAATGCAATATCACCATGATCATGTCTTATTATCCCAATTGAGAAGCAGTTTTGATTCGATTTTTTGACTAAATTTATTATGAACATCTGTTTTTAACCCGTGCGATTTTTAATAGGTCATTTCCTCCCAGTGGATATAACCCGCTCTTCTGCGAGTGGTTTAATTTTAATTCACTACTTTGATTAGTCAATTTTCCACCACTTAGAAATACAATGACAAATCATTTTAATTATCATCTTTGAATACGAAAATCGAATCATCAATGAGTCTCTGTCAACTAATAGAATTTGCTGAAAACTAACTAAACATGTTTTGATGTTGAAATCATTGCTTAAACCTTGATTTATGTATGATTCTGATCTTAAATTATGTCTAGAAGTTTATTATGTTTGATATATTTTTTCTAGCATTTTTGTAAGATTTTATTGGCTTGGCATCAAAATTTCTCATCATTATTTGGCCATTTTCCATCATTTTCTTGAAAAATATAGTGAAAAATACAAAAAGAGTGAAAGTAAAGAAATAAAAGGTGTCTTGGGCAAGATTAGAATGTGTTTTAGGCGTTTGTGTCCTTAGATGTAGGTTTTGAGTCTTCTAGTTAGGAGAACATATCTTCAGAAGATTTAAACTTCTTAGGTTTAGAAATAAAGAAAACAAAAAACAAAAACTACAAAAACGATTTCCTCTTCCTTAGCTTTCTCTCCTTTAGTGTTTCCCTGAAAAATTCAAAAATAAAAAGAAAAATTAGAAAAAACCGCAAAAAGCCTAAAAAGACCTTGTATATATTGTAAATACTTATATGTATATATCTATAGGTTAATAATATATAGTAAGTTATATGTATATAAATTATGCATATATTGTATTTATATATTATTTATATGTAAAAAGGTTATAATGTGTATTTATATTAAGTTATATTGAATAGTATTGTAGATATGTATATTATATATGTATATAACTATTGTATATAACCTATATATATAACCCATGCATGTATATTAGTTTATAAATTAGATAGTATTTATAGTATGTATTATATAAATTAACGTATTTATAATATATTTATTTAAGTATGCATTGTATATATTTATATTTATATAAGTTTTTTTTATAACATAGAACCCTCGGAGTGATCTACACAACCCTTCCGAGGTAAACTCGGAGGGTCCCGTCCCACCCACCCACCGAGGGGTGTCGAACAGAGTAACTCAGCGGACAACACCACTGCTTGAACCTTATGCATATGTGGGCAAGCGTCGAGTTTCGAACCCGCGTGCCCCGCCAATGGAAGGCCTTACAGAGATGGGGGAACCCAACTAGGATACCCCTAACTTTATATTTATATAAGTTAATGATGTATATTAGTAAATTAAACTAATATAAATTAATAATTTATCTAATTAATATACTAAGTTATATTGTAGTCTAATAATTTATATTTTGACTTATTTTAAATATATTTATAATCTTATTTATATTATAAGTAATGTATACGGGTGTTTAAAATAGGTAAATACCTTAATAAATATAATTAAATTATTTAAAATACTTAATTAATCACGTATATATGTAAATTAACTAAATTAAACCTTAATTAAGTAATTTATACAATAATTTATAGTGTATATAAGTAATTATAGCTAAGTATAATGTGTAAATGCACCTAAGTCTAACTAATTCAAAAATGTATTTATATATTTATTTAATTTAAACTAATTATACCAATAGATAGTCCTATATATTAGCTACACAACGATGTAATTTAATTATAAATTAGAACACTAATCGATACCTAATTATGATCCTAAACATTACAATAAATTAGGTAGGTGTAGCTAAAATTCGGTGTTTGTTTACATTGTGCATTGACGAACTGTCGAGGCATTATATTAAGAAAGGCACCTGCAACACTTGTTGAGCGACTTCGATGCGGTGCCTACAGGCAGCTTTGCATGTTATGTTAAATTCTCATGCACTACACGTGCATCATATGCGTGAGTGTATGCATCCGAGTGCATGTGCGTAGCACATGCATGTGGGTGGGTGCTTGTGTGTGTGGATGAAAGATGAGTGGCAGGCAACTCGTGATTCTTTGTATTTATTATAGTATAGTCGTTATAGTATAAGCTACGGTTGTCGCCATCATTTTCAATTTTTACTCAGAAAATGGTTTCCCGAGGTCGAACTCAGGGAGCAAACTTATAATTCTAGAAGTACAATGTTTCTGTTACAAAAATAAGAGAGAGAGAGAGAGAGGTAGATTGGTCTCCTGGCTTTTTCTTCTTCTCTTCTTTCTCTCTTGTCTTTGTCTTCTTCTTTTTCTTCTCTTCTCTTTGCTTGATCGTCCTTAGTTCTTCTTCTTTACCTTCTTTCTTTTTCTTTCCTTCTTCTCTCTTTGATCTTCTTCAGCTCTTTATCTTCTATTCTTCTTCTTTTCTTTCTTTTTGCTTTCAGCTGCGGTGCCTGTTCTTCTTTCCTTCTTCTTTTCTTTTCCTTCAGAGCGTCGTCTGATTTCTCAATCAGACGACTTAAGTAGCACCTGCTACAGTGCTTCCTCGGTGCTCCTTCTTCTGTTTCTTTCTTCTTCTCCTTCCTCTTCTTCTTGCAGTCCTTCTTCTGCTTTGCTTCGAGCAACCCTGGCTGCTTCTTCCTTCTTTTTCTTCTCCTTCCTCTTCTGCGGTCTTCTTTCTCCTCTTCTTCTTCTCTGCCTGCACACTCACTTAGCTTGGTCAGAGCAAAACATAACCCTACCCTCCCCCACGTCTCTCTCTCTCAGATTTCTCTCGTAGGATCGCTCTCCCAGAGCCAGGTATTCGAGTACGGGTTCGTGCCCGGGACTAGGCCCACCGGCGTGCGGTGGTGGGCGAGGAGTGCAGGTCGGGTATACGGGTCAGGCCAGGTCCACGGGGAGTGGTCGCGGACGAGGCCGGGTGAAGCGGGTGAGAGGGACCTCACCCTGTGTTCGGAGGCGAAGAGGCTATGTCACTTTTTTCATTTATTTGGCTGCAGGGCTTCCAGAACTACCGAGGTGGGACTAAATGTCCCACCCAAATTGGCGCCTGCAGCTAAGGAAGTTGCAGGCAATTGCGGCCGTGTGTGAGGCTTTCCCCCTAGCTGCAGGCCTGAGAAGCTTCGTGGGGGCAAGCCGCGCATCCTGGAGTGCAAGCCTGGGCGAGGGCGAACCTGCAGCTGCAGGTGAAAGAGCTTCACCTGCTCAGCAATGGCGGCGAAGAGGGCGTGACCTGAAATCAAGCATACGGCCTCTTAGCCTAGTCAGAAGGTGCAGGGAGCTTCGCCGGAGTGCGGCGAAGCTCGTGCGGGTGGTGGCGAGGCGTGAGGCGGCGTATGGTGGCAGCCCTAGGTCGAACTGTGGTCGGAGGAATGTGTTTGTCCGGGGGGTCGTTAGGTGGCGTGTGGCAGGGAATGGAAAGGGGGAAGCTGTTGAGTGGAGTGAGGGGAAGCTTCTGAGAGGGTCGGCGAGGCGTGTGGGGCTGTGGAGCGATGGGGGCGTCTCGCCAGAGGGTAGCCGAAGACGAAGGGGGTGACGGTGGACAGGAGTGGTCGAGGGCTTAATTGAATGTAAAATAGTGAGGAAAAGAAAGAGGGGGAGGTGGGGAGAAGTTCTTACCTAGTTGTAGGGATGAAGGGGGCCGGAGCAGAGCGGCAGTCGTATCGACTGTCGCTGGAGAAGAAGACGCCCAGAGGGAGAGGGCGGCGGCGAGGAGAGAGCGGGAGGGCGCGCGCTGGGTACGGCGCGCGGGAAGAGCGGGCGAGGGTGGCTCTGCTGCTGGTATTGCAGCAGAGCGACGAGGAGAGGGAGGAAGAACCGCCGGAGCTGGAGGGCTTCTGCCGGAGTGGGAAGAGAGGAAAGATGGGGGTGTTTCTCTGTCAGGACCGAGCTGCCTTCTTCTGCAGGCGGAGGCGGCTTTTATAGAGGCGAAAGCGGAGAGGTGGGCGGAGGGAGGCGACGTGCCTCCCTCGCCGGAGGACGGCTAGAGTATGGACCCATACCTTCCGCGCGTTCGCACGGAAGGTGTGGGCTGCTGCAGATATCATGGAGGTGTCCCTGCGACAACAGACGTCATAGGGAACACCCCGTTGAAAGGTCAAAGGGCCTCCCTCACCCTGTGCGGCGCCATGCTCTACGCAAAGTCGCCGGAGCATGGCGCTGCTCAGGGTTTTGCAGGGAGGACCTAAATGCAAAGAACGATGAGGACTTAGGGGTCAAAATGTGAGGGTTTCAAAAGTTGAGGGTCAAAAAGTAATAGATGAGGACCAAAATGCAAAGTCGGTCAAGAAGGTCTCTTCTTAGGCTCAAGTTTTTATACATGACTAAATAGAACCTAAGGATTCTAATGGTGAATTTTATTTATAGATCAGACCTTGTTTGATCGATCAATTTACGTAAAAACCCAAATTAAATCATTAATTGGGCATGGTTCTCAATGTAGGTCAAAATGGATTCCCAAGGCCAAATTAAAGGTTCTAAACCCTAGAGATTATTTTTCTATGAATTTTAGAGGATTTAGTCGATTTTTACTTTGCCTCAAACCTCGTGAATTGAAGTGGGTTTGTTTTAGGGTTACAGGATGTCATTTAATTCCTTGGAGTTGCTGTAGCCCTAGTTGGATCAACTCATCCCACTTTCCTTCTTATTAGGTTAGTTTAACCTATGTTTGGATCCTAAGTTACCCTATTTAAAGATTGTGTTGGTGAGATTGCATTTTTACCCCTTAGTTCCTGTTTTCTTCACAAACTCAGAATTCTCTGAGTCAAGCCTTTCTATAAGTTATGTATGAGTTTTTTCTTGCAAATCTAGGTTAGATGGTGCTAGTTTAGGGTTTATGACATGGTTCTCATCAGTGGATATGTATGGGTCTACTTTGAGGATATTGTGGCATCACTCTCCTCCATAGGGGTCATCCTATCAGTGGTACCGATCCGACTCCTGAATTATTGATCCTGCAAACGAATGACCCATTCTTTTTGGGCTAAGTTTTTTTAGGCTAAAGACTTAAAAAAAACTGGTTAAGTGTTGTATCAGCTGTGTTGTATGCATAATATATAAGTTTTGTTGTGTGTATGCATAATATATAAGTTAAAAATATATGAACCGATGTATTGTGTGCATATGTTGTATATATATATATATATAAGCTATGTAATTAATAGTTGTGTTAAGTATTTGGCATGTGTTTTATATATTTGTATATTGTTATATGTATATAAGTATTGTATGTATGTTCATAAGCATTGGTGTTAGTGTTGGGTTATATATATAGGTATGTGTATATTATATATGTAAATTAAGTATAGTATTATGCATTAGTAATGTATTGTAGTAATTTAGTATTATTTTTGTCTTATCTTTATTTATAGCTTTTAAGATAAGATTTGTATATATAAGATTTATAGCTTGTTTATAGAAATCAAATGTAATTTACATAGTTTTGTTTAGAATTATTTTTGATGCCTTTACTTTGTAAATGTTTTTAAGGCATATAATAGAATAATAATTCATTCATTCGAACTTGTAAATACTTAACTTAGACTAATTGCTTGTATATAAATTACATTGATTCTAACTCATTCATTTGTAAATAAAATTGATATTTTTGAAATAAAAGATAGAATTTAGATAATAGAGAATGATATATATCAATAACTGCCTTCTAATAAAAGATCTAGAATAAAATCAGTAAAAATTATAGACAAATAAAATGATATCCGTCTAGATTGCGACACTATACTACTATAGTGATAATAAACCCAAATTAACATGTAGTCCAAACAGATAACCAAGAATGAAAATAGATTAAAAAATGAGTAAGTCTATTAGGTGAGCTCGTATGATTGCACCCAGCAACTTCGTGAACCCCAAGTTCACTGTTTGGGTTAGAGACCCGTGGATATGAGATGGCTGGAGGTTACCTGAGATCTACCTTGGAACTTGGATGGTTCCCAGGTATGACAACAAGCTACGAGCTGTCGCTAAGTTGAGGCACTTGGAAGTACCTAAATTCGACTCAATGTTGGGGTACTCATAGCTCTAGGCTCAATAGGCACCTGCATGTGCAGCGAGAGATGTCGAAATACTTGGTAGTTGTAGCTAGAGGCTCGTTAGGCGACCGCACATGCAAAAGACACCTAGATATTGTGAGGGGCTTGGTTGAGGTCTCATTCGACGACAAATTGAGAGGGTATACCCGAAGACTGCGCTTCTAGCGAGAACATTAGTGTGACCTTACAATTCTAATCAACCATGCGACATATGATTTGGAATGATTTGTGACGGGACCTTGTGAGACATGAATTGAAGTTGTTTTTCAGCATTGCAAATGCATTGGCCTGCGTAGCTCCCAAAAGGCCTGACTTGAAATGACCCTTTCCAAGAACCGTTCGAAGTTTCTCCAGAAAGTTAGGGGCGTGGGAAAAAATTTTGACCCTTTGAGTTAAGTGTGTGGGCTTTACGAGAAGAAGAGAGGATGGAGGGGAAGTTTCCACAATTTTTCCCTCTCTCTCCTCTCCCTCACCACACTCACCCACGCACACACTCACACACACACACACACCACCCCTCTCCTCCCCAAAACCCTAACCTCCCTCTACTTAAACCTCACCACCCTCTCCATCTCCACACCCTTCACACCACCACCTCCACCTCCATCTCCTTTGTCGGTGAGCCACCAGCCCCCTTCCTGTCCCCTTGCAGCCACAAAGAGGAAGGAGAAGGGAGGAGCGCGGAGGAGAGAAAGAGAGGGAGAGCGAGGGAGAGAGAGAGCGAGGGCATGGGAGAGAAGAGAGAGCTTGGGGGAGCTCGGGAGTGTGCAACCGGAGGAGATCGAGCAGGAGAGCTCGTGTGCGAGGAGCACCCTTACTATGGGTGCAGCGATGAGCCCCCCGGAGTGTGAGGGGAGGAGCCATGATTGGAGGAGCCGCGAGTGCCGCGGGAGCTTGGAGGAGCTCGTGCGGGAAGAGATGAGGTCGCGCACGAGGAGGAGAAGCTCGTATAGAAGAGTTCCTGACCTCGTGCAGCCGTTGGAGCAGCTACTGCTACATTGTAAGCGGAGCTCGCGAGAAGACGAGCGTCACGAGAAGTTTCTGCGTACCGGATTTTTCAAGTATCAGACATCTGGAGCATCTGCCAGACATATGGAGCAGCAGCGGACGTCTAGAGTTGAAGTCGAACGTCTGAAAACTCGTGGAGTGTCAAGGTAAGCATCCTGAACACTCATGCATGCGCATACGTGAAATACATGGCGTTACGCTGTCGTGGTTTTTAACCTGCAAACGTATGCGCAGGTATAGGCCTTGGAAAGGTGCGAAGCATGCTCTTCAAGGTGCTTTAGGATGTCTGGGCGTCTCCATAGACGTCTGATAGACCTATCAAACATCCAGACGCATTGACAGAGGTGCCCTCTACGTCGACTCCTGTTTGGCCCTCGTGTACGTGGTACCGAGGTGAGCTACTTAGTGTAGGGAGGGAGCTAGCCACCCCATGGGGCCCGGGGTTAGGACTAGCCACCCTACACCAACTCTTGTTAGGCCCACTGGGCAAACCGAGATAGTCGGATGAGGGTACGCGGACTATGGAGGGGCGAGACCCCTGTTCTAAGAGGGCAAGGCCTTGTGTTGTTCCGTGCTGTACCTTAGGCGTGCCCACTAGTGGAAACGACTGACTGTGTGCTAGTGCAGGGTAGTTACTCGTGCCCTTATCGTGCGTGCCATAGTCACTGCTACGTCGCGACCGTGACCTCGGGGTGGTTGACTGGGTGTAAAACTACCATGGGAGACCCTCCTGGCTAGGAGAGCACCACGTGTACATCCTACATCACGGGAAAGACCACAATCAAGATTGTCCCCTTGAGGGACAGTCAAGATCAAGAAATGACCATATTCTTAAGAGCATAAACAAATCAGAATACTTAGTTGAGTTAAATGGAAATAAATAATTAATTAGTTGCTTATCTTATATTAATTGCATGTAAATGGCTTAACCACCACTCTACTCAGCATTAGCTGAATACAGATTTTATAACCTTATTCAGGTTAGGGAGTTGAGCAACCAACACTACCGGTTGTAGAGGGAGCTGGACCTAGTCGAGCCCAGCCTTAGCTGTTGTTCCCTTTTCATTTACAAGCTTTTGTTGTTGTAGTGAGTATTTGATATCTGTAATACTATTTCCGTTACATTTCCAATTTCTTTTCCACTTTTGTAGTTGTGATGGCATGTAATATTGTGAGACATTTCGTTATGTTTTCTTTACTGTCTTTTGGATTATTTCTGCCTAGTTACATTGCATGTGTGGTTGTGAAATATTTTCTGCTTTTGGTTATTTCTCATTAGACGAATGGTCTTGGGATTAGTCGAGGCGAGGCGGTCTCAGGTCTTGTCAAGATCTGGGATTGAGTCGTAACAAAGATGGTATCAGAGCAAGGTCATCCCAGGAAATAAACCAAATGGTCTGGAAGTAACCACTCACTTGCATGTAACTAAGATAGCCATCACAACGTATTGCTTTGACCTTCGCTTATGAGTCTTATTTCTTTATGTAATCCTATATCATTTACAGTTCATGTTTTTTCCCTTGTATCTCTGTGTAGAAGATGCCTCGTCAGGGAGCCCTTGAGGCGGGCCACGGACGTGGTCGTGGTCGTGGGCGAGGTCGGAGGGGCGAACATGCCGGACTTGAGGCACCAATCGACCCACCTCTCCTTCCGAGCATCTAGGCCTAGGATCTCGCCTAATTGATCCGGGATATAGCACGAGAGGAGCTCCAGCAGTCTCCTCGACCACCCCTCCTTGAGGACGTTGAGGGAGAGTCCTTTGTGGGACAAGGGAACTGTCACAGCGCCAGATGAACTGGAGGGGGAGGGGGTGATCCTCCACCACCCCCACCACCCTAAGACACTTCCGAGCACGAGCCCTCATTGCCTGGAGGCGTGCCTGTTCCCCCGTTGTAGGTCTACCATGAGCTTTTCGGCCAGTTCCAGAAGCTAAAGCCCTCCTCCTTCAAGGGGGTGAGAGCCCGTCTAAGGCAGAGGACTGGTTGGAGCAGATAGAGAAGGTGTTTGACACACTCCACCCTCCTACAGAGTGCCACGTGGCCTTTGCCACGTACCAATTGAAGTGCATAGCCCATAAGTGGTGGAGGGAAGTTAGAGGCCAGGAGGGGAGAGAGTTGTCGTGGGACCAGTTCGTGGCTCTCTTCTACGAGCAGTACTTTCCGCAGACCTGGCAAGATCAGAGGAGGCGGGAGTTCCACACTCTCCGTCAGGGGGCGATGACGGTTAGCATGCACCGCACGCGTTTCTTGGAGCTGTCACGCTTCGCCTCGACAATTGTGGCCACTGAGGAGGAGCGCCTTTGGAGGTTTACTGAGGGGCTCCGACTTGCGATTCGGGGGTATGTGAAACCCCTGAAGCTGCCCACTTTTTCTTGCATGGTCGAGGCAGTCATGACCCATGAGGAGACCAACTTAACCGCGCGTGACACTGATGGTGGACGGAAGAGGCCCTACTAGCCAGAGTATTCACAGGGCCATCGAGAGAGAAGGCACACGGTGCTCGCAGGGGAGTCGTCTCGTTCTGTGGGGCCACCAGTGGCCTTTGGGAGCCCCAGACAGGGGCCAGCTGCTAGCACTGGACCCCCGCCCAGCCACCAGTAGGGATCGACTGTGGGAGGAGGTCATGCCCCTCTCTACTACCAATGTGGCCAACCAGGCCACATCAGGAGGGACTACCCATCTAGGGCCGGAGCACAGTAGATGCTCCATGCACCGAGTGCTCGAGGCCAATCTGGCGACCGCGGTCACTAGGCGCGTGGTGGAGGACAGCAGTCACGAGGAGGGTACCAGCCAGCTGTTGCTCGCCCGACCCAGAGCGTGGCCACTTCTTATGCACCCAGGGCTGAAGAGCGTATCAACGCCCTGACACACAAAGACACCAGGGCTTTAGGTTCTGTGGTAGCAGGTATGGTTACCGTTTCTGGCAGATTAGTTTACGTTCTTTTCGATTCTGGTGCCACACACTCTTTTGTCTCCTCGAGTTTTGCCGTCAGTTTGAGGTCGAGCAGTGTAGTGTTAGAGGATTCATTCCTGATTAGAGGGCCAGGTGGACAGTTGTTCATAACAGAGGATGTCTTTACAGACTGCGAGGTCGCTATAGGGGGATATAGTCTTCCTCCCAACCTGATAGTGATCCCGATGGAGGACTTTGGCGTGATCCTAGGGATGGATTTGCTCTCTGCCTATCATGCCCTGGTGAATTGTTTTGGGAGGAAGATTGTCTTCCCCATACCGGAGTTGCCTCCCTTTGAGTTTCATGGCCAGCCAGTAGATGAAGGTTTCAGGTGCATCTTCACGCTTCGGGCAGCGAAGCTTTTGAGCTAGGGCTGTGAGGGCTTCTTAGCTTGTGTTGTAGCAGAGCCTAGTCCCATGGCCAAGTTTTAGAGTATCCTGGTGGTTTGCGAGTACCTCGACTTCTTCCCAGAGGAGCTTCCAGGATTACCGCCTGAGCGTGAGATTAAGTTTGAGATCTCACCAGTACCAGGGACCTGCCCCATTTCTACTACACCATACAGGATAAAATCACTTGAGCTGCGAGAGCTCAAGTCTCAATTATAGGACCTGTTGGAGAAGGGCTTTGTAAGACCCAGTGTGTCCCCGTGGGGAGCCCCTATATTGTTTGTAAAGAAGGACGGTACCTTGCGGCTTTGTGTTGACTACCGACAGCTGAATCGGGTCACCGTCAAGAATAAGTACCTGCTACCTCGTATCGACGACCTCTTTGACCAGTTGAGGGATGCCATAGTGTTCTTTAAAATAAATCTGAGGTTAGGTTATCACTAGTTGAGGATTAAGGAGATTGACGTCTCCAAGACAGCTTTTCGTACTCGATACGAGCACTACGAGTTCTTAGTCATGCCGTTTGGGCTGACTAACACCCCACTGCTTTCATGGACATGATGAACCGTGTTTTCAGGCCATACTTGGACCAGTTTGTAGTGGTGTTCATCGACGACGTTCCAGTCTACTCTCGGGATCAGGCACAACATACAGCATCTATGTATGGTACTAAATACCTTAAGACGACACATGTTGTACGACAAGTACAGCAAGTGCGAGTTTTGGCTGAGACAGGTGACCTTCTTAGGCCACGTGATTTTAGGAGACGGTTTGACTGTGGATCCAGCTAAGGTTGAGACTGTACTCAGATGGGAGAGGCCACGCATAGTAACAGAGATACACAGCTTTCTGGGATTGGTAGGCTACTACCGGCGGTTTATCAAAGGGTTCTCTCAAATGACGCGTCCTATGACTCAGCTGACCTAGAAGGACATTCTCTTTTCCTGGACAGATGAGTGTGAGGCGTGTTTCCAAGAGCTAAAGAAGAGACTGACTTCAGCTCCTGTGCTTACCATCCCAGACAGTAGTGGTGGGTTCATGGTTTACACCGACGCTTTGTTACAGGGATTGGGTGGTGTGCTCATGCAGCGAGGTCACGTTGTCGCTTACGCTTCACAGCAACTGAAGCCCCATGAGCATAGCTACCCCACCCATGACTTATAGCTGGCAGCAGTTGTCTTCGTGCTGAAGACATGGAGGCACTACCTGTATGGTGAGACATTCGAGATCTTCACAAATCACAAGATCCTCAGGTATTTGTTTGACTAGAAGGAGCTCAACATGAGACAGAGACGTTGGTTGGAGCTCCTGAAGGACTACGTCTGCAGCATCTCCTACCACCTAGGGAAGGCCAATGTGGTAGCCGATGCCTTAAGCCTGAAGGCGCCTGCCCACTTGGCCAACTTGCAGGCACAGAGTTGGAGACTCATGGAGGAGGTGGGCAATTGGTGACCCTGGGAGTCTGGAGCAGTAGCGGACGTCCAGAGCTGAAGTCGGACATCTGAAAACTTGTGGAGTGCCGAGGTAAGCGTCCTGAACGCTCATGCATGCGCGTACGTGAAGTACATAGCGTTGCGCTATCGTGGTTTTGAACATGCAAACGTATGCACAGGTACAGGCCTTGGAAAGGCGTGCAAGCACACTCTTCGAGGTGCTTTAGGATGTCTGGACGTCTAATAGACCTATCGGGAGTTCGGGCGCACCGATAGATGTCTAGAAAGACCCAGGACGACTGTAAAGGGGTTCCAGATATCTGCCAGCAATGTAGGGAAACAAGGTGAGGTTCTGAGATCATTTAAGACGTCTGAGTCTAGTCCTAGACGTCTGCTTTTAGACAATACGCATATTTTTGGCCCGTTTAGGGCCCAAACAAGGTCGGATTTGTTGGTGCTAGAGCACCTCGATCGTTTGTTTTGATGATAACAAAACACGTGTCATTTAACATTTGCACTTGGAGTCTTAGATTTCAGGTCAATTGCAAATGGAGACGTGATTAGACCGAATTCGAGCTCGCATCCAGGATGGATTGGAGGAGCTTGATGGAGAACAGAGGGGATTCGCAATGAGCGATAGATTGAAGATGGAAGGACAAAAAGAATAGGATAGAATTCTGTTTATTTCTTTTATGTACTTTTGTCTTTATTTCCTTTCTCTTTTTGTTCCTTAGAACATCATGTTAAAGAGCCTCAAAGTATCCTGACAGTAGTCCTAGGAACACTTGCATAACCCTAGGATACTTAGGTTTTCTGTAGGGAACTTAGAAAATCAATATAGGGTTCAAATAGCTTTTTTAGACGTCTAATTCCAAAATCAGATGTCTGATAATATGCTTTAAGACGTCTGACTGTTGATTCAAACGTCTGATAACATTTAGGCTGGACTTAGTTAGCTCTGTCTGATGAAATCAGACGTCCAAACCTTAGTCCAGACGTCTGATGGACTTGCCAGATGTCCAATTAGTGGACCGTTGGCTAGCTTAACAAACACTGAAGGATATGACCGTTAGAGCCTTATCAGACGTCCTTAAGCCTTTCCAGACGTCTGATAAATGACCGTTTTGCCTCGACTAACCCAAAATCTCTTCTCAGAGATTTTCTAGCCATTGTACTCTCTTGGAAATCCATTCCCGCAGAAAAGTAGGTTTCCAGACGTCCAGACATAGTGCCAGACGTCCTATATGTCGTCTGATCGACTTGCACTAGAACCCTGTTTAGATTTGATTTAAGTCAGGAAGAAACCTACATAAAATCAGATGTCTGACCTTATTTTCAGACGTCTTAAACTGATCTTCCAGACGTCTGATGCCAGGATCAGATTTCTGATAACCCTGTCAGTGCAATCATTGTTCCTAATTTCGGCCTGATTCTCTTGAGCTTTGCTCCCAACGGCTATGGAAGCTTTCCAAAGCCTTCCAAAGTTTTCCTAAGGCCTCTATAAATAGAGAGGAACCTCTTGCACACAAACACGCACCTAGATACACAAGACACACCTAGTAATACACTTTCACACTCTTTTGTGTCCAAGAAAAGCGCTTGCTCTCTAAACTCAAGTTCTACATCTTGAGAGCATCAAGCCTTTGCGCACCTGCTCTCCCGCCATAGTTCACGAGAGCGACGTTGCGCCGTCGCATGGCTTACGCACCCGCGTCATCGATTCGACGCACTCCTTGCAAAGGGGAGTTTCTTAATTCCTATAAAAGGTATGTTTAAATCTTTGTTGGCTCTATAGGACTATATTTGTTATTTTACTTTGTTATTTGGTTGAGTATTCGCTTTGCGAATTCCCGTCTCCTTCGTGGGACAAAATCCTTCTCGTGAAGAGAAGGGGTTGAGGAACGCTACCCGCGCACTTGTAGCGTGGTTGTAATTAAGGTTGAATCACCCTCGTTTAAGTGATTTGTTTAGTGGATTTGATAAACTTGGTTGATCGGAAAATCCTAACTCAAGAGGGTTAGGTGGAGGTTTTCACCCGGTTTGGGTTTCCACCTAAAAATAATTGTGCACATTGTGTGATTGAATTTTGTGAGATTGTTTATATTATATTTTCTGCAATTTATTACGTCACCTCCTCCTAGTAGGGAATCCACAAGATTTACGCAAACGAAATACCATTGTTTTTCGCTCAAGTTACTCTACGTGTTAGTGTCAATTATATAATGTTTTGAACTCATCTGATGTGACTTAGTCACTGGTATTGGTCTCCATCCTGTAACGTGTTTAGGGCCCACGGAGACGACAAGACTTGTGGTTCCAGCCCCCATTCCTCCCGTGTTGTTGATGCTAGACCACCACGATCATTTATTTTGATGATAACAAAACACGTGTCATTCAACACTTGCACTTGAAGTCTTAGATTTCAGGTTAATTGCAAATGAAGATGTAGTTAGACGGAGTTCGAGCTCGCATCCATGATGGATTGGAGGAGCTCGACGGAGTACAGAGGAGCTTCGCGAGGAGCGATGGCTTGAAGAAGGAAGGAGATGAAGAATATGATAGATTTACTTTCCTTGTTCTACTATGTATTTTTTGTTTCTTTTGTTGTTCTTTATTTTGTTACTTAGATTCATGTTAAAGAGCCTCAAAGTACCCTAATAGTAGTCTTAGGAACACTTGCACAACCCTAAGATACTTAGGTTTTCTGTAGAGAACTTAGAAAACCAAAATAGGATTCAGACAACCTTATCAGACGTCTAATTTGAAAATTAGACATCTGATAATGACTTTTAAGACGTCTAACTGTTGACTCAGACATCCGATAATATTTAGGCTGGACTTAGTTAGTTTTGTTTGATGAAATCAGACGTCCAGACCTTACTCTAGACGTCTTAGAAGATGTCTGATGATTTTGCCAGACGTCCAATTAGTGGATTGTTGGCTGCCTTAGTTAACACTGACGGAAATGACCATTAGCCTCGTATTAGATGTCCGTAGAGGACCCCAAACGTCTAATACTTGATCGTTTTGCCTCGGCTGACCCAAAATCTCTTCTCAGAGATTTTATAGCAGTTGTACTCCCTTAGGAATCAATTTCAGCAGAAAAGTAGGTTTCCAGACGTCCAGACATCATTCCAGACATCCTGTATGTCGTCTGATGACAATTCAATAGAACCCTGTTTAGATCTGTTTCAAGTTAGGAAGGAAACCTGCCTAAAATCAGATGTCTGACTTTGTTCCCAGACGTCTTAAACTGATTTTCCAGACGTCCGATACCAGGATCAGACGTCTGATAACCCTGTCAGTGTAATGATTAATCCTGCTTTTGGCATGATTCTCTTGGAGGTTGTACTCAACAGTTATGGAAGCCTTCTAAGGCCTTCCAAAGCTTTCCTAGGGCCTCTATAAATATATAAAAACCTTTGCCACTTAGAGATACACTAAGACACACTAAGAAAATCACTTTTCACATCTTTTGTGTCCAAGAGAAGTAGTTGAAGCTCTAGCTCTCCGAACTTAGTTCTACATCTAGAGAGCATCGATCAATTACGCACCCGCTCTCCCGCCATAGTTCACAAGAGCACCGTTGCACCGTTGCATGGCTCACGCACCTGCATCATCGATTCGACGCACTTCCAGCAAAGGGAAGCATCCTAACTCCTATAGAAGCTTAGTTTAAAAATATCTTTGTGGCTCTATAGGATTATTATTGTATTTTACTTTGTTATTTGGTTGGGTATTCGCGTTGCGAATTCCCGTCTCCATCGAGGGACAAAATCCTTCTCATGAAGGGAAGGGGTTGAGGAACGCTACCCTTGCACTTATAGCGTTGTTGTAATTGAGGTTGAATCACCCTTGTTTAACTGATTCATTTAGTGGATTTGATCAACTTGGTTGATCGGAAAATCCTAACTCGAGAGGGTTAGGTGGTAGTTTTCATTCGGTTTGGGTTTCCACCTAAAAATAATTGTGCCATTTGTGTGATTGTCTATTTCTGTGAGATTGTTATATTTTAATTCCACATTTTTACAACACGCTGATCTCACCCCCTCCAAGTAGGGAATTACACGTGTTTCCCGGTAGAGTGGTTTACTTTAATATTAAGATTTAAATAAGTAAAGTGCTTGTTTAGAATAACTTGATTGAATCCTAGGATGTGAAATGAACCCTAGGACAGAAGCAAATGAATATTGCTTGAGCTACACTGTTTCCTTTGAGATGCATGTTAAACCCTAATTGCTAGCAAATGTATTAATTACTTAATGTGATGCTTTCCTAGTTATTAAAACACGAGCTGCCTGTTATAAAAATGAAATATGGAATGTGAACAGTGAGATTTGAATGTTGAGAAATGGAATGAAAGGAATACAAGTATGAACCTTACAGGGAATTAGGAGAAGAACTCCTGTATACGGAATGAACATTGTAAGTAGACGAGAAGTGAGCTGACCCTTGTGTACACAATACCAAAGAGAACAACTTTCCCTTTAGAGTAGAGGGGAGCTTGCCGCCCCTTATGTTGAGACCCGGGGTGGGTTTGGCCACTCTACGTCGACTCTTGTTTGGCCCTTACGTATGTGGTACCGAGGTAAGCTACTTAGTGTAGGGAGGGAGCTAGCCACCCTACAGGCCCGAGGTTAGGACTAGCCACCCTACACCGACTCTTGTTAGGCCCACTGGGCAAATCGTGATAGTCGGACGAGGGTACGCGGACTGTGGAGGGGTGAGACCCCTCTTCTGTTCTGAGGGACGAGACCCCTGTTCTGAGAAGGCAAGGCCCTGTGATGTTCCGTGCTGTACCTTAAGTGTACCTACTAGCGGAAACAACTGACCGCGTGCCACTGAGGGGTAGCTACTCGTGCGCTTATCGCACGTGCCATAGTCACCGCTACATCACGACTGTGACCTCGGGGTGGTTGACTGGGTGTAGGACTACCATAGGGGACTCTCCTAGCCAGAAGAGCACCATGTGTATATCCTACGTCACTGAAAGATTTCAATCAAGATCGTCCCCTTGAGGGACAATCTAGATCAAGCAATGACCAGATTCTTAAGAGAACAAACAAATCAGAATACTTAGTTGAGCTAAATGGAAATGAATAATTAATTAGTTACTTATCTTATGTTAATTGCATGTAAATAGCTTAACCACCACTCCACTCAGCGTTAGCTGATCACAGATTTTATAACCTTATTTAGGTCAGAGAGTTGAGCAACCAGCACCACCGGCTGCAGAGGGAGCTAGGCCTAGTCGAGCCTAGCCTTAGCTGTTGTCCCCTTTTCGTTTACGAGCTTCTATTGTTGTAGTGAGTATTTGATATCTGTAATACTGTTTCTGTTACTTTTCCGCTGTTGTAGTTGTGATGACATGTAATATTGTGAGACATTTCATTCTATTTCCTTTGCTGTCTTTTAAATTATTTTTGCTTAGTTACATTGCATGTGTGGTTATGAAATATTTTCTGCTTTTGATTATTTCTTGTTGGACGACTGGATCTTGGGATTAGTTGAGGTGAGCCGATCTCGTGTCCTATCGGGATCTGGGATCGGATTGTAACATGACTCTTCTGATTGAGATTAGCAACATTCTCGATATATCGATAACAAGTATGCCTTTCGCAAGGGTTAGCATCTTTGCTAGCCCCTCTTTTGGCCATGGAGAGACTACCAGGTTGGAATCCGAGGAAAGGATACGTCTTAATCTCCTCTAGTAGAGAGGGATGATTTCTAGAATCTAACTCTTAAGGTAAGGGAGTAAATCATGTGCTAATAAAACTAAATAACCATGTGAATAAATCCTAGTAAATGATGAAAAAGGATAGTAGCTAACCTGTAGTGTTAATAAAAAGCGAGTTCATTATAGGAAATGGGAAAAAGCTTATGGTTGGCTTGTTGCGTAACTCAAGCATGACTAAATGGGGAAATGGTTAGGTAGTTGGCCTTTGGTGTAGAAACCCATACACTACCCCTTTCTACTTCAGTAGCATTGTCCTTATTGATCTGCTTGGCTCATCCTTGCTTTGCGACCCATTTTAGGTTTCGTTGTTGTGGAGAAGGTGAGACAACATGTTAGGTTCACTGTCAAGGGGACCTAGGAGATTATTAGGGTGTGACTGTTTGTCTTCTTTCTAGGTGGGCATTGATAAGAATGTAATAAGCTTTGCTAAACTTCTCTTGTTTAGCTTTGCAGTTAGATAGCTTTTTGATGTATTAAGACTTGTATAATTAAACTCTGGCCTCTCGTATATCTTATGGTGATGGATATTGGACTGATGGTAGTGTTTAAATTAGTTATGTGGTGATGCCTTATGGTATTTTGGCATTTGTTTTCTCGTTGTTTTTCGTACTTTTAACACTTTTGATTGTAGGGTGTGTTCGCTTGTGTTTTATCGCTTTTACTTGCTTCATTGTGATGGTTGTGGGGTGTACCCACCTTTATTGTTTGTGGTATACTGGTATGCATGTATAGGTACAGGTATAAGTTGCTGCATTGGGACAATATTGAATAAGTAGAGGAGACTACTGAATTTTCAGCTAGCTTTAACTCAACAATTGATTTAAAATCATTAATCCTTATGACGTACCTAATGGATTGGACTACGAATTGCAACCCGAGATGGCTGGTAGCTAGGACTTTAGTGTACATACACCCAATAATCCGCTCCTAATTTGTTGGGAGGATTATCGAGATGTGACAAGTGATAGATAGGGACGAAGCCAAGAATTTTTGTTTGAAGAGGACCCAATATGAGATTTGCTTGCATTGAGTTAGAATAATATAATTTGCATATCATGAAAAGCTCTTTATTTGATCAATATTTTTAGAAGATCTTGTAAAGTAAATTCTATCTATATTATTATTTGCACATCAAGTGTAAAATTCATGTAAATGCTTACAATTTTGCATGATATATTATATATTTAAGAAAACATTATTATTTTTTCGATTTAACCAAATGAATCATATTGCTTCATAATTCTTTTCTTCTTAAATATTTCCAACTTGTCAAATCTTTTGATATAAAAATGTGCTTACAAGTTGCAATTGGATAATTGTTATTGGTCAACTACAAATTGAGAGAAATTTAGACACTTTTCATCTAAATAAAAAGTTCCATTAATTGTATGAAAGATGATCGGGAAAGATATGGTGGAGTTAATTTGAAAGAGATGGAAATTCATTCAAGTAATTCATGTAAGAGAGGAATTGTAGAAAAAGAAACTTCTTATAGATAGAAAGCAATAGTTAAGAGTTATGTTTGAGGTAGACACAAATATATCCATGGAAATAAACTCATTAATAGACTTAAAATTTAAATTATGGAAAATCTAATAATTGAAACTTTGTTGGGAAGCGATCAAACTTTGATAACATGAGTGAGATACTTTGGATTCTTGCAATGCATTACATTCCATAATCAACATCATGACAACATTTTCTTGTGGTAGAGTAGGCAGGCTTTCATATAAAAATATCAAGTTGAATTATTATTTTTATTTTTATTTTATTTTTTTGGTATGACCCAAAATGGAGATGAATTAGTCATTCCTCTTGGACTATTTTTTAATGAGTTAAGATTCAAACCTTTTGGAGGTATTTGGTTGACAAGTTAAATATTTAATCCGTCACTTAACTCACCTCTTAGTTACGTTAGATTAAGTAGACTTAATCTAAAGTAAAATTCTTTCACTTTTTTTATAAAATAACTTTAACTTATCAAAATATCAAAATAAATTAACTCACTTATTTAATTATTTATTCAATTTTTCGATATATTTCATAAATTTATTTTTCTTACCGAAGGTAATGTTAACGAAACACTCGGTAAATCAAATTAACGAAAAATTTGGTAAAACAAATTTTCATTTGCACGTTGGTTGGCACGATTTACCTTTTCTTTTTTTATCCTACGCTTCTTTTTTAAATAGCGCCACACCTCACCATTTTACCTCAAAGCAGAGTACCCACATCGGCCAACGACCAGCGGGGGGGAGAGATGCCCGCGACCTCCCTACCTCACACGCTCCCTCTCCTCATCCCCAGTCACCTCACGGTCCGAGCACCGATCAGCACCTCTCTCCTCCCCTTCGGACCCTTCCGCCCTGCGACGAGGCACCTCGCCCCCGCGCCGAGGCTCTCCATCTCCGCGGTGGGCTCCATGGAGGCCCTCAAGCCCGCTGCGGCCATCCCTCCGCCTTTCCACCCGACGTACGATCTCAAGGCCGTTATCCGTCAGGCCTTGGCCGAAGACGCCGGCGATCGAGGTCTCTCCGTTCCCTGCCCTTTACAATCCACCATTTTTTTTCCTGCTTCTCTTGTGTTCATGAAAAAATTTCTTATGGAGGGAAATATATATATATATATATATATATATATATATATATATATATATATATATTTATTTATTTCCTTAATTATGGTCGTAAAAAAATATATTTCGTTATTTAAGGTTAAGTCATGTTTGGAAGACATGACTTATCTAATTATAGACAAGTCGTGTCTTAAAGACATGACTTGCGTGGAAACAACGAAGTCATCTCTTCAAGATACGACTTGGGCGTAGATAGAACCTCCATTCAAGCGGGGTATATCTCCACCAAAGTTGTGTATTGAAGACGCGCCCAAGACACGACTTGCGCGTGGATAGCACCTCTACTCAAGTGGGGCATATCCTTACCAAAGTCGTGTCTTGAAGACACGATTTGGCTTAATATCCTACTAGACACTTATCTTTCCATAAACCCACCACATGGCCAGTCACTTAGCACATATACAAGTTGCTCTAACTTAGCACCACACACATGCACATATGCTCAACACTTTTTATAACTTAACTGTTCAGACCTTAACTTAAACAAAAAAATTATTGGTTGGCGGGCCCACTTTTCATGGGATCAACAACCTCTCTCGAGGTTGGATCGGTATCATTACTAGGTGAACCCTAATTTGGTTATTTGTGTATTTGGGTATAGTACTTGATCAATGTGGCACCGATACCCATCTCCATGCCTTAGATCTTAGAGGCAAAAACGACGTTGGCTGGGTGGAGTACCATGCATCGTACATAGAAGATTGGAATGTACATCAACAACGAGGTATGGAGTTAAATCTCATAGCTAAGGGGCAACAAACTGAGACACCCAACTATGCACCATGGTATCATACAATTACTTGAAGATACATAGGTTATCACGGGGAAGTTATGTGGAGCGAGGTATTCATTTCATAATTAATTACTTTAACGTTAGTAATTCTTAATTTAATTTATGGATTCATTTTCATATTTCAGCTCGCTAAGTGGGATAAAGTGACCAACCTTCTAGTATAAGAAAGACCTAATATGGATGAACTCAGAATGCTTATTGATGATGCAAGGCAAGACTTGCGAGAGGAGATTAGCCAACAATTTGTGGTTGTTGATGCTCCACACGACCTCATGGATGACGAGCACCAGCAGGACCTGGGTTGACCTATGGACGTCTATGAGCATGACCAGGACCAGGACTCACCTCATGACCAGCACCACGAGCACCACCATGACGAGCATCGCGAGTAGTCAGAGATAGATTTCATCACTCCGCCCATTAGCATGCCCGTTACACAGCCAGTCACTCCAGCTACACCTCAGAAGATGCATGCAAATTATGACCAGTTCAAGGAGGTGCACACACAAGCATCCATGCAGAGTACACTTAGACCACCACGATTGCCCCTGTTTCAAATAGGTTCACTCATCACCAAGATTGGCTCACAATCTTGGGTTGAGTTATAGAATTAGTTCCTTTTTTTATTTTTCTTCTATATCTAATACGGATACCCACTTATTTTGTACAGATATGAACTTCAAAACATATTGTACTACTTTGACATATATCCCTTAGTAGAAATATATTCACTCTTGTGTCTCTTATATTTATGTTGGTACTATTGTGATTGTGATGTTTATGTTGGTAATGTTACGATTGTGATTGTGATTGTGATGTGAATTTGTCTACCACTTAGGAGCAGCATTAGTACCAGCAATAGTAGCAGACCTTGTCTAGGTGAGCCGGTAGGGTATTAAGCCAAATCGTGTCTTCAAGACACGACTTTGGTGGGGATATCCCCCACCTGAGAGGAGGTGCTATCCATGCCTAACTCGTGTCTTCAAAACGTAACTTTGGTGGGGATATCCCCCACTTGAGCGGAGGTTCTATCCACACCCAAGTCGTGTCTTAAAGAGAGAACTTTGTTTTTTCTATGCAAGTCATGTCTTGAAGAGACATCTTTGTTGAAGACACGACTTATTTGTAATTAGATAAGTCACGACTTGACCTTAAATAACAAAATATATTTTTCCCAATCATAATTAACGAAATAAATATATATATTATCGTCAGGAAGAAATTTTTTCGTGTTCATTGATGTGCAATTTTTTTTGGTTACTTTTTCGGAAAGTGTTACCTTTCTTTTTTTCCAAGAAATATTTCGGGTGTGTCGAAGCAATTCCAAAGTCGTCCTCAATTGTTCCCAATGCACTCTTTACCAATCTCGAGGCATTTCACACTAAAATGGTGTGTGGCATGCTTATTGGGTGACATGCAGGGGATGTTTTTTTTTTCTTTAAGGTTTTTGGGGAATATTATCCAACTCAAGTGCTGCACCGCTATCTGCAGTCCTTTATACATGGAGTACTTTGCTTGGAGATATCATCAAACCTGAGGGCTATCCGTTGTATTTTTCAAATGATCCGGAAGTCCGCTGGCATTGGATGATGGACATGCATGTCTGGAGTGAGAAACTTTGTATGTGCTGCAGTAATAAAATGGAGAGCACACCTGGTTCGACATTGCTATGTGTGTCTGAATCGAGTTTCTTCATATGTGTATGTCTTTTTGTTAATTGTCCATTTGGTTTGTGTGTGGTTGTTAATACATTAATGGTGGAGTTGGGAACGGTGCTTTACGAATGCTATGCCTTTTCTATTTTAGTCTCTTATCATTTCATCATTGTAGCACATGTGTTAGGCTGTGTGGCGCAGGTCAAGGGAGGATTTGCATAGATGATGAATGCACGCGGACAGCACGGTATGCAGCGGAGCACATGCATGGAGTGCCTTATTTTCACACTGAAGATACAGATCTCCTCTATGTCGCAGAGGTATGCTAGCACAGCACATCCGTCAACAGAGATACGGAGCACAATTTGCGGTGGTGGTGGTAATTTAGGGTGGGTCATGCTGGTGGTGTGCGGCAGCGCACATTGCCTGCTAGCAGGTGGGTTCGGGGGTAGGGGCCTGGATGTAGGATAGGTATTGGTTTGGGTTTGTATATATCATTACTTTTTTTTCCCTCCATGGAATTATCTTTTTTAGTTATCCAAATCAAAATACATTTACACTTGTCCTGGAAAGAAAAAAAACTGAGGCTTCATTTAGGCTGCAGAGGTATGGAAGTTTAGTTGTTAGGTGGATGGTTGGGGAGGGGGTGGTTTTCTAGTGGTCATCAGATGTCACATTTTAGATCCAGAAGTTGGAATATGGCCATGAATTGTTGAAAGCTTGAAGTGATGGAAAGTTGACTAGGTATGATTGAAGGGAGGCAATACCATATCATATCAGAGAACATTCTTAGACTGTCTCATTCATGTTCTTACAAACTGATTTGTAGAGTTCCTGCTGTGAAATTTGGCAAGGATTTGATGCATTCAGGACTTTATTTTGGCAGGCCAATGCAGTTAGACATCACATTGTATTTCTGACCGGATGATGACATAAGATGTGGTTAAACAGAAGTAGATGCAGAAAAGTGGGGCTAATGTCTGCAACTCAATGAAGGACAAGATTGAGCAAAAGGTCAGTAAATTGGACGAGACACACTGGCTGTTCCAGACTACATGAGATTGGGATTTGGGACATCCCATGCCTAAGAGATCAAGTGATTTGCAAGAACAAGTGCCCATACTGTCTCAACGATTGGCTTGGAATCAAACTGGGTACATAAAGTATAGCCTGCGGCAACCGGGTACTACACAACTATGGTAACCACCTAAAAGGATTTCCCTGGTTGCCAAGTGAATGTTAGGTCACCAAAAATCTCCATATCCATGTAAACTACATTTGCAGACTTGACACCAACAACTAAGTGGGACTATTGCCTATAATGGTGGCATTGAGGAGAGTACAGAATTTAAAAAAATAAAACACCACTGCATGGGGTAGGTTATGTGGTCCCAATTTGTTATATCTTGGGTCATAATTGCACTTATTTTGAAGCAAGACCATGCTTTTATTCCCTTCAAAAGTTTTCGACCTTCTTGGGTCTCTCTCACGGAGTGCATCATCCAACTTCTCATCTTCATGCCCAAATGTTATTTTCTAGTCTATTTAGATGCTTGAACCATCTAATGTGTCATTTACATTTTACACTTTAGCATTACTATTGTTGGGAATAAAGTGGGCCACGTGACAATGCCATGTGGCAGCAGGTCAAGAGCCCACTAGGGCGCCGGTTTTGGAGTCCTAAAAGTTTTATTTTGGTCTTTGCTTAAGTTGCAAGTTTTGTTTATTTGTTATGTTTGTTTTTAGTAAAGTTGTTTAGATGATTTGTTTTATTTGGGATTTGTTCTTTTTTATTTAGGAGATAAGATTAGTTTGTTTTTTGTTTTAGAGGATATGTTCTCTCTATAAAAAAGAGCCTTCCTATTGTATTTATTTTTTGAGTTAGCAATAATATTTCCTATTCTCTATAAACTCCTCTTCCTTCCTCTCTCTTCTCAGCATCATCGCCAGCCCCCACCTTCATCGGTTGGCCATCATCACCACTGGTTACTGCTGCTCCCTTTCTCTCCCTGATTTCCACATGGACAACCCCTATTGGTTGTTTTTTCACGCACTAAGGGAGCATCCACACTCCACATGCGTGAATCTTGATATGGTATCAGAGCCTATGATCTAGGCTCCTCGACATGCATGTTCTCTTGGTCACGTGCATGTGGTTCCCATCTCCGACAAATCTTCCTTGTCAAATTCAGCGCCTTATGTGAAGGAGGATTGTAAAAGATGACAGATGCCACCGCCACCGAAGCCACGTTATCAAGAGGGGAAGCCAAGATGATTGTTCAGCAACCAAGAAAAAGAAGCTTGAGGAGGAGATTTTTCAAAAAGTATTTCAGTTTGTATGGTGTCTTTGTATTCGATTTTTTACTTTTCAAAAGAAGATGTTCTATCGGAATAAAGGTCACTAAACACTTCAAGAACATCAAAGGGTGCCAAAGGAGCATCGACTATCGAGGTTGTGTCAGGACCAGTGGTTGCTACATTGACTCCGATTCAAGAATGAGAAGAGGCATAATGTAGCCTCTTCACAAAAACTGCATTGACTTCTCCACTTTCTCTTGGTGACCTTCACTCGAGGAAAAGTCGAAAGTCTTTGCCAACTCACGAGCAAGGCGCCATACTCTTCGATAAGGCACGTGGAACCCTCTAACGCATCGGGGAACGTCGAGATAAAGGGCTCGACTCTTGAGCGTAAAAGAAGAGGCATGAAGACCATCCTGAATTCTTCAGAGAAGAATGGTGTAGTAACATCATCATCAAATTCAGCAAGTAATCATCCTCCCATCCTCGACTTGAGGAGTGTTGGGAATAAAGTGGGCTGCGTGGCAGTGTTACGTGACTGCCAATTAGACCACGTGGCAATGCCATGTGGCAACAGGTCAGGAGCCCACTTGGGTGCTGATTTTGGAGTCCTAGGAGTCCTATTTTGGTCTTTGCTTAAGTTGAAAGTTGTGTTTATTTGTTATATTTGTTTTTAGGAAAGTTGTTTAGAGGATTTGTTTTATTTGGGATTTGTTCTTTTTTATTTAGGAGATAAGATTAGTTTGTTTCTTGTTTTAAAGGATATGTTCTCTCTATAAAAGAAAGCCTTCCTATTATATTTGTTTTTTGAGTTAGCAATAATATTTCATATTCTCTATAAACTCCTCTCCCCCTCTCTCTCTCTCTCACTCAAAGGCTACCGGCCACCCTTCCTGGTTGCCAGTCACCACAAACTGCCGACCACCATCACCGACTGACCACCACAAGCAGTCGGTGGTTGTTGCTCTCTCACTCTCTCTGTTCCAACGTGGAACAGTCCCATGTGGACTATTTTTCTCTACGCCTAGGAGCCTCCACGCTCCACGTGCGCCAATCTTGACAATTATGGTTCATTTTTTTCCCTTGTTGGGTCATGTCTTCACCTCAACATCCTTTTTTACAGTCAAAACCATTGATTTCACATGTTAAGGATTAGTTACCTAATACTTGTCTTGTACCACATCGTTGGTCTTTGTGCTAATGACATCCACAAATACTATTTCCTCAACAATTTTAGGAGACTTTCAAAGACATGTTAAGGTGGAAGGATGGTAATAATTATAAACACATAGACAAGTAGTTTTTATCATGTGAGGTTACTACTTGGTGCTATGGTGACATTACAAGAAATTCTCATGTTAAATTGTTGCTTCAAATGTTGCTATTTGAGGCAAGCAGTTTTGGCATGGGAGCTTTGTCATGGGAGGTTGCCGACTAAGGCATGATTGCGACGTTGGATTCCAGCTATGTGTGCTGCCTGTGCATTTTGTCATGAAGGGGTTGAAGATATTGATCATTTATTCTTTCTTTGCCTAATTTCTTGAAGAGTCTGGGAGGAATTTGCTTTCGAGTGGGTTTCTACGTCTTTCACGACTAATTTCTGGGCCTCTCATAGGCGTGGTCGATGAACTACTGCTATTGCCCAATTTCACTCAAAAGTAGAGAGGGCTTCTCCATTGGCAGTACTATGGGCGATTCGACGAGAGAAGAACGAGGGTATCTTTGAAGGGAGTACTTATTTTGAGAATGTTTTCTTTTTTTTTTTTGGCTTGTTCCTTAATTTTTGATTAGGATTTTATCCCTTGAATGGCAATTACACAAACTGTTTTAATCTTACAATGAAGTCGGAGGGTGAGGGTAAAAGTGACCCTCCTTTTAATTTTCAAAAAAAATGTTGCCTAAGAATAATGATGAGAGGAACATAATAACTTGTTAATTTGCCTCCTTGCCCTACAATGAGTACATTTTCTTGGTGAAAATAGTTCTAAAGGGCAGCCCAATCTATTGTATGCAACCTGTTATGTTATATCGTGAGGGTCTATTTGTAATGTTTTATTTCTTGGACTCATTTTTTTTCCTCACCTCTCTCTATATAAAGAGGTGTGGGACCGACTTAGTAAAAATAAGAAATCTTATTTTCTTCAGCTTGGTATTAGAGTACCAAGTTGGGGACTCTACTAAAGAAATCCTAACCCTACCTCAAACCCCTCCACCGCCAGATGCCATTGCCACCACCGGCAGCAGCGTCGGTGTCGCTGCAACAGCACCACCACTCCGAGTAGCTATGCCATCGCTCGAAGCCGTTAGTGCTGCAGCTGCTGCTCCAGCATTGGGTGACGTCCTATGCCAGCAGCCAGAGTGTTGCCTCTCGGTCACAACAGTAGGAGCACCATCGGGCGACTGCAGTAGGGCAGCGAGCAGTCAGGGCAGGAGGGGCTATTCAGGCCGCCAGCAGCCGCCTTCTCTCTGCCGCGTCATTTCCGGTGGTAGGGAGAGGGCAGTAGATCATGGATCCCTCTCCGGCTATTTCTAGGAAGGTCCTTATTGTCTTAGTGATGGAGTTTTAGATTAAGAACCTTCCTACCTGTGATATGATTTTCTATAGACTTGTGGTTTGACTTTGGGGTGTATATTCCCCTTATTGGATGATTCTTAGGCCTAGTTTGGTAAGGGAGATAACCCATCAAAATAGGAGTTAACCTTATTTGGTAGGAAGGATATTTTGACCCGGGTTAAGAGGACTTAACTTGGGATAAGTTATTCTAGGGTTGATGTGGGATAAGCTTTTTTTGTGGGTTATCCCATGTGTTTTCACATGTTAACCCATAAACTTTCCAAGCAATCACAAATTAATCCACCAGGATAACCCCTATGACTTTCAAACAAAAATGGAGGATAACCCAACTGCTAAAAAGTTATCTTATGAAATCTATCCCTTCGTCCAAACTAGCCCTTAGGGTGTGTATTCCCTTATGAAGTGTAGGAGATATTGTGTGCTTGTTACAGGATGTGTATTCCTTGGATATTAGTGTTTATTACAGAAATTCAGATCTGCAGTTTGTGTCTCTTTCTGTATGTTTGGAGTTAGCTTGGCTTCATCAGCAAAATCTGAGGTATCTTCAGGACAGAGTACAGAAAGTGGCGTGTACAAGAGCCCCTCCTTCACTCCGATTGTGAAGCTGGATGAGACCAATTACCCCCGTTGGTTTCAAACCCCCTTGTTACTGTGGAAGGTCATGAGAAGAAACATATGCTTATGGAAGCACCACCAAAGCAGAAGATAGGGAAGTATGCAACCTGGAATAGGGATGATGCTATGGTGAGAGCTTGAATCTTGAACAATGTTATTCCTCGCATTGGAGATGAAATTATTATTACACCTCGGCTAAGGAGATGTAGGATGGCTTGAAGATTGCCTATGCACATGAGTTGAATTCAAGTATTCCAGATTCACTATGATCTATGCCATCTCAAGCAGGAGGCAAGGAGCTTGTCACAGCATTATTCTACCATGAAGGCATTGTTGGAAAAATATAATGCTTGCAGGTCGATGTGTACATCTACCACATGTAGGCATAACAGGAAGGAGTTCACAGCCCCTATGTTCCTTGCAGCGCTGAGTGATGATTATTCAGCAACTCGCTCTTAGATTTTGACTCTTTCTCAGCTTCCTCATATTGAGGAAATTTATAGGAGGCTAAGTAGGTTGCAGATTTAGCCTACTCATGATACGGTTATCGCCAATATATCCTCTGCTCATGCTGTTGTTAGCACCCGTGGTGGTTGGGTGGCTTCTTTCGTGGGAATGCCAGAGGAACAAACTTATGGGAACATGTAGCAAGTCGACATGCACCTATTGTTCCATGACTTGGCGATGGTACACGTGGGAAGCCGACATGCACCTATTGTGAGAGGATTAGCCATGTTGAGCCCAGGCGTTGGAACAAACTTGGAAGGCCTACTATGGCTAACCAAGCTACTGTGATCCTTGCTCTTATGTCTTCTACTAAGCCTCTTACTCTTGTAGATGCTGATTACGATATAGTGGTACAACGTCTAGCACCATTGACTCATAATCAGCCACAACCTTTAGGCACAACGGCTTATGCCTCAACTTCATGTATGAGCAATACTTGGTTGATAGATTCAGGTGCTTCAAATCACTTGTCTGGGAATCCTTAGTGCTTTAGAGATATACAGGAGGTTCCACCAAGATGTTCTGTTCAACTTGTAGATGGTAGGCATACCCCCATTTCTGGAAAGAGGGGGGTGTCTGTTTCTCACACTTTACACTTGTTGGATGTGTGTTATGTTCCTGATATGGTTATGTAGTTGCTCTCTATTAGCACTATTATAAATCAATTGAATTGCCGAGCCATTTTTGATGCTGTTAGTTGTGTTTTTCAGGACAACATGATGGAGAGGACGATTGATGGTGGACATGAGGGGGTGTGTACAGGCTAGTGCAGAGTCCAGTTGCAGCAACCTGTCAGACGAGTCCTACCGGGAGTGCCTTGCAGTGGCACAGACGACTAGGCCATCCGTCCCTCGACAAGCTACGTTGGCTCTTTCCACATCTATCACTAGCCACGAAGATTTAGTGTGATGCCTGCCAGTTCAGGAAGCACCATAGATCCAGTTTTCTAGTTTTCACGCATTCCAGTAGTTCTGCTTATTTTGATTTGTTGCATTGTGATGTTTGGGGTCTTAACCGTGTAGCTGACAGATAGGGTCATCGTTATTATTTGATTCGAGTGGATGATTTTTCTTGCTTTTCATGGCTATTTTTTATGCATAATAAATTGGTACTGTTATTTAACATTGTGTGGCTTTTGTGAAGAACCAGTTTGGTGTATGCGTTAAAACTATTAGAACTGACAATGCCTTAGAGTTTTGCACCAAGCAGCTGGTCGATTTTTACAGTTCTCTAGGCATTGTACATCAGACTTCTACCCCCATACATCATAGCAGAATGGGGTTGCAGAACGCAAACACATATACATTCTAGATGCTGCTTGAGTGTTACTCATTCAAAATAGTGTACCACATACCTACTGGGGTGATGCAGTACTTACAGCCTGCTATTTTATTAATAGGCTTCCTTCGTCTGTTATCCATAAGCAGGTGCCCTGGACAGTATTGTATCCTGATGCTGAATTGTTTCATGTGCCTCCTAAGACATTTTGCTGTGTAGCTTTTGTCCACTTGCTTGGACCTGGTCGGGATAAACTTGCCCTAGAGCAGCCAAGTGTGTGTTTGTTGGCTATTCTCGCACTCATAAAGGATATATATGTTTTTATCCCATCTCTAGAAAACACTATATTAGTGCGGACGTCACATTTCATGAGTTTGTTCCTTTTTTCTCCACATTGGGGTATCAGTTACGGGATGTGGAGATTGTTGTGCCTATGCCTGTACCTTTTTGTATCTATGAATGACTTGCCAGTACTAGCAAAGAGATTACCTCAGCACAGCCTATGAGCACATTCAGAGTTGTACCACCAGATGAGAAGATATTCAAAGGCACTACATATCAGATAGCTGTTAGTTACAAAGAGAAGCACAGACACATGCGCCCCCTTCTAGTGACCACTGAACCACCATCGTCCTCCCCCATTCAAGTATATGTTAATCCATCTGACAGTGCTTCTCCAATTGATGTTTCCTCAGGTCAGGGGTCTATGGATATTGTTGATAATGTACCTATTGCCATTCGTAAAGCTCCTTGCTCCTGTGCCCAGTACCATGTTGCAGGGCATGCAGTCTCTACTGATATTTTGAGTTCTGAGTTTCATGCATTTTCTACTGTAGTTTCTAGCTTGACGCTTCCTACTTCATATCAGCAAGCTTTACTTGATTCGCACTAGAGCTCGGCTATGGAGGAGGAGATGTCTTCTCTCCGAGACAGGGACACCTAAGAGCTCACACCATTACCTGCTGGTGTCCATTTGGTTGGAGTTAGATGGGCCTTTGCCTTGAAATACAACCTGGATGGGTCTATTTCTTGGCATAAGGCTCATCTTGTGGCCAAAGGATTCACCCAAACCTATAGAGTGGATTTCTTTAGCACCTTCTCTCCGGTTGCTTGCCTCTCTACAGTTCGTGTACTTGTTTCTGTGACAGCACACTACGAATGGGCCCTACACTAGCTGGATGTCAAGAGTGCGTTCTTATATGGGGATCCTCAGGAGGAGATATAGATGCAACTGCCTCCGGGATTTGAGGTTGAGGGGGAGTGTATTTGCAAACTTAAAAAGGCTATTTATGGCCTTAAACAGAGTCCTCGAGCCTAGTTTCAGCACCTGTCAAAGGCCTTGGATGTGATTGGGTTGCAAAGGTCGTCTTCTGACCATTCCTTGTTTGTGAGGAAAATCAGTGGTGGTACTTTGGCTTATTTATGTGGATGACCTGATACTCACAGGTGATGATGTTGCTAGTATTTCTCAGGTGGAGTACTTAGCTCGCCAATTTGTCATGAAAGATCTTGGGAGGAACAGATACTTTCTTGGCATCGAGATTGCTACGAGCAAGAAGGGTATTGTTATGTCCCAAAGGAAGTATGCACTAGACATTCTTCAGGAGGCAAACATGCTTGGGTCCAAGGGTGCAAATATCCCTATGGATTCAAAGACATTTATTTGATGGCACAACAAAACTAATGGACAAGAAGGCCTATAGACAGCTAGTGGGAAAGCTGTTGTATTTGACCATCACGAGGCTGGATATTAGTCTCGCAGTAGGTAAGCTAAGCCAGTTCTTAGATAAACCTACTACTGATCATTGGTAGGTAGTGATGCAGGTGTTGAGATATATCAAGGAGTGTCCAGGTCGCAGTCTTTTGTTTCAGAGAAGCACTCCTAGGGGTGTTGTAGCGTACTTTGATGCTGATTATGTTGGTGATATTGGGGACAGAAAGTCCACCACAGGTTTCTGTATATTTGTAGAAGGAAACCTTGTGACTTGGAGGAGTAAGAAATAAAGTGTGGTGTCACGTTCGAGCGCAGAATCAGAGTACCATACCATAGCACACAGAGCAGCGGAGATGATCTGGATACGGTCATTGTTACATTACCTGCATGTTACAGTTGATGAGCCTATGAAAATGTATTGAGATAATAGAGCTGCAACCTATATAGCGAACAATCCCATGTCCCATGAGAGAACTAAGCATGTGAAGGTGAATTATCATTTCACCAGGAGCCTTATCCAGTGGGGTTATTTCATACTGCTTGCCTTGCTTCTTCAGATCAGGCAGCAGATATGTTTACTAAATCGTTATCTCGCCCTATGTTTGAGAAGTGCAGAGACAAGCTAAGCATGGTGATATATATGCTCTAGCTTGAAGGGGAGTGTTACGTTATATCGTGAGGGTCTATTTATAATGTTTTGTTTCTTTTAGACTCTTGTTATATTTTTTTCCTCACCTCTCTCTATATAAAGAGGTGTAGGACCGGCTTAATAAAAATAAAAAATCTTATTTTCTTCAACTCAATCATCATTATAGAAAATTGAACCAATATTTTTACATTGCTACCACACAAATATTGACTACAATTCTAAGGAAGTCCTTCCCCAACTATGGAAGATGGTGTGCCTAAACCCCCTTCCTTACGGTCATCCCCTTAAGCGAAAAGGAAGAAAAGGGGTCTAAACCCACTTTAGGGTTGAAATCATCCATTGTAGTAGTGGACGACCTCAAATGATGAGGTATTAAGTGAAGCTTGAATAGGGGAAAAAGGCTTGCTTTCTAGTGAAGTGGAGCGGAACAAGGAAAGAAAATCTTGTCTTCATCCCTTGCAACTTGTAGGTTCACAGCTCATAATTGAATTGGTGTCGGATCTGGACCAAGATTAGATTCCGGGGCATTTTGTGGTCTATGCATGATCTTGTTAACCACTCGAGGATAATGTGTAGTTTAGTTAGCTAAGATAGGTAGGTATAAGTGAGCCAAGCAACCTTTCTTCCCTTCGCACAGGTGAAGCAACTTAAGTTGCAAAGGTTCGAAATGCCAACCAATTCAGATTCTCCCCTTAACCACATATCTCCCTTTGGTCTATGCTCCCTCACTTTCCTCCATTGTTTGGGAAAACCTGAGTTCTCCTTCACTCAATCATAACCAGTAGCTTTTTGTTCTTCTAACAAACAACACACTCGTTTGCTTTAGCTCGGTCCTACATACTAGATTACCTTGTCCTTTATTCAAGAAAAAGAAAGGCTTCCAGATTAGGAGACCAATTGGAATATACATTTTTGATTAGGTTAACTCTTATAGCTTTACAATGACAATAAACATATTTGTTTAGTTGATATATAGATTTAGAGTGTTTGCATACAAGTAGGTTTGTCCAATTTGACTTAACCCACTTTTGAACCATGTTGAAGGGCATTGATGCACTTGGACTGGTCGGACCTAATAACTTTCATATTGTCATGCACACAAAAGCAAAATCTACGAGGAAGATTTGTTAGACCATTATTTGGGCCTGTGAAGACACATTGTACCTGCTACACCTGTAAGATTTGTTATGGATCAACATGACCCATCAACCCATTTGATTAATGTGTCAGATCAGGATTGCTATCTCCAAATTGGTTCAGGTCTTAGGTTGACTTGTTAGGTCCTGATTGGTTACCAGGGCGGTCTCAAACAACTTGTTTAACACCCCTAGATTGCCTTCTTTATCTGCTAGCCTTATTGGGTTAGATTCAAGTCTACTTATCAGGTCAGGTTCACGTTGGGTCAATTAGGTTCAAAGCTGCTTTGATAAACTTAACCTATGTACATTTTCAATAGTGCTATTAAAGAGTTCTGATATGCCTCGGCTTCACAATGAGTAACTGGTAGACACCACAAACCCCAATATCTTGGAACTCACCATTCTACAATATGTGTTAAGCCTAGGTAAATTCTTTGCTTTCATGTTAGTGGGAAGAAATGAAAGGTTTAATTTTATTATGGAAGCCTTACCCCTCTTTATATAGAGAGGAACATATATATCTATCATACTCAGCTTGGAAAAATAAGAATCAAAAGTACACTTAGGAAAAGACTTGGTAAAAATATTTGTCATTTGATCATCTGTGGTAACGGGGATTGTATATAACAATCCTTTTTGGATCAAATCTTTAGTGTAGTGGCAACCTACCTCAACATGCTTGGTCTTTTCATGAAACATTGGATTGCTAGTTATATAAGTTGCTGCAACATTATCACACCGCATCTCCATAGGACCAATAATTTGGATGTGCAAGTCTCCCAGTCTCCCAAGAGTGATTTTACCCACATGAGCTCAGCAGCTGTTTGAGCCATAGCTCTATATTTTGATTTTGCACTCAACCTAGAAACTACAGCATGTTTCTTACTTTTTGAGGTCACTAAATTACCAGCTACGTAGGTGCAGAATCCTGTGATGGATTTTCTATCTGCTAAAAAGCCTGCATAGTCTACATCAGAGTATGCCACTATTGACATCAAAGTGTCTCGAGTAAACAGAACTCGTCCTAATGCCTTTTTCATGTATCTCAGATTCATCATGGCAGCATCTCAATGCTGTTTTGTGGGTTTAGCCATAAATTAACTAAGTCTTCCCATAGCAAATGTTACATTTGGTCTGGTAATAGTGAGGTAAAGCAACTTTCCCACAAGCTTCCTATATTGTTTACCATCCACTGAAGGTGCCTCTTCATCATATAGATGTGCTTTTGGGTCCATAGGCATATTTGTTTGTTTCATCTCAAGTATCCAGCTTCCTATTGAACATCTAGTGAATACTTTCTCTAAGAACTATACCCTGCCTGCTGTGAGCAACTTCTATCTGCAAAAAGTACCGAACTGTACCTAAATCTTTCATCATAAACTGACTGGCTAGTTGCTCTTTAATCTGTGCTATACCATCCATGTCATCTTGTGACAATTAAGTCATCAACATAAACTAGAAGCACCACCACATCTTCCCGATCTTCCTAACAAACAGGAAATGACTTGTTGAAGATCTTTGAAAACCATCAGACTCCACTACCTGGGACAATTTTCGGAACCACGCGCGTGGACTCTACTAGAGTCCATAGATTGCTTTCCTCAGCCTGCACACATACTCCCCATATGTCTCATATCCAAGAGACTATTGCATGTACACTTTCTCCTGCAAATCATCATATAAAAAAGTATTTTTTACATCAAGCCGATGCAACTGCCAATCATAATGTGTCACCACAAAAACCAAGATCCACTTGGTCGACAATCGCGCTACAGGAGAGAGTATCAAAGAAGACCACCCCACATGTTTGGGTAAACCTCTTCGCTACTAACTGCGCTTTGTATCTGGTAATGGTCCCATCTAGACGAAACTTTAGTGCAAATACCCATCTGCACCTCACAAGATTGTCCCTTGATGGAAGTGATGCAAGCTCCCATGTGCCTCTATGTTGAAGTGCAGTCATCTCCTCCTCCATGGCCTAGTGCCACTTCAGATGAAGCATGGCTTCTTGGTAAGAAGCCGGAACGGTAGTAGAGACGAAGATTGTAGTAAAGCAAGCAAATGTTATCCCAAGGTTGGTTGTCGGTAAGAACCCAGCCACGTGGTACCTAGTACACGACTTGGGAGCCTTTCGAATGGCAATCAGAAGGTTAGTGACCACCTATGCATCATCACCTATAACCTCCTCCATCCCTGCATCATCACTAGGCACCAAAGTGTTAGTGTCTAAAGATCGTGTGCTTACCTAATGCTGGGAGGTTTGAGACATGGAAGGAGGAGGCATCTAGAATGTAGTATGTGGTCTCTGATAGGTGACAACAAGATCATTAAACCAATCTTTCTCGTAGGTAGGAGAACTAGGATGCTCATCTAAAGGTATTACACTAAAAGGAATTGGTGGGATAGGCATAGGAGCTACATCAGTCATAGGAAACAAGTCATTAATAGTGGTAGAAAAATAGGATACAAACTCATAAAATGTCACATTAGCAGAAACATAATGGTGGAAATTTAGTGGTTTAAAACCTCGTACCTTTTTTGGGTTTTAGAATAATCCAAGAAAACACACTTGACAGCTTGTGGTGCTAGTTTGTCCCATCCTAGACTCAAATCATGTACAAATGCAACACACCCAAAAAGATAAGGGATGATGGAAAATAGAGGACAACCATAATGTAGAACCTGCCACGGAATTTGCTTATGAATGGCAGAGTTTAACATCCTATGAATAAAAAAATAGGTTGTAAGTACCGCATCCCCCCGATATAAGGCAGGCATAGAATGGTGGATTAGCAGGGTGCGTGCAACATCAAGAAGATGTATATGCTTTCTCTCAGCCACTCCATTTTGCTAAGATGTATGAGCACAAGTGGTCTAGTGCAAAATACCATTATCACGAAAAAATTGTAATAAGCGAGAAGTACGAAACTTCAAAGCATTGTTAGACTGAAATATTTTAACATATTGAAAATTGGGTCTTTATTTCTATAATAAAACTTTCAACAATAGTTCCAACATTAGATTTATTTTTCAGTAAGAATAACCATGTAACACGGGGAAAATCATCAACAAGAACAAGAAAATAGCGATGCCCAAGATAGTCAGGAACTTGACATGGACCCCAAACATCCATATGAATTAAGTCAAAAATAGCAAACAACCCACATGAGTAGAAACATTAAAACTGGCATGATGGTGTTTGCCAAGCTGGCAAGCATCACAGGTAATGTGGTGCTAGAGAGTATGTGGGGTAGTATTTGTCTAAGTCTCTCCACAAGAAGGTGGCTAGGGCGAAGATGCCATGGTCGGAGCAATCTTCACCTGACCCACAGAAGCAGCAGTAGCAATTGCAGAACTACTTAGATGGTACACCCCTCCTTCCTTGCATCCTCCACCAATCATCCTTCTCGTAAGCTAGTCCTGCAAGACACAAGAGCATGATAAAAAATGGCTCTGCAATTAAGTTCCCTGGTAATATGGCTAACCAAAAGTGGACTGAGTGAAAAATTTGGAACATAAAGAACATTCGGTAGTTGTAAGGTGGAAGAAAGGGAGACTTCCCCCTTTCTAGCAACCTGCGATAATTGACCATCTGCCACTTGCACTGTCCTGCCTGTAGCGATAGATCTCAAAGTCTGAGAAGGCATCTGAAGTGCCACATAAGTTCCTAAAAGCTCTGGAATCCACCAACCAGTCTCCTGTACTAAGTGCAAACCATGAATATGCATCTACTATACATGATGAGGAGGCAACTGCAGCTGTCTCTGGAGGGTAGACTGAGATAACTGACTAAACTTCGGTAGTAACTCAAACTCTGCTCTGGTCACTGAGTTAGCCGTAGTAGTAGTGGTCTCTGTCGCTTGATGAGCAGTAATAGGCTTCTCATGCTTCTGCCAGCAAGTACCCTTACCATGACTCAATCTACCACAATAAGTGCACAAAAGCTTGGGATGGCCTCCTGAACCTCGTCCACAGCCATGACCATGGGTGGAAGGAGCGCCTCTCCAAGGACTTTGAGAGGCAACCGGTGTAGTAGTTTGACCAGCCTCAATAAAAGTAACAGTCACAATAATCTAGTTGAATATACTATATATCTCCTCTAGTGTAGAAAGATCAATCATGGAAAGATTCTGGTCCCGTGCAGTAGCATACTCTGGCCCAAAGCCAAGACAGAAACAAAGAAATTACAAGCTCGCTCTTGAAGGCATGCCAAGTGGAGCATGTGCAACCAGGTCTATAAGAGTTATGTCACTCCATTAATCCCTTGACCTAAGAGTAGTACTGGGCCAATATCTTCCCTCCTAACGTAGATGGAAGAACTCATGGTAGATCTGGAAAACCCGAGTAGAATTCTTCTCATGAAAGTATGTCTCTCTCAGAGAATCCCACATCTGCTTTGCAGTCGGATGGCACATAAGCTCATCTCCAATCTTGGGTATTACAAAGTTCATCATTCAGGTGCAGACCATCGCATTATCTCAATCTCATGAAGCATTGGCTTCAGTTTTCTTGGTTGGTTTAGGTTGACTCAGAATGTGCTCCTTCCCATCACCCATAACAGTCATCAAGAATATCTAGGACCACTGTAGATAATTAGTCTTGTCCAACTTGATCATCGGGTCGAAGAACGGACTCTTGTAACTCCCAGTGTTCGTGGAAATGTCCAATGTGATCTCAGACGAACTAGAAGAACTGGAGGATGCCATATTGTAATCCCATGTCACCTGCTAGGTGAAAACAGAGCCAAAGAAAGCAAAGATCTAACTGGAAATTACTGAAACATGATATAAAATTAGATTTTTAGATCATGAATCACTACTAGAACGACATAGTTGTAGGTTCTAACGGAGGGGGTAAGATTTGCGTGATACGAATAATGCGAAAATATAAAGTAACAATCTCAAATATGCAATCTCACAAATGAACACAAGGATTTTTAGGTGGAAACCTAAACCCAGGTAAAAAGCACCACCTAAACCTCTCAATTTAGGATTTCCCGATCTACGTAGTAGATCAAATCCACTAACGAACTACTTAAGCGAGGCTAGTTCACCCTCTTACAACCCCACTATTTTACAACCAAGGGTAGTGTACCTCAAACCCTCCTCTCCACGAGGAGTATTTTGTCTCACGAAAGAGACGGAAATTTGCAAAGCGAATACCCAACTAAAAACAAAAGGAAAAACAAATACCTATAGAGCCATAAAGTAAATAAAAGGCTATGCTACTATAAGAGAGAAATCTCTCCTTAATAGGAAGTGTGTAGGCGTGATTGCGTAGAGTAACGATGCTCTTGATTGGAAGCTTTGAGAGTAAGAGCATTTCTTCTTTGATCTTTTTCTTCTTGGACACAAAAGATATGGAAGCAATTTCTCAAGATGTGTTTACCTTAGAAAGGGTCCTCTCCTATTTATAGAAGTTCTAAGAATGTTCAAGAAGGCCTCGGAGAGGGCTTATAGCCGTTGGAATCAAATCCAATGTAAATTAGGTCGAAATCAAGGTCATAATAACTCTGACAAAGTTATCAGACGTCTAGTCAGATGTCTAATGCATATTTTGGATGTCTGCTCTAAAATGTCAGAGTTCTTGATTCTATTGGATCTAAACAAGGATCTAAGCGGATGTTCGATATGCCATTATAAGACGTCTGGCATTAAAATTGAACGTCTAATAATAGGTCAGTTCATTCCTATTTTGACCAGATCCAAACAGGGTTCTAGATCTTAATAGTTAGACGATAGACTGGTTGTTTGTAATAAGGTCTGGACGACTGGAAAGAGGATTCTCTGCGGGAATGGATTTCCCGAGAGGCTAACAGCTATAATCATCTGACAAAAGTAGATTTGGGCTAACGTCTATTTATCATACGTTTGGTAGGCTCTACAGGTGTTTGGAAATACTAATAATGCAATCATAAGCCAATCCTCGAAGATATTCTCTTAATAAGCCAACGGTCTTCTAAGTGGATGTCTAGCAAGGTCATCAGATGTCTTGCAAGACGTCTAGACTATAGGCTGGTCGATTGAAAGTGATGGTCAGAAAATAGTAAGTCCAGCCTAAGTGTTTAGATGAATATACAAACTATCAGATGTCTAAAGTCCAGATTGGACGTTTGATCAGGTTATCTAAATTCTATTTTGGTTTTCTAAGTTTTCTATGAAATGCCTAAGCGTTTATCTAAGAGTCTTAGTATAGGAATAATGTTCCTAAAACTAAGGTATGCTACTTTGGGCTCTTTAACAAGTATCTAAGAAAATAAAAAAGTAAAAAACAAGAATCACAAAATATATGAGAGACAAAATATCTATCATATTCTTCATCTTCATGTATCTTCAAGCTCTCGCTCCAAGCGAAGCTCCATCTTTTCTTCTCTTCCATCAAGCTCCTCCAATCCGTCATGGATGCGAGCTTGAGCTCCTTCACACTTGAATCCATTTGCATTATTTCTGAAAACTAAACTCAAATGCAAATGTTAAATACCAAGCGTTTTGTTATCATCAAAATCAAAGATCGTGGTACTCTTACACCAACAATATAGTGACCTTCCTCTAGACATGATCTAGCGAGGATGGGTCACCTCTCCCTGTTGAGACCCCACAAGGAGGTCAGACAAAGGGAGGAGGGTGCGCAAGGAGGAAGGCGGCGATGGCATAACCCCTGCAGTGGCAGTCAACTATGGCTGCAACGATGATTAGGCTACGCAGCAGTAGTCAGACATGACTGTGGTGACACTGGAGGTAATGTGCCACCATCGGCAACGCTACTGCAAGTGGGGTGACCCCCATCGCCTCTTCTCTCCACCTGGTGGGTGGCGGCGGCAGCGGCGAGAAGCCCTACTAGCGGCGCTAGGGTTAAGGTGGAAGTTGTTGGCGGCTTATTTCAGTGGGGTATCTAGGATACCGGTCTAGGACCATTGCACTGATGCTAAATGGGACGAAATGAAATGCTTAATTTTATTATGGGAGCCTTGCCTTTCTTTATATAGAGAAAGGAAATGGGCAAATAGCATTACAACCCTGATGACAGAAAAAGGTGTACAACACACCCTCACAAATAAATGTAAAAACAAATAAAAACATCCAAACCTGTCTACATTGGTTTTACCATCCTATTCTTGTAACTAAGTTCATATATGTCCTTTTACCATGTTAACTTTAATTCAGATCTCAGTTGTTGTCTTTACTTTATAAGATCAAAGCCCTTCAACAAACTCTCATGTTTTCTCTTGAATTTTGCCCCCTATTCTTTCAGGTAATTTGTCAAAAGGTCACATTTTGATTGTGTGGCTTCTTACTTAAGTGGCATTTGAGCAGCATAAGTAAAGATGCAAGACTCTATCCAAATACTCTAACCAGACTTGTCTTGGTAGCTTGCTGACATCACTTGTTCATCATCTAGACTTTTTTCAGCAATTTGCCAGTTTAGAACACAATTTGCTATTGGCTTGATCTTTCCTTTCAAGATATGGTGGGAACATTGCTGCTCAGGCTACAACCCCTCACCTTGTCCATTTTCTATTTTTCTGTTTCTGGGGTATTCAGGGGATGTCACCTGTTTGGCCACTGTTCCAGTGGAAATGGAAGCAGAGGCATTCTTCTTGGCAAAAGAAGATGGAGTCATCGCAGGAATAGCTCTTGTGGAGATGATATTTAATGAAGTTGATCCTTCATTGAAGGCATGATATCTGCTACATAGTGAATATTTGAAGTCATTTTGTCAGATGGTTAATGTGACTGTGTACAGGTTGAGTGGTCTGAGATGGATGGAAATTACATTTGTAAAGGCACACAATTTGGCAAAGTTTCTGGTAACTTTCATTTTTCTCATTTGAACTTTTAATTTTAAATTTGATTCTATATCATCCTTTTTTTCTTAGTCTTTTTCCAAATCAATGTGAAGGGCGGGCACACAACATTATTGTAGCTGAAAGGGTGGCTCTTAATTTTATGCAGAGAATGAGTGGAATTGCTACACTTACAAAGGTCTGTACTCTGGCTTTCTGTGTTTTTTTTTTTTGGAAAAAGGGTTTTGTAGTTTTGCAAAGTCTCCAGAGAGAATTTTTACTATGCCAGTGAGATGATAGGATAAACCTCATCATACCATTTTTGTCTCTATCAGATTTTGTTTGCCATGGTCTTCTTTTCTCAAGCTGTAACACCTCCCACCTCTTCCTCCAGAGTGTGGGAGAAGATGCGATGGGAAAAATGTCAACATCTTGCATGTTAGAAGTAGGTCTTATTTGGTGTCTGGCATGTGCTGTGAATTGATGCTTTATTCATTTTGTTGAGTTCGGCAGTGGGAGACAATGTCTGAAATCATCAAAGGGCCATTCTCTTCCTTTTTTTAGGTCCTAGGACACCTAGGATGATGACTTCTTTTTTTCTAGAATAGTAACATCAGCATTCCAAGATTTTAATTACAACCTGGAGTATCCATTTTCGTCCTTTTAATTATGAGCCTGATGTCCACGTGTAATCCTTGCAAGTTGCAAGGTATAAGCTGCTTGATAAGGGACATAGAAATGTAGGTTCCAACTTTTTGTAAATGCCCTTTGTTGTTGAGTGTTTTGTATCATTTTACAAGCGTAAAAGGATCAAGGAGAAGACATCTATTTGCTCAAGGTTTGCACCCCTTTTTATGTGTAATCCCTGTTGTCGGATAGAAATGAAAGCTAGGATTTTGTGCCTTGCTTCTGCAGAGGATAAGGTTGACGCAATGTCTCCGAACTGTGTTACTTTTTTGTACTTTTCTGGTTGTTTCTTGGTTATCATTTTCTAATGTTGTGGTTTATTCGTGGCCAGGCAATGGCTGAGGCTGCCCATCCTGCATGTATTTTGGAAACACGAAAAACTGCCCCTGGTCTGCGGTTGGTCGATAAGTGGGCGGTGCCTATCATTTCTCATGCTTTCAAATTCATGTGCACAGCTTTCTCACTGCCTTATGTTAAAAATGTGAAGCATCGTTATTTGGATTGCAGGTGCTAATTGGAGGAGGAAAGAACCATAGAATGGGTTTGTTTGATATGGTGATGATAAAGGACAATCACATTTCTGTAGCTGGAGGGGTTGTGAATGCCATAAAACTAGTTGATTCCTTTCTGGAGCAGAAGAATATTAAGATGGCTGTTGAGGTGAGATTTGTCAGCTTCACTCATGTCTTGATCGTACAAGGTCTCGTCTTAAAATTCTGCACCATGGCTTCAGTGACTTTTACTATAATTTGATAATATCCTGACTTGGTAGTTGGCCTTCTAGAAAATTTCAGTACAAATGAAATTTAATTACTTATGCTCTCATGGTTTACATACTTCAATTGGATCATCCTGAGGATTTTTGCTTGCTATATCTTCACTAACAATTCACCTAGCAAAATTGCACCTTCAGAACCTTTTGAGATGCTGTGCCTTCACAACTTGAAAATGCTTATACTTGAGATTTCTTTTTCCACCTTATTGGAGTGTTGGAAGAATATTGTTCCATTCATCTAGTTTTTATGCCTTTGTTTGAAGATAATATAGACACTCCTTTGTTGATTCAATTGCCAGGATCTTCTCTGCTACCTATCAATTCCCTCCTCCTCCAACTGCATCTGTAGGATGATGCTTAATTTTATGATCTTATGTTTATTTCTTTTTCTCAGAAGTCGTCAAACCCCTTAAACACAATAACATTGGCTGCCGGGACAACTTATCCCTTATCGTAAATGGGAAATTCACTATAAAATGTAGGCTCCTTAATTCTTTGGTTGTGGGGTTTGGGTGGGGGGAGGGGAGGGGATGAGGTGACTAGAAAAAGACTGTAAGTCCCTATGGAGTAAGCTTTACCCAGATTGCTTCCACTGGGGATAAGTTTTGCCTTACTACATGCCCTGGCTTTCAACCAAGCAAGAACATGGTAATGAAGAATGAGAGAGAAAATGTCCATCAGATTGCTTTCCTTTTTTTAAACCAACATAATTGGTTATCTAAAACTGGTTGAGGCATCAGCATACTTGATTTACGAGTCCTGTATGCTCATACAGATTGCTACATCTTGGGGATTCTTGTTTATGAGCTTTTTGGTGGATACAGGTAGAGACCAGAACCCTAGAAGAAGTAAAGGAGATTCTTGAATATGCATCTCAAAATTGCACTTCATTGGCTCGGATAATGCTTGATAACATGGTTGTTCCTCTGCCAAACAATGATGTGGATGTTTCTATGCTCAAGAAAGCCGTTGAGTTGATAAATGGAAAGTTTGAGACCGAGGTAAATTTTCCATGACTCATTTCTGTTTTGGGAGAACAATTAACCCTTCATTTACCAATGTTATTTGTTTATATAACATGCTTATTCTTCAAGAAAGAAAGGAAATATGTTGACTTTTTCACATAATAATTGTTAAATAGGCACCCTCATTTTCCGTTCTTGTAGTAGAAAATGGCTTTCGTCTGACTGTTTGCAATGGTGCTCGTGTTGCTCTTTGGCCTTTCGGGATTTGGAATGTTATTGTTGTAGCTTTGGCTACATTTATTCAATAAAATTATTTGGCTTTGAAAAAAAAAAGTGCCGATGATATCAAATGAATGGATGTAATGCCGTTTAACCAAAGGTATTGCATGACAATTGACAAAGTACTGAAGCACTTCTCTTATTATGAAATTAAAGACTGCATTAAGTAGTTTTTATATACTTGAGCTTCCTGGTTGTAATTATGCCTATGTTTAAATTGATGTCCTTTATCTCAAAGGATCATTTAATTTGGGTGGTTATAAAGATGATGACTTAGAGGTGAAGGATCCAAAAGTTGGTAATGACAAAAGAAAATGGGAAGAAATGAAACTGATTGTTGCTGATATTCTTGTTTAAATATGTGTGGAAGGAAAATTGTATTTCTTTTATCAGTGGTTTTACTTTTAACATCTCCATGTTAGGGTGGACAGGATTTTGTATCAAGAACCAGGTTTCATGTCCCAAAGGCCTCGCACGTGAGGGCATGATTATTGCAATCATAAAACTCGGATGGCAATTCTTGGAGTTGTCATCCCCAAATTATTCAGTTTCTAAACTTCTGCCATCGAGAGTGTTTTACTACTGTTTTAACTAGTCTCTAGTGTGATTTTGTTAGCACTGATTAGTGGTTTTTTTGAAGGCATCGGGAAATGTTACTCTGGAGACAGTAGGGACAATTGGTGGAACTGGTGTAACCTATGTTTCAAGGTAATAACTGAATCTTGCTTTTAAGAATTAGTTGCTTAGTCATTGTGAATATCATACTGCTCTTATTACTGTTTATATTAGCACAATCATCTGCTTCTACTTTGAAGAGTTCCCGTAATTGATGGAGTTACGAGAAGGCTCAAATGAGCCACCACATGTTGTGGCTCAGATTAGTAGTTACTTTTTTAGCATTATTTCATTGATTTTGTTGGAGCTATGAAATGCTATCTTCATTCTTTTTCTGTTTTCAGGATTTCAGGAAGATTTGTAGGGTTAGGGGTTATATGAAAGGAGTAGTCTTTTCAAAGTGGTATATGAAAAGAATAGTAGCTTTAGTAGACTATGAAACTTGTAAGGTCAGAGAGAATTGTGACTGAATAGCGTTGAGATTAGTCTATTTTTCCATTTATATTATTGTTTGTCTTTTGCTAGTTTTGTGAGGGCCTCTTATGTAATTTTCAGTTTTCTAATCCTCTATATAATAAGGCTTAGGGTTTCTAATAGAACTACAATGCTCATTTCTTTTAACATGGTATTAGAGTAGCGGTTCTAGGTTGGTGTTTGATACTCACCTTGATTTTCATCTCTTTTTTCTTCTCCACCAATAAAAAAAAAAAGCATAAAAACCCTAACCTTAGGTTGTTCTTCAACTAAAAGTTATAGGAACCATGTTGGGGGGCTGCTCAGGTCCCCTATTGGTCGATAACCACTTTAACAGCCGCTATTGACTCCTAGCCACCGACAATTGGCTAGAGTTGGCTTGAAATCAGTAAGAACGACCAGTTTTGTGCTTTGTTTGCCCTTGTATGGCCATAATTGGGGTCTAGAGTCCTCATTGAACCAACCTAAGGTCCAGTACGGACCTCCTCTACCCTTCTCGGTGTTACTTGTGGCAGTCCTTGCAGCAAGGCTACAACCGCCTAGGGCCTACTACTATGCTTTGGTGGCCTTTGGGTGACTCCTATTGCCTCCAGAGCACTTCTTTTGCTCTGCCAAGCCCTCTGATGGCTTTGGCTACCCTTCTACGGTGATTCTAAGTTGCTCTTCATATGAGAAAACTCAATTTCCTTTCACTTTCAAGTTGTGTTTAGTTGAGGTGATGCATTAAACGTCTTGTTTCACCTTATTTGGTTTGTTTAGGATATGGTTGAGGAGAAGATGGCTCAAGAGGATTCATCAGAGGTGAGATCAAGGCAAACAACGAAGAGGGGAGCCTACAAAAGCTCATGGTTATGTTGGATGACACCAACTATGCTCTACAGTCGTAGAGCGCTTCTTTTGCTCTGCCAAGCCCTCTGATGGCTTTGGCTGCCCCTCTACGGTGATTCTAAGTTGCACTTTATATGAGAAAACTTGATTTCCTTTTGCATTCAAATCATGTTTAGTTGAGGTGATGCATTAGATGTCTCATTTCACCTTATTCGGTTTATTCAGGATTTGGTTGAGGAGAAGATGGCTTAAGAGGATTCGTTAGAGGTGAGATCAAGGCAAACAACGAAGATGGGAGCCTACAAAAGCTCATGGTTAAGTTGGATGACACCAACTATGCTCTATGGTCATAGAGCACTTTGTTTGCTCCGCGAAGCCCTTGATGGCTTTGGCTGCCCCTTTACAGTGATTCTAAGTTGCTCTTCATACGAGAAAACTCGATTTCCTTTCGCATTCAAGCCGTGTTTAGTTAAGGTGATGCATTAGACGTCTCGTTTCACCTTATTTGGTTGAGGAGAAGATGGCTTGAAAGGATTTGTCAGAGGTGAAATCAAGGCAAACAACGAAGATGGGAGCCTACAAAAGCTTATGGTTAAGTTGGATGACACCAACTATGCTCTATGGTCATGGACCTTCTTGATGACTATGGAAGGTCATGATAAAGTGCACATCTTGCTTGAATTGAAGCCTGCACAGTAGAGTGGCAAGAATGCCAAATGGAAGAAAGATAATACTATGGTCCTAGCTTGGATCATGAATTCAGTCATTCCTCAAATTGGGGACGAGAATATGTACTATAGGATTGCTAAGGAAATAGGGGTTAGGCTAAAGGGTACGTACTCTCATGTTAAGAACTTCAAGGCGTTCCAGATTTATTGTGAGATGACACATCTCTAGCAAGAGGGAAAGTGTCTCTCATACTACTATCCCACCCTCAAGGCATTATTTAAGAAGTATAATGCATGTTTCCCAATATGTGAACAACAGTTGTCATATTGGAAGGAGGCGTCAGTTCTACAATTCTTGGTTGGGTTAGGACCGGAATATGCTGCAGCAACATCCCAGATTTTGACTATGTTAGAGCTCCTGACTCTCGACGAAGCTTACAGGAGGATGAGCTAGATTACAGTACCTTTAGTTGCTGAGGCACTTGAGTAGTAGACCTCTACATTGGCTACGAGTTATGGTCGAGAACGTGGATCAATCTTTACGAGAGGACGTGGCAGGGGACACAGGTCCCAAGGCATAGGACGTCCCACATGAACCTATTGCGGGAAGCTTAGTCACTCTGAGGACACATGCTATACTAAGCATAACAGGCCTGCCCTGCAAACAAGGCAATAGTATCTATCAAAGACCCTTGGGACATTGTTACTGTGGCTAGAGCTAATTATGGTGAGCTTCTCCAGTAGGTGTAGCAACAGTAGTTGCTGGAGAAGCAACTATCTACTGTTGCTACACCTACTGCTTCTGCCCCCTTAGGTATCGTTGTATTTGCATCCCATCAAGTATACGGGTCACATTATCCACTTGATCTTTTGATGAGTATGATTCGGATTGGTTAGTAGACTTTGGAGTCTCTTGTCACTTATATGGTGATAGATGTTGATTCACTTGACTCTGATCCATTCCCAAAGGTCGGCCAGTTCAGGTCGCTGATGAGAAAAATTTGCTTGTTATTGGTGAGGGGGAGGTTTTGGTAGTCCTCAATATGCAATTGACATATGTGTTATATGTTCTAGATTTTCTTATTAGCTTGTTGTCTGTAGAATTGGAAAGGAACTCAATTGTCAAGCTATTTTGGACTCGGTCTCTTGCATTTTTAAGGACATTGATGAGGAAGACGATTGGTGCTAGTCGTAAAGAAGAGGGTTGTACCATTTGTTCTAATCTCCTTATGCTAACGTCCCTCTTCCTCTTACTACTAGATCGAGTCTTAAGTGGCATCTCCATCTTGATCATCTTCCATTAGCAAAACTTCATTGTATCATTCCTCATCTTGCTCCAACTTCTAGGATTGATTGTGAAACCTATCAGATGGGAAAGCACCACAAGGGTAATAGATGTTTGGGGTTTAAGTTGTTCTCCTGAGGCATCATTTCTATTTGGTGATGGTCAATGATTTTTCTCACCTTTGTTGAATATTTCTTTTGAAGTTAAAGTATGATGTTAATGTCATTGCCCAAAAAATTCATTTTGGAAATAACAAATTAGTTTGATGCCATAATAAAAATTATTCACTCTAATAATGCTCTTGAATTCTACAATCATTTCTTGTATGATTTCTATAAATCCCAAGAGATTATCCATCAAACGAGTTGCCCTCATACATCTCAACAAAATGAGATTGCAAAGTGTAAATATCGTCATATCCTTGACACTGTGAGGACATTGTTGATTCACAATAATGTTATATCTACTTATTAGGGAAATGCTGTGTTAACAACCTACTATCTCATTAGCACATGCCCTCTGTGATTGATGGGTGGACACCTATTCAACTTCTATATTTAGATAGGGATTTATTTACTCTTCCTCCCTGAATTTTTGGGTTCATTGCCTTTGTTCACCTTTCCAGTTCAAGTAGACATAAGTTGGATCCTAAGGTAGTAAAGCATGTCTTTCTTGGGTATTCGTGGATTCAGAAAGGGTATTGTTGTTGTGGTTCTGTTAATTGGCTATATTATGCCAGTGCTGATGTTACCTTTCATAAGTTTGTTCTTTACTTCTCTACTTTTGGATCCAAGGTTCCCAATCCTACTGAAGTTGCCCCTATGACTATTCCTCTTGTGGGTTTGGAAGTGATCCATGTCTCTAACAAATACAGGTTTATCTACCAACATCGTGCCTCCCCTTTTAAGCTAGCACAACAATCAAGTCTTGAGGTAACCATAGATGTTTTGTCTACTAATGGTGTGTTGCCTAGTGATAACAAAGGGTTCATACATCTAGACTCTACTATTATAGCTGATCTAGATGTACCCACAGTGTTGAGGAAGGCTTTGTGGACCTATGCTTTACATCCTATATCCAAGCATGTTACGATGACATGTCTTGGTCCATCATTCAAGTGGTTTGCAATGGCTTTCTCAGTTGTATCGATTCCCTCTTCACGTTATGAGGCACTCCTTAATCCGAAGTGGAAATAGGCTATGGCTAAGGAGATGCGTGCACTCCAATCACGTGGAACTTGGGAACTATAAAAGCTATTGAAGTTGGCTATAAACCTATAAATGGGTGTTCATTGTGAAGTATAACCCATATGGCTCTATCCAGTGATATAGGGCTAGGCTTGTAGTGACGACCTTTACTTAGCCTTATGGTGTAGATTTTTGTCATATATTGTCTCCTGTTGTGCAACTTCTTACTGTCTACATTCTCATACCAGTAGTAGTATAACATGATTGGCCTTTACATTAGCTAGATGTAAAGAACGTCTTCTTGTATGGAGATTTATATGAGGTGGTTTACATGCAATAAACGCCTGAATTTGAGGTTTAGGAGGAAGTATTCCAAGGTATGCTGATTAAGGAAGGTAATATATGGGCTTAAGCAAAGTCTTCAATCATGGCTCCAGAAACTCTCTGAGGTTGTTCAGACTCTTGGATTCCGTAGGTCCACCGCTAATCATTCTTTGTTTTTGTAGCAAACTTCCCGGGGGATAGTGGTGATGCTCATTTTGTGCAGCAAATCCTTGCATTTTCAAACATGACTTCTGACTGTGGAACGGTGCATGGTTGAAAATGCGAGGGTTTTCTCACAAAATTATTGCAATGCGTGTTATGATGCTTCTATTTACATGAAACGAAAGGTGTTGGGTTTCTTACGAATAGTGAAATCTACTTCGAGTGCGAAAATTCCGGTTCAAGGTCTCATAGTGGGAGCATCATTGTCCTTTTTCCCTTGTTCTCTTCCTCTTATGTTACTGCCCAAGGTTTTAAATGCCGATTCCAATGTCATTTCGATTAGGGTTGTCCAAAAAATTAAACCTACCAGCCCGACCCAAACACATTTACACTAAACGATTTGAAACTTGTTTAATATGTTTAAATAAACTAGTTGGGTTCAGGTTGAGCCCTGTGAACCTGCCTAACTCATTTAATTTAACCCATTAACCTGTTTAACCTATGCATTTAACCTATTTAATTTAATGTGTTTAACTCATTAACCAATTTAACCTACCTAGGCGCTTAACCAATTTATCCATTTATTTAAACAAATCGGGTCGGGTTTTGGTGAGTTTAGGTGGGTTTGGTTTGGGTTAGGACATCCAGACTCGTTTAATAAATGAGTTGGACCCAACCCGATTCATTTATAAATGGGTATGGCTTTAACGAGCCTAATTTCGATAAATTTCTAAGTACGCATTTTGAAGACATGTCATGGATTCGCTTGTATTTCGACGTCAAATTTTGACGATTTTGATACCTAAAAAATAATCAATTCCAGAGGCATGTCGAGGGTACACTAGAGCCATGTTGATAAAAATGGCAAAAGTAGTCAAAATGGTTAGAATTTCAAGAAAATCACAAGCTTAAACAAGTTATGTAAGAATAAAAATGTTATATCCTAATATCATAGGCAACATGTAGTCTACCATATAAAAAAAGAGCAAATAGATGATGTTTATTCCAACTCATAAATAAATTAATCACTATTAGATATTAATAGATTCTAAATGAATTATTAATAATACATAAAATTAGTTGTGTTTTCCTCTTCTTTCTTTTGTTGCTTTGTATTTCTATCTTTGCTTTTCCCATACCTCTAAACTGTACATTTCCCAAATCACAAAAATAGCAGCAAATTGGAATTTGAAATATAGAAAGGAAGATTTAGGGGGTCTGGAGGAGATGTAGTTGGGGATGCTTATGAGTCATGTTGAGATCTAGTTGTTGAGTAAGGTCTAATGTAGATCTGGTCTATAATTAGGGATAGATGTGGAATCAAAACCTCAAGAGAAGAACGAGAATAGTGGCAACGGAGAAGAATAAAAGTAGCAGCAGTGGAAGAGAATAGGCGAAAGTAGTAGTGACAGCAGTGGAGAGGAAGGGGAGAAGAACAATAGCTACCGACAACAATGGAGAGGAAGGGGAAAAGTCAAAAGATCAGTCAAGGTTTTAAATATCTATATTGATATCACATCGACAAGTAAAAAAGTGGATATAACGGTGATATACTGCTAATATCCAGGAATTTTAGGAAAATTACTTAAAACGTCACAACATGAAATGGCTAAAAGATCAAAATCATAAATTTTGAATGAAAATATAACGTAAATGCATTACCGATAGTGTTTACTTGACTACGGGAAACAATCTTAAGTAGTTGTAGTTGCTTCATGTCGTGAAAAATCATTCTCTTAAGGTGAAGATAAATTTGGGATGGGGCATTTAAGTAGGTAAAGACGAGGGAAAGAGCATGATGGTTAGTTGTTGCACTATTAATTAGAGTTATTGGTATCAACAGAAGTATGAGTTAGGTGTAAAAAAAGAAAAATTCAATTGATATGTAACTTGTATTGATATCTTCCATGTTGGTAATATGTGATATATCAACGATATATCACGATATTTAATTCCTTGAGAGCAGCAACACCAGTGGAGAGGAATGAAGCTACCAGCAGCAACAGCAACACGAGTGGTCGAAATGCATTTAGCATTTTGCCACGTGTCGAAGATGCCAACCAAAATTTGGCTTTTATACATTGAAGACCCTCAAAATGGGTCGATGTTATCGGCATGGACTGAAACATGTCAAAATGTTGGCAAAACCCCTATAAATTGACATTATAATGATGTTGAAATGCCCATATCCCAAAAATTGCCATTTTAACAGCATGCCATCAACATTTCAATGACTGCCACTACCAAAGGAGGAAGACAGGTGCCGTCGCCACTCGTCTTCCTTTCTTTCCTATGAGTGCACTAAACCAAGACCACTACCTGGTCCCTCTCCCTGCCAAGATTGCTGCCTAGCCCCTCTCTCCCTCCTCAGAGCATTGCTTGACCGTGTTCTTGCTACGTAGATCTGTTGCCCCTAGCTTGCGGATCTCCATGTCTTGATGGCTAATGCAAGGTCGTCTACTGTGACATCCAATGTCAAAATCTCGGCCTCTATGCTAACTGCAACGACTCCTATGGCAATAGTGATAGTAGAGGAGGTCTCACTCCTCAGTAGAGTCCTCAATTCCCATATATAAAAAAAAATCCAATTTTCAATAAGCATCTGTTGATCCATGGGGATGACAGCCCGCACACATGCACAGGCATCACAGCTAGTGCACACACAAGGATGCGTGCTAGGGTAATAGTAGTTATCATGGGATGAGCGTAGGAGTAAGAGCAATACATGTAGAGGCATGTGCAAGGGCAATTAGTGCACGCATTATAAAGGCAGTGTGTGCCTATGCGCACGTGGCAAGTAGAGATCCACACCCAAGCAAGCAGATGCACATGCACGGAGAGTAGCCGTACACGGTAGCACGCAAGGCAAGAACAAGAGTGTGGTAGCACGTGAAGTAAGCAGTAGTGCGTGGTTGCTTGTAGGGCAAGGAGCAACACGCGAGGCAAGGAGGGTGCATGCAGAGAGGGGAGAGGTGGTGGCACAAGTTTCAAAGATCAAAGAACTCATTTTAGTACCATGTTGAAGAAAATAATCTCTCTTATTATTGAAAATAGGAACCCTAACTCCCTCTATAGAGAGTTGGGTTAACAAATGACATAGTAAACCAAATAGAAATAGGAATACTAAAACAAGAATCAGGACTTCCAAGATTAACTAGAACTCTTTTCAATAACACTTTTCTAATACCCTAACAAGTTGATTTTCTCATGTTTCATGGCCCCAACAACACGCCCCGCCACCCCCCCCCCCCCTCCCAAACCCAAGCAGTGAACCTGCATTGATAAACATAACTTCTTACTTCACCCCTCCTAAACTTAATTTCTGGCTCCACCCCTGCCAGTGCTCTATGCCATGTGGTTGATAAAAGATAGAAATAAGTGCTGAGAATATCATGATGATTGAACAGCAATTATTAATTTTTAAGGTAGATGATTTCATTGGTTGGTGATATTTGTGCCATCTTGTGGCTAATCTTTTGAGCTTGATCTCTGGTTTTGCAGTGGTGCATTGACGCATTCAGTTAAGGCCCTTGATATCTCTCTCAAAATTGACATGGATCTTGCTCTTCGAGTGGGAAAGCGGACAAATCGAGTATAAACTATAAATTGCTTAGAGCATTTTTCTATCTACTCCACAGTTTGTGGTTGAAATGAAGCTTTACAATGTTCACTATTGTTGTCTTTGTCAATGACATTGGTTCTGTGCTCTTCCGTTGATAAGTTGCTTGTAGATCCGCCAAGAGTTTCATATGCTTGTTGAACCGGTAAAGAATGCTCAACATTGTAAACATAGGGAGAACGGATTTTTTTCTGCATTTGAGATCTATCTGTTGCAAATGTTGCAAATGCGAAATAATGTTATTCCTTATGCAGAACTTTTTCGTTCAAATTCAAGTGCCCAAATAGTTAATTATATGTGCAAACAAAGTGGAAATTTCGTCGCCAAACAATCGTAGGCTTCCTCCTTATATCTTGCTGCTTTAATAGAAGTCAACGGATGTGGGAATGCTTGATGCCTAACCAGAAGAGAAGTATAGGGATGCCATCTCATTGAGCCAATTTCTTCTTTGAAAATGGTTCTCTTATTTCTTTCTGCTAGAACAGCTGGCCGGATTATTTTGGATTTTAATGGAACAAAATGAATAAAAAAGCACTTCCTTTTTTTCCATTTGAGTTTTGAATTTTTTTTTTTTTCGACAAAAATCGTTTATTAGGAAAAGCTATTGTAGCGGTATGTTCAGCCATTTTGTTACGTTGGATTTCTTATATTTTTTTGTACTTTATTACCTGCCGAGTGGAAATCAGAGAACTCTGGAGTGGTCTCAAGAAACGTTTAAGAAACCGAGCCGGATATCCTCTGGTCTAGGTTTGGGTTCAATAATCGCTCCCCCTTTCGCGTCACTTCCCCCTTTTGCCCTAACCAACTTATGCTGCCTTGGTTGGAGCTCCAGTAGGCCATCACACTGGTTGGGGTTCCCTCAATCCCAATCACTGGCCCTCTTTGCCCTTCCTCCTCCCTTTCATCTAGTAAATCGTGTTGCATCTGGGTGTTATGTGCTTGTCTGTGGCATCATCCGACTCGTTGTGGCTTGTTCTGACTCATGGCTTCTTCCAGTGAGGTGGTCTACTTCTTCACGGTGTCTTTGGTTAGTCAATTACTGCAGCATTCACGACTTCCTCTGGCGACGTCTTTGTCGCTGGTTATTGGTGCACTGGTTGAGGTTCTCCTCGCCACCATCTCGACTCCGATTTTGACGTCCTCGACCTTTTTGTATGGGATCTAAGTGAGATATCGAGCATATCATGATTGAGTGAATAGTTAGTTCATCTTCGGCCTGTTGGTCACTTGTGAGCATAATTGTTGATGGTTTTTTCTGTAGTGTTTTAGTCGTGTCTACAGTGCGTAGAGCGAGTCTCTCCTGCTATGAAATTGTACCTCAGATGTTTTCTTTTCTCCTTTTGTTATTTTTTATTTTAGTTTGATATCCTTATGTTTTGGAGTTCCTCCCTCATCGAGGGGGTGTTTCTGTTTTCCTTCGTTGAAAGGTGTTGAGATTGTTTTATTTCTTTCTTACGTCCAAATGTATCTTTTACTTTTTTTATTTTTCAAATAAAAAAAATCTTTTGCATTTTCTTAGGATTAGTTTAGATGGAAGGATAAATTTTATAGGATAATTGTTTTACATATAAATTATCTTACATTTTTATTTTGAATGTATAAAGATTATTCTGATAGGTTAATATGTAATTATTTGAAAAAATTTTAAATTAACTTACAAAAATATATAAATAACCTAAAAAATAATTTATCCTACATTAATTTCAGAATAACTTATAAAAACAAGTTAAAATATCATTCATATCAAATAAAATTAACTTTTATTTTAATAGATTATCCTCTTTTTACTGGAATAGATCTCAGTGAAGTATCTTATTTTAAAAAAAAAATAAAAAAAATGAAAAGGTTTGGGTTCGATATGACCCAAACCTACGAAAGACTAGAAATTGTCTGTGGCATGCTAAGTCCCACGTTACACTTGAATCGTACGTTGAGAATGAATGCTGGAAGAATCTTGAGGGAAGGAAAACTTGAGAGCGGACATCTGTAAAGCTGTAGAGATGATTCGGAGCACGACTTCCACGCTTGGTTCCATCATTTTACTTTTGTCGCACACATCTGTCCGGAATTTCCAAAAGATGTCAGGGTATGTCTTTCCACATACCTTGGGGTCGGATTACATGGTGTCCCCCATTAACATGGAGGGATACCTTTGTCTATCTCTGTGGTTAATGTGGAGTTAAGCTAACGCTTCTTTTGTCAAGTTAATAAGATCTCATCCCTCCTCGCTTTCCGGGTCTATTTGGGGGATATCTAAAACTGTGTTTGGGTTTTATGGTAGGTTTTGCTAAACTTGAGTTCGAAAGAGGGATAACTCACCCTTTATCTTTCCCTCTTCTAACCTATTAAATCGAAGAATGATACCTAAGTTATCCTCTTTTTAAGGTTAATTTACGGAGGGGATTAATCTTTCGTTTACCTTGGGAGATAATTCAATCTCTTTTTAAGTTACTAATTCATGTTATCTTAACATCGATTTGAAGAGGGATTCCCCCAACCCTCAACTTAACCCTTGATCTCTCTCTCCTCTGCGTTACCCCTCGCGATATTTGTTTCCAGAATCTGCCCTTTTTCATAATGTGATCTTCTTTGATGTAAGAAATATATTTGGCGAAGATTCTTTATCCATGTTAAGTCCTTTGTTTATTTTCCAAAAATGCATTTCGCATTTATTTTGACTCTTAGTACTTAATTTTGTGCATAGATTAATATGAAAGGTATTGATGGGATTCAAGGACCCATCTATGTTTAAACTGGATGTGTTTTCAAAAGACAAGTACTTTATGGTCACGATGTACCAAAAATCAAAAAAATCGCCAAGTAGTGCTTCTGTTGTTGCTGTTCTAGAAGAAAAAAGATGGCTACAAAATTGAAACCAGGAAAGAAGAAAAACTCCAAGAAAGGAAACAATTTACCTCCTGCATATACTTTAGTTAGATTTGAAGAAAGCAGCGAAGGTGAGAGAGCTTCCCTTCAACTCTTTATTAATTATATGCGCTCTATTTGCTACTAGGAACCAACCACAAATTCCTTGTGTAGTGATCCTCCTATTTGTAAAGATAAAATCAAATCCTACATTCACAGCTACTAAGTTGTATGAACAAATATGACTTGTATGGTCAAATAAATATGTCCATATAATTACTCAATACAATTAACAACTCATATTTTTTTCATTTCATTTTTTTGCTTGATTTATGGACATTGATCAATTTTTTAATATAGCTAACTCATAATTTAATCAACCATTTTCCTATTATTATGCATACTTGTTTAAATTATTTAAACAAACAAACTATCTCAACTAATTTACCTACCATCCAAGGGCAAACATGTCTTTGGCCATCTTAACCTTCATTCTAACCTTCATTCTTAGGTAAACAATCTGATGTCACATCATAAGATAACCTCCATTCCTAACTCACATTCAGTAAACACAACAGGAGTTAACCTCTATTACCACTTTGCTAACACAAGTTAGCTAACTGTTCGAATGCTAGATCAGTGTTTTAAGAATATCACGTTGCAGTATAGTCAAAATAGTGTTTAAACAAATAAATTATATTACTTGAAAAAGATTCCGAAGTTGAACACAGGGAGCAATATGAAATTTAAAACTCAAGATCACAATTTATAATGTAAATGAGCACAATATATAAGTAAAAGTCTAATGCAGAATGATATAAAAATCAATTATCAATGTGCAAAATGAAGAGGGTAAAATGATGATTTAAATCACCAATTACCCTTATACAGTAATAGCAAGTAAAGCACAATATCAGAGTTAATTATAGCTTTAGAAACTTAAATCAGACATCAGAAGATGGGATCAGATGGCTTAAATGTCTAATGCTACAGTGCACAACCTTCTTTCTCTCTTCTCAACCTCTTCTTCTTCTTCTCTTTCTCTAATGCGGCTGCTTCTTCTCTTACTGCCTTCTGCTTCTGCTTTCCTCTTCCTTCTCTTCTTTCTTCTTTTGCTGCCTTCTCCTTCTTCACACAAGGGAAGGGAACTTGTCAAATTGGCTAAGTGTCAACCAATGTCTTCTGTAGCAAAACCCCCCTACCCCCACGCAATCTCTCTTTCTCTCTCTGGGTCACGCTCTCCTAGAGCCTTCAACAATACCGGGCATACGGGTAATTGGACCTAAAGCGTACCTGGGACTAGGGCTGCAGGCGTGGGTTGTAGCCGAAGAGTGCTAAGGGTTAGGCGGGTTATTAGGCGCACCTGGTCCACAGGGGAGATGTCGCGAATGAGGTGCGTGAGCGCGGCGTGCGGGGACCTTACCCCCTGTGCAAGCTGAGGCGATAAGCCTAAAGCATAAATTCAATTTATTCGTTGGTAGGTGCTGGTCAGTCCATGATGTGGGACTAATTCCCACGGCCTTTCTCTACACACGACTGCAGCGACTTCTTCGCGTGATTGTGATCAAAGGCTCAGTCAAAGAACGGCGGTGTTCGTGAGGTGGGGGAGTGCGTGAGGTGGCCAGACGGTGACGGAAGGTGGAGTGCAACAATGTGGTGTTCAACGGGGCAGTAGGGAGGCCAATAGCCTCGACGACCAGAGGACTTTTACTCTCTGGAACATGGCGAAGGTGTGGAGATGAAGTTTGGTGGAGTGTAGTGGCTGTGTAGTGGCTGTGCGAGCTCGCCGGAGGTATGCCAGCGAGGTGGAAGACGGAGGGCGACGGAGCGAGTTGGCGGTCGAAACGAAGTGGCAGAGGGCTGGAAACGAAGAGGGGAAGTCGAGGAGTTGTTTAGGAAGGGAGGCAGACGAAGGGGAGCGGAGTTGGCGTTGGTTGAGGTGTGACCGACGCCGGAGGTGAAGTTGCTCAGAGAGATGTGGACGGCAAGGATGAAAGGGGGGGCAGGAGCATCGGTGGGTGCTGCACGACGCAGAAGAAGATAAGGCAAAAGAGTCTGCCACTGGTATTGTGGTCAGACGATAAGGGAAGGTAGGAGCGGTCGCTGGAGCTTGAAGAGCAAATCGGCCGAAAGAGGGGAGAGGAATTAGTGGGAATCTCTAGCCGAATTCAAGCTTGGGAAATCTGTTGTGATTTGGGGAGTCTTTTATAGGTCATTAAAGGTCGGTTAGAGCTTGGGAAGCAAGCTTCCCAAGCTTGGAAAGCTCGCTGAAGGTGGAAGATGCTTGATACCCAAATCTCTGATGCGTTCGTAGGAGAGATTGGGAAGGGTTTAGGGCTTAGGATTGGGTCTAAAAGGAAGGGAATTTCTTGACGAACTTCCCTTTCAAATTTGGAAGGGATTCGTCAAGAAATCAAGGAGTTCTTTCCTTTTTAAGGTCGCCGAAGCAAGTAGGAATAGGTTTAATGGTGGCAAGGACATGTTTGTGAGAACAACGACAAAGTTAAGGGCCTTTTTAAAAGGATTTTGAAAGTTAAGGGCAGAAATGTGATTAGACAAGACCTATTTGCAAACTAGGTCAAGACAAAGTCATCTTGGGTTCAAATTTTGATATTGTTACGACTCGATTCCCGAATCCCTACAGGACTCGAGACCAGCTCGACTCGACTAATCCCAAGACCTAGTCGTCCAACAAGAAATAACCGAAAAGCAGGAAAATAAACCACATTCACCATGCAAGGTAACTAACAGTAAAAGTGTACAAGCAGTAAAGGAAATAAAAGCTGTTAAACAGTACATGCCACCACAACAATAGGAAAGTAAAACAAAAGTACAGTAACAGAAATGGTAACAACAGTCTAAAACTCACTAGCAGAAAGGAAGTACTACAACAGTAAGAAACTACTGCTGGGCTTGATTGGACCCAGCACCCTCTGCAGCAGGTAACTCGGGCTACTCAACTCCAGGACCTGAAAAGGGTTATGAGTAAACGGAGTCAGCGAACGCTGAGTAGAATAGTAACCAAACTATCTAAAGCAGTAAAAACTAACAGGTAAATTTATCTTTTCCAATTATTTTATTTTACAAGTAATTCCTTTTCATCCATTGATTTACTTTCAGATTTCTTTCTTGATCTCGCATGTTCCTCGTGGGAACGATCTTGATTGCAGTCTTTTCCGAAGAGTAGAAGGCACACGTGGTGCTTTCCTGGCCAAGAGAGTCCCCCGTGGTGATCCTACACCCAATCAACCACCTCGAGGTCACGGACAAACGTAGCGGTGACTACGACACGTGCGATAAGTGCACGGGTAGCTACCCCGCACTGGCACGCGGTCAGTCTTTTCCGCTAGCGGGTATGCCCAAAGTACAGCATGGAATAGTATAGGGCCTAGCCCTCTCACTAACAGGAGTCTAGCCCCTCCACAGTCCGTGCACCCTCGTCTAACTACCTCGGTTTGCCTAGTGGGCCTAACAAGTCGATGTAGGGCGACTAGCTGAACCCCGAGCCCCGTGGGGAGGCTAGCTCCCTCCCTACACTAGTAGCTCTCCCCGGTACAGTGTACGCGAGGGCCAACAAAAGTCGGTGTAGAGTGGCCAATACTAACCCTGGGTCTTAACCCAAGGCGGCTAGCTCCACTCTACACTAAAAAGGGGACAGTCACTCTCCTTGGTACCACGTACTCAAGGGCCAACACACTTCCCACTCACATTTCTAGATCTTTCCATTTATTCACAGGAGCTCTACTCCAACTCCCCGTAGGGTTCATGCTCATATTCACCATATTATTCCATACAAGGTTTCATCATTCACAATTTCCATTCTCATATTATACACATGTAGTTCGCATTTCCACAATTTAACATATGCAACAAGTGATATCACAGGTAACTGTTTAGTTATCTCAGGCATTTCATATTCTAACAGGCAGCTCGTATTTATTAACATGCAGTTGTTTACAATTCAGCTCATTCATTTATGACTGCAATCTCAAACACGCATACAAACAATGCAACTATTTCTCGTCCTAGGATTCATGTCACATCCTAGGGTTTTAGTTATCTAAATTTCATAGATGCATTCATATTTTATAAGTAGAATAGGGGAAAACCACTCTACCAGACAATCTAGGAGTACTGGGGGCTCGAACGACAGACTCACATGCCTCTGCATGCTCTAGACATGCAACAGGTCAAAGTCCTATACTAAGGAACATATCACAACGGAACGTTCAAAACAGTATATAAGGATTTCTAACATGTAAAAGAACTCACAAGAAAACCACAGATATCTCGTTTGCGTAAAACGGACCCCGATCGGGCCTTAAACGGATCAAAAACAGAACTGTAGAACCAAATCAGACGTCTAGAACAAAGTCCAGACGTCTTAAAAGTCACCACAGTCCCACCTCAAGTCCCTGTGTTGACCTCAGATGTTTAGGACTCCTACTTGACCGTCTGGACTCAGCTCCAGACGTCCGACCTATCCTCCAGTCGTCTGGAAATGCCTTCGATTGTTTGGTGACGTGCGAAAGACGTGTTTGTTTAAAAGGGTCGTTATAGTTCGTGCTCGCAACGTCGGTTTCAAAAGAAGAAACGGACGTGAGTCTAAGTGTCGATCACAGGGAGGCGTAAAAATCAGATTTTCTTTATCACTTAATATCACAGAGATAACGAGTTTTTGCTTGCAAGAAAACATGGTAGAAAAACGAGTGAGAGAGAGAGAGAGAGAGAATAGGGTTAGAGTTTTTTAAATCATAGCCGTTGCTCAAAGTAAGATGGAGAACACATCAACATTATATTAAACATGCAAATCAAGTTTTACAATTACAATGGTAGCTAAATGATTAAATAAAAAGGAAGTAAAGCTAGCTTAAAGGGAAGGAAAGAGAGAGAAGGGGGGGGGGAGACGGTGAGGCAGCCACGACGGTGGAAGGAGGCTCCGTTGGCGGCTCGTCGACTTTGTTGACTACAAGAGAGGCTAAAGGGGGCTAGGAGGGTGTTACAACACTTGTAAGGTGAATTCAATGCCTTCCATGGGTGGTTGGAAGGGGTTTAAATAGGGAGAAGGTCTTTCCAAATGAAGAAGGACGTCGCTGAAACCCTTCCCAAAACGTTGGTGAAGCACCCTGCCCAACGGTCGCTCACACGCGCTGTTCCTCCTCTTCATGCATGATCCGTGCGCATGCGTTGTAGGCCATCCGATCATAGATTGGACGGCTGAGATCTTCGCGAAGGGCGCGCTTGGATCGCGCCTCGAGCGCGCGTGAGCGCAGGCATCGTCGACCGGCGTAGGCGCACGCGTGGATGATCGACTCCTGAGGACGTGCCGCGTAGCGCCATCGAGATCGCTCAATGGCGATCGGGCGGTCGAATTTGAGGGCACGGGCAAAATCAATGGATGGCTACGACGGGCGATTCGAATTCGCGCCTCCTTCGTGCGAGGCCGGGGTGTGACCATCGCACTGCAGGCGCGGATGGTCACGCCTCTTCACCAACCGTCAGCCATTCGATGGAGATCGGACGGCTGTGGTTAGATGTTGTGTGATGAGGTGACGTCGCACGTGTTGGCGGGCGCTCCTGATGCTACCACGTGGCCACCTCCTGATCGTTGATCGTCAGATCAACGGTCAAAACTTCTTGGGACATTTGTGGGAGCTCCGGATGTTAGATTTGACTGATTTTGAGTCTGTTGGACTCTGTTCGTCACTCTGAATCCATTCGTGTGGTCCGATTGCTCATCTGAGGCCTGTTTTGTCATGAACTTACAGAAATGGCCATTAATACTATTTAATAAGCAATCTCAATGTGCGATGCATGTCATTCTCCCATGCCCATTTATGATGTGTTATTTGTTCGCATTACCCTTAAGATATACCCCAATTGACAGAGTTATTGTTGAACGAGAATCTACGCTAACGTGTTTGGTTTTGGAAAACCCGTCGTTGTAGTTTGAAAGCGAAGGATTCGTGTTCAACAAATAAAATTTATACCGAAATCAAAATTCCGGGTCGAACACAGGGAGGCGAACGTTTGATTTAAAAACTTCGCGTTTCTTTTTATTTTGTCACAAAGAAATTCAATTTAAACTATCTAAGTATCTACAACAAATAAAAGAGAGAGAGGGAGTAAGAGAGAGAGAAAGAATACTATACATGGAAATCAAAATGAGATGTAGAATAGACAAGGAATTTATCATAAAAGAGTTCGTTCGTTACAACTAGAAAACATAAAACAATTACTCTAGAAAGCATTAAAAGAATGGAGGGAGAAATGTCCTCCTCGACGATCGCTCGGAGGACGAATAGACTACTCTAGAAAGCAGTAAATCTATACTAGAAAGCAGTAAAAAGAATAGGGAGAGAGAAATCCTCCTCGACGGTCGCTTGGAGGACGAGCCGGACGGGACGACGCCTGGACGAAGGAGAACGAAGCGGGACGAAGGAGGACGAAGCAGAAGAACGGGAACGAAGCAGCACGCCGTCGTCGTCGCGGGATCCACTTCCGAAGGGGGACGAAAATTTGGACTTTATCTCGCGAGAAGCATCCCGGGTGTGGGACAAGCTTCTCTTGAGCTTTGGAGAGGTAGAGAGGAGAAGGAAGGGATGAAAATTTCGTATGGAGGGGGTCTCCTTTTATAGTTGCAAGGAGTGGGGGCAAAATGGACATTACATCTTCAAAATAATAAATAAGGGGTCTTTAGTGACGGATAAAACCGTCGCTAAAGCCCCGCCGTCGCCGTCGCCGCCGCGCCCACGCGCGCCCGCTCGGCTGGCCTGCGTGCGTAACGCATACGCACGTCCGCGTCGTCTCAGCCGTCCGATCGCGAGATCGGACGGCTTAGATCGCGTCCGCGCCCGCTGTGTAGCGCGCCCGCCCGCGTGCGATCGCGCGCCCACCAGAGCGTCCAATTGCGCGTCGGCGCTATCGGGCGCGCGCGGCCGTTGGATCTTCATCTGACGCTCGTGCGCGCCCGCTCGCCCGCGCCTTCGACCCCCTCACCGCGGCTCGAACCCGCGACCTCCGCTTCGCCCGCAGTTGCGTCGCCGCTGCGCTACGCGGGCGAAATGGTCGCGCGGACGTTTTTAAACGCGAGCGACCGCAGCCGTTGGATCGAGATCCAACGGCGGAGAGGAGACGGTGCGCGGTCTTCACAGGACTCCTGCGGCCGATTGGGCGGCTGGGATGGCGCCACGTGGCGCTATCTTGGCCGTCCATCTTCTGGAAGTTGTAGATGGTGCCAGGGATGTCGGATTGACTCGATTTTTGTGTCGTTCGGCTGCGATCGTCGATCCGAATTCATCCGTGTGGTCGGATTTTCCATCTGAAGTGCGGATTTACACCATCCTGGCCCTTGATCTTCTAGGGTTCCCCGGTCTCTATCTGATGCTACGGATGCCTGATTAGGGCGATCTTGGAGTCGTTGAACTCCAATCGTCGCCCTGATCATATCCATACGGTTGGATCTTTGATCCGAGGCCCCGATAAAATATTTGCCCTGTCCAAGCACATAAAAGGAGACAATTAACCTCCATTTTATTCAAACTACTCTAAATGCAAGATGATGCTTGTAATGCAATATTTATATCATGAAATGCAATCCTATGCTTAAGAACATGCATAAATAGACATTTTAAGTAGTGTAAATGTGTTTACATCAGTTATTACCCCAAGATGTAGTGTTATCATCTGGTAAGCTATCCAGACATCTGAAACGCGTGGGACGACGTGCCGCGTGCCTTCCCAAAGCTGCTTCTGCGCACGACAGAGCAGCAGATCCCCTTTTAGCCTAACAAAATGACTCTGCAGTGCGGCCTGCATGGCCGCAGCCGTGGGAAAGACGTACTTGCTCGAATACCTACTTTCAGACGTCTGTTGTCATCACCAGACTTCCAGCCCGTCGTATGGAAGGCACACCGGATGTCTGATATTGGAAAAATTCCAGTATCAAAACGAACTCTCGCTTCCCTCGCCGCGCTCCGCCGTGGCTTCTCCCTCTCGGCTGCAGCTCCAGCCACTGCAAAAAGCCGGGAACGACTCCCCGACGCTCTCCTACTCCCGCACGCGCCGCGGCGGCCATGCACACTCCAGCGAGCCTCTTCAAGTTCGCGAGCTCAACCTCCTTCTCTTCACGCCGCTCCTCCTCGCTCTTGCTCCCTCTCTCGCGCTCATCTCTCTCACGACTGTGGAGAGGAAGGAAGGTGGTGGGGGTGGAGTGGAGAGGAAAGGAAGGGTGAGAGGGCTCTTATATAGGCAATGAGTTAGGGTTCGGTGAGAGGGAGAAAGGGAAGAAGAGAGAGAAGAAAAGGCGGCTGCGTGCAGTCAACGCGCAGAACCAACTTCGCGTACAGATTTTTCAATTTCTAGACGTCTAGGAAGGGGTCCAGACGTTTTACCAGACGTCTGACTGACAGTCCAGATGTCTTAAAAGGCTTAAACAGAACGGGTCTTTACAAACACAAACTTAATTTGGACCTAAGGAATCTAATGGTGAAGATGAATTTTGGTTTTGACCATGTTTGACTGGGTAATTTATGCAAAAACCCAAATTAGGGCAAATGTCTGTCTGTGGTTCTATTTTGGGTCAAAATGGGTTCTAATGGTCAAAACCCTAGATGTCAATATTGCATTGGCTTAAACAAAATGGGTTTTGTTTTGGGTCAATATTGCAAATTTGTTCTATGACTCCGCAATTAATTCCTTGTTGGGCCTTAAAGATGTCAATCTTTAGTGTCTTGCTCCCAAATTTCAATTCAATTTGGCCCTCCTTACAATTGATATTGGCCTTAGCAGTGGTCAGAAAGGGTCTTCCTAATATGATTGATGTATTCTTCACATTCTCAGGAGTGTCCATGTCTAAAACGATGAAATCCACTGGGAAATAGAAATCATGCACCCTAACTATGACATCCTCGAGAATTCCATTTGGTGACTTAATTTATCAGTCTGCTAGTTGTAAAGTCATCTTAGTTGGTTTGAGCTCAGATTCCTCGAAGTAGTCTAGTAGGGATGTGAGTATCAGATTTATGGAGGCTCCTAAGTCTAATAAAGCTCAGTCAAATCGTATATCACCGATTTCACAGGAGATCAAAGAGGTGCCTAAGTCTTTTGTCTTAGGCGGGAGTTTGCTCAAAATGATAGAGCTGGCTTGCTCCGACAGTACAATTGGATTCCTGTCTTTGGTTCGCTGTTTACGCTTTGGTGTACATACGTATTTCACAAATCATGCGTAAGCCGGTACGTGGCGTATTGCATCCATCAAGGGGATGTTTACATGGACCTGCTCAAAGAGCTTAACCAGGTCCTCCTCAGATGCCACGATTTTCGTTATCCTTTTTCCCTTGGTCAAGGCCTCAGGAAATGGAACTTTAGATGGTTCCTTTAGAATGGGTCCAGGTTCTTGATCTGGGATAGAGGTGTCCTGGATGACTATCCTTGGGTTAGGGTTTGTATTACCAGGCTTGGTTTGGCTTGGATAAGGTGGGTCCTATGTTGTTTTGCCAATGTAGGTAGTAACAGAATTTAATCCTGCCTAGTTTTGGTTTGGAGTGGGTAGAAGAGGTGCTTGCTGCTGGTAACCCATATATGATGTCGAAGCCTCCATCCCGTCGGGTGATGAAGTAGAAGGGGCCTGATAAACAAAGTGAGCTTGGCTTGGATTTGGGTTCATAACGTACCTCTGGTTCGGCACGTTATTCGAATTAGGTAGAGGTTGTGAAGGAAGTGCACCAAGTTGGCGAGGATTTGCCATCTGGGCAAGTTCATTGCAAACCTCTATGATCTCGTCTCTGTGTTGTTTTTACATAGCCGCATTCGTCTTCTAAATGTCAACCAAAGTCTGAAGGATAAGAGTCATTTGATCTGTCTGAGTTGGCCTAGATTGATAAGTTGGGTTAGGCCGAGGGTAAGGCGGCTGATATAGACGAGGAGCTTGTAGTCGGGGAGGATATTAAGGTCTCTAATCTTGATTATTGCCTGACCATGTGAAGGTGGGATGATTACGTCATCCAGGGTTGTAGGTGTTTGAAAATGGGTCATTTTGAATGGCGTTGAGGTCCTCGCCAGTCTGAGGAACCTCAGGAAAATTAGAATATGAGGGTTCAGAGTTCCCCCAACTAAAGTAGGTGAATCCAGAGTTTCCTCTGAAGCCAAAATCAGACGGGGCTGGATATTGGTCCATCTCCTGAGGTTTGTGATAGATGTTGTGCACATCCTCCCTGCCAGAGGGTGGTTGTGTGTACAGGTTTTTCTCAGAGGTGGTTCGCTGTAAATGTCAAGTTAGCTCATCCACCTTCTTCTCAATAATAGAGAACTTGTCCAGATGACTAGCCATCAGTTTTAAATCGATGAAAAAGGACATGCCCTACGTCTCATGTGCTCCCTTTAGATTCGTCAATGCACGGGCATTCGTACGGTAAAACAAGCCCATGGATTCATTATTGATGGAGTTGTTGCACATATTTTCGAGAATCTCCCACACAGTATCTTCGTGTTGACCCATGATGTTTCTTTCGCAAGTCGCATTGAAGAATAACCTAATGTCCTCACAGAGTCATTGGTAAAAAGACTGGACTTGTTCCTATTTAGGAACTCCATGATGAGGGCACTTTCGCATGAGATCCAGAAAAGGATCCCATGCTTTGTGAAGTGGTTCTCCTGCTTGTGTGAAATATGTGATCTGGTGTCATAAAGCATTTGTCCGACCAACAGAGAAGAACTTTCTCAGAAACTCGGATTGAAGTTCCGCCCAAGTGTTGATTGGACGCGTTTGGGTTTGGTACCAGTGAGCAGTTTTATCCATAAGAGAGAAGGAGAACATTTTCATGTGCAGAATATCCTGATTTTGAGCTTCTTACTCGAAGGTCTGGGCCAGATGTTTGAGTTGTTTGATATGCTGGAAAGGATCTTCAGAATTACGCCCATGGAATTTGGTAATGGCATGAATCATGTTGGGCTTGAGTTCAGTGTTAGGACCTCCAGCGAGGATTTGTACTCGGGGTTCGATTGCTACCGCAGCGGGATTGTAGTGATCTCACATCACTGGACGCTGCGGTGGGTTCACAAAGGCTTGGAATAGATCATTGAGGCGCTGGAGTTGATTTTCGAGATTATTTTATTTTGCAGGTTGTGCCATGATAATGGATGATGGAGAATCAGGTTCAAATGAATCAGAAGAGATATCAATCGGATTGGGTTGTTGCACAAACAAGGAGGTCAAGGCTTGGCCTAGACGTGAATGAGTGACTAAAAGAGGCCTCAAGGATGGTCTTAGAGACCTCCTCCCAAACATGCATTGATAGAGTGGACGAGAGGTAGAATGTGATAGACCCAATCAAGACACCCAAAAATTTTGGATGACTATAGAGGTTCAGGGCGGATGATACCCCTTACTTAGAAAGTCGTAAACCTGAGAATTACCTGGGCAGCCATAGAGGGAGAGTCTCGCAAAGACCCCTACTCGGTAGAGTGCCCCCACTGGTTACAGGGTTTCCCCCACCCAACCTCTCTTACCACTGATGTTCCAGGTAGATCAGAATGGGGACTTGACCTCTTAAGTCTACCGGTTTTAATTAAGAGAAAAGGTGCTTAGAATTTCACTTGAACTTTAAGATGTGTTGAGTGCAAAAGTGACCTAATTTGAAGATTAGTTGACCCAAACAATGTGGGTCAACTTCACCTGTATTGTCCTTGAAAATTTAGGTCCCTCTTTTAGTGTTCAAATGACTTTAAGAGCCTAATTTTAGGGTTTTGCTTGAATAGATCAGTTCAATTAAGGTCAAGGCACACATTGTTTAGGAAGATGATTTCTTGATTAAGCAAGTGTGTCTCTAAAAATCCTAAACTGGAATCCTTAATTTGCTCTAAATTGGTCCACTTTAATTTGTCCAAATGTGGTACCTAGGGCTCAAATAAGAATGTGATAGCCCTAGATATCTTAAGCTTTAAGTGTGTGCACAAATTAGGATCTGTTGTCAAATAAAATGTATCAACTCAAGAAACTTGATGAATTATCTATGGAAAGAATGCAAGTAGTCCTAATTGATTTTTTCCTTTTATCCTTTTTAGAATGAGGGGCTTAAGAGAGAGTGGTTAGAACTTACCTGCCCCTGATGTGTTTACTGTGCAGTTGATCTTCCTTGAATGTATCTTCTCCTGAAATAACCACAGCAAAAGAGATATAGCAAGTTAGAATATGAATCAGGAATTGTAATCACGAGTTCTAAATTGCTCGTTGCTCCCCGGCAACGGTGCTGGTATATAGCTCGTCGCTTTGGTTTTAAATTGTAGACGTTGTAATAAAAAAAAAGCTACTACCAGTTTATAATTTATTACTCGGAATTAAAAGTTTCCCGAGGTCGAACTCAGGGAGCAAACTATAATTCCAGAAGCATATGAATTCACAATATATAGAGTTTTACAAAAATTAAGACAAAGGAGAGAGAGAAAGAGAGAGCAAAAATTCTCTTCTTGGCTTTTTCTTCTTCTATCTTCTTCTCTTCAGCCAGCTCTCTTCTTCAACTTGTCTTCTTCTTTCTTCTTTACCATGCTGCGAAGGCTTCCTCTTCTTTCTTTCCTTTCTTCAGCTGCTAAGTCCTTCTTCTTCTCTTCTCTGATTTTCTTTTGCGTCTTCTTCTTCTTTTCTGCAGAGGGTCCCTCCTTCTCTTTTCTCTTTCTTTTTCTCCGGCCTGTCCTCTACTCTTCACTCCTTCCTTTCTTTCCGACGTCTGATTCAGAAATCATACGCCTTAATTGCGTTGTTGCTACAGTGCCCCTGCTCTTCTCTTCTTCTTTCTTTCTTCCTTCCTTCTTCTCTTCAGCGGCGCCTTGCTTCTTCCTCCCTCACCTGTTCTCTACACACACACACACAAGCTCAACGCAAAACCTACCCTACCCTCTCCCCGCGTCTCTCTCTCTCTGAATCTCGCTCTTGGGTACGCTCTCCTAGAGCCGAGTTATTGGGTTGGGTCGCGTGCCCGGGTCCAGGCGCACCGATGTGGGTGGTGCACGAGGAGTGCACAGGAGGGTGTCTGGTCGGGTCCTGCCTGATCCGCGTGATGAGCTCACGAATGAGGGCGGTGACTAGGTGAGGGACCTCACCCCGTTTGTATTCGGAGGCGACCAGCTAATGTCACTTTTTCAATTTATGTGTGGATGTGTGCCCACACACTTCCGAGGTGGGACTAAAGTCCCGCCTCTACTCCGCACGCCCGCAGGGGAGAAGGTGCTGGCAATTGGGCAGCAGTGAAGGCTTCGCGCCCCCAATTGAAGGCCTGGGCACACTCGCGAAAGTACCCTGAGTTTCCTGGAGCCTTCACCTGGTGCTGAAGAGGCCTGGAGCTGCTCGCCAAGCAGCTCCTGCTGTCCATTAATGGCGGCGAGGGGGTCGTCGTGGCGGGAAAGTGGCTGTGGCCGTGTGCCTAGGGAACACTGCAAAGGTGCAGGTGGGTGTGTTCGAGGGGTGGTCTTAAGGTGAAGGGCGGTGAATGGGGTAGGGGAAAGGCTTGAGTGGAGTGAGAGGGAGCTTATGGGCTTGTCGGCGAGGGGTGGAAGGGCCTGTGGAGGTGGAGTGACCTCGCCGGAGATGGTGGCCGGAGGTGGAGCAGATGGAGGTGGTCGTGGCAGTCGAGGGATCTAAAGTGCCAATTTAAGAGGGGAAAAGTGAGAGGAGAGTGAGAGGAAAGTTCCTACCTACTTAATCGACGAAGAGGGAGAGGAAGATGCCAGGAGCGTGCGAAGGTGCCTAGAAGAGGAGTAACAGCGACGAGGAGGGGATCTGGAGACGCCAGCTAGTGCGGCCTGGCGTGGGAAGATGAGGCAGAGTGAGCTCTTTTGCAGGTATGGCAGCAGAGCGACGATGAGGAGGAGGAAAGTTCGTCGGAAGCTTGGGCTGTCTGACCAGAGTGAGAGGAGACGAAGGAGGGGGGTTTTCTTCGGCCAAAGCTATCTTGAAGGAGATGGCAGCCCCTGCCGCTCCTTATAAAGGTGTTGGCGAGGAGAGGGTTTCGAGGGAGCGACGTGGGGTGCTCGCCGGAGATGGTCGAAGATGGAGACCCATGACTTTCGTGCGTTCGCACGAGAGGCATGGGCAGCCACCGGTCACAGGGGAGGGTCCCTGCGACAGAGGACGACGCAGGGAACCCCCCGTTCGTTCCTGAGAGTGGTTGCCATACCATGCGCGGCGCCATCCTCCGCGCAAGGTTGCTGGAGGTATGGTGCCTGCGCAGGGTGGCAAGGAGGACCGTTCTGCAAAGAACACAGGGGAAGATAGGGAGCTAAATGTAGGGTTTTGAAAAGATAAGGTTAAAAAGTAATTCAAGAGGATTAATTTGTAAAGTCGGTCAAGATGGTCTTCTCTTAGGCCCAAATTTTTGTACCAGCCTAATTTGAACCTAAGAAATTTAATGGTGTAATTTGATTTTAGGTTTGACCACGTTTGACCAATCAATTTGCGTAAAAACCCAAATCAGGTTAAAATTTGGGCATGGTTCTCAATTTAGGTCAAAATAGGTTGCAAAGGCCAAATTGAAGGTTCTAAACCCTAGGGAGTAGTTTTCCATGATTTTTAGAGGGTTTAGTTTATTTTTACTCTGCCTAGAACCTCGTGAATTAAAGTGGATTTATTTTTAGGATTACAGAATGTCATTTAATTCCTAGAAGCTGCTATAACCCTTTTCAGATCTAATCATCCCACTTCCTTCCTTATTAAGCTCATTTGACCTGTGTTTGGACCCTTAGATACCCTGTTTGTGTATTGCATTGGTAAAATTACAGTTTTACCCCTCATGACTTGTTTTATTCTTCAATCCAGAATTCTCCGAGTTAGGCTTTTCTTTGGGTTTTGTAGGAGCTGTTTCACACTTATTTAGATCAAATTGTGCTAGTTAGAGTTCATAATGAGGCTCTCATCAGGAGCCAAAATGTTCGAATGCTAAATCGATGTCTTAAGAATGTCATGTTGCAATATAGCCAAAACAACATTTAAACAAATAAATTTTATTACTCGAAAAAGATTTCGAGGTTAAACACCGGGAGCAATATCGAATTTAAAGCTCAAGATCACAATTTATAATGTAAATGAGCACAATATATAAGTAAAAGTCTAATGCAGAATGATATAAAAATCAATGATCAATGTGCAAAATGAAGGGGGTAAATGGTGATTTAAATCACCAATTACCCTTATACAATAATAGCAAGTAAAGCACAATATCAGAGTTAATTATAGCTTTAGAAACTCAAATCAGACGTCTGAAGATGGGATCAAACGGCTTAAATGTTTGATGCTACATTGCATAGCCTTCTTTCTCTCCTCTTAGCCTCTTCTTCTTCTTCTTTTCTTCTTTCTCTGCTGCGGTTGCTTCTTCTCTTGCTGCCTTCTGCTTCTACTTTCCTCTTCCTTCTCTTCTTTCTTATTTTGCTGCCTTCTCCTTCTTCACACAAGGGAGGGGAACTTCTTAAATTAGCTAAGTGTCAGCCAATGTCTTCTGTAGCAAAACCCCCCTACCCTCGTGCAATCTCTCTCTCTCCCTGGGTCACGCTCTCACAGAGCCCTCAACAGTACCGGGTATACAGGTAATTGGACCTAGATCATACGCGGGACCAAGGCTGCGGGCGTGGGTCGCAGCCGAAGAGTGCTAAGGGTTAGGCGGGTTATCAGGTGCACCTGGTCCATGGGGGAGATGTCGCGGATGAGGCACGTGAGGGGGGCGTGCGAGGACCTCACCCCTTGTGTGTGCTAAGGCCATAAGCCTAAAGCAGAAATTCAATTTATTCATTGGCGAGTGCTCGTCAGTCCACAATGTGGGACTAAATCCCACGGCCTTTCTCTACGTGCGACTGCAGCGACTTCTTCATGTAATTGTGGTCAAAGGCTCAGTCAAAGAGCCTAATTGACACCCTGGTTGCGATCCTGGGAGTATTCCGCAACACTTGGGACCTTGCTTGGGGTATGTAGGTGCTTGAAGCGAGCTTCGAGCTTTGCTCGAAGCTTCGGTAATGATGGCGAAGACCAGGGACCTGCATGCAAGAAAAAGGGCTAAGAGCCCCAGTTAAAATAGTCCATAAGCTTCGCCGTGAGGTGGGGAATTGAATGGCGGTGTTCGTGAGGTGTGGGAGTGCATGAGGTGGTCGGACAGTGACGAAAGGTGGAGTGCAATAATGTGTTGTTCGGCGGGGCAGTGGGGAGGCCAATAGCCTCGAAGACCAGAGGGCTTTTGCTCTTTGGAACACGGCGGAGGTGTGGAGATGAACTGTGGCCGGATTGGTGGAGTATAGTGGCCGTGCGAGCTCGCCAAAGGTACGCCGGCGAGGTGGAAGATGGAGGGTGACGGGGTGAGTTGGCGGTCGAAACGAAGTGGCAAAGGGCTGGAAACGAAGAGGGGAAGTCGAGGAGTTGTTTAGGAGGGGAGGCAGACGAAGGGGAGCGGAGTTGGCACTGGTTGAGGTGTGACCGACGTCGGAGACGAAGCTACTCAGAGAGATGTGGACGGCGAGGATGAAGGGGGGGCAAGAGCGTCGGTGGGTGCTGTGCGACACGGAAGAAGACGAGGAAGAGTCTGCCACTGGTACTGTGGTCAGACGACGAGGGAAGGTAGGGGAGGTCGTCGAAGCTTGAAGAGAAAATTGGCTGGATGAGGGGAGAGAAATTAAAAGGAATCTCTGGCCGAATTCAAGTTTAGGAAATCCGTTGTGATCTGCGGAGTCTTTTATAGGTCATTAGAGGTCAGTTAGAGCTTGGGAAGCCTCGTCAGAGTTGGAAGGTTCTTGATATGCAAATCTCTTATGCGTTCGCATGAGAGATTGGGTAGGTTTTAGGGCTTATGATTGGGTTCAAAAGGAAGGAAATTTCTTAACGAACTTCTCTTTCAAATTTGAAAGGGATTTGTCAAGAAATCAGGGAGTTCTTTCCTTTTTAAGGTCGTTGGAGCAAGAAGGAATAGGTTTAATGGCGGTAGGGACCTATTTGTGAGAATGATGACAAAGTTAGGGGCCTATTTGAAAGGATTTTGAAAGTTAAGGGTAGAAATGTGATTAGACATGACCTATTTGCAAACTAGGTCAAGAAAAATTTATCTTTGGTCCAAATTTTGATATAAACATAATTTAGAGCTAAGGAATCCAATTGTGAAGTTGGATTTTGATTTTAATTTTGACCATGTTTGGCTAGGTAATTTTTGTAAAAACCTAAATTATGGCAAATGAATATCTGTGGTTTTGTTTTGGGTCAAAATGGATTTTGATGGTCAAATTAAAAGTTCTAAATCCTAGGGAATATTTTTCTATGAATTTTAGATGATTTAGATGAATTTTATCATGATCAGAACCTCAGTTAATTAAGCAGGTCTATTTTTAGGGTCTCAAAAGTTATTTAATTCTCAAAACATATGTAAACCCTTTTCTATCTATCTTATCTCACTTGTTATCTTTTTAAGACCAATTGGCCTTCATTCAACCCTTGAGAAAACCCTTGGTTATACTGCACTCTTGATGAGCTGGTAAAATTACAATTTTAACCCTAGTTTCTTATTTTTCTTTTACAATGAATATGCAATGACTTGTGACTCTCTGATGGTTAAATAGGAGCATTTACTAACTTAATTGGATCAAAATGAGTTAGTTATACCTCATGATGGTGTTCCCATAGCTAACCCACACCGTAAACTAGTCCTTAGTAAATACTACTAAAAAAGATAATCTCAAATTCCAAATAATTACCAACAAGGGTATCCAATGTTTTCAATCCGGTGTGGGTATAAAAAATGTAAAGGTCACACTTTTTTTTTTTACAACGAAATTCCTTCTTGCTAGGTAGTCCCTCCCACACATTTTGTCGTAGCAATTACGACAAGAATAAATTGAGTAATAAGAATTATGTCACATCTCTCCTTCACGTAAAAAATAACGTAAATATTATCATATGATGGAATTTATCACTACTAAAAAAATGATCACCACTTCTAAACCTAAAGTGAAATTATTTTGAACAACTTCATGTAAAATTACATAAATTATTTTTAAAATTATTTTACATCGATATATTTTGATTCAAAATTAAAAAATACTTGTACCTACTAATTCACAAAATAATGATACCATCCCATAACAACATTAACTTTTATTTTAAATTTATTTACATTAAATATCAACTTTGGAACGAAAATCACATTCCATCGTACCTGTATGTTCCTAATTACGTTATATCATGTATTTTTATATATTTTACTTTTCAATTTACAAACCCGAGTTTGTAATCTCATCTCATGAACTTTCTCTGCAAGTCAACCTCATCAGTAACCCTCCTTCAATGTAAAATCTCCTTGTCAAGTCTCGTAATGCCCTCCACCTTAGGGGTACTAAGCAAAAGGGGCCTCATTCTCAACAACATTTCAAAAAAAGATAAAATTGTAAATATTTTAAGAAGAGAAAACGTTACCAGATAGACTGACGACCGTTCATGGGGAAGCGAGTTGAGACTTGTGTGGTTGACAGGGCTCTTTAACAGGTCACCAGATGGTCGAACAACAATTCACATCCACATCTGATAGCAATGTTTTACCAAGTCCCGAGTCACCTCCTAGTCACTTCAACTCAACCTCCAACTCATTCTCAAATTTGTACGTGCATCCTTTACGAGACGGTGGAGAGTGATAGTTTGAATTGCTGTATTTAATTTTTTTATTGATAAAAATTATATTTTTATAAATAAAAAATAATTTTTAATAAGTAAAAAATTATATTTTAAATAAAAAATTATTTAAAATTAATAAAAAATCAAATACATCAATATATTTTAATTTTTAATCAATTAAAAATAATTTTCAATCAATATAATAATTTTAATCTACTTCATTTTTCAATTGGTAAATTTTTATTTTTAATTAGTTGATTTTAATTTTTAATCAATTAATTTTAATCATATATTATAAAATGTATTACAATACATATTTCGATACTTATGATACTTAGATTTTGATTGGAATAAAATATAAAAACTATGAGGTTATAAATATGTTTTCTTTATTTTAGGAATCAAGGTTGAAGCCATAAAAGAGGCAAATAGATATCTTCTCCATGAAGAGGAGTTGATTGATACTTATGTTAGGCTGTTCGTAGTTCTCTTCCTTCTCTCATATCTGCAACTCTGCCTTGATATGCAGAAATTGTGCAAGTGGCTTGTGCAAATGCTCATGCATATGGCAGTTGATTATTTGCATACGAGTCACATTTTTCATCGTGATGTCAAGGTAGGTCGAATAATCTTGTGATCTTTATTTTTCCATTCTTAAGATAAGATGTTCTGATTGTTTCTTTTTCCTCAGTGTTAAAACATTTTTTTAACGAAAGATCAAGATATACACCCAAGTCGATTACCGTATAGCATTTCCTATGAAGTAGAAGCTATATTCTCCAGGATAAAAAAGGTAGAAGCTATATCTCTGTTTTAGTTATCTCCCATCTTAAGTTGAACTGAACCGACTGGCAGGTGACTTTGGACTTGCCGAAATAATGACGTCAAATAGAGGATGATCGGTAGATTATTTAGCTGTCAAAGTTTATTGGATCATTCAATAACCTTTCATCCGCAGTATCCCACGGAAGCACTTCGTCAACCTACGAGAGTCTCGGCATGATCGTGTGAACTTTTCCCCTTTCTTGAATATTTTACCATTCAATACCTTCTTCCTAAATATTTATCTTCTCATATCCCTTTTGCTAAATTTAGCTCCAATTTACTCCTTTGACAGGTCCTCGTTTCCGGAAAATACCAATGTGGTGATACGTCCCCTTTCCAAGTAAACTTGAGCAGATCTATTTTCTTCGGTCCATTGCATACGAGGCATCCCCACGGATGTCATTAAGAATAGTTTGGATGAGGAAATAGATTTTACGTGATAATTTTTTTTTATTCAGATAGATTATTTTTTTAAAAGAGAAAAAAATCATAAAGATTATATCGATGGATTAATATATAATTATTTCAAAAATTTCTACGTCAACCTATAAAAAACACATGACATAACTCATAAAACAAAAAAAAAAAAATTATCCTACGTAAAACACCAAAATAATTTATCCAAATTAAATCCGCTTGACCCAAGTCAAATTATCATTCCCACAAAATTTGATCCCTCTCCACCGTCAGATATACCACAAAGATAAACCAGCGTCCCGTCCCACCGTGGGCCCCGATTCTGAGTTGGGGGTTTCAGCACTTGCGTAAACATTTTTCATTTTGAGTTGGGTAAACCATTGCAATTTTCCAAAACGCAAGGCATCCAAAAGCGTCAAACTCAGTCACTCGCATAACAACAGTGACACTGACACCTAGAGGAGACGAAACGGTTTTGGCTCACGAGAGAGTCGCCCTCTTTGCGGTGGACCCTTTGCTCCTCTCCACAACGGCTACTTATCCGCATCAAGAACCACGCCACCACCGACGCCACCGATGCCCGATCTCATTGCTCCCTCCATGGGCCCTCCCCCTCCCTACAGGGTCCAGCACGTCAGCAAGGCCTCTTCCGACCAGCTCCTGCGCAAGTTCGCCGAGCTCGACTCGGACGAACCCCCCGCGGAGGCCCGCGTGATACGATACGTCCCGCGGGCGGTGAAGAAGGCAAGGAAGAGGAGCAAGAGGGAGCCGGTGCAGCACGGGGCAGAGAACGTGGGGAAGAGGAACATGGGCCCTGCGGATTGGAACAGCGCGCTACTGCCCACGGCGTCCGGAGGTGGGGCGGCTCCATCGCTTACGAGGATTGCGAGGGACGCCACGCTCGACCCCGTTCTCGATGCACTCGAGAAGGTGAGGCGCTCTTTTGTGTTGCCGTTTAGGAAATGGATTGTTCTGCTTTGTGGTGGGGGGTTAACGGCAATTTTTTTGAGGGATTGTACGTGTAATGCAATATTTTCAGAAATTTCGAGGTTACGTTCATTACACCAGTAATATTGAAACATGGCCTTTTTTTTTTCTTTTCTTTTAAACGTAAATATGACGATTTGATCACCTCTCACATGTCAATAGAGAGTTTTGCTACCATGCCGATACCTTGGTGAGAACGTGGTTCTTACGTGATGTGAGTGTGCCGTCCGAGGAGGGCGGTGGGTTGGTGGGGGGAGAGAACTCTCGTGTCTCTTCTCTTTTGCGCAAATAGGAGTTTAGGTATGCCCTCATACAATCTCTGTTGCACAATAGGAGTTTAGGTATGCCCTTATAGAATCACCCCAAATTGCATATACATTGACAAATATCATTTCTTTTTGCCATTTGCTTCTATACTTCCATCTGCTTTCCCTCAGTTGGACTAATTAATAAACTCTTTGATTAAGTATACCCTTCTAAGAAATGGTGTTTCTTTGGAAAGGAGAAACATATAAGAGTCAAATTGGATTATGGAGCACTACTGTTTTTTTTTAGAAAAGTCACGTGTAATTTCACATTATAATACATGCATGGGTGTAGGCGGGAATCAAAGTTAGGGGAGACCAAGTCAGAAGAAGCTATGTTTGTCAATGCAAGCCTAGTGGTTATTAAAACTAGCGATTTTGTTATATAATTCCTGAATGAATTAAAAAAAAAAAGGGTGTTTGCGTGTGTGTGTGAAGGAGGATCCACCTTTGGTTGAGGCTCCCCCTTATTTGAAATAAGGGCACACGAGTCACCATTGGTTTGCATGAAAAATGTGGTGGAAATCGACTTGGGAAACGATTGCTCAAGGATAATCATGGTGACTATCGGATTTTACCTCTTCGTAAACTCCATTTTGTAGGCTAAAGAATTTACTTTGAGATAGAGTTAGTAGGCACTATTTTATGAAAAGGAAGGCGAGAGGAATATTCAACCACTATCGGTCTCTCCCGGTCTCCCACTCTCTTACGTCAGTCCCTCCCACGTCACACTACTCTCGAAGTCCTCATCTGTCTTTCCCTTTGTGTAAACCCGCCAGTCCACACCTACGAACCCCAATACCAATCCATACATCTCCTTCCACCACCACCCCACCGTGGGCAAGCACCAAGGGCAGTACCAGCACTATTCCCACGCCACCACCATCCACTTCCCTGAAGGAAGAAGCATCTTCTTAAGTTCTTACTCTAAAAGAGCCAATGGAAGACCCCTCCACCCTCCCCCATTCCTGCCACCGCCAGAACCACCGCCTCCCCAACGCCCCCGAGGGCTTCCCGCCTCACCCACCGCTCCGCCTCCTTTGCAAAGCCTCCACCGCTGCCGTCCTCGTGTGCGAAGCGATCGCCATCGACGACTCCCCTTCCCCCAGCTACTGCGACATGTACCACGTGTCCGTTGGGCGAACGGAGGCAGTGGTGAGGGCCTTGCAAGGGATCGTGGAGGCTGAGTGCTGCGAGGAGAGCCCCTTCGTTTACTGCAGGGTCATGATCCCCAGGTACCAAGTGGATCCCTCCATTGGTATGAAGGGACGAAATGAACGGATAAAACATGAAGAGGATCGGGAAGGAGAGCGGCGTCAGGATATTTTAACTATAAACATCAAGTTTATTTGATACAAGACAAAAAGTATATCAAGTACTCTATATTTATACATACTAAAGAAAAGAAAAAAAGATCCCGGTTGATCGTGAATGGCCCCACTCTCTTCCTTGAGGTCGGTAAAAAAATCCTGATCGCTTGATCGATTCGTTCTCCTCACGGCGATTCAATCTAATTTCTAGAATGTGATGTAGACCTCCTTCCAATCCCTCTCCAAGAGTCGACGTTGCAGCCTCCATTCTTGGCAGTAGCCCCTATTGTCCGACCTATGATACACCTTTGGATCGCATCCTTCCCGTGCATCTTTCATGCACAACATCACATCCTGCACTACTGCGTGCATGTCACCGATCTTGGCATGCAACATACCCATGAAGTAGTGGGAGATCCCGCTCGATGTTCAGCTCGATCAAGTGGATGTTCCCATGGTTGCAATGCATGAGCACGTGGTTGTGGTCGAGTGCCATGAGTTCGACAAGGGTGTGGTCACGTGAAAAAGAGAGAGGGGGAGGATGTAGGCGAGGAAGGCAATGCTCCGAGCAGGAGAGGTTGCCACGAGCCCATGCAAGGCTGGGATGCTTATGTTGTTTTTTTTTTTACTTTTAAGGGATGCATGCAAAAACGCCTCCCTTCCTTTTTTTTTTTTTTTTTCTGATTCGATGGGGACGGGTCAGGAATTTTTTCCTTTTCCTCTTAAAAGAAATCCAATTTTGAACGTTAAATTAGAAGATAAAAAATCATTGTGTCAGTCGGTCATTCTACGTGGGCATAATGCCACGTATCCTTCCTCGTTGACGATAATTTAAGGGAAAGCATCACTTGCAATTTAGTCGAGTAAAGTAGAGTCCATTTAAGTGTGTAAAGGAAAAATCATGGCTAATATCTCACTAACGGTGGAACAATCAATAACCTCATCTTCATAATCTTATCTTCCTCGATCAGGCTAGCTGCATGACTTTTGTATAAATGTAAATATAGATATATGTATATGAGTTTGATTTTATAAATAAATATAGATGTGAATGACTTTAATTTTAGATATTACATCATTTGTGATTCTTTTATTTAAAGATTTTTTCTTTCAATGCATACAATAGTTAAACATGATTCTTTGTAATGTAATGACCCATCCGTGATTATTTTCTCACTGTAAAGCGCGAGTTAACCAACTAGTTTGATGAAAAGGAAGGCAAGAGGAATATTCAACCACTACAAGAAATTACACTGTTGTCAATGATTTAGTATCAACAATTTAGGTAACCATTAGCAATAAATTATCATTGACCGTTGTTATTAAGAGCAATCGACAATACTCCTCTATTAATTCTCATCTTGAATCCAAGGAGTGGGTAGTTGGGACTATCCACGTCGATTAACAAATTGATGACGTATATAATCATCAACTGTCATTAGAGACAGTCGAAAAAAGTTTACCTAAGTAATCGTCGAATGAGTTACTTCACTCAATGATCTATTAAAAAATTGACGATGTATATAAATATCGACATTTTGATAACAATGGTCAAGAAAAAGGGATATTATTTACCATCTAATGGGCATCTTTACTCGATAATTTATCTTAAATTGTCGACAAATGTCGACCTAAATTCCTGACGCAGCCCCAACTCCCTCCACTTTCCCTGAAATCAGCATCGATCCTCCTCCTCCAACCCAAGCTATCTAGCAGCCTCGGCTCCACCCACTCTCCTCCTTGCACGACAGTACATCCCTCCACCTGCTCCCTCGTCGCAATTCCCCTCCCCCTCCCTTGGCGATCGGCAACCATCACCACCTCCTCTTCCCAACACCACCATTGCCACCTTCTCCTCACCGCACACCACCTCCTACTCATGCCACCGCCGCAGACCACCACCCCCACCCCCTCCTCCTCATCCCACCCCTAACCAACCACCACCACCTCCTCCTGCCACCACCACCTAACCCATCCCCCTCCTCTCCCTCCTCCATTTCCCCCCTTAGCACAAATGTAATTTAATTTTTCCAATGTACTACTAAGGTTTGAATTTTAATTATGAATGGAGTTAAAATGTTTATATGTGCCATTAATTGCATTTGGTTCAATGTTTGATTCAATGTTAACATGAATGCATTGCATTGTCTAAATTAATATTGTTAACATGAATGTTTGGTTCAATGTTTAGCTTAATTATTAGTAATTATTATTTCTGGGGTGCACCCACATCTGTATTGATTAATTGTGAGGTATGCCCATTGTATTTTTGTGTATGCAAGATTTGAGGGAAATTTCATATTATAAGGGAAATTCTGTCAAAATTTTCCAGCTTACAGTTTAGGATTATTTATTTAGGATTTTGATTTTAGGTTTTTGAGTTATGGATTTAGGTTATGGGGTTTAAGGTTTAGGGTTATAGGATTTAGTGTTTTTAAAGTTTAGGTTTTAGTGTTTTTAGGGTTTGGATTTTAGGGTTTAGGGTTTAGTCTTTTAGGATTTGGGTTTCAGTGTTTGGGTTTAGGTTTTACGATTTTTAGGGTTTAGGGTTTTTAGGATTTAGGTTTTAGAGTTAGGGTTTAGTGTTTAGGATTTAGGATTTAGGTTTTAGGACTTTTAGGGTTTAGGGTTTTTAGGATTTAGGTTTTAGGGTTAGGGTTTAGTGTTTAGGATTTAGGATTTAGGTTTTAGGATTTTTAGGGTTTAGGGTTCTCATAAATTTAATTTAGCTAAATTTAAGTTTTGGGTTTAGAAGACAATGAGGTGTGGAGAAATTTATAAATTAATTTTGGAATCAATTTAAATTTTGATACGCACACTTACACAAATTTAGATGCACCTGATGGCAAACAATAGGATTTCTTACCCTTAAGGTATAGGTTGTGAGAGAGATATAATTATACCAAAATACTCTTCCATTTGAAACTTATGATCATGTCATACGGATAATTCGTTAATATATATATACCTCGTATACATGCATGACATGTTGACTTTATGGCATATCATAAGTCTCAATCATCCTCAGTTCAAAGAAGTTTTGAACTAACGAAGATCCTTAAAGATTTGATAACAACTTTGGTGTTAAATGTAGTGCAAAAGAAAATTAGTAGGTTAAAAAATTATGATTCTCATGATTATATGCAATTCTTATTCGCACTAAGGATGTGTGGAGTGATGTCTTGTTGAGTATTTGATTCATTTACAGAGATAAGTTGATATTTTAAAGTCATATGTTTGAAGATATTAGATCTTGAATTGCTAAATTACTGGAATAAACAAATTGTTATCACACTTTGTAAAATGAAGTAAATTTTTCCACATACATTCCTTGACGTGATGGTTCATGTCACGTTTCATCTTGCGAATGAAGCGAGAATTGTTGGACCGTGTGGTATAGATAGATATATCCAATTGAATGATTTTCTAAGAAACTAAAAGATTACGTCCTCAACATAATGGAGAGTCAATCATGGAAGTATATCATGTAAAGGAATGTATTAACTTTTGTGTTATGTACATGAATGAAACAGGCAATCATTTTAACCGACTTGAATGAAATTATGATGGAGAATTTAATGGTAATGATGAAGATTGTCTATCCATATTTGACATCAGAGGAAGGTTGATCCTCTGCAAGTTCATGTTTATCTCGGAAATGGATCAACGATTGGCTCGCTTGTACATTCTGAAGCAAATTTCAGAAGTAGATGCATTTTGCAATGAATTGAAAAAGTCCTTTAATCCATATACATGAGAATTGCAGTTCCTTATTGATTCAAATATTGTGTAAATAAACTGAAAAAAATAGAATGATCCACGATGGATATAAGATTTCAATTTAATTGCTGATATACCTTTGAGATACGGATGTTACCATTCTAATTACATAATAAAATGATTCAAATTCAGAGCATGGTCAATTGATGATACAAAGGTCACACAATAAAATGGAGTCATTGTTAGTTGTGACTTTAGTAACAGTTGTTGTGAGTATTACGGTCAAATTATAGAGATTGTGGAAATGAGTTTCAGGCATGACAACACGATGGTTTTATTCCTATGTGATTGGTTAGATGTTTTCAAAAAAAGGCGTCGGGTTCAAAATAAACAAGAAATATGCTTTCTTAAGTTTAAATAAAAGTCGTCGGATTCTTCATTAATCTGAACCATTCACATTAGCTTATCAAGTGGCACAAGTATTCTACTTGCCAGATAATAGCAAAAGTGAGTGGATAATACCGATTAGAACTCTACCACGTGAACAATATGATGAGGAAAAAGATCCCGACCCATATGTAGAATTTGAAGCATATCAACAAAACCCACAAGACGAAGAAGTTGTCCCTGGTGCAACAATGTATATTGATATATAAGATAATTTTACAAAAGTATTAATTGGTAACTCAAAAATGAAAATAAAATTTAAAAAATTTTTAGTTATCTATTTTGTTTAAATGTCCCTTAAATTTTTCATATTTTTCAAAAGTTCTTTTGTTTTTCAAAATTGAATTTTATTATATTACCTTTTCATATATGTTTCTCACATTCTTGCATCGTTTCTACACCATTTCATCACTATGGTGAGGTTCTTTTATCACTTTCTTTTTTTAAATGTTCTTTTCATGTTATATGTGGAGTGTGTCCACTTAGATTTATTTTATGTGTGGGGTATTTCACTATATGGATGATATATTTAAGTTTTTCTTTTGTGATTATGTAGGGGTGTGTCTACTATACATGATGCATGTTGCATAAGATGAAGGGAAAGGGGAAGGGAAATAGAGGGGGGAATGGGAAGGAAAAGAGGAGGATGGAAAATGTTGGGGGGGGGATGGGAGGAAAAAGAAGAGGAAGGGACATGGAGGGGGGAAGAGAATGTGAAGAAGAAGGGAAAGGAGAAAGGAAGTAGGTTCGATCATTCTTCATTTATTCAGTTCAGAGATCGTTGTGATAACAATAATGATGAGTGGTGTTGGAGGTGTAGGTGCCCCCAACATGATTTCTACATTTAGACATAGTTTTCTTTTATATATATTTTGTACACACTTTATTATTTTAATAAAATTTTCATTTTAAATGTCATTTTGTATTTTGAATATCATTGCTTTTGTTTCGGATATGTGATTTTATTTAAAGGATTTTAAATTGTTTATATAGGTAGTTTGTAAACAAAACCTTTTAAATTTTAAAGAGAAAGATCATTCTCATCCTATAGATAGAGAATAATTTGACATTCATTACTTTATTATTCTCGACTTTATATAGCCGACGATAATATAACAATTTCGTCGGTTACATTAGAATCGTCGACAATAGGAAAAATATATATTCCTGTCTAACAAATAGTCGAGTATAGCATATTTCACCGTCGACAAAATCCTTTTGCCACTGTTTGAAACGGTCAATAAAAATACCATGGAGGGTTACTTTTGTTCCGTCGATGACATAAAATTATCAATAAAATGTAATCGTGACGCAACATTTTACGACTCAAATTATCAACCGTTTTATCCTTGTTGCCGACGATTTGATAAATATTCTTGTAGTGTACGTTTGATGTTGGAGAATTTCCGACATGCAAACGTTGGATACGGATAAAGTGAATGAAAGAAAATGGTGAAGGAATAAACTTGCCTTTTTAGCTTATCTTTTTCTGGTTTGGCTAGGATGAAATACTCAAAGAGCGGAGAAATTTAGTCTACATTTGATATGGGATGGTATTATTTTAGGATAAAATTAAGGTGGAATAAGTATACAAGGTATTTAGTTGATAAGATTGTAATAATTAATATATTAGTTTTGTGAGAAAGTAGAGACAGTGAATTTTGTTAGAAAGGGGAGTGGGTAGATTTTGATGTGATAAATTATGATTAATAAAAAAAAATTTTTAAATTATATCCCAGAAAAGAGAATATTATTAAATTTTAATATGATAATCCTCATATTCCATACACATCATCCTAAGCCAATTCTTATCCCGGTTGGTGTCTCCTGTTCTAGTTGCTATCCCAAAAGTAAACGCAGCCAGAGATATGATTCGTTCCGGTTAGGAACTTGGAAAATGAGACAGCTTGGAGGTAGGTTCCAATTCCCTTATCCAAAACACATATAAGGTCCTGCATGAGAGATATTGACCGTTGATGACAAAAAATAGAAAAAAAACGACAAGAGAAGCTTTGGGTCCGGGTCCCGGCCCCGGTTTTTGGGACTTGACCCTTTCTTTTGATGGGAGATTAGATCTTTGGGTGGCAAATTCACTCAATTTTAGAGAGATATTGGGATTAAGACATGATATTTTAGTAATGTACTGATAGTATTGAGTAGTTCCAACCATTCTTTGGGACTTTTTTTGTTTCTTTTTGGGGAGGGATGAAGTTCACACAAATTTTTGAATTTTTTCCAACATGAAGGGATGGAATTCTCCATGGAAACGAAACTCTATAGCCAAGTAAACATTTGCTGACAAGTTAACAATCCCTCTATGTCTAAAGGTGTTTATAAATTAAATAACAAAAAACGTGCGCGCGCACGCCCCGTTCTTGGAAGTATATAGCCTTCACGTGCTTTCCCAAAATTGTGTAGTGTAATGAACAGAATCCTAAGGCAATCTTTTCTCTGGAGAGGATTACTTCCAATTTGGAGCAGTTTAAGATGGTCACGTGTCAAATGTATTTGGTGAAAAGACAAAGCTGCTTCAGCTGACTCTTCAGGGGAATCTCACGTGATTATCGAACCCCGTATTAGTTTGTATTTAGATCTGAACCGTACGTTTCCAATTGGATGTCTCGAGATATCTGCCTTCATATCTCACCTCGGCCTACTCCCGATGCTCCCCTCGTCCCTGAAATGTATCTACTATCTCACCGGAGACTGTAACTTGTTAAATAATCAATGTTTACGAAGAGAATCAGCTTGCAAATTTATCACAAGGTACATGTTGCTGTTATTTCACAAGAGGGTTTTTTTTTAATGGTCTAGAAGTCTATTTGGCATTCCCTGTGAATCAATCCTCCGTCTAAATGTAAAGGTGGAAACTTAAATCTGGATCTCTTGAAGCAAAAGTCACTTTCATGCTTTAAGGTTAAATATTTCGCAGGTACGAAGCTGGATTCATTATCCTTAACCAAAGATTTCGTGGATTCGGAAAAAACAAAAAGGATCCATTGAAATTTGTAATCCAACACCGTTTCTGACATATCGGGAATTTTTCTGCCCATAACTATCCTTTTCAATGCATTTTTGTGAGAGGAATTGGGATCACCTCCCATCCCATTGTCAAAATCACGCAGCCCGTCTCCTCCCACAGCGACTCTTCACAAGGGGATTTGTGCCCTATCTGATATTTTTTTGCAATTGTTCCATTTTTTTTTATCATACATAATTGAGCAAAGTAGCAAGCAATATGTAAATAACTTCAAGATATCATTTTTCCAATATTGTGCCAGACATAACTTTTTACACTTACGTTAGTGACGCTTGTAGAGACCATATCTTCTTCCATGAAAGGCATAAATGGAGCAAGATTATCGGTTTGGATTTCACTCTTACTTGAAAAAGAAATTGGATTCTTTTTGATGCTTTAGATGAGCAATACAAGTCAAGTTCTCATGCAGAGTTGATTTCTCTTTGCGTTTCTCTCAGGCATGGCGCAGGACTACTGAAGTGGCTTCAAGAATTTTGGTGAAAAGGCATCGCAACTCTCAAGTTCGGCTTCTAAGGGATGTTGACTAGGGGCAAAAGTGTACGTGGAAAGGCCTTCAACTTTATCGTTACTTCACAGATCCTTTTTGCAACCTTTTCCCCGCCTCTTCCTTGTCCATGAGAACGGAGAGAGATGTCGAAGCCCTTTTATTCTCGAAACATGATTTAATTTCCATATATATAAGAATCTTGCTGAAATAAGAAATGAAATTGTTTCAGAGACTCCTGCTAACTAATATTAGTTGTATACAGTCATGTTCTTTTAAGATTATTGTATTTCATTTCGGAGAATGAAACGTATGGAGTATTCCTTTTCCAACCCTCTACTTTTTAGGCAACAATGCCGAGGATATGAAATGCAATGAATTCTCTGCGTCTCAGTACTAGGAGAAACTTACTAAAGGATATGCTCCCATCAAATCATTAAACGAGGAATAAAATAAAAATTATAATGCAATAAAGATGAAAAAAAAATCCAAAATAAGGGTAAAATAAGAAACAGCCATCTCGAAGTGTAACCCATTCAATATAATGCACAAAAAAAATGGTTAACATCCGATCATAATACTCGGAGCAGCGGCCCACCCCCCCCCCCCCCCCCCCCCCACCGTTCTCACCTCCCTATCGTTCCCCTTCATCAACCTTTTCTTCGCAATCTTTTGTAGCCCAACACACATTTTCTACGATCCCACAAAGATCTTTTCTCCGGGAGCAATGGGCAATAAAGATGCGTCGCAAGTAACCCAATGATTGTCTAAAAGGTTCAAAGTCTATTTCTCTGTGTGCGTATGTCTATAAATATAATCAAATAATAATAAGTATTATGAATGTCATTTCAATGCCTATTAATTATAAAGTAATCAACTGAATCTAATTTGAATAAGATATAAAATACATCAAGAAGGATGTGATTTTATTTAAAATAAATGTACAAAAATCTATTTTGTATTTTATAATTTTTTGATGAGTAGAATGGCAAATCACCTACAGTAATTAAAGTTTATTTTATATAATTGTTGTTTAATGAGGGGGGTTATGGTTCCCACGAAACCTTGGAAAAATTCAGAATTAGTCACCCCCATTATGACTTGAGAAAAGGGCATAGAGAGAGACCTAGCGACAACAAGAAGAATTTCTTGCACTACAACAATATTAAGTATTGACGACCATTAAAAATGATCAGCAATATTTAAATAATCGTCGAGAAAAAAAGGTCGAGGAATATATTGTCGCTATTAGGTTTTCTTTATCGTTTTAAAATAATATTGTCAGGAAAAAGATGGATCATCACTCGACGTTTGATTATTTCTCTCGTCTGTTTTCAAACATTTGGTTATTGCCACTTTCTTGATCGTTCTAAATAAACGGCCAACAAAAATATTTACTTCTACCGATATTTAAGCGGTCGACTAAGATCATATTCTCGACTGTTTGTCAATAACGGTCGAGAATATTAATATTGTCGATGTTTCTTAAATAACAGTCGAAAATATTAATATTGCCATCCATTAAAAATGATCACGAGAGCATTTTTTTCTTTAAATATGTTTAATTTATGTAGAAGACATGTAAAGAGCTACAAACTTAGTAAAAATATAATCAATCACACAACTTAAAATATTTTTCCATCTAATTAAAACACACAAAATCAAAATAAAAATTTCATATATAAAATAACGTATACAGAGTTCATTACAAACGATAATATATACAAAAAATAAAATCATGCTGCGGCACCAATGCCTTCAGCACCGCTACAACAAAAATCATTATCATCACTACGATCTCTATACTGATGAAAGGACTGGTGATAAGGTGACATGACGGTCTGGTAGGCCTCCTCTACTGTCAGTGACTACTAAACTATAACAGAGTTGGCATCTTCAGGAGAATGTATTAAGTTGATCATATTATCCTAAAAGATATTGAATTAAATTAAATAATTTCATTTAATTATATAATTACGAAATCAAATAAAAATATTATCTTTTTTAACTTGTCTCTGTTGGTATGTGTCATGAAGTTACTCTATTTCCATCATCACTCATCTTGTTATGAGTGGCTTTATATATTCTCATTCGATCAAGCTGGGCACCTTAATGCATGGTGGATTACAATAATTTGAAAGAGTTAATTTTAACAAAATTAGAAATTTTTGTAAGATTTAAAAGAAAATAATAATTAAAGATACTTATGTACATATATGGATTTCATTGAGGTATCATTTATTAACTTAGAAATTAGTTAAATAAATGATAACATATGAAATACTTTTACTTGTGTCATTGGATCATGTCAATGCTCGCACGCTTCCTCCAAAGTGTGCGGTTGTATTAAAAGAAGCGCATTATGCAATGCATCATCATGATTCATGTTCTTAATACTAAAAAATATAACTGTAATATTAGAAATAATATTTGAATTATTGTAAAGAAAATAAACAAATACAGTTAAAATCTATCTTTTACCTTATTCTTCATCTCCAATCTTTATAAATCTTCGCTGCATGCTTAAGAATATATTTGGCGATTTTCGAATCATCACCTCAACCGAAGGTGACCTACATTAATTAGAGCACATAAATTGTTACATAATTTAAACTTATATAAAGTAATGTACATTAGTTATTAATTTTTACCAATTACCTTTAACTTTTGAAAGAGTTGCATTTTCAACTCCTTTAGCACCTTCCTCCAATCGAAGTAGGACAGTGGGATGATCACCTTCGTCAACGTATCCAGTCTGCTGACGAATGGAGGATAATCCACTGCTTCCCCCGCTGGTATGATCCACATTGAAATGCAGATCCCACGCGAAATTTTCTCTAAGTCCTTGTTCCGCGTGGGACCTCTTCCGCTACATGCACCTATAAGACAGAATTATAACATAAAATTAAATAACAAAGAAATAAATAAATAAATCGTAACATTTACCAAACCTTAAATTTATACGTAAACTACGGAAGGGTGGTGGTAGTGCAGAACATTCCGGCTGAGAAGGATATAGGTCAGCCGTCCGCTCTTGAAATGATCCGTTGGTTTTTTAATCGGATAAGACATCTGGAGTTTCAGTCAGATGTCTGTCCAGATGTCTGAGCATAGGCCTGGACGTCTGAATGTGGGTAAAATCGAAACATATTTTCCCTCCACGCACGGGTGACGCGCGGACATTCTCTTTCTCCTATCGCCTCCCACCCGAAACCCTAACACCCGAACCCTAAAAGCTCCCTATTTGAGCCCCCCTCTCCTCACCACCCTCACCACTAGCCACCACCTCTAGCCGTCCTCCCCATGCAGCTGCGGCAAGGAGGAGTGAGGTCGAGCAAGGATCGACGAGGGAGAGCTAGAGAGAGAGAGGGTGAGCGAGAGAAAACAAACAGGAGAGAGAGGAAGAGCGCGAGAGAGGAGGACCAAGGTCGGTGGACCTTCGAGGAGCTCGTGTGGAGTTGGAGAGCCTCGTGCGAAGATCGGAGGAGCTTCAGTGGAAGCTCAAGGAAGCTTCAACGGAAGATTGGCGAAGCCCATGCGGCTGGCGGCGGGCACGTGCAGGAGGAAAAGGGGCTCGGGGAGGTGGCCTCCCGACCCTCTGCAGTTGTTGAAGCTGCTACGATGCACTGCGGGTGGCATTGCGAGGAGAGTAGCGTTGCGGATGAGGTTCTAGTACTGGAAAAGTTCCAATATCAGACGTTTGGAGCAACGACCAAACATCCGCAACGACAACAAGACGTCTGGGACTGGAGCTAGACGTCTGAAAGCACATTGAGTGCTAAGGTAAGTCGTGCTGCATGAGATCTGCCCATGCAGACTCATGCAGGAGCTAAAATGGGGCCTATGATCTGTGCACAGGTGCAGAGCGTCGGGAAGGAGCAAGGTGCGCACTTCGAGGTGATTCTGGATGTCTGACTGCGTCACTGGACGTCTAGAAGTACTGCAAGTACTTCCATACGACCGAAGGCTTTGTCCGACGTCTGGAGCTGCCCCCAGACGGTCGCGGAGGGATCCGAACATCTGAGGAGACCGCGAGAGACACAAGGTAAGATCTGACGTCTTTTAAGACATCTAGGAATAGTCCCAGAAGTCTGATTTTGGACAGTGACCGCATTTTTGGCCTGTTCAGGGCCCAAACAGAATCAGTTTTCCCCAAACGAAGTACCGCTATTTTCCACTCGAGTTTCTCTACGTGTTCGTGTTAAGTACCTACTGTTTTGAGCTCTTCTAATGTAAAATAGTCGCTGGTATAGGTTACCAGCCAGTGGCATGTTCGGGGCCTGTGGAGATGGCGAGATCTACAGTGTAGGCCCCCATTCCTCCCGTGATACTAGGTAGAATGGTTTATTATAACATTAAGATTTAGACAATGAAAGAGTCTATTTAGAATACTTGAATAAACCTTAGGATGAAACATGAACCCTAGGTTAGAAACAAATGAGAATAGTTGAGCTGCTCTGTTTATTTGAGATGCATGTTAAAATACGAGTTGCCTATGTCAGCATGGTTAGAATACTTGAATAAACCTTGGGATGAAACATGAAACCTAGGGTAGAAACAAATGAGAATAGTTTAGCTCCTTTGTTTTTTTGAGATGCATGTTAAAATACGAGTTGCCTATGTTAGCATGGTTAGAATACTTGAATAAACCTTGGGATGAAACATGAAACCTAGGGTAGAAACAAATGAGAATCGTTTAGCTCCTTTGTTTTTTTGAGATGCATGTTAAAATACGAGTTGCCTATGTTAGCATGGTTAGAATACTTGAATAAACCCTAGGATGAAACATGAACCCTAGGGTAGAAACAAATGAGAATGGTTGAGCTGCTCTGTTTATTTGAGATGCATGTTAAAATACGAGTTGCCTATGTCAGCATGGTTAGAATACTTGAATAAACCTTAGGATGAAACATGAACCCTAGGGTAGAAACAAATGAGAATGGTTGAGCTACTCTGTTTATTTGAGATGCATGTTAAAATACGAGTTGCCTATATTTGAATGAGAAATTAATTGTGAAATCACAAGTTGCATGTATATGATTGAGAATTAAATGGTGAAAACACAAGCTGCCTGTATATGGATAAGGAATGAGTTATGAACCATGAGATCTGAATACTGATAAATGGAACGAATGCGGTACCTGAACCCTACGGGGAATTGAGAGGAGAACTCCTGGATATGGAAGGGAACTCTGTGTGTAGACGGGAAGTGAGTTGGCCCTTGTGTACGTGGTACCAAGGAGCACAGTGGTTCTTTCAGTGTAGAACGAACCTAGCCGCCCTTGGGTTGAGACCCGGGGTTAGGATTGACCACTCTACACCAACTCCCGTAGGCCCTCCCGTACGTGATACAGAGGCATGCTACTAGTGTAGGGAGGGAGCTAGCCACCCCATGGGGCCAAGGGTTAAGCTAGCCACCCTACATCGACTTTGTTTGGCTAGCTAGGCAAACCGAGGTAGTCGGACGAGAGTATGCGGACTCTGGAGGGGCGAGACCCCTATTTGGTTCTGAAGGGCAAGACCCCTGTTCTGAGAGGGCAAGGCCCTATGTTGTTCCGTGTTGTACTTTAGGCATACCCACTAGCGGAAACGACTAACCGCGTGTTAGTGCGGGGTAGCTACCCATGTGCTAATCATGCGTACCGTAGTCACCGTTACGTCTCGACAGTGACCTCAGGGTGGTTGACTGGGTGTATGACTATCCCGGGGGACTCTCCTGGCCAGGAGAGCACCACGTGTGCCTTCTACTCCATAGAAAAGTCTACAATCAAGATCGTTCCCATGAGGAACATGCAAGATCAAGAAATACTGGGATCCTTGTGAAATAAATGAACTAGAAATACATAGAGGAGATAAATAGAAATGAGAATAAAAACCTGGTCTCTTGTTTTACTTTACTTGCACATAAACAATGTAAATACCACTCTACTCAGCGTTCGCTGACTCTGTCTTTTCGTAACCATGTCCAGGACCAGTAGTTGAGCAGCCTGAGTTTCCGGCTGTAAAGGGTGCTAAGCCCAGTCGAGCCTTGCTGTAATCGTTTCTTTCCAGCTCTTTCATTTTTCTGCTATTGTAGTGAGTAATAGACATCTATTTTACTGTTCCTGTTACTTTTTGCCTTCTTTTTCCACTATGTTGTTGTGGTGGTATGTACTATTTTGAGATAGTCGGCTCTACTTTCCTTTACCATTTCGCTTTTCCTTCTGCTTAGTTATAATGTATGTGTGGATGTGGTATTATTTTCTGCTTTTGATTATTTCTCGTTGTACGACTAGGTCTTGTAACAGCTCTGGCTGATCATCCAAGCCAACATCCTCCTCATCAACTGAAGTACTATCCTCCTCCTCCACATCGGCAATCTCATCCTCCTCGTAGTCAGAATCCTCTGCTGGTAGATTCGTCGGAAGATGCATTGAACTCTTCCCCTTCCCCCTACCTCCTCCCCCCTTACTCTGAAAATATCAAGCCACATCTTCAGGCCTCAAAAATGGCTGGCGAGGTGCCTGGGGCTGAGTGGGCAACTGTCGGCGGTGAGCCTGAGGCTGAGGCTGCTGGCGGGGAGCTTCAGTCTGCTGGGAGGCCTAAGTCTCCACCCTGCGACTCCTATTAGCCTTCCTTTTTAAAATAACCTGCGTAAAAACATCACAATAATTTTTTTTAAAAAAAATTCTACAGCATTTCCCCTATATATTGTGATATTTCAAAAATACTGTATAAAATAAGCATACAAATAAATGAAAATGAAATAAACATATATAAATGAAACTAAAAATGAAACGATATCCCCCTTCCCCTTCCCCTTCCTCCATTTCCCTTCCCCTCCCCTCTATTTCTCTTATCTTCCCCTTCATTTCCCTCCACTTTTCGCTTCCTCTTTCTTCTCCTTCTCTTTCTTCCTTCTCCTTCCCATCCCTCCATTTCCCTTATCCTCCCCTTCATTTCCCTCCACTTCTCCCTTCCTCTTTCTTCTCATTCTCTTTCTCCCTTCCCCTTTCCCCTTCCCATCCCTCCATTTCCCTTACCCTCCCCTTCATTTCCCTCCCATTCTCCCTTCCCCTTTCACCTTCTCTTTCTCCCTTCTCATTTATCCTTCCCATCCCTCCATTTTCCTCCACCTTTTCATACCTCTTCACTTTTCCTCCATTCTCCCCTCCATTTCCATTTCTCCTTCTTCTTATCCACATCCAACATAAAACATTCAATATACAAAAAATAAATAAATGCATTATTTCACACAAAAAATAAATCTAAGAGTGTACACCCCACACAAAAAATAAACCTAAGTGGGTACACCCCACAAAAAAAATAAACCTAAGTGGGCACACCCCACATTTAACATGATAGCATTTTAAAGAAAAAAGTAGTAAGAAACTCACCGTAGTGACGAAATGATCCACAAACTGTGCGCAAACAATAGAAGAAAGTGAAGAACCTATATGAAAAGGCAATAAAATAAATTTCAGTTTTAAAATATAAATGAATATAAGCTTTAATAAAAGATAAAATAATTTAAAGGAAATTTAAACAAAATAGACAATTAAGAATTTCTTAAATTATTTATATTTATGGTTATGAATTAATACTTTTGACAAATTACCTTATATGTCAATGTTAGTTGCACAAGGGGCAAGTTCTTCACTTTGTGGGTTTTGTTGATATGCTTCAGATTTAATATTTGGGTGTAGATCTTTTCCCGCATCATATTGTTCATGCGATTGAGCTCTAATTGGTATAATCCACCCATTTTTGCTATTATCAAGCGTGTAGAATACTTGTGCTACCTGACAAGTCTGATGATTGAAGGATGCGACGGCTCTTACTTAAACTTAAGAAACTGTGTTTCTTATCAACCTTGAATTCAATGTCTTCTTTAAAAACACCAAACCAATCACACTTAAATAGAACCACCTTACGGTCAAACTTGAAACTCATTTCCACAATCTCTTCAATTTGACTGTAATACCCATCACAACCAATGCTTAGGTCACAACTGATGACAACTCTCGCCTGTTGCGTAGCCTTTGCATCATCAAGGGATCGTACTCTAAATTTGAAACTGCTAATTATGTATCCCAAATGGTGACATCTGTATGTCAAAGGTGTATCCGCAATTATATCAAAATCCTGTACCCACCGTTGATCCTCATCTTCTTTCAGCTTATTTACACGATCCTTGAACCAATCAAGGAACGGGAAAGTTGTGTGTAGATGACACAGATGATTCTTTGAATTCATTGTAAAATTTATCCATGTCTAGAATTTGCTTCAAAAAGTACAAGTGTGCCAATTGTCGGTCCATTTCCGAGATGGGCTTAACCTCTGTCCGGAAGATCGACCTTCCTCCAATGTTAAAGATTTACAGACAATCTTCATCATTAGCATTAAATTCTCCTTCATAGTTCCATTCAAGGAGATTAAATCAATTGTCTGTTTTATTCATGTACATAGCACATAAATTAATGCATTCTTCTACAAGATAGCCTTCAATGATTGCCCTTTCTGGCTTAACCTTATTCAAGATATAATCTTTTAGTTTCTTTAAATATCATTCAATTGGATACATTCACCTGTACTACACGGGTTTAGCAATTCTCGCTTCATTCGGAAGATGAAGCGTGACATGAATCATCATGTCGAAGAATGCAGGCAGGAAAATCTGCCCCATTTTACAAAGTGCGATCACAATTCGTTTATCCCAACAATCTAGTAATTCAGGATCTAATGTCCTTGAATAGATGAGTTTAAAATATCTACTTATCTCTATGAAACAATCGACTAACGGATCAGGCATCACTCCACGTATAGCAAGTGGGACTAAGATTTGCAGGTGTACATGAGAATTATAACTTTTTAACCCAGTAATCTTCTTTTGCGCTTCATTTACGCAATGTAAAAGCTGCGATGAATACCCATCTGGAACCTGAATGTTTTTGAAAAACAAGAAAATCCTTCGCCACTACTCTCCGGTAAGACTGTATATATCTTCTGGAAAGTGACTCTCCTTCTTCAATGTGCAACTCAAGATGAATGCCCAAAATTTTCATATCATTCCTTGTTTTAACTGTGTCCTTCGAGCTATCTGTTAAGTTTAATACATCAAGAATATTTTCCATTACATTCTTCTCGATATGCATAACATCTAAATTGTGTCGCACTGTCAAATCCATCCAAATGGATGTTCCATAAAAAATATGCTTTTCTTCCTAAACTCTAAAAGCCAAGTCATTCTTGAACCGACAACCCAAACGTATTTCTCCAAACTATTGCAATGTCTCCATGATTTTCATCCCTGATAGCCTAATAGAACATGCACTGAGTTTATTCTTCGGATTCCTCGACGAATATCGACATGCTTTACCATCAAATCTATCCTTGAATTGTGACGTTTACCATCTGTGTTCAATGGGAAAAAATCTGCGGTGCCCTAAGTAACAAAACATCTTGCTTTTAGGCAATCTCAGGTGATGAGTATCATCCATACAGATTGGACATGTGAACTTCCCCTTCGTACACCATCATGACAAATTCGCATATGCTGGAAAGTCATTTATTATCCACAATAATGCTGCGTGCAGCTGGAAGAATTATTTCTTCTGTACGTCATATGTTCAAACACCACTGTACCACAAGACTTTCAGTTCATCAATCAAGGACTGGAGATAAACATCTATTTTATTTCCTGATTGCTTGGGTCTTGGGATAAGGAATGTCAACATCATGAATGCAGATCGCATGCATAGCCATTGAGGTAAGTTGTAAGTTACCATGACCACCGGCCATATGGAATATGATGGATACATGCACTTGAATGGCTCGAATTCATCGCTTGCAAGACCTAGTCTCACATTTCGTTCCTCCTCTGCGAATGATGTGTGATTCTTGTTAAATCTGGTCCACTCATCAGAATCTATTGGATGACAGATGCGTCCATCTTTTGATTTACAATCTTCATGGCATGACATCAATTTTGTTGTTTTACTAGAAATGAATAGGTGTTGTAGTCTAAGGATCAGTGGAAAATAACGGAGAACCTTCTTCGGTTGTTTCTTCCCGTCGGTGTTTGTTGACTTATCTACCTTATACCTCTCCTCACTACAATTAGTCAACCCTAAATACTCATTTCTGTATAGGACAGTTATTATAACAGGCATCAATCTTCTCGCATTTCAGTCCAAGACCATGTATATGCTTCTTCGCATCATACCATGACTTAAGATACCCAACAGGATTATTCAGCATATCTCCAATGAATTCCAGAACCTCACACATTAATTTCGCTATAGCTCTATTCATAACTTTCATCTGAAATAATTTCAGAAGGAATGACAACTTTGATATTGACGTTATTTCAAGAGCAATAGGATCCTCTGCTGCCTTGACTGCATCGTACAACATATTACAATCCTGTAATGTCTCACCGTCATCTGCATCCTCATGGTCTGCTGCTCTCATATCATGTAACATTTCATCCAATTCATCTCCTTGATAATCATCACTTCCTTCAAAGACTTCAATTATCTCATTTCTATCTTCTCTCATTTGCTCATCATGAGCTGTTCAATTTACGTAATGTTGCCACCAATCGTTACATATCACATGCTTCAAAACTGTGTCTCGATCATAGAAAAACCTATTCAAACAGTGTCTACATGGGCATAAAATCAGTTGAACGAATTCACCTCGCCTAAATGCCTTCCTATCATCATGAAATGCCCATTCCATAAACGAAATCACTCCACTCTTATATTCATGGTAATTCGAATTCCTCATACCGATCCATTACATATCCATGATAATTAACTTAAATGTAAAAAACAACCACTTATAAGTTGGACTCGAATAAGGAAAAAATGTGTATTTTAAGATCATTCATAAGTTAGACTTGAATAAGGAAGAAATATGTATTTTAGGAAGATTTTCACTTGATAGCCCATCCTTAAATATTTGATCACAACATTACTTCTTACATGCAACCAATGTTCGGAGAAATTTCGGCAGCATTTCCCCGCACTTCTCCAGTATACGCTCTAAGACTAACCTTAACTACATCCCCAATAGCTCCCACTAATGGACGCTTCGGGAATGAAGCCAAAGTTAGTTGGTATACCAGAGAAGAGCGAAAAAATGCGACCGAAATTTCTCTAAATACTAGCTACATGCAAGAAATAACCCTAAGTTGTGATCAAATCTTCAATGACCTCCCTTTGTTCAGAACTTCTTTAAACAAAGGATAACACTTATGGCATGTTGTTAGCGCGGCGAAAAGGAGTTTTAAAATGAAGTGTTATAATATAGTCGAAATTGCTTTGAAAACAATTACAATTTTTTTATTACTCAAAAAGATTCCGAGGTCAAACACAGGGAGCAATATGGGATTTAGAAATCAAGATCACAATCTAAAGTAAAAGAATTTACAATAATAACAATATCAATGTGTGTTATAACCGAGCATTAAGCATCGTTTAAGACGTCTGGGAAGTGATCCAGACGTCTGGAAGCCTTCCCAGACGTCTGGAATTAAATTTTTTCGGCGTACGGTTTGCATCTGCGCTCATGGGCGTGCAGAATGAACCCGCCGCCTGCCTCCTTCTCTTTCCTCCCTCCTTGCAGACACAGCCTTTCCTCTTTCTCTCTCCCCGCGCTGCCTTCAAATACGCCTCTCCCTCACTCTCACTCCACCGCCTTCTTCTTCTCCCTGTCAGCGAGAGAGCGAGTGGGCGAGAGCGACAGCAGCAGCTGCAGCGAGTGCGTGAGGCGAAGGGGCTGTTGCGAGAGGAAGAGGGAGCTTGACCCCGAGGGTGCGAGCTCGCCGGGTCAACTAGAGCTGACCGGCGGGTGAGCAGCGAGAGTGTGGTGCCGCGGAGGAGCTGCTGCAGCTCAGGCAGCAGACGGGCGATGCACGGTACGGCCGTGCACTGCGGGCGGAGGGCGAGAAGGTTCTGATTCTGGGAAAATTTCCCAGAATCAGACGTCTGGACTTTCGTCCAGAAGACAAAGGAGACGTCTGGAGGAAGGTCCAGACGTCTGACAGGTACGTTATTTTTACCTCCTTTCGCGTGTACTGCCATGCAGCCGTTCTGCCGAAGTCTTCTGCACCCTTTCGTGATGAGAGCGGGCGTGTGTGTGTGTAGGACTTGTTCGGGAAGGCGTAAGGGCTCGCCATCCTACACAGATCAGACGTCTAGGCACAGCACCAGACGACGGAGAGGGCCTCCATACGTCCGAGGTGACAATCGGACGTCTGGAAACTAAGTCCAGACGGTCCAGCGAGCTTCTGGACGTCTGAAGGACTGCGCAGATCAAGGTATGACCTGAGCTACCTTTCAAGACGTCTGGAAGAAGTTCCAGACGTCTGATTTTGGACAAACTGGTTGTTTTTGACCCGTTTAGGGTCCGTTCGGAGTCTGTTTTCCGCGTTTCAAGTTTCGTTCTTCTCAGATTTAGTTCCTCTACCTGTTTATAGTAATTGTATACTATTCTAGGTAACTCCTTATGTTGATCCTTGTGTTAGGACCCTGTTCCGTTGCGGCTCTGGGGGTTGCAGAGGCACGCGGGATTTCCGATCACGCCCCCAGTACTCTCAGTTTTGCGGGTAGAGTGGCCCTTTAATTTATTTACCAAAAATTATACACTTATGAAACAATTAATAGATTCTAGGGCATTGCATGAACCCTAGGGCTGAAAAATTAGATTGAATGATAGATCCAAGGGTATTGCATGAATCCTAGGACTGGAAAACTGGATTGAATGATAGATCCTAGGGTATGGCTGAATCCTAGGACTGGAAAACTAGTTGAATATATATACATTGCAGTCTTGGAAAAGTAGAAAGGAAATGATAACTGCCTGTAAATTGGTTAACAGCTGGTTGTTTGTGAATGAATAATTATTATTGAGAACATGGGTTATATATAAAGCTGGAACGGTGAACCCTAAATTGGCTGAGTTAAAAGAGCATGAACCTTACGAGGAATAAGGAGCAGAACTCCTGGAAAGTGAATGGAATAGAATTGGGGAAGTGAGCTGGCCCTTGAGTAGGAGAGCAACTGTCCCCCTATTTAGTGCAGAGCGGAGCTAGCCACCCTAAGGACCCGGGGTTAGGTCTGGCCACTTTGTACCGACTTTTGGCCCTCGTGTACACAGTACCGAGGAGAGTTACTAGTGTAGGGAGAGCACTAGCTACCCTACAGGCCCCGGGGTTCTGCTAGCCCTCCTACACCGACTTGTTAGGCCTACTGGGCAAACCAGGGTAGTCAGGCGAGGGTGTGCGGACTGTGGAGGGAAAGACCCCTGTTTTGTTACTGTGGAGGGGCTAGACCCCTATTACTGAGAGGGCTCCGCCCTATACAGGTTCCGTGCTGTGCTTTGGGCGCACCCGTTAACGGAAACGACTGACCGCGTACCAGTGCGGCGTAACTACCCGTGCGTTTATCGCACGTGCCGTAGTCATCGTTATGTTTGTCAGCGACCTTGGGGTGGTTGACTGACGGTAGGACCACCACGGGGGACTCTCCCAACCAGGAGAGCACCACATGTTACTTCTACTTTTCGGAAAAGACTGCAATCAAGATCGTTCCCACGAGGAACATTCGAGATCAAGAGAAAGATCTGAGAAATAATTCAATAGTGAATAAATGGAAAAATTAAAGCAAGAAATTAAAAAATATAATAGCTACTGTCCACCTTACTGTTTCTTTTAGATTTTAGTTGCCACTCTACTCAGCGTTTCGCTGACGTGTCACCTTTGTTACCTTTTCAGGACCAGGTGTTGAGCAGCCAGAGTCGACGGTTGCAGAGAGCGCTGGGCCTAGTAGAGCCCAGTAGTGTTACTGTGTAGTACCCACTGTACTTCTCTTCCTGTTGTAGTGAGTAGTTTCCGTTACCTCTATACTCTTTTCATTGTAAGCTCCATGTTTATGTATATGTTTATTTCTTTACTGTTGTGGTGTATACTGTAGTTTTTCTTTTCTTTACTGCTGTATTTTGTTACTGCTAGTTATATACATGGTGAATGTGGTTTATCTTACTGCTCTTTTGGTTACTTTCTCGTTGGACGACTAGGTCATGGGATCAGTCAAGTCGATCCGATTCTCGTATCTCGTAGGGATTCGGGAACCGGGTCGTAACAATGTGCAAAAAGAAGGGAGTAAAATGATGATTTAGATCACCAAATACTCCTACAATATCAACTAAGGAACTTAATGTATATGTATGAAATGAAAGCTCAAATCTGTCGTTTGATTTGGAAATCAGGCGGCTTAAAGTCTGATGTTCTGCTTTGTGCTACAGCTCTTCTTCTTCTACTACTCTTTCTTTCTCTGATTCTTCCTTTCTTCTGTAACCTATTCCTCTTCAGACCTGCCTCGTCTTCTTTCTCTGCTTTCTCAGCTACGACCTTCTCTTCTTCTCTAAGCCTTCTTCTTCTCTGGCCCTTCAGCACTTCTGAATACGGCTAAGTGTCAAAGCCAAGCTTCCCAGGGCAAAACCCTTCCCCTGCCCATGCGAGTCTCCTCTCTTTCTCTCTTAGGATCCACTCTCCCAAAGCCACGGGTAATCGGGTTATCGAATTCAGGCGCGTACCAGGGTCCAGGCTCACCGATGTGCGGTGGTGAGCGAGGAGTGCAGGTCGGGTTATCTAGTCGAACCAGGTCCGCGTGTACGTGTCACGAACGAGGCCAGGTGAGAGGGACCTCACCCCGTGAACTGAGGCTAATAGCTTATGCGACTTTTTCAATTTATTCTCCTTATCACGCTTTGTAGCCGACAATGTGAGACTATCCGCATCCCTCTCCTTCACGCACGTCTGCAACAAGGGGTCTTCTCCTCAATTGCCTCAGCTGCTGGGCTTGCGTCTTCAATTGACTGCCTGGATTTGTTTGAGAGTCAGTTCCGCGCAAGCTAGAGCTAAGACTTGGGACCACAGTGCCTGGAATAGCTCTTAAGCAAGCTCGAAGCTTGCTCGTCAATGGCGGTAAGGTCAAGTACTTGAAAATAATGAAATGGCCTTTCGGCCACATCAGAATGCTCAGGGAGGGTCACCAGACAACGATGAGTGCGATGAGGGTGTTGGTGTGGCGTCTCGTGGTCTGTGAGTGCGTGGTGAGGTCAGACTGTGTACGTGAGAGTGGGTGTGTTCGGGGGTGCGTGTGAGTGAGTGGAATGATGAATAAAGAGAGGGAAAATGAGCGAAGAGGTGAGGCAGATGTTTTGAAGTGGTCAGCGAGGGATTTGGTGGTCTGTGGAGGTGAGATGGTCTCGCCGGAGGGGATGGTCGGAGATGGAAGGGATGAAGTCGCGGAGGGTGGTCGATGGTTGATTTGAAGTAGAGCAGACGTGAAAATAAAGTGTAGGGGATGAGGAACTTAGCTAGGAGGTAGGTGGACGAAGTGGAGCAGAGATGGGGTCGGATGTGGTGTTGTCGACGCCGAAGACGAAGATGGCTCATGTGAGGGAGAAATGGCAAGGGTGAAGGAGGAAAGGGCATCTGCTGGTACGGCAAGACGCAAACAAAAGCGAGGAAGAGGAATCCGCCACTGGTTTTGTGGAAGGACGATGAGGAAAGGCAAAGGGGATAGTCGGACGTCGAGGAGCCTTCGGCCGTGAAAGAGAGAGAAGTTTGAGAGAGATCTCAACCGATTTCGGGCGTGGGAAATTCGGGAGGATCTGGGCTTCCTTATATAGGGATCCAGAGGCAAGGAAAGCTTGGAAATCAAGCTTTCTAAGCTTGGAATCCTTTGTCAGATTTGGGAGTTCCTTGATACCCAAATCTCTCATGCGTTTGCATGAGAGATTGAAAAAGATTCGGAGCACATGGATGGGTTCAGATTAAAGATAATTTCTCAATGAATCTCCCTTCCAATTTTAGAAGAGATTCGCGAAGCAATCAGGGAGAACTCCCCAGTCAAAGATCACCGAAGTAGGTTCGAACCGCGATAATGGCATAGGGACCTAATTGTGAAGATGATGAAGAAATTAGGGGGCTAAATGCAAGGAGTCTTGAAAGTTTGGGGTATAAATGTAATTAGACAGGACCATTTTGCAAAATAGGTCAAGACAAGCTCATCTTAGGTCCAAATTTTGGTACAAACTTAATTTGGACCTAAATAATCCAATGGTGAAGTTATATTTTGGTTTTGACCACGTTTGACTAGGTAATTTATGTAAAAACCTAAATTAGGGCAAATATCTGTCTGAAACTCCATTTTAGGTCAAGATGGGTTCTGACGGTCAAATCAAAGGTACTAAACCATAGATAATATTTTTATATAATTTTTAGAGGGTTTAAGTGAATTTTATCCTGACCATAACCTTGGTTAATTAAGTGGATCTATTTTTAGGATTTCAAAAGTCATTTAATTCTCAAAACACGTGCAAACCCTTTTCTGACTAATATATCCCACTTGTTACCTTTTTAGGACCTTTTGATCCTTAATGAACCCCTAGGAAAACCCATGGTTGCACTGCATTCAAGATGTATTGGTAAAATTACAGTTTTAACCCTAGTTTCCTGTTGTTCCCTTAGAATGATTATGCAGTGAAATATGACTCTTTGGCGGTTATGTAGGAGCATTTATTGACTTAATTGAGTCAAAATGAGCTAGTTATGGCTCATGATTCTGTTCCCATCACATGTTATAAAGGCAACGCATCGTGCATTCTCTGTATAACATGATCATAAGTCTTGACGGGATAGTATTTTGACATAAATATATCCCTCCCACAACCTGTTACCTAGGGGTTAGAATTCCAATTATTTGTCATCAAGTACATTTAAATTTGTGTAAGTGTGTGTATCTACAAAGTTGTAATAAAAATTTCATAATCAAACATAAATATCAAATAATTCAAAAAGTTTGGGAACACGATTCAAGCATGCAATCATGGAATTATCGAAAGAAAACTCTATAACAATCATTTTCATCATCAAATTTCTAAAAGCATGCAAGAATAGAGAATTAACAAACAAAATCAAGAAGTGCATTTCAAAAAAAAAAAAAATCCATCTTCCTCCTTCCATAATCGCCACCTTCATCCTCACCACCTCCTCCATCCCCAACATCTTCCACTACCACCCCACCACCTACTCCACCCTTCTCCCTCTCGTCCCATCCTTCTCCCTCTCCAACTCCACTTCCAAGAGCCATGAATGGTGGCCTTCTCCTCCACTTTCCCCAACCCACCATCACCACCGTAATCTCCTCCTCATTCCATCCTTCCTCAACTCAACTCTCTTCTCCTCTCCACAATCACCAGCTCACCACTGCAACTCTTTCACCATGATGCAACAACTGCTGACACAGTTGTCTTTCTCCACCACATGACCAGCGTCACCATCTTCAACTCCTTGTCTTATCTTTACGGATCCACCACCATCAATCCTCCTCCATCACAGCTCCTCTCCCTGTTCATCCTCTACTCCACCTTCTTCTCATGGCAAGATGATGAGAGACTCATCATGGCTCTTAAATACCCCTAATCTAGTTAAGTAGCTAGGAATATGTCTATTTAGGGTTTAATTGTAATATAAGGGACTATATATTAAAGAACCATAAAATAAGTTAATAATACTAAATTAAATGTCAGTCTATGTTATTAATAATTTGGACTCAAATTATAAACATTTGGCTACCTAATTCATATTTAATTTAACATTATAAATATTTAACCTTAAGTATGTAACTTAAATAACTTAATTAATTAAAATAAATAAAGCTAAATGGGTCAAAAATATAAATTCAAGGCATTTGTATAATATTTATCTAATTTATAATTATAAATAAAAAGTTGGAAAAGAATTAAATTTAATTTAACTTAAAATGCCTCTGATTGTGTTTTGGTCCTTAGGATTAATTTCAATAGAGTCCTTTTCTTTCAATAAAGTCCCTAGTTTTTATTACATTTAGGTCCCTATGAGCATCGTCTTCTTCTTCCTCTTCTTCCTCACACTGGACGGTCTTCATCAGCTGGCCACTGCACCCTTTCATCACCGCCTATCCACCATCATAACTCCTTCACCAAGCTTCCAGAGCTTCGGCTCACTCTCCCCTTTCCACCCGATAGTGTGGATGAAGCTTTAATCCTAATTAGGGTTCGAGGATAATTTCACCGGCGTCAGAGATGACGCCGGTGGTTACCTTGAACATAGACCTTCTAGCATCTAGGTACCGCCCCCTTTATCACCACCGCAACCCATTTAAACCTCTCCACCCCTCTGATTTCAAGGGTTAACTCCCCTCCCACTTCCCCACCATAGGCGACGATAGGCTATTCCTCCGTAACCTCCAGCGACCTCTCACCACCCCTTCGGAGCATCTCTGCCAGAGGCGTTTGCCTCCCTCACCTCCTCTTCCTCTCCCGCGGTCGTGACATGGCTTGGGAGCGCGTCGCCACACACTCTCTCTCCTCCTCCTTTCTTGCCAGAGCTCTATCCCAAATCCTCTGATTTCGTCCTTTGTTACGTGGCTTTCGATGGAGATTCCTACCCCTACTTCATCCAGGTAACAACAGATTAGCTAGGTTTAGTTTAGAGTAGTTTAGGTAGCTAGTTAGTGTTGTTTAGGCTTAGCTTAAGACTTTCTTCTCCGACTTCGGTGAGATCAAGTCCGGCCTCGTTGGACTTCAATCCACTCTTTTACTAACTGAACACAATCCTTACCCCCTTACGATCATCCTCCACTTATTTCCTCACTGTTTTATCAGCTGATTCGCTTACTTCATCATCACCTTCACCAGTGACCTCCGCTATCCATGGCGGAGGTCTCCAAGCTTAGATCACCTTCCTAGGGGCCCTCCATCACCGAACATCATCTAAGGGCCCCGTTCGACGTATTAATTTGATCAATTAATGCTTATATCAGAAATGCACAATTTCACATTTCAACCTTTGAGCTCACTGTCAATGGCGAGCTCGGAGGAGTAATTTCGCCTAATTAATCACCTCGACATCATCGTAGATCATCAATGAGTAATTCCCCTCACTCAATTGAATGAGAGGAATTGATCTGAGTTCCAATGAACTCAAATTACATTCTTACTGAATTCGATGCTTATCTTCTGACTTGATCTTTAATTGCCATAATTAAAGAGCTCCTGAGGTTTCTTGTGACTTCAAGGATCTTTTGAGACCGTTCACGGCTTGTTTTGCGGAGTTTTTAACTCCAGGTGATCATTTCTGGACTCACCGGAGCTCCAACGAAACTAGGCCTTCAGCCCTTGGAACTTCTTGAGAAGCTTCAGATCGTATCCTTTATACCTTAGGATCATAATTTAGCAGTTTAATTTGTGTTCTGTTGACCATAGGCTTTTCCTGACTGTCATCTTCTCCAACTCCGGCGGAGTTGGAGAGCCTAATTCCATTAGGGTTTTAGCAGTATAATGGATCAGGAAGCTTCTACAGAGCTTCTAGAGTTTGTTACAAGTGTTTTTTTAGGCCTTAGAATTCCTTGGATGCTCTATCGAACAAAGTAGTTTTCATCTCAGGCGACGACGTCTGAGAAGCCATCAGAAGTCATCAAAACTTAGTTTTGAGGTGATGAATGAACTCTTGAGAATGAATTAGGGCAATTTAGGGTCTCAATTTGATCTGGAAGCCTTTAAGTCTAAAAGTCAAGGTCTAAGCTTATTCAGTCAAACCTGAGTCTTAATTGAGGATTAATTGATCAAAACATGGAATTAATAGGTTAATTTAGTTCCTAGAACGATTTGGAAATCAATCGGGGTGATTCAAATTTTTTTTATTGAGGATTCATATAGTTTTCATCTCTTGAACAATATGGGTTCATTTTGAACCCAACACTGTTATTTAGCAATTTTGTCGAGATTTGAACCTCAAATCCACCCAGATCAGTTGTTATTGACCTTCTAATTCAGCTCAGATCAGTTTCAGAGGCTGTTAGCTCTCTGTCAGCTAATTTTGAGCTCAAATTCAAGCTCTATCCTTCCTGAATGAAGCTTTCAAGCTTCTGCTTCTTTCTGAGCCTTCCAAACCTTCTTTTCCTAAACACATGCGGAATACCTTACTAAAGGTATTCAAATCCTCAGTTGAGAGGAATTCTCTTTCTGCAGGTAATTCAACCTGAGTTCTCCTCCTTGCAGGCTTAAACAGTCGTGTGAAACATCTATCTTCATCCTTCAAATCGAAGGACCAGTCCTATTTGAAGCATCAAATTGATGCGTGGATCAGATAGAGCAATCCACCAACTTTCGATAGAGCGTTTGCTCCATCGATTTGGTGAACTGAGTTGGCCAGAATCAAGTCTTGAAATCTGTCCTAGAAGCACTAAACTTAGTCCCACATCCGGAAACTAAGAGCGCACGCCTTGGTATAAGTTGAATTTGCACTACGACCCTCTCAGTTGTCAGCGCAGGGCACAAATGAAAGAGCATATGTGTGCAGGTGCATGCGTGGGTGTGTGCATGTGCCCGGGTGTGTGCACTTGTGGGCGTGTGTGCATGTGGGCCCGTATGGCCGTGGATGTGAGCGGGCCTAATTGGGCCCATTACTGTGCGATGTGAAAAATAATTAAAATCCACCTGATAAAAATTAGGTCAGACCTCAAGTAGGGTCTGGTAGCACCCTACGGGGTGCTATGTATCCCCGAAAGAGGTCTGATCACCCATCCTAAAGTTTTGTTAAGTAAAGAGAAAAAAAAAAGGCTTAAGGTGGATAATGAATGCACAGTATAAATATAAAGAAAGAGAGGAAAAGAAAAAAGAGAAGCTTAAGAGAGTTAAAGAAGGAAAGTTTAAGTATAAAGAAAGCTTGAGAAAGAGAAAGGGAGAGGGAGAGCATAAGTAAAGAGTAAGAGAGAGAATAAGATGAGAGAAGGCAGAGAGATGAAGAAAAAGAAAGGAACTTAAGAATATGTGAAAAAAAATGAGAAGAGAATCAAACATCCAACTTACACTTTAGAAGTCCAATTTTACTTTTTAAGTTGTCTAACTCTCTTTTTAGACATTTGATTTCAGGGCTGAAGCTATTGTATGATTTATTTTGAACTTTTAATTGTTGTAAGGCATTGTTACCTCATGTATTATATTTTATGCCTTATACTTTTGTAATAAATGTTGTAATAAACTTGTTTACCTGATTTTAAATGTTAGATTTCTTGTGTAAACTTGTTTCTTTCTAATGGAATTTTGCATGCGTTTACTTGTTCAATGATTTGTGCAAGATTCATATGCTTAAAGTAATTCAATCATTATCTAATTGATTAAGTAGTTACTAATTTAAGCATAGGGATCAATGGTGAATTAAGATTCAATTATTCCTCCCAATGAACGACCTGAACTCAACTAGCTAAAAAGAACTTAAAAATCTAAAATGTTAGGTTAACTTGACCCTTTACCACATTCACGACATTAATTCGAGTTAACCTAAGTTACATTCTTGTGCAATTAATTAAGTCTAATTAACTTAATTAACTGTGTTGAGAATTGACCCATCACAAGACACCACCAAGAATGTCCTCTCGACCTTCCTTCTCCCACAAATGTCACCTCCATCCACATCACCTCCTCCACCCCCGGCATCCACCATTACCATATAGCCCACCACTTGCTCCACCCACCTCCTCCCTTCGTCCCGTCCTTCTCTCTCTCCAACTCCATCTCGACGAGCCATGGCTTCTTCATTTTCCCCAAGCCACCACCACCATAATCTCCTCCTCATTCCCCCCCTTCCTCAACTCAACTCTCTTATGTTCCTCCCCATCGTCACCACCTCTACCAGCTCACCACCGCTGCTCCCTTACCGCAACACAGTAGCCATTGGCACTGTGTTGCATTCATAATTAAATGAAGTATATACTTTAATTACATTCATGATTAAATTTCTAACCTAAGTATTACATAAAAAAATTAAATTAACCTAACATTAAATTTCTAACCCTAAGGAGGAAAATTGGGGTGATGGTGGTGGGAGGAGGTGGTGGTGGTGGTGCCTGAAGTGGTAGAGGTGGCGACAGGAGGTTGTAGTTGTAGCTTGAGGTGGTGGTAGCGGTGGGCGGCCATAGAGGTGGGGGTGGTGGCGGGCGGGAGTGGAGGTGGTGGTTGACGGGGTGGTGGTGAGGTGGTGGCAACAACACAAGGAAGGAAAGGTGGTCATGGTGGTGCCGGTGGTCGCCATGGTGGTGCGGTGGAATGAGGAAGGGAAGGAGGGGCGACGAGCACTTACAGGGGAGCGGGATCGCTGGACGTCGTGCACGCGGTCGCCGATGAAAGGAGGGCCTTCGAAGTCGACGGAAAAGGTCGGCGGCGTTGTGGGTTGGAGGAGGTTGGAGGTCTGCTAAAGAAAGGAAGGAGGAGTCGGAGTCGCGTTGGTATTTTTTTCTGTGTTTTCTTGACCGTTATAGACTGAAAGGTCGAGGAATGCATTCGAAAAATATCATTTTGCCGCCACAATTCTTGATAAGAATATCCTCGACTGTTAATATGGAAATTGTCTACTATATTATTATTGTCAACCGTTATAAACGGTTGAAAATAGCCTCAACCAGACGTCTTAATTATGCTCGACGTTTCTCGATCGTTATATATTTACGATTGATCATTCCTTTATTATCAACCCTTATGAATGGTCAACAATGGTTTTAACCAATGCATTAATTTCATACTTGAATTTTCTTGACAGGTATATATTCAACTATTGACGATGACATTATCCTCGACTATTTTACTGATGAGTAAATTTTTATTATTGACCATTATAAATGGTCGAGAATGGTCTTGAAACGGTGGCGACAACTATGACTAGTTTTTGCTATAGCGTTGTAGTATAGCTAGTTATTGCCATCATTTCAAATATATATTTTTTTTTACTCGGGAATAACAATTCTCCCGAGGTCGAACTCAGGGAGCAAGTCGTATTCTAGAGATATACATGTTCTATTACAAAAATAAAGAGAGAGAAAGAGAGAGAGAGAGATGAAAGTTTGGCTTCTTTTTCTCTTCTTGCTTCCTCTGTCTTCTCTCCTCTTTGGCTTTTGTTCTTCCTGTTCTTCTTCTTCTTTTCTTGCTTCTTGCTTCTCTTCTTCTTCTTTTCTTGCTTCTTGCTTCTCTTCTTCTTGTGCTTTCTGTTTCTTCACTTGGCTGCTCCTTCTCTCTTCTTTTTCTTCAGATCTTCTTCTTCTCCTTTCTTTTTTCTTTCTTGTCTTTCCTCTTCTTTGCCGCGGTCCTGCTTCTTTTCTTCTTCTTCCTTGCTTTCTGTTTCTTCACTTGGCTGTTCCTTCTCTCTTCTTTTCTTCTTCTTCTTTGTCTTCACTTTTCTTCAGGACGTCGTCTGATTTTCCAATCAGACGACTTAACCCGCGGATGCTACAGTGTCGCTTCAGTTCTTCTTCTTCCGCAGTCCTTCTTCTTCTTCACCTGTGCCTGCACGCTCAAGAGTTCAGCATCAGAGGGCAAAAAACCTACTCTACCCTCCCCCCCGCGTCTCTCTCTCAGTATTCACTCTTTGGAAGGCTCTCCCAAAGCAACCGGGTAATCGGGTACGAGTCGCGCCCAGGTCCAAGCCCACCGGCGTGCGGTGGTGGGCGAGGAGTGCCAGTCAAGTCTGGTCGGGTAGGCCGGATCAGCGTGATTAGCTCGCGGACGGGCCGGGTGAAGCGGTGTGAGAGGGACCTCACCCCGTGTGCTGAGGCGATAAGCCTACAACACTTTTTCAACTTATATCGGCGCGCCTCTTCGAAGCCTTCCGAGGTGGGACTAAATGTCCCACCCCAATGTGAGCGCCTGCGCAGAGGAAGCAGCGGCAGCCGAACTTCGTGCGAGGGCTTCGGGCGAGGGCTTCGCCCGAACTGCAGCCTGACACTTCGCGAAGCTACCCCGCGAAGCCTGGGAGTCTGACCTGGGCGTGGTGTGCCTGGAGCAGCAGGTCGAAGGAGCTTCGCTGCTCAGCAATGGAGATGGCGGGCGCAACACCTGTTCACAGAAGCACGGCCTCTCGGCCTAATCAGATATGCGGAGAACCTTCGCCGTGGCACGGCGAAGGTGGTCAGAGGGTCTGCAGTGGGCGTGGTGGAGCAAAAGGGTCGCCCTAGGTCAAACTGCGGGCGGAGAAGTGGGTGTGTTCGGTGGATCTGCAGAGGGCGTTTGGTGGGAAGTGGAGGGGCGGAAGAGGATCAGGGTGAGGAGGCGGAGGTTATGCACAGGTCGACGAGCCGTGTGGGGTGCTGGAGTGATGGGAGCGATTCGCCGGAGTTTGGCCGGAGGTGGAGAAGGTGAGGGTGATCGGTGGGAAATTGGTGGCGACAGTAAGGGCTTTCAGTATGGAAAAGAAAGAGGGGAGGAAGAGGAGAAGTTTTACCTACTAAGCTGGACGAGGAGGGGTTGGCGCAGGTGACAGTCATATCGACTGTCGCCGGAGAAGAAATTACCCAGAGGAAGGGGCGACGGCGACGAGAGGGCCGGAGAGGCGTCAGCTGGGTGTGGCGTGACGCGGAAAGATCGAGGGAAGGTAACCCTGCTGCTGGTAGTGCGGCAGGGCGACGAGGAGGAGGAGGAGAGGCCGCCGGAGCAAGGGGGCGTCTGTCGGAGTGGGAAGGGAGGAATTGAGGGGGTGTCTCCGTCAGATCCGAGCTCGGAAGAACGGCGGAGCGACATGGGTATTTATAGGGGCAGAATCAGAGAGGAGGGCGGAGGGAGACGACGTGTCTCCCTTGCCGGAGGACGTCGGAGGAAGGAGACCATACCGTCCATGCGTTCGCACGGGCGGTATGGCCGGTCGCAGCACTCAAGGGGGTGTCCCTGCGGTGGCTGACGAAGCAGGGTACCCCCCATTGACTTGCCAGGGCCCCTCCCTCACCCTGCGCGGCGCCATGCTCCGCGCAAGGTCGCCGGAGCATGGCGCTGCTCAGGTTTTGTAGGAGGGACCTAAATGCAAAGAACGAAGGAGAGTTAGGGGCCAAAATGTGAGGGTTCAAAAGTTGAGGGCCAAAAAGTAAATATATGAGGACCAAAGTAAATATATGAGGGCCAAAAGGAGAGTTGGTGTTGTTTATTTTCATACCTTGTAGTGGAGATGACTGGCTATGATCTAATGCTTGGTAGCTCTCTATATGGGTATCACACGAATCACGGTCAACACTTCACCTAAGCTAAGACACCAGGATGGTTAACTAGATAGTAGAGCAAGTGTAGGCCATCCACTCGACCAACGGGGTGTACTATATCAACTCTACTATTTAGGATGTCACAAGGAAATCTCCTTAAGCCTTCTAAGGGAAATGATTTGAATAGGTTAACGACTGAAACATGAGAAGGCACGAATAAATGAATTCAATAATTAGGAAATTAGAGTAATTAAGAATAGTACACGCTTCCTTATTTTCTATAGTTGCTCTAGTTTCTATTTTCTTTTCCCGCAGTTTTGCTAGTCTACTCAACTTTTGTTAACATTTTCCAGACTCTGTGCTTAGGTCTTAGCAAGTTATAGATGGATTCCGTGGTTGTAGAAGTTGATGACCCTGATATGAGTGCAACATCGTAGTCATGGTAGCTGTCATACTATTCCAATTTCAATTTCCTTAGTAGTACTTCAATTCTGTTATTTTGTGGTACTTTTAGTTTTGGTTTCTTCAATAAGTGTTGATCGTGATTCGTGTGATACCCATATAGAGAGCTACCAAGCATTAGATCATAGCCAGTCATCTCCACTACAAGGTATGAAAATAAACAACACCAACTCACAACAGTAACACGTACCCACTACAGCTAACTATCTGCTTGGCTAAATAGCCTAACTAAAAGTCATAGGGAGGCTAGTTCAGTCCTTGGACCAGTCTTTGACTCTAAATGGGTATAGTCGGTCAGGCTACGATTGATTTCCTTTGGTAGCATTTAGTTTACTTTACTCTTCTTCTATTATTATATATGTGACGTGATGTGTTGTGTGTGATTATATTGTTCTATGTGTATATGCTGGATGACCAAATCTTAGGTGGTTTGCTGACTTGGGTTTCTACTAGGGTAGAGGTTTAGGTCATAACATCTTGCGCATGCATCATTGCAAAGGGTGCAATGACGGGTCCCACGTAGGTTAGCACACATCCAGGGTGGGCATGAATGCGGGAAGAAGTTAGCATAGGGAGAGAGAATTAGAGGGAGATCGGTAGAGAAGGAAAATTGCGAGGGGCGTTCACGCATGCAAAGGGCATGCAAAGCATGATGAGGCGAAGTAGAGAGGGCCCCATGCACATAAGCTTGTGCGGTCATGGGAATGTGCAAAGGTAATGGCAAGTGCTGTCATCTGACAGAGCTCTCGATCGTTCGTGCAAATTCTAATTTTGCATCCCATTTCGTGTGTTGATATGTTTAGAGGCCAAACAATGTTTGATTTTCGCATTCTTAGTACTGTCAGAATTGTCTCGACATGTACTATGTTGTGGTAAAGTCCAAAGTCAATTTTGGAAACTATTTTAAACATGAAAAATACATAAAAGTCCATATAATGATTCGGACTTGTTTACTTATATGCCTTAACACGGAGCACATGGGTCTCAAGGGTAGTGCAAGGGACCTCGGGTGTGAATTTTGGAGTAACCATGATCCTCCTTTGACATTAAGTAGAGTAGACTCACTTTTCCTCTGTGTTGAGTCCATATCACATTTTTTCTCACATTTGCACCATTTAGCATGTGTTTCCTCCTCTTACTAAGATTTGAGTCCATAGATGTATTTTCATTACTATTTGGGTACTTAAATTTATTAATGATGTCATGGTTTTCTTGAAAAAATGATGAATTATAATTAATAGATAATTGGACTACAATCAAGTACAACTTCGTTGAATAACTTGTTTGGATGGTCTTTAATGCCTAATTTTAAATTTGGGGAATCAATATAGATGGAATAATTAAGGCATTTAGTTATATTCCTTGAATTAATGAGGACTTAAATTAGGAATTGATGGTTAAGGAATTCTATGCATAAAGAAAGATACATACTAATTTACTAATAATTGAAGCAAGAATTAATGCTACAATAAATGATTAGTTATCCAATGATTATATGCAAATAAAATGAGTGCGATGAAAATTGAATATAATTAACGAATAACTAGATGGTTTTCATGAGTTAGTCAAAATGAGCTTCATTAGTGGATTGGGGAGTGGGCTAACCTCCTTATGAATATGTACTAGGCCAAGTGGCTAATCAAGCAGCGAGGTAGGGGCACATTGTAGATATATATGTTATTATGGTTGCAATACATGGCCAGGCTGTGGAGAGGACGATCGATGAGCCAGTGCGTGTCGCATTTCTGCATAGCTTGTAGTACGCAGTTGCCACACTACCTATGCTAAGACCCTAGGGGCATGTTTGTCTCATAGGAAAGGAATGGGAATGGTATGGAATCAAGTATAGAATGGAATGGGTCAAGGAATGGAAAGGAATGGTTGATTCTATCCCATTGTTTGAGTTAAGGTATGAATGGAATCATTAAAGATGGATTCAGTTGTTTGGTAGAATTAGTTATTGACATGAATAAAATCGAAACTTTTTTACATATTGGACCCAATAAATTTAAAAAACAATGATCATTGTTAATTTTAACAAAAAAATTAAGTTACAACTTAATCTAATAATAAGAATTAAATATTATTAATTTATCAGACCAAAACACGATTATCAACTTAATCTAATAACATTCATGATATTAATTTCCTTGTCAAAAAACACATTCTTCGTAAAAACATATCTATATATGCACTTCAATTTCTTTATTTTTTCTAACAATTATAACCCTTGCATTACAACTAAAATAAATATCAAAACAAAACATGATTATCAAGTTTGGAGTTGTTGTTGTCGTATGTGGAGAAGAGGTAGAGGTAGTAGCGGGATTTGGGAAGGGGAAGGGGGAAGGGGGAAAGGGGAGGGAGCAGCAAGAGTGGTGGCCGAAAGAGGTTGGGGAGAAGGTGAGAGGGTGGGTTCTTGTGGTTGGGAGAACACGTGGGGCTTCAAGACAAGGGATGGGACACCGCAGGTGAAGTAGCGATCGGAGAGCCACTTGCGGTTGCTGCCGAGGTTGCTTGTAAAGTTGGTTGAGCCCCCGCAGTCGATTAGCATCGACACCTCCGCTGCAATGCATGGATATATGCACAAAGATAGAGTTAGAGCTTGGAGATGGCGATGAGTGATGGTGGTGAGATGTGGAAGAGGGAGGATGGGGGTTACAGTTACTTATTACAGTAGTTAGGTGAGAAGGGATGCATTGCCTAGGGATTGGATTGGGGATTCCAAGGGAGGTGCTCGTTATTGGGTAATCCCCTAGTTAAGGGAATGCAAGGTGGGAGGGAATGGTTAATCCTATCCTTTTTTGTCCATCTAAACGTGGGAATGGAATTAAGGAGAAACTTTTGATTCCATTCCTTCTCTGATTCCTGTGAAACAAACACACCCTAGGGTGATAGAACAAGACATAAGATGAGCACCAGGTTTCCTCCTTACCAAGAGGACACCACGTATTTGTCATACTTCTCATGATATCAAAATAAGATATCCTCATGACTTCGAAGGAACTGATATGTGATGAAATGCAACTGCAATACTTAAGGTAGTACACTCGCAAGTATAAATTCGAATTAACTAGTTTATGAATGGGTACAAGAATAATTGTAAGGATAAATTTAGCTTTTCTTTTCTCTTTTCTTTAGCTTTGTGATTGTGAATTTTATTTTCCTTTGGTTAGAATTTCCTTGCTTTATTTCTTTTGTGCTTTATGAATAGTTAGCTATGTCTATATTTTATGCTTACGTGTTGAGTGATTTCTACCCCGTTTGAGCTTACTATTCGTGCTCAACAACTCGAATCTCATCGGGTTTATGCAATTGGTGGGATTCAAGTCGTCACACATGATCTTCATCTCTTGACCATTGAGCAACTCCTCTTATTTTCTTCAAGATCCTTCTTCTTCAAGGTGAATTTCATTTTTCTCAAGCTTAGTAGTACTTCAAAGATTAGTGATTTTCAATATATATAAGGATTTTCTTATCATCAAAACCAAGGGGTCTAACAATAGCTCAATATCTACATCTACATCCATTTTTTATTTGGATTCTTTGACATCAAATTCGAGATTCGTCAAATGTGAAATCTAAGTTATTGATTTGGATTTGGATAAAGTCCAAAATCAATTGCCTATGGATTCGAACACAAATATGAACAGAATAGAGGATTTAGAGTGCATATCAATTGGTTATCTAGCAATAATTTATTGGACCTTGACTAGCTGCAAATCACAACACAAATCACATTGATTTCCACATGAAATCCCATTGGTTCCTAAGGTGATAATATAGTCATAGTTGGTTATACAGTCCCATAACTAGCTAGCCCTATATAGTGATGAGGTAAACATCCCCATTGCGCAACGCAACTTGGAAAATTGAGTAATAATGGCACGAGGCTGCATTTTTCATTTTTAGAGCAAATTATAGCTTAAATTGGTGTTCTTATAAATTATGTAACCCGCTCCTCACTCTATATCAAGAGGAGTGGATTTCGATTTTGGAGGTCATGCCATATTCTCCCTCTCCCATCACGTGTAACCAACTCTCACGGGAGAGGCCATCATGGTGCTTCATTTTTTGAGTGTCGAACCCCCTCAATCAATGAGGATGAGTTAGGGTTCTATAGGGATACCTTATAAAAAATGTGGTGTTCATGTGCATAGATTGGATGATTGTGGATTGATTTGTTTTCTTGTAGTGTTTCTCAACTTCTACAAATTTTGTTAATATCAAGACAGTGACCGATTGACAGCTAGCAATTCAATCCCCCATCAAATGGTTCCATTTATAGGAATAATATGAAACTTTAAAATAAATCAAAAGAACCACGATGCAATAACTCCCTTAATAAGGGATAAATGGTCGAGCCAATGAGAGAACACTCTTTATAACTGAGAGAAAGAGAGAAACCTTGTAATACATTTTAACATTTGTGGTTTTAGGGGTTAAAACCCCTTCCTCATACGTAAATGTTGTGAGGTGGAGCTAGGCTGACAATTGATTGTGTCTTATTTTCTCTTTCTTAAGTTATCTCCGAGTTGCTAACATACTCTTGATTGAACCCTACCACTACTCGAACTCGAGTGGCCTAGGGAATTTGTCCATGATCACCTAGAATCTTGCCCAAATGTATATAGCCCAGCCATGAGAGTAAATTTAGCCCAATTTGAATTATTTTATGATTTTTTGATTCATTATTTTACTCCTACTTAACAATGTTTTATTTGGCTAATATTTTGGTTAATATTTTAAGCATATTACAATTAAGTTCATCCTCTACCTTACAATGAGCTTCATCAATACTCTCAACAAAAACCAATCATCCTAAATGACTTCTAAAGAGAAAAAACAATAATTATTTAAGCCTTATTACACTTAATGGTGGTTTGTTTATCATTAACAATGCTTATATCTTATTGGTGAATAATGAAATTAAGCCATTACTTGACTTGAACATCAATACAAATTTCCTATCCCCCAAAAGACCTTTATCTGGATAGATTTCAATAACAAAGTTCTTACTTTAAGAAACCTACAACAAAAAGGTGCTTCTAGGCAGCCAATCAATGCATTCTTTGCAACAAGTAATTAAAATTTACTATGCTCTTATAAGCAAATTGCATTTTCCCTTCCCAAATTAATTCATAACCATTTTAAAATCACCCATTCTAGATATCAGTAATTTCAAAGGCTCTATTTTGGATAAAGAATGCTTACCAAGTAAAAGATAGTTATGCTTCATTATATTCTAGTGACTTGGATGGTTAGATTCAAAGGGATGATGAAAAATAATTTTCAAACTATTACTAATCATTTCACTCAAATCCTCACATGGAATTGTTTAATGATTTCGTGCAAGCATACAAATTTTCAAAATTGGTCAACTAACTTATGAGAAATTGGAGTAGAATAGGGAGCTTATTTTTGAAATCTTTTAGTTGTGTTTCTTTTCACGAGAATGTGTAGAGAAATCTTTGGAATTTCTCTCCAAGGATTAGGGATGAAAAAATTGTTCGAAGCTAATGTGTAAAATGACTTATGCTTCTTTGTAATGAATTTCTTCAAGAAGTTTTAGGTCCTAAAATCTTAGTTATTTGGTACTGATCACTTTAGATTTATAACAATTATGATGTAAAGAAACTATTTATCTAAACCTTTCCTATGACGAGTATATATAGTTTGCTACATTCTTGATGTATGCATTTTGGTGTGAGACCTTGGTATTCATAATACCTAAATTAGATCTTAATGTTGACTATTAATTATTAATGAGGAGATTAATTACCTTGTTAACTAAATTATAAAAGAACTTATATGTGTTAATTAATGAAAGACTTATCATGGCTCTTAATTATCATTAATTAACTAGTTTCCCTGGTTAATTAACTAGGAATACACTAAATACAGGATTAATTATACTATATGGGTTAAATTATCAAGGGGCTACAAAATAAGTTAAAAATACTAAATTAAATGTCAATTAACTTAATAATAATTTGGGCTCAATTAATAATCATTTAGCTAGATATTTAATATTTAAACTGACTTATTGAATATTATGACCTAAGTATGTAATTAACCTATTCAAATTAATCACTTAAATAAATATAGTTAAAAAGGGAAAAAATGTAATTTCAAGTCATAAATATAATATTTTCCTAACTTATAATTATATTTAAAATTTTGAAAAAAAAATAAATTAAAATAAGCCTAAAAAGTCACTATTTACATTTAGGTCCTTAATTTCTATTTCAATTGTGTCTTTTCTATTTAGTCAGTCCTTCATTTATTTCAAAAATGCCCCTGTGTGCGCAGTCATCATCTTCATCTTCATCCTCTCCACGGATGGTCCACATTCTCCGATGTTTGTATCACCGTTTCACAGTCGATCTGACGACGGAATTCCCTGTCGTTGCTACTCGAACTCCGTTCACCACCTCCTATTCATCTAACAGGTCAGATTTCATGGAAATCCTATTTAGACTAGGTAGATAACTTCATTGGCGTCGAAGACAACGTCGGAGAGTTAGGATGTACCTAGACTCTTTACCATCCATAATCTCCCCCCTTGACCTTTGCTAATACATATAAATACCTCCCTACTCCTCCGATTACATGGGTCAAATCTGTAGCCCTCTTTCCCAACCAAAGCCAACAACAGGCTATTCTTCTAAAGCTCCGGTGACCTCTCACCCCACTATCGAAGCTTCTCCAAAGGCGGAGCTCATTTTTCTCACCTCCTCTTCCTCTCCAGTGGCTGTGATAGAGCCTAGGAGCGTCATCTCTTCCACCTCATCGTCTTCCTTCCTCACTGGAAGTTTGCTCCGACTTTGTCGGAATTCATCCTCTGTTATGCACAATCAATGGAGCTCTCCTCATCTTGTTCATCTAGCTAACTCGTAGATAGCTTAGTTTTTAGTCTAGATTAGATTTAGCTAATTAGGTAGTTAATTAGCATAGTGTAAGCTTAACTACAACTCCATCTTCTCCATCTCCGGTGAGGCCAAATCTGGTCTCACAGGACTTCGATTCATGTCTTTAACCATCTACCACCTTCTTCAATCTTCCACGATCATAATTCACTTTCTTTCCTATTCAATTAGTCATATACATGCCTAATTCACTCCACCTGCACTGGATCACCTCCGCCGTCTATGGCGGAGGAATCTGAACTAAAACACACCCAATGAGGGTCTTTCACCACATTAGCGTCACTCAGGACCCTATTTTTGCTTTTAATTAGGTTATTAACACCTATACACTAAACGCCCAAATTCCACTCAACCTCTTGAGCTCGTTGTCAATGGTAGCTCAAAAGGAATTTACTCATCTAATTCAGCACATCCATACTATCGCCTCACCTCATTGACCGTTTTCCCTTACTCAATTGAGTGAGAGGACTTATCTTGAGTTCAATTGAATTCAAGATATGAATCTATTGTTTTTAATGATTTAATCATGCGAATCTTCATCAATTGATTTAATTGACATGATCTTGAGGTTCGTTATAGCCTCAGGAATAATTTGAGACCTTTCTTGGTCCAATTCTTGGAGATTTGATCTCTAATTAAATACTTCAACCTTCACCGGAGCTTCGACGAGCTCCTGCGACATAAAATGAGTTCTATAGAGCTTGGAACTTTCTGCATTGCTCTAAATCAGTTTTTCTTGGTCCAAGGATCAGAATCCATGTGTTGAAGTTGTGTTTTAATGATTAATGCCTTATATAAGTAATCATCTTCATCAGCTCTGACAAAGCTGAGTAGACATGTTCTCTGAGCATTAGGGCTAAGGTTTGATCCTGAAGTATGAGCAGACCAAATGGAATCCAGGAACACATTCATATAGGTCATAGAGCTTTAGTACTATTCTGTCGAACAACCAACTTCTGAGCTTAGGCAATAATGCTTGAGAGCACTTGTTGAGTAATAAAAACTCTATTTTGATGAGCACAATAGATTCCTTATGTTAAATTGAGTCTATTTAGCCCTTAAATTTGATTGGAATTAGAGTAGTTTGGAAGGTAAAATTTCAACCTCCGGAAGTCATCCTAGAGTTGTTCTAGAGGAATTTAAGTTTGAATCTTTGAATTAAATATGAAATTGAGTTCCTGTGATGATTTAGAATCATTTAGAACCATTTTGATGAAGTTCCATTGAGATTTCATGAAGATTAAGGTAGTTGCATATTTTGGGTTCAAACTGGAACCCAAAGTTTTTCAGAGCTTTATTGCAAAGATTTCAACCCAAAATTCACCCAGATCTGCTCCTTCTGATCTCTTGAGTTGATCTGGATCATTAGATTAGGATATGAACTATCTGTTGGATCTCTTGAACTCTAAAATCAGAGTTCTGAGCTTTAGATTTGAAGTTCTCAAGATTCTGAGCTTTCTTGAGTTTCACAAGCATCCTTTCCTCCTCTATCCTGTGTGGAATGCTATTTGCAACATTCCAGTTCTCTCAGAAGAGAGAAATTTCCTTATCTACAGATCAATAGACCAGAAATCACTTTCTGTAGTACGTTTCCAGTCATGAGATCAGTGCCATGTTCACCCTTTAATTTCTTAGATCAATTTTGATCCAAAGCTCAAATTGACTCTTTCAATTGAGAGAGGATCACAACAGCTTTCGATCGAGCCCTTGCATGCGTGATTTGGTCCGGTGTGTTGCCTGAAATCCTCATTTGAAGTCACCGACAATAAGATGATGCTGAAGGAGGATTTGCTGGAGATAGCACCACATCGGAAGATGATGGACGCCCGTGCAAGTATAAAAGGTAAAGGGTGTGGCGACCTGCTTGTGGTCAGTGCAAGGCGCATGAAATGAATATCCGAATCTCTTGAGCATGTGCATGTGCACGTGTAGGCATGCGTGTGTGCGGACACCTGTGTGTGCGTGGGCTTGGATGGACGTAAGCATGATTTTTGGGTCTATTGGGCCTAGTACCATGCATTTCCAAAATATTAAAATCCACCACTAATTGAATTAGGCCTAGGCTCGAGTAGGGTTTGGTCTTACCCCCTTGTGAGCACTATGTATCCCCGAAAGGCCTAAGCTGCCCATTAGTAAATTTTTGTATAAGTGATTAACATGCGTTAGGAACCTAAATCGAGTAAGTGTGGAGAGTATGCATGCACAGTAAAAATGAAATAAAGAGGAAAGAGTTAAGGAAAAGAAGACCTGAGAGGGAGAGTGAGATAAATGAGAGAAGAGAGAGAGATGATTTGTGAAAGAGCACAATCAAAGGAAATGAACAAAGAAATAAGAAGAGAGAGAGAGATGAGTGCACGGTGAGTTGAATGAGAGAGTTGAAGAAAAATGAAAAGAAGAGACACAGAGTTGTTTTACATGTTAGAATTCAAGATAGTGCTCTAACATATTTAGGACTCTGATTCTTGTTGTGTCCAACATATGGAATTGACTCGAAGTGTGCATGGACTTTGAGGAGCACTTGACCAACATTCATAGACTTTGGCGCATGTTTCATAGTCACCATGACCCCTGATGACGTTAAGTAAAGTAATTTTGCCCTATACCCCATAGAACACTTGTTAATTCTATTAAATTGTTCTATATTCGATTAGGTGTCTTGCCATGCTTATATATTACGCCCTTCCTTTTGCTAAGTTTAAGAGTTCTATCCTAAGTATTGATGGTCTATTTTGGGTACTGGAGTAATTAACCAGATGGAACTTAACAACCTGATTAAATAAATGTTGGCTTGATAGATCTATAGACATGAACTAATGATTAAGAAAATCTAAGGGATGAACTTTAGTATCTATTTAGCATACTTAATTAAATAAGCATGGTCATTGAATAAATTGGTTGGTGATGCACATGAATATTAAGAAATACATAAATTCATTTCAATGATCAATAGATTCGAAGCTAATGACATGAATGAGAATGTATATGTATATTTAGGGAATAATGAACGAGTTGAAATAATGGATGGATGCATTGATAGCAAAATATTGAAACTCGTTGATGAGGGGTAAAGAATGACCTCAGACTAGAAACTCCATGAAAAGTCCAACGAAAAGGGTCTAACCCAGAAAAACCTAGATACAGGTGGGTTCTGAGATCCAACCCACCTACATCGGAAAGAGGTTGAATATAGGCGAGTCCGGGGATCCGACCTACCTACACATAGAAGGGCCTGGATTCAGGCGAGCATAGAAGACCCAACCCACTTAAGGATCTAATGCCAACAAAGAGACGATGAAAAAAGTCTAACACGGCCATGCTATCAAAAAATGATGGCATGGTTGCAGCAATTAAGAACCTGACAACATGCATATCCTGGCAACGGGCGTATCCAACCAGAAGATCTCGCACAAGGACTGACCCCAGCAATATAAATAGTAAGGAGAGGCCCTCGAGGCCCTACCTCAGGCAATTCAAGAGAAAAAGAGAGATTGTATTCCTATTCCTTTATAGTGCATATTTGGGAGCATCGCCCTCCCCTCAAACGTACACCCCTTTGTGGTGGAACTGGGAAAACAATCCTCGTGTCTTTGTGTGATTGCTTGTGTTGTTGAGTCAGCCCCTCCGATTGTTTAGGAGGTCCGATCAAGTGGCATCATCTTTGGAAAACAATTATCAGTTGATAACATTTCCCAGTTCTCAGAGTCCTCCCAATGACGCCTACAACTCGCAACTTCTCTTGTGCCGGCCCCGAGAAAGCGCTGGCCCAAGCCGAATCTAGTGTCTCGATGTCCAAGAGACACCCTCAGTCGGCCGAGCCAAGCAAGGAGAAGCAAGGAGTCCTCGACTGACTGTTGGAAGACCCTGAGCATGACCCTCTCTTGGAAATGTAGGAGAGGGAGGAGCAGTACCAGGCCAAACTGGCAGCTCTGAGGGCTGAAGCGAATTCAGTCATGGAGAAACACCTAGGGATCAAACAGATCAGCGAGTTCGGCAAACCTCCCTTGGAGGAGTCCCGCCAGTCAAACCTCGAAGGCGAACAACAAAGGCGGCGTTATACCGTAGGGGACGAGAACATCCATTTGCACAAATAGCTCAAAAAATTAAAACGAGAGCTTAGTAGCCAAAAAGGGGAAGCCCCTGCTGACTCGCCTAAAGTTCCCTATGCACCTTCATCGGAAGAGAACTCAAAGGTTTAACCTCTAGCGACTAGCAGTGGAGGCACGATTCTCAAGATCGTCCGCCAAGTCACTAGGGTGATACGGGGTATACACCCCCGGGCTTATGTGACCACCTACCCTTTTACTGAGGAGGTGATGATGGTCCCCCTACCAGAGAAATTCAAGCAGCCCATCATGGCCCAATATGACGGAATGCCGGACGCCAATAGCTTTGTTGGGAGTTACCATCAAATGATGCCGATGCATGGCTGTCCTAACGGAGTACTCTATCGGGTATTCCCGTCCTATCAGTCTGGTATGGCTCATGAGTGGTTCAATGAACAGTCGATCGGACAAATCATCTGCTTTCAAGAGTTGGCAGCAAGTTCTACCAATATTTTGCTGGGCTGCAAAGGGTTAGAGACAACCCTGAGAGGCTGTCGGAGATCCAGCAGCGAAAGAATGAATCTTTCCGTTCCAGCCTGAAACAGTTGCAGGCCCAATACTTCAAATGTAAGTGGCCTCACGATGGCATTGTCATCTAATACATCAAGTAAGGACTCCTGACTTAGAGGTTTTGGTATGACATAGATGATTTCCCCACTAGAGATATGGCGGAGCTCTGAGATAGAGCTACAAGGTTCGCAAAGCAGTATGACTCTTTCTTCTCCCACAGCCGACAAGTGGAGGGATACAAAGACGATGCCAGCCCGGTCGAGGAGAAGTAGGCTCCGGCAGATCCCGCTCCCATCTCCATCCGTGGAGGCAGCCGCTTCAACAAGCGCAAAGCTAACTTATTAGAGCAAAAAAGTGATCAGCCAACTAAGGACCAAAGTGACAAACCCCACCAGCCCAGGTAGGATTACTTCGAAGAATATACTCCCCTGTCCATTAACCAGGTAGACGTGTTGGCGGAGATAGACAAAGACCGACCACCCCTGTTACGACCTGGTTCCCGAATCCCTATAGGACCCAAGACCAGCTCGCTTCAACTAATCCCAAGACCAAGTCGTCCAACAAGAAATAACCAAAAGCAGGAAAATGAACCACATTCACACATGCAATACAACTAAGCAGAAGAAATGTACAAAGCAGTAAAGGAAATAGAACAGTTGTCTCAGTATATATCACCACAACAACAACAACGGAAAGCGGAATGGAAACAGAAGTAGCAGAACAGTAACTAAGTGTCCATTACTTACTACAACAGTAGAGAAAAAGGAAAGTACTGAAGAAAGACTACGACTAGACTCGACTGGGCCCAGCACCCTCTACAACTGAGAACGAGGGCTGCTCAACTCCTGGTCCTGAACAGTGTTATGAAAAGACAGAGTTAGCGAACGCTGAGTAGAGTGGTGTTTATATTATCTATGTACAAAATAATAAAAACAACAGGTTTAATTCTCATTTATATTTATTTGTTTTATATGTTTCTGTTTCACCCATTTCACAAAGTATCCAGATATTTCTTGATCTTGCATGTTCCTCTTGGGAACGACCTTGATTGCAGTCTTTTCCGCAGAGTAAAAGGTACACGTGATGCTCTCCTGGCCGAGAGAGTCCCCCATAGTAGTCCTACACCAAGTCAACCACCCCAAAGTCACTGTCAAGATGTAGCAGTGACTACGGCACGCGTGATAAGTGATGAGAAGCTCATCATGGTCTCTACTTAACTAGTCTTCCTTGTTAATTAGTTAGGAATATGTAAATATATGGGTTAATTATTAAATAAGGGATAAAATATTAAAAGACCTTAAAATAAGTTAAAGATGCAATATTATTATCCAATTTATATTATTAATAACTTAATTAAAAAAGGACTCGAAATATCATCAATAATTTATCTAATTAATGTGTTAACTAACTTAAGTATAATCTGTACCTAAGTATATAATAACTTAAGTAACCTTACTTAATTAAGTAAATTAAGCGAAAACGGTAAAAAATGTAAATCCAAGGTTTAAATATAATAATTGTCTTATTTATAATCATATATAAAAAGTTGAAAAAGATTTAAACTTAAATAAACCATGAAAACCTTAGTTTACATTTTAGTCCTTAAGTTTTATTTCAATCGAGTCCTTATTCTTCACCTAGGTCCTTGATTTTCATTACAAGTAGGTCCTTGAAAACTTCTTCTTCATTCCTTCTTCAGCCACTTCGACGACTGACGACAGGATGTGCATACACCCACCGATCATCGCAAATCTGATATCCTCCCTTCCCTTCCCTTCCAAGCTCCTAGAGCTTGTGCTCACCATCCTCTTTTCATCCATCAGTTTGGATGAAGCTACAATCCTATTTTAGGCTTGAAGTTAACCTCACCGATGTCGGAGAAGACGTCGGTGGTTACTTCACTCCTAGATCTTTCTCCATCCAGATACATCTTCCTCCTCAGCCGCCGGAACCTATAAATACCCGCTCGATTTCGACAATTAGCTCCCTTCCCTCTTCTCTCACTGAGCTAGCAGATAGGCTATTCACTCCAAAATCCGGCAACCTTGCTTCGCTTCCTCCATCTTCCTTCGTTCATCTTCGCTTGCTTTGGATCTCTGCTGACGTCCGCTGAGTCTTTTGACGCAGTGCCGATGTTGGATTTCCTCTGCTATGCTTCGCTTACACCCGCCGGACTTCTTTCTCCACCCCTCTGATTTCCTCCTCCGTTAAGGACCTTCGACGGAGATCTTCTGCCCCCTTCGTCCAGATAACAGTAGGATTAGGTTAAGGTTACAGTAGTGTATCTTACTTAAGTAGATTAGGTAGTTAGTTAGGTTTAAATTTTTAAATTGTATGTTGTCTTCCTTAGCTTCGGCGAGCCCTTTGAGCTCGTCTAAGCCACTCTTTTATCATTTTTTCGCACCATTCACCTTCCTCACTTCATTATGATTTCATAGCACTTCTTTTCTCTCATTGTTAACAGCTGATCTGCCTAAGTCACTCCACCAGCACCGGCGACCTCCAATGTCCACGGTGGAGGTCTCTGAGATTAAAACACACGCACCGGGGCCCTTCATCATCTCTTCATAACTTAAGGGCACCCATCTTCACTTTAATTTAAGTAATAATCACCTATAAAACAAACACCTAAATTTCATACACCCTCCTAAGCTCATTGTCAATGGCGGCTCAGGAGGAGTTCCTCCAGCTAATTAACCAACTGTACTTCATCACCACCTCTTACTGACTTGTTCTCTCCACACAATTGAGTGAGAGAACATGTCTTGAGTTTGAGTGAATTCAGATTATGATCAATGCCAATTCATTGCATATCTTTTAGTTTAATCGTTAATTGAATGAATTAATGAGTTCTTGAGGTTCCTTGTGACCTCAGGAGACCTTTCAGATCCTCCTTGGCTTGTTTTGACAACTTTTACACTTATATAGCATTTTTCTGGACAAACCAGAGCTCCGGCGAGTCAAAAACACTCTTCAGCCTAAGGAACTTCTTGAGAAGCTCCAGATTGCTTATTTGAGGACTAGGGATTCTATTTTGATGGTTAATTTGGTGATTTGAAGTTTGGAGCTAGATATAGACTGTTATCTTCTCCAACTCCAGCGGAGTTGGAGAGGTGTCTCCATTAGGGTTTAGGATGTTTTAAGAGGTTCAGAAGCAAGATTGAGGATTATAGAATTCATCCAAAACCTCTGATTCTTAGAAGATCTTTAGTTTGTTATGTCGAACAAACCCATTTTAGATCTCAGGCGACAGACCTGAAACCCTAGGTTTCTTAGCTGAAACTCCTTTTTGATACCTTGAACAAATTTCTAAGATCAAACAGAAATGATTTGAAGTGTTAAATTCATATGATATTGTTTAATATAGAAAGTCAAATCTCGAGGTTCAGCGGTCAACAATTGGTCTGATTTGTTGATTTAAGATTCAGTTAAAGGAATTGATAAGTTCAAATTATTCTTGGGAAGACTTTAGATAGATCAAATTCAATTTAGATGATTTTTTATCAGTATTGTAGAAGAATCAGACTGCTGTCCAGTTTGGGTTATTTTTGAACCCAAACTAATGTCAGTGCATTTCTGATGAAATTCAAATGAAAAATATGCTTAGATAGATCCTTAATAACCTTTAGAGGTTGTTTGAGTTGATGAAAGTGATCTTTTGATTTCTGTTGGGCTAAACGGAATAAAAAATGGAGCTCTGAAGCTCCTTAGGAAGATCTCGAGCTTCTTTGCTTTCCTGAAGCTCTTTAGAGTCTTTTCCCTTCCTCAATAGGTGCGGAAACACCTACTGAACTGTTCAGAACCTCGTCTGAGGTCAAAGAACTGCACAGCAGGTCCTTAGACCATAAGAAGATGCACTGCAGACCAGAATGGCCATGGTGATCTTTCCTTTTCACTCTTCAAATCGAAGGGCAAGACCTTCCCTGAGTATCAAATTGATATTGCAAATATGTAGAGCATTCTTAGAGCTTTCCAGCGAGCCTTTACTTGCTCAATTTGGAGCTCTGAGTTGGTCGAAGTCCTCAATTAAATCTTAGTCTGGAAGGGAACAATATAGTCCCACATCGGCTAAATAGGATCGCGCGCTTGGGAATAAAATGAAAAAGTGCATAGGCTTTATCGGCCGTCAGCGCTGGGCGCACAATGAGCATATGTGTGTGTGGGGGTGTTTGCAGTGCGCGTGCTCAGGTGTGTGTGCACCTGTGGGCGTGCGAGCGTGGGCTCGTGAGCGGGCGCGTGCATGCGGGCCTGGGAGATCATGGGCCTGAGAGGCTGGAGACTATGCTCAACCAGAAATAAATAAAATCTAATACAAACTAGGCTCGGACCCAGTAGGGTCTGGTCTCACTCTGAGAGGGGTGCTGTGCATCCTCGACCGGACTGAGACGCCAACCATAAAACCAAATTTTTGGTTCAAATCATAGGTTCAATTCGATTCGATTCAGTTGCACAGCTAAAGGGTGAAGGAAAAGGAGAAGAAGACAAGAGCCAGTAGGGCTGAATAGAATAAAAAGAAAAAAAAGAAAAAAAAAAACAAAGGAAAGGTAAACAGGTATAAAATGATAAGAGGAAAGAAGAAAGGAAGGAGAGGAAGAGATGTTTAGAGAACAAGCTTGCTTGAGACAGAAAGGTAAAGAGAATGGAAAAGAGAGAGAGAAAAGGTAGAATAAGAAAGAATGAAAGAAAGAATGAAGGCTAAAGATAGAGAAGAAAGAATGAAACTGAAGATGTCTGATAGTTAAAATCCATTTTTTTTAAGACATCTAATTTTTCTTGTACTTACTCTAATACAATTTCTTTTGAGCATAAATAATGTAATAAGGCACATATTCATTTGAATTTCTTCTTTTCTTGCCTTAATCTCTTGTAAATAAGAAGAAATTCAAGAAATAAACATGTTTACTTGCTTATAGTAACAAATCATATGTGTAAATATGCTTTTTCTTATAGAATTTTGCATGTCTTTCAATTGGAAATCCTTATGCAAGATTCATATTCTTAAAGTAAATTTAATTATAATTCTCATTAATTAAATAAGTAGCTTAGGATTTAATGGTGAATTTAAGTTAGGTTATGCCTCCCAGTGAACGACCTAAACTCAACCAGTTAAAAATAACTAAAATATAAAATGTTAGGCTAACTTGACCATATACTACTCAATTAACATAAATTCAAGTTGACCTATGTTACTTTCTTTTACACATAATTAAGCATAATTAACTTAATTAACTATGTTGAGAAAATTAACGATAAATAAGCGCACGGGTAGCTACCCTACACTGACATGCGGTCAGTCATTTCCGCTAGTGGGTATGCCCAAAGTACAGCACAAAACAGTATAGGGCCTTGCCCTCTCAGAACAGGGGGCTCACCCCTCAGAACCAAACAGGGGTCTCGCCCCTCCACTGTCCGCGCACTCTCGTCTAACTACCCTGGTTTACCCAGAGGGACTAACAAGTCGGTGTAGGGTGGCTAGCTGAACCCCGGGCCCCGTGGGGTGGCTAGTTTCCTCCCTACACTAGTAGCTCGCCTCGGTACCACGTACGCAAGGGCCAACAGGAGTCTGTATAGAGTGGCCAATCCTAACCCTGAGTCCCAACCCAAGGAAGGCTAGCTCCGCTCTACACAAAAAGGGACAGTTGCTCTCCTTGGTACCACGTACTCAAAGGCCAACACACTTTCCATTTACATTCCAGATTCTATCTATCCACAGGAATTCTACTCCTAATTCCCCATAGGGTTCATGCTCATGTTCACCTCATTTATCCAGATCCAGATCACAATTTCCATAATTCATCTCTCATCCATATACAGGCAACTTGTGTTTTCATAATTTAATTCTCAATAACATGCAACTGGTGGGTTCACTGGTAATTATTAATTAAAAATAGGCAGCTCACATTCTAACAGGCAACTCATAATTATAATACAGGCAGTTGCTAGCAATTTATATTAATCACGCATGCAAGTAAACCATACAGTACAAACAGGCTAATTCATTTCTCTACCCTAGGGTTCATTTCACATCATAGAGTTCCATTCGGCTAATTCAACCAAGCACATTCCTATTTAAATATTAACAATTGAATTAAACCACTCTACCAAGAAACACACGAGTAATGGGGGCTTGAACCACAAACCAAGACGTCTCTACGAGCCCCAAACGAGCAGCAGGGTGAAACCCTATACCAGGGAATACAACACAAAAGGACAGTTCAAAACAGTGTATAAGAGACTCTAGTACGTAGAGGAACTCGAGAGGAAAGCACAGGTATTTCGTTTACGTAAAACGAATCCCGATCAGACCCTAAGCAGGTCAAAAACGTGCCTACTGCTCAAAATCAAATGTCTAGGAATAATCCCAGATGTCTTAAAAGGCGTCAGATCTTACCTTGTGTCACCTGTGGTATCCTCAGACGTCCAGACCTTCTCTGTGACTAGCTAAAGACCGTTATGGACATCGGACAATGTCTCCGGTCGTCTGGATGCACCTCCGGAAAGCTGCACCTGCATACGCAAACACAAGCGTGGTCAGCCGACAACAACCCCAGCGCTGCGATATGCATGGCGCAGGGAGATACGTACCTTACGATATATGTGCTTTCAAACGTCTGGCCTTAGCTCCAGACGTCCAGGTACCCCGCCAATCATCTGGACTCCACTCTAGACATCTGATACTGAAAAACTTTCAGTATCAGGAGCTCCTCGCAGCTTGCTCCTCCTCCCGCAGCGGTAGCTCCAACCGCTGCAGGAGCTTGAGCAGCTCCTCACCAGCCCCTCCTTGAGCTCCACCAAGCTCTCGCATTTATCTTCCTCTTCCCCGCTCTCACTCCCTCGCCGGTGGCTCCCCTTCCTTGCTGCGGTTGCAGCAGAGGCAGAGGGAAAGGTGACAGTCATAGGGGAAGGTGGAGGTGATGGTGGCTGTGGTGTGAGGAGAGGAGACGGGGAGGGGTTTATATAAGAGAGGGTTTAAGGTTTGGGTGAGGGTGCGGAGAGAGAGGTGGGCCTCTGCACGCCGCCCGCGTGTAAAGCGCAAAGCGCGGTACGAAAAAAATCACTTTTAGACATCCGGAAACAGGTCCAAACATCTGAATGAAACTCCAAACATCTTAAATGGCTAAAAAGTGTAATGGGTCATTACAACCCCCGCCTAATCCAATGAAGAAGAAGGTTGACTTCAGGCCTTATTGCAGATACCATGAGGCTTGGGGCCACGCCACGGAAGATTGTCGAGACCTTCGGGACCAGATCTAGTCCCAGATCCGGCATGGCAATCTCGCCCACTTTGTCAGACGAAATGAGGGTCAGGATAAGGGCAAGAAACCCATGGAGGGCCTAAAAGACTACCACAAGGAAAAGCATCAGCAGTTCCGTATGCTCCACATGGTCCTCATCGAGGACTGGGAGCCCAACAACCCCGTGGCCTGCCACCTCGAACAGGCAGAGTCCCCCCTACTCTCCCCGGCTGAATACCACCTCCAGGTCCTAGCAGCGATGTCTAGTTTACCCCAAAACAATCACTACCTGCCTTCCAAGGGCGCAAAGGTTGAAGTGATTTTCAGGGTCAACATCGCCCTTCATCAACAACTCACTTCCTTTGGGCAGGCATCCTGTAGCGCGTTCCCCACCCTCCAATGGGGCGAGAGACGCCCCACAAGTAGGCGGCCTCCAAACTGTTCACTTCCCTGCTAGATCTGGCAGAGCACACAAACCCACTACTGGTGACGCTCCTGCTAGCGGGACAACAGCAACCCTGGCACCTGGTGGACGAGGGTAGTGTTGCGGACGTCCGCTTCTCCAAAATGCTATTCCAGTTGGGTTTCTCATAGGAGAACATCTATCTGTCAACTCACTTGGTTGTAGGATTTGACAACCACAAGGTGATGCCAAAAGGAAAAATCAGTGTCCCCTTGTCCGCCTACAATGGGGACAGGCATTCAACCAAACGACCACGCTTATAGTGGCCGGATTGACGACGGCGTTTTAGGGCACCCAACTACCCATGCCTTCCGCCTAATTCTCTCGTCATATTTCCAAATTATGCCTTTCCAATCTACACACGAAGTAGGAATAGTACACGAGAATCAGAAGCCCGGGCGCGAGCTCCTCAGGATTGAGCTAGAGCAATTGTTTACACGCGAAATCGGTGTTTTAAAAGATGTGTTTTAGTATAGGTCGAAATCACATGAAAACAAATACAATTTATACTCGAATTTAAAATCTGAGGTCGTTTACCTGGAGCAAGTATTGCAATTAATCTTAAGATAACAATTTAAGTACAAGATAAGCAATTTGTAACAAAACTCCAAGCAATGATGATATATAAATGAAGGCAAATGTCAATAGTGGAAAAAGAATAGGGTAAAATGGTGATTTGAATCTCCAACTTACCCTAATTACAATAATAGCAATATCTCAACAATATCAACCAAATAATTCCAGACAATGTAAGTAAGCAGTATAGCTTCAGAAGCACAAAGTGGTGGAATCAGACGTCGGATGCTCGAATCAGACGTCGGATGCTCAAATCAGACAACTTAAACGTCGCCAGCTACAGTGCTCTATAGACAGTCGTGCATCTTCTTAAGCTCTTCCTCTTCCTCAAGTCACGCACAGAGGCAAAGGCCTCTTTCCTTCAAGTGTTAGAGAATTAGAGAGTGAAGCAAAACATTCCCTTTCCTCTCTCTCTCTCTCCCTCTCTTCTTTATCTCAAAGGTCCGGGGTTAATTGGGTAATCGGGTAGGAACGGTAACCAGATCAGGGTGCATTCCTGCGGGCATGATCGCAGGTGCGCAGTGGGGCTAGTCGGGTTAAGCGGGTAAGGGTGCATGAGGAACCCGACCCCTCGTGTACTGGGTGAGGAGTCAGAAGCAGAAAATCAATTTATGCACCATGACATGTCTAAGATCCCACGATGTGGGACTATCTTGGTTCTTGTTCTTCGTGTGCGAGCAGCGATTGAGGTTGGTCCAATTGAGGGTAGGGGAGCAATCAACACTCTAAATTGAAGGCCTGGGCATCTTCTTGGAAGGGTTCCACACTACATGGAGGAAGTGCTTCGGCCTGTTGTGGCAAGCTTCGAGCTCTTCAAAGGAGCTCTGTCAATGGCGATGGTGGCTGAATACCTGAAATGAAGAAAACGGCCTAAGGGCCACGTTAGAGCAGTTCAGAGGCTTCGTGCGAGTGCGGCGAACGTGGTGGTGGTGGTAGCATGTTGCGAATGTGGTCAGGGAGGCCTAACAACCTCGAGGAAGGTGGACGGAGATAGAGAGAGCTAAGCCCCAAATTTCTTTGGGGCTTTTACTCAGTGAGGCAAAGCGATGCTCACAGACGCGGTGGCAGGTGGAGAGATGTTCTGTGGCGGTGAGAATGCTTCACCGGAGGTGCACCAGCGATGTGGAAGGAGGCGTGGAGGGCGCATTAAGGGTCGATTCAAAGTGGTGATGAGCAGATGATAGGGAGTTATCGAGACAAAGTAGCGGACGAAGGGGGGGCGAAGGAGGTGTCGGGTCTGGTTTGGCCGGCGTCGGAGACGAAGGTGCTCCAAAAGGGGATAATGACGAGGATGGGGGAATAGAGAGCACCTCGCCGATATTGCAAGGTGCCGAATGACGAGGGGAAGGAGAACCGGCCGCTTATCATACATGGCGGCCGGCGAAGAGGTCGGAAGTGGAGAGTCACCGGAGCGAGGTGGAGCGAGTCGAAGGTTGAGGTAAAAGAGGTGTTTTTTGCTCTATTTCTCGCTAAGGAAGGAAGGCAAGGATGGGAGGTCTTTTATAGGGCTTAGGAGAGTTTGGAGACCATGAAACAAGCTCCATAGCTAGCTTGGGATTCAAGAAGAACCCCTCTGATTTCATGGGCTCGCACACAAGAATTAGAGGGAGTTAGGAGTTGAAAATGATTCCAATAGGTTTCCCTAGGTGTGAACATCAATCCCATCAAATTTGGTGGGATTTGACTGAGGTTTGAGTAAGATTTCCTTTGGTCAAAGCTCGCCTGGAAGTCAATTGACCTCTAATGGCAGCAAGGACTAAATGGCAAAGAAGATGAAGAAGTTGGGGGGCTTTTTGCAGAGATTTCAAAAGCTGAGTAGCTATTTAAGAGATCAAGAGTCAAATTGGGACTAAAATGCAAACTAAGTCAAAATGATCTCTGATTGGGCCCAAATTTTGGTACAAACCTAATTTTGACCCAATGAATCTAATGGTGAAGTTGGATTTTAGTTTTGACCAAGTTTTACTGGATAATTTCGGTAAAAACCCACATTATGGCAATTGTCTGTCTGAGACTCTCTTTAGGTCAAATTGGGTTCAGATAGTTAAATCAAAGGTAACAAACCTTAGAGAATATTTTTCTATGATTTTTAGAAGATTTAGATGAATTTTATCCTGACCAGAACCTCAATTAATTAAGCGGGTCAGTTTTTAGGATTTTAGATGTCCATTAATTCCTAAAATGCATGAAAACTCGTTTTGTTCTGCATGGACCCACTTATTAGACATTAATGACCATATAACCGTTAATAAGCCCTTGAAATATCCCATGGTTATTCTGTATTTGTGAAATGCTGTTAATTTTGTAGAAATAACCTTATATTCTTCTCTTCTTTTCAAAATAGGATAATATGCCCTTAGGACCTTCTGATGGATATGAAGGAGCATCTATCAACCTTTTTAGACCAAATTGAGCTAGTTATGGCTCATGATGGTGTTCCCATCAACAATCTATGGAGCCAAAGCCCCCCAAGCCACAGGAACGGGGGAACAAAAGGAACCAAGTACAAGCAATCTAGCAGGAGATAATTCCCGCTGATTTGCTAGCGACTTCAAGACTACAACCAGGCTCTTCAGCCATGGCCATACATATGCATCCGAACAACGCTACCAAGCTTGTCTAGGTTGGATAAGACCTTGATCCGTCCGAGGTATAGGAGTTGCTACTCTTGCCTCAAGCCAACGCAGGCGTTTTTGCTTGGTCCACCAACAACTTGCCCGGAGTAGACCCATCCTTGATCCAGCACCATCTGAACATCCAAACAGGCACCCGCGCAGTGAAGCAAGTAAGTCGGCATAAATTCGTTGAGCAATTGCAGGCGGTTGAAGTCGAAGTCCAAAAGCTCTTGGAAGCTGGGTTCATTGACGAACCACTGTACCCGACATGGCTATCTAACGTGGTGTTGGTGAAGAAATCCAATGGCCAATGGCGCAAGTGCATAAACTTCACCAACCCTAATGAAGCTTGCCCAAAGGATGAGTTCCCCTTGCCAAGGGTGGACACCCTAGTGGACTCCTGTAGTGGACAATCCTATATGTCCTTCTTGGACGCTTACAGTGGGTACCACCATATTAGCCTCGATCCAGCGGATAGACCTCTTACCTCCTTCATCACTACTAAGGGGATGTTTCCGTATAGGGTCATGCCCTTTGGCTTGAAAAAACTGGTGCAACTTACCAGCGCCTTGTAAATTTGGTTTTATCAAAAATAATAGGAAAATCTTCTGAGGTGTACATGGATGATATGCTTGTAAAGGGACCCAATTTCCTTCGACACTTAGAATATTTAGCAGAGGTGTTCTAAATTCTAATACCCGCCTCAGCCTGAACCTCGACAAGTGTACCTTCGAAGTCTCAACTGGCAAGTTTTTAGGGTTCTTGGTCTCCAACCATAGGATCGAAGCCAACCCAGAGAAGATCCAGGCAATCGAAGACCTGTAGCCTCCAAGCACCTTGAAAGGGATGCGATCGTTAGTCTCCAAGATCACCTCATTAGGTCGAATCTTGTCTCGATCTTCTGAAAAATGCCTCCCCTTCTTTGACTGCATAAAAAGGGTCAAAGGCTATATTGTCATCCACTAGACCCCTCACTGCCAGAAGACCTTAGAGGAAGTCAAAGTTGCGCTCCGCAATCCCTCCTATACTAAAGGCTCCCCAACCCAGGGAAATCCATTCACTCTGCCTAGTGTCGTCTGCGTCTACCGATAGTGCCATCCTAGTCGGCGAACGAGGGGGAACACAACAACCCATATACTTCACTAGCAAAACCTATCAGGGTGCAGAAGCTAAGTATCCAGTAGTCGAGAAATTAGGGTTAGCTTTGGTTACTGCAGCCAGGAAGCTACGCCCATACCTCCAAGCCCACATTATAATGGTCTCGTTAGACTACCCCTGCGGTGAATGCTACATAAGCCCATGGGCTCTGCACGATAAATCAAATGGGCTAGAGAGTTGGCAGAACTCGATGTCAAGTACTAGCCAAGGAGAACCATCAAAGGATAGGTCTTGGTGGATTTTATGGCGAAATTCACGAACCCTGATGCCTCCCTTACACTTCCCTAGCGGCTGTATGTTGACAGCTCATCTATCACAGTCGGGTTTGGGATCAGAATAGCTCTAACCGCCGCAGATGGCATCACCCATAAGGACGCCATTAAATTGGACTTCCCTACATCCAATAACCAGGCGGAGTACGACTCCATGATGGCAGGCATTCGAGTAGCCAAATCCACATGAGTCACCTCACTAAAGATTTTCACGGACTCCCAGCTGGTCTCCAACCAAATAAATGGTGAATACTAAGCTCGAGATCCAAACATGATCTTGTATGCTAAATAGGTCAGAAAGGAGCCGGCGGACTTCAAGATCGTCTCGATCAGGCGGGTGCCTAGACCGAATAACCCCCTGGCGGACGTGTTAGCCAATCTCGCTGCTGCCATCCCTCTGGGACAGGAGGAAGATATCTGCCTCCAGATCCTAAAATAGCCAACTAACCTTTCTCCCAGGACATTTGCGATAGAGCAGTCCAACTCTTAGATGACGCCTATCATCACCTACCTGAACTCTAGCGAGCTACCTCTGAGGGAAACATAACCCAGGGCCTTCCGCCTGAAAGCCTTAAAATACACCTTGATAGAGGGGCATATGTACAAATGGGGGTGTTCTATCCCCCTATTGCGTTGCCTAACACAAGAGGAAGCAACACAAGCCCTTTGAGAAGCCCACGGAGGCGTGTGCAGAAATCATGAAGGGTACAAGGAACTCCAGGCCCGACTATGCCAGATAGGCTACTTCTGACCCCAGATGAAGCAACACAGCAAGGACTTCATGAGCAAATGTGATAAGTGCTAGAGGTTCCCTACCCTACACTACTTGTCGCCTAGAAAGTTAGTACCTGTGATGTCACCCAACTCCTTTGCAAAATGGGGCATGGACTTTCCTGGCCTTTCCCACTAGCCCAGGCTCAGAAGCGGTTCATACTAGTGGTTGTTAATTACTTCTCCAAATGGGTCAAAGCTGCTTCTCCACGGTAAGCCCCCTGCCCGTACCATTGGACCTGCCGAGACTGCTGGCCAAGATTGGGACAACTCGGCCAAGTATAGACCCAGCGTTGGCAGCTCCCAAAATAGATCCCTTGGTAGATCAAATAGCCCACCCTAGCATCCTAGGCCCTCCTCTGCTCGGAGGGTCCACCCACACCCTCATCCCCGTCGAGCTCCGCCTATAGTGTGGCTGCGTGAAGAGGCTCCCACTAAAGAAGCGTCTGGTCGCGACCACCTCCTATGCAAACTTAGAAAACGCATCGACTGGCTAAAGACGAGGCACTGGATGCACTCGCACAGCCTGAAGGAGCCTTCTCAACTGTGACAGTAACTAGAGAGTCGGGGATGACACACACCTTTGGTGGCCCAGGCGGGCCTGAGGGGGCAAGCGAATCCACTGGGACATCCCACACTTCAACCCCACTAGAACTCTCACAAGATAACGGTGACGGCTGAACATCAGCTGGACCCCTCTTTGGGCTCTTGGGAGGGGTCACCACCTTCTCCTCGCTCCCCCCACCTCCATCCTCTTAACCTCCTTGGAGCGAGAGGATTGGCTTCCCTCGCTGCACTCCCCGGGCCTCTCCTCCCCCCTATCCAACCGATGTTGCGAGGAAACGCTGCATCGCCGCCTAGAGGTCTCCGGTTAAGCAAACAGGCTAAAGCTACAAAGAAACAACAGAGTTAATAAGCCATTAAGTAAAAATCAAAAGGGGGGCACGCGTTCTACCGCTACCACCTCCTCCCTACTTACATGGTGTAGGATACGAGTTTGCGACCCACCATAAAGTTGCCCAAACGTCTTCCCGCTTAAGCTCCAAGCGGGCAATTGGCCCAAATCCAACAATCCTATCGACGTTCGCCTCAGTAGTCGATTTAGGCTCCTCAGGCCTAGGCAGCAGGTCCTTATCAAATGGACCTTTCTGGGTATACGGGACCCTGCGACCCTCTACAAGGACAAAGAAAAAATGGCGGTCCTACCCCTTCAAACTGTGGGGCAAGTCAACTATACGATATTTGGTATGACAGTTGTACAGTGTATAGGTTCCAAATAAGGGTTTCCCCTTCTTGACATTGTGGGGCATGAGGCCAAAAAGTAAGTGGAACAAGCCTAGGAGGGGGACAATCCGCAAATAAAAAAAAATCGTGGTAAAAGCATTCAACACCAGCTAACAATTTAGGTCGAGTTGAGTAGAGGCTAGGCGGTAGTAAACAAGGAATGAGCACAAGAACGGGTTCAGGAGAATCCGAACACCATATTCATTGGCATATCTACAAATAATGAACAAGTCCCTAAACCCATTTGAGCATATGTGGGTCTACGAACCTCAAGGGTGGAACAAAACTCCATCAATTCCGTACACACTAAAAAATGCCTTAATGGCAGAACGACTATGAAAGTCAGAAGCAAAGGTTTAAAGCTCCCTCGTCTCAGGTGAGATGTCGGACGAAGACGAGGACTTACCCTTCCCCGCGAGGCCAAACATCGTGAATACCATCTCAACACTTGTCAGAAAAGGGAGCTTCGAGACAACACCTCTGTGCGTTGTGCATGAGGAGCGCTTCGCACCACCAATGGAGAACACCCGCTAAGGGACAAGTGAGGCATTTACTATGCCGCACACCCCCTATTTATAACCCTCGTACCTAGCGGTTCTCCACTTGCAGGGAGCGAGTTTCAAAAAACAAAATCCCAGCGTATCGACAAGGATTTCAAGAAATACCCCATTTAAGGTAAGGGACACCTCGGTAATCATTACCGATATTTAATGCCTACGAGTGCGTATCTCGCACGGCAAAAATAGCGGTCACATCCCTATCATGCGCGGTATTTCAGCCCTTAAAGCCTAATCATGATGGCAATTAGTGTCAATCTTGTCAAACAACAAGACAAAACTTCAATCACGTAGTAATTGGCCATTACTCGCAGAAGTTGAATAGGCGGATGTGTCTCATGTCACCTTCTAGCGTCGACAATACAGCTGGCGAACGCACCTCAAGCCACCTCCTAAGGCCGGCAATACAATAAGCACACGCACCTCCTACCACCTCTTAAGGCTGGTGGAAATACAAGCAAATTCTCCTTTAGCCTCCTCCTAAGGACTGCAGCACAGCAAGCGAATGCCCTTAAACCCACCTCTTGCGGTCAGGTAACGTAGCAGGCGAATATATGCGGCATATTCCGCTCCATAACAAGTGCATACCCTCTTAAACAAACAACCGGGACATCATTTGGGGGCATTACTTATCGCGGAGTTTTTACCACTACAATTACTCACTCAGCAAGCGTGTACCAGCTAAAGAGTAAGGGGCAAATGACGAGGGGCAAAAAATGCCCTCAGAACAAAAACTTAGCGAAATGCCCAACAAAAAGGGTCTAATCCAGAAAAACTTGGATACAGGCGGGTGACACGTGCCAAATGCATTTATTTAAATCGGTCGTTGTAGCTCGCATTCGCTGCGCCGGTTTCAAATAAAGAAACGGACATGAGTCCGAGTGTCGAACACAGGGAGGCAAAAAATCGGGTTTTTCAGTCACTTGGTTGTCACGGAAATGACGAGTTCTGCTTGAGAGAAACGTGCGAGAAAAGCAAGTGAGAGAGAGAGAGACGGAGTAGGTTTAGAGTTCTTTTGATCACAACATTTAGGCAATTCAAGATAAGGAAAACTCGAGCAAAAGAGAGAAAATAGCTAGATAAGGAACATCATCATTAAATCATTCAACTTTAAGTTTTACAAATACAATACTAGATAAATGCTTAAGTACAAGTAAAGTAAAACTAAGATAGAGAGAGAGAAGATGGCGAGGCGGCCACAGTGGTGGAGGAGGGCTCCATCGATGACTCGTCGGCTCCGCTGATTACAAAAGGGTGCTAAGGATTTCTAGGAGTAGGATAGAATGCTTGCCAAGGAATTGAATGCCTTACATGGGTAGTTGGAGGGGGTTTATATAGGAAGAAGGGGTTTCTAATTTAGGTAGGGGCTTTAGCGACGCCCAGGACATCGCTAAAACCCCTCCCAAAATGTCGGTGAAGGCCCTTGCCCCTCGATCTAGCACGCGCGCTATTCTTCCTCTCTTCTGCGATCCGTGGGCGCTTGCTGTGGGTCGTTTGATCGAAGATCGGACGATTGAGATCGCACGCCAAGTGCACTTCGGATCGCGCCCTTCGATCACGCCCGCCTGCGCGGCTGCATCTACAGGTGCCTTGTAGCCTTTATCCCGGCCGTTTGCTCGCGCATAGACAACCGAATTACATCCACGTGCGCCTTCGTCTCAGATTCGATATGCAGTGCCATTCGATTCCTCGTGGGTACTCGCGGAGAGAGCTGCGACCGCTGTGCTGCACTAGCGAATGATCGTGGACGTGGTGAGCTGGAGCGGTGCGAGTGGCCGTTGGATAGAAATCCAACATCTATGATCTGATGGAGGATGGAGAGGTGAGGGCGGTGGCTGTCGTGAGATCTTGCACCACTTAGCGTGCTGTGGATCGTTGATCATCAAATCAATGATAAGAACTTCTTAGGCCAATTGCGGGATCTCCAGATGTCGAATTTGATCAATTTTGAGTCCGTTGGACTCCGTTCATCGTTCTTAATCCATCCGTGCGGTCCAATTACTCATCCGAGGCCTGTTTTGACAAGAACTCAAACAAATGGCTATTAAGATTAAATTACAAGCAATCTTGATGTGCGATGCATGTCATGTTCCCATGCCCATTTACGGTGTATTCCTTGTGCATGTTACCCTTAAGAGAAACCCCGATTGGCAGAATTATCACCATAAAATGTAACGTTATCGGCGGATTTAGATATCCGACCCGCCTACACCCGAAAGAGGTCGGATATAGGCAGGTCTAGGGATCCGGCTCACCTATATAGGAAAGGGCCCAGATTCGGGCAAGCATGGAAGACCCGACTCGCCTAAGGATCCGATGCCAACAAAGAGACGGTGGAAAAAGTCCAATGCAGCCATGCCATCAATAAATGATGGCATGGCCATCGCAATTGATAACCTGCCAACATACATACCCTCGCAACATGCGTATCCAGCTAGAAGATCTCGCCCAAGGACTGACCCCAGCACTATAAATAGTAAAGAGAGGCCCTCGAGGCTCTCCCTCAGGCAATTCGAGAGAAAAAGAGAGATTGCATTCCTAGTAATTTATAGTGCATATTTGGGGGCATCACCCACCCAAATATGTCTGGGAACCAGTTTAAGACGTCTGGAAACAAAGATAGACGATTGATTTTAGGCGGGTTTCTTCCTGACTTGAATCAGATCTAAACAGGGTTCTAGTGCAAGTCCATCAGATGAAATACAGGACGTCTGGACTATGTCTGGATGTTTGGAAACCTACTTTTTTGCGGGAATGGATTTCCAAGAGAGTGCAACGGCTAGAAAATCTCTAACAAGAGATTTTCTGGTCAGCCGAGTCAAAACGTGTAGGTGCTAAAGCACCACGATCATTTGTTTTGATGATAACAAAACACATGTCATTTTACATTTGCACTTGAAGTCTTAGATTTCAGGCAAATTACAAATGGAGACGTGATTAGATGGAGTTCGAGCTCGCATCCAGGATGGATTGGAGGAGCTTGATGGAAAACAGAGGAGATTCGCGAGGAGCGATAGATTGAAAATGGAAGGACAAGAAGAATATGATAGAATTCTGTTTATTTCCTTCTTGTACTTTTGCCTTTATTTCCTTTCTCTTTTTGTTCCTTAGAAAATCATGTTAAAGAGCCTCAAAGTACCATAACAGTAGTCCTAAGAACACCGGCACAACCCTAGGACACTTAGGTTTTCTGTGGAGAACCTAGAAAACCAAAATAGGGTTCAAACAGCTGTTCCAGACGTCTAATTCCAAAATCAGATGGCTGATAATATGTTTTAAGACATCTGACTGTTGATTCAAACGTCTGATAACATTTCAGCTGGACTTGTTATCTTTGTCTGATGAAATCAGACGTCCAGACCTTAGACCAGACATCTTAAAAGACGTCTGATGACTTTGCCAGACATCCAATTAGTGGACCGTTGGCTGGCTCAGCAAACACTGAATGATATGACCGTTAGAGCCTTATCAGACGTCCTTAAGCCTCTCCAGACGTCTGATAGATGACCGTTTTGCCTCGCTGATCCAAAATCTCTTCTCAAAGATTTTCTAGCCGTTGCGCTCTCTTGGAAATCTATTCCCATGAAAAACTAGGTTTCCAGATGTCCAGACATAGTGTCAAATGTCCTATATGTCGTCTGATGAACTTGCACTAGAACCCTGTTTAGATCTGATTCAAGTCAGGAAGAAACCCGCCTAAAATTAGACGTCTGAATTTTATCCCAGACATCTTATACTGATCTTCCAGACGTCTGATGCTAGGATCAGACGTCTGATAACCCTGTCAGTGCTATCAATGTTCCTGATTTCGACCTGATTCTCTTAGGCTTTACACCCAACGACTATGGAAGCTTTCCTAAGCCTTCCAAAGCCTTCATAAGGCCTCTATAAATAGAGAGGAACCTCTTGCACACAAACACACATCTAAACACACCTAGAAACACAAGACACACCCAAGCAACACACTTTCCACTCTTTTGTGTCCTAAAGAAGCTCTTCCTCTCCAAGCTCAAGTTCTACATCTTGAGAGCATCAAGCCTTCACGCATCCACTCTCCCGCCGTAGTTCACGAGAGCAACGTCACGCCGTCGCGCGGCTCATGCACCCGCATCATCGATTCGACGCACTCCTTGCAAAGGGGAGTTTCCTAATTCCTATAGAAGCTAGGTTTAAATCTTTGTTGGCTCTATAGGACTATATTTGTTATTTTATCTTTGTTATTTGGTTGGGTATTCGCTTTGCGAATTCCCATCTCCTTCGTGGGACAAAATCCTTCTCGTGAAGAGAAGGGGTTGAGGAACACTACCCTCGCACTTGTAGCGTTGTTGTAATTGAGGTTGAATCACCCTCGTTTAAGTGATTCGTTTAGTGGATTTGATCAACTTGGTTGATCGGAAAATCTTAACTCGAGAGGGTTAGGTGGTGGTTTTCACCCAGTTTGGGTTTCCACCTTAAAATAATTGTGTACCTTGTGCGATTACTTTATATTTTATTTCCGCAATTTCTTACGTCACCCCCTCCTAGTAGGGCGAATTTTACAAAACGGTCATGTATCAGACATCCGGAAACACTTACGGACGTCTGATAAGGCTCTAACGGTCATATCCGTCAGTGTTTGTTAAGCCAGCCAACAGTCCACTAATTGGACGTCTGGCAAAATCATCAGACGTCTTCTAAGATGTCTGAACTAAGGTCTGGACGATTGATTTCATTAGACAGAACCAAATAAGTCCAGCCTAAATGTTATCGGACATTTGAGTCAACAGTCAGACGTCTTAAAACTCATTATCAGACGTCTGATTTTAGGATTAAACGTCTGAAAGGCTGTTAGAACCTATATTGGTTTTCTAGGTTCTCTACAGAAAACCTAAGTATCCTGGGGTTGTGTAGGTGTTCCTAGGACTACTGTTAGGGTACTTTGAGTCTCTTTAACATGATGTTCTAAAGAACAAAAAGAGCAAGAAAATAAAGACAAAAGTATATGAAAGAAATAAACAGAATTATATCCTATTCTTCTTGTCATTCCATCTTCAATCTATCCCTCCTCGCGAACCTCCACTGTTCTCCATCAAGCTCCTCCAATCCCTCCTAGATGCGAGCTCGAACTCTGTCTAATCACGTTTCCATTTGTAATTGACCCGAAATCTACGACTTCAAGTGCAAAAGTTAAATGGCACGTGTTTTGTTATCATCAAAACAAACGATCGTGGTGTTCTAGCACCAACAATCTCCCCCCTTTTGATGATGATAAAACCATAAATAATGCAAAAAAATCCTCCCCCTTTTTGACATTATCAAAATTGTTTGACTGATTTTAAATTTCTTATCACTCCCCCTTAAAACATGCTCTTCTATGAATTTCTTTTAACAAAAGTAATGTCCTCCCCTTTTTGTAACAACAAGATAGCTATTATTGTTTTCTCCCTTACTAAGGGAAATTTAGCTAACTTACATCTCTCCCTTAATAATTGATATTTAGCTCATAATTTTTAACTCCCCCTATCTAAATGCTAATGATAAACAAAGATAGGGTCAAGAATTTTTACTTCACCTACCATGGCCAATAAAATGGCCCAAATGGTGGTGGTGGATGCCAAATCGGATCGGGCTCCCATCCGTAGCTTGGAGGACCGGGCATTGGCGCCGGTCTCTAGTCTGGCGGTCGACATGCGGCGGGTCCATCATTTGTTCGCCGTCTCGTTGGACTTCCTGTTCTCCTCCTTGGTCTACTCCTTGGTTCTCCCAACTCGAGTTGACCAACCATGAGCTTGTAGGTCCAGTCCTTTGTGTTCTAGTTATCCCTGAAACCTACAAAACAAGATTCCAATTCTTTCTTCGGTATCCAAGTGAGCTTGCATCCGGATCTATTAGCGGGTCTCCTTGATGGAGATCCTTTCTCAGCCTTAGGGCTATAAAAATTATCTACCTTGTTGATTAATTTGTTAGAGTTTTCCCTAAGACATAATTTCTTTTTCTGTGATATGCATCTTAGTCATTAAATTAGAAATTTTTAACTTTAAACTATCATTTTCTTCAATCAATTTAGTATTTTCATTGATTAAATTTTATTTTCAAATAACAGGTTATTATCCTTAGCACTAGTTTCTATGTCCTTGAGTTATTTTTCTAGCCTATCATTTTCATTTTTAAGAAAACTAAGGTTCTTTTTAATATTTTTATTTTCTATCTTAAGAGTTTCACTAACTTCAAAAAGCTCATTAAATGCATCCTGTAAATCAGAATTTATATCGTTGTCTGAGTCACTTCCGCTTTCGCTATCGCCATCCCTTCCTCTGGTCATGAAACCGAAGCAAGCGGTTTCTTCTTCTATAGACTTTTCTTCTTCCTCTTCCTCCGAGCTCGAATCGTCCCAAGTGACTTGGAACGCCTTCTTCTTAGACTTCTCCTTTTCCTTCTTCTTCCCTTTTTTGAGAAGAGGGCATTCTGGTCGCAGATGCCCTTTCTCGTTGCAGTGGTAGCAACGTCTCGGGCTTTCCTTCTTCTCCTTTTTCTCTTTCTTTGATTCCCTACAAAACTTGAAAATTTTCTTAAGTAAAATTTTAAAGCCTTCGTCATCGGAACCTACCTCGCTATCCGACACGGCTCTGAAGGCGAGAGTCTACTTTGGTTTAGGCTCCGATGTATCCTTCTTCTTCTGCTTCAACTTAGTCTCGTAGGCCATTATATTGCCTAGGAGATCTTCCATGTTGAGCTCCTCCACTTCGTTCGCCTCTTTGATGGCGGTGACTTTCTGTTCCCACTCCGATCCGAGGGAACGAAGATGCTTCCCTTGAAGCTCCCCCTTGATTAAAGTCTTCCCTAAAACTTTCAAATTATTTACAATGTGAGTGAACCTAGAATTCATCTCACTTAAAGATTCGTTAGGTTTCATAGAAAAAGATTCAAATTCTTGAGAAAGTAAATTTATTTTATAAGTTTTTACCTTAGACGTACCTTCGTGAGTTACCTTAAGTGTATGACAAATCTCGTATGCGGTGGCGCATTGCGAGATTCTGTTGAACTCCTCAGGGCTGAGCACGCAGGAAAGGGCGTTCATGGTATTCGCGTTTAAAGAGAGCTCACGAATTTGTTGTTGCAAGTAGCCTCCCGCGGGTTTCTTTAGGATCTCAAATGGCGTCTCGCACCTAGCCCAAATCGTGAAGCCATTGGCTTGAAGCCAAGTCTTCATCCGCAGCTTCCAGTAGGGGTAGTTGCTCCCGTCAAAGAACGGTGGATGGGTTGTGAACTGCCCCTCGGAGATCCGAATTGCGGAACTACTCCCCTCCATGATCTTCTTGGCGGGTGTTACTCCGATTAGCAAGAACCTGCTCTGATACCAATTGTGGATTCCCTACTAGGAGGGGGTGACGTAACAAATTGCGGAATAAAATATAAACAATCTCACAAAAAAAAATTCAATCACATAATGTACACAATTATTTTTAGGTGGAACCGGGTGAAAACCACCACCTAACCCTCTCGAGTTAGGATTTTCCGATCAACCAAGTTGATCAAATCCACTAAGCGAATCACTTAAACGAGGGTGATTCAACCTCAATTACAACCACGCTACTTTATACGAGGGTAGCGTACCTCAAACCCCTTCTCTTCACGAGAAGGATTTTGTCCCACGAAGGAGACGGGAATTCTCAAAGAGAATAACCAACCAAAGAACAAAGACAAATAACAACAATCCTATAGAGCCAACAAAGTAATTTTTAACCTAAGCTTCTATAGGAATTAAGATGCTTCCCTTTGCAAGGAGTGCGTCGACGACGCGGATGTGTGAACTACACGACGGCGCAATGTCGCTCTCATGAACTACGACGGGAGAGCGAGTGCACAAATGCTTGATGCTCTCTAGATGTAGAACTTGAGCTTCGAGAGCAAGAGATTCTTTTAGACACAAAAGAGTGGAAATGCATGTTCTTGGTGTGTCGAGGTGTGTATGTGTGTGCAAGAGGTTCTTCCCTATTTATAGAGGCCTTAAGAAGGCTTTGGAAGGCTTCGGAAAACTTCCATAGCCGTTGGGTGCAAAGCCTAGGAGAATCAGGCCGAAATCAGGAACAATCATTGCACTGACAGGGCTATTAGACGTCTGATCCTGGCATCAGACATCTGGAAGACCAGTTTAAGACGTGTGGGATCAAAGTCAGACGTCTGATTTTAGGCGGGTTTCTTCCTAAGTTGAATCATATCTAAACAGGGCTCTAGTGTAAGTCCATCAGACGACATACATGACGTCTGAAACTATGTCTGGACGTTTGGAAACCTACTTTTCTGCGGGAATAGATTTCCAAGAGAGTGCAACAGCTAGAAAATCTCTGAGAAGAGATTTTCGGGTCAGCCGAGGCAAAACGGTCATGTATCAGACGTCTGGAAACGCATACGGACGTCTGATAAGGCTCTAACAGTCATATCCTTCAGTGTTTGCTAAGCCAGCCAACGGTCCACTAATTGGACGTCTGGCAAAATAAAGAGACGTCTTCTAAAATGTCTGGACTAAGGTCTAGACGTCTGATTTCATCAGACAGAACTAAATAAGTCCAGCCTAAATGTTATCGGACGTCTGAGTCAACAGTCAGACGTCTTAAAAGTCATTATCAGACGTCTGATTTTAGGATTAAACGTTTGAAAAGGCTATTAGAACCCTATATTGGTTTTCTAGGTTCTCTACAGAAAATCTAAGTATCCTTGGGTTGTGCAGGCGTTCCTAGGACTACTGTTAGGGTACTTTGAGTCTCTTTAACATGATGTTCTGAAGAACAAAAAGAGCAAGGAAAAAAAGACAAAAGTACATGAAAGAAATAAATAGAATCTATCATATTCTTCTTTTCCTTCATCTTCAATCTATCCCTCCTCGCGAATCTCCTCTGTTCTCCATCAAGCTCCTCCAATCCCTCCTGGATGCGAGCTCGAACTCCGTTTAATCACGTCTCTATTTGTAATTGACCTGAAATCTAAGACTCCAAGTGCAAATGTTAAATGACACATGTTTTGTTATCATCAAAACAAACGATCGTTGTGCTCTAGCACCAACACATCTGGGGGTCATCGAATCGACATTTCAACCATCTTGTGTTGTAGAAGACATCCCTTTTGTTCTCATTTTCTTCCTTTTTAACAAACTCCATTGGAGCTTTAGTAAGAGCTCCTCAAGGTGTGCCGGAGGCAAGGCCAAGGTTGAGGAAGGAGTTCAGCAACAGGATCAACCTTCCTTTCCGTTTAATCACAAGGTAATGTACATGGATTGCAGATTGAATAAGAGATTTGGAGGAGATGAGGAGTTAGCCATGATGTTGGGTTCTAAGCAAAGAAAGACCTAAGTGGGTGTTTATTCTATCACATTTAGAAGATGCCATTGTGCGTATTGTAATCACAACTTTGCAAGGAATATATAGTTTAGTTTAACAAGGAGGACCAACAGCTACAAGAACCTAGCAAGAGCTCTAACCCTCTTTATTACCTCCTCTCTTGATGGGTTAATGATGGATTTAAGGTGGTTATATTGGGCAACATGGTGGTGCTTGTAGAAATATACAAATAATGAGTGATTCTAAGATGAAATTGGGTTTTTGCCTCTAATTTTTTGGTTTTCCCTTGTGCATGCCTATGCTTGATTGTTGCTTTGGTGGAAACTTTAAGACACCTAATAATGCTTTCAACGAGGTTAAAAATGGAGTGCAATATGTTTAGATGCGTTCAAGAATGACACGTACGTTGTGGTATGAGTTTTGACTTGAGTTTAGGTTGAGATTTTATTAAAGAATCTCACTTTTGTATGTTTTAATCGGTAAAAATGACCTTTACTATATTATTTTCAGTGTAGAAATTGGTGTTTTTACGTAGATTGACTGATCAAATTTAAGATTGGTCGATCATCTACTTTAGACCTTCAAATGAGTGTGAACTTATGTATTTTGATCGATTAATTTGTTAATTGATCCATCAGAAAGGGATTGATGGATCACTGCCCACTTGAACCTAGTTTTGTGCAATCGATTAACACCTGTTGAGGATTGGTTTGCTTGGAGTTGAGTTTGACATTTAAGTACAAGATGCTTGCATTGTGTTAGGGATTTGAGAGAGATATTATAGACCTTATTATGTTCTTAATGATTGAACCGTCACATTAAGGATGGCTATTTGCCTTGAGAAGGTCAAGGAATAAAAGATAGGAGTGACTACTCTAAGAGAGATTAGTATGGGAGGAGTAGGATTCAACAATCCATGAGTGAGTAGGGCCCAAAGAGCTTGAGACATGATATTTGATAAGCCACGTTAAATATATGGCCATACCCTAGAGAGAAATGGGTAGTTTGAAAGGGGCAACCGATAAATACTCCATTAGGGGTTACCTTTATTTATTGAGGTAGTCTAATGAGAGACACTAGGAAATCTCGAGAGGATTTTGTTTGTGAGGTATGGTATATACCCGTCAAGCGATTGAAGGTCGATAACCTTAGGTGGTCTTTGATTCAAGTTAACGAGGAATGGACTACCAAAGGCTAAGGTAGTGCATCCCTCAATCTCACTGATCATCTATTTGCCCTCGAAACTCCTTGGTCTGCATTGAGGGATGACTTTGTGTGACTACCTGAGTCCCACCAACCAACGTAACTTACGTCGTCAAGTGCTAACAACAAACACAAACCAACCACAAGATTGCAGTCACCCAACACATAGTCATAAAACAATAATAGCCAATCAAACAAAACGTAAAGCAATAATGAAAATAAAAAAATGAAGTACTAACCAGTGGATTTTCTGCAGAATGTAAGCACATAAGTCAAGAGATGCACAAATGATAATCACCTTACTAACTGCCAAGGACACCTGAGTATAGAACCAAAGAGTCACGTCAGTAAAAACTGAGTAGAGTATAAATAGCAATGACTAAGCACAACAGTAACCTAAGGCAAGAGAAAATAGGTATTATATCTTTAATTAATCCATTTATTAAGCATTTCGTCATCCAATTCTAGTTATATATTGGAAGCTCAAGTTAACACTGTTCACAACCCATTAATCAACGCCTTGAGTCACGAGATTTTCTTGTGTAACTTCCTGAGATGCGAGACAGGTATAAGCCAACTTCTTAGCTTAGAATGTAGCTTATACCCATCAAGTCACCTCAGTCCGTCACCTTAGGGTCATAACGGAAATGGGTGGTGGCAATGTCGTGTGGCGTGAACACGTACAAGCGCTATGTACGTTGAACCACAGACATCCAATGACCCACCCACCGGCCAAGCAAGAAAGCACTCTAAGCCTTGAGCCACGCATCCCACTATCCCAATTGCCGCTAAGCCTAACCAAAGAGTTGTAGGGAGGCTAGCAATTCCCTAAATCATCCCAAAACTAGTCCAAAAGACCAAAGTTATGGCCAAATCCGACGAGTAGCAGGGATAAATCCAGTTATCCAGTCTCTACAATCCTGACAATTTCGTCATATTGATCTTAAGATTATTCCCATATGATTAAGTTAATAACATTCCTTATCTAGGACAAGATTCAAATCATTACGTCCATTGCCAAAGATTATGAAGCGTTTGCATCATACCCATAATCAACCATTAATCAATTCGTTTCTTGTTTACAACAATGGTTCTAAGTAATATACTAATTAACGATCACAACAATACCTATTTCATGGAAAACGAAGCTCGTTTCACACATGATATAATAAGGTCACATTTAAGGTTCTTAATCTTGATTGTTCATGTAGAATCAATCTATTTCATATCCAAGGACAAAAGATCAAAATTAACACCCAAAAAGGATTTTGAATTCCAATGACAGAAATAGGATTTTAACAAAATCAAAATCCACCCAAATTCCAAGGTTTTAACTTGGTTGAGACTAATTATTCTAAAGCAACAATTATTCATGAATCATTGTCTTAGGGAGATTTTAAGTACCCAAATTAATAATCAAACATCACAGGGTTCCATACTTAGCAACAGGATTAGAACATATGCAAATGACAGTATGTACGAAACACAATGTAGAAATCAAGTCCAGACTACACGAAACAAGCCGAAAATAGGGAACGTGATAGTCTACTCTATCTAATGTCATTGGAGAGTACGAAGACTGTGGATTGTGTGCAAAAGGCTCTAGGGCACTGATGAGAACCTCATCATGAACCCTAACTAGCACAATCTAACTTAGATATGCGAGAAAAAGCTCCTACATAACTCATAGAAAGCTTAACTCAGAAAATTCTGAGTTTGTAAAGAAAACATGTCATAAGGGGTAAAAATGCAATTTCACCAAAGCAATCAGTAAACAGGGTAACTCAAGGTCCAAACATAGGTCAAACTAACCTAATGAGAAGGAAAGTGGGATGACTTGATCCAACAAGGGCTACAGCAACTCCAAGGAATTAAATGACAATCTATAACCCTAAAACAAATCCACTTCAATTCACGAGGTTCGAGGTAGAGTAAAAATTGACTAAACCCTCTAAAATTTATATAAAAATAATCTCTAGGGTTTAGAACCTTCAATTTGGCCTTCGGAACCCATTTTGACCTACATTGAGAACCATGCCCAATTAATGATTTAATTTAGGTTTTTCGTAAATTTGCCGGTCAAACAAGGTCTAACCTAGAAATAAAATTCACCATTAGAATCCTAAGGTCCCATTTAGTCATGCATAAAAACTTGAACCTAAGATGAGACCTTCTTGACCGGCTTTGCATTTTGGTCATCATCTATTACTTTTTGACCCTCAACTTTCAAAATCCTTGCATTTTGGCCCCTAGGTTCTTCGTTGTTATTTGCATATAGGTCCCTCATGCAAATCTCTGAGCAGTGCCATGCTCCGGCGACTTTGCGCGGAGCATGGCGCCGCGCAGGGTGAGGGAGGGTACCTGCCAGTTGAACCGGGTGTTCCCTGCAACGTCTGCTGTCTCAGGGACACCGCCATGTCCTCTGCCCTGGCCCACACCATCCGTGCGAACATGCGGAAGGTATGGGTCGCAGTTCTGACCACTCTCCGGTGAGGGAGGCACGTCGCCTCCCAGCGCCCACCCCTCCGCCACCACCTTTATAAGGACCAGCGTCGCCAGCCGACTCTGGTAGCTCGGTCCTGACGGAGAAAAACCCACCACCTTTCCTCTCTTCCCACTCCGGCAGAAACCCACCAGCTCCGGCTGCTCCTCCATCTCGTCGCTCTGCTGCAATACCAGCAGCAGAGCCACCTTCGCCTGCTCTTCCCGCGTCGCGCCGTACACAGCGCGCGCCCTCCCGCTCTCTTCCTCGCTGCCGCCCTCCCCCTCTGGGTATTTCTTCTCCGGTGACAGTCGATACGACTGCCGCCCTACTCCGGCCCCTTCGTCCCCGTAATTAGGTCAGAACTATTCCCCATCTCCCCCTCTTTCTTTTCCTCACTGTCTTTTATTCGATTAAACCCTCGACCGCTCCTGTCCACTGTCACCTTCCTCGACTCCGGCCACCCTCCGGCGAGACGCTCCCATCGCTCCGCAGCCCCACACGCCCCGCCGACCCTCACGTAACCTCCGCCTCATCACGCTGAACAACCTCCGCCCACCCACTGCCGCTCTACACCCTCTTATCGCTCCCCTGAACACACCCACACCTCCGGTCACAGGACGACCTAGGCACACATGCCTAGGTCACCCCATGATCTGCTGCACCTCGCACCACCTTCGCCGTGCCACGACGAAGGTCCCCCGCGAGTCTAATTAGGCCGAGTGGCCGTGCTTCTGTCTGACAGGGTCGTAGCCCTAGTCGCCATTAACGACAATTGAAGCAGCTTCGAGGCGAGCTCCAGGCCCTGCAGCTTCAGGATCCCAGGTGCTGCAGGTTGGGGTGAAGTCTACGGAGACTTCTACCTCAGCATTTGGCACCGATAGTGGCTGCAGCTGAGCGGAGAGCAAGGTGGAATCGTCCTGCGGGCGCGTGAGAGAAGAGCGCAGAGGATAGTCCCACATCGTGAGTTTACCAAACCCCGCAGTAGTATAAGTTGATTTTCTGTTTTCTACTGGTTGCCTCCGAAAACACTGGGGTGAGGTCCCTCACCTTACTCACGGTCGCCTCGTCCGCGGTTTCACCTCGCGGATCTGGCGGGATCCAACCCGACCCTATCTGAGCACACCTCGCGCATCACCCACACACCGGTGCGCTTGGTCACGGGCACGAAACCCGACCCGATTACCCGCGGCTCTGGGAGAGCGTCCTGTGAGTGGTTTACAGAGAGAGAGAGACGTGCGGGTAGAGGGACAGGGTAGGTTTTGCTCTTTGTGCAGGGACAGGGTGCGAGGGAAGAACACACTTGGCCGAAGGAAGAAGAAAGATGGAGAAGGCCAAGGAACAAAGCAGAAGAAGACCGCAGAAGAAGAAGGAGAAGAACAAAGGAAGCACTGTAGCAGACACCACTTAAGCCGTCTGATTGAGAAATCAGACGACAGATGAAGCTCTACAGACAAAGCAAAGAAGAAGAAAAGAGAAGAAGATAAAGAGAGAAGAAGAACTGAAGAAGATCAAGAACTATGAAGAAAGAAAAGAGAAGAGAAAGAAGAGAAAAAGAAGACAGGCAAAGAGAGAAAGAAGAGAAGAAGAAAAAGGCAAGAAACAAAATCTACTTCACCCTATTTCTCTCTTTCTCTCTTATTTTTGTAATAAAGAAGCATCGTACTTCTAGAATTCTAGTAGCCCCCTGAGTTCGACCTCGGAAGAAAAATATTTCTGAGTAAAATTGTAATAGTGCCAATGACGACAAACCGTAGCTTTTTTATTTGTACCACAACGACATTACTATAATAAGAACAAACAAAAGGCTAAGCTTCGGTGTCATCATCAGACACTAGCCACATGTCAGACCTTCCTTAGGATCCGCGTATGAAACAGGAAGTCTTCCTGAACCAAGAACAAATTGGTAACTCACTTATATATGTTTTGAATTTTTCACGTTAGTAAAAGTGATAAAAAATGAAAATAAAGCATACCAATGCGTAGTAGGCGTCGATACGGTTCCAATGATACCTTATTTGTGTAATTCCAAGGTCAGGAAGACCTCGAATTTCTTGGAGCAACGCGAAGGGGTCACTAAACCTAACCAGGCCAGCCAATCCGCTTGAACTGTGCGCCGGCCTGCCCTTGCCACATAGTGGAACGTGGTTGATCTGCCCGCACCTCACGCAGATCACTAACCGTGCTAAACGGTCAATGACACAGGCAGCAACACGTGTTGCACATCAATAGCCGCGCATTGCTCCCCTTCGCGCATCCGTGAACGCGCGCTCGTCACGTCACCTGCGACTAACACGTGCAACCCATCCAATGGCACTGGCAAATTGATCGGCATTCCATCATAGCCGCTATTTCCTCCATGAAAATTGTGGTGGGAAGCCCACGATTTCCAAAATCTTGAATAGGTCCCAAGGAATTTGAATTAGTATTTCCAATTGAAATCCTAATTCCCTAATCTCTCCTTCTCTTGGGTTTTGGGGACCTTAGAAAACAAATGACGGCTCCAAACCCGACGTGGTTCTTTTATAGACTCCAAGGTCAGTTTAGGTATTGGTTTAGTTGGCCAAATTACCTAATTTACCCTTTGGTTTGGTGAACCATACATTTAGGTCTTTTTTTACTTGTTCTGGTCATAACTTGAGCTATACTCCTCGGATTTGTGTGAATGGAATTCAATGAGAGCATACATGGAACCCTTTTGTGTTGGTGCAAGAACACCACGATCGTTAATTTTGATGATAACAAAATACTTGTTATTTACATTTGCATTGAGTTTTAGATTTCAGAAAAATGGAAATGGTTACAAGTGCGAAAGACGGAGTTCAAGCTCGCATTCATGGAGGATTGGAGGAGCTTGATGAAAGAGAAATTGTCCCGCATCAAAGGACGCTGTGGTGGGTGCACGAAGTTTTGGAAGAGGTCATTGAATCGCTGGAGCTGGTGCTCCAGATTGTTTTCTTCTTCAATTGGCTGAGCCATGATGGGGGAAGAAGAAGAACTTGGTTCTGAATCAGAAGAGAGAATAATGTGAGGGGGTTGCTGCACAAACACGGGCGTCGAGGCTTGGCCTTGACGAGAGTGAATTTCTAAAGGAGGTCTTAAGGGTGGTCTTAAGGACCTCCTACCGTACATGCACTGTTGGAAGAGATGAGTTTAGAAGGTGCTGGACCCAATCAAGACACCCAAAAATGTGTTGGGTGACTATAGAGGTGCGGGGCAGATGGACCCCTTGATCAGAAAGATCGTCCACCTGAGAATTACCTGGGCAGCCAGAGAGGGAGAGTCCCGCAAAGACCCCTACACGGTAGAGCGTCCCCACGGGTTACAGGGTTTCCCCCACCCGACCTCTCTTGTCACTGCGGTTCCAGGTAGACCAGAATGGGGATCTTGACCTCTTAAGTCTACCAATTTTAGGTTAAGATTAGGGTGCTTAAAGTTACACTTGAACTTTAGTTCTTTGAGTGCAAAGAGTGACCTAATTTAAGGTTGGTTGACCCAAGGGGGCAACGCTACCTCTTGTTTCCTTTGAGAGTTTTTGGGTCTTGTCTTTTAGGGTTCAAGTGTTTAGAGAGCCAATTGTTTTAGGTTTTCTCTGAATAGGTATTTTCAGACAAGGGCTTGGGCACACTTCATTTGGTTTTCTCAATTCTTGCTTAAGGAGTGTGTCTCTAAATCCCTAGTGTTGGATCCTAGGTTGGCTCTACTTGGTCCAGTTAGCTCTTTGTTGGGTAATTAGGGCTCAAGCAAGAATGTGTTAGCCCTTAAATACCCTTAATAGTGTGCAGTAATAATGGGTTGAAAACATGCAACTTTTGATGGTTTACTGAGTATAGAAGACAGGTTAGCCCTATATTGCTTGTTCTTTTCTTTTCTTCCTCTTTAGAGTTTAGGGGTTAATAGCGAGAGGAAGAAAAATTACCTGTCCTCGGAGTGGTTGTCGTGCGGTTGCTTGTCTTCTTGATTTTCTTGTATCTGCACAACAAAGGAGAGATTGTTAGCAATGTAAAAACAGGAATTTGATTATCTCTAGAATAGCCGTTGCTCCCCGGCAACGGCGCCAACTGGCGAAACGGTGGCAGCAACTAGCTTTTCTTAAGTCGTTGTAGTACAGATAGTTATTGCCATCATTTGCTAATATATAATTTTTTTACTCGGAAAATAAAGAGTTCCCGAGGTCGAACTCAGGGAGCAAGTTGTATTCTAGAGATATACATGTTCTATTACAAAAATAAAGAGAGAGAGAGAGATGAAGGTTTGGCTTCTTCTTCTTTTCTCCTTTCTTTCTCTTTGTCTTCTCTTTAGCTTTTATTCTTCCTGTTCTTCTTTTCTTGCTTCAGATCTCCCTTCCGTGCTCTTCTTCTTTTCTTCTTGCTTCTCTTCTTCTTCTGCTTGGCTGCTCCGTCTCTCTTCTTTTCTTCTTTCTTCACCTGTCTTCAGGACGTCGTCTGATTTTCCAATCAGACGACTTAACCCGCGGATGCTACAGTGTTGCTTCAGTTCTTCTTCCTCAGTCCTCTGCTTCGGGCAGCCCTGGCTGCTCTTCTTCCTTCAGTCTTCTTCTCCTTCTCTGTTCAGCGGGCGTCTTTCTTCTTCTTCTCTGCCTGCACACTTGCACAGCTTGATCAGAGGGGCAAAACCTAATTCTACCCTCTCCCCCGCGTTTCTCTCTCACGGAAGCCGCTCTTAGGAAAGCTCTCCCAGAGCTGCCGGGTATTTGGGTACGGGTCGTGCCCGGGTCCAGGCCCACCGGCGTGCGTGGTGGGCGAGGAGTGCAGGTCGGGCTTAGTCGGGTCGGGCCAGGTCCGCGGGGCGTGGTCGCGGATGAGGCTGGGTCGAGCGGGTAAGTGAGAGGGACCTCACCCCGTGCTCAGGAGGCAACGAACCTAAGGCACTTTTTAACTTTATGCGGGCGCGCTCCTCTGAAAATTTCCGAGGTAGGACTAAATGTCCCACCCCAATTGGACGCCCGCAGCTGAAGACGCTGCAGGTTCGCTGTTGCACGCGAGGCCTTTGCCCCTGCTGCAAGCCTGGGATGCTTCGCGGAGATGCCCCACGCAGCCTGGGGGTCGAACCTGGGCGAATCGCACCTGGAGCTGCAGGTTGAAGGTGCTCCTTCCACTCTGCAATGGCGACGGCGGTCGAGATACCTGTCCACAGAGGAACGGCCTCTCGGAAGGTGGTGGGGGGTCTGGCAGGTGGCGGGGCGGAGGGTGAGGGTCACCCTAGGTCGAACTGCGGGCGGAGAAGTGGGTTTGCTCGGGGGGTCTGCAGAGGGCGAGTGGTGGGAAGTGGAAGGGCGGAGGTTCTATGAGGGTCGGCGAGGCGTATGGGGCTGTGGAGCGACGGGGGCGTCTCGCCGGAGTTTGGCCGGAGACGAAGGGGGTGACGGTGGACAGGAGCGGTTGAGGGTTTAATCAATTGAAAGACAGTGAGGAAAAGAAAGAGGGGGAGATGGGGAGAAGTTCTGACCTAGCTACGGAGACGAAAGGGGCAGAGCAAGGCGGCAGTCGTATCGATTGTCGCCGGAGAAGAAGATGCCCAGGGGAAGGGGCGGCGGCGAGCAGAGGGCCGGAGAGGCGCCAGCTGGGTGCGGCATGGCGCGGGAAGAGCGAGGGAGGGCAACCCTGCAGCTGGTAGTGCGGCAGAGCGACGAGGAGGAAGGGGAGAGGCCGCTGGAGCTGGAGGGCTTCCTGTCGGAGTGGGAAGAGAGGAAGTGGGGGTCTTTCTCCGTCAGGACCGAGCTGCTGAGAACGGCGGAGCGACGGGGCCATTTATAGGGCGGAATCAGAGAGGAGGGCGGAGGACGCCAGAGATGGAGACCCATACCGTCCGTGCGTTCGCACGGCCGGTATGGTGGGTTGCAGCGACCAGGGGGGTGTTCCTGCGACGGCTGACGACGCAGGGCACCCCCGGTTGTCTTGCCAGACCCTCCCCCTTACCCTGCGCGGCGCCATGCTCCGCGCAAGGTCGCCGGAGCATGGTGCTGGTCAGGTTTTGGCAGGAGGGACCTGGATGCAAAGAACGAAGGAGAGATAGGGGCAGAAATGTGAGGGTTCAAAAGTTGAGGGCCAAAAAGTAAATAAATGAGGACCAAAGTGTAAAGTTGGTCAAGAAGGTTTCCTCTTATCCTCAAGTTTTTATACATGACTAATTGGGACCTAAGGATTATGATGGTGAATTTATTTCCAGATTAAACCTTGTTTGACTGGTCAATTTACGTAAAAACCCAAATTAAGTTGTTAATTGGGCATGGTTCTCAATGTAGGTCAAAATGGGTTCCTAAGGCCAAATTGAAGGTTGTAAACCCTAGAGATTATTTTTATATGAATTTTAGAGGGTTTATTCTATTTTTACTTTGCCTCGAACCTCGCGAATTGAAGTGGGTTTGTTTTAAGGTTATAGATTATCATTTAGTTCCTTGGAATTGCTGTAGCCCTTATCAGATCATCTCATCCCACTTTTATTCTTATTAGGTTGCTTTGACCTATGTTTGGACCCTGAGTTACCCTGTTTTTAGATTGGATCGGTGAAATTGCATTTTTACCCCTTAGTTTCTGTTTTCTTTGCGAACTCAGAATCCCTCTGAGTTAAGCCTTTCCTTGAGTTATGTAGGAGCTTTTATCCTTTGTATTAGGTCAAAATGAGCTAGTTATGGCTCATGATGAGGTTCTCATCAATGTCCAATCTGGAAATCAAACGTCTGATCTAGACTTTTAAGATGTCTAACTAATGGATCAGACGTCCAAAACACTTAAGCTGGAGATCTACTTACTGTTTGCTAGAGTTAGACGTCCACCCCTTAGTCCAAACGTCTTAGCAGACGTCTGATTAGTGGAACGTTAGCTTACAAAATATAATCGTTGAAGATTGACCTTTAATCTTCCATCAAACGTCTGTAGAAGACCATAGATGTCTGATTTGTAAACGTTGGCCTCGATTAAGCCCAAATCTCTTTCTAAGAGATTTCTAGCAATTTGTACCTTGGGAAATCCATTCCCACAGTTAATTAGGTTTCTAAACATCCATACATAGTGCCAGATGTCAAACCTATCGTCTGACCAACTTACACCAGAACCCTGTTTAGATCTAACTAAATCACGTAGGGAAACCATTTAGTATTAAACGTTTAATCTTACTTTTAAACGTCTTATACTTGTTTTCCAGACGTCTGATATTAGACAAAGACGTTTGATAACCCAATTAGAATCATTAATGATTCTGATAGTAGTTTAATTTACCTTGGGATAATTCCCAACAGCTACTTAAGGCTTCCACAGCCTTCCTAAGCCTCCCTAAGCCATCTATAAATAAGAGAGGCCCCTTCCTTTTTTACATAACCTAAGAATACTACTTCCACTCAAATTGTGTCCTAGAGAAGAAGAACATCTAAAAGTGTTGTTGCTCTCTGAGATTATCTCACACACTTTGAGAGCATCACATTTGCTGCACAGCTGCTCTCCTACCGTCAATTACAAGAGCATCGTTGTGCCGTCGCATGGTTCACGCACCCGTGTCACTTGTCGGTGCACTTCCACTAAAGGGAAGATCCTTCTCCTATAGTAGCTAGGTGATAACACTGCATATGAGGGTGATAATTCTGTTAAATCGGGCCCATCTTAAGAATAAAAGGCACAACATAAGTAGAATAGCAGCATTGCATGCATCATATACCAAGATTGCTTATAAAACTGTATTAATGGCCATTGTATAAGCACTTGTCAAAGTAGGCCTCAGATGAGCAATCGGATCGCAAGGATGGATTCAGAACAACGAACGTAGTCCAACAGACTCAAGATCGGCCAAATCCAACATCCGGAGTTCCTACAATGGGCCCAAGAAGCTCTGACCTTTGATCTGATGATCAATGGCCCTCGTTGCGCCACGTCACCCCCCGCTAACCGCGCGCCACTTCCTCCTTCAGCTGGGATCAAATCTCGGCCGTCGATCTTCGATCAGATGACAGAGAACCGCGCACCTGCCGCTATTGCCGCGACAAAGTAGCAAGCGTGGCGCAACGGTTTGCGCGCACACCCGCATGCACGCGACGCGGGTTTGAGCTGCGCGATGCGGGAAATTGAAGACAAAGAGGCACGCGGCAAAATTGGGCCGGCCGATCAACAGCGGGCGACCGAGATAGCGCCACGCGACGCGCCCTCAGACAACGAGCGCCTACGCGAGCGCGCATGTCGGGCGACGACGCCTGCGCGCCCGAGGCACGATCCAAGTGTGCCCAAGGAAGGATCTCAGCCGTCCAATCTTCGATCCGACGGCTCACACGCAGCGGCCATGGATCGAGCGTGAAGAAGAACAGCGCGGGCGTGTGTCCGAGCTTCACCGACGCTTTTGGAAGGGTTTTGGCGACGTCCCGGTTGTCACAGATAAACACTAGTTTGTCATCATTCTTATGCATTAAAACAAACCTAGCTCCTAGGATTTTACTCCGCAAATGGGTTTTTGGGCTGCATTTAGGCATAAATTAGGTTAGGCATGCATTACATTTTTTATTATCTTTTTGATATGATTTTATGAGTGTTAGGGATGAACAGATATACAGATCCTTAAAATCCTAGCACTCAAGAAGGCAAATGGTGAAGGAGAGGCTCATACTAGCTGGAACTCAGCTTGATCCAACTCACCACAGTTGGAACCTAGCTCACTTGAACTGGGGTTAGCTCGTCCCAGCTCCATTCAGCTAATCTCAGCTAAATGGCAGCTCAAGAGAGTTCATCTTAGCTCACCCTAGCTCAAGTCAGCTCATATCCAGCTCAACTTAGCTGAGTCTAGCTCATCTCGGCCCCCACTAGTCCACAGGGAGCTCTAGCTAGCTCAGCTGAGTTGACCAGAGTTCACCCCAGCTCAGACCCAGCTACATCCTGCTCCACTCAACTCCAGCCAGCTGAAGAACTCATCCCAGCTCAGGAAGCTCAAGTCCAGCTCCTGGGGACTCAGCTTAGCTTAACTCAGTTGAGCTAAGTTACCTTAGCTGCCTCAACCAGCTTCATCCTCCCCGAGAGCACCAAACCTAGCTCACCTCAGCCCATTATGGTAGAAGCCAGCTCACTTTAGCTTGGCTTAGTACCTGGCAAAGAATTAGCAAGCTAGGCCAGCTAAAGTAGCTCCATGCCAGCCTCTTTAGCAGCAGCTAGCTCTAGTTTCATCTTTAGACTTCTCCTCTTCAGCTCCCCTCTCCAAACCCTAGCTCCAACACCGCCTCCTCTACTCCTCCATTAGCTAAGCAAGCCTAGCTTAGCTTAGCTATGCTCCAACTTCCTTGGCTTGTACCACCCCAAAAACCCACCTAATAACTCCACCCAACTAGCTCCACCTAAGCTCCACATAAGCTTACCTACTTGGCGCCAACCTAGCCTACCCACCACCTCCAAAAGACACCTAAAAGTGGCACCAAAAACCACCCTAACTACCCCCTTGTTGGCACCACTTTTCCCTCAAAAAATCCCCTTCATCTCCACCACACAATTCCCCTTAAATCCATCTCCACCATCCACCTAAACCCCCTTCTAGAAGACCCAAGGTTGGCGCCAAAATGGTGGTGTCTCTCCACCACCAAAAGCCACCAACACCACCATAACCTCCCCCTTAACACCCCTTAGGTTGGCGCTAAATGCCCTTGGCCATAGGATCACCAACCACCTCCATCCTTCCATCCTAGCCCTCCATTTCAAGGGGCACCTTAACCCCCCATCCTACCCTATAAAATGACCACTACCCACCACCATTAAAAGCATCCTTGGCTAGCAAATTCACTCCCATATTCCACCTAGAAGCCCACGTCCAAGAGAGAAGAAGAAGAAGAAGATTAAGGGGATATTCTGTCCCCTTGGTGCCTTCCCCTCTTCCCTTTTCTCTTGAGTCACACCAGCCAAAGGAGAAGCCAGGCAAGGAAGATCTTTGGAGGAGATCTTGAAGGTGGTCCACGCCACCTTGGAGAAGCTTTTTGAGGATGGTGCACGCCCACCCCTTGGAGGAGAACATTGAAGGTTGTAGCTTCCACCTTGCAGGAGCTCTCAAGGAAGGAGAAGAAGGAGGCCCTCTTTTCAAGCCAAGGAGCAGCTAGGCTTGGTGCAAGAAGACTCCCTTCTTCACCATTTTTGCAAGAGGATTTGTGTTTCTCTTCTTGCTTTTAGATTTTTCTTCATTTTAATAGAAGCATTCCTCTACTTGTCTCGGAAAAAAGAACACAAATTCTAGTTAATCATATTGCCTTCTTTTACTTTCTATTGCAATTGTTGTTTTGGTTCTAGCACTTGTTTCACCTCTTCTTCCTAATTACTCCAGGCCTCCATTTGCCTAGAGCGAGCTTAGGAAGAAGATATATCTATCTTTTAAGTTTTAGTTAAGCAACTATAAGTATTAGTACTTTCCGCTATAATTCGCATTTTCCCTCGCCTTTTCAAAACAAAAAAAAAATTACATATTTAAAATACCAAAAAGAAAGTTGAGATATATTTTTAAGTAAGAGGATTAATTTTGCAAACATTTGGCCTCCTTGGATGACCCTAGATACTTCCCTATCTAGGACATAAATTTAAAAGCGAAAGCGGATTTACGCGTTGCAACAACACTAAATTACCTAATTAACAAACCGCGTATTTTCGCTATCAGTTGCTAAAACCCCTTCTTCTTTTAGAAAGCCCTTCTCCCTATTTAAACCCCTTCCAACCACTCATTCAAGACATTCACCTCCCTTGCAACTACTCTACCCCCCTCTTAGCTAGCTTTAGGCCCTCTTGTAATCGCCGGAGACGACGAGCCACCGACGGAGCCTTCTCCGCCGTCGTGGCTGCCTCGCCGCTCTCCCCCCTCTCTATATTCCTCTCTTTTAAGCTTTCCCATACTTATGTTTAAGCATGTATTTAATGTTGTAAGCTGTGAACTAAAACTGCATGATTAATGAAGTTACTTTCCTTTCAGTGTTTACTATATTTCCTGTTTAAGTTGCATGATCAAGCAAGAAACAACTCTAACCCTAATCTCTCCCTCTCTCTCTCTCTATCCCTCTCTTGCTTTTCAATCGCACCTTTTGCAAGCAAAACACCGCAATTTCCGTGACAACAAGTGATAAGAAAAATCCGATTTTCACGCCTCCCTGAGACTGACATTCGGACTCACCTTCATTTCCTTACTTTAAAATCGGCATTGCAAGTGCGACTATAACGACACTTCTTAACACACACACGAGCGCACGCCAGTTTTTGGAGCCGTTGCCGGGGAGGCAATGGATTTGTTTTGTCACTTCTATTCCACATCCATTCTCACATCGTCTAATGCCCTATTTTCCTTTTTACTTGATGGTCGCAGGAATTCGGCACTTGGACGGCGAAGCGACACATCCCACGGCGGTAACAAGGGAGTAGGTGCAACAAGGACCGATAGTGAGTAATTCTTCACTTATGATTGTTTGCTTGCGTGAAAAACTAAAAAAAAAATTTAAATTGAAAAAAAAATTGCCGGGGTGTAAGATTGTTTGACCCACATCCTTAACACATCACCCCACAAAAAAAATGTACACTTTAACATTCTGAATAAATTCTTGGAGTGTTCTTTTCTCTTTTAGAGTGGTGTTTGCGAAGCCACCGTGAGTTGACTTGGGCCGCACCACTCAACCCTAAAACCGACTCATCTAATAGAAGCTGCATAATCATTAGAATGAGTATATTAGGGTTTTAGAGCCTCTACAGAATAAAAAGGAAATCTACTTTCACCGAATTGTGTGCAGAACTTGACATGACCACTGAAACATGTCTGAAAACATTAAGACACGTCGATCCTAAAAGACACTAAAGTAAGGATGAAACACTAAAAGACACTACATCTTAATCCTTGCTTGAAAATCATGTTTTGATAGAAGCACACACATTGAAAGTGGAAAATTAAGAGGAAATTTATAATGGACAAATTGAAGCCATAAGGGAAACATTGGCGGAAATGCAAAACCCTCCCGAACAAGAGGAGCCTAGGTCTCTCGCTCCTATCGGAATCCCACTGCTACAAAGACCATAGGACAAATTCGGGTCCCCATGGGTAGGGACGACTTTGAATTAAAACCAAACATAATTGGCCTGATAAATTTTCACTTCCATGGTCTTGCAAGTGAAGATCCTTTTCTCCACTTGGAAGACTTAGCCCGATTGGCTGAAACTGTTAAACCTAGAAATATCGGGTTACCTATAGTCCTCATGAATATCACAACGAGGAGCGGTAAGCAAACCGTCGATCCACCTCGACCTGAACCTGGCCCGTCTTCTTCATCGCCCTCTCATTCGGGATGCGCACCGCAATCGCGAGAGGACGATACACCCAAATTGGTGCCAGAATCAGTTCCATTCCTTGAGGCTCTACTGAGGGAGCCAAAAGGCAAAAAGAAAGATATGCAGGCCTTTGATAACCAGCGTAATTTGTTCAAGGATGTAGAAATCAAGGTACCCCTACTCGAGGCTATCGACCACATACCTACTGTCGCCCGATTTTTCAAAGACTAAACAACACCCAGGCGACAGTCAAAGAAAACTAAGAATCCGGTGGTTCTCTCACCTCATGCGAGTATTGCTATATTGTCAAACCTACCACCGAAGCAGAAAGATCCTGGCACACCACTGATTTCATGTAGCATCTAAGGCTGCAATTTTAACCGTGCCCTGCTTGATCTAGGATCTTCCATCAATCTCATACCAACCATCATGCTCGAAAATTTTCCTTGGGAAAACTAAAACCCACCCATGTCACGTTACAGTTGGCAGATCGTTCTGTCAAAATCCCGAGGGGTGCGGTGAAAGACGTGGTGGTTAGGGTCAACAGTCTATGTTTTCCTGTTGACATTCCTGTTTTAGATATGGAAGTTCCTAGCTCACTTTCTGATTGTCCGATCATCCTTGGTCGACCTTTCTTGGCCATAGCCCGTGCCCATATCGACTGCGAGTCGGGCTATATTGAGATTGCTGTTAGATCTGAAAAGCTCAAGCTTAACATCTTCAAGGCAGCCAAGAACTTTGATTCGATTGCATCGAAGATGACACGTCTGACGAGGACATGGCCGTCAACACGTGTATCGGACTAATTGGGACCTATTCTGACTGTTACGGATTACCTGTAAACACTAACGACTGCCTGATCAACACATATTGTGACGTTCCCCCATCCCTCCCTTGTCCCGTCCTTCTCCTGACCAGACTTTTGACGAGGTTTTCTTCGCTTCCCATACCTCGTGGTCTAAGTCATATCCAGGCTTCTCACCCCCGGTCCACACTCTTGAAGGCCGGATTGCACTTTTTTTCCTGCCAAATCAGGCGGAGTTGCAAATCCACACTGAGACCTTGAGCCCACATGCTTCTCACTAGGGCTATTCCTTCTTGGAGCCATCCATCTAAGAAGCCCCTCTTCTTGGCCAATCTGAAGGCCAATTTCTTCCTACTGACTTGTTCTCCGATCCGCCTGGGACACTCTCGTCCCAAGAAATGCCAGACCTTTCACCATCCACTCCCGAGTTGAAAGAGCTACCTAATACACTTAAGTATGTTTTCTTGGGACTAAATGAAATGCTCCCTATAATCATCAGTTCAAAATTAACAAGGGAGCAAGAGTGCAAACTAACGAAGGTCCTCATGGAACACAAGGCAGCCATTGGATGGTTTTTATCAGACTTAACTGGCATTAGCCCCTCCTACTGCACTCACCGTATATATACGGAGAAGGAGGCTCGACCTTCCCGCGAGATGCAACGACGTCACAACCCTAACATGCGGGAGGTCGTTAAGAAGGAAATCATTAAGTGGCTGGATGTGGGTATAATCTATCCGATCAGCGATAGCCCCTTGGTGAGTCCTATTCACGTTGTGCCCAAAAAGGCGGGACTCACCATCCGTGTCAATGACAGGGGCGAATCCATCCCTACATGCACTCCTGCATCTTGGAGAGTGTGTGTAGATTATAGGAAACTCAACGCAGCAACTAAGAAAGATCACTTTCCGCTACCTTTCATTGACCAAATCCTGGAGCGGTTAGCGGGAAATAAATTTTTCTGTTTCCTGGATGGATTAGCAGGATATAACTAGGTGGCAATTGACCCCCGGGACCAAGAGAAAACCACCTTTACCTGCCCCTTCGACACCTTTGCATTTAGAAGGATGCTGTTCGGACTTTGCAATGCGCCAGCAACTTTCCAGAGATGTATGCAGGCAATATTCCATGACATGGTAGGTGACTTTCTCGAGGTCTTCATGGATGACTTTTCGATCTTCGGACCATCTTTCGATGACTGTCCTGCCAACCTGACCCGTATCCTTAGGAGATGTATTGATGTGAACCTCGTGCTTTCTTGGGAAAAAAGTCATTTTATGGTGCACGAGGGAATTATTCTCGGGCATATCATCTTCGACAGGGGTATTGAGGTTGACAAAGCTAAGCCTGATGTGATTGCTGATTTACCTGTGCCTGGCTCTGTCAAACAAATCCGCTCCTTCCTGGGACACATTGACTTCTATAGGAGATTTATCAAAGATTTCTCCAAGATTTCTCGACCTTTAACTCATCTCCTATCGACTGACGTATCCTTCGATATGGGCCCTGACTGCATACGAGCATTCACGCAGCTGCGTAATGCTGTCACCAAGGCCCCTATTCTCCGGCCCCCTGGTTGGTCCCTCGACTTTGAACTCATGTGTGACACTTTCGACCTTGCAATCGAAGCTATCCTGGGACAAAGACGCGATAGACACCCCTTCGTGGTGTACTACGCCAGTAAGACGAACAAGGCCCAGCGTAATTATACCACCACTGAGAAAGAACCACTGGCGGTCGTCTTTAGGCTGGAGAAATTTCACTCTTACCTTCTGGGCTCACACGTTATTATTTTCACTGATCACGCGGCCATTCGCCATCTCGTGCACAAAAAGGATGCCAAGCCTAGACTGATTTGTTGGATCCTTCTGCTCCAAGAATTTGACATTGAGATCCGCGATCAGGCCGGAGCCCAGAATGTTGTGGCTGATAATCTTTCCAGACTGTACCCTGACCATATTGGACTTACTCTGCCAATCAATGAGATTTTTCTTGATAAGCACCTATTGGCAATTAATGTGGCAAGTGGACCTTGGTATGCCGACATTGCCAATTACCTTGCTTCTGGATCCCTTCCACGTGGTTGGCCTAAAAACCAGCGAAGCGTCTCATGGCAGAAGCAAAGTATTATTTCTGGGATAATCCACTTCTTTTTCGAATAGGTGCTGATCAAATCATCCGTCGCTGTATTCCTGACAGCGAATTCCCCAGTGTGTTATCCTTCTGCCACGATCAGGCCTGCGGAGGTCATTTCTCTGGGAGGACAGCTGCAGCCAAGGTGTTGCAGTGCGGTTTCTTTTGGCCCTCCCTTCACTAGGATGCACACAATTATGTCAAACATTGCACTAGGTGCCGGTCGTTAGGGTCAATGTCATGTCGTGACATGATGCCCTTGCAACCCATCCTAGCTGCGAAAATCTTCGACATTTAGGGAATTGATTTCATGGGTCCCTTTCCTCCTTCCAATGGCTTCGAATTCATTCTCAAGGTTGTTGATTATGTTTCGAAATGGAACGAGGCTATTCCACGTGCCGTGCTGACCATGTTATATCCACTCGATTTGTCAAAGACCGCATCTTTGCGAGCTTTGGGATCTCTCGAGCCATTATCTCGGATGGAGGAAGACACTTTACCCATGCTTCTTTTTGAGCACTTCTGAGGAAATACGGAGTCCACCATCGTATAGCATCCCCATATCATCCTCAGACGAACGACCAGGAAGAGGTGTCGAACCAGCAAATCAAGCAAATTCTCCAGAAAACGGTTCGACCTGACCATAAGGACTGGTCTGACAAGCTAATTGACTCACTTTGGGCGTATCGGACCGCCTTCAAGGCTCCCCTTGGTATGTCTCCTTATAGAATCGTTTACGGGAAGCCTTGTCATTTGCTCATGGAGTTGGAGCACCGCGCTTATTGGGTGGTTCGTCGATGTAACCTCGACCCAGACCTGTCTGGTCGAGAAAGGAAACTCCAACTCTAGGAACTGGAAGAGCTCCGCCGTGAAGCCTATGATTCTGCCTTAACTTTCAAACAACGCACTAAGGCTTTTCACAACAGCCGTATTCGGTGGAAAGAATTTGAGCCATCTCAGCAAGTTTAGCTTTACAATGCCCGACTCAAATTCTTTCCTGGGAAATTGAAGTCCAAATGGGCTGGTCCTTTTCTGGCCTCGTGACCATTTCCCAACGGTGCCGTTGAAATTGAAGATCCCAAACCTGGACATAAATTTACGGTCAATGGGCAGCGTTTGAAACCCTATCTTACTCATGAACCTGCCCCCGTTGGAGAAACTGTCGCCCTGCTGGAGGGTAACTAATGTTGTTCCTCATCCTGAGTCCAGCTAGGGACATTAAATTTAGTGCTCGTTGGGAGGCACCCCAACAACACTCACCATCCACCATCACTTTTCACGCCACTATCACGATCACCTCACTTTTCACTTCACCACCCACTATACCACCCTGCTGTATACCCTGCACCTCAGCTCCCGTTACCCGATCTTTCGTCCATTCTCTACCCTACCCTACATGCATACGAGGACATAGCATCGTTTGGCATGAGGGGGTGGATAGGCATCCATAGGATCGGGGTATTTTAGGGTATCATGCAGTTTATATATATGTATATATATATATAATGGTGTTTAGTAATGATCTGAAGGCTGAAACAAAAATACAATAAGTGTTTATGAATATCCAACCGCTGTTTTGAAGACTTTCCAGGCCACAGAAGCTTCATTCGCTTAGCCTAGGCTTAATTCACTTGAGCATTGACAAGATAGATCGGAATCTCTCCTAACTAAGGACGTATTCTTGTACCTGAGACACCAATACAGGATTCCTTGGTTTGCTTCTACTTGAGAGCCTAAGTAAGCTTGGTCCACACTACACTTATCAAGAAAGACTAGGTGAACATAAGATCCAACCCTAGTGTTCATTAGGGAAGGTGGAGTCTTTACCTGTGCGCGCAGGTAGACTTTTTATCCCAAGCTTTAGTCTTTTGTTTAGGAGAGACTCTTTCCACCAAAAAGGAACTCTCCTACCAAAAAGAAAAGTGTGCTCCTCCAAATAATGTTCTAAGAGATATACTGACACGTGTTTCAATAAAAAAAAAGATGCGAATAAGTCAGTATATCTCACAAATGTCTGTAAAGTCTCTACCCCAAAAAAAGCTCTTCAAGGAAAAACCCTATTTTCTTTGAGCCACAAATATCAGAAAATATGAGTTGAGTTTTCCGTTATCTTTTTAAGAGTCAATCCGAAGACACAAGCTGAAACTGGGATCAACCTCTGCTTAAAAATTCGTGAAACTCTGGGCTTGAGTCTTAAGGTTCATCTGGTCAGTCTTGATCCTTCACTAAGCACAAGCCATAATCTCTTGAGCTCTTGAGTACAGCAAAAACCTCCTGGGTCCTGGAAATCGTACATAAGGTTTAAATATTAAGAGCCCTGGTTAGTCGAGAGATGATCTATGTCATGTGAAACTTAAAGTACTGGTAGTCTTCTTTACAATTGGTTCTCACAATACCCAACATTAAACACACTTATGTCGCTTCAGAAGAAAATCTTCAGCTTAAGATCAATTCTAAATACAATACAAAAAAAAATGTTTTGCTAGGGACTATCCAAAGATAGGCATGGGGGTATGATTGCACCGCAAAAATACACCTGCAATTGTGCCGTCTTGTGCTATTTCCTAGCATTACTAGTGCATATTAGGTATCTATAGTCGTATTTATAAAAATACACGCATGCATGCATTTAATTGAGAGGGGATGAGAGTGAATAAAATGGCCTTGCAATTAACAAATTCCTCAAGTGCTGCCTTGCAAAATCTCCATCTTTATTTTTAATTTTATTTGACTTTGAAATTCTTCCCACGGCTGCAAGGAATGGCTTCTTCTTCTTCGCACCATGTCCTGCTCAGCCATGCTCTGCAGCAAGCCACTCCCTGCACATGCGCATGCACAGCCAGGGCATGGCTGTGCATGCTTTCTTCCTCTTTAAATAAGCTCGGCTTGCTTCTCTGCAAGGGAGCCTGGTCCACCACACAGACACAGCACCTTCTTCTCCAGGCCATCTCCTCCCTTCTCCCCTCCATACGCAGCCTCTCCTCCTTGAGGAGACACTCTGCTGCAGGAGCACCTCACAGTGGTGCACAACCACCACTGTGAGTCCACCACCGCCTAGCTCATCAGAGAGCTGGCGGGCGTGGTGGTTCTCTCTCTGTTTCAACGTCCAAGCCACTTCCGCCATTGCCACTGGAGCTTCAAGCTTTGAAGCTCAACCGGCCACCGCAAGCTCCGCAACAGTAGCGCAGGCCAACGCGCGTCCGTACGTAGGCCAGCACGTGCGCCTTCTTCTCCCGCTTCTTCGCATCCGCTCCCGCTTCTCCGCGCAAGCCACCAGCCGGTGCAGCCTCTTCCGCGCCCGCCGAGCCGTCCACGCCTCCCGCACTCACAGCACCAGGCGCACCCAGTCCCGCGGCTTGCCCCGACACTGTAGCCACTGTTCACGCGTTTCAGCGGAACACTGTGGCTACAGTGCGGTGACCGGTAAGTTTCTCACTAAACCGGTCACCCGGCGCCCCGCAACCGTTGCTAGCCCGTGCCTGCGACCAGCCCCGCTCGCCTGCGCGTCTGCGTGCGCTCGCACCCGCCCGCGTCTTCGCCTGCGTGTGCTCACTCGCTCCCAGCGCCTGCGTCTGCCCACACCCGACTCTTCGTGCAGCGCTGTGCGCTATGGTTCCTTCCTCCGCGCCACTCCCTCCTGCCAGCGCATGCCTCTCCACGTGCGCTATGGCCATCAGACGACGCCCCGCTGCGTGCAGACGTCTTAACGCCCGCACCTTCACTCCAGTAGTCTCCCTCTCTCTCTCTCTCCACAGCACTCTCTCACACTCTCTGCACGCACATACACACACACTCACACTCTCGTACACACTCCTACACACTAATATATACTTATATATATACATACATATATATATATATTTATATACCTTTATATATATACACTTACATCTATACATATAGTAGTACCTATATAACTAAGTATTATTATACATATATACATATACTTATATACGTATAAAATATATATATATATCTATCTACATATATCTATATAAATATATTACTGTATATATATATACATATATACACATATAACTACACATATACCTATATATCTATAACCATATATATATTTACATATAGATATATATTTACAGATATATATATATTTTCATATCACTTACCATACATAGTATCACGGGAATATCTGCACCAGTTGTTGATATTACCCGACACATGCGTACAGAAGCGTGTTCACACTCATCTTCCACCAATCCACCTTACACTCCACGCGACAGTTCATCCTGTTGGTTGCGTCTTTCTAGACGACGACCAACTCGACACTGTGCTACACGCCATCTCCACCCCCACCCCTTTATACATATATAATATATACATATATATACTATATTTACTTTATTTCTGTTTCTCTTTCCTACCATTAAAAAGATAAAAATAAATATATAAAAGAGAAAAGATAATCCTTGACTTCCAGGTACTTAGTCTTGCGAATAGCAAGACCAGTTTGGAACCCTGATTTGGCTCAAAGCCAAGAACGTGATTTTGAGAGTGTGCCTCAAGGCAAAAATTATCAAAAAGAAATATCAAATAGAAAAATACCAAAAACATAATAAATGAACGGAAAAGATTTGTTGTAAGAAAGGCGTAGAAACTTCACTTCTAATCCCACTTCCCTGAGTTCGACCCTGGGCCTAAAAGTGACCAAGATAAAATCAAATAGGCCAGGTAAAAAAATATTTTGTAAAGAGATGGTTAGGCTCGATTTAGGCTAACCACTATACTCATTACAACGATAAAATCACCATATTAACACACCTATCCAAGTCTACACCACCCTCCAGCCCATTTTGATTGTCGAAATCTTCGAAATTTGGGGTATCGATTTTATGGGCCCCTTTCCACCATCCAACGGCTTCGAGTACATCTTAGTCTCAGTAGACTATGTTTCCAAATGGATTGAAGCCGTCGCCACCCGCCGATGCGATCATAGGACTGTTATGGACTTTGTTAAGAAGAACATCTTTTCCCGATTTGGAATACCCAAGGCCATGATCAGTGATGGTGGAAGCCATTTTATCCATTCCCAATTCCGTGCCCTACTTAGAAAATACGGGGTGAACCACTGCATTGCTACCCCGTATCATCCACAAACAAATGGGCAGACCGAGGTCTCAAATAGACAAATCAAAAATATTTTACAGAAGACTGTGAGATCTGACAGGAAAGACTGGTCCACACGACTAGATGATATCCTGTAGGCATACATGACCGCTTTCAAGACCCCGATAGGCATGTCGCCTTATCTCCTGGTCTTTGGCAAAGCCTGCCGTCTTTCTGTCAAATTGGAACACCGGGCTTACTGGGCTGTCAAGCAATGTAACATGGATTCCCAATTAGCCGGTGTGCAGAGGATGCTCCAATTATCTGAGCTCGAAGAAATTCGTCGGGACGCTTTTGAAAATAGTCGATTGTATAAGGAGAAAATGAAAGCCGTCCACAACCGACTCATTCATAGAAACTTTGAGCCTAACCAGCAAGTCTGGCTGTTTGACGCCCGCCTAAAACTCTTCCCAGGGAAACTCAGGTCCAAATGGACTGGACAATTTCGGGTGGTTAAGCCTTACTCTAATGGGGCGGTTGAAATCGCTGATCCTAACACTGGGCACACTTTTACAGTTAATGGTTAAAGATTGAAGCTCTTCCTGGCCCAGGTTCCCCCAAAGGAGAGTGTGACCCTCGTTGAGGGATGACACGAAGCACCGCCCAGCTGGAGGCGTTAAACTTAACGCTTCCTGGGAGGCAACCCAGAGGATTCAGACTGATCCGGTATTTTACGTCACTCAGGTACTATCTTTTTGAAACCCTATGCATCCATGTATTTGCCAATGAGGACATTGTCCAACTTAAGCATGGGGGGTGGTAAATTGCACAATCTTGAGCTCATTTAATTAGTCTAAATAAAATAAAATTAAAATTAAAAAAATAAATTTAGGAAGGAACTTAGGCATTAGAAACTTGTCAATAGTGGGAAATAATACAAAAAGAACTTAAACACTTAGAGTTTTCAGGCCTTCAGGCTTAATCAGCCCTGGCGTTCGTTAAAATATGGATTTAGCTTCAAATCCTTGCAAGCTATTCTAATCCACCAACTAAATAAGGTGATAAGTACACAACTTATCAACTCACCCTCTAACTCTGAAAAACTTTGAGTCTAAGCAGCTGCACACATTTTTGCACAGACTCACTCCTCGAAGATTTTGACAGAAATTGGGTAGCTAATGAACTCTCTAGGGTGGTATGGCTGGCAAGTTGTCATGGGTAATAGCCCATTGGCAGGTTGTCCAGAACCCAGCCACGGGACCATTTCTTCTTCATTGCCTCTAGGTACATTTGATATCAGGGAAGCCACCTACAAAAAAAAAGGGAGAAGAAAAAAAAACAAACCACACTTCGCCGGACAAGTATGGCTGGCAAGTGATCGTTGGTAACAGCCCATTGGTCGATTTTCCAGAGCCTAGCTTAGTAACTGCACAAAAAGAACCAAAACACTTAAGGAAGAAGTGGGGAAGAAGTACAAGCCGGGGAGATATAAACTGGAAAAATCCTTGTGTTGACCCCAATCAAAATAAACATAGGGAGAAAGCTACCAATCGAACAAATATACCTTCAGGCAAATATATTTCCTCTTCCGATCACCTAGGGGCGTAGAAACCCGAAGTCTGTCTAAATTACCGTTGAGTGAGTCTATCACAATCTTCACACCAAGATGCTTAGCACTTAGGGTTTTGACCGAGTTTTGGGTGGGTTAGGTAGCCATAAAAAGTTACCAACCCACGCTGAATTCCGAAAAAATTCTAAAAATTATATATATATATATATATATATATATATATATATATATATATATATATATGTATAGTTATATACATTAAAGCAAGGATTCGGGCGATTCGTATTTTGGCAGACACCTGGGCATTGCTTAGTCTTTGTAGATTAAGATCTTAGTATATTTCCTCCTATTGACACGTGACGAAGTTCTAAGCAATTACTTCTTAAATTCTGAAAGAAAATAAATGCTAGAATAAACCTTGCTAGGGACTAGCAAGGAGTAAGCATGGGGGTATGATAACACTGCATATGGGGGTGATAATTCTGTTAAATAGGGCACATCTTAAGAATAAAAGGCACAACATAGGTAGAATAGGAGCATTGCATGCATCATATACCAAGATTGCTTACAAAACTATATTAATGGCCATTTGTATAAGCACTTGTCAAAGTAGGTCTCAGATGAGCAATCGGACCACATGGATGGATTCAGAACGACGAACGGAGTCCAACGGACTCAAGATCGGCCAAATCCGACATCTGAAGCTCCTACAATGGGCCCAAGATGTTCTGACCGTTGATCTGATGATCAACGGCCCTCGTTGCGCCACGTCGCCCCCCGCTCACCACGCGCCCCTTCCTCCTTCAGCTGGGATGAAATCTCAGCCGTCGATGTTCGATTGAACGGCCAAGAACCGTGCGCTCGCCCTTATCGCCGAGACAAAGTAGCGAGCGTGGCGCAGTGATTTGCGTGCACGCCCGCACGCATGCGACACAGGTTCGAGCCGCGCGGTGCGAGAAATTGAAGACGATGAGGCGCGCGACAAAATTGGGCCGCCCGATTAGCAACGGGTGGCCGAGATAGCGCCACGCGGCGTGCCCTCAGACAGCAAGCGCCCACGCGCATGCGCACGCCGGGCGACGACGCCCGCGCGCACGCACGCCCGAGGCGCGATCCAAGCGCGCCCAAGGAAGGATCTTAGCCGTCCGATGTTCGATTGGACGACTCTCACGCAGCGGCCACGGATCAGGCGCGAAGAAGAACGGCGCGGGCGTGTGACCGGCGGGTTGGGAGGCTTCACCGACGCTTTTGGAAGGGTTTTAGCGATGTCCCGGACGTCGCTAAAACTCCTTCTTTTAGAAAGCACTTCTCCCTATTTAAACTCCCTCCAACCACTCATTCATGGCATTCACTTCCCTTGCAACTACTCTACCCCCCTCTTAGCTAGCTTTAGGCCCTCTTGTAATCGCCGGAGAGGACGAGCCGCCGACGGAGCCTTCTCCACCGCCGTGGCTGCCTCACCGCTCTCCCCCCTCTCTCTTCCTCTCTTTTAAGCTTTCCCTTACTTATGTTTAAGCATGTATTTAATGTTGTAAGCTGTGAACTAAAGCTGCATGATTAATGAAGTTACTTTCTGTTCAGTGTTTACTATATTTCCTATTTAAGTTGCATGATCAAGCAAGAAACAACTCTAACCCTACTCTCTCTCTCTCTATCCCTCTCTCGCTTTTCAACCGCACCTTTCGCAAGCAAAACTCCGCAATTTCCGTGACAACAAGTGATAAGAAAATCCGATTTTCACGCCTCCCTGAGACCGACACTCGGACTCACCTCCGTTTCTTTACTTTAAAATCGGCGTTGCAAGTGCGACTATAACGACACTTCTTAACACACATGCACGAGCGCAGGCCACTAGGTTTTAATCTTTGTGGCTCTATAGGATTTTGTTATATTGTTCTTTGGGTTAGGTATTCGCTTTGTGAATTCCTGTCTCCATCGTGAGACAAAAACCTTCTTGTGAAGAGGTGGGGTTTGAGGTATGCTACCCTCGTGTTTAAAGTAGCATGGTTGTATTGAGGTTGAGTCACCCTCATTTTAAGTGACTCAGATAGTGGATTTGATCGACTTGGTCGATCAGGAAATCCTTAGTCGAGAGACTTAGGTGGTGCTTTTTACCCGAGTTTGGGTTTCCACCTAAAAATTATTGTGCACTTGTGTGATTGTATTTTTGTAAGATTGTCTATATTTATTTTTTCTTACTTCCGCATCTTGCAAATCTCACCCCTCCAGTAGGGAATTTACATTTTGGCGAGGTTTTACTTGGGGTTGACTCAAAATATGCATTTTTTGGCAATTTTAAGAGGTGCTTACACTAACATAGAACCGCGACCGTGTTACAGGTTTGAAGTGACCCGCACCACACTGAAATGACTCAGGACCTGGATTTTGGGATGTTGTACTTTTGCGAAGGAGGTTCCACTTCCTTAAACCTTATGTGTATTTAGCATTTGATCTCATGTGCATCAACTGTGTTGAGGATGGTGCTTGGATTATATTGTTATGGTTAATAATAATAAGATAACTTAGGTTAAGTAAAAATGGAAAACCAAATGGCTATTACACTTTACTTAGCTCACCCTTTTTGTTTGCTCATGTCAAAACAATATGCTAGGTGTACTAGTAGCCTCACAGGCTTATGATCGTGGCACTACAGTTACGTGCCTTGCACCTTAGCGACCACTTGGAGGTGGGACAAGTCAAGCCGTTGGTGCTTAGGGAGCAAGACAACTATTTTGACATGGTAGAAAGAGAGAAGCCGTATCACCTTAGTGTTAGGGAAATTTTGGCAGTTCTAAAGGATCTCATAGGAGTTTTGGAAGAATTTGGTGTTGGATTATAATCCAACATATGGATTAGTATATGTATTTACATATAGATATAATCATTTAAGATAAAGATTATGGCTGTCATTGTAAGTGTCCATAATTTAACGTGATCAACTAAGGTTAAATCTTAGATATGAGCATAAAATGCAAAATGATTAGTGTGGTGTTTAAAACTAATGTACAAAGACCCCTTTTAGTGATTAGCATTTTTCTTGATGGGCAGTAATGCAAATCACTATTTTGCAATTAGTGAGAATAATTGCAGGTTAATTTTGGGTGTTGGTCCTCAAGAGATCTTTAGTAGTTTCTTTCAAGAGGCCTCCTCATCGTGACCTAGAGAAAGGAGAGAAGAAAGGACTAGGCGATTGGAAGAAGAAAGACTTCTTCTTCTTGGTGTTAAGGTTAGACCTCTCCAATTGATCCAAAGGAACTCTTAGAAGACCTAACCGCAACTCTTGTTTGCTTGGAAAATAATGAATACATGTAATGTATCCTTCAATTGTCATATATATATATATGTATGTATGTATGTATATGTATGTATGTATGTAATCTCATTGGTTCTTCCCTTAGCATGTTGTTCTGTATACACGTACATAGAGCCATGTATGTATATAGATATGTTTATTCACTTTTTTTTTTGAGAACTCTATATATAGCATGTTATTTCGTTTTCATGGAATGGATCTATCTGCACATCATATGGTTTTGCATAAATTAGGATAGACATTTCATCTTCCCAGAAAACTCAAAATCATTTCGTAATTAATACAAGTAACGTTACATGTGTCATATAAATTTGGCTTAAGGTCTCACAACTAGAGCTTTTGGCTTGCTAGTACCGATACTCATTATTAGTACTGGTACATATAAGTCACATATCAGATTTCAGGTTTCTAAGACCCAAAATCTATGACTTATATATACCGGTACTCGTCATGAGTATTGATACTCATGAGACACAAATCTGGTTAAGGGTTTGTAGTGACCAAGATATGTAAGTCACTAGTATTGGTACTAATCTTCAACATCGATACATGTGGACTGTAGGTGGAGGTTGACAGTACTTAATAATGGGTAACGGTACTCGTTAATATCAGTTGATTATAGAGGAATGCCAGTATATCATAGGTGTTGTTATTGGTCATTAATACTGGTATATTATGAGCACTGAACAAGTATATGATTGTACTCAAATCCCAAACAGTGGGTCATAAGTATCGGTACTTGACGTTAGTACATATACTTTTTTAGATATGGGATTTGAATCTATGTGTTAGAGATATTGGTATTAGTTCACCGGTATCAGTATTTAGTGTATGGGATACCGATACTGGTCTATTAGTACAATTATCAATCAAGTATGAAGTTCAGTTGATGTTAGTTATGATTTAGGTCCATCCTAAGTTAGGAGTGGATCAAATATAGATTAACCCCAACACATGATGCTATATAGATCATCATGCCTAATATTTATAAATAGTCTCTTTATGGAAGGTCTATTTTTTATTTTTATTATGTTTATGCCTTGATATTGTTGTACTAATGGGCTTATAGATAATATCTTTAAACTTGTAAAAGCTACATTTTAAATTCTAGGTATTAACTATAATTCTTAAATGCTATGTTTGTACTCATATTTAAGCAGTTAACAGGAGTTGTATTACATTCTTACCGTTACGTTTATTTCTTAATGTTAGTGTAATCGTTAATGACGAAGTTTACCCACTCATGACATATTTAAAAATGTCACAATATTTTCGCAAACATCCTTCCCTCCAAAAATGACCATGACCCCTTCCGCCTTCCCAGTGGCAATGTCGTAGTTTCTCGTTGCAAAGGCGCCCCGCGGGCACCACTCCGAAGCCCCCTTTATTTCTCCACTTTCCCCGTCTCCACAAAGGGGTTCGCTTTGCTGCAAAACAGCCGCCAACACTCCCCCACTCGCACTCCCTCCTCCCCCTCCACCCAAAATCCCACTCTAGGGTTTCTCCTCCCCCTCTTTCCCCTTCTCCGCTTAACGCTCGACCTCTGCATCGAGGTGAGCTCTCCTTCCACTTCGATCCCCACAGTCTTCCGTGATCAGTTGCTGCTGCTTCGGCAGCTCGGGTGGAGGGCGTGACCATGGCGTCCTCGTCGAGGAGGGGCGGCGGCGTCGAAAGGCCACCGCCCCCGAAGAGGATCCAGCGGACGCAGACCGCGGGCAACCTCGGCTCCGACGCCATGTTCAACAGCGAGATCGTACCCTCGTCGCTGGTGGAGATCGCTCCCATCCTCCGCGTCGCCAACGAGGTGGAGGCGACCAACGCCCGCGTGGCTTACCTCTGTAAGTTCAGACTTACTTTCTTTGCGATAACCCGAGAGTGCTATCGAGAAGGCTGCGCGTACTTAATGTGAACATGATGTTTGGTAGTTCTCGAGGAAGTTTATACGAGGAAGTTTGCTTGCGTGAAGTTTCCGTCGACTTGTTTGGGTGAGACCTACGAGAGTTGACGAGGAAGATGGCGAGTTGGTGACCCGTAGGAGAAAGCTGATTAGGCTATATTATTATTCTTAAAAATTAGAGGATGTCTACGTCAAAGTTTAGATGCTGTTTCATGACATTAAGACAGGAACACCTGGAGAAGAACCTGACTCAAGTCCTTATTGACACCCCTCGTAGATCTTCACAAGAAGCTCATCCAAATCAAAATAGATATCTGGAAGCAGTATATGCCCAAGATAACTGTTCGAGGTCAAATGATAGGGTTCTGATGCCAATATCAGGTGAAAAGAAGAGGAAAGAAGGGAGTCACAGAGCGGAAGGATGAGGAGAGGAGCGGCAGAACCGTGAGGAGAATTTATCAGAGGTAGGGGAGTGGAGATTATATTGTCGGTCATTGCTCGATGTAACATCTGCAATACATTGGACTCCCTTTTATAGGGTATGGAACAGCATCAGTGGACTAAGCAGCAACAAGTAACCAACTAATTAATCTAACGAGCTAACCTGTCATATACATAACATAGAACAAGTCTCTGGCCAGATTAGCCGAACTTAGGTTAGAAATCACGAGACTTGGAAAAGCTTCTTGTTGTCGAGCTTCGAGAACCGCTGATTGCTTTTCTAAGTAGCTGAGAAATCATGAAATGTTGACTCTCTTTGCAAAGTATGCAAGCCTATTTCATATCACCATATGGGTGTCGTTCCAGTGAAGTATATCCGTCTGATTCTGTGCCTTCAGTGAGTCAAAATTTTTAGGTGCCATGTCACCTTATTGCTATCTAAGGTGACAAAAATAACCTGATCTGATAGACCCAACTTGACAAAGTAGACTGGACCTGCACCTCACCTGTTTGGTTCATGGGTCGGGTCTTGGACGAGTAACGTGGACCCATGTGACTAACTGGTTGGATCTTGGATATAGCATATAGACTGACAGATGTATTTGGATCCATTTTGTCCATGGGTCAGGTTTCAAGTGAGGAATGTGGACCCATTTGGTTTACAGGTTGGATACAACACAACCCATTTAAAGGTGGGTCTAACACGAAAGGGGTTGGGTTTGGGCCTGCCTATTTGACACCCCTATTTTTATCTTGCTCCACTGACTTCTAGGTATTTGCTCTTTTGTTTGTGTATAACAACTTGATTGCTGGTTTCACCTCATTCATCCAAATAACCATGACCGCCATCATATTATTGTAGTTGGCTTTGTCATTGTTTATTCTATACATACACATTTTCTTTTGGATTTTTCCAATGTTTTAACTTAGAAACTGTGAATAACTTAGAAACTGTGAATGCTTGTTCCTCAGGTCGGTTTTCTGCTTTTGAAAAAGCTCACACGCTTGATCCTATATCAAGTGGTCGTGGTGTTGGACAATTTAAAGCTGCTCTTCTGCAACGATTGGAAAGAGTAAGATACATGTCCCCTTTGATTTATTCCCTGTGAAATAATCTCTTTCCTTTTGGTTGTATGTTGGTATGGTTGTGAATAGCTAATGTGAGTTGAAAATTAGATATGTGAGGGGGTGGGTGTATGCATGGTTAGGTGGTGTGCTGATGGCAAGGGGATGCCAGAGAGGCCATAGCAGAGGTGGAGGGTTGTGGCAGGTTGGAGCAGGTCATCAGTGGCAAGGGGATGTGGAGGTGGAGGGTTGAGTGGTTGGAGTGGGTGCATTAGAGGTGGTTGCCAGTAACTGGTGTTAGTGGGGTTGGATGTGTCGACGGGATTTGGTAGCCAGGTGGTGTTCCTGCTTGGAAGGAGCGACGTGGGGTGGAGCTACTCAGTGTAGGCGGGGGATGCAAGGGAGGGGACGGTAGGGGTGGTTGGTTGGTGTTGGAGGTGGGGTGGCAATGGTGGTGGCATGGGTGGTGGAGTTGGGTTCATGAGGAGGAGGGAGGAGAGGGGAGAGGAGAAAGTGGTGATGGTGGTGAGGTTGTTGGAGAGGAGTGGTGAGGGAAGAAAAGAGAAAAAAGGCAATGTGATGAGATTGGACTCACATGTGTGGGGGTGTAAGAGGTGAGGTGAGAGAGAGAGGGAGTTGAGGTAGGAAAGGAAGAACAGGTGATGGGTGTTCTAGAAGGAAAAAGTTATTATTCATACTTGCCTTCTCGATAATAACTGATTACCCCCTTTTATAAGGGTTACAAATTAGATGAAAATGGAGATAAAAGAGGACAATGCAACTCTTGGACCTTATGATGGACCAAGGCATCCCTTGGGTGGAAAGCACAATACTTCATAAAATAATTAAAGAAGTGGAAAAATTGCAAATAGGTACTTGAGCAATTTGTGAACTCCATATTTGGCTACGTTGTGTTGAAATCATAAGGTGCCATGCATTCAATTTATATTTTCCTTTAATTTCCTCTCATTTTGCATACGCACCACTTTCAAAACTTCCCTTCTATCATGCCAAATTTAATTTAAAACTTTTCAAGTGCTTAGATCTGACTATAGCTCCTTTTCTACTGTGGAATGAAAAATCACATAACATTCCATATTATACATATGTATGAAATTAAAAATACTTTCCAAAGCACATCCTTTGTGGATGAACTCGTTGAATGTCTACGTGTGCCCTTCCATGTTAGAAGGGAGTTATTTCATTGTATCAATTAGATGAAATACATAACAGCTATAATCAAATATTAAGTTTTGTGGTTTGATAGAGATAAAGAGAATTCAGGAAAGAGTATTTTACGATTAGTTAAATTAGGCAAAAGTTGTTTTATCTCTTTCTATTTTGCAAGGATTTGATTTGATAAGGGTTTGATGTGATTGAGTTTGGTTCTAAATTTAGTTAGGAGAATTAGGATTGCCCTTGGAACCCCCTCTCTATATAAAAGGGGTTAAGGACTACTCTTTTTTAGAGCGAGAATGATTTAAGGAAATACCTTGGATTGCTGACCCTTTCTCTTCTACGTGGTCTTCTCTGTGCATTCTCTATGCGCTATTGCCGTGCACTTCATGCTTGCAATGTAGACACACGTAGGTCTCTTCGGTCTGCACGCAAACCTCACGCAACACAACCCAGTTCGCACGTACAAATGATCTTCTCTGCATGCAACATTGCACCACTGTCCTCTTCTGCACGAATCAACATGCACACTAGTGCATTGTCTAGCCCATGTGTCCACCAGTGCACACCACTGCCCTCTTTTGCATGCATCAACACGCGATTTATACTGACCTTATGCATGCGACTACGCACTCTTGTGCATCAACATGTGACCTGCATCGACCTTGTGCACGCTAGTGCACGACTTGTGCTGACTTTGCATACATCTGTGTGCCTTTTACTATGTATGCACACCATCGTTTTAAATGCCGTCGGCATGCTCTTGGCAAGGCCATTTTCAAGCAGGGGTCGTGCCGATATGGATAAAGTGTCGATTTATAGGGATATTGTCGGCATGCCATCGGCATTGTCGGTATGCCGGCAAAATAGGTGCCTATGCTGAGGTTGCTGCTGATTTTTTTGACTACTTATGTTATTTTTGTTGGTATGCATCGGCATGTCCACGAAATACACACTTAGAATTTCATCGGCACGGCATCGAAATCGGCATTTTGAACCTTGATGCATGCACCTTTTGCAACATGCATGCATCTTGTGTCGCACCGTGCGCGTTTGCGTGCGATCTCTTTTCGTGCATGTAACTTGCATACCTCTTTATGCCTCGTGTAGGGCTACATGATTAACTTTGCTGATCAAGATGTTTGCTTCGAGATCGATTTATGCTACTGCAATGGTCAAGACTTTGGCCTCTACTACTGCTGTAGTAGTTCAGGCACCTTGATCAAACCAATGGTGCTCAAAACTACATCCTTTGGTCTAGGGTCTTCAAAATCTTTTTTGGAGGCTAGAAGAAACTTTATATTCTGACTAAAGAAGATCTCGATTCCAAGGACAGAGACTACAACAAGTGCGATTAGGATAAATACTTGATTAGGAACTGACTTATGAATAATATAGAGTCAAAGATCACAACTAATATGTTGTACGAGAAGAACACGAAAGACATTTGGGATAACTTTGCCAAGAAGTATTCTAAAAAATCCAAGGACTCCAAGTTGGCAGATGTCTATCATAGGATATGATCCACCAATCACGAAGACCTATCCTTAGTTGACTATTACATGACCATGGAGTCTCTATACAAGGAACTTGCGGTCTTTTAGCCTTCTTGCTGTGATTCCCAGATGTCTCAAATGGCTAAGGGGTAGGCCTACACGTTACTTGATGGATTGAGTCGTCATTACCGGCCTACCAAGGACCCACTACTGCCCTTTGACGTGATATTGGATCTGAAGATAGTTTATAGCCGCTTTTAGAAGATCCATGCAGTTGTCTCGGTGGTTGCTCCTACCTCTCTGACATAGTGGGATAAAATGAAGCATCTTATTTTTTCAATAAACCGTACACCTCTTTATATAGAGGAGAGGTAAGGGGAAAATTACACCACATTTCTAGATAAGAAATAGAAAATAACCACAAAATAGGATACCGGAAATAAATAAATAAAGTCAAGGAGTATGAATATGTCAACAGGCAGCTTAGGCCTTGTTGCTTTTGGAGGGCAAGTTGGTTGCATAGGTGGCTGTAGTGGACGAGTTTGGACTTACTCTCCTCGCATTCATTGTAAGAGGACAAATCATTCATATGACAAATGCTATGGTAAGTTTTGTAGGCCCCCTTAGGCAAATCAAATGATTACATAGGCAACTACTACTGAGATTGGGATTGATAAGTCTCATCTCAAGTTCAATTCCGCATAACTAGAGCGATTGCGGTCTTTGTTGAGGAGCATGACCTCTTCCACTATTGCTTTAATGGTTGCAACCCCTATTGATTCTCTAAACCAAGGTGCTTGGACTTCTAATCCAGCATCTGGCTTCACAGTTGAAGTTGATGATTGGTGGGGATTTTATGCAAGGATCTCCCACCTCTGGTCCTTTAGTACTATGTGCTTGGGAATGCTATCCTATGTGTGGTTGCTACTACGATCATTTTGTGGTCGCTACTTTTGCTACGGTCTTGGGGTCCTGCTATTACTTTGCTATAGCAACTAGTTCTCTACGATAATTGTTACTTCTGTTATAGTCTGTACTACTTCGTGCTCCTTCGACTGCCTGTATTAGGGGGGAGTTCTTGTTTCGTCGTGCCTTTTCAAGTTAGACGTACAATCCAACTTGGGAGTGCTAGAGAATTTAGGAAACAGTATTTTAGGACTAGTTAAATTTTACGAGTTGTTTTCTCTTTCTATTTTGTAGGGATTAATTTGATTAAGATATGATTTGATTGAGTTGATTTTTAAATTTAGTTAGTAGGATTAGGATTGCCTTTGTAGGCGCCTCTATTTATAAAGAGTGGTTAGGGACTACTCTTTTCATTTTCATTGTAATAAAAATCTGCTTCTAGAATACTTCAACATAAAGGATAATAACTTCTTAAGTAAAGTTATTGTCATTCTCCAAGTAGGATGACTAGTATTCTTATTACACAGGAAATAAATTATTAACATAAAATTATTTTTTTGTCATCACCAGTAGATGGTTGTACCTTAATTGAAACCCATTGTTCTGGATGATTACTTCGCCCCAAAACTGAAATGGTTCTGGATGATTACTTCACCCCAAAACTGAACATGAGAGAAGGGAAGGGATTATCTCTAGTTTTTGGCATCAAATCGCATATTCAGAGAAATATGTGGAGAGATCTTGGCAACAGGTTTGTGAAAATTTGCTAAGGTTAAGTGTCATTATGTGTGAAAATGAAGGTTCGAAATGTTGATTTCGATGCTGAGCTGATGAAATTTTAAATGTGCATTTCGTGGGCATGTCGAGGGCACGCTGTGGAAATACATGCTTTTCGATGACCATGCTAATGGGTATGCTGAGGGCGTGTTGACAAAAAATTATAGAAGCACTAAAAAATGATATTAATTTTGAGAAAATCTGTGTGTGTGTGTGTGTGTGTGTGTGTGTGTGTGTGTGTGTGTGTGTGTGTGTGTGTAGGCAAAATTATTTAAAATAGTAATTACTGACCAGAATAGATTTATTTTTGTGCTTTTTGATATTTTTATGTTTTTTTTTTTTTTTGGATTTTTGGAATTAAAGGGACAGCTAAACATAAACTAGGGACTAAATTGTGGGACAGGGGCAGAAATGCAAAATTTTTTTATAAACAGTTGCACAAAAATTTAAAAATGTTAAGAAATTACTGTAGATAAACAGCTAAATAACTAAATTAACTACTGAAATTCACATAAAAGCAAGTAGTATAGAGCATGCAGCTAAATCCTAAAGAAAGTATGGGGATGTAATCGCAACTATGCAAGGGCTGAAATGATTTTTTTCCTTTTTTTCTACAACAGAGCTATGCTTGAAATTTGGTGAGAATGTAAATCTAAGATGCAGTAGCCTAGACAAGAATTTTGAGAAAATTTGGTTGCATGGAATTCAAGAAGTAAAATCAGGAAGTAAAGAACAAAATTACGACACAAAATGCTAAAAACTAAACTACTAAAATTGAGCGAAAGAAAGCAAAAGGAACTTGAATTAATGAAACTAAAGTCAAGAGTAAAGAATTGCAGATTATGATGCCAATTTCATCCCCTATTATTTGGCAAGTTCTTGAGGTTCAAGTAATTGAAATACTAGTAGAAATGGGATTTATTCACTTGATTTTTGCTTTAGAACAGGTTCTGCTTGCGTCCCTGCCATTTTGGCCTTTTTTTTCCTTTTTTGACTTGTTCTCGTGTGCCACTGCTTCATTTGGCCTAGAAACACATGCAACCCAGCACAGTCCTGCACGTGGATGGCAACACTTGCGCCGGCCCATCAGCTGCTCCCTGTGTGCCTGATGGGCCTTTACGTGCTAGCACATGCTCAAGTCAGCAGCCGATCGGCACTTTTCATCCGCTGCAACATGTGCTTGCCCAGCCAGTTGGGAGTTGACCTGCAGGCGCTTGTGCTGGTCAACTCCTAGTTCACTGGGTGAGGCGTGTGTACCTAGGCCTTTTTTTGTTTGTTTCATTCATTTTTTCATCTCTTTTTTCCTCTTTTCTTTTCTTCTTGGTATTTTTGCATGGCAATTCCTCCAAAAGTCTTCTCTTTAACCTCTGACCATCGTAGCCTTCACGTTCTCCGAAGCCACTCTTGATCTCTCCTATGATAGAAAAATAAAAGAGATTTTAATTATTTCATAAACTACAAATATAAATCGATATATTCAAAATATAATGCTCGAAAGATAGTAATAAATAGGAATAAAATTCATACAAAATTATGATGCGATCAGGTGCCAACACTCAGCTAGAGAGGCTTAAATGGCAATTTGCAGGGTGGAGCCTTAGAATGTTGTCTAGGGGAGGTAGATTGGTGCTTTCAAAGGCTGTCCTATCTGCTATTTCAGACTCCCATATGTCTGTGTTCAAGATGCTGAAGATGGTATTGGGGAAGATTGATTTGTTCAAGAGGAAAATTTTTTGGAAGGGGCCACAGCATGAAGGGTAGATTCTTGTGGCTGGTTTCTTGGGAGGTGGCATGTAATGCTGTCGAACTTGGGGTTTGGGAGTTTTGAGGCTGTCTGGTAATGAAGTCCTGTTGTCTAAGTGGGTGATGAAACTCTTGATAATTGAAGGAACCTTGTGGAGTCAGAGTGTTGCACAATTGTTATGGTCAGAGTTTGAATTGGTGTATTTTCTCTACACTCCATTGTGGCTTTTCAGCTTTCTGGAGGGTGGTATATACCCTTGCGGAAAGGGTGATGTATTTCTTTGATTCCTTCCTTGGTGATGAAAAGGCATCTCAGTTTTGGATGGACGATTGGACTGGTATTGGGAAATTGGCAGATTTATCCCCCAGGCTTATTGCTCTTGCAATTGATAAAGATGCTACCATGGGAGATTGTTGGGAACATCGTTATGGCAGGAACGTTGGGGCCTGGGTATTGCTGGGGGGTGAGGCTGTCTTTGATGCAAGGGTTGATGAGTTGCGAAGGCTACTTGATTTGACAGATTTTGGCCTATAACAAATAAATCAGACTCCTATTGCTTGGATTAGAGGTAAATTATTGGTAAAAAAGGGTTACAAGTTGCTTTGGGGAGAAGGTAATGGGGTGGATCATAGCATTGGGATGAATACTGTTTTCTTTTGGAAATTGAAGATCTCTCTGAAAGTTAAGATATTTGCTTAGCTGTTGAGGCATGGTAAATTAGTTGCAATTGCAAAAGTTCTTAAAAGCTGGTGGGTGCCTGTGGAAGACACTACTTGTTCTTTGTGTGGTGATGGAGCTTCAGATACTTTCCATCCTTTTTTTCTTTGGTCATTTTGCAAAACAGTGCTGGGCTGGCAATCAACTCTATGGCTGACTGTTAGGTGGGGAGATCGAATGCAGACAATTGAATCAAATTGATGGTGGGTTTGCGGGCAATCTGGTTACAGTGGAATGTAGTCCTTCCATGGAGAAGGTCCTTGGGTGGACAATGCTGTAAGGGATGTTTCATACCTTTGTAGTTTGTACTACTAGGTTTCAAATGTTGTAATACTTTTTTGGTGATTGAATGAAGGTGGATGCCTATTGACCTCCAATAGCGATACTTTTGCTTTTCGAGAAAAAAGTACTGAAGATAACACAATGAATGTGCATCCCCTCCTCCACCACAACCACAACCCCCCCCCACAAATCCATGACACACACAAATCCATGTCAAGGGAAAATTGTATTTTTGATGATAGAAACTCTCCCTTTTGATGTGAATATTCCATGATTGATCCGAGTGCATTTAAATGGACTATCATTTTGTTCATAAAGCTGGGATTTTGGTAGTCAAGAACAGGCTCTCTTTCATATTTTTGGCTAGTCGAATGCATGGCCCGGGATTCTCGCAATCCATCAACGGGTTGAGCTTTGATTGATTTCTGCTGGCAGTATGTGCGGAGTGTAGTCAATTTAGCTGCTTTCTCAACTTCTCCATGCATTCTTGGAGGTAGTTATGGTGATATCGGCTGATCTATAGAGGCTCATGTTGGCTAGGAGATCCATCTTGGCATTGTGAGGTGGTCACAAGGTTGATTGTTCTGATGAATGGAAGCACTGGCAATAGGGGACCAAAGGGTTTGGGGCTGTGGTTCATGTGTGGCTGGATCTGAATGTCAAGCAAGAGGTTCTGGAGAACCATAATTTGTTTGATGGGAGCGGCGAACTTCACAGAGTCCTTTGACGTGTCTTTGATCTCTGGGCATGAATCTATGATTCCCCCTGGCAATCTGATTAGAGCCTTGACCAAAGGGGCAGAAGAGGTTGCTTGCTCTTTAAATGGTGGCTCAGACCAGATTTCTCTGGGAAACTTTAGATAGACTATATCGTGTTGATAAATTGGGATGTTAGCAGTCAAAAAATTGACTCTCTTTTCAGGTGTCAAACAATAGAGTTTTAGCCTGTCAACATGCATCGGCATCAAATGACATAATTGTTACTTTTGCATTGCTATTGGAGCTCTCATCATGACAGATGATTGTTTTGCTTCTTATTGTTATTTCTTTTTTTATGAAGAACTGCTCACTTTATACTGGTTTTGGTCCCTAATTTGCTTAATTGCATATTAACTTGTCTCTGAAAGTTGATGTAGTTGTCTTAAAAGTCTATTTGACTTGTCATGTGTTATTGAAATCGACGAGTACGTTTGTTAGGGTCATACGTTCCATGAAACAAGGTTTTAATATTAACATGCTTGTGGGTTTGTGAGAATTGAATTCTTCGGTGTAATTAGTATACTTATTTTTTAGGAGCATGAACCCACTTTGAAGGATAGAGTTAAGAGGAGTGATGCAAAGGAAATACAAAGCTTTTATCAAAGTTATTATAAGAATTACATCGAGGCACTCCAGAAGACTGCCGATAGAGCTGATCGGTAAAGTTATGATGCCATTCACTGATGAATTGTATTGTAGTAGCAATAGATGATAGTTTGGCTGATTAAATCATTTCACTAATTCCTTTTATCGTGATGATTTATTTCAGAGCTCAACTCATGAAAAGATACCAAACTGCTGCCATTTTGTTTGAGGTTTTAAAGACTGTCACTAAACAGGGGGCTATTGATCACGAGGTAAAACATCTTTTTTTTTTTTTTTCTTTTACCTCAAGAAGCCTTTCTTGTTCTTTTTGGGTCTTCCATCTAGTTGTCTTTTGAGGGCCCACTTGGGTACTCCAGTTGCTGTGAATGGGAGCTTTGAACCCTGTAAGTCATGGTACGTCCTCCAATAATTTGAGGTTGTCTCTAAAGCCATGCATTCTCCCAACGCTCCTTATTCTCAATGTTCAACATGGACGGAATATCCAAACAGATCAGCTTCATTTAGTGTTTTCCAAGTCCTGGAACTTCAGCTCATTTCTCATTTAGATTTCCCGTTATGCTCTTTGAAGATTCTGGAGACTCAAACCAAGGTGGAAGAGAAGACCAAAATCTATGTTCCTTACAATATTCTGCCGCTGGATCCTGACAGTGCAAATCAAGCTATCATGCAATTTCCTGAAGTATGTATTTTCCTTTCATTCAGTTTTTGAAGAGGCATTGTGAAGTCATATATTCTCTGCAGTGGCATTTGAATCCACATATTATGTGTCTGCACTCTTATTGTCAGATACAAGCAGCTGTCCGTGCACTGTCAAATGTTAGGGGACTACCTTGGCCTCCAGGCCATGAGAAAAAGGAAAATGAGGATATACTTGACTGGCTTCAGGCAACATTTGGCTTCCAGGTAAAATGGTGACCTCTTGGACGTGGATCTTAATTTCCTTTTCTTGTTAACTATAGTTTTATGTCATGGTTGCTGAGATTTCTCTGTAATGTCAAATTTCCAGAAAGACAATGTCTGCAATCAAAGGGAGCATCTCATATTATTGCTTGCAAATGTTCACATCCGTGATAATCCAAGGCTAGATCAGCAACAACAGGTTTTAGTCGCTTGTACGGATCTCTTGTTTTTCTCTCCAAATTAAGCTGCAAAACTTTTCTCAAATCCTTCGATTTACCCCCCTTTATCCAGCTGGTTGACCTTGCACTAAATGAAATGATGAAGAAGCTTTTTAAAAACTACAAAAGGTGGTGCCGGTTCTTAAATCGCAAGAGCAGTCTACAGTAAGACCTGAAGCTGATTCCAGCTGCCATTTGCTTTGCATTTTATGGTTTTCTGATTTATGTAACAAATGTGTTTTCTTCATTTACATGTAATTACAGGTGGCCAACAATCCAACAAGAACTGCAACAAAGGAAATTGGTGTACATGGGTCTTTACCTTCTTATATGGGGTGAAGCGGCAAATCTTAGATTCATGCCAGAATGTCTTTGCTATATATACCATCATGTACTGCTGCAGCTTGTGAAATTTGCATGTTTGAACATTTGCATCTTTCAAAAAAACTTCTTTTTAAGTAGAATATGTTCTTCAAGTGGTTAAACTATTTCTTCTTCTCCTCATCTTTTTTTGGTTAAACGTCTTTTTCTAGTTATCTTTTTTACTTGGCTAAACATTTGAATGTTAGGGAACATCCAAAATATGGATTTCTTGGGTGGCTTATTAAGTAACAATTTATTGGCGTTGAAAAATGAGAGGAATGCTTTCGTTGGCATTGCATTGCATATGATGTAGCTGTTAGCAATCGTAATTGATTCATTTTTTCTAACCATTGAACAAAGACTCAATCCCTTCTGAGATGGTGACATAAAGTAATTTCTGAGTTTCTAAATGGTGGCTGTTATGGTATTAGGTTAGTTGGAGTTTAGTTATCTTAGGATTGAGTTTGTTAGAGACATATTTTTGTAATTTTATATTTCTAGTAACTCTTTATGTAATTTTTCATTCTCACCTCTTTATATAAGAGAGATTAGGGTTACGTTTCCTAAAAAAATGTTCATTTTCTCTAACTGGGTATTGGAGTAGTAGTCTTAGGTCGATGTTTGGTATCTGCTTGACTCTTTTTTTTTCTAACACCATAACAAAACACACAAAAAAAGGAACAAGGTTTCAAAAACCCCAACCTTAGATGGTTCTCACAAGCTGCTGACGGTGTTGTTGGGCCTCCAGTTGGGCGACACACCGGCGAAGGTCTAATGATTGGTTGGAGGCAGTACCGATGTTGCTAACATTGCCAACAGCATTGCTGGGCCTTATAGGCCGTTGTTCTCACTGCCAACCCATCTTTTCATCCCTAAGAGCATTGCTTGTGCCCCCAGCCACCACTAAGGGTGTTGTCGGTGACTACTGTGGCCCCCCTTGGCCATTGCTGTTGTCAACTGGGTTGGATCCTCAACCAACAGTGTTGCCCAATCCCTATAAGCCTTGCTACTGGCCTACTTGAGTTGAAACAGGGCTCTTGTCACCTTGATTAGGCCGTAAGAGGCCAAGATCGAACAACTTGCTGCACTTTAGGGTGTGGTTGGCCTCTTCAACATCATTGCTCAACCTCTGTAGGCCCTGCTGCTGGTTTCTATTGTTGCTGGAGATGAGATCCTGTCGCTGGTGATCGAATTTGCCCCATTTCCTCTTCTGTTGGGTCCTAAAAGTACCGTCATGATACTTTTTCCTTGTTGCACATGATTTGAATTTGCTTTTCTATCCTTTGCGTGTGTAGTGCACGCTTTTGTGCACGAAAACGTGCATTCATGATTGCCTACTATTACTGCATGCTATTGCGGTGACTACTTGGGATCCAGGTGACCTGATACTATGTTTTGAATCCCTTGTTGTCGATCTGTACTGCAAAGAGGTAGACACCTTGAACTTTCCCATTGCAAATTGACTTTTTTTCCATGCAAATTGCAACATTTGCAATATCTTTTGAGGAGCGAGGCCTCCTCAATTGCTATTGTTGCTACAACTTGTGTAGCTAGTACTATCGCTATTACTTTTGATTGGATTACTACTTCTAGAGCACATGGTCTTACTATTGCCCATCATGATGATGGTAATGACCGGTGGGGGATTTTAGCGTTGGTCCTCGTTTCCCATTGTTAGCATATGAGTTCTATTTTTATTTTCCTTATTGTAAGACTATTGGGTTTGGTTTGCTCCTTAGGGGCATTTGTGTACTTTCACCCTTTCGGTCTCTCTCTCTATATAGGAGAGCCCTAGGGTTCCTAATAACAATTGAATCATTTCAATCAATTTGGTACTAGAGCATCGATCCCACCCCTAAGGCTTCGCTTCAGCATCCACAGCGGCATTGGTTGCGCTCCAACGTCCATGAGCGGCATCGGCGGCGCTTCAGTGACCACGATCTGATCGGCACCGTGCTCGTGGCTGTTGTTGGGCGGTGCCGTAGCGCTTTCGCGTGTCTAACACGCAACATATTTGCAGATCTGATTTGATTTGCTGCAGATTTGATTTGATCTGCTGTCGGGTGGTGGCTGCAGATCTGATCGGCGGTTATTTGCAGTAGGTCTGATTGATTTCATAGGGAGAGAGACACTTAGATCTCCTTGGGGCCATCTCATGTGATCTTCTTCGCACCCGAGCGAGGCCAATGTTTGTCCAAGGAGGTCTTCTGTGAAGATGTTGATTTGAATATATCCAGATTTAGATCTTTGATGGTTTCTTGGATATAGAGGGTTGATTAAAGCTTCCGAATTTGGAAGATGGTTTCAGTCAGTTCGTGGTGACATCGGGCACTCTTTCGAACGTCGGTGTACTTAAGAATCGATTTTTAGGTCCTGTCGTCAAGTTAGACGAGACCAACTACTCGCGGTGGTCCCAGACTTTCCTTATGATTGTCAGGGGTTATAAGAAGAATCACATTCTTATGGATCCATAGCCCGCAGGCAAGATTGGCATAAATGCCAAATGGGACAGCGGTAGCGCCATGGTCCGTGCATGGCTTATGTAGATAGTTATTCCCCGAATAAGGGATGGGATTATGTATTACACCACAGCGAAGGAGATGTGGGAGTCCTTTCGTGACACATGCCAAGAACTCTGCACAGGTGCTTTTGGTCTTTTATGACCACTTCTACTTACGTTAGGAAGGACTTATGCTGTCATAGTATTACTCCTTCATGAAGGGAATGCTGGAGAGGCATTACTCCTATTTGCCGGGGTATGCCTGTGAGTCATGGCAGAGCTTTAGGAGACAGTTGGCAGTCTCCCTTTTCTTGGCAAGTCTTGGACCTGAGTATACGGCAACCAGAGATCAGATTTTCACCTGTTTTGAGCTTCTTACCTTGGAGGAAGCCTATAGCAGACTCAACAGAGTAGCAGTGCACACTTTTGCTCTTGACACTAGTGCTCAGAGGTTCACACTAGTTGTGATCCCTGTACGTGATAGGGGTGCTCCCTCTCTTGCACGTGTTCGTGGACGCGAATCCTCTTCTGGTACGCACACTAGTACTCCGTGCACCTACTGTGGCAGACTTGGCCAGTATGAGGCTACATGCTAGTAGAAGTATGGTATGTCACTTGCAGCCAATTAGGTAGCTGGAATTACAGATGGAGTTCTCCCTAATCCTGATGTTAGTTCTTTGAGCAAAAAGATTGAGATCTTGCGACATCAAATCGCTCAGTTGACTCAGGCCTCTTCTTTTGAGTCTCCAGACATTGTAGCTGTTGCCACCTCTTCTGAGGCACCTGCGACTGGTGTGTCATCACTCTTATCATCTGGTGATGGGTTGATGGATTTTGGTGTCACAACACCTATGTGGCGACAGGGGTTCGTTCACTCAATTAGTGTTAGTTACACGAGCCAGGACTGTACAGGTGGCAGATGGGAGACATTCATCACTTTTTGGGAAGAGAGATATGTCCTTATCTCCTACTTTGAGAATGACAGATGTCTTTTATGTGCCTGATTTTCCTTTAAGCTTATTGTCTGTTAGCACGATTACTAGAGACCTGAACTGTCGAGCTACTTTTGATGTGTCTTCTTGTGTCTTGCAGGACAAGTTTACTGGGAAGACGATTGGTAGAGGGCGTGAGGAACGTGTGGTGTACCGTCTGAGCCACAGTGTTGTTGCTTCTGCTACCCAGGGTCTTGCTTCTTCTGGATCTCCTCTCCAGTGGCATTACCGCCTTGGCCACTTGCCTTTTGATCGCCTCAGACTTGTTTTACCACACATACCCTCTACTACTCTCACATGTGATGCTTGCCAGCTGTGCAAGCGTTACAGGGCTAATTTTCCTAGTTCTACTTCTGTTTCATCTGTTGCTAGATTTGATTTTATTCATATGGATGCTTGGGATTCCAGTTGTACTTGTGATAAACTTGGGAACATATGTGATCTTGTTTTAGTTTATTTTTCCCGTGTTTCCTGGATGTTTCTTATGAAGAATAAGTCTGATATGGCGCAAATCATTGAGCATTTTATTAAAGAACTAAAAACTTAACATTTTTATTTGGTAAAGCGCTTTCGATCTGATAATGCCTTGAAGTTTTGTACTACGCGTTTGCGCACTTTCTTTTCTAGTTGCAGCATTATCTATGAGACCACATGCCCACATGCCTCTCAGCAAAATGGTGTTGCTGAGAGGAAACATCGTCATAGTTTTGATGTTGCTCGTACTTTGTTGGTTCACCATTTGGTTCCTTTCCTCTACTGTGGTGATGTTTTGACTGCATGTTTCTTGATCAATAGGATGCCCAATGCTGCTTTACATGAACGGATGTCATTGCATGTTATGTATCCTGATTGTCCTCAGTTTCACATCATCTCTTGGACTTTTGGTTATGTTGCGTTTGTCCACCTGTTTGGACCGAGTCGGGATAAACTAGCACTGTGAGTAGGTAAGTGCGTTTTCCTTGGGTATACTCGGATGCAAAAAGGATATTGGTGTTTCCATCTGATTACTTCTCAGCATTTTGTTTCGGCAGATGTTACATTTTAGGAGGCGAGACCCTTCTTTTCTACATCTGCTGCTGAGATGCCTCCTAAGGGTGACATGGCGCCTATGCCATTTACTCCCATTCGATTTGGGACTTTTCCTGAGGTTCCTGTCCCTACTATGTCACCACAACCACCTCCTGCTACGCATTCCTTTCCTCTTTTGACTAAGCCACTTCAGATATATGTCTGCCCCCATACTATCTATTAGGGACTCACATCCCGGCCTTCGCCATCGGCTTCTTAGGTGAGTCATTTAGATACTAACGCATATTTTCCATGTGATGATTACAGGAACAAGACATATGATGTGGCGAGTGATGATTATAATCTTCCGATAGCCATTCGGAAGCGACCACGGACCTGCATTACTTACCCTACGGTTAAGGCATTTGCTATTGACGGCTTAGCCCTTGGGTTTGCTAGATTCACTCAGGCATTTGCTGCTACTTAGATTCCAACTATTTATCGTGAGATCATGCTTGATCCAAAATGGCAGGCAACAATGGAGAATGAGATGGCCGCTCTTAGAGGTCGTGGGACTTGGGAGCTCACTCCACTTCTTGATGGTGTTACATTTGTTGATTGTCGGTGGGTATTCACTGTGAAGTTCAACTTAGATGGCGGTGTGGCTAGATACAAAGTATGCCTTGTAACAAAGGGGTTCATTCAAACCAATGGGGTGGACTTCTTAGTTACCTTCTCACTAGTTGTCAGACTTCCTACTGTACGGGTGCTGGTCGTAGTGGCAGTTTAGTTAGATTGGCATTTGCATCAGTTGGATGTGAATAATGCCTTCCTTTATAGTGATCTCTAAGAGGAAGTCTACCTGCAGCAGTAACTTGGCTTTGAGGCTTAGGGGGTGTGTGTATGTCGATTACGGGAGGCCATTTATGGCCTTAAGCGGAGTCCTAGAGCCTGGTTTGAGAGGTTGTCACGGGTTATAGAGGCAGCTGGATTCAGGAGATCGACAACCGATTTTTCTCGCTTTGTCAGGACTGGACGAGGTATTTTGGTACTTCTTGTTTATGTTGATGACCTTATTGTCATAAGGGATGATGAGCAGGGTGTTGCTGAGATTAAGCGCATCCTAGCAGAGCAGTTTGTGATGGACCTGCGAGCTGTGCGGTATTTTCTGGGTATTGAGGTTGCTTGCAGTAAAAAAGGCATGGTCTTGTCCCAAATGAAGTATGCCTTGGGCATCTTGTAGGATGCTGGTATGCTTGGTGCTAAGGCGGCCAATTTTCCTATGGATCTCAAGATGTCACTCTACGATGATAAGGCATTGTTGGTGGACAACAGACAGTACAGACAGCTTGTGTGCAAGTTGCTTTACCTTACTATCAGGAAGTTAGATATCTCCTTTGCAGGGGGAGTTTAAGTCAGTTCATGGTCAAGCCAACACGTTAGCACCGGGATGCAGCATTGATAGTGCTCAGCTACATTAAGAAGGCTCCTGGGAAGGGTCTCCTATTCTCCAAGGGGTCCTTTATGACTTTGGTTGGCTACTCTGATGGAGACCATGCCAGGTGTCTTGCGAACCGTAAATCTGTTACTTGGTTCTGCACCTTTTTGGCGGGGAGTTTCATTGCTTGTCGGAGCAAGAAACATGGCACAGTTGCAAGGTCCAGTGGCGAGTATGAGTATAGAGCCATTGCTCAGACGATTGCAGAGATGATGTGGATTAGGTCCTTACTGATTTGCAGATATAGTTTTCTAGCCTTATGGAGATGAGATGTCATAACAGAGAGATGAGATGTCATAATAGAGCAGCAACTTTCATTGCCAACAACCCAGCATTTCATGAGAGGATGAAGCATGTTGAGGTTGATTGCAACTATAGGGGTTGTTATATACTACACCAGTCACATCTGAAGAGTAGATTGCTGATATTTTTACCAAGCCGTTAGCCAGATCTTTATTTAATTCATGTGTATCCAAGCTGAGTATGATGGATATCTATGCTCTAGCTTGAGGGGGAGTGTTAGCATATGAGTTCTATTTCTATTTTCTTTATTGTACTAGTATTAGGTTTGCAACTTTGGGGCATTTATGTACTTCCCTCCTTTCGGTCTCTCTCTTTATAAAAGAGCCTTAGGGATCCTAATAACAATTGAATCATTTCAACCAATTTCCATCTTTGCTTGGGAATATTTCCCATTGTTTGGCTGCTACTACTGCTATAACCTTGCTATTGTCATCTATGGTCGCTACTACTACGACCTTGCAATCATTATGTCCTGCTGCTATTATGTTGTAGTGCTTAGTACTCTACGGCGACCGCTACTTTAGGTACGATTTGCATTACCTCTTGCTCCTTCAGTGGTCTGCTATTATTGTTGCTTGGGAACGTTTACCTATCTACTGTTGCTACTTTTTTTTTTACTTTGAGAAGGATCCAGAAGAATGCATTATGTTAGTCTTTCTACATTGGTTGTAGTTTATTTTGGTGTCTTTTGTATTTTTCATACTATGTAAGGGTCCCTCCTGTAATTTGTCCTTTGCAGCCTCTCTATATAAAGTGCTCTTAGGGTTTTAGAATATATTAATTGCTCATTTTCTTCTAATATGGCATTAAAACAACGGTCTTAAACCGAGGTATCCCACCAACCCTAGCCTCCAACGTTGCCACCCAAACCCTTTTCTCTCCCCTGCTCTAGCGTCGTCGGTCATCCACCTTCTCAGCGTCACCACCTGTAGGTGGTACCAGTAGCTTAGACCAGCGTCGTTGGTTTGATCTAACTCCTCTAGCCCGTCGGTGAGGTCTTTTGTTGTAGGGAGAGACATTGCTAGGAGTTCTTCCATGCCTTAGCATGTGTCCAAGCTCCGTTGGATAGGGTTCTATGATTTGAAACCTTTGATTCGTTAGATCACTATAACTTTAATTGTTGCGTAAGAAAATCATCCTCTTATTTTCCTACAACTTGGACCATAATGAGTGAGCAAAAGGAGACCTTTAGTAACTCGATGGGGAAGTTATCCATCACGAGCGCACCACCTCATATGCATGGCACCTCTATCAAGTTGGATGACATCAACTTTCTTTTGTGGTTGACTTTTTTTCTCGATTCGTAGGCTCTCATTGGAGAAAATACATATTGATGAGGGATGAACCGTCAAGATAGATGATTGGGAGGTTGCTAATGACCATGTGGCGACTTGTATTCTTATTAGTATGAGAGAATTCATAGTAAAGTAGGTGTTGTGGGAAGCACTCCATGAGATTCATTCTCATCAGAGTAGTATTGCTCGCCTTTACCGAGTCATCGAGGATATGTCTCAGAAGGGAACATTAAGTCTGGCTGATTATTATAACACTATGAAGTTGTTGGATGAGTAGGACATCCATTAACCTCATTCATCTAATGTGTCTGTTATGGCTAAGCATTGGGAAGCCATCAAATTTGGCTTGGGTTGTGCGTTCAGGGCCTTGATGGACTAGCTTATGACCTTGGAGGAGATTCTCACACTGGTTCATATTTATGCTCGTCTTTTACACATGGAGATAATATGATACTGTATTGTCTTTTGACTCTTTTATGGCATCCTTTGGTTGTGGTTGAGGAGCTATTGCAAGAAAGTGGAGAGGCTATGCTACTAGAGGAGGTGGCAGTGGTCATGGTTGTGGTGCACCCCACTTTTTTTGTGAGCATTGCCATAAGATGAACCATAGTGTTGATTGTTGCTAGATCAAGCATGGTTCCCCTCAGCGGTCTTAGGCACATCAGGTATCTACTGCATAAGAGGAGTGTTAGTATTAGGATTGCCGGTTCCTAGATTCTTATTTATAAAGAGGAGTATGACATACTTAGGACTTCCTAGTCTATGTCTACAACTGGGGTCTCTATAGCTCAACTTCTAGGTACTACCATAGCTACCAATACTTGTGCCCCTGCATGGATTATAGATTCAGGTGCTTCCCAAATAATAGGTGATGTTGTTTTATTTTCTTCTTTGTGATTTATTGCCACACCTTTTCATGTTAGGGTGGTTGATGGTACCTTGTCCCCTATGACTGGCCTTGGGGATATTTCTTTGTCTAGTTTTTTGCCTCTGATTGAAGTGATGTATTGTTATAAAATATAAATAAGGGGAAACTTAACAAGATATCAAAACATAAACAATAAAGGACACTTGGGTTTACGTGGAAATTGTACTCACGAAGAGTAGAGAGAAAATCACGAGAGAAAGCCTCGATGGGGTTGAATGGTTCTATTTTTCTCAAAAGACAAATGGGGGTACAATATCCTGTTTATAAGCTTTCACATACTACTATTTTCTTTACTCCACTATGTGGTACCAAATGTACTACTACAATAGACCAGTTCTCTCAACATTACCCCTCAAGTTGGAGCATGGAATGCTCAACTTGCATAATAGATATTCCAACTTTACAAAGCAAAAAAACAAACACACCACAAATCAAATGATGTTGTAGGTTACGGCTTTGTTATGTCTCTTGTCTTGTCGGCTTCTTTGCATCCTCAACTGATGCTGTCGGGTCATGATTGCCTTGTGTCGTGGACTTCTTTACATCTTCAACTTGCTTGTAGACGGGTGTAGGTAGGAGTTTGAAGATAAGTTGTAGACGATTGATCTGCTACTTGTACCATCCCATTTGAGAACTCTGAAAAGTGCCTCTTTTACGGAGACCTCAAAGACAAAAGTGTCTCCCTCAACTTGTTTGGGAGAATCAATAAATATAGAGAAAAAAAAGAATATAGAGAAGAGCTTCTTCCCTTCCTCTCTTCAACATCGTCATTGTTGCTTTTACCTTCTTTTTCTTGTGATTCTTCCCTTTTTTATTTTTTTTCGCAATTTATTCCCTTCCTTTTTTTTTTTTTAAAAACTCAGTACCAAATCTTTTTTTTCCTTTGCTACCCTCGTTTCACCTTCTCTATATTTTTGTAATATAAGGACATCAAACAAAAAAAGAAAGACAGAGGGTAAAAGATGCAAAAAGTCACCTTATTTTGCTCTTAAGGTTCCAATTAAACCCCCATCCACACGATGCTGCAGCTGAGATGTCGTAGATCTTGTTGCGATTGCCCTATGCATACTGCCAGGGATCTCCTTTGATCCCCATTGCCCAAGAAGCTCTGTGGTGTGTTGCTTTGTGTGCCTTCTCCCTGTTGTCGGGCCCTACCATCGCCTTTTTCTCCTTTAAGATCTGTAGTGCGCTTTTGCCATTGTCTCTAGTGATACCTTGCCATCGCCGTGCTTGAGATAAGCTATTAGTAGGGTTTAGACGAAGCACCAGAGCCATGGTGCTCTTTACCGGGCTCCTTTGATTGTCCACTTATCACGCATGCCACCACGTGTGTTTCCTTGTGATGTTGCGCACCAGCGTCACTGGCGAGGTCGCCTCGACCTCTTTTTCTTCTCGATTTGAAGTGGTAAAGCACTGGCCTCATGCCTCCTTGCATGAGACTCCTTGAAATGGCTCTGCTAGTTCATCTTCTCTGATTGCACCACCTCACCCACGCCATTGAGTGTGTTGTTGCTTTGTCAACATTGGCTGCAACCACCTCTGATCCTTCTTTTCATGGTGCACCTTATGATGATGCTCTACTTCCTCTTTGAATGAACTCGAAATGAAATAGAACTTCAAGAAAATATAATCTCTAGAAAATGATAATTTGAAAAGAAACCCAAAAATGACTTGCTTTGATACCATACCATATTATAAGATATAAATAAGCAGAAACGTAACAGGATATCAAAACATAAGCATTAAAGAACACGTGGATTTTCATGGAAACCTCACTTACGAAGAGTAGGGAGAAAATCATGGGAGAAAGCCTTTCCATTGGTAGGCCCCACCAGATGTGAATTGGTGGTGCTGCAGAAGATCGGTGGCGTTGTGGGCTGTTGGCGAGGGTCTTGAGTTGTTGGAAGCCTCGACTGTGGGTTCTTGCTACAGTTGAAAGGTGAGGCGGTGCCTGGGAGCCGCTGTCGGAGAGAGAAGCAAGGCTAGTGATTCCTATCTCAGGTGGCGAGGGAGAAAAGAGGGATCTGATTGCCTTGTTCGAGGTGATGCAGGAGATAGAGAGAGAGAGAGGAGGGCTAGGAAGCTAGGGTTTCAGTGGGATACTGGAGTGTCGGTCTAAGACCGTTGCTCTGATATTATGTTGGGAAATGAGAGAGCATGCCTTTTCTAATGACTTGAGGGACTCTGATATAGAGGAGCCCTTTGGGTAAATTACATAGTATGTCACTACAAAAGTAAATAATATGGAAACAAGGACAAAAGACAAATAAGAAACAAAATAACTCTCTCAACCGTTAATATAGAAATGCTTGTTCAAACAAGGCCTACTAGGTCGGTTGTTGCTTCTTGCTACTGTTGTTGCATTTGCCGGTCTTGTAAGGTTGGGATTTGGGAATGTTAGGGAAGTCACATATTTGATTTTGAAGATAAACTTGTAATTTGTAAAGGGTATATCTTTGACCCTTGTCCAATAGATTGCTGGCATGCTAGGTTAATGGATGATGAGATTTGTGAGGCAACAGGCGAAAGATGCATCAAAGAATGGGTAACCGGTTTATTTGGAGGCAATTAAGTTTTGATTTTTGAAAAAGTTTCTTTGGTGTTGAAAATGTGATTTTAGATATATGATGGTGTAATTCATGGAAACAAATTTTGTAATATCTTAAATCTTTTTGTTATTGAGTTTCTTGGATTACCTGTCTTTCCAACCAAAAAAGTTTTTTCCATTATTGGTTCAAAGTCTTAATAATTGCATGGCAGAGATTGTGTACGAAGAATTTTATTGACAGCTGGGGGGTGTGAATTTTCTGTATACTATTTTGTACTAGAAATGAACATGCTGCACTGTTGCTGATTTGATCTTTTTTTTTTTTTAATCTTGAAAGGAAATTGTTTTAATGTGACGTAACTCACTTTGTGTCAGATGGCTTATGAGGTTTATGGTGTGTTGAATGGCAATGTGAGCCCTGTGACCGGAGAGACTGTGAAACCGGCCTATGGAGGTGAAAAGGATGCCTTCCTAACGAAGGTTGTTTCTCCCATATATAAAGTTATAGCAAAGGTATACCTTATAGCCTTTTCTTTGAATTAGCTTCACTCCTTCGTTGGAGTTATATTATGCCCGTATAGATTGTTGAGGATTGTTTTTATTTTGGTTTTTCTTTTTTCTTTAATTATTTTGTACTTGAGGGACATGCGTGATATTGTTTACTTTGGCCTCTACCTTATAAATAAAGGCCTAGGATTTTGCAATATGATCAAGTTTTTTTTTGAAAAGGCAATATAATCAAGTTGATGTTTTCTTTTAACATGATATCATCTTGAATCTCATCATCTTTCTTTGTCCACCAAATTAAATCTTAGGGACTCTTCTCTTACTCAGGATCTTACATCGATCAAGAGAAGAATTTCTCGCATTGGGGTACATTGTTAACATCTTTGCTCTGGGGATTGATAGAAGCCAACCTTAGAAATTTGAAGGAGATGTCACCACCATCACCCAATGTCCTTGGGTGACTAGTGGGGGCATCGTCGGACCAACCATGATCAGTTGGACCCCCTCAAGTGACTAGTCACTGGTTGCAGCGCTGCTTGTGGGATGTCTTCCTGCCAACATTGTTGCTGACCAACGGCTTGTGGAGGTAAGGTTGGGGGGCTCTCCTCGCCCTCTCAGTGAATTAGGAGGGTCACACATGACCCCTTTATCTATTGCCCTAACTCTGGTGACTGATTTGTCACTAGAAGGGTTGGAGTGTCACCGTAACTTGATTTAGAGGTTCACATTGGCGATGTTTTTGTGGTGGCATTGATTTTTTTTTTTGTCCATGTGGAGTCTTGAATTGAAGTATTGATGATTGGTGAGCATGGTATGCGAAGTTTTCTTGCTATCTTGTAGAGTTGGGTCTCTAATAGGGAGTATTATGGCATTCAAAGTCGTTGATTTTTCCATTCAAGGAGAGGGAAGTTATGGGGAGTTCAAGAATCTCTTCTTTGGTTCGATTTCCAAGTTTAACGGAACCAATTATGCATTGTGGTCATGATAAGGAACATATACTACTTGAATAAAATCCACCCACAAGATTGGCAAGTATGCTACCTTGAAAAAGGACAACACTATGGTTAGAGCATGTATCATGAATACGACTATTTAGAGGATTGCAATAGAGATAATGCATATTACAAGACAATGAAGGAGATATGGGATGTTCTTCATCACACATACCCTTAGGATAAGAATGTTGCATGTGTTCACAACTTCATCATGAGATTGTCCACATGTGACAAGATGGGAGACCCCTCGCTTGGTACTACTTTGCCTTGAAGGTAGCATTTGTGTGGTTGAATGCGTATGCGCCTGTGTGCTTACAAGTCACAGAAACTCTATAGGGCACAGACCATGGTGGGCTACCTTCTTGCTGGGTTAGATCTATCCTATGAGGTAGCAAAATTACAAGTTTTGACTCTGATAAAGCCTACTATGGAGGAGGCCTATAACCGTCTGAGTAGCCTCGCGATTTCTCTCTTGCCTTTCGAATAGATTGAGCACACCTTTGCCATGGTGTCATCTTAAAGAGGAGGGAGCAGTACTAGGGAATTCACCTATGACTCTGGATGAGGACAAGGTGGTCAGGGGCGTGCTAGGCCCCAATGTTCACACTATGGGAAACTTGGGCATTCTGAAGAGACTTGCTAGTCCAAGTATGGGAAGCTTGCTAGTGCTTACCAGGCAGTAGCTGGCTTTGATATTGGTTTAGAGATTGTACTTATTTCCATAGTCAAATATAACGATTTGATTCAGAGGCTATCCCAGGATCGACGATCCGCTTCGCTTGTTGCTATCCCTAGCTCTTCCTCTGGGCTTGGAGATACCGCTGCCATTGCTAAATCTTTAGGTATATGTCTTGCATGAAATGCTGGGGTTAAAGTTGTAGATTGGTTGGTAGATTTAGGTGCTTTTTGAGATATGTAGGAAGGCGTAGTAGTTTGCTAGTTTACACCAAGACTCATCTTGGAGGACCATTGTTGTAGCAGCTAGATGGAATTCTCCGATCAGTGGTTAGGGGAGGTTTAGATAGTCCCTTATGTATCGCTGTAGAATGTTCTTTATGCTTCAGATTTCCCTTTGAATCTTCTTTGAGTTAGTCGTATTATAAAGGAACTAAATTGTCAGGAAATTTTGACGTCATTTGTGTTTTAGGATATACTGATTGGGCAAGTGTTTGCCTGTGGCCGTGAGGAAGGGGGATTCTATCACTTTCTGTAGTCACCATATGCTGATAAGGCTACTACGCCCGCTGGAGGCTCTTTTTGTTATTTATGTCTCCTGAGAATTGGGCATCTTCCTTTAATGAAGCTGAGACATGTCATTTTGTGGATTCCTTCCATAGCCATCTTTCGGTGTGAGTCCTGTCAATTGGGATAGCATCATAGGAGCTCGTTTCCTAGTCGACAGTGTCAGAGTTTCGAGTCCCTTTATTAGTTGATTTGTTTTGATATATGGGGTTTAAGTCGTGCTACTGATTGCTTGGGGCACATGTTTTATCTTGTTGCAGTTGATGATTTTTCTCGGTTGTCTTGGGTTTCTTTATCAATGTCTAAGTCATGGGCTTTTTTATTGATTGTTCACGTAGACCCAGATAGCAGCATGACCCCCCTCAATTGCTTGGGCCTTCACCTTCCCCTGAGGTAGTCTATTCTTCTGATAATATTGATGAATCTTCTAGCCTTGATGTCTGATATACTCCCGTACTTCGGGATGCCTCCTTACCTCTAAAGCCTATTGATACAGAGGGTCAACAAATGATAGAGATGTGGTTAATCTCGACCTACCAATTGCCTTGTGGAAAGGGGCTAGAACTTTCAATCTACATGCCATTTCCATAAATGTGTCCTTGGCAAGTCTCTCTCCCCGAATACAAGACATTTGTATTGGCTCTATCCAGCGTACAAATTCCATTATTGAGAGAATTGTATGTAGTGGTTATTTAGTCCCACATCGTGTAATGTGGAGTGCTGTTGTGTATGGTGGCCTATAAATAAGCATGTATTCCCCAATTATTTCTTTTTAGAAGATCAATATAGATACTCGCCTTATCGGGGCCTTTTCCCGTGTTTTCTCCTCATTCTTCATGAGTGGGGTTTCCATGTAAACTCAAGTGTTTTTCCATTGGTTTAGGCTTTGATATCTTTTATGCTTCCGCTTTTTATATTATTCAACTTGGTATCAGAGTAGTTCATTCTTGGGTTCTTTTGTTCAATTATTTTTGGTAGGGATGCCTCCAATCTCGAGCAAAAGGGAGAATCCCTAATATGTAGAAGGTTCAAGTGGAGAAGCAACCAGAGAAGTGCATCATGGTGATGCACAACATAGAACAACTATTTTGGAGCGTGTAGCACCAATCTTCGGTCTTGGCAATCACAACCACGATGATGTGGAGTGCCAGGAGACGATGTCTGTTGTCAAGGCTTTGCAAGACCTCAGCCCCATGCGGTTGAAGGAGGTTGCTCGAGATCGGTCTAGTCCTTTGCGTTGTCTCCGCACAGAACATCGTGTGGTCCTTCGAGGAGCAGTGACAATGGCGTTGGCTGTGATGCTTTGGTGCTGCAGTAGTGGAAACAAAGAAGGCGGTGACTTCGATTGGAGTGGCCATGATATGTGGAATTGGTGCATGGAGGCTCGCAGCAGCGTGCGAGGAGGCGATGTTATACAAGGCGAGTACGTCTAGTGACACCGCGAGGAAGAAGGATCACGACGTGGATCTTGCGATAACGAGGCGGCGTTGCACCTCTGTGACATAGTTGCGCAAGGAGTGAGGAGGCGGCATTGCCCTGCAGTCACAAGGAGGTGGCGATGGGCTACGATTGGCTGCGCTGAACTCGCCTGCAAATGTGACAATGATTGTGTTGAAGAGAAGATTGTGTCGTCGGTTGTGGAGGTTGCGAGATCCTCGTGGCTGTAGCGGCATGTTGATTGGGTTTAATTGGAACCTTAAGAACAAACTAAAGTGGTCTTTTTGTATCTTTTGAACTTTGTTCTCCTTTTTTATTTGTTGGCCTTATATTGGAAAAAAATGTGGAAAGAAGGTGAAGAGAAAAGAGGGTTGCAAAGAGAGAATAAAAAAAGTTCTTATTGAGATAAAAAAAATAGAAGAAAAAAAGGAAAAAAATGGAAGAGAGAAAAGATTGAGCAAAAAACGAGGAGAAAAAAGGGGAAAATAAAAAAAGAAGGTAAAAAATTGATGATTGATTATGTTTAAGAGAAGAGAGGGAAATTCTTGCCTAGTTTTATTATTTCTTCTCCTATAGAGTTTAAGAGAGGGGAACTGTGGATCCTATTATAATCATGCCCCATTTGGGTGTCCCTTTGTTCAAGGCCACCACATGAGAAACCATAACTCTAGGAGATCTAGAGTTTTGAAGTCTCCAGAGAGGGAGATCCACTTTCGAGTTCCTTAAATGAAGGACTCATGTTAGGTTTCTATGTGGGAGATCCAGTTTCATGGACTTCAAAGGGAGATCCAGTTTGGAGGTGCTCAGGTGAAAGGCCCATGCCAAGTTTTTATTTGGGAAATCCAGTTTTATGGATTCCAGAGAAGGAGATCTAATTTCAAGATCTTGAGAGGAAGACCCATGACATGGATATTGAATGGGGAGCTACCAGTACCATTCGAGGTCTCCAGAGGAGAGGCCCTTGTCCTAGTCGAATACAGCAGTTCGTCGGTCAAGCTCCAGCCTCGTTGATGTGTCATCGTCAACATACTTGCCTACATGCATGAATAGGAGTGCAATTGCCATTTGTAGAGGAGAGGCAGTTGTACCAGTTCAGAGTTTTGTTTGTTCTGTTGTGTAGAGGGGTTTCCTTATGTTACAAGCTGAGCATTCCATGCTCCAACTTGAGGGGGAGTGTTGAGAGAATTGTGTGTAGTGGTCATTTAGTCCCACATCGTGTAATGTGGAGTGTTGTGTGTGGTAGCCTATAAATAGGCATGTACTCATCAATTGTTTCTTTGAGAAGGTTAGTACAAATACTCACCTTATTAGGGGCATCTCCTATGGTCTTCTTCCTACTCTTTGTTAGTGGGGTTTTCATGTAAGCTCAAGTATGTTTCCATTGCTTTATGCTTTGATATCTTTTAAGCTTCCGTTTTTCATATTATTCAACTTCCTTCTACCCATGAGATGGCACTTGGAGATCTGCAGTGGAGGAAAGCTATGGAAGAGATGTTCGCATTAAACTTGCAAGGGATGTGGACACTTTTGGATCCACCATCTGATGCTGCAATTGTTGGATGCAAGTGGGTCTTCATTGACAAGTACTTGCCTGATGGCTCAGTGAAGCACTACAAGGCAAGATTAATGGAAAAAGGATACACACAGACCTACGGCATTGATTATTTTGATACCTTCCACCTGGTAGTGAGACTTCTTACAATCCAGATCCTTATCTCAATTGCAGTTCATCTTGGTTGGTGTTTTCATTAGTTAGAGATTAAAAACACCTTTATCTATGGTGATTTTGAGGATGTGTACATGCAACAGGCTTTGAGGTTTGAATTTGAGGGGGAGTGTTCCAAGTCGTGCAGGTTACACAAGGTTATCTATGGTCTTAAACAAAGTCCATGTGCATGATTCTAAAAATTGTCCGAAGTGGTTGAGCTAATTGGGTTTAAGAGATGTGTGGTAGATCATTTCTTGTTTGTGAGTATGACAGCACAAGGGTGTGTTGTAATGCTAGTCTAAGTTGATGGCATCATTTTGATAGGAGACGTTACTGGTGGCATAGCTACCGCTAAGGAGTTTATGAGAAAACACTTTGTCACGGAGGATCTTGGCTCGCTCAAATACTAAGTTGGAATTGAGGTTGCTCGTAATGCCAAAGGTGTTGTACTTTCCTAAAGAAAGTATATCCTTGATCTTCTCCAAGGGATAGGAATGATGGTGGCCAAATTGACCTACATTCCAATGGATCCTAGTGTACATGTCTATGAAGAAAATTCGACTTTGATGGATGCAAGACAGTTTAGAGGTTTGGTGGGAAAGCTATTGTTTGTGATAGTTACACGGATTGACATTGCAGTAATATTTACTAAAGTGAGCCAATTCATGGATAAATCAAAGTTCATTAGAATGTAATGATCATGATTTTGAGATATTTAAAGTTTGCACCAGGGAAATGAATTGTTATTTACTCGGTGTGATACACTTGGTGTAGTGGCATATACTGGTGTATTTTATGCTGGGTGCTCGAAGGATAGGAAATTTACCATCGGATTTTGCATCTTTATGGGAGGAAGCCTTGTTACATGGAGGAACAAGAAATATATCTTTGTGATTAGGTCTAGTGTAGAATCTAAGTACCGAGCAATGGCATAAGCTATTGTAGAACTTATATGGATCCATTCAATTCTTTTGGACCTTCAGATCCTAGTAGACGATCGTATGGAGATGAGATGTGATTACAAGGTGGCCTCATTTATTGCCAACAACCCAACTTTCCATGAGTGGATCAAACATGTAGAGGTGGATTGTCACTATACTAAAGACATGATTCAGAAGGGACATGTTCGTACAGTTCGTGAGGCTTCAAGAGATCAGGCAGTATACATGTTTACCTAGGCTCTCCCTTGCTCCTTGTTTGATAAATGCTGTTTTAAGTTGAGCATGATTGACATTTGTGCTCTAGTTTGAGGGGGAGTGTTGATGATTGTTTCTATTTTGTTCTTTCTGTTTCTTTAATTATTTTGTGGAAGGGGGACATGTCTGTCATTTTTTCCTTTGGCCTCTCGATAAATAGAGGCCTAGGGTTTGGCAATAGAATTAAGTTGATATTTTCTTCTAACATATATAAAACTTTAAGTTTGCAGGAAGCTGAAGGTAGCAAGAAAGATAAGGCGAAGCATTCCCAATGGAGGAATTATGATGACTTGAACGAGTACTTCTGGTAATATCAGGAGTTTTTTCTTTTTATTGTGATATTTTTTAAAGCTTTTTACTTTTGATTGTAGTTTGTTCAATTTCTTGTCAATTGGTTGATACATTATGGTAAGCTTCAGGTCTGAGGATTGTTTTCGCCTTGGTTGGCCAATGCGTGCTGATGCAGACTTCTTTTGCCAACCTCTAGTAGAGATTCTGAGTGAAAAAAAATCAGTAAGCTTTCGAACGTATTTTCCATTTAGCATTTATATGCTAATGGCACCTTGACCTTTGATCCCAATGTTATTAAAGCTCCCGTTCCTTTAACTGTCTTTTGTTATTGCATCCATCACATGGTTCGAGGAGGCTCTCTCCTTCTGGAATTTCCACGGAGTGATATGCATGCTCCTTAAATGTCAAGAATTAAGTGGGTGTATTCTTTCTATTCGTTCTGGTGTTTATTTTTTTCATAGCTTTGTTTTTCATGTTTCCTATGCCTGGCTCTCGATCATTTTGCAAAGCCTTCTGCACAGTTGAAGGCAACAATTCTTGGTTAATTGGATTGCCTTTAATTTTTCATGGCTATGTTTTTCATGGGTTCTGTGTCCAACTCCTGGCTGTTATTCTGACATGTGATATTATGTGGATCTAAACGATACAAGTACACTATAAGGAGGGATGAATAATGTGGTAAAAAATTATTGCAAATAAAATAAATCACAGAAAAGGGACACCAAATATATAGTGGTTATGCTCTCTTAGGTATTTCACTACTTTAGTCTCTGGACTTAGGATTTTTAACCCAATTCCTTCAACGTAGAGGGAATCAATTTACTAAAAATGAGATAATTAACGAGTTACTTTAACCCAATTACAAGAGCAAATATAAACAAAATATAACAGCTGTAAGCAAGAAAATACAACAGTTAACAATAAAAATCCTAAGTCTCAAACAAGAATTAGCTTAGCAAATGTTTAATAGAAATATCTAGTGAAAAACGATAATGCGCAAAAATGATTTTACGAGAACCAAACACGCCAAATGAACTTGTTGCGAAATGGAGATTTTCTTGAAGGATGGATGCAACAAGCCTATCACTCTTGTAGCTAGAATTGAGAGAAATGAAAATTGGAGCAAGGAGTATTTTTTTGATTCTTGATATTTTTGAAAATGGCACTCACAAGGTGTTTTTATAGGCAACTAATCAGCCCCCTACGCTTCCTAGTTGTTGGGGGCAAAATAAGTAGCTTAGGAATAAGATTAATTGCAAAATAGCCGTTCAGATCAGGTACAACGGTTAGTTGGTATTGGTACTAAAGTTAAGGTACCGGTATGAGCTGCTCATAGTTATCTAGCAGCCAGCCTAACAGAGTCTGGGCATAGGTATCGGTACTCAGTGCTTACAGTTGAGTACCAACTAAATCACCGAATTCTGGTACCCATCATAAGTATCGGTACTTGCGACTCACAGGTTTGAGACAATTTAAAAGCTATGACCTACATGTATCGGTACTTGTAAGGTCTAGGCACTACCACTGTCCACAAACTGTGAGCACCTGGTACTTGTATTCATGATGAGTATCGGTATTTGTTGTTCACGATTTGATATTAGGGTCTAAATCTGTGCCTTGCATGTACCGGTACTTATAAACAGTATCGGTACTTGCAAGAAGTACCTTGAATTGACTGTGTTAATCAATTTTAGTGCTATTCAAACTCAATTACACAATTAATATTACCAAGAAATGATTTTGATTTTTTAAACGAATAATTAAACGTGGGTTTGATATCTAATTATTTCTATTTTTATTTTACTTCCTAAATTAATTTTTCTTGTTTAGTAGACATACAAATTTCTAGATTACAACAAATGAACAACAGAAAAACAATCTTTATCATTCTTATCATCTACACTTCTTTCTTGTTATCATCTACACTTCCTAAATCCTGTGATTTCCTTGTAAATAGCACTTCACAAACTCATTAGATTTAAGACAATTTTGTTAACACCAAAATATAAAAGGGAAGTAGAGCTAGGTTCCAATAATTTCCTCCTTTTTGGTGTTGAGAAAACAAAAGAAATACCCATATTTAAAATGATAGAAACCTCATAAGAGATGGAATACAAAAAACTCTACTAGGAGTGAAACCCCCCCTCAAACTAAGCTTCGTACTTTTAAATATGAGTATTTACCATTTCTTTTTGATTTTGTCAAGCAAACAAAGAATAACAATATGCATAGGTAATGATCAAGCACTTGTAAATTATGTGAAAAATACATTCAAACATAAAAGTTGAAAGAAATTCATTCATCGTGGAGATCATAAAAGTTGAATTAAAGCATTAAACAGACTATTAAAGTCATACAACATAACAACCGACCAAAAATAAATTATCTCAAACTGCATAATATAAAAGTAGAAATTGAACTAATTGTGAGCTCTTTTCATGATATATTTTTGAGTAACATTTCTCCTGTCATTGTTATCATCTATGCTAACGTTGTCATCATCATCATCTTCAGGTTTTTCATCTTCGTCATCCTATTCATTTTCATCATCTTCATCTTCGACATATGAAATTTCTTCATCGTCATCATTTTCTTCTTCCTCTTCATGATTACAAAGGATAGGTTCTTCCTCCATTTGAGAGGAAACAATGGATGGGACTTGAAAATGCTTTTACCGTCTTTCATTGTATTCTTTGGGTGCCTTTGGTTGAGTGCATTTCCGTTGCTTAGGTTGTTGAGTGGAAGAAGCAAAACGGGAGGACTCAATGAAAGAGAAAGCTCATGGAACCTGCTTTTCATGCGACGAATACTAAAGTTGAGATTGGTAAGATTTTGACCAATATAGTTGAATGTGTTAATCATATTGAGCTCAGTTCCAAGTACATGAGACAAGTTAACCCAAGGCATTTCAGCTTTGGGATAAGGATAGATCATAGGAACAAATATAGAAGATGAGTGAGGAACTTGCTGAGAAGAAGGTTGAGCATTAGGATCAACTTCATCTTCTTCTTCATCAACACTTGATGATTCTTGTCTAGTAGTCTTTACTGCCATTTTTTGGAGTGTGGACCACTTGAAGTAGGCCACTTTTCTAAGTGACGTAAGGTTTTAGAGATCAATTGTACTCTTGATAAGTATATGAGAAACAAGTATATCAAGAGGGAGAGCAGAAGCACGGTAATGAGGTCTAAGGAAATGAATGAATACCGTATTCCAATTAACAGGAAATTGGTAATGATAGGATAGATTAACGGTAAAATATCTATGAGAATTTTATGGAATCTTGAATATTTGACCCTTAAATTCCATGCTAAAATTCTAAATAAGACTTGCAAATAAGGTCATGTTAGGTGCAACCAAAGCTTTTCCTTAACAGTTTGATAGCAAAAGGGTCTCATGAATTTGAGAAGTAGTGAATTTTCGGGTATTGAATGCCTGTCCTTCATTTGGACATTGTGTTATAGTATAAAGAAATTTTGGTGTGACCGTTACTTTTTGATCGAAGATATTAGACGTTAAAATTAAATGACCTTTATTTTCTTGTTCTTGGAGGTTTGCAAAGAATAGATAATCAATGTCAGGGTAGAAGGAACTTCAGCAAAAAATGATTGATTAAAGAAATTCATGAGATGTTGTTTAGGTAGACGGGTAGTGAAATTAAAAAGGTGTGGGGAAAAATCTTTCCACTTAACAGTTCTGCAATGATGAAGCTTAAGGCTCTTACACCAATCAAATTTGGATTTTGCATCCTCACTGATGCAAAACTTGTGGAATATATCTTGAGGTACCTTTCCCTTACTCTTGGATTTAGGTGCCATCTATAAGCATACAATAAAGAGAGTAGAAAAATTCTATGAAAAAGCAAGAATATTTCCTTTTATGCGTGCATTCATAACACACATAAGCCTGCATGTACCGATACTGGTAGTGAGTATTGGTATTGGTTGGTTCTAGTTCCAATCAGAAAATTGAGCGGGTATCGGTATAGATCATTAGTACCAGTACCTATTGCCTATAGCAGGCTCTGCTGCATCCAGTGAGTACTGGTACCGGACAAAAAAGTTGTGCAGCAACAGGTAGTGTCTAAGAATGAGATGTAAATAAAAGAAACTAGGTCTAGGATGGTCAAGATCTAACACGAGAAGAAATACCTTGAATCCTTGAGTAGGGCTTTGGAGGAGGAGATCCTTCTTTTTGAGAGCTAGGGTTTGGAGGAAGCTTTGGAGAGCATGGGGGGCTAGGGTTTTGAAGAGTGCAAAATAAGGCATGTTTTGCACTTGCTCTCTTTTATATGGGATGGGTCGTGTGCAAGTCACATGACCACTTAAGTGGTTGAGAAAAATGTAAATTAAAAACTTAGGTATTGAGGAATAATGTAATCAATACTCTAAGTTAAGCAATCATATTGCATACAACACCCTAATAATTCCAAAAATATGGAAATATTACAGAATACTCCTTTTTCATTCAAGGGAGTAAATTGCAGTTAAGCTCTTAAAATTTTTTATAATTACAAACAAGTTATAAGGCAATCAATTATTTAATTTTGAATTTTTTTAATTATACAAAGCCCTAATTTTCTTCTTATAAAGCAGAATCTCTCTGCTGCAAGAGGTTTTGTAAAGATGTTTGCTAATTGATTTTGTGTATCTATGAATGCTAACTGAATGGTACCTGGAAGCACATTATTTCTAAGAAAATGACGTTGAACATCTATGTGCTTGGTGCGTGAATGATGTACCAGATTTTTAGATAAATTAATTGCGCGTGTAGCATTACATAAAATTTTATATTGCGCAAAAATCAATCCAAAATCGGACAAAGTCTGTCTCATCCAAATGACTTGAGAGTAGGTAAGTGAAGTAGTAATATATTCTGCTTCGATCATAGAAAGTGAAACATATGTCTGCTTCTTAGAGAACCATGAGACCATAGATTCTCCAATAAAATGATAAGTGCAGCCAGTGCTTTGATTAGAAAGGTTCCCCGAAAAGATGGGGCACCAGCCACCATAGCTCTGTCAACAACCAACATTATGAGCCTGGGAAATTGGTAACGCAGTCTTCCTTGTTCTGTCTAGTTATTCATCCGAAAATTGAAGATACTTCTTGAACCAAGGATCGGTGTAAATAAATAAAGGACCTTTGGCGCCACCACGGAGAGCCCCCTAAGAAAATGAGAAGCACCCCGTGGAGGAGACGTTAATAAATCCCAACAAAGAGAAAATCCGTAATAAGATTGCAGGATCCTTCCTACCAAACACTCCTTTACCCCAAGCAGCCTTGCAATCCACTTGGCCAAGAGGCTATCATTCATCCTCCCCACCTCCCTAACCCCAAACCCCCTCCTTAGCAGGTTTGCACACCTCTTTCCAAGCGACCAGCTTTGCTCCACTCCCATTTGCCTCATAGTTAGTCGAAAAGAAGCTACTCCTGAGGCTCAAAATCTTCTCAATTTATCGCGGCATCTTCATCACCGAAGCGAAATAGGAGGGCATAAACGCCAGAATTGCTTTGAGGATCACCAACCTTCCCGCTCTTGACAATAATTTGGAAGCCTAGCCTGCCTACTATCCTTCAAACCTTTTCACCAAAGGAAACCAATCCTGCACAGCGATTCTCCTGTTCATCAACGATAAGCCTAGGTAGGAGATATGCAAGGCAACCCTCTCCATCTCCAGCACAACACTACATGGAGTGGCCTCCTTCTCAGCCATATAGAAAGTAATGAAGGATGAGTTTTGGTAATTAATCTGTAGCCCCGAAGCCTCTCCAAACAGCCCAAGCAACATTTGAATCCTCCTCGCCTACGTCTCGGACCCTTCTATAAAGAAAAGAGTATCATCTGTATACTGAAGCATTGGAACAACCCTATCTTCCACCGAGAACCCCCTGATCAATCTAGCGAAACATGATCCAATTGACGACCTTGCCAATGCATCAACAGCTTGCACAAATAGCATAGGTGTTAGTGGGCACCCCTGCCTAACTCTCCTTCTTGGTTGAATCCATCCTCCTGTCAGGTTTCCATTAATGAGAACTGAGAAAGAGGATGTCGTAACACATTGCTTCATCCACTGTATCCATATTGGTGGGAACCCCCTCTTGATTGTAGATGCCTACAAGGACCAATGAATCGAGTCATAGGCTTTCCTAGAATCCACCTTCCAAAGAAAAGCTATCCTCCTTTCCCTCCTTTAATGGGCAAGTATCTTTGTGGCAGTGACATACCCGTTAAGAATGCTCCTCCTTCGCACAAAAGCCGTTTGCATTTAAAGAACCACCCCATCAACCTTTCTGAGCTTGTTTGCCAAGAAAGGGCTTCTTCAGCCTTTGCCACAATCAAATGTATTGCATTAGAAAGGGCAATAGGTCTGAAGTCGTCAATTGTCTTTGCCCCCTCCATCTTAGGCAGCAAGAACACATAAATCTTGTTAAGCCTGTTGAAGTCAAAGTTGCCTTCCCTGAACTCTGCTATCACCTGCAAAACATCGTCCTGAAGTAGCATCCAAAACTCCTTAAAGGAGTGAATTGGAAAACCATAAGGACCAGGGCACTTGTTGGCATTCAACCCCCAAATCGCCTTTTGTACTTCACTCTCCGTAAAAGGTGTAACCAACCCCTCAACTCGTTCCACGCCAATGGAAGGAGTATCCAACCCTCTCCACCTCGAGCTCTCGACTCGTCCCTTCCTTTTAAACTCCCTAAAAAAATTTGCAGCTGCCTTACCCACTACCTCCCTACCAACATACTTTGCTCCGCTTACCGCAAACTTGTCAATCTAATTCCTCCTCCGCCTACCCGAAGCCATCATTTGGAAATACTTGGTATTGGAGTCACCTTCTTTGATTCATTTTTGTCTGGATCTCGTTCTCCACTCTACTTCGACCTCCTGATCGTCTGCTTGGATGGTCTTCATTTGTTTAGCGCTGGTTACTCTTTCCTCCTTTAATGGAAGGCCCAAATCTTTGAATCTGTCTAGCCTCTCTACCTCCCCCAAAAGCCTCTTCTTCCTATTATGTGCCTCCTTTATTTGTTTCTTGTTCTCCTTAAGGAAAGGCCTAAGATCCTGGAGTTTCGTCTCTAGCTTCGCTTCTACCAAGCCCTTTGGCTGCAAAGACCTCCATTCTCTTCCACCTCCCCCTGAAACCCTCCTCCAACAACCAAGCTTTGTCAAAGTTGAAATACATACAATATCGAGTAACCTTGATCGGACATCCACATTAGAGGCGTGTGATCTGAGAACGACCTCTCCATGGCACGAACTCCTGCCATTGGGAACACCTTTGCCATCTCTATTAAGGAAAAGAAACGATTAAGTCTAGACATCAGCCCTCCAGAGCTTCTCTATGTGTATGCACTAGAGGCGGTGGGTAAGTCCGCCAGGCCATGCGTAGCAATGAACTCCGAGAACTCATATGAGCCGCAATTCTGTCCATCCCTCCCTCTTAACCTAGCATCTACTGCCAATGTGACATTGAAAACCCCCCCCCGATCAACCACGAGCACCCCTGGTACATAATAGTAACCTAACTGAGGTCTGCCCACAAAGAGTGCCTGTTAGAGCCCTCAACTGGTCGATAGACTATTGAAATCACAGAATTGAAGCCATCACAACGTCTTCTTAGCTGAACTAGTACCACACACGTCCCCACCACCGAGTCTACTAGTGAAAAAACATCCTCCTTCCACCCAACAATGACTCCCTACTGCACCACAGCATCCAGTGCCACCCACCCATCGAGAAGTCCACCCCTCCCTCCAAATTCTCTGATTACACTGTCGTAATTTTGTCTCCTGAAGCAATGCAATATCCGTGCCCCACTTTTGCAGGTAAGACCTTAATGCCCTCAACCTGGAGGGATCATTAAGGCCCTTAACGTTCCTCATGAGAACCTTCAACATTGGGTATGCACAACATCATCCCCATAGGCACACCCGAAGCCCGTGGCCTTCGCTATGTGGTCAATCTCGCAACGCCCAAACCCACTACTCTGGCCCATCGCATCGCCACCCTCCTGCTCACCTCCTGTCATAGTATCCACTCCTCCACCTACCAGCACAGACCCCCTACCTTCCCCCACTTCCATCGCACCCCTCCCTAGAGGAACAAACCCCTTTTGTCACAACCGTACCTTAGCTTGGAGGAGGCATTCCCATCTTCTCCACATTAGCCACACTACCATCATCTTCCATCGCCCCCTCGGAGGACTCCCTTGAGGTCACCATCTCCGCAGTTACAATCTTCGCATGGGACCTCATCCAATGGATGTTTAGCGGCATCAAAGTCGAGGCTCCATCCTTGATCGAGTCAAGGAGCTTCTTCATCCTCTGCTAATGGAACCACCCAGGCCCTCCTTGACCTTGCATGGCCATCTCTGTCATGGGCGTCCTCACGCCTCCCCTCCTCTTGTCAAAACGTGAGGGGTGAAACCCCTCCTAGACTTTGTCTTCTTGGACTTAAACTTAGGCCCCACCTTTATAACAACCGAATTCAGATTTGGAATCGGGTCCGAGCTCGAGTCTGAGTCCACTATTCTCTTCTCGAACTTGTGTGGGCCCCACAACTTGTCCATGTTAGCCGTTGAATTGGAAACATAATCTTCCCTCATAAATGGTTGAAAAATCTGCCCTTCGTCTTCCTCGCTTCCCCAAATGGGTACGTGTGCCTTCCCTTTAGCAGTAAAAGCCCTTGCGTGAAGGCCGACTGTTTCCCCATCATCAGTGCATGTTTCCAATAGGTTGCTAGAAGTTGTGGTCTTCCTCAAAAAGCTCCCCTTCGCCCCCTGCGGTTCTTTCGCCAATCCTGCGGTGCATTAATTAGTCGCCAATTTCTTCGAGACACGAGGCGAGGAGATTGTAACTGATGTGTGATCCTCTTCATGTGCCTTAGGCCTCCACGTAACGGTCCTCGCTGGTGCATTCGAAAGCGTTGCCGCACCTCCACTGCCGCCCCCCCTTCATTGCTTTTGCAAAAGATTGGGGCTCTCTTCGCACCCGTTTGATTGAGGCCCTCCTGAGATTCAACACAATCTTCTCTATAAGTGCTCTCCCCAGTGTGAGATCCATCATTGCCTACACCATAGAGGTTACCTCCTCTAAGACAACGCCTCTACACCGTCATATTCTTGCAAAAGGGGAAATGGCAGTAGCAAGCACCTCCACCGTGTGCAAGAATAGGGGTATCCCCTTTATGTCCACTAACAGACTTGCCTTCCTCGGTGGGTGCTTCAACATTGCATTGTCGGACCTCACTGGCCATCTCCAACGCACCACGCTAGAGCCATAGTGAAGGTCCTTGAAGGGTAATCTTCCCACCAGCTTTGGGCGTAGACCAAACACCACAAACTTCCCACGTCCGACCAGCTTCAAACCAACCTCCTCTGTTCTCCAACCCAAGGTCCTTGCAACCACCTCCCTTAGCTCCTTCGATGTCACCTGGCCCTCTATCACAACTCTAAGCATTGTTGCAACGAGGGCCTTTTCGAGAACCTCGACCTCCTTCGACCATGGGGCTTCGACCTCTACCATAGGCACCCCCTCCGACGACGGTGTTAAGGCAGTTTCGCGTACAATAGGTACCATGTGCTCAAGGTGCCTGGAAGCACCCCCTCGCACCACCGCCCTCCTGCCACACGAAGCCCTTTGGTGACCAAACTCGTCGCAACGGAGACACCTCATTAGGCCTCTACAATTCTTCGTAGTATGGCCGTTCCACCGACATTTGAAGCACAGGACCTCTGGCGCCACGCTCTTCTTCGGCTTCCTCGCAACCACAGTCGACCCCCGCTCCTCTACACCCTCTCCTCTCTCTTAGTCATCTCTCCTATCCAAGGCACATATTTAAGTTGAAACAAACCTTGTGTACTTTGTTAAGCCATTAATCTAGATTGATGGGTACTTTTTTCCATGATGAGATTGAATGCATAATTCTTGTTTCCTTATTTTAGTTTTGCTACCGCATGCTGCTCGTCGAAATCTCAACAATCCTCGACTTGATACCAATGCTTGGGAAAATTTCATGTTGGTTTCCTTTGCCTAAAGATAGATTGTTGGCTCTTGACAGTTGTTTGATTTGGCTTCAAGATGGTAGCTTGAGGTTAAATTTGGTTGGGGTATAAGAATAAGTGGTGGGATAAAATGATTGGTAGTGTGATGTGATTTTGATGGATGATTTTTTAATATTGTGATATAGGTGTGAGTGGGGTGATGTAATATAGTGAATATATTTTAATAGGTATATTATGTTGAAGTAGATGTATTTTAATATATATTGATGCTGATGTGATGTAGTGGGATAGTTTGATTTTGATGTTGATTGGTAGAAAAGAATAGGTTGTATCCTTTGAGTTTAGAATTAATTCCTTTGACTTCCTTTGATAATCCTTTGATTAGGGGATAACCCTTGAGTTATCCCCCTGTCAAACGGAGCCTAGGGGTTTACTTTCACAATATTAAATATTGAATGGAAATAGGGTAAACTCTATGAAGGGAAGCTATCATGTTTTATTCGTTAGTTCTTGTTTGGGGTGGTGACAGATTTGGTTCCTGATTTTGCACAATCGGGGTTATTGCTTGAGATGGTGACAATCTTTTCACAAGATGGGACGATAGTGGAGGGCAAGATTAGTTGAATGTGTGCCACACCCACCTTGTGACTTGCGTCCACTTTAATATGCTCAAGCCATCAAGGTCAACAACATTTTGGAAGTTGGAAACTGGGTCAAGAGATGACACTAGCATGGTAAAGTGGAAGAGATTCATTGAAGTAGATTTGGTCAGATTTGTGCTCTTCGCAAAAGTGAGCGGTTTTGAGCTCGTGGAGGGGTAAGATAGCATTGTTTTTGAGAGAACAGCATATGAATTTCTAATGCACTGCATGCATAAACTTTCAACCAATTATTATGATACCTTAATCAGAAAAGAGCAAAATGGAGGGACATTCATGTTGTTTGGTTCAGTTATACATCAGTTGTTGTGAGATGAGTCTTTGGTTATTGACTTAATGGATCATGTAAAAATCCGATGCGTGGTTTGCAGTTGGCTCCTTTGTCCAAAGTGGGGTTTAAGGGGTGCATGGTGGTTAATGTAAAGGTTCTTTTTTTTTTTCTTCGAGAGAAAAATTGGAAGATTACCTGTGTATGGTAATCATCCATAAATTATATTAATGAAAAATAAATGGGACAGACTTACATAGTTTGTAGCCAAAATCAGAAAAAACCACTCGCCTCTTTAATCTCATTGTCTACCTAACACCGCTTATTACGGAAAGCGGTATCATTCCTTTGAAGTCAGATACTCCAAATAATAGTAACATCATGATCTCTTAATCTTGTCCACAATCTTTCAAGATTTGACGTGTCGACCATGTGGAGATTAAAGTTTGTCCGAACACCTCTGGGAAAGTCGCAATTGAAGAATATGTGTTGCATATTTTCATTTGCATTTTGACAAAGAGGACATGTAGTGGTTAATGTAAAGGTTCTTATATCCATAGTTTTTAGGGAAGGAATAATGAGAGATCAAACCCTGTAAGGCTTCTTTCTAGTGGTTTTCTCCAGGGTTTTTGGATGAAGGAATTATTGTGGATACTATTTTGTGGGTGGGAGGGAGCGGGGCTGCTCCTCTATCTCTAGGCCGTATGGTAGCCCAGTTAGGAACAGGAATCTGTGGGTAATGAAGACATTATGAAGGGAATGTGAAAGGCAGTACGTCAAAAGATTAAATTCCCAACAGTCCTCCTAGTGGCAAAGAGGGTGTGTCTTATTAAAGATGTCAGCAAATTGCTCCTCAATAGATACATTTAGAGTGGAGATTTTCGCAGATTGAACTGTATCTGGTAAAGTATCCATCAACCTCAATGTGTTTGGTGCATGCATGGAATGGAAGATTGTTGGCATTTAAAGTGGAAACTTTGTTGCCTGAATCTATAGGCTTAGGGATCTGCATGAGGTATATCAAAATTTCGTGTGATAGAAACCACCTAAGGAAGCTTGCACATGGTATGAGCCACTAGCTGATTCTTTAACCCAAAACTAGAACATGACATGACGTTCTTCTGTCTCCACATGTGGCAAGATTACCACCAATGGGTCTATAGAACCCAATAGTGGTTCTTCTATCTTCATGAGCATGTGTATATTCAACATCATAGTATCTCCCACATTCGAAGGCAACCATGATTCTTAAAATGAAGCTCTCTGCCTGCAACTGATTGCAGATAACGCCGTACTTGATATACATTCGCTTAATGTATCTCCCTAAGTTGAATAAACTGTTCAGTCAACCAACTGTAAATAAAAGTTCTGGGTTGGTCACCATGAGATCATAGAGCTTCGTAACTATCTCTTTGTGATAGATGACATCCTCAAATTCTGAGCTATCTGAATCACTGGGTGGCAACTAAGGATCGAGAAGAGTGATGGTGGGTTTATATTAAACTATTCTTGTTTTACAAGGCATAGCTAGTACAGTTATAAGCATGCTCAAACCCAGGCTAATTGACAGGGTTTTTTAAATGCACTTGAGGTATTGCAAAATTTGTGCTAATCATCGTCAGAACGAGTATTCGTTTTGACCATCTATATGTCCAACAAAATTTGGTTTCAGTAATTATTTATCAAAGGGAGAAGCCTTTGACAGGGAATTTGCTACCACAGGATCGTTATAGTTATGATCGGCACTTGTTATCGGGTGTTTAGTCATTGGGTTCCTTGTTATCGGGTCACCGACTTCCATTACCTTTTGGCATTGGACAGGCATGAACACTTACACATGGTCTTTTTACATTTCTTTGGTAACTAATGGCCTAACTTGGTCCATATGCCCCCTCTTGTGAGGAGGGACCCCTTCTCCTAAAGTTGTAAGGCTGTTTTGCTTAGCTCCTTAGAGAAAGTTGTTTCCCACCTTTGTGTATTCTCTACCTGACTAACACATTGGTTTTTGGTACATGTACCCTTTTGTTGAATCCTTGAAGATTTTTTGAGCTTTTCTTGGGAGTATTGGCATGTGTTACTTCCAGATTTTACCTCGTAGTGCCTAACTGATCCTTAGACATTGGCTTGAGTTATTCTCTACCAAGGTTTTAAAAGACATAAGGCGGTATCAAGGCGATTTTACTTTATTGAGACGAGGCGTAAGCCTTGAGGCGGTTGATGTGTATGCCTCACATTTTGGATGTAAAAAAAGAAAAAAATGATGTAGATGTACACCCTTTTTTTTTTTTGAAAAGAAAGGATGATTATTGGAGGTTGGGAATCATCCAAGATGTTGTATTAATATATAAAAGGATGGACTCACAGATTTTTGAGCCAAAACTCAGACAGAAAAGAAACCTGCCTTACAACATTCTCTAGCCAACACCTCTCATTCCTGAAGTGCACGCCGTTCCACTGCAGCCAGACACACTATAGAATTGAAAAATCCACAATCCAGTTGGCTGTGTTTGCATGAATACTTCCTCTAAAAGCTGACCAGAAGTTTTGAAATGCTGAGTGATCCATAGTTGGAAGATTAAACTTTTGCTAAACATCCTTGACAGAAGAGCAATAGAAGAACAAATTTTGCAAATCTTCGTTGGCACCATGATGGAAAGAACAGCTCAGGTCCCCATCTTCATGCCATCTTCTTCTAAAACATTTTGTGAGCAGCTTCTCTCTATGAAACAGCCATAAAAACACTTTAATCTTCAAAAGCAATTTCAGGGACCACAACCTCCCACAATGAGATCTGACTCTGTCTGAAACAGGAGGTGAACTGTAAATTTTCTTATACTTCCCATTAACTGAGAACTTCCCATTGCTCCACACAAAACAGTTCTCCTCATTTAGCTCTGGACAAAGGTCAGAAATTGCCATAAGTTGCTACTGAAATTCAGCACAAGTCGTCTCTGACAGCCCCAGTGGAAGAATAATGTTCCATGATCTTGAGTGGAAATCCGACGAATTTGAAACAATGGCATTTCTGTCATTTACCAGCTGAAAAGCACGTGGCAACAGATCTGAAAAAAGTCCATGACCACTCCAGTCATTCAGCCAAGCTCTGAACTGTGTTCTATGCTCAAAATGGGGCTGACCAATGCTGCAAACTCCCGCATAACAGGTTGGACTGCACCCCAATCTCCACCAAATTCATACTTTCACCATAGAAATCATTCAAGACCTTTGTTGTCATGGATTCCTCACCGGTCAACAACTTGATCACCCACTTAAGGAGAGTCTTATTAAAATAATGAAGATGACGTACACCCAAACTGCCATTCCTGTTTGATTTGCACACTTCTTTCCAAGACACTAACTGTAGAAATCTTTTTTCCGTGTCTAGGCCCTTTAAAAAAAAGTTTTCCGAATTACCTCCAACCTTTTAATAATTTTCTTTGTAGCCTGAAAACCAAAAGATAAAAAACTGGAATAGGCAACGAAATTGACTTGAGAAGCACTAAGCAACCACACCTCCAGATGGTAGCTTTCCACTCCAAAAAGATAGCTTGCTCTGTATACATTCAATCAACCCATTCCAACCAGATGCAAGCAACCACCTTCCTCTAGGTGGAAAACCCAAATGCTTTATTGGCAAGTGTGCAGCCGACGAATTCAAAACACTGGATAAACCTTCCACCGTACCACCTGAAACATTGATCGGAACAAATAATTTCCTTTTACTTGCCTTTAAACTAGAGAAGAAATGGGGATTGCCTCAATACCTCTTCCTTCAACAAAAAAATAGTAGTATCAACAGCATAGTGCAAGAGAGGTCTAAGGATTTCTCCATTTTACTATAACGTGAATCCCTCAAAACGACCCTTTCTACAAGTACATGCCCTAAAAGCCAAGCTTGCAAGGGTATTAATTGCAATATCAAAGAGTATAGGTGTGAAAGGACACCCTTGTCGGACTGCGTTGTGGCTAAGTCCACAATCCACTAGGTTGTTGATTAACCAACATTGAAAAGGAAGATATGGTAATATATCTCTTCATCATCCGTAGCCAGAACTTAGGAAAACCCCTTCCTTTAAGGATTTGCCAAAGGTAAGACCAAGCCACTGAATTGTAAGCCTTTGAGAAATATACCTTTCATGTGAAAGTATCGACACCCCATCTCTTCTGTGATGCTATCATCTCCTCTTCCAACACAAAAGAATCTTGCAAAAATCTATCCCTTATAAATGCCGATTGAATTGGAGAAATAATCTTGGGCAAAATCTTGCAGAGTCTATTGGCCAACACCTTCACCACCACCAAATAGTTGGTAATAATGAAAGAACAATATAAAAACAACATTGTATGCCATTTTGCTATATTACAACATTCAAATAGCGAAATTAGACAAGAAGTGACATTTAGTTAAAAGACAAACCTCCAAACAATGATAAAAAACTACTAATGCTAATAGTTATGAAAACGACAATCAAAACATTCAAACCACGCTATAGACAATAACCATACCACATATAAACATGTAAATAGTAATCATAAACACTCAAAATATACACATAATGCATAATTGGTAACTACACAAAAAAGGGAGTAAATATATCCTAAATGGTAACTAAATGATTTGTAGTAAGAACAAAAAATAAATAAGAATCACAAATTAAAACTAAACTTTAATCACACTGAGTTGTAAATAAGAACAAATAAACAAAACAAATACACAAAAGAAAAAGAATTTACTCCCTAAGATAAAATTATAAATAAACCAAAAAATATACTTCTATGCTTCTTATGTCTAGGGAAATATCAAATGAAAGGAAAAAGTCAAGAGTTACCAGTAGCAAAGCATGTAACAAAGCATAATAGTACTACAACAGAGCATATATAATAAAAATAACCTAACTAAACCCTTAGAAAAATAACAATTTAGGGTTAAGTGAGAGAGTTTGGAGGTTTAGACAGATTTTAGACATTAGAATTGGGGTTCTCCATTGCGGCAGCAACTCACCTTCATCTTAGTGCCTCATCGTCTCGATAATGTATTGTGCATGCCTCAAGCTTCAACCTTGAGGCTATAGCTTAGAGGCTATTTCCTTGCGGCTCACCTTGCGAATTGATTTCTGAAACCATGTTCTCTACTCCTTGTAATATCAAGGACACTTTGCATCCTTGAAATCAATATTCATCTTTTGGCTATCCTAGCCTCCCTTGTCCCTTGGAATCAACGAGGATTGTAGGAACATCCACATGTGTTAGGATTGAAATGACATAACTTTATTTCAGAGAGACATTGGGCCTTTATATAGAAGCTCTAGAGAGAGGAGCTACGAGAAGGCCCCTTACAAAACTCAACACACCCCCTCAAGCTGGAGCATAAGCATCAGACACGCGCTCAGCTTGGAGCAAATATAGTGCAATTGCTTCTTAGGTAGTGCCATAGCTGTAAAGATCGGTAGTCAGTATTCAGTCGGTGAGGTCACCGACTAAGGAGTATATGGTATGTAGGTGATTAATCGTAGATTAATCAGTGTAATATTTTTTAATATTTAAAATTTTAAATATAATTATATATACCATTATACATATCAAATGTACATATATATGAATTGAAATATCACATATATATTAATATTATTTTTTTAATATATGTATTCTCTTAATATACCTTCTAACAAATAGCTATCAATATCGCAGCACAAAATAAAACACGTAAATTAGGATTGGTGCATCATAAATCTAAAAGAGACAAAAAGAGGGACTTAGGACTGAGGGTTTTGCTTAGGGTTGAGGCTTTCATGCGTTGGGAACTTGGGGTAATGGGAGAAGTTGGGTTTAGTTTGGTGCATTTAGGTGTCAGGTTTAGTTTGGTTTTGGTTTGGATGTGCATTGCACGTGCATCAAAGTTAAAAAAAAATTCAAATCTTAGAACTTACTCGGCTGATTAATTAGGTTCATCGACTATAGGGCCAAATATAGGTACTCGATTTATTTTTGGATCGCATACGATTATGCTGTTGATTAATCGGTCGCATAGACCAATTTTTGCAGCCTTGGGTAGTGTTGTAGTAAAGATATCCGCCAGTTGGTCTTCAGTACATATGTAGGGTGTAGAAATCTTCTTAGTAGGAATGACCTTTTTGATGAAGTGGCAATCCACTTCAATATGTTTGGTTCTCTTATGGAAGATAGGATTGTTTGCAATAAATGTGGCAATTTTGTTGTCACATTGCATAGGAATAGGATTAGGTATCTGTACTCGAAAGTCTTCTTGAATAGAATGAATCCAAAGTAGTTCACTAGTCTGAGACACAGCCTTGTATTTAGATTCAGCAGTCGATATAGAGACCACTGCTTGTTTTTTGCTTCTCTATATAACCAGATTTCCCCTAACAAATGTGTAGTATCCTGTAGTGGATCTCTGATGCTCACGTGCGCCAGCATAGTTTGCATCATAATTTCCACAAATGTCCAAGTACCCATTATCTTTGAAAAGAAATCCTTTTCCAGGTGCACTTTTCAAGTGCTTGAGAATCTGGCAAACGCCATCCCAATGGACTTCCCTTGGTGACTACATGAACTTGCTAACCCTCCCAATTGCAAAGGCAATGTCAGGACGAGTGACGATACCTTAGCAATCATGGCACGAGTATTTGGTCACATCTTGCAGTAAAGGGCTGCCATAATCTGCAATAGGCAAGGACACATCCATGGGAACATATGTTGGTTTGCACCCCAGCATACCCATGTCTCTCAACATGTCAAGAACATTCTTACGTTGGGATTGTACAAGTCCTCTAGTGTGCTGCACGTTAATACCAAGAAAGCCTAAATCATTGGTAATAAATTGTGATTGTAGTAGGTTTGTTTCCTCTATATCCTGCTTGTCTCTGCCAGTGAGAAGTATGTCATTTACATAAATAATAAGTATGATTGAACCTGTCTTCCTATGGAATGTAAAAATAGAGTGATCAACAGAAGATCTGGTGAACTAATATACCTGAAACACCCATCTGAATCTCAAACTAGGCTCTAGGACTTTGTTTCAGTCCCTAAAAAGCTTTCTTCTGTCTGCACACCTTCTGACACTCCCTCTGAGTAGGAAAACCTGGTGGTTGCTCCATGTAAACGTCCTCTTAATCTCCATATAGAAATGCTTTTTTGATATCAAGCTTATGGACAATCCAATGTTTGTTGACGGCAAGAGAAATCTGTATTCAAATAGAAGGAAGATGAGCCTCTGGGGAGAATGTCGTAAAATAGTCAACCCTGAACGCTTGAGTGTAGCCTTTGGCAACCAAGCATGCCTTGTATCGTTGCGCAGGGCCATCTGGGCAACACTCAAGGGTAAAGGTCAATCTACCCCCCACAATAATAGCAGTTAAGGGTAGATTTACAAGATCCCACATGCCACGGGAGTGTAAAGTTGCATCTCGTCCTCCATTGCCAAGGTTTAAGATGGATCTCGGAAGGCCTCACGATGGTCCGTGGTACCTGCACACTGTCAATGGCCAGAGAAAACTGGCGTTCAACTGTAGATAAATTGTCAAGTGACATAAACTGAGATGTAGAATATTTAACACATGATTGTGTAAGCCTTCCTTTGTGCAATAGGAAGGTCCAGAGTAGTATCCTCAGTAGTAGTAGGTATCTTGTCCTTAGATAAATCAACATTGACTGGTAGGGATTGAGTAGAAACGGTAGACAATGGTTCTTCCACTTGAGGAACATTCTGGGTCTTGCACGAAAATGATTAGGGAAGGTCTCTATATCAGGGATCTTCGAATGACGTGGGAAAGGACCAAGATTTGGCTGACTGGCCCTAGATGTGGGTGTTTTGGTGGGCTGTGGTGACTGAGATGGTTATGGTGGCCTAAATGGTATAGAAAGAGGAACCTCTTGAGGATAGTAAGAATTATATTGCTCCCTTGTTTTTGGTAATGAGGAATTTCCTTAAGAAATGTGACATCAACAGAAACATAAAATCTCCGTGAAATGGGATTATAGCATCTGTACCATTTCTGGGTCCTGGAATAGCCTAAAAAAATACACTTCACAGATCGAGGAGAAGTCTTATCCACTTTATATAAGTGGACAAAACACACACACAACCAAAGACAACCGGAGTGATAGAGAACATGTCCTGGTTGGGAAACAACATAGAGTATAGAGTTTTACCCCTTTAGACAGATGAGTGGACATGGTTCACCAGATAAGTGCGGTAGGAATAATATCAACCCAAAAATACGAAGGAACATTAATTTGAAACTTAATAAAATGGGTTACATCAAGCAAATGTTGAAGCTTACGTTCAACGACTTCATTTTATTTGAAAGTTTGGTAAACAATACCTCATGACTTGGAACAAGTAGTGGTTCTAGCATTTACAAACTTCAAACCATTCACTCCGGAAAGTTTTAATAATAGTAGAAAATTGTGTATTTATTTTCAGAACAATATTTTTGACAATATCAAAGACTTTGGACTTTTCTTTTATTATAAAAATCTAGGACATCCTGGTATCATCCACATGTACAATAAAATGCTGAAAGCCTCTTAACACTCTTGACCGTATAAGGGCTTCAAATATCAGCATGAACTAAAGCAAAGACAGATTTAGCTCTTTTATTCTGTTGTGGAAAAGAAGACCTATGGTGTTTCCTCAACTGATAGACTTCACACCTAAAAACATCATGAAAAGATAACTTAGGAAACTGATGGTGTAGAACATGCAAACTAGGATAACCAAGATGAAATTGTCACTGGAGAGCAGAAGTGGCACACACAACATCAGTATTGGAGGATGGAGGGATATGAAGATAGTAGAGGCCATTCTGCTCAAGTCCACCAATCTGTTTCATCATTTGGAGGTCTTGCAAGAAGGAATACTGGCCATGGAACCCATCCCAACATCTCAAATCATTTGTAATCTGGCTAATAGAGATCAAATTGAGAGCAAATTTGGGAGCAGTCACAACATTTGAGAGAGGTGCAGTGCTAGAAATAGAGATACTTTTGAGTCTAAACTGGTGACAAACCCCCATTTGCTACTTTAACCTGAAAAGGTGTAGCAAGGTCCTGTAGAGATGAAAAGAGGGTACTGTCATCAGTAATGTGACAGGAGGTACCTGCATCCGCAAGCCAGGCAGGAGCTTGGGTTTTAACAGACATTACTGAAGTACCTGCTGGTTTCTGAATAGAAGCAGAAGTAGATGCATGAGAAGCCATGAAATGCTCGTAGTCAGCTTTGGAAACAGTCATCTGGCCATCATCCTCCTGCACTTGGGTGGCATCCTTTGTAGATACTTGGTGGGCACATGGATCCATATCCTGTGGGTAACCGTGCTTGAACTAGCATCGGTCCATAGTGTGTCTATTCCTATGACAGTAATCACAGAAGAAAGAATTTCGACCATGACCATGTCCATGTGCACCACCACCCCGAGCTTTACCACCTCTTTGACTTGAATTTATGCTACCACGACTAGCAACAGCTGTGGCAGAGGCATTAGAAGTAGGTACGGAATCCGAGATGGGAAGCTTAGAGAGACGAGCATAGATCTGCTCTGGTATAGGAATCTCGTCCATAGTCATGAATTGTTCTTTAACTACCTTGTAGTTGGAGCCAAGCTTAAAGAGAAGGTGAATAAAATGAATAACTTCTCTTTGCTTGGCTATAACAGAAGCATCTGTAGAGATAGGCTGGTAGACATCCTATTCGTCCCAAGGATTCTTCATGGTGCCATAATATTTGGATAAGGCCATCGTGCCTTTTTGAAGATTTTGAATATCCTCCACAACTCTGTATAACTTGGTGATATTACTCCTGTGGGAGTGTATCTCATGCAGTACCTCCCACATCTTCATGGCTGAGGCATGAGCCATGACCTGCTTGGCAGTAGTTCGACTCACACTGTTGAGAAGACAAGTAGCCATCCAATCATTGTCTACCTCTAAGTCTATAGTCTTTATAGCAGGCACAACATCGGCCAGGATGTATTGTTTCCAATGGGTTTTGACAAATCGGGAGAAAGAGGTAAACCAAAGAATGAAGCTAGATCCATCTAACTTGATAGATGTCCCTTGTATGTGTGGGGGGGTGCTCGTGGTAGATATCTTCCCCACAGAGTCTGATTCCTTTTAGTCCCGAAGTGAAGATCGATGAAGAACAGAGCTTTAAAAGGCTGAAAATCAGAACAAAAGGTCTGAAAATTCAAATTTCAGACCTAAGTTGTCTCCAAATCAAGCATAGGGTTCCAAAAAAATTCTGATTTCAGATTATATACTTTGTAGAACCATGCAAGCAATATTGTTGCACACTCTAGGGCATAGAACAGGCACTAACTGTGCCTTCCAATGAGAGAAACTCTTCGAAAAGCGTCTTTAGAGGTAGATCGAGGAAGAAGACGCCCTCCTAGCCCTTGATCTTGGCCACCAAGGCTCCTACGAGGTGAGAGACACCTCATAGCACCACCACCAGACGAGGTGAGACACCTCGTAGCACCACCACCAGACCACGTCGCAACCTTAGGTGGCGTTGGAGGTGGTCAGGTGGTGGCGCTGTTGATGGGGGAGGCTTGGGCGGCGACGCTCAGGTCCTTAAACCACCGCTGGATGGGAGCAGGAAGTTGGGCAACAGCGTTAGGAGGCACGAGATGCCTCTTAAGCCTTTAAATCACCGGAAAATGGGAGAAGGCCTGCCGATGTCGGCAACGGTGCCGGTGATGGAAGTCAGATTGACCTTGGGCGGTGAGCTTAGGTGGCCAGAGTGCTGCTAGGGGGCGATTGGGAGCACCTGCAACGGCCGCTGGAGGTGGAACATCGCTGCTGAGGGTGGCGCTGCCGGTGGGAGGCCGCCTGAGATGGGTGGCGGTGCTTGGAAGAGAGGAGTTAGGGTTTTGGTGGGGGTTTGGAGGCTAGGGCTTGGGTGGGGTACGCAAGCACCGGTCTAGGACTGCTGCTCTAATACCATGTTAGGACTGAAATGACAACTTTATTTTAGAGAGACCTTAAGCCTTTATGTAGAGAGGCTCTTGAGTGGGGTTATAAGAATACCCCTTCACTAAAAATAGAAATAAAAACACTCGAACATACAAAAGTCAACAACATGTTGTCCTTCAACTATACGTTTTTGTTTGATCTTAGGCCTTAACTCACCCTTCATGGATGAGCCTCGCGGATGAACCATTACATTTTTGAGACATTGAATTACCAATGTTGCATTACTCAACCCAACATCTTGACTTTTGCTTTGTACACATATTTGTGTGGGCAGTTCTTTGTACGGAGGAATGAATCCTTGCCACTGCTTTTCGACATCCATCATTTTGACAAATTGCTTAGCCTCATTCATTTTCATTGCATGATGACTTGATTAGTAAGAACTATGCCCTCTTTCAAGGGTTCCTGTCTCTGCACCCCGAGTTGAGTAGTCATTTATGGTCCTTATTTGGTTAGTTGAGCGGTTTCCCTGTTAATGATGAAGGTTATTCCCCATCTTCTCACTGGCCAACTTGTCCCTCTTGGCTACTTGATAAACCACCAAGAGATAGAGCAGATTGCTTGTAGGCATACTAGGATGTTCACGAGATAGAAACTTGGATAATGGATGTTTAGGACATGAACAAGCAGCTTTTTTGTGAGCAATAGGATTATGAAAGCTAGAACTGGTATCAAAAGATACTTGAAAGTGATCTCCATGAGACAGTACATAATAGAGGGTTTGATGCATCTGTAATTGTTAGGAATTCCTTTATTGGTGGAATATTTGGTGACTTGTGGTGTTGGTTGACATGCAATGCTTGTGGATGTTACGGTGGTGTTGATGTAATTGGTGGTTTACATGGCATAGTAAGGAAGTATCCCAGGTTTGAAGATCTATTTTTTTGACTAGGAAATTACGTTATGGGCAAAGTTAGGAACATATGAAATATTACTCAGAGAATGTGCTCTTTGGAAAGAAAGAGCACCGAGACTTATCAAATGTGATAGATATTGTGAGGGTTTGAATTTTTATAAAGCCTAATTAAGTCTAGTAATCCTTGATTACATTGTTAACAAATGGATTAAGGGTACTTGGGGTCTGATTTTCATAATTATGGTTTGAACAGCTAAAGTCTCTGTTTAAACCATCACAAATGTGTTACTTGAGGGGGCAATTGAGAAGAAAGAAAGTGGAAGGACTTCCACTTAACCATAACTATTTGGTGGAAGGGGTTTTTTAAGAAGAGTTCATCTCATAACTGACCACACCCTCCTGTCCTCATTGCTCTCCTTTGCACTACTGTCAAGGAGTGGTGTGGAGCCCCATTGAGGCCTCACTGAAGGTAAAATCCCCTAATCTAGATCTTAAACCTGATTCCCTCTCCTAATCTCTTTGTTATTTTGAGTTTAAGGGCTGATTGGATAGGAAGGAGGTAATGGGGCTGTTTCTGGTATTGGGGAGATGTTGCTCAACGTATAGACCAGGAGGAAAGAGGAATGAAAGCTAAGGAGGAGAAGTAAGGAGGAGAGCCCTACATCCAACATTTCTGGGAGAAAAGAGTTTAGACTCAAATTCAGGTAGGGACCTTCTTCTCTTGTGAATTTTGCCTCCCTCTTGGATATCTGTGGTTATAGGCAGAGTTGTGGTGGAATGTGTTTTAATTGAATGTGATGCGGATTTAGGCTTGCATGTGATGGATTGTTTTGCTTGTAGCTCTTATGGCTTTATTGGGGGTTGAATATTGGTAATGTGTTCTTGATGGTTAAGGTAGATTATCTTGGTGTTTATGTCTATTCCAGAATCCTTAGAATCGTTTCATAAGTGTTTGGCTGTCATATGTTTGGGTTTGGTTTCTAAGTTGGTTTGTTTGTTGCAAAAACAAGAGTACAACACCCCCTAATGCTGGTATTGAGGCCTTAGTGCTGGTATCGGCTTGGGTCTATACCCTTGTTAGGGCCAGTAGGCAGTGAGTGCTTGTACTAAACTCTTAGTATTGGTACTGGACTTAGTTGTACTTGTACTGGACTCTTTAGTATTGGTACTCAACCTCTATTGGACCTACATGGGTACTAAATGCAAATGTTGTTTAAAGGAGATTAAGACCTTGTAATAAAAGCCTATGATAGGGGCTTTCAATGATCCCGACCTTGACTTGTTTTTATAGACTTTATTGGGTGTTGATGCTCGGTAAAATAGGACCAAAAGTCTTTCCTAATTGGTTAAGTAGTGGTCCAAACCCAAATTAGGTTAGTTAATGGCTATTAAGAGTCCAAATAATCACTTCCTAGGTTGCCAGGGTCTAAAGCAAACCCAAAAAGACCTTGTTGGTGCTTACATTTAAGTGAAATCATATAAGAACCAAGCAAGTGGAAGAATTGAAAAGAAATAGGTCAAGATAGGTGGATTGATGGGATGTGATGCACTGACCTCGTGAACTAATAGTTACCACCGTGGATTGGAGTTTCGAGGTAGTGTTGGTAGGTTGTGGCCACTTGTAGTCAATTGGAACTAAGAAGGGTTCTTGGTTATAGTGATAGGTTAAGAGCCAGTCATTGGTAATGAGGTGCTCCAGTGTGAGAGCTCTATGGGTGCTTGCAAGTGCAGGTGATGCCGGTGAATCGAGACTTGAGGCTAATGGTACTCGTAATAAAAGCTTTGTAAGTGCTTGCAAGTGCACATGACATCGAGGTACTAAGGGGTGATTGGATGGGATCTTTTACAAGGTTGAATGGAGTAGGCACACTTAAGAGTATCTTGCTCCTATTTGGAGCATTGGTGTGTCCAACCCATCTATTCATCCCCTGCCACTAAAGATATGAATGATTGATAATCAGACCATTATTGATTTGAGTTATCTCCTGAGAATCTCGAGGCATTAGCTTAGGCAGCTCAGCAGGCCCGACTCTTCTCACATATGAAGAATGCGTGTGCCTTACTTGAAGATCACAAGTATCACTCTTTGCTCCCCTGATAAATGAGAGATTCTCGGTAGTTTGAGGTTTCAAGAGGAGGATAATCTCCATCACCTCTTAGAGAGGAAGGATTAAAAATGACATGACTTGTGAGGTGAGGCGAGCGAGTGGATGATAAATTAATAACCAATGGAATATTTGTTGGGTTTGGAATGTGTTGATTAGCTAGTAGTGTAGATACGTGCACACTACCCTTCTTTATTATTACACCTTTAGTTTTGTTCTTACTGGGTCACTTGGCTCATATTGTATTTGTGACCTATTTTCAAGATTGGATGGTATCTTGGGGTAGCGTGTTGTAGATGTCTTGGGGTCAGTGTTGCTCGTTGGAGTAGGCGAGGTCATGTGACTATCAGGCTCTTTGTTGTTTAGAGATGGCGATGGAGGGTTGTCGACTTCCAGAGGATTGGATGGACCCACCCCTTAAGCCACTTCAAGGGTTGGTATCTGAGTTCATCACTGTGGCCTCTCTCATGCATCATGACATTTATTATGCTAGTTTTCGACCACATAAGATATGGAGGACTACTTGCATGCATGAAGGTGGACTTTTTTGGACTTTTTGGTAGTAATTTTAGTTTCTTTCCATAACTATTGGTAATTGAACTACCAATTTGGAAATTTTTGTAAATATTGCAGTTGGGCCTTGCTCATGTTATAGGTATTTATTTATCACACTTGTGGCTCCTAAAAAAAATGTGGTGAACAATGATGTAGCAACTTTAAGTTGGTATATTTTAGCTTGTCTTTATCTTTTTACTTGTACCGCTTCTATAATTGCGTCCCTTTGTTTTAAGTACTTGTGCCATGTCGTGATTGCTGAGTACTTAATAAAAACATACTCATTATTAATTAGTGATTTGAGATATCCTTAATTGAAAGAATTACTTACAACCTTTATTAACCTAATGACCTGGATCCAAATGCATCACCCCCGTTAATCTAGTTCCTGAGTTGTTGAAACTTTGTTGGGCGTGATAGATACCCTTTTGCGACACAAATATGAAAAGGATTAGATGGCATTTGCAAGGATTTAAAGAGAGAGACATTATTGACGAGGTGAGAGGAGGCAAAAGAGTTTGTAATGCATTCAAAATTTTGTTGACTAATTGATATAGTATGATTTTGCCTTGAGATGAAAACATCAAATGACGAAGCTGATATGCCAATGAAAGGTCTCATTGAATTCCCCACCGTACAATAATCATTAATTATAAGCAGCCCACATTCAACCTTAGTATGTTGAGGGGGAAGGGATTTTGCTGCCTTTCTTATCTTTCAATAAGCCTGCGGTGTCTCCTTGTATTCCTAATTTCTCCTTTCCAGTAGTGCTTCACTTGCTTTTCTCCTTGGTAGCTCTTCGCTTCTCCCTCCTTTCTTCTCTCCTTTCTCTGCCTTGGCTTAAGTGGATTATGGGATGGATGGATGATAATGAAGGGGTATTTACAGGGGTGCCACTCATTGGATTCACGAATGTTCCAATCACAGTCGTTGCTGTAGTCATGATTGTCTTCTAATTTTGTTTTGCGAACTATGCAACTTTGATCAAATGACGTACACCTCAGCTGCTATGCTAGTTCATAGTGGCAGACACTCATGGCTTGTGGTTTTGTTGGAGCCTATCTATAGTTCGCGGTTTCAATAATCACACTTAATTATCACTAATCTAGATTAATTTGTATTCATTTAGATTATTAATCTTGAAACCTGATTGACACTTGGTAATGATTATCCTTCATGATCTTAGTTAGGGCTCCTTAATCATCATTAGTCTTCCTTGATCATGATTAATTAGCCATATTCATGATTTTTAGGGTTTAGTCCATCTTTATCCTTAATGACATTTTTTTAGTTTTCTACGTAAAATTTGGTTTTTGGGAAGTAGAAAGCAATAAAAGTATTTGCAATTTAATCCCTTGTAAGTTTCAATGAGATTGTTGTATTGTACTTGATTTCACTTCATTCACCTCCGCACTCTTAAGAAATGAGAACATTTTATAGAAAAAGGTAAAGAAATTTTCTTTGTTTGTTGTGAAACGTGATAAGCAGAAGTATATTGACAAAATATCAAAGCATAATCAAGGAATGAACATGCGGGTTTTCGTGGTAATCTCACTTACAAAGAGTAGGGAGAAAACAATGAGAGAAGCGTCTCTATGGACGTGATATGAATGTATTCTTCTGAAGAAACAAATAGGGGGTAAGATGTCAATTTGTAGGCCACCATGCACTCTAACTCCGCACATTACCCAACTACACATTCTCTCAACAATGCTCCCTTGATTTTTTTGTTAGGCTCTCGTAAACAGTTTGTGAGAGAACTATAGATTTGTACAACAATTATGTAGTATGATTTCCAAGGACTAGTTTGCTTAGGGGGTTAACCATGCAATATATACATGAAGGGTTAGCCTAGGTGTTGAAACCCTAAGTTTTGCCTTTCCAATCCTATGTTATGTTAACACTAGTTTGGGGGGATGTTAAGAAACACAACTTTTTCATAAGGCTTTGACTTGCCTTTGAGATCAGTTTATGGTAGACAAGAAAGTGTCTACGCCCTGTCTTCAAACTAAACAAAAATCGAGGTTAATTGGATCTCTACTTTGCAAAACACAAGTTACTTAAATCCCCAAGTAAACTAGCCCTAATAGTTTAGCTGTAAGCAACATTTTGATTTCAGATCGGAGAAATAGACAAGTTACTTTAGTCTCAAAACCTTACCTTTCTTTATATAGAGAGAGAGGTGGGAACAAATTACATCATACCCCATAAGAAATAGGAAATAGTAAGGATGCCCAAATACAAGAAACAAATAACTCAACACTCCCCCTCAAGATGAAGCATAGTTGTTGGTCATATCCAGCTTGGAAATGTAGACATCAAACGAAGAACGTGTTAAAGGCTTGGTGAGGATGTCAGTTGTCTAATCCTCTAAGGCAACCTGTGTAGTGATGATGAATCCTTTTTGGATTAAATCGCAAGTGTAGTGATTATCCACCTCCACATGTTTGATGTACTCATGAACATGGGCTTATTTGCAATATAAGTAGCAGCTCGATTATCGCATCGTAACATCGTGGGTTCATCGATCTCCACATGCAAATCAGTCAAAAGGGACTTTATCCACATCAACTTTGCAAATGTCTGGGCCATAGCCCTGTAGTTAGACTCCGCACTAGACTTGGTAACAATTGTTTGCTTTTTTCTTTTCCAGGTCACTAAATTCCTTGCAACATAAGTATCGAAGCCCATAGTGGACTTCTTATCATCATGGCTGGTTGTATAGCCTGTATTTAAATTTTGTACCATTATTATAGATGTTCCTTTGGTAAATAGAGGACCTTGTCCTGGTGCTCTTTTTAGGAACCTGAGCATCATCATAACATCATCCCAATGCTGCATCGTGGGTCTCTCGATGAACTGGTTCAACTTCCTAATAGCAAAGGAGAGATCATGCCTAGTAATGGTCAAGGATAATAGCTTGCCCACAATGTCTCTGCATCTCTATCATGTAGCTGTGCCTTGGAATCCATTGGAGCATTGGCTGGCTTGGCACCCAGCATAGTTGTTTCCTTCAATATATCTAGGGCATATTTTCTTTGATATAGAACAATTCAATCTTTGTTATGAGCTACTTGCACCCCAAGAAAAGATCGCAGTGGCACTAGATCCTTCATAACAAATTGATATGTCAGAGTACCTTTTATCTTTGCCACACCTGCCGTGTCATCTCCAGTAATTATCAGATCATCAAAATATACCAGGAGTACCACCACTCCTTTCTTAGTCTTCTTGACAATCAGGGAATGATCAACTGACGACCTCTGAAAACCATCTGACTCCACCACCTCATAGAGCTTTTGAAACAAAGCTCTCGGACTCTACTTCAGTCCATAGGTTACCTTTTGTAGACGGCATACACACTCTCCATGATTCTCATAGCTTGAGGGTTGCTGCATATACACCTGCTCTTGAAGATCTTCGTAGAGGAAAGCATTCTTTACATCTAACTGGTTGTCCTTTTGAGCAGCAACAAAAACCAATATACAAACAATGGATAGATGTGCAATAGGCGAATACGTATCAAAGAAATCAATCCTGTACATCTGAGTAAAGCCTTTTGCCAGCAAATGGGCCTTGTATCTGGTGATCGATTTGTTGAATTTGTACTTGAGTGTGAACATGCAATGACAACCCACTAAAGTTGCCCCTGGAGGTATGGGCATGACCTTCCACATGCCATGAGATCGAAGTTCAATCATTTCATACTCCATAGCTTCTTGCTGTTTTGGATGTAACGTGGCTTGTTGATATGTAGTAGTTATCTCTGCAGTAGCAAGTGCATGATAGAAGCTCCAAAAAACGTTCCTAACACTTTCAGTGGCTAAGCTGCTTGCGACATAATATATAACATAAGTGTATGGGGGCTTTCAAATGGTAATTGGAAGATCTGAATCCATTGACACATCCACATGATCGTCTCTTGAGGTAGTGTCACTTGTAGAACCACGATTAAGCAAAGCATCATCGGTGTCTAAAACCTTTGTGCTCACCTGATCTGGAGAGGATGGTAGCGATGAATGGGGGGTATTTGCAGGGTAGTATGAGGTGGCCTATAAGTAACAATGGGATCACTATATTTTTGTGGCATATCACTAGTAGTGGTGGTAGTGGATATGGTAATCAGAATTTCCTCAAAAGGAACAAGAAGAACATGCATAAAAGTAGCAACAGTATTAATGGAAATCTCTCTCCTAGTGGTAGAAAAGTAAGCGATGGACTCATGAAAAATAACATCTGCAGATACAAAACAATGAGTAGATAAGGGATCAAAACATTAATGCCATTTCTGTGTCTTGGAATACCCAAGAAAACACACTTCATCACCTTAGGTGCCAATTTATCCTGTCTAGGAGTAAAGTCATGAATAAAGGCAACACACCCAAAGGCCTTAGGGACAACATATAACAACTTTTTATTCGGATACTATACTCAATGGAATCTGTTCATGAATAGTCGAATTAAGCATCCTGTTGATTAAAAAACACGCAGTCAAAGCTTCATTACGGCAATTAAGCGACATCACATAATGATATATCGAAAGGGTGCATGCAACATCAAGTAATTGGCGATGTTTCATCTCAGTAACGCCATTTTGCTGAGAGGAATGTGCATAGGTAATTTTATGAATGATTGCATGGGATTTATAGAAGGCATGTTGGCGATGTGTACACAATTTTAAAGTATTATCAGAATATACAACTTTGATAGCAGTGAAAAATTAGGTCTTTATTTCAATCACAATGTTTTCAATACCAGAGCCAACGTATGACTTATTCTTTAATAAAAATAGTCATGACACTCGAGAAAAATCAACAATGACTAAAAAATAATGGTGACCTAGTCGGTCTAGAATTCGAACAGGCTCCTACACATCTATATGGATAAGCTCAAACAAAAAAGTAGACCTAGTGCTCTGAGATGATGGGAAACTGGCTTGATAATGTTTGCTAAGTTGACAAGCATTATAAGTGATGATGATCGTGTGAGGTATGTGAGGTATAACACGTCGGAGCCTGTCCAAAGAAAGATGACCAAGGCTGAGATGTTGCTGGAAAGGAGATCCAGTGGCAAAGGCAACCTCCCCATGGCCCACAATAGCAGTAGTTGTAGTTTGGCTTAGGTGGTATGCCCCTCTTCTTTACGTCTTCCCCCAATTGTACTTCTCGTGAGCTTGTCCTGGAAGATACAAGATTGGGCGTCAAAAAATGCTTTATAGTTTAGTTCCTTTGTAATATAACAACAAATTCATAGGGAAATCAGACACAAAAAGCACATTAGACAGTTGTAACGGGGAGGATAGAGGAATTTCCCTTTGGCTTACAGCATGGGAATGTCTCTGGTCTACCACCTAAACTGTACGTCCTGGAGGTATTGATCTGAGGGATGGGAACAGGCTCTAGTTACCATACAAGTGATCTGAAGGATGCACTAGAATCGCCATCCTGTTGTAAAACAGAAGAAGATCAAGCTAGCTTAGTACCTGAGGAAGGGGAGGCTAGGGCTACCGTCTTAGAAGAGGAAGGTACTATCGACTGGGAACGCTGTAGGAGATGTCAAACTCAGCACAAGATGTGTCAGAAGGACTCTCTGTAGACTCAGTCTCTTGATTGGCCACTCTAGGATGACCATGCTTGGTTTGACAGGTGGCCTCTAAATGTCCTAGATGTCCACAATAGGTACACGGGTACGACCACCTCCCCTAAATCGATGATCACAGGCATGACCACGTGTAGAGGAGACACCTCTACCACGTCCAGGGGTTGCGGCAAGAGAAGTTTGGCCTATGGTCTCAATGACAGGAGATTGCATTGCAATCTTGCTCACTTTGTTGTATGTCTCCTCAAGAGAAGGAAGCTCAAACTTGGCCAAAATATGATTTCGTGCTGTAGCAAACTTAGTTCCAAGGCTTGATAGGAAGAGAGGAACAACCCTCTACTGAACACATTTTGAGAAGTATACATACACACGGGCTTGTAAGCATCGTGTCTCCTTATGAGTCCCTTAATGGTAGAATAATACTGTGGGAAGGAATGCCTCTTGTGGTGCAACTTAATAACTCATGATAATATTGAAAAACACGTATAAAGTTCTTCTTAGGAGGGTATGTCTCACGTAGGGTATCTCACATTTTCTTCGTAGTACTGTAGTACATGATGTCATCTCTTATCCTGGGAATAACACAATTCATCATCTATGTACTAACCATTGGATTATCCCTATCCCAGGTGGCATTGAGTCCTGTCTTCTCTGTGGGCTCTGGGTAGCGCAAGATGTGTTCCTGGCCTCTCACAATGATAAGGAATGTCTATGATGGTTTCATCAAATTTAATCATGGGATCAAAAAACAGGTTCTTGTATGCCCCATCTCCACATTCGAGTCTGACATCACCTTAGGTGAACTAGAGGTTGCCATCTTGCCTTCACCAATGAACCCAAGACCAATAGGAGGCGATTAGACCATCAAATCACTGTCTGAACATGCAATCTAAGGTCTGAAACGGCAAGTTTCAGACCACCCAAGGCATAATTGTACCTATTAGAGGCAAGATCTGCCCTTACTAGAGCAACCTCTCCCTCCTAGATGCTTAAAAGCAACGAAACATTGAGGGAGAAAGATGTAGAAACGTCCCTTCCATGGTAACAACCCCCCGGTCAGAAGCCCCGCATATTGACCGAGAAGGGCTTGGAGCTGCAGCAATCGCCTGTGGGGAGGAGGCGGTGTCGCAGCAGGAGGCTGCACCAAGAGGGGGCTGCAGTGGTAGTAGGTGCCAGCAGGGAGACCACTAGTATGTGGCAGCACCTGCTGTTGGGTGGTGGCGACGCTAGGGTTCAAAACAGCCCCAACGACATTGTGCTGGGAACTTGAATTGCCCCCACTGGTGGCAAAGGTGGTGCAACAGTCTTTGTGTTGCTTGCCGGAGAGAAGAGGCTGGCGGTGGGGCTGCTGCTGGCATGGGAACGAGAATGGTGATCGGTGGAAGGTGTGGAGGGCTTATTTGGTGGGGTACCTAGGGCATCGGATTGTGGTCTCTGCTTTGATACCAAGATGGGAGAAATAAATGAGTTGCTTTGTTCTCAAAACCATACTTCTCTTTCTTTAGAGAGAGTTGGGATCAAATTACATCATAACCCCATAAGAAAGAGGAAATAATAAGAATGCCCAAATACAAGAAATAAATAACTCCACAATTTCATTCATCTTGGATGACTATTGTTACCAATGGTCATCCTTTCTTTAAAAAAAAACAATTTCATTTAGCTTTTCTTGCCACTAACAAGCGAAACAAAATATTATGAATTTACATGATTGGTTGTGTTCAAATTTGTTTATGACAGACAATTGAATGCTATCAAAGCAGTTGCAATGCTTCTTATATCCACATTTTTGATTTTCATATCATTTCCTGTATTTAATTGCATTGAGAATTTGAAAGTGTGTTTTTCTTTTGATCAGGGATCCAAGCCTTCAAATAAGCAGACCTGGCTAGGGAAGACTACTTTTGTGGAGATACGCAGCTTTTGGCACATCTTTCGGAGTTTTGAGCGCATGTGGATATTCTTTGTTTTATCCTTTCAGGTAATTATTTTTTAACGGATTTTCTGGTAATTATTTATATTGGTGGCTGGGTGCATATTCCATTAGAGTTGTAGTTGATGACTTTCTTTTACCAAGGCCATGGTTATTATTGCATGGAATGGAGGCACTCCCGGTGATATATTTGACAGTGGAGTTTTCCGAAAGGTTTTGAGCATTTTTATAACGGCTGCAATATTGAGGTTTGGACAAGGTACGGCCATTGGGAAAATCCAACTATAGCATTTTTATGCTTCGTAGTATATTGCTTTTATGATGATCTTGGCTTTGCATAGTTGGAATTTTTAGGCAGTGAATTTATTTTCCGGGCTCATTTCTGTGGGCATGGCCTTTTGGTATTGTGGTAATTGTCAAGATAGGGGATCCGAGTTTTTATTTGATATTTGTTGAGACTCCTATTTATTCTTAGTTATTTTGTTACTTTTGGGTGTATTTTATTTTATTTTATTCTGGTACTATTATTTACCCAAACCTCTATCTTTGTATAAATAGGTACTAGGTCTTTTATGAGAAAATAAGATTTATCATTTCGTACCACTTGGTAACAGAGCACGATCCTAGGTCGGGTTCGAGTATCCTTTTTTCACCGGAAAAAGTGCCTTCAAAAGTTTAACACCAAAAGCTAGTCCTCCTTGCCACCGCCACCCCTTCTTTCTCTTCCTCGCCGGCACATGGGAGGCTCCACTAGCGTCTAGTACTGGCCGGGGACCTTGTGTTGGGCCCTTTAGGGACCCATCGGGCGGTGGACCCCCAGGCGACTAGCCACAGGGGCCATGGGAGGAGCATAGGCCCCCGTAGTAGCACTTAGGACCCTCAGGGCGACGGTGTAGGGATTGGAGTAGGACACCCTAGCAGTGCTTTTGGGGTTGTTCCCTTCTTAGGAGGTGGTGCCCAGGGTCCCCCTCCTGCTATGGGTGTGAAGGGCCGTTTCCCTAGTCGTGCGCACCCTCTTAGCCTGCAAAGGGGGTCCGTCCCTCCTTGTCTTGGGCATGAGTTTTTAGCCTTCTATGGGTCTGGATCCTCACGCCTAAGGCTTGATTTCATTGTGGTGATTTCTTTTATGATCTGAAAAATATTTCAGACTGTGAGGGTAGCATAGTCTCTTGTCTATTTGGCTCACGATGGCGAGTTCCAATGGTACTAGTTCTTCTGAGGTGACGTCGGGTGCCGTTCCTGAGTTAGGGTCCTACAAGAGCTTCTTCTTTGGTCCAATCATAAAGTTGGATGAGACCAATTACCCAAGGTGGTCTCACATGTTCCTGATGATGGTAGAGGGTCATGACAAGGAACACATTCTATTAGAGCTAGAGCCTACGGAGAAGACATGAAAGTATGCTACATGGAAGAAGGCTAACGTAATGGTCAAAGCATGGCTAATGAATTGCGTAATTACGAGGATTGGAGATGAGATCATGTGCTATTCGACTGCTAAGGCGATGTCAGACAGTATTTGTGACACCTATTCCCATGAGAAGAACTCTAGGGTTTTTCAGATCAGCCACGAATTGTCTTAGCTAAAGCAGGAGGGGAGATCTCTCTCAGTACTATTCTGCCCTGAATGGGGTCAGGAGAAGTTGTATGCATGTGGACCGGTATGCACGTGTGCTACACAAAGGAAGTACCGTAGAGAGGCAATGGTACATCAGTTTCTTTCAGGTCTTGGTCCTGAATATGCGGCAACCAGATCACAGATTCTTACTTCGTCAAAGCTTCCTGTCTTAGAGGAGGTCTACAATTGATTGAGCTACATTGATGTACCAGCATCTCAGGTAGGCGATGCTACTCATGCGTTCGCACTTGCTGTTGTGATTGGACATGGTGGCAGAGAAGCCTCTTCTACTCGAGGGCATGGAAGAGGTCGTGGTGCATCTGGGAGATCCCGCATCCGTATCACTTGCACCTTTTTAGGCAAGGTTGGTTATGTGGAGGCTTCATGTTGGTCCAAGCGTAGGAGACCTCTAATGGCCAACCAAGCACATGATGACTACATATGTGGTTCTTGTGTCGAGAGTGGACTATGATGACTTACTACAATGTCTCTCCTAGTTGACTCAGGAGTCTGCCACCTCTTCTACTAAGACTGCCGCCTTTATCTCTACATCGGGTATTGATTGCTGTATGTAGAGATCTACAGGTACTACATGGTTGGTATACTTTGGTGCCTTTTACTATCTGTCAGAAGATCAGGGGTGTTTTGGCGTACTTTAGTCTGTACCCTATGGCAGGATATTGCAGGTTGTAGACAGGAGACACGTATATATTGGGGGTTAGGGGGAGGTCACATTGACTCCCTCTATGCAATTGCCTGATGCATTTTTTGTCCCTAATTTTACATTGAATCTATTATCTGCTAACAAGATTACCAAGCAGCGTCATTGTCGTGCTATTTTTGATGAGTATGAGTGCATCTTTCAGGGCAAGTTGGCGAGGAGGACGATTGGTGTACATGAAGTGGGAGGTGTGTATGGCCTAGTCCAGACACCACTTGCTGCTGCTTGCCACGGTTTCGGTTCTACTGCAAGGTGTGTCTTACAGTGCCACTGTTGTTTTGGTCATCCTTCTTTGGACAGGCTCAGACACATCATCCCACATGTATTTGCTACTACTGAGATTCTATATGAAGCATGTCACTTAGGGAAACACTGCAGATCATCTTTTCCTTCCAGTACGGCACCAGGGACTACATCTACTTTTGAGCTTTTGCCTGTGGATGTTTTGGGTCCGAGTTAGATTCTTGACTGACAAGGACGTAGATATTACTTGATTATTGTAGATGATTTCTTACGTTTGTCTTTGTTGTTTTTGTTGAAGAATAAGTTTGATGTCGGAATGTCATTGAGACCTTTATAGTGGAAATAAAGAATATGGTAAAAATTGTGCGATCTGATATTGCCTTGGAGTTTTGCATTGCTAGATTGACATAGTTTTACAGGTCTCATGGTATCATACACTAGACATCTTGCCCCCACACATCGTAGCGGAATGGTATGGCAGAACGGAAACATAGGCTTATCTTAAATGTGGCACGCACTTTAGTCATTCAACGCTGTATGCCACATCTATACTTTGGAGATGTCTTACTTACAGTTTGCTACCTTATCAACAAGATGCCTTCTTTTGTTTTACATGAGCGCACTCCTTGGCATGTATTGTACCTAGACAAATCTGTTTCACTTGGCTCTGTGTGTTTTTAGATGCGTTGCATTTGTGCACTTGTTGGGGCCAAGGAGAAACAAGCTAGCGCCTAGAGCAGTGAGGTACGTTTTTCTGGGTACTATGGACACATAAAGAGTACCGATGTTTTGATCCTGTAGCAGGGAGGCATTTTGTGAGCGCTGATGTTACATTTCATGAATCTGTGTCATACTTTTCTCTCATGGCACAATAGTTACAGCCGCAGGATGTGTTTTCCCCCATGGTTGTTGCTCCAGTTTAGATGGATAAGTTTCCCATCTTTGGAGATGGTCCTGCACGTGACAGTGATAGTTAGGCACCAGAGAGTGCGCCTACACCTGACAGTACATCTGATGGTACTATTGATGCACCTGTTGTTGGAGATAATATTAGACACTGGGATTCGATAGTTGTGTTTCAGAAATCGGCTACTTAAAGGAAACAGACCTCCCCTACTTTAGCTCCACCATTCTCCCCACAACATGTATGTGTTGAGGCATTTTGACTTTTTTATTCTTAGGGGCGATTGTGTAGGATCAGGTGATATTGTTGTTGATGATGACCTTCATATCAAGGTTTGAAATGTCGATTTTGACGTCGTGCCGATGAAATTCTAAGTGTGTATTTAGTGGGCATGTTGCGGGTATGTTGTGGAAATGCCCGTTTCTCAATGGGCATGCCGATGAGCATGCCGAGGGCATGCCGTGGAAATGTTGAGGGCATGTCGACAAAAGTGACAAAAGTCATAAAAACTAGCAGCAGCCTTGACATGACCATCGATTTCGCTGGCATGCTGACGATATCCCTGCATTTCGACACCTTTACCATGTTAGCATGGGCTTTTCCAAAAAAAGGCCTTGCCGACAACATTTAAATCACTGCTTCCTATAGTTGTTAGGAAGGCACCTTGCTCTTGTGCTCGCCACAATGTTGTTGTAGTTGTTGCTATAGCTAATGTTGGGACGTCCTTTGGCCTTTTCACTACAACTCTTGCTGCCACAGAGATTCCTTCTATGTTTCAGCAGGCCTTAATCGATCGAAAGGGGTGCTAGGCCATGAAGGATGAGATGGGTGCACTTTGAAGTAGAAAGACGTGGGAGATGACACTTCTTCCTACTAAGGCTCGCATTGTGGGGTATTGTTGTGTATTTGCCTTGAAATGCAACCTTAGTGGGTCTATTTTAAGGTATAAGGCTCGAGTGGTTGTTAAAGGATTCACTCAGATGTATGGGTGGACTTCTTTGACACCCTTTCTCTGGTGGCTTGCCTCTTTGCTGTCAGGATACTTATCTTAGTTGTTGTTCATAAAGAATGGATGCTTCATCAGCTAGATGTGAAGAACGCCATTCTATATGGCGATCTTCAGGAGGAGGTTACATGCAGCAACCCCTTGGGTTCGAGGTTTAGGGGGAGTCTGTATACAGGTCGAGGAAGGTCATTTATGACCTTAAGCAGAGTCCGAGAGCGTCGTTCGAGAAGCTCTTAGAGGTGGTAAAGAAGATGGGTTTGCGGAAATATTTGTTTGACCACTCGTTTGTCAGGACTGCGAAGGGATGTGTGGTATTACTTGCTGACGTGGATGATCTCATTATTACTGGTGCTGACAGAGCCATAATTGTTGAGGTCAAGAGATGCTTGGCCGAGTAGTTTGTCATGAAGGACCTAGGCCAACTCGGATACTTTTTGGGCATAGAGGTGGCCAGAAGCAAGCTGGGTATTGTCCTTTCTTAGAGGAAATATGCTTTGGATGTGCTAAAGGAGACAAGGATAATGGAGTCTAAACTAGTCAATATTCTAATGGAACCCGAGGTCCACCTTTATGATGAGTAGGTAGATCTTATTTATTGTAGGGCAAACAGACAGCTTGTGCCTAAGCTGTTGTACCTGACTATTACCAGACCTGATATTGCCTTGACAGTTGGCAAGATTAGCAAGTTTATGGAGAGGTTGACGAAGTAGCATTGGTAGGCAGTTATGCAGGTGCTGAGATACTTGTAGAAAGTACTAGGTCGTGGTATCCTTTTCCAAAGAGGCTCTCCTATGACAGTGCTAGGATATTTCTGAAATTGCGACACTAGAGGGGGGCGAATAGTGCGGGAGACAAAATGCTAAATTATTGCAAAATTAAAATTCAATCTCAAAAATCAATCACCACAAAGGACACAAGTATTTTTAGGTGAAAATCTCAAGGGTAAAATCCACCACCTAAGTCTTTCTGAGTTAGGATTTTTCGATTTATCGAGTATATCAAAATATAATAATGTATTACTTTAAACCGAGGGTGATACAAGCTCAATTACTGGCCACGCTATTTTATAGCACAGGTAGTGTACCTCCAAGCCACTCCTCTACAAGAGTATTTTGTCTCACGAAGGAAACGGGAATTTATTATGTGAATACCCAATTGAAAACAAAATGATAAATACAACCTTAGAGTCCAAATGTAAGCTTTAACCTAAGCTTTTTTAGGCAAGAGTTACTTCCCTTAAGATGGAAGTGGATGAGCTTGATGTTGTAGAGGTTTAGTGCTCACTAATGTACTGAAGCTTGGAGACCAGGGCTACAATCTTCTTCTAATTGATCTCTCTTTTTAATTACAAGAAATGGGGGAAAGTATTATCTGTAGGTGTGTATAGCCAAGAAGATGTTCCTCTATATTTATTGAGGTCTTAAGAATGTTCAAGAAGTCTTAAGAGTCATATTCTAGTCGTTGGAGGCATTTCCCTAATCAAGCCATAATTGATTGTGGGTCGAAATCCAACACAAATCAAGCCATAATTGAATTTGATAACAGAATGGGACGTCTGATAAAAGAATGAGACATCTGATTCTGGAAGTTGATCTTCCTGGAATGGGATTGGATCCAAATAGAGATCTAGTGTCTTGTGGTTAGACGTCTTGCTGGACGTTTGGACAAGTTGTTGGGCGTCGAATGACAAAGACTTTCTCGAGAATTGATTCCTGAGAAATTAACGGTTTGATTAGTTCTGATAAATTATAATTAGGGTTAAATTTAATCACAACGGTCTATTATAGGATGTTTGGGCCAGTTTTTAAATGTTTGGAAGAGGTTCTAGACATTTGACACAAGGTATGGCCGTCGGAAAGCAAATGCCGCAAACTAGGTTTCGGAATTCTGCTTATTGGACGTGTAATTAATTCTGGATGTCTTAAAATGAGTTATTAGACATCTGATAAAATGTCTGGACGTCTGATAAGGCTTATTGAAAGTCTGAGAAGATCTCTGGAAGTCTAATAAGGCAGATTGGTTTCTCTTTTGGCTTTCTAACTTGATTATAAGATTTTGCTAAGTGTTCTAAGGTTAAGTGAATATATCTCAAATGTAGGGTATTATATTATGGGCTCTTTAACAAATTTTTAAGGAAAAAGAGAAGAAAAATTATAAGTACATAAAAAGGAAATGTATCCTACTCTTTTTCTTAAAGTTTTAGGACTAAGGCTCCATCTTCACGCTTCTTAATGCTTTTGTTCTCCATTACGCTCTATGATCTTGAGCTTGAGATCTTTCATAAGTACTTACATTTGTAATAAACCTGAAATCTTAAACTTACTTGCAAATGTTAAGCAGTATTTTGTTATTATTAAAATAAATGATCGTGATAAATTTGCACCAACAATTCTGATTCTGATTATGCGGGATATGTGGTTGACAGGAAATCCCCAACTAGTTTTTGTACCTTTGTGGCATTTAATCTTGTTACTTGGAGGAGCAAGAAACATGAGATAGTTTTCCGCTCTAGTGTAGAGTCAGATTGTGGGGTGATGGCGTGGACTGTTGTAGAGGTGATCTGGATATGGTCTCTACTACATGATTTGCTTGTTTAGATTAAGGAACCTTTGGAGATGTGATGCAATAATCAGGCGACTACATACATGGCTAGCAACCCGATGTTCCATGCACGCATTAAAGATGTTGAGGTTGATTGCCACTACACCGGAGATCTCATACAACGTGGTTTGTTATGTACCGGTAACGTTGCATCTGAGGATCAGACTGTCGATGTGTTCACGAAGCCTCTACCTAGATTGGCGTTTGACTTTGCTGTTCCAAGATGAGATGATTGACATCTATGCTCTAGCTTGAGGGGGAGTGTTGAGACTCCTTTTTATCCTTGGGTGTTTTGCTACTTTTGAGTGTATTTTGTTATTTCTTTTTTTATCCTGGACATGCATTGATATTTACCCAAACATCTCTCTCTATATAAAGATGTATTGGGTCTTTTTTGAGAAATAAGATTATTCATTTTGTCCTACTATATTGATTGAAGGGTTGCTTCCATAGGTCTCTAAAAGGGAATAACGATATTTATGGAAACAAGTAAAAAGTAATTACATACTACTCAGAGATGCAAAGTGTTAGATTTGGCGTGAAGAGGAGCGTGGAGGTTCCTTGTGCGTTGCAGAAATAGCCCTAATAGTGGGCTGTCCACGCCAGGAAATCAGGGAAGGGGAGAGCAGCCACTGGCTATCCCTGGGGTGGGTGGTCAGCATTGGTGGTGATGGTGGTTGGCTATGTGGAGTAGACGAGTGAGAGGAGAGGAGCCTTGGAGTAATTGGGAAATATTATTATGGACTCAAAGAATTACTAAGTGGGAATCCTCTCTTTTACAGGGAGAACATATCCCACAAATTTTTAAACAAACATTGCCTTCTAAAATAAGAAAGATCTTATCTCAAAAAGTAAATCAAATCCCAAACTATTTCTTAAAACAGTTATTCTAAAAATAGCATACTTGACTCTAAATAAAAGACCCATAATTTGGTCCCTTGGACCTCTAGCTGCTGGCCCTTGTTGGGCTTTCTCGACGCTGCTACGTGGATTGCCACGTGGCATACTGGCTGGCAGGTGGTTGTCCCACGTGGCCGTTATTCCAAACACTCCCCCTTAAGTTGAAGGCCTGGTGGCTGACGACTTGGTCTTTCATTTGTGAGGCTAGACGCCCCGCCATTCTTCTTGGAGAAGGAAGCTCTCGGTCTTATCATTCGACGAGTCGATAGTGAAGCCTCTTGCGACCACTAGAGTTGTTGCTTTTGTGGCAGCCTAAGTAGTCATCGCAACGGTCGCCGTTATGGATGCAAACGGGTCGGGTTTGGGTTGGCTAAACCTATACCCATACCCATTTACAAAATTCATAACTATACCCTGACTATTTACTCCTCGGGTACAAAGATCCAAACTCATACTTATACCCATCTATCCATTGGGTATCCATTTACCCGTAAGGTTTCCACTTATAAATTGATCTTACGGTCAAATCGTGCAAAAATAGTGTAAAAGAAGAAGAAAAATCCATAACACAATTCATTAATTGCTTATTTTTACTAAGCTTATTTAGCCGTTCTTTTCGGGTCGGGTTGGGTTGGGTTCGGGTTGGATTTATCGAAACTTGCATCCCTAGCGGCCGTTGACTTGTCTTCTCGTGGTAGAGCCCATAGTTTCTCAAGATCTTCACGAGTTAGGGAGTTTACATGCGAGGTACTAGTAGCCTTATGTGGTGGCCTCCCGAACTTCTCCCAACACTTGTGTTGTGGATGATTGTTGCGTCCACAGTGTTAGCACTTTGGGTTGACGCGACCAAGTACTTGTCCACGTCCACGCCTCATACTTGCTTCTGGAATAACAAGTGTGGAGTTCTCGCCTTTCGACGTGTCTTCGTTCTTGGTGATCTTTATCTTGATGGGATGACATCGGATGGTCTTAAGATCCATCTTCTCGTTGGATGCTAGGATTTGATGGTGGGCGGCTCGATAACGAGGATGCAACCTCGATAAAAACTTGGCAAATTACCAAATCGCTCGTCTCCCCCTTGCTTGTTGCAACACAATAGCTCGTAGATGTCAATTCCTCGAATAATGCTTCCATTTTCTCATCATATTTAGTCAAAGAAAGATCTCCTTGATTAGTTGCCCATATGTGAGTGTAGAGGTGAGTAGTATGTGCATGGTTTTAAATATCGATATCAATGTCGTATTGACAACTTGTAAAAGGGATACACCGAGGATATGTTGCTGATATCGGTGAATTTTGTGGAAATTATTCAGAAAAGCCTAAAATCTCACAAAATGTGACAAATTTGATGAAAATTAACATTTTAATAACTCGTACATCATAAAGAAATGCCTAGAAGTTGAACATCATAAATTTTGAATGAAAATATAATAGAAATGCGCTAGTCGCATATCGACAAATTCATATATTGAAAAGAAAGTGTACATAACATGATAATAATTGAAAAATGTTGATGGTAAAGATACTTGCCAGAAGAAATGAAATATCATTAGTGTCAGAGTATTAGTAGACCACATCATGCAAGGAAGCACCAACCAAAGCCACCAAAACAATTCTAGGTTGAGCTTTGACCAACTGGGTACCTCTCTGATTATCTTCTATTCGTAGTACTCTAACATATTCATAGCAATGTTTGAAATACCGATTTCGATGTCGTGCCGATGAAATTCTAAGTGTGCATTTCGTGGGCATGCCGAGGGCATGTTGTGGAAATGCTGAGGGCATGTCGATAAAAAATGATAGTAGTCAAAATGATATCAATTTTTATGTAGCAATAAGCGTGTTTCATCATTACCACACCCAATGTTTTATATATTGATATCGGCGAGGGATATATCGGGCTCAAAATCGTGTGTGTGATCCCTTATCGACATGCGCACCTTACCCAGACACTAGAAACATCATCCCTTTGACACACACCTTACCTACAGCACCCGAAATGGTTGGCATATGGCGGCATGTCGACTATGTCGTCAGCATCTCGGCATTTAGACACCTTATGCACATCGGCATTGTGATTTTTCAAAAATGGCCTTGTCGGCATGATTTAAATCACTGATTCATAGTATGACTCCTACATCATGTAGTTGTATCGAATATTGTACCCATTGATGTATCATTGATAGTCATCACTGCAATGCAGAAGTATTCTAAGAAGTGAATATCGACTGTGATTGTCAAACGAGCTGCTCTTGCTACTAGTTCGAGATCTACGTTGAGTAGACTCATCTCAATGTCTTCTTGAATTTGTGGACCCTAGAACTACCATGTTTCAATGTAGAACCTATGATACAGAAGGTTCACGTTGTCTCATCGATGAACTTTATGGTGGTCGAGGAGGAAGTGGTGCAGCAGCGTGGTAAGGTTGATAAAAAATTGGTTGAGGACCTTGAGATGTAAAATACTCAGGGAATATACAATAGCCATAACTATCAGTTTGGTGACGACCATCATACCCATAAGAGGAACCATAATAGGATGGAGGGTAAGTGTAGCTGGGGAAGTAATTAGATGAACTTTGCACGTCATGTGGTTGGTTCTGAGGACTGTTGTAATGAGATTCATATCCACTATAGTAACTTGATGATCTTGGGCCACCTCTAAAGATCGATTGTGCCGCCAGATTAGCGAATCTCACCGATGTACTTAATTCATCAATGGGCATCATAGAATGGCCTGACGCATACCCATACCTTGTCCCTATGTCATAGTCACAAGGTGGAGTTGGCACGAAGTCTTCATGTATATTTGTATATTTTTACGTGTATTCATGTTGGGCATTTTCTCTACTAGAACCTTGATGATGAGATGTCTCATCTCCTTCACTACTTTTTTCCTATGGCTTTTCAACCATCACTGCATCATTATCATTTTGTATTCCTCTTGAAGGTAGCGAATCATGTGTCTATGTAAGTGGCACAGGGTAGGTCAAAAGAAAGGAAATGAAAAGAATGCGTGTCTATGTGAGTTGTACAAGCAGACAAAGATATGTGACTGACATATCTCCCCTGTTGATCACATATCACTACTTTAAGGGAAAAATTGAATTGTAGTTCTTCATTTTTGGAGATATATCATCGATATCCCTCGATATCGGCGATATATCAGCGATATCGATGATATATTGCCGATATGTTAAACCTTATGTGTGCGTTACTTGAGGTTCGGGTGTACCTTTTTTCATGGGCTGTCCAAGTCTCGTATGTGCTCCTTTAATAGGCCATGTTCGAGGAGATGGATGGATCTATTTAGTTCATGAACTAGTTCATGACCACAATTCTCCTTCTCGTACTTTATTTCTTCTTGTCGTGCTTCAACTCTGGTGGCTCATCGAGGAGAATGCTAAGTTTCTTTTGGCCTCTAACAAATATCTTGAGGGCGCAAGCCTGCTAGACGTAGTTGGATGCCCCATTAAGTTTGATGGTTGTCCTGGAGACAACCACTTTGCTTTCTCCTCATTCAAGTATGGCATCTTTGACCGTAGTGGATGGTTCTACCATATTCTCTAGTCTTCCTTCTCCTCGTAAGGTGCTAGATTTGTTGAGGACTTTCTGGATGTGCATATCACTAATGTGTGGTCAACAATTCACACCTACAAGAAGAGCCTTGACCAAGGGCTTTGATACCATGTTAGTTTTGGCATCAAGAGGAGCGTGGAGGCTCATCGTGCGTGAGAAAAATCACCCTAATAGTGAGTTGTCGACGTTAGGAAATCAGGGAAGAGGAGAGCAGCCACCAGTTGCCTCTGTTGGTGGGTGAGGGTGGTCGGCCTTGGTTGTGATGGTGGCCAGTTATGTAGAGAAGAAGAGTGAGAGTGGGGAGAGGAGGCTTGGAATAATTGGGAAATATTATTATGGACTTAAAGAATTATAAAAAGGAAATACTCGATTTTATTTTTAAAAATAAATGAAATTGCACACTATTTTCTGAAATAATTATTCTAAAAATAAGCAATTTGACTCTAAAAAAAGATCCAAACTTGATCCCTTGGACCTCTGGATGCCGGCCCCTACTGGGCTTTCTAGACGGTGTCAGGTGGACTGCCACGTGACCTGCTAGCTGCCATTTGGCTGTCTCACATGGCCCTCCCTTATTCCCGACACAATGTTTCCAATGATATATTGGAAAATGCCCAATAACATATTGCAAACTAAGTCAATGAATGCTCCGCCTGAACTTGGTGCATATGTTTTGTGCAAGTTCAGTTTCGAACTAATGCACTCCACTCTTCAAGGAGGGAGAGTGGTAAAAATCTGTAGGACTTGCCGGACATCGCTAGTGGAAATTATGGTGTAGAGATCTCGTCAGACATCACTGCATCTCAATTAACTGGATGTCCATATCCATCTGCTTGGTTCCTCTATTAAAGACTATATTATTTGCAATAAGTGCTGCAGGCTGTCAGCATATTACATCGCAATATGAGGTGTCCTTGGAATGCCAACGGGAAATTGATACCACTCAAAACTTTCCAGGTAGCTCGTTGGTTAGATTTTGGTCAAGTGCGTGATATCATATTTTGCAACTGAGGTGTCAAGGCCTGTACTGTAAAAAGTGTTGTATTGTTGTCAAGGCCTGTACTGTCAAGTGCGTGATATTATTTTGGAAGCGTGTGGAAGTGTTCTACGATTTGCCCTATTGCCTAAGCTGCAACTAATTTAGGCATTATAAATAAATCCCCAGCCCTGCTCTATTGATCCTTGAGTACAAGAAACTTTAGGGTCAGCCATGGAATGGCATACTGCTGTCTTGGACTGCATGTTGTCTTGTGGTCTGTGTCTTGAGTTTCTTATTTTCTCTCTCAGTGGTTGCTTTTACGTGATTTCTCTCTCATATTGAGAAAATCACCATTGTAGCCAGTGTTTTGGGTTTGCCCTTGCGCTGCACGGCTGCAGCACCATTTGGATTTCCACGTGGATCTATTGGATTGCTTGGATAGGGATCACAGTTGCTTCTCTGTCAATGGATGCATCATGTAAGTACTTCATGGGGAACACCCACCCACATCTCACTTTTGTAGCACTAAGGTGTTGGCCAACTTGGTCCCACGTTTGTCTGGACTGTGGCGTTGATATTTGCTCTTCCTTTGTGGCCTTCCGAAAAGGATGTTGTAATGCCTTTAAATAACTTCTAAGAATCTCCTTACTATCAACATGGAGAAAACTCTCTCAAAAAAAAAAGAAAAACATGGAGAAAACTGAGCCAAAGCATAAATATGATCAAAGGTGATAAAACTGGAGAGAGGATATTTTGCCTATTAGCAAGCCACTTTCACGAAAGCAATATGGATAACCCTGGTATAACAAGAAGGTGATTGTGTCTAATTTCCTTAAGGTGAAGTGTGACTAGTAGGAGGTGCAATGTCTTCCATTTTATCAAAAGGCTTATCACAAAATGAACAAGTTTGAAGGTAGGGGTGGTAGCGATGGTGGTTGAGATGGTGGTGGCAGTGGTGGTGTTGATTGTGATTGCCTGATTGACATAGCTAAAGGTTTCTTATTAATGGAGTGGGCTTCATGTCTTTCCCTTAGGAAGAGAAAAATTAATACATCTTCAATGAAGGTAACATTGTCACCGATAACTATTTCGTAGAACTTCATTTTTATTTATGTTTTACGAAGCAAATTGACTTTGATTCCTAAATCATCCAAATAACCACTGGTTCTATTAGATGGTGGTGTTATGTCTTGTTTATTTTATGTTTTTTTATTTTTTATGAACCATGGTATTATTTTCCCGAACCTCTTCTCTTTATAAAGTGGTGTAGGGTTCCCATAATGAAGTGACATATTTTATTTTCTTACTTGGTATTAGAGTAGTGGTTTTAGACCGAAGCTCTAGGTATGCCACCCTCAAGGCTTAGAAAACCCAAACATCGAAACCCTAACACCTCATTCGCAGCCATCGGCGGTGAGGTAGGCTGCTGCAGCAGCAGTCATTGCCATCGACAGTGAGGTTGGCCGCAGCAGCACCGGTAGCTACTAGCAGCGAGGCATCAGCAACAACAGCCACCAGAGCATCTGCAGTAGTAGGGCCGCTACAGCAGCAGTAGCAGCCACCGGAGCATTTGCAGCATTGTATCGCTGCTGCTGTGCTTAGGAGCAGGTCAACCTTGCTCAGTCGTTGTGGGTCTCTTTCTGATAGTTCTAGGAAGGTTCTTGGTACCATGGTGATGGAGTTTTAGATCAAGATCTTTCCTAACTGGTATGGTTTTTTTTTCCTTAGGTCTATGATCTAATTTTTGGGGTATGTATTTCCCATATTGGATGGCTCTTGGGGTGTGTATTCCCTTGTTGTATTATATGCGGATTAAGGGGTGTGTATTCCTTGAACATTGATGTTTGATGCAGGGGTTTAGATCTGTGTTCTTATTTTTTTGGGTGTGGTCTGCTTGACATTAATGGCAAAATATGTGAGTCTGGTGCATCACGAGCAGTACAGGAGCCATGATGGAGTAGGGTGGCTGATCGACTCTGGCGCATCACAGCTTCTGTGCGGTGATTAGACCTACTTCTGCTGGTTACAAACTATTCCTTTCAGGAGGACAGTATGGGTAGCTGATGACATATATAACCCAGTTAAGGGTAAGGGGGAGGCGTCTGTGACCCCCAGCTTATAGCTATCTAGCGTGATGCACATGCCAGAATTCCCACTCAGTTTGTTGTTTGTGAGTAGAATTACAAAGAATCTCAATTGTAAAGTGATCTTTGATAATGTCGGATGTGTTGTTCAGGACAAGCTCACTAGGAGGATTATTGTTAGTGGTACAGAGGAGAATGTTGATTATTACCTAGGGTATGAGCCATTCGTTGGAGTTACTTGATATGGTAACGGGTGTGTTGTACACTGGCATGTTCGTCTTGGCCACTTGTCTTTGGATTGGCTTTGGAGAGTGATGCCACATATTTCCTCAACTGTTACCTTACAGTGCGATGCTTGCCAATTGGGTAAGCACCGTCGGTCTTCTTCTCTAGCTAGCACCTCTCTTGGATTTTCCAAATTATTTCAGTTACTTCATATGAATGTATGGGGACCAAACGGAGTCCCAGATCTGATGGGACACAGGTACTACCTGATTGTCGTAGATGATTTCTTTAGAGCCACGTGGGTGTTCTTGTTGAAGAGTAAGGGAGAGGTTGGAGGATGCATAGAGTCTTCTCTTGGAGATCGGCATGCAGTATTCAGCCACAGTGAAGTTGGTGCGAATTGGTAATGCTCTTGAGTTCTATGCTGTCAGACTTAAGGAGTTCTGCAGAACCCGTGGGATTGTCTACCAAATACTTGTCCCCACACTTCACAGCAGAACGGAGTCGCAGAGCGGAAGCACAGGCACTTGTTGGTTGTTGTCTGTACACTATTGATTCATCATTGTGTGTCGTAGAGATACTGAGGTATACTGTTCTGACGACTTATCTCATTAATAGGATGCTTAGGTCTTTTCTTCTTGAGTAGATACCTGTTCTTCTGCATCTAGATGATGAGTTATTTCTTCTGCCTCCCAGGACCTTTGGATGTTTTGCATTCGTCTATGTGCCATCACTTGGTCGTGACATACTGGCTGCTCCTGCTATCAAGTGCGTATTTTTGGGGTACTCTAAGATACAGAAGGGGTATCGTTGCTTTGATCATCTGCAGAACAGACATTATGTTAGTGATGATGTGATTTTCCATGAGGATACACCATACTTCTTAGTCATTGGACAATGGAGCTCTTTTGATGATGTTTCGTTTCTTCCCTTGCTTGTTTCGTGTGCAGAGACTCAGGTGTCTACTTCTTACTCTAGACCTCCAGCTGATAGACATGTGAGCTTTTTTGCCCTGGATGACTTTGAGTGTTTGCACGGGTCATTAGGTACCTATCACGGGCATCACACTACTTTTCAGAGGCCTCCTCCCTCACTGGTTGATGGTTCACAAGTAGTTGAGAGTGTCCGTAATACCAGTGACAATTTAGTTAGACCTGATTACCCTGACAATGTTGATTACCATAGTAGCGAGGCTCCTTCTACAATGACTTAGTCTAAGATACCAGATAATTTAGATCTCTCTATTGCTATTAGAAGGGCACCGTGCACCTGTGAGTTGAGATATCAGGTTGCAGGCAGTTTGGCTACCGATGATCTTGCTCCTCAGTTTAGCAGCTTCTGTTAGGCACTTACAGTGTCGCACATTCCGTCTATATACAAACAAGTCATGCGTGATCCAAAGTGGCATCACGTAATGGAGGATGAGATGGCAACACGTGAGAGTGGACATGCTTGGGATCCTAGCTCACTTTTTACTGGTGCACGACTAGTTGGCTCCCGATGGGTTTTTGCCTTGAAATACAACCCTGATGGGTCTATTTCGAGACATAAGGCTATTTTAGTAGCAAACAGGTTCATCCAGACATATGGGGTAGACCTCTTTGATACTTTCTCACTCGCTGCCTGGCTTACGATTATTCGGATACTTATTTCTGTTGCTGGTCACAGAGATTGGTTGTTATCCCAACTTAATGTGAAGAACTCCTTTCTCTACGGCGATCTTTAGGAGGAGGTTTACATGCAGTAGCCCCCGGGTTTTGGGGATTAGGGGGAGTGTGTGTGCAGATTGAGGAAGGCAATCTATGGATTGATGTAGAATCCAAGGGCCTGGTTCCAGTAGTTATTTGGGGTGTTCCAGCAGATTGGTTTGAGGCATTCTTCAGATCACTCCTTTTTTACCAGGAGGTTCGATAGGGGGACTGTGGTGCTCCTGGTATATGTTGATGATTTTATCATCACTGTGGATGACAGACATGTGATAGTCAGAGTCAAGAGGCACCTATCAGAGAAGTTTGTCATGGTGGATCTGGGACAATTGAGGTATTTCTTGGGTGTTGGGGTTGTACGTGGCAGGGATGGAGTGGTTCTCTCACAGAGGAAGTATGCTCTTGATCTTCTTCAAGAGACTAGCATGTTAGCAGGTAAGGCTGCAAATACTCTCATGGATCCCAAGGTCCATTTATATGATGAGAAATTTGAGGTGGTTAGTAGTAGGGCCTACAGGCAGTTGGTGGGTAAGCTCCTTTACCTCACCATCACTTGTTCAGACTTATCTTTGTTTGTTGGTAGGCTTAGCCAGTTTATGGATAAGCCAAATAGGCAACACTGAGAGGGTGCAATGTGGCTGCTTAGCTATGTGAGGAAAGACCGGGACGAAGATTATTGTTCCGTAAGGGAACACCCATGGGGATTGTGGCATACTCTGGTGCTGGTTATGCTGGCTATGTTAGGGGCAGAAAATCTACCATAGGGTTTTATACCTTTGTTGCGGGCAATCTGGTTACATGGAGGAACAAGAACCAGGCGATCGTATTTTATCAGATCTTCATGTTTCTCTGGATAGCTCTATGGAGATACGATGTGACAATATAGCACCGACCTACATTGCCAATAACCCTATTTTCTACGAGAGGACAAAACATGTAGAGACTGATTGTCACTACACTCGGAATCTTATTCAGCGTGGGACGTTATATACCACAAGTGTCACTTCTGAGGAGCAGGCTCTAGGTGTGTTCACCAAGCTCTTGCGAGATCTATGTTTGAGGCGTGTTGTTCAATGCTGAGCATGATAGATATCCATGTTTCAGCTTGATGGGGAGTGTTAGATGGTGGTGTTATATTTTGTTTATTTTATGTTTCTTTATTTCTTATGAGCCATGGTATTATTTTTTCACACTTGTTTTTTTTATAAGAAGGTGTAGGGTTTCCATAATGATGTTAACGGATTCTATTCTCGTAGTTATTCCATTCTAACAATGGATTCCCTCAATATGTAGAAAAGACACCTATCCGTAATGATGATTTTACATGTTGAAGAATCCTCAATATCTTGAATGTAGCGGAATTATCACTTTAGCTAGACCCTTATGGTTCCTTTCCAGGCCATAAGAGGTAATTTGGAGTTTTACCAGCAAGAATGGACAAAGATACTTTGTTAATAAGAAAGCATCATTAAGAACTACATCGGATTAGTAATGAAAAGGAACATTTAATTTGAATTTTGAACTTGATAGCACAGGGCTACATCCAGAAGGTGACATAATTTTCCTTAGAATACACCATTTTGCTTTGAGGTTTTTGACATAGGATGTGTCACGGAGAATGCCGACAGAGGTAACGGAGGTGGATTATTTATTATTTGCAAATTCAAAACCAGTAGAACTATGGAAAGGGCAAATAGAAGTAGAAAATTGAGTTATTTCCTCAATGTAGTTCTTTATAGGTCCCTTTGGAAAATATGTAGGTGTTCGCAGGTACATTGGTTCAGAGTTTTGTTTTAACATGTAAATCTGTGGCTGGGTGGTTATGATTCGGATAACCACCCTTCACCTTTTTTATTTAAAAAAAATAACTCGGTGACTTCTGTATACAATCGGCCAATTTTTTTTCGAAAAATATAACTTGCTGGAGAATTTGTGGTTGGTTTAGTACCACATCGTAAGGTGTGACATCGAGTGTGTGGTGGCCTATAAATAGGCTTGTACCCCTCGATTGTTTCTTTGCGAAGAGTAATACAATAATCTTGCTTATCGGGGCTTTCTCTCATGGTTTTCTCCCTCTCTTCTTATGTGGGGTTTTCATGTAAATCCAAGCATTTTTTATTTCATTATGCTTTTATATCGTGTTACGTTTATGCTGTTTAATATTACTTTAACTTTATATTTGAGTAAGTTAGTTCTTGGGTTATCATTTTTTGTTCTTAAGATTATCATGATTATCATTATCATTTGAGTTCCAATTTCTTCATTGTGAGTGCCTCCTTCGAATGAAGATGATGGTGCCCATAGTAGTGCTGATGGTGATGCTTGAAGGTGCGTAACGTAATGTGAGATCGTTGATGAAGGTGGCATCGAGATCGAAGCCGAAGGAGATCATATTGGTGATGAGGGTGATAGCGGTGATGAGCTCCTCGGCGACGTAGGATGCAGCTAGGGCTCGCATCTACAGTGAAGAAGATGAGGCACTGGTGTGCTTCAAGGTGGCGTGGATTGAAGCGGCGACTATGTTGATTGTGTTCCTTCGAACCTAAGAAATAGGAAGATGGTGTTGACCATAGCGATGGCGGTGTTGGGGACCTCAGGTGACGTCGTTGGTTTATTGCTGGTCACCGGAGGTGCATCGGTGCATGAAGTGGGGATGGACCCCCGATGGTGGCCACGGGATAGAGATGGTGATGGCAGTAGCGATGGAGGCGCATGTCTTCGATTGGATTTGCACTCTAGGAGCGATCTTCAGTGAAGATGACTTACCGAGGAGACTTAGTGGTGATGGTAATGAAGATAGTGACGAGGTTTTACATGAAGATGGTGGCAATGTTTATGTGACTTTCTTATTTGGCCTTCCTTTTATATATCCATCGGGAGAATAGGAAAAGGAGGAAAAATCAGAAAGAAAAAAAAGGAGAGTGAAAAAAAGCAAAGTATAAAAAAAAGGAGAAAACAAAAAGTAAAAGAAGAGCAACAAAAAGGATAAAAAAATTTAATAAATGAATGATGATTATGTTTTAGAGAAGAGGGGAGCAATTCTTCTGTAGTTTTATTATTTCTTCTCTTTGTTATTTTCTTTTCCCATAGGGTTCGGGAGAAAGGGGCAATGTGGATGCCGTTATAGTCACCTCTATTTGGGAGTCCATTTTTTTGAGATCACTATTTGAGAAAGCAAACTCTGGAGGGTCTAGTTTTGATGTCTTTATGGGAAGGGCCCATGTTAGGTTTCTATGTGGGCGATCTAATTTCGTGGACTCCAGTGGGGAGATGCAGTTTTGAGGCCTTTAGAGGAAGACCCATGTTAGGGATAGTGAATGTGGAGCCACCAGCACCAGTTGAGGTCTTTAGAGGTGTGACCCTTGTTAGAAGCAGCTATAACAGTTTGTTCGGTAGCTCCAGACCTTGCTGACGTGTCATCAGCGGCACGATCGCCTACAAGTAAGAATCGGTTGAGAGAGTTGTGGTTTGTTGTGTAGAGTGAGATTTCGTTGTTGTACAAGCTTAGCATTACATGTTCCAGCTTCAGGGAGTGTTGGAGAATGTGTAGTTGATTTAGTACTACACCTTGAGGTGTAAAGTGTTGGAGTGTGTGATGACTTATTAATAGACATGTAACCCCTATTTGTTTCTTTGAGAAGAGTAATACAATAATCTCTCCCTATCGGGGTCTTCTCCTGTGATTTTCTCTTAGCTTTTCCTGAGTTGGGTTTTCACGTAAGCCCAAGCAATATTTTTTTTATTATACTTCGAAGTGTGTCACAAAGAATGTTGATATTTGGTAGTTGGAATATTGGTATTTTGACTAGCAAGCTCATGGAGATTGTGGATACAATGGTAATGAGAATGATTCAAATTCTTTACCTTCAAGTGACTAAGTTGGTTTCAAACTATGGTATTCAGGAAGCGACAAAGGTAGAAACGGCGTTGGCATTATAATTGATAAGGATTTGAAGGAGTGTGTGATTGAGGTTTAGAGATTGGGTGATCAAATTATTTTGATAATATTAGTCTTAGAAGAAGAGATCTTGAATGTCATTTCAGTTTATGCACCTCAAGTTGGTCTGGAGGAAAGAATAAAGAGTAAATTTTGGGGAGAGGTTGATATGATAATTCAATGAATCCCACAGAGAGAAATGATTTTCTTGGGTGGAGATTTAAATGGGCATGTGGGAAAAGATGCTTTAGAGTATGCAGGAATGCATGAAAATCATGGTTTTGGTGTTAGGAATGAAGACGGGAAGACATTCTTTGATTTTACTATGGCTTATGATCTTTTCATATCAAATACCATCTTCAAAAAACGAGAAGAGAATTTGATTACCTATAAAAGTGGCTTAATAAGATCATAGGTCGATTACTTTGCTTTGAGAAGAAGGGATCGCTTATCTTGTAAAGATTGCAAGATTATTCTAGGGGAGAGTTTAACTGCTCAACATTGTCTTTTGGTGTTGGATGTTCATTTGAATGAGGCAAAGAAGATAAAATTAGTGTCTAAGAATTTGAGAATTAAATGGTGGAATCTTAAGAAAGGGCAAGTGAGATTTAAAAAGAAGATGATGCAACAAAAGACTTGGGATCTTGATGGTAGTGTTGATGAAATATGGTTAAATATGGCAAACTGTATTAGGAAGGTGGCAAAGGAGGTGTTAGGCGTGTCTGAAGAAGGTATTCCATGACAAAATGAGACTTGGTGGTGGAGTGAGAAAGTGTAGGAGAAGCTTAAAATTATAAGAGCCTACTTTAAAGCCTTATATCGAGATAAGACTGATGAAAATATGGAAAACTACAAAAGAGCAAAGAAAGAAGCAAATGAAAATAGTTATTGAAGCAAAAACTAATGCTTGGGATTATTTTTATAAGAAACTTGATTCTAAAGAAGGTGAAAAGGATATTTTCAAGTTAGCTAAAGCAAGTGAGCGGAAAGTAAAGGACCTTACACATGTAAGAAGCATCAAGGATGAAGAAGGAAGGGTAGTTATAACTAGTGAGGATATAAAGACAAGATGGAAAAGATATTTTCATAAGCTTTTTAATAAAAACAAAAGAATGATATCATCTTAGGGGAGTTAGCCAACTCAGAAAATTATGTGAATCGGGCATGTTATCGAAAGATACAAAAGAAAGAAGTAGAGGATGCTTTGACGATGATAAAAAGTGGGAGGATTGTTGGGCCTGATGATATTCTTATGGATATTTGGAGAATGACAGGAGAACGGGGTATAACTTGGCTCACAAATTTATTTAATACTATGTAGAGAGGCAAGAAGATGCCAGAGGAATGGAGGAAAAATTTTGTGGTACCTTTATATAAGAACAAGGGTGACATACAAGATTGTTCCAATTATAGATGTATTAAGTTGATGAGTCATACGATGAAACCTTGGGGAAGAATAATTGAAAGAAGGGTATGGCAAGTCTCTATGGTAACTGAAAATTAGTTTGGCTTTATGCCAGGCAGGTCTACTATTGAGGCAATACATCTCTTGAGACATATGATGGAGACATACAAAGTCAAAAAAAAGGATTTACATATGATTTTTATTGATTTGGAGAAGGCCTATGATTCTGTCCCAAGAGATATCTTGTGAAGAATTTTGGAGAAGAGACAAGTGTCAGTTATATATATCAACCTCATAAAGCATATGTACTATGGAGCAGCAGCTTGTGTAAAGACTAATGATGATTTGACGGACTACTTTGATATCACCATTGTTCTGCATCAAGGTTAGACTTTAAGCCCTTATCTTTTTACCTTGGTCATTGTTGAGTTGACGAAGCATATCCAAGTTGAGGTGCCTTGGTGTATGCTTTTGCTGGTGACATTGTGTTGGTTGATGAGACAAGAGATGGAGTGAACAGAAAACTTGAGCTTTGGAGAGGCCCTGGAAGATAAAGGATTACGCATAAGTAGGACGGAAACTGAGTATATGGAATGCAAGTTTAATAGTATAGGGAACAATGAAGGGATTGTTGTAAACATTGGAGTAGAGTGCATTCCAATGAAAGATGTTTTTAAGTACTTGGAATTCATTTTCCAATATTATGGTGGAATTGATAGAGATGTTACACATAGAATTAATACAGGGTGGTTGAAATGGAAGGGTGCATGTGGTGTTCTTTGTGATAAGAGGGTCCCTTTAAAAGTTAAAGGAAAATACTATCGAGCTGTGGTAAGACCAACCTTGTTGTACAGTTCTATTTGCTAGGGTATGAACTATAGGCATGTACAGAAGATGTCTGTGGTAGAAATGAAGATATTAAGGTGGATGTGTGGTCATACAAGAAATGACCGTATTTCAAATGAGATTATTAGAAAAAAGGTTAGTGTGGCATTGATAAAGGATAAAATGAGAGAGGCGCGTCTAAGGTGGTTTGAACATTTACAAAGAAGGTCACTAGATGCTCTAGTTAAGAGATGCGAGAAGTTGGAGGTTGTATCCGCTAAGAAGGGACGAGGAAGACCAAACAAGTGTTGGAAGGAAACTATTAAGTATGACCTCAATTACTTTAATTTAAGGCCTAAAATAGTTGAAAATCGATCCATGTGGAGGCAAAGAATCCATATAGTCGACCCCATTTAGTGTGTGAAAAGACTTGATTGTTGTTGTTGTTGTATACTTCAGTATCTTGTTACGTTTCTGCCGATACATATTCTTGAGCCAAAATAGAGTGGTAGAAGCTCCTGATAATTCTTATGCAACACGGTCCTATTAATTATGCATAAACCCAGGTAATAGGGTGAGACTCTTTGTTTAGGGTTTTTTTTTTAAGGAAGTCTTTATTTAGAGGTGATTCTAAATAAAGGGAATAATGATGTAGATGTCTTCGATTAGATTTTTTTGAATTATATTAGTTCGATTTGGTTGTGTTGTTATTTTTAACTTTTCATATTTTTGGCATGTTTCATTGTACTTTATTATTTTTTCTTTTATATTGTGACTCTCTCTTTATTTGGAGGGCTTGGACTTGCTTATGAATAAGAAAAACAATAAATATTATTTTTTCTCATCAAATGGCATGTGCTGTTTGCCGATTGGCAAGGTTCATTCTTAGATAGCTTAATGTACAATAACTCTGGTATCTAGAACAATCAGGCCTTGTCTCAAAGTAAATTGGTTTAAAAATGGCTACATGGAATCTTTGCCACTACTTGGGTCTAACGTATGTGACTTTCGGGCATAAGTCAAAGGAATCAAGATCATGCTTAGTGATTGTTTCTTCTAGCTCTTTTTGGCCTTCCTTACCCCCACTTTGTGTGTCTCAACTTCCAACTTCTTGGTTCTCTTGATTATCGCAAATTGGTCTTTGGTGCAAATGTCCACGTTTCTCATTTTTATCCTTCATGATTGCCACCATAATGTTTTTCGGAATAATCTCATTCTAAATCCTATTTTTCCTTGTGTTGTCATTTATCTAGCCTGGAGTATTCTTCTTTCCCATAACCATCCTCGGTATATGACTACAATTGGCAACTTAACACGTGGATCGATACAACGTGGTAGGTTTTGCTATTGCTTTTGGATTTAGTTTTCTTTGACTTTCTTGGGAATCATCTTCTCATGCTGCACACCACTAGATGCTCCCCTCCATTTCATTGAACGTGCACTAATGTTATGCGTAACATCTAGATGAATATTTCTAATTTGTCAGAAAATGGTTCTCATATATTTAAAAACACCTTTCTTTGGGACTTTATTTGCTCCAATTTTGACATTTATGCCTTACTTTGTCCCCTTAACTGCTAAACTTAATATACTCAGTATTTACCCTACTTAGGCAAAAGCCTCTAGCTTCTGTGACCTATCTTCCGTTGAAAGTTCATATTTTTTGTTTAACTTACCTCTCATCCCATCAGCTAGCGCAATTTCATTAGCAAAAAGCATGAAACATGGCATCTTATCTTAAATGTGCTTTGTCATTCATCTATGGCCAACGTAAAGAGATCAGGGCTCAAAGCTGTTCCCTGATGTAAACTAGCTGTGATATTAGGGGAAAACAGTGTAGGTTTCTTTTATCTTGGTTGTGAGGTGATTGGTACGTGGTAAAGATAGGGGAGGATGCGTTTCATGCGGAAGGTTGGCTTCTTAAAGGCTTATGATTTTGTTAGTTGGTTCTATCTTTGGCCAAGGTTCTAAATGTCGATTTGGTGTCGTGCTGATGAAATTCTAAGTGTGTATTTTGTGGGCATGCCAATGGCATGTCATGGAAATGTCTGTTTTTCAATGGCCATGGTGATGGGTATGCTGAGAGTATGCCGGCAAAAAAACACTGAAGTACTCAAATGATATTAATTTGAAAAAATACTAATTGTGTAACAATAAGAGCCCAAGAATACTCATCATACCCAAGGTTTACGAGTCAATTTGGAGCCCAAAATCATGTGCGTGCATGCTTGCGTGTGTGTGTGCCCTTACCCAGACCTTAAGACCCTTACCCATCAAACCCACACCTCGAACCTTACTCGGCCAACACAAAAACTCGCCAGACTCGTCGGCATGCGGACGAAATGGTTGGCATGCCGCGGGCATTCCTACGTTTCGACACAAAGTGCATGTCGGCAAGGAGGTTTTCCAAAGATACTCTTATGCGATGGCATGCCGTTGGCTTTTCAATCACTGTCTTTGGCGAGCGTGGGGAAGAAGTCAATTTCCGATCTCATCGGTTTTGTTGATGAAAAGATGTATCACCACTGCCCCGTATCAGTTTTGGTAACTGGTAGGCTAGTGGGTGTTGTGTATACTCGCAGGCAATGTTAGGCAGGGTTCCCTGTAGTGCCATTGCTCTTCTTGATGACTGCTGATGTGCTTGTGATTATGGCAGCTTGGGGTTCTTGGTGAGGCGTATTCTCTGTAAACACTGTTTGAAAGAATAACACACTTGGGATTCCTTTTCTGTAATATGTAGATGTCCAATGCTTTTCATTGAAGTTGGGGTCTATGAATCTGAGAACTTTGGCAGTGATGGTTAAGATTTTTAATGCACTCTTGAGATTGGAAATGAATTTCTGTAAGTTGATTTTCATCCACTTTGGCATGACGCCTGAGGAAGCAATTGGGTGTGCACAGATGCTTGGTACTGGGTTTGGGATTTTGCTTATTGTTTATATAGGCATGTAATTGTAGGGTGAACAGACTACTGTTTGTGATAGGTTGCTTTTACTATGGCATGAGAGAAGGTTGGCTGGGTGGAGTGGAAGGATGCTATCTGGAAGAGGTAGACTGGTCTTCCTGGAAGCTGTGCAATTTGCAATTCTGGTTTTTCACTTCTTTGTTTTCATCATTGCAAAAACTAACCATGTTGTACTAAACTTTTGCACCCTGTTATCAATCCAATCATCATTGCTGGCCAATGATATATTGCAAACTGTGCTGTCTTGATTATGTGGCATCCAGCTTGGCTGCCAAGTTAGCTAAAAATGGCAGTCACCCATTTTCGGTGGCTTTGTCAAGACTTATCAACAACCCACGGTATTGCTAATCACATTTAATTATCGCTAATCCTAATTAATTAGCACTAATCTTAATCAACTTTCCTAATTTCATTTCACCAATATTAATCATGATTAGAGGTGCTTACAATTTCCAAGAGCTGTTAGCCATATTCCTAATGGTAAACCACTAATAATTTGTTAGATCTACCATTGACAGGCACGGCTTCAATGTAGTCTAAGCGACATAACTGGTGGTAGGTTCCGTGAAATCTCTTGGAAAAAGCCCCACCAGAGCTGATCAGAGGAGAGATGAAAGGTCACCATTTGAGAGGTCGGACTTGGATCTTTCTCAGATATCTGGTAGCAGGGAGGGATCGGCTAGGGTCATAATGTTCTCGATGTGTTGCATGTGGGGTGCCTGATTGGCTCAGCAAGGTATCGACCCAACAAGGAATTCATTCTTGTTGTCTACCCTTCGTGAATCCAGCGGTGAATTAACTTCCTGAATCATCTCATGCCGAAACCAATTACATTCAAAATTATGAAACTGCCCATCTTCTGTGCTCTGCCCACTATCAATTGACTTCTCCCCTGACTGCTGAGCTGAATTGCTTGAGGTGAAGGAGGCTTGACTCTGTTCATCTTGGAGGGGCTGCGGTGAAAGAGAAAAACTTTGCCAAGGGTTATCTGGATGATCCACATGCCATCTTGGGCAATATTTAATAAAGCTCCAATAGTGATGGTTGGGAGGAAGTGAATCTCTTTAGTCAATGTTGCCATCCTCCCGACAAGGTCTCCTTGCAAGTGTTTGCCTCATAACCAGTCCCTTGACTCCAGTGGCAACCCATTGGAGTGCAGAAATGCCCTGTGGCTTGACTGAAGGGGAGTGACGGGTAGCACTGCAGAGGATGCGCTATCTTCCACATCTCAAACAAAAAAAATGGCACTTCCTCTTTCTGCGGTTCATTTGTTGGACTGTTTCCAGCCATCATTTTCCTTGGGCAAGCAGCAACCACTCTGGAGATGGGGCTCCCATGTGAGTCACCTCTTTTCTTATGAATTATTCTTAGGCTTTTCTTGATCTTCCAAAAAATGGGCATGACTGAGGCTTTCTTGTTCTGCTGAATAGGGATTGACACACTTGTTGTGGTGGTGAAAATTTTACAGTCTTGATTTATAAGGGCAGTGCAACTGTTGGTCCTCTCTAGTACCCACAGCTTGAACGGTAAAGGGTTACGAACCATGGGGGATTAAATGCTGATCATCTATTGCGCTGCGAAAATGTTTTGAAAGATGTCCACTGAGGTGACTTGTACTAAGTGGCAGAATATCTGGTGCTGGATAGGCACATTGCTATATTTGAATATTGTAGTCAATGTCATCATCCGCAGTCAACTTCAAGACATCATCATACTCATAATGATACCTCCTTAGTTCAACACAAAGTATATGCCACTATATATATCACTGACCAACTACCACCGTTTCAATGTGGTACTCTTTTCTTAATGAATTACTTGATGGGATATATATTTTCTTTCTGTCATAGTTCCTTTCCCTTCAGGAGTGTCTGCCAGTTTTAAATTAAAACTTCCTTACATCTTTATTCTCCTTAGGAAGACCGCTGCCTGTTATTGTCGTGCTGCACTGAAGTTGATGTATATGTGAATGCATGTCATCTCATGGCTGAAAATTGAGGCTGACTTCTTTAGTTGAGGTGGAACTGTTGCCCTTTTCAAGTGTGCTGACGTGCACTAGCAACAGTGTGTTAATGTTGTTGGCAAGCTGTTTTCCTCCCTTTCCTGGTGTCATTTCAATTGGATTAGTTTGTCTTCTTACTCTGGTTTGCTTGCTAAATGGCGCCTCATTTATCATGCAAGGAGTTCAATACTGTCCTTGCCTTTACTTTTGTAGCTTTTTTTCCAAGACATTTCTAACCTTTTATTGTTTGGCATTTGATGGTGGTAGTTTCTGTATATATTTTTGCAGCTGCCTTGGATATAATTTTTAGTTGGAAAGCCAGGCAAAGCATGTCCTTTCCCGTCAAGCTTAGATATTTTCTGAAAGTTATTACTGCTGCTGCCTGGGCAGTTATTTTGCCAGCTTGTTATGTATCGTCTTCGGAGAATCCTACTGGCCTGGGGAAGACTATCAAGGATTGGACTGGTGGAAGTAACCAGAATGGTCCTTCATTGTTTGCCTTGGCACTTGTGATATATCTGGCACCTAATATGCTTGCTACAGCTTTATTCTTCTTTCCTTTTCTTCGACGACATTTAGAAGGCTCTCACTATGGAGTTGTCTCATTTATTATGTGGTGGTCGCAGGTATCATACCTTCTAGCTTTCACTTGCTTGCTGTTTCCATTTAAAAAGCATGAATGTTAGTCATGCATCCATCTGAAAGAGAATAATGTAACAACTTAATACAGCAAGGTTGTCTAGAAAATAATTACCTCTCAGTGCATGTTGCAAGTCATTGCTAGTTCATTTAGCTTGTAAATCATAGTTAGGTCATTTTATTTGTAAACAAATCATTTTAGTCTTTCTCATGATCTTGATTTGCCTTGTTATTGAAATTCCTAATTCAAATTCATCCAGGGTGAGGTTTTCATTTGGAATTTTATCTGTAATGAAAATAGAAAGCCACAACCAAAGTAGACTTCTCTGTTAAGTCTGAGCAGAATGGTGACCAACTAGGGGACACAATGGGACACTCTGCGCAAGTTGTTATTTCTTGGATTTGGAGGATTATTTGATGGAAAAACAATGAGGACCTAAGAGGGTATCAACTACTGAATTCTTTGATACCATGTTTCAGAAGTTATTATTATTACTTTTTTTTTTTTTGAGACGAAAAAGGATGATTACCAGAGATTGGTAACCATCTATGGGTATATTAATTTAAAAAAGGAATGAACCTCATACAAGAAAGAAGTGCCCCTACAACATTTTCGGCCAAAGCCCATTCCCCCTTAAAAAAAGCATTGTTCCTTTGAATCCAAATGCTCCAAATGGGAGGCACCACTTTCAACCAGCGAGTAGTACCATCACAAATCGTCCTTCTGAATGAAAACTAGAGGTTATCAAAAGAGGCCAAATCTACTGGTCAATGCTGAACTCCAAACTAAGGTTCGAAATGTTGATCTCGACATCGTTTTGATAAATTTTGAAGTGTGTATTTCATCGGCACGTTGAGGGCACGTCATGGAAACATTGTATTTCGATGTTGGATTTCGCTGATTGCGATGCCTCGAAAATAATATATTTTGGAAGCATGTTTGGAACATGCTAAAGGCCCGTCAACACATGTCGACAAAAACGACAGAAATAATCAAAATTATTAGAATTTTAAAGATAACTATTTCCAAGTTAGGCCTAAACCCTAAATCTTGTCGTGTATTTCCTATTTAAATAGACAATTATTTCCAAAATTGACTATAAGAGAAGAAGAAAGACGTTAATGTTAACACAAATTTAAGATTTTATTGTTGCCAATTATACAAAGGTTTTCTCAATTCTAAATTGTGATTAGGCCTAAATATTGGTAATAATAGTAGATCTACTCTATCATTAGCAATAGATGTGGATTTGGAATGGAATCAAATCTCAAGAGAAGAACATGCTACAAAGTAGTAGTTGTAGTTGCCTTTTGCCAGCAATAGTGAAAAATCTCTCTTGAGAAGATAAAATTTGGTCTAGGCATTCGGGTAGGTAAATGGTAGGGAAGAGTAAGATGCTTAGTTTCTCTACTTGTTATTGGAGTTGTTGGCATCAATTGGGTATGAGTTGAAGTTTTAGTATAATCTTTTTTGAGGTAGGTGAAAAATATAGTAATAGGCGGTTTAGAATATAGCTGTAATTGAAGCAGTAGTAGCGACAATGAAGAATGTGAGCAATAGCAGTAGCAAGCATTGAAATATCAAGGGCATTTTGCCACGTTTCAACCATTTCAATGAAATGGGCAAAATCTTGTTGAAACCCGTGTGTTTTGACATAATATTGGTGTCAACATGGCATTCTACAAAAAATAACCATTTCGTTGGGGTGCTTTCGAAATTTAAATTATTGATCAAGACATCCAAGGTGAAGGGACAACAGCAGAACATATGATATATAATCTCCTCATGCTCGTGACAAAAGGAACAAATGATACCTAGGTTCACACTCCAATTTTTTCTAAAAGATTTTGCCACCAACTTTCCCTTCTGCAGTAGCCACAGGAATATTTTTATTTTCAGTAGCATCTTCAACTTCCATATTTTCGCACAATCAGAGTCGAAATCGCTGCCAGTAGTAACATCTCGGTCTACTTGGAGGAATGGGCATGGGGCAGCATCATGTATTGATAGATTCCTATGTAATATTGTAATGGTTGAGGCTTTTCATGGGCAGGAAGTGACAGCATGTGTTAGGCCTTTCTCGGAGCATACACCACTGATTTGGAATAATAATGAGAATGCAAGGTTTGCTTCTTACTTTAAGTTCTGCAAATCATGGTTAAAGGAGCCTGGTTTCAAGGACTTGATACGGGATAGATGGGTAAATACTCCTGCACATGATTCGGCTACCTGTATGCTTGCAAGTAGAATATGTGCCATTTGGGAGGCGATGATGGAGTTTTGTCGTGGATTACAAGAAAGGAGAGAGGCAAGAAGGAAGGAGGCATTGTCTATATTTTTCGTGTTGGATAGACAGGAAGAGGGGCGGAGGCTGACAAATCAAGAGAATGAGGAGCGCAAGAAGATGCAAGGGGTGCTTTTAGAGGAAGATCATTAGATGGATATGGATTAGAGATAGAAGTCTAGGCAATTGTGGTTAAAAGTGGTTGATGCTAATATTAAATTCGTTCACATTGTCGCAAGCAATAGAGGAATGAATATGATCAATGTGCTGAAGATGCAGAATCATATGGTGTGTGATCGGAACCAAATTTGTGATGCCTTTTGTGACTATTTTCATGAGTTCACTAGAAGGCAACCTGCAGGGGATTGGTATATGAGTACTTTAGAGTTGGTGCTGGTGAGAAAAGAGGCCAAGGTGGGCCTTGTTCGTGAGGTGGGAGAGGATGAGATCATTGTTGCATTGAATGGATTAAAGGCAGAGGCCTTGCTTGGACCTGATGGGTTGCAGATTCTTTTCTATAAGGAAATGTGAGAAGTGGTGGGATGGGATGTGGTTGGTATGATCCGAGAATTCTTTGAAGGTAATGAAGGATTTGATAGATTGAATCGTTTTTATTTTTTCCTCTTGCTAAAGAAGACATGTGTAGAGTTGGTTGATGACTTCAGGCCGATTGCACCCTCCAATTCTATTTATGTGCTTGAGGCAAAGATTTTAGGAAATTTGCTGTGATCAGTATTGCCTAATATTATCTCTCCAGTTCAGTCAGCGTTGATTATAGGGAGATCTTTGCAGGACTGTTTGTGTTGGTAGAAGAGATGGTGGCGGCTTGGTAGAGGAGAAAGACACCATCTTTCTTATGGAAAGTTGATTTTTCAAAGGGTTATGACTCCATCTCATGTACTTATCTGTGGTATATTTTTAGAAGGTGAGGCTTCCCCTTGAAATAGATTTAAATGGTGAAAAGATGTGTGACCACATTTTTCTTTGCAGTTGTTAGTAGGTGATCAAATGGATGCTGGAGTCAACCACAATGGGGAGTGTGGCAGGGATGCTCCTTAGCACCCATGCTATTTGATATAGCCGTTGATTCGTTGGCTACTTTGACTTTTTAAGCATGTGAAGGTGTTTTGTTTAAAGAATTCACCTCTTAGCAGGATGGCACCTTGATTTCCCTATTACTACAATATACAGATGATACAACTTTTTTCTTGGAGGGTGGCATGGCAGAGTCATCTCATGTTGAATCATTGGTGAGGATTTTTGCAGATATCACATGTTTGAAAATTAATAGAAGAAAGTCCCTAATAGTGCCATTTTCCATTTCGGAAAAGGTGATTCGGGAGATTGCTAATATTTTGGAAACACTTGTATCACATTTGCCTATTCGTTATCTGGGATTGCCCTTGAAAGGGAGGAAACTTGTGGTCATGGATTGGTAGTGTGTGGTCGATAGATTGACGAAAAGATTGTCTTGGTGGATTGGAAGACTGTTATCAAGAGGTGGGCGGCTAGTACTTTTGAAATTAGTTCTATTCTCTATGCCGGTTTTTTTCCTATGCATATTTAGGCTGCCAAAGAAGATAATTAAAGCAATGGATCTTATTCGGAAGAGGTTCGTTTGGAAAAGTGCGGATCATGTGGGGTGATTTGCTCAACTTGTACCCTCGAAGGAAATTTGTTTACCCAAAAGTGAAGGAGGCTTGGTAGTGAGAGAGTTATATGAGTTTAATACTTCACTCTTGCTTAAATGGGTGGTGAAAATTCTTTCTGGTAGCCAGTCAATGGTCAATATGGTTATGGAAGATTCTTATGGGGGGAATATTGATTTGATGGTGCGAGTACAACCAAGTAGAGGATCTTGGTCTGTTTGGCGGTTTATTAGATCGGTTCTGCAGCTTCAATCATCGATTGTAGATCGATGTTGGGTGATGGGCTGACTTCAAATTCTGGTTGAATGATTAGATAGGTTATGAAAAATTTTCGGAAGTGTTTCCAAGGGTTTTTTAACTTGCCAGCAGTAGAGAAGCAATGGTGGATGAAGTGTGGGATGAACAACATAATGGCTGGGACTTTGATATGCCGCTGGGCCTTTTTGAGACCACGTTGATTGTTGAGTGTGATTTCAGATCTGAAACCGCTAAGAAACAGGAGGGGTGCTTTCAACTGGAGAGCGAAGATGTTTATGGAAAAGAATGCATATTTACAGTCGATTTCTGGTGTTGGTGGAATGGAAGATATAAATAAAGTTTCTAAAAACATATGGAAATGTAGATTTCCTTTGAAGATCAAATTATTCCTTTGGATATTCAGAAGAAAATGGTTGGTGACTAAATGCTTCATGTGATGGTGGAGGGTGGATATGGATGCCACGTGCGACTTTTGGGAAGATGCTGTTGAAGATATGGATCATCTCTTCTTTCATTGTCCATTTTCCATGGACATTTGAAGTAGCGTGCAGCTTCAAACGATTGATATTTTCAACTTTATATCTTCCTGGAGATCCTTCAATGATCATTACAGCCTGGACGTTGTGGGGTGGGTGAAGGGCTTTGCTATGCTTTGGTGCTTATGGCTACAACGGAACGGCAAAATAGTTAGAAACGAGCATTACTAGGTCGAAAATGTTCCGAGGGTGGTTAATTTTTTGTCCAACTTTTGGCTCTAAAATTTGTAAGTTCGTTCGTTTAATTTAATACAATTATTGGATGATTACCGATCTCAGGTAATCTTCCTTTCTTTCTCTCTGAAAAAAAAAAAATGTAAGCCTTTGTCACATAATCTACCATCCATCCAAATGAGTTTATCCTACAAATTCAAATCTAGTTGCATATCAAAAATCACTCCCAACAGGGTCTCAAATTCGATGAACGTGGCCTTTGCTAACTCGGGTGATAAGACATGACTCTAGGAATTTGACTCCTCATCCCACACCTCACGAACCATGACGTCCTTGTCTATCACATGCTGAAACAACTGCAGTAATCGATTAGATAGGATGCCATTACCTGACCAATCATCTTTCCGAAAATGGAATCCGTTATCCATTTCCAAGGTGGGCTGAAAAGATTCAAACCTCTTAGCATGACAGGAATCAAGGACCTCCAAATGCTGAATCACCACAGTGGAAATTTTTGCTCTCATCTATTTTCATAATAGAGTCATAAGGGTTTCTCATTAACTTTTCCCAAATGCCATCACCATTTTGGAATAGTTTCACCACCCACTTCATCATAAGTGCATCATTGAATTCTTTTAGAGAAAGGATGCAATGGCCCCCATTTTTCTTTGGTTGGCAAATTCTTGCCAAGGAACTAACTGCTGAAACCCTCCTTAATGGTCCATCCCTTTCCAAAAGAAACACTTGCGCACCATCTCGACCTCCTTGGGAGCCTTCTTAGGAGGTTTAAATATAGACAAATAAAAAATTGGTATAGATGACATAACAGGTTTGTGTAGCACCAAACGACCACCCCTTGAAAGTAACTTTCCACTCCATGAGGTAAGGCGCTTAGTCATATGCTCCACGAAGCCATTCCAATCAATAGACAAAAGTTTTTTTTTTTTTTTTTTCCTTTCAACGAAAGCCCCAAGGATGCAATTGGCAAGTTAACTAAAGGAGAGGCCAGAAAATTCAGCGTGGCCACCACCTCCTGCTTCTCCATTTTAAAAGGAGCAAAGGCAGACTTAGACCCATTTACTCATAAACCAGGGATCTCCCCAAATGTTCTTTGCCTGGGACGACCCCCCTTCAATGAGAAACATGGTGCCATCTGTGTACTGTAAGATAGGAGTTAGAATAAACTCGTCACCTCTTAATGTAAAATCAGAGAACATTCCAACTCCACACGCTTTGAAAGCCAAGCTTGCCAAGGTATCCACAACAAGATTAAAAATGAGTGGCACTAAAGGACAATCTTGTTGGATACCCTATTGTGGTTGTATCCAAGACCCACATGGCCTGCTATTCTCCAATATAGATAAAGAAGTGGCAATACACCGCTTCATTAATTGCGCCCACTGCCCTGGGAAAGCCCTTTGCACAATCTCCCACAAGTGAGACCATTCCACAGAATCGTATTCTTTAGCAAACTTTACCTCACATAGGGACGAAAGCGCCCTCGACCTCCTCTAGGAAGCGGTTATCTACTCAGCAACAACAAAGGATTCCTGTCGTGATCTCCCCATCATAAAGGCTGACTGAACTGGATTAATTATCTTTGGCAAAATCAGTCATGCCTTGTTAGCAAGTATCTTAGCCATAATGCGATAAACTGCATTTGAGTGTGTAATTGGCCTGTAATGATCAAAAGTCTATGCCCCAGATTGCTGTGGAAGGAGGAAGGGATAGAAACAGTTAAACCTCTCAAATCCACGATTCCCTTCAAAGAACTTGTGGATCATAACCATAAAATCAATGCCTTGCACATCCTAAATTTCCTTATAGAATAGGACTTGCAAACCTCGGACCAAGTCCCCCTTCAGTCTTCAAAACCTGCAAAGCTGAGATAACCTCCACTTCAGTTACTTCTTTTGTTAACTCACTCCTCATTTGCTCATCCAAGCTCGACATGTTAGTTGCCTCCTCGTGAAGTGATGATAAGTGGGCATGGAATGCATTACAAATTGTTGCTCTCTCATCCAAAATCCTGTCACCCACCGGCAAGGAGCTAATAAGATTTGTCCTCCTTGCACTCATCGACATTGGAAAAAATCTCGTGTTGGAATCCCCCACCTTAAGCAAAAGCTGTTTGGATTTTCTGCCTCCCAACCATCTCACTTCAGATCCTCCTCATGTACCACCAGCTGAAGCCTACGCATCTCCTGATGCTCCTCATCTAAAGGATTCGTATCCTCCTTCCTATCCAAAGTGGCGGTGGCCTGTAAAGCCTCTGTCTTGGACCGTTCCCTTCGTTTTGCCACTTCTTATAGCCAATCAAAGGTGCTCTAAGCCCCTGAATTTTTGCTGGCAACATTTGTGCCGCATAAGTAGAAGCTGGTACAACGTTCCATTTGTCCGCACAAACTCACGATAACACCATTCAAATAGCCATGATTTTTGAAATTTTAAATAGGTGTAAGATATCCTGTCATTACTGTCCCATATCCGTTGTGTGTGCTTCGAAAAGGGCCTCTATATGGCACTCAAGTTTGCTTCTTGAAACCCTTAGCCAAAGCCATTTTGTATAAAAATATGTCAATCCTGGATGCCAAACCAGAACCATTCCTTGAAGTATAAATTGTGCCAGAATTAGGGAGATCAAGATGCTCCAATCTGTTTATTAGCCTTCCAAAATCAGTCGTCCGGCTATTAAGCCTCCTATCCTGTTTGTCATTAGATGATAAACAAACGTTGGATCACCACCTAGTAACCAAAGCCTCCCATTCACAAAATCCTACGCTTGTTGCATTTCCTCCCAAAGGACCTGTCTATTTTGAGCATCACATGGACCATACACACTTGAGGTGTTGCAGGATTTACCATCCGCACGCCTTAAGAAGGAACCCGTAATCATGCGTGAAATAATCAAGGAATGGGTCAGAGGAAACACATCATCCTTTCCACATCATTAATAAACCACCTGACCTATCAATTGCCGTGACCGATAGAACCTTTGTGAAATGATCCCCACAGAGGCTTTTTATATCTGTATTGATATCATCCAAATGTGTTTCTCGCAACAGAGCAAAATTCACCCTCCACTCGAACATGTACCTCCTTAAAATTGACCTGCGTCCCATCATGTAGGCCTCTTAACATTCCAAGATAAGATTTTAACCATTTGAATTTTTTGCTTCCCTGAATGATTGGTTTGATGCCCTTTAGCTTTTAAAGCCTTTGCTACCTGAGATTGCGCTTCCTTGGAGTCCACTCCATCTTTTGACCACTCAATTGAAGACATCCTTTTATTTTTTGTACATACCTTCCTTCTATAACAGGTGTTAAAAAGAGCTTCTGTCTTGGTTGTATGGGTCGAGCACCTCTACTGCAATTTGCTGCCATACGTTTCAGCATTGAACTGCTTTCTCCTTTGTCCGTAGCTCAAGAGAAGCGCTACCTGATATGAGAAGAATCATTCGTGGATTCAACACTGCCTTCATCCAAGCCCACACGATATCCTTTGGCATCATTCTCCCCATGTTGGCCACTATTGGCAGCAATACACAACACTACATCTGCCTGCTTCTCCTCAATGGCATCCTGCAAAAACACTGGAGTGCAGCGATGAACAGGTGTAGAATGAGAAAAACCTAACTTATTGGGTTCAAGTTGTAAAGATGGTTGACCGGCTTAGAGAGTGAATTGGACTCACCAACTTTGTATCCATTATTGCATCTGGAGCCCCCCTGTGGAGAGCTTTTTGAAAGTTTGGTTATTTCCAAATTAGCCAGCATCAAGTTAGACAATTGATTTGGCATTGTTGACGCATCAGGCATGCTGGAATTGGAAGGTGTGCAATTTGCAGCAACAAAATTGACCCCATTAAAGGAACCCCGCTGTGGAGAGCTTTGAAAATTTTTGTTGTTTCTAGAACAACCAACGCCAAATCATGCAATTGATTGGGCACTGGTGTCACACAAGTAGCCATAGGTCCGTTCAAATTCAAGCTAGAGGTGCCAAAATTGGAAGGTGCACAATTTGTGGTAGAAAAATTGACCCCATTAACGGGCCTCCAAAAATGTCGCACTACCTTCCTTACTGGAGTGGCCACTAGAGAGCCACCACCAGTAGGAACATCATAGTCCCTATTCTGGGGACCTCCACCAACGGCCCATCATGAACCTTTGGGATTCTCTCCTATTGGAAACACGCATCCAACCTCTACTGCCCCCTCCCTTTCTTCTATTCTTTAGCATGTTTTTGAGGTTATATAATGTTGAGAAACTCCGAGTAAGGCGTTATATAATGGTGAGTCGAGTGTTTAGAAGGGGACATGCCCCTTCGGAGAGGGATCATGGTGTGGTGGTGTGCTTCAAGTGTAGGAGTTGTGATCCGGTGATTTGTGTAGTGTGCAAGGGGGTAGGCCATCGGTAATGGAATTTCCTGAGGAATACCTCCTCCATCAATTCCTATTGCTCTTGAGGTGGTGGTCAACAAAGTCTTTGCAGTTGGGTGCGTTGATGAGATGCTTTGCTTTGCGATTGTGGGTGTTTTGGTTAGTGGTCGTTTTTCGTTGGAGGAGGCTAGGAGTTTTGTAGAAAAGATTGGTCTTGTTTCTAGCGAGTGGAAGCTTGCTTCTCGTCTTCAAGGTTGCATCTTTTCGGGCTTGAGGAGGAAGATGTTGAGTGATTGTGCTTTGTTAAGGTGAAGGTTGGTGAAGGTGTAATTTGTTGGAGGCCTCCCTTGTTGTACGATGGTGCTCTTAAGGATCAAGCGCCTATGAAACCTACCGTTCAATTTTCAATTGTAGGTATTTCGTTGCGTTTGAGAAGTCAGGAAGTGGTGGAGAAGATGTATGCCTCATTCCCACGGGTCTTTTTCGTGGCGAGATGTCTTGTCCTTTTGTGGAAGCTGAAATTCTTCATGGATGCTTTTTGCCTTTGAATGCTATCGTGAGGATTGATGGTTGCTACGGGTCCTCTCCTAGGTCGTCTTTTGTAGAGGTGGTGGCTCGTGGTGGTTGGAGAGTCATTGGAGATGGGTATTGATCTCCTATAGCTTTGGCGAGGTCTGTTTTACAAATTGAAAAACCTAGAAATCTTTGTGGAGGTTTAAATTTTGAATCTCGCATGGCTGGACCTTCCAAAGTTGGTTCCCTAAATTTCGGAATTCCCAATTGACACCAACCTGTTGCTGTTTGCGAGGATGTGTGCTCTTCTTTCGCACGCGATGGAGCTTTGATGTTCTTCCTGTTACTGAATTGGCAATGGATTTTTTGGTCCTACGTGGCAATTATTTGGGCGCTACACATGGAATGGATTCGTAGTTGGTGAGTATCTAGTTAAGACTTTTTCGGATGAACTTTTGTTTGGGCTCGATAACCTAGATACTTTTGTTTCTTCTCCTCTTACTGGGCTTGCGTGTGCTTTTAATTTGTGTAGGAACTTGGGCTTCTTTATGGTTGGCTCTTGTTGGGCCTGCGAGGTCCATTATTGTTGGCGGCGATGCAGCTTCGTTGTAGGTCAGCAGCGTGGCTGGAGGCTTGGGTGATGGAGAGGGTAGACCCTTTCCAATTCGGTTGAGGCCTGGTGATCGGTTGGAGATCGATGTTGATGGTGTTGCTATACTTCAAGTGCAGGAGGGTTTGCTGATGACATTCTGGTTGACCGGAGTACTTATGGTGTTGCTAAACAGCCACAACGTGCTGCGTAGAAGGCTGATGCAAAGATTTTGCGTGATTCCTCCAAGATGACTTTGGTTAGGAGATGCAGTATACCTTCCACTTTCGGGTTTGAGAAGCTTTGGGTATGCCAATCCTTATCTTTGAGGAATGGTTGGAGATACTGTTCCTTTTAGAAAAGGTAGCTTGTCAAGATCAAGTCTTTGGTTTATGAAGAGCAGGGGTCAGAAGTGGAACTTAGAGTGGCCAAGGTGCTTAATCTTACAACGGTGCTATGTTCTTAGTCTGGCGAGGTTTCGATTGGTGCTCATGGATAGGGCTCTAATGTGGAATGTTGGGTGTTTTCGGGATCTGGCTCAGAGGTCTTTGTTGAGTAGGTACATGGTGGAGTGGAGAGTGGATGTAGGGCAATTGCAGGAGATGGATTTGGAGGGGGTAGATGTGCTAACCAAGATGACTTTTGTTGCAATTATTTCTCTGATATTTTTGTTATTGTAGTTGTTGGTAGGTCGGATGGAAATATTCTTTTGTGGAATGACAATGTTTTTCGTCTTTTGAGCTCCATATTGGCTGCATGCGTGGTAGTAGGATTTTTCTCTTGGATCTTTGATGGTGAGACTTGGGTTGTTTCAGGTGTGTATGGACCTTCTAAGGTGGCTTCTAGGGAATTCTTGTGGGAGGAGATGAGGCAGGCAACATTTGTTGATGATTGCTTCTAACTGGTATGGGGGATTTTAATGTTGCTCTTTTGGCAGATGATTGGCTTGAAGGCATGTTGGGTGGTTTTGGTACTAAGTTCGATTAGGTTGTTGATGAGCTGGAGTTGCGTTATCTCCCTATCTCAGGAGTGCACTTTACTTGGGCAATGGCTCTGGTTGGGCCTCTTGTATAGATCACTTCTTTTTTAATATTTCCTTGGCGGACGGTTTTCATGGAGTTGCGGTCTTAGCATAAGTCCTTTTTTTGATCATACTCCTCTATTATAGGATATTGGTGATGGCAGAGCTTTCTCTACGTATTTCAAGTTCCAGAGGTCGTGGCTATTGCAACCTGGTTTTTGTGACTTTGTCAGGGAAAAGTATGGGATTCCTACATCCACTCTCACTACATGCAACTTGATTGGTCGTATTAAGGCGATTGGGCAGGTGTTGATTGAATTTAACAAAGGGGTAATGGCGAGGCGTGATGACGTGAGGAAGCCGTGGAATCTTTGGTTAGGCTTGATGAGAAAGAAGGTTTGGGCTAGTTGGGGTAGAGTGATTAGCAGGAGAGGATTAATGTTTAGAATGTTATCTGGGAGGAGGATCGAAAATGGGAGATGGATTGGAGGTAGTAGTCCAGATAGTTATGGCTTAGGGAGAGCGATTCCGGCTTGAGGTTCTTCCATCTGTCTTCTAGTTGTAGAAGAAGAGCCAACATTATTTCCTCCCATTGTGTTGGTGATAAGATTCTTTATAGTAGAGAGCAAATTTGTTAGGTCATCATGAAGCATTTTCATGGTTTTACTAGGAGGACATCACCTGGGAGTGGAGGTTGTGTTTGTCAGTAATGGAGTGATTGGATGAGTATTCTATAATGATGTTGATTCAAGATATATTTTATGATAAGGTTTTGGTTGCCTTGCGTGGCCTTATGGTTGGGGGGATATCTTGGTCTGGATGGTCTTTAGGTGTTACTATGTAAGGAGTTCTGGATGTTGTTGAGGCAAACGTGGTGGCGAAGATTTGGAAATTTTTTCATGGTAATCTTTATTTTGAAAGGCTTAATCATTTTTACCTCTTTTTTCTTATGAAGAAAGTGGGTGCAGATAGGTTAAATGATTTTAGGTTTCCTTCTCGAACACTTTTTATTTGATTGTGGCAAGGGTCTCTGCTAATCGACTGCATTTGGTTCTTCCTAGATTGATATCCTCAGTTCAATCTTCTTTCCTTTATGGATTCGTTTGTGCTGGCTGAAGAGATGGTTGTTGCTTGGAATAGGTTTAGCTCTCCAGCCTTTGTGTGGAAGGTTGATTTGTCAAAAGCGTATGCTTCGGTGGCTTGGGCTTATATGTGGGAGATTCTCAGGAGGTGTGGCTTTCTTGCATTTTGTGTCCGGATGATGAAGAGATGCATCGCAATGACTTATTTTTCAGTACTTGTTAATAGGAGACCTTGCAGATTGTGGACTCAGTTGCGGAGAGGTGCTAGGTATGGCTGTTCGTTGGCACCATTGTTGTTCATCATAGTGGTTGATAAGTTGGATTTTTTTGGCATGTAAGGCTTGTAGGGGATCTGTTCTCTGGCTTTTCTTTGAGATCTAATGGCTTGTTGCTTACCCTTTTATTGTAATATGCGGATGATATAATTTTCTTTATTTAGGGAGGTCCTTGTTTGGTAGAGCATGTTGCGTAGTTGGCTAGAATGTTTGGTGATATACCTGGTCTTCTTGTTAATGTAAGGAAATCTGCTGCAACCCCTTTTCATTGGATGGGCTAGGGGAGGGTGCTATCTCTGTGGCTTATTACTTTGGGTCTTCCTTTGAAGGGGGAGCAGTTGGTGGAGGGGAGGATGAATAGGACGTTGGTTGGTTGGAGTGAGAGGCTTCTATATCGGGCATTGAGACTGGTTTTGATAAAGGTGATTTTGTTGGCAGTCCTGGTTTTTTATCATTCTATGTTTAGACCGCCTAAAAAGATTGTTTGCGAACTTGAGATTGCTAGAAAATAATTCTTTTGGAAAGGTCTCGAACACAATGGTCACCTTTTGTAGTTGGTTCCTTGGTGGGAGATTTGTAAGCTAAAGAGAAGGGGCACACTTAGGATTAGGTCATTGGGGAAGTTTATTGAATCACTGCTGATGAAGTAGGTGGTTAGATTTTTGTTTGTTGGTGATAGCCTTCTTGACAAATTGTTGAGGGAGTTGTTTGGCGTTCCTTTGGATGTAGTGTACAGGCATTTCTAGGCAGTTTGGTTTTTGTTCTCTGGAGTTGTGTGGAGCCTTCTATACAACGAGGTGTTGGCTCAAATTTATTTGGCTCAAATTTGTTTGCTCCGAGGATTGGTAACTGATACTCTTTTCGTTTTTGGAAGGATAATTAGACAGGTTGTGGTGTTCTTTCAGATGTCTTCTTGCATTTGTTTGGTTTGACTCTTGTCAAGGATGCTTTTATTTTGGATGTTTGGGGTGCTCCCTTTGGTGCTTGGTCACCTATTTTACTGTCGGGTCTTTTAGAGTCCTCTTTGGTGGAGTTGCAAGGTTTATTGGGGATGCTGCATGGTATATCTGTTGGTGATGACTATGTGGATTGTTTTGCTTGGAAGGAGGGGTTGGTGGTGGGTTTGACGTTGTTGATTCGGCAGGATTGTTCTTTGATTTGGAAGATGCCTTGAAAGTGAAAATTTTCCTGTGGTTATTTAAAAGAGGAAAGTTTGTTGCAATGGTGCTTTAGTTGAGATGGGCTTCAGATTCAGATTTGGAGTGTGTCTATTGTGGAACTACGGAGGAGAGCTTGAATCATCTTTTCTTCTTCCTTCTGCTTCCAAAAGAAAAAATCATCTTTTCTTCTCTTGCCATTTGTTTGTTGAGGTCCGGTTGTGTGTGTATGTTTGGCGGGCTGATCTTATGTCTTCCGACACGTAGGTTTCCTTCCGTTTATTGGTTCGTACTGACACAACTGGTTGGGTCAAAGAGGTTGCTACCTTGTGGTCTATTTGGTTTCAAAGGAATGTTGCGATTTTTAGAAATGAATGGGTGTGGGTTGAGAACATTGTAAGGGAGGTGTGTGGCCTGTCGGGGTTGGGGCTTGACATTCTGTATGTCTGTTCCGCTTATGTAGTTATTAATGATATTTGAATGATTACTGGCTTCCAGTTTGTAATCTTCCTTTCTTCTCTTTCAAAAAAAAAAAAAAAAGTAATAGGAATATTCAGAAGTGTATACACAGTAACAAATCTTTTAATCTTAACTTGATAGACCACATCTTGTGTTGCAAATGTATCTGCAAGCCTGCATGTGTATTTTGACTTTCTTTAGACGCATGATGTGCTTGCTTCCCTGACTATGCTCTTCAATATGTTTCTGCTAATTAACAGCCTCGACTATATGTTGGAAGAGCTATGCATGAAAGTGCCTTTTCACTTTTCAAGTATGGTTAAGTCTGCTCGTTGTTGTAAATATGTTATAAAATTGCTTGGATGACCTGTTACATTAACAAGCTTGTGAATTACTTGAATGCCAGGTACACCTTATTCTGGCTGCTTCTAATTCTAACAAAGTTTGCATTTAGCTTCTATGTTGAGGTATGTAATGCACTCCCAAATACAGAGCATCTACATGTCTAACTTTTACTAGTATTGCTGTTTTGTTTATACTGGTACTTTGTGCTTGTTGCTTGAATTCTAGGACTATTTGAGCACATGTAGGATTGCAACGTGAAGGTAATGTTAATGATGTGAGCGGTTAATTGGGAATAGAGTGCTTGAGGTTTGGAAAATAGTATGTTTTGTGGTTTTAATCAAAGTTTGTGGATGAACTTGTTGCAGTGGGGATTGGATCTTTTTGATTGTTTTGTGGCATTTTTTGACTTTGAATGGTGTGTAGTGTACATAGTTTATATTAATCGGCGTTATCTAATTTTGATGTGGACAAAGGAGTAGGATAGAAAATTTAATGAAGGTTTATTGCATAAGGAGAAACATGCAAAACTATATACGATTTTGGGTTGAGATGGTGCCAACTTGTGGTTGGAGATGAGGATAAGGAGCGAAGGAGAGGAGAGACAGTGCTTTAAGGTTTCGTTATTTGTACTCGTGGCCTTTTATAGGCAATTGAGGATTGCTTGGAGAAGAATCTAAACTAAAGAAAGAAAAAAAGTAGTAATTAACTAGCCTCACTTGCTCAACCAAATTAAAATAGATTGTGATGTCTTATCCAAAACGTGAGATTGGCTCTCGTGAATGCAAAGAATAACCCTTGCTACTTGCTTTCCAATAATATTTATATAAGAATAACAATGTTATATTCTAATATTCATGTGAAACTCATAGTCTATTATATCATGATCAAGTTCAAGAATCAAATATTAAATAATTACTATACGAATTGAATTTAGTCATGCAAAGATAAAAGATTCAAATATGTAGTTTGTTGAAAATTAAAGTGAAAATATAAAGGTTAAATTTAAATATCTAATTAATTGATCTTAAATTAATTTAACTATTCTGATAGATTAACCTTTTTGAATAGATCTAAATTAACATAAGTATGTGTGTTGTGTTAGTTATTTTTATTTATGTCACCCCTTATAAGTCAGGTTTAGGTCTAGTTGTATATTTATGTATGAAAAATATAAGTTGTCACCTTTAAACATGGGATCATGGGTTTATAGGCTGGATGTTATCCTTGAAGTAAATGATGATTAATTAATGAAGTAAACATGCTTTTAGTATTTGCAAATTTTAGGTTTTATTCTTTTATGGATGGATGCAAATTTTGTGTTCTCTAATGCTAACCAAAATTTAAAATTTTATTTTGTTGAATTAAATAAATGTTTCCTCAATTCTAAATTGTAATTAGGGTTGTTAGTTCGTAATAATAGTAGATGTAGACTGTATTATGTAGATCTACCCTATAATTATGGATAGGTATGGAATCAAACCTTAGGATAGTTGGAAGAGAGGAGTAGCGAGACGAGAGCAAGTAGCGGCATTGAAGATTCGATTTGGATAAGAATAGAGTAAAAGTAGCAACGTGTGCAACAATAGTAGTTGTGAAGAATGGGAGAACTGAGAATGAGCAGTAGCAGAAAGTCAAAATGCCGAGTGTGTTTCGTCACTTGCTGACGTTTCGATGGAATTTTGATGATATTTCATGAAAGTCCTTGTGTTTCAACATTATATTGATGTCAATATGGCCTAATATGAAAGATAGTTATTTTGACATCATGTCGTTATTTTAAATCACTTATAAAAATAGAAATGAGTAGAAACTGGTTATTGAGACACCTATAATTGTATTAAAATATAGTAATAATTTAAGAATTGTAGCTAATGGTACTGATTTCTCTGAACTTATTGACGTATTATCCATATTTGGTAAAATATTGTTGATTCTCCTGCATTTTGACATTACATGTGTGTCGATATCACCCTATGTTAGAAAATGGACATTTTGTGGGCACGTCATGGACAATTAGAACAATTGTCATGGCGTAGGAAAGAACAAAATGTGGTTGCTTGCTCCAGTGCTAAGGTAGAATATAGGGCCATGGCATGTGTATCCTGAGAGATCATGTGGATAGTAGGCTTTTTGTAGGTTTTGGAAGTGATGGTTGGTATGCCAGTTTCGCTCTATTGTGATAAAAAATCAGCCACCTACATTTCCTCTAATCCTATCTTCCATGAGAGGACCAAATATTTTGAGGTAGATTGTCACTTCATGCAGAATGCGGTCCTTAAAAGGCAAAATCAGAACTCCATATGTTCCATCTGAGCTTTAGGTAGTAGACATCTTTACCAATGCGTTAAAGAAGTGACATGACTTTCTTTGGAGCATGTATTGACCTGTAGACATTTATGTCCCAACTTGAGGGGGAGTGTTAGGATTGGTTGTCCTACCATGTTTAGCGTTTGTTATTTTTTGTAGGATTGGTTATCCTACTATATTTAGAATTTCTTATTTTGGTATGTGTTTATTGTTGTTTCCTCTTGTATCTTAGCCCTTTCCTTATATAAAGAAGGTTAAGGCTTGCTTAATAAAAAATTGAAACCTTGTCTATTTTCTAACACCTTGTATCCAAGGATCTCAAACCAATGTTGGCAACTCAGTTTGTTTGGGCTCTTGTGTCTGATTGGATGGTCAAACAAGGGAATTGTGAACCAAGCGGTTTAATAAAGACATGATGAGTACAAGTGGCAATAATGACAGTAATGCTACTATTCATATCGATAACCATCAAATATCAGTGTACACAACAAATCAAATATCACGCAAGGAGATTTGTCGTCAACAGCCAGTTATGCTCCTCTACCACCAAACAACATGCAATTCGAGAAATATTAAAATAGTTGATGAGAACTTGTTTTTAATTTAGGTTAACATTACTGATGTCACCATCTCGAATTTATCCCAGCATGATCCTGGTAGAGACATATCTGATTCAAATCTGGGTAGAGGGAGGGGTTGTGTAATGCTTTGTCAACTCACCAAGTCAAGTAGTACAATGCCCCCCCCCACCCTCTGAAGAACAGAGAGAGCAAAAAGAAGAATATTAGTAGCAAGCATGGTCCTGCCACCTGGAATTGTGGCCAACTTCGATCCACATCCATCACAATTTATCATATTCTTCGTCTCATTGCAACGCAGAAGGAGAATTCATGACACTATATAGATTTTATTTTCCTGTAATCCCATGTCATAACAATTAGTGGTTTTTAGGTAAATGGTCCTGGGTTTGTTTTCGTAATTACTCAGAGCCTCTAAGTTTACAGATATTGCATGGAGCTCCTTAGATTGCCTTGACATATTGAGGTCAACTGCCACGTAATTTTAGATGGTGTAAGATCTGTTTCCATTGGAGAACAGTTTGCTGATAACTCTACTAGGCTCTCCCTTGACACAAACAGGTGTTCATCTAGTCCAAGTTGAGTGTGAGGGATGTCTATGTTTCAGCTTGGGGGAGAGTTTAGAGAAGGTCAAATATTCAAGCAATATAATGGTGCTCTTTCTTGGCATTCAAAATGAGGATCTTGAGCTTGCATTCAATATGTTGAAATGATTATTGAATACTGTAGGGTTGGGTTTGTCCTAAACATTGTGTGTGATTCAGATTTAATCCATTTTCTGTGAGGTTTTTTAGTTTCGTGCTTGTTTAGTAATTTGTCTGCAATGCCCTTTTCCAAAAAAATTACTTCAATGCAGATTAAACCCCTTGTCCAACCGACCAAGGACATAATGGATTTCACAATAACAGACTACCAATGGCACGAGTTCTTTCCTCATGGTAAGTATTTGTGGTAAGTTTCTGATAATGATTTTATCCTTCATCTGTGAAAAATATTCCCATAATGATCTTATTTCATATTTTTGACAATATTTGCAAACTTTTTGCAGCCAAAAACAATTTAGGTGTTGTAGTTGCCTTGTGGGCTCCAATTGTCCTTGTAAGGCTGCATGAGTCCTCATGTGCTTTCTTCTTGTGTTTTTTTTTTTTTTTGCTGACCATATGTTTTTTCAGGTATATTTTATGGATACTCAAATATGGTATGCAATTTTTTCAACCCTCATTGGTGGTATATATGGGGCTTTTCGTCGTCTTGGAGAGGTTAGCGCACATGGCACTCTTGTATTATTGCCATTCCATTGTGTCTTTTTACTAAGTACCTGTATAATAAATAGGGTTGAAACTTTTGTCTACGAAATGGCAAACTTGGATTATTATTTTTCTTGTTTTCTGATTTTCTTGAGGACTTTCCTGTATTTTTCCTACTTTCTTTTGATAATGGGATTAGGTTTGAAAATGATCAATTTGATTACTTCTTTTTACATGGTATTTGGGTGACAATGGTAAACTAGGGCATACCATCGACCTTGACTTGTCCACCATCCACCCTCTTCAGCAAAATCTGTTAAAAATTCTTTGATTTCCTGCATTGTGACTGCTGCAAACTAGCAAGCACCACCAACCATTGCCTGCTGCGCATTGAAGCATCATCAAGAAATGTTGCATGCTCTCGATGTTGCTTCTGTGCACAGTAAAGGGAACCAAGAGGCATTGCAAGGTGCTGCTACACACAGCCAAGTGCACTGCTTGGTACTGCAGGTCATCATCACATGCTTGTGTTCGTAACTTGAATGCTACATGTTGACATGCACTGCTAGGGTCTGGGATCGACAAGACTGATTGCTGTGATACATGGGTGCTTGGAGTTGCTTTGTTAGGTTTCTGTGATTGTTGGAGTAACTCCGCTGTGGTTTAGTTTAACCAGCATTGGAGTACATCCAGCATCTTCTTTATCTAGCTGAGGGCTCCGGTCTTCGGTTAAGGATGCCAATCTAGTGTTCATTTGTGGTGTCTCCTATGAACCAGTCTATTGAAAGCTGATAGTGCTTGGTTTTTAGGGTTAATGATTATTGTGGAGACCAATCCTGCCTTTGTGATGTGTATAACCTATAAATGGTCCTTGTGGGTAGTTAGTTTTATAACCTATAAATTCATCCGTGGCTTTATGAAGCAGTAGTGTTATTAGTAGGGGAGGTCATCAATAATGACAGTAATTTTCTCTGATATTGGGGAACCAAAGAGGCACATGTGGGATAGATGTGCATCTGGTGGTAGGAAAGAGAAGCCAGATAAGGGATGGAATCTGGGAGAACTTCTATATATATGATAAATTAGAGCCATTTCTTGAATAAAATTTTCAATGTTGTTTACTTGGTATACCAAAAATTTTTGTCCACGTTCAACCTGTGTATGGAATTGGCTTTTGTTTGGAAGCCCTGTGCTTTTTAGGTTCTCTCTTATTGCTCCAAATGAATGTTGTCAATGAAGATGCCTATTTTTCTGTCTAAGGTGCCTATGATTGCTAATAGAAAGGGATGGAAAAATCTTTCTTTCACGTGTAGCATTTGTTTTGCTCTGTGTTAACTTAATCTGCCTGCCATTGCCCACAGTATTCTCTTGTTTAATCCATCATATTGATGTGTGCTGAGTGCTCTCTTTTTTCACAAGTATAGTGTCTTGGTTAGCTGTATTGCTGCGCTGTAAGTGGTTCAAGCTTTTAATTGTTTTTACTTGCAATTTCATCTAAGGGTATCTTTGCTATCAGTTCTAAAATCCCATTATTAGTCATGGCAACCAAGGTTTAGAAAGTTGGTATACGGTATCCGGTTGGCTGGGTTGCCGCATAGAGAGTATGTAGTATGCACGGGAGTATGTGGATGAGCATGTTGTTTTGTATTTTTTTTATCTAAGAAAATAAAATAATTAGTTAAGTTTTTGTATTTTTTATTTGAAAAATACAAAATAATTAGTTAACTTGCTAAATTGTGTTATACGACCCAATCATACAAAGAATCAGAGTTATAAACATAAAGTCACCTCAAGTAGAATAATGCAAAAATAGACTAATCCTTAATACTATTGGACTGCCTAATGATATGCAGTTTGGGTGCGAGGCCGCCTACGCATATGCGGCCTAGGTGGCCAATTTCCTGAACAGAGAATGAAACATTAGCTGGACGTAAATGCACTTTCATCATCAATTTGTTAATGTGCTGTGATCGTGTTAGTGCTTTTTTTTGACTCAAATGCTTGCTTTTTTTTGCCGCTTTATAGGCCACTATTATCTTGTCTAATTCTTTCTATTTATCGTGTTGTTTCACAGATAAGAAGTTTGGCATTGTTACGTTCTCGGTTTGAGGACCTGCCTGGAGCATTCAATGCAAAATTAATTCCTCCTGAGAAGCCTGAGACAACAAAAAGAAAGGGACTGAAGGCAACTTTATCTCGTAAATTTGCTGAGGTCTTCGTTTGTCTTCTTTGAATCTTTCTTTGATTCTCATCTTGATGTATTTTCTTTTAGATTTGCTGTTTGTTCATGTGTGGGTTGAAGTTCATGCACTTTAGGCATGCTCAGTTACCTTCGTTGGATTATGTTTCTGTGTAGATGCTCTTATCTTGGTAAATTGGTGGTTATTGCCACTTTGTCTATTTAACCTTCTGGTCTCATATTATTCATTTTCTAGATTTTTTAAATGATCCTGGACTTTGATTGTTTTGTAATTATCAATAGACGTGTGATTCTTGGAGCTTGCATGAGTTGAGTAAGCACCGTAGTCTTGGCTTGTTAAGACATACCCGGGCATAACAGAGTTGAGCCCAAGGTCAAGGTGTGAGCATGATGGAGCCATCTAAAAAGATTTAGCTCAGTCTTCTTGGAGAATCACTTGGTCTTGTGTATTATGGATGCTACCTTGCCTATCATAGGTTGAAGCAATAATTTCACAGATAAACTCGAAATGAGTTAGTAGGAGAAAATGAGTAATCTTATTTTAATTAGAAACTCTATACCTTTTTATATAAAGAAAGGTGTAGGGACAATTGCGGTACATAACCATAAGAAAAATAAAAAGTTACAATAATGCCCTCGTAATATAAAATAGACTGAAGGAGTTTCTCAATAGAGTCCTCTCACCTCCTTAAACAATAATCCATCTATTCTGTATTTGCTTTGCAATTCTCAATTGTATATTCGTGTTATTGAGAGATGTGTTTATTAAAGTGGTACTTTTAGTATCACGTAGTGGAGCGACGAAAAGTGTGGTGTGTTGGAGCCTATAAATAGGTTATTGTATCCCCTTATTTATGTTTGAGAAGACTAGAATTCTCGCTCTATTGGGGCCCTGTCATGTGGTTCTCTCCGCTCTTCGTGAGTGAGGTTTTCACGTGAACCCAAGCATTCTTGATTGTTATGCTTTGATATTTATGTCATATTTTCACTTTATTTTTTTCTTAACATGATATCAGAGCAAGTCTTTCTTAGGTTTATTCTCATTATTTGTCATCATTCTTGAATTTTTTCTCCATATTCCATTCTTCTTTATGTGTTCTTAGAAGAATTTGATGGGATCTCAATGATCTCATGTTGCTCCTGGCGGCGAGGGCAAGGGCAACATGGCCGAAGAAGGCGGTGACGGCGCAATAATTATGGTGGTGATGGCGTTGCTTTTGGCGGATTCCGCAGAGGAACCTTAAGTAGCAGCTTGGGGTGGTCATTCCCCGCAAGAAGTGCAAGAAGGGAAAAAGGAAGCGAGACGAAGCCCATAGCAGTGTGCGTGCGAGACTGTGCGTGGGGGCAAGGGGGAAGGATCGATCTCGCTCGCTATTGGTGTCATCATTGGAGTAAACTATGGTGGTGTGGTACGTGTAGGTAGCGCGGTGGTCGATCATGGTGATGGTGCTGCTGCGGTGCTCTTTGGAAGAAAGGGTGGAGTGGGCATTGCATTGGAGCGAGAGGTGATGTGGGCATCGCGGTTGCAGAAGAATCTCCATAACCTTAGTGGCAAGCTCTAGCGGACATGATTGGGCTCTGGCAGAAAGCTTTAGTGCTCGTGATTGGTTATCCAAGCTCTGGCGACGCTTTGGGTTCCTTTCGAACCCTGTAGAGAAGGTAAGGGGCTTTTACTTTGTTGCCATCTATGTTATGGAAGAAACGGTGGGAGAGAAAAATGAGAACGAAAATAAAAATATAAAAGGAGGGTAAAAGGGGGGAGAGAAAAATAGAAAAAAAAAGAAGAAAAACTTGTAGCATATAAAAAAAGAGAAAAGGAAAAAAAGACAAAGATATGAAAGCAAAAGTGGTGATGATGAGAAGAGGAGGGGCCCATCTCTATTTTATTTTCTTCTCTTTGTTATTTTTATTCTCACATACTAGTATGGGAGAAAGGAGTGTGGGAGCTTATATTCCCAGCCAGCACCAGATCAATCGTCTATGACTTCTCTCTGGACTCCTACGTGCACCCATCTACAAGCATGCTGGAGATGCAAAGAAGTCGGCGTCACAAGGCACCCTTGTTCGAGTTGCATCAATTGTGGATGCAAAGAAGTCGACGACGCAAGAGCATTGTTTTGAATGGCCACGACATGCCCACAAAATGGCCTTTTTCTGACATAGGGCGATATCCGCACACATGTAATGTCGAAATGCAAGAGTGTTAGCAATATTTTGCCAAATATAAATAAATTGTAAATTATTTCGGAGAAATGGGTGGCATTAAATACACTTCTTAAATCGTTACCATATTTTACGGTTAATATAGGTATCTCAATAACCAATTTCTACGCTTTACTATTTTTGTAAGTGATTTAAATTTTGGAGGTATGTTGTTGGCATCTTGTTGAAATGGCTATTTTGAGGGTTACGCGATATCGACATTAATATAATGTCGAAACACAAGGACATTGACGAAATGTCATTAAAAGCTAGTCGAAATGTCAGCAAGTGACGAAATGCATTTGGCATTTCGAGTTACTGCTACTGTTTCTCACTCTCAATTCTCTCATTCTTTTCTACTACTGCTAGTGTTGCTTGCGCTGTTGCTGTTACTCTATTCTTATCCGAGCCCAATCTTCGTTCTTGCTGCTCCCTTACCTTGCGCTGCTCCTCTCCTTCAACTGTCTTAAGATTTGATTCCACACCTATCCGTAGTTATAGAGTAGATCTACATACTAAAATCTAGATTTACTATTATTACGAACATATAGATTTAATCACAATTTGGAACTGATGAAACATTTATTTAATTCCTAAAAGTAAAAGCTTAAGTTTGTGTTAGAACTAGAGAATAAAAAACTTGCATCTATTCATAAGAGAATAAAATCAGAAAATTGCAAACACTAAGGGCTCGTTTGGCAATGGGGCTAAGGGAGGTTTTTCCTGACCAAAGGTTTTTGTTGAAGTTTTTCCTATCATATGAACACAAACTCCTAGATAATTACTTCTAATTATTCCAATCAAATAACAATAACATTTACTCTCGCTTTTACTATTAAACAATACCGCTACACTCTCTACTCTCACTATTAGTATTAAATATATGCTCACTAACATTCTCCACTCTCACTTATATTATTAAACAAATATCTACTAACATCACATTATTATACCAATCATTTTAACCCTCTACTTAATCCTCCCCTTATTCCACCACTCAGACAAACACCCATCCTCACTTATTCCATTTTAATCTATCGCTATAATGTTTTATCCACCCTCCAAACGGAGCCTAAGGGTTTGTTTTTTTCATGAATTATTCATCATTTACTTCAAGGATAACATTTAACTTAGAAATTCATGATCCCATGTTTGAAGGTGAAAACTTATGTTTTTCATGCATTAATATGATACAACTAGATCTAAATGTAACTCATAACATGTGGCATAAAAAAATGACCAACACAATATGCATAACTATGTTAATTTAGATTTATTTAAATTGATTAATATGTTAGCATTCTGAAAAACCTTAAATTAATTAATAAATTAATTTAAGATTAATTAGTTAGATATTTAAATTTTTCCTTTGAAATTTTTGCTTTAGTGTCATATAAGTTTTATGGAAATTATATATTTGAATATTTTATCTTTGCATTACTTAATTTAATTTGCATGGTAATTTTTTGATATTTGATTTTGAAACTTGAACATAGTGTAGTTGACTATATATTGCATATGAATATTAGGAAGTAACGTTATTACTCGTATATAAACATGTTTAATCTTGTGTTTTCTTTGAAATTTTAATTATTTTAATTACTTTTGTTATTTTTGATGGTGTATGTCGGCATGCGTGTGGCATACCCTCAAAATTCTTTTTAAGTGAAGCATTTTTGGAGTATTAAAATCGTCAAATCTATTGTAGAAATACATGTGTTTCCACGGTGTGCCTCCTAAATGCACACTTATAAATTTATTGAAACGACGTCGAAATCGGCATTTCAAACCTTGCACAAGAGGTATGAGGAAGTCGTGACCTGGCAGCATGATTTTATTTATATTGTATTTTTTTCTTTGTAGAGGGGGGATATCTCTTATGCAAGCTGAGCATTCCGCTCTAGCTTGATGGGGTGTATTAAGAGATGTGCTTATTGGAGTGGTACATTTAGTACCACATAGTGGGGTGAAAAGAAGTGTGGTGTGTGGGAGTCTATAAATAGGATATTGTATCCTATCTTTTATCTTTGAGAAGAATAGAATTATCTCACTCTATTGGGCCTTGTCTCTTAGTTTTCTCTCCACTCTTCATGAGTAGGGATTCCATGTTAACCCGAGGGTTCTTTATTGGTTTGCTTTGATATTTATGTCACATTTTTGCATTATTTATTTCTTAATTGGTGTATTGATTAGGAACCTATGTATCCTAATCCTTTATCAAACCCTTTCAAAAAAAATGATCTGTCTTTTTTATTTGTTTTTGAGGCATAAGTGAAGGGGCCTTATGAATTATATTTATTGGGAATAAAGATGGGTCACGTGGCAAATAGTAGAGGGCTCTCAGGGTCGGCGATCTTGTGATGCAAGGGACCAAGTTGAGTCTTTTGCTTAATTGTTAGGTTTGTTATTTTTAGTAAATAGCTTTTCGGAAAGTAAATAGGTTTGGGAATTGCTCTCTCTATATAAAGAGAATATTCCCTTGTATATCTTTTGAGTTAATAATAATATTTCCTATTCTATACTCGTCTCTTCTTCGTATAACATCACCATCGGCCATCAACAATGCCACGGCCTCTTGCGCCAATTGCAGAAGGTCGTCGATCATGTGGGAGCCTCTATTTATTTGCGTGCCACATAGTCCACATGGGACTAATCTTTCCCATGCCAAGGAGCCTTCAGGCTCCTTGCGCAAATCTTGATATTATTAAAGTAAGGAATGAAGTAAACAATGCTGTCAATGAAGTGAAGGTGTAATCCAAGTAAAATGTTAAGTGAAATAATGAATCTTACGCATATAAGGTAGTTTGAGTATTAGGAAGCTTGGTGTTGATGAGAAGTGAAAGTTTTTAAATGTTATCAAAGAATTTTTTAATTGGAGTGATATGATTCTTGCCACTTTGAGAGGGTTGAGTCAAGATTTGGTCAAATATGCAATAATCTACAAATATGAAGCAATGAAGTAAAGGAGGGTTTATCGCACATGGATATGATGATATTACTTTTTATTTTTTGAACTTGGTTTGGAAGGTATCCCCTTTGTCATGAATAAGTGTCACTTGAAAGAAGCCAGAAATGTCAGCAGAATTGAGATAAAGTTGATTGATACCCTTATCCAAGGACGAAGAACTTGAAGCGATGTGAAAGGAGGATATTCCCTGAAATCTGTACTTTAAGAGAGCCGTTTAAATGCTGATGGATTCAACTTGTTAAGACGTACATTGGAAATTTTTTGTGCGAACAACACACATATGTTTTGTATTGTTTGGGCAGTGCTTATGTTGAGTTACGTGTGATTATGAGGGGCTGTTTGTTATCTTATTTTTCTTGTTGGAGTTATTGTGTTATTTTTCCCTTGTTTCTCTTTATATAAAGAGACATAGGGACGACTAGGTAGAATAAGACTTCTTTTTCACTTCAACTTTGTATCCGAGCACTAGGTTGATGTCTCCACGAGAAAAGAGATCTAACCCTACCTTAAGTCCTTTCGCAGGGTGCCATTGTCGCCATTGCCGGTGGCAACGTTGGTGTCGGATCGCCACCCCAACAGCTTGAAGCCCTTGTAGTAAGTCACCACACCTTGGCGTACGTGCTGCAGTAGCGTAGGTTGCAGGCGTAGTGCAGCTACTGTCGTTCTCTCCTTGTTTTGCCGTCGCTCAGGTCGTTGGAGAGAAGGGTTGGTGTCTCCAAGAACTCCATACGAAGGTTCTTGGATGTTGAGGGATGAAAATTTAAAGCAAGAACCTTCCTATGGTTGGTATTACCTTTTTTGATCTCTTGATCTGATTTGGGTTGTGTTTTCCTCGTTGTTAATGTTTTTTCTTGGGATGTGTATTTCCGTGATTGATTGATTCTTGAGGTGTGTATTCCCAGTGAAGTGCATGATGCTTTTGTAGATTTCGGGGTGTGTATTCCCTAAGAAGGTATTTAATCCATGATTTCAGATCTGCTGTTTTGGTTTACCATGTCTGCATCCTATGCTTCTGAGGTGTTTTCAGGATAGAGTACAGAAAGTCGTGTGTACATGCTTCTTTGTTCCGATTACAAAATTGGATGGAACCAATTTCCCCCGTTGGTCTCAAACCTTTTCACTGTGGAAGGCCATGATAACAAGCATGTGCTTATGGAAGCACCATCGTAGTACAAAATAGGAAAATATGCAACTTGGAATCGGGATGATGCTATGGTAAGAGCCCGGATCTTGAATAGTGTTATTCCATGGATTGACGATGGAGTTATGTACTACAATTCTACCAAAGAGATGTGGGATGGCTTGAAGGCGGCTTATTTACATGAGTTGAATTCAGCTCAAGTATTTCAGATCCACTATGATTTATGCCATCTCAGGAGGAGATAAATATGTCTCAGTATTACTCCACTATGAAGGGGTCATTGGAGAAATATAATGTATGTAGACCGATGTGTGGTTCTACTAAATGCAGGGACCACAGGAATGAGTTTGCAACTTACATGTTCCTGGCTGGGCTGAGTGATTACTATTATGCGGCTCCTTCGCAAATTCTGACTCTCTATGAGCTTCCTCGTATTGAGGAAATTTATAGAAGGCTAAGTAGGATGCAAATTCAGCTTGCTCGTGATGTAGTTGTTACCAATACATCTTCGGCTCATGCTGCTGTTAGCACTCATGGTGGTCGTGGAGGCTTCTTTCATGGTAAAGGTAGAGGTCGAACCGATGGTGGTCGTGGCAAGTCTACATGTTTTTTCTGTGGCAGGCTTGGCCATGTTGAGGCTAAGTGTTGGAATAAGCTTGGCCATGCCCTTCTGGCCGACCAGGCCCCTGTTACAACCTCTCCAGGTGTGAGCATTGGGGCAGTATCCCTTGCAAAGACAGACTATGATGTGGTTGTGCAGCGGCTAGCACAGTTGACCCATGAGCTACCTCAATCCTCCAGCGTTGCAGCCTATGCATCTTCATCAGGTACGAAAGGGTCGTGGTTGATTGATTCAGGTTCTTATGATCATTTGATAGGAAATTTGTAGTTCTTTGGGGAATTACAGATGACATCATAGGAGCATTCAGTACAGCTGGCAGATGGTAGACATGCCCCTATCCTTGGTAAGGGGAGGGGTGTTTGTACACCCTCCATGCATCCTTATGATGTGCATTATGTGCCGGACATGGCATTGCAACTGCTTGCTGTTAGTTCTATTACTAATTAGTTGAATTGTCGTGCTATTTTTGACACTGTAGGATGCACTTTTCAAGACCGCATGACAGGGAGGATGATTGGTGGTGGCTATGAGGGGGTGTGTATCCGCTAGTTCAGAGTCGAGTTGCTGCAGCCTATCCGACGACTACTGCGGGGAGTGCCTTGCAGTGGCACAGAAGACTAGGTCATCCTTCACTGGACAGTTACGTCGTGTCATCCCGCACTTGTCTCCTGCCATGAAGATTTAGTGTGATGTATGTCAGTTGGGAAAGCATCACCATGCCAGCCTTCCAGCATTTATCCAGTCTACGAGTTCTGCTTGTTTTGAGTTGCTTTATTGTGATGTCTGGGGTCCTAGCTATGTGGCAGACCGCTAGAATTTTAGATATTATCTGTTATTTGTGGGTGATTTTTCTCGCTTTTCATGGACCTTTTTGATGAGGAATTAATCGGAAGTTGACTCTCTGATTCAACTAGTTGTGTTTGTAAAAAATCAATTTGATGGTTGCATTAAGAAAATCAGAGCAGATAATGTATTAGAATTATTTACAAATAAACTGGCTGATTTGTATGGATCACTAGATATTGTGCATCAGACATCATGCCCTCAAACGTCGCGGCAGAATGGGATAGCTGAAAGGAAGTACCACTACATTCTGGATATAGCTAGAGCTTTACTTATTTAGAGTAGTGCTTCGCATTGTTACTGGGAAGATGCGGTTCTTACTACGTGTTATCTTATTAGGAGGCTCCTTTCCTCTGTGTTACCTAAGCAGATTCCATGGAGTATCTTATATCCTGATGCTGACTTATTTGTTGTGCCACCAAGGACCCTTGGGTGTGTGGTATTTGTGTACCCCCTTGGGTCTGATCGTGACAAATTGGCACCAAGGATAGTTAAGTGTGTATTTCTGAGATACTCACACACGCAGAAGGGATATAGGTGTTTTGATCTCATACACCAGAAACATTTTATGAGTGCGGATGTGACTTTTCATGAGTCTATCCCTTATTTTTCTACCTCTGGTCATCGGTTGAGGGAGATAGAGGTGGCTGCCCCTATGCCTTTACCTCCTATAGCGTTGGAGGATCTCTCATAGTAGTGGTGTATTTGCTACAGATCATATTGTGGGCAATTTCGGACGTGCACCACCTGATAAGAAGACATTTAAGGGTGCTACATATCAGCTGCCAGTTACTTACAGAGAGAAGACACGACCCCTTCTTCAGTTCCTACTGAGCCACCATCGTTCTCCTTTGCTTAGGTATGTATTGGAAATGATGATTCTTCTGCTCGTGTCTTCAAGGTTCCTTTCTCTACCCACAGATGAGGATATTCCCATTGCTATTTGAAAGGCTTCGAAATCCTGTGCACAGTATCGTGTTGCTGGCAGTGTTGCTTCTGCAGGTTCTCTTGGGTCAAAGTTTGATGTCTTTACAGCTATAGTCTCTAGTACGGAGATACCTGCTTCTTACCTGCAAACTCTCCTTCCTCCACATTGGAAGGCGTTTATGGAAGAGATCTCTGCACTTACTGATAGAGGCACCTTGGAGTTGTCTGCTTTACCTTCTGGTGCGCACTTAGTTGGGGCTAGATGGGTCTTTACCCTGAAATACAACGATGGTTGGTCGATTTCTCGGTATAAGACTCGCCTTGTTGCCAAAGTATTCGTTCAGACCTATGGGGTGGATTTCTTTGACGCACTCTCCTGTGGCATTACTCTCCACAGTCCGTATTCTTGTCTCTGTTGTAGCTCATTGTGGATGGCATCTTCACCAGCTGGATGTCGAAAATGCCTTTCTATTTGGAGACTTTGAGGAGGGGATATACATGTAGCAGCTACTTGTTTTTGAAGTTCAGGGGGAGTGTGTGCAAACTTCCTAAGGCTATCTATGACCTTAAGCAGAGCGCTCGAGCCTCGTTTCAACATTGTCTAAAGCACTCTTTATGTTATGGGTGCAGAGATCTTCTTCTGATCATTTCTTGTTTATTAGGAAGATCAGTACCAGTACCTTGGCTTTTTTGGTATATGTTGATGTCCTTATCCTTACATGCAATGATGCAGGTGGTATTACTTTGGTGCTCGTCAGTTTGTTATGAATGATCTTGGCAAGCTGAGATATTTTGTGGCTATTGAGATCGTCACGAATAAGCATGACATGGTGATGACTCAAAGGAAGTTTGCACTTGATATTCATCAGGTGATAGGCATGCTAGGATTCATGGAAGCCAACCTTCCTATGGATCCTAAAGTTCACTTATTTGAGGATATAGTGAAGCTAAAGGACAAGATGGTCTATTGATGGCTGGTTGGGAAGTTATTGTGTCTAACCATCCCCAGGCCAGATATCAGCCTTGTTGTAAGTAAGCTAAGTCAGTTCTTAGACAAGCCTACTGATATTCACTGGCAGGCGATTATACAAGTGTTGGGGTACATTAAGGGTTGTCCAGGCAGAGGCATTCTATTCCAAAAGAAGGGCCCTATGTCTGTAGTGGCTTACTCTGATGCAGATTATGCATATGACGTTGGAGACATGCGGTCTACTAATGGTTTTTGCACATTTGTTGCTGGAAATTTGGTGACCTGGAGGGGCAAGAAACAGAGTGTTGTTTCATGCTATAGTACTGAGTTCGATTACAGGGCTATGGCTCATACTGCAACTGAAATGATATGGATTTAATCCCTTTTAGGAGATCTGCATGTTGAAATTTAGGGGCCAATAGAGATGCATTGTGATAATCGGGCTGCGACATTTATTGCTAATAATCCTATTTTTATGAGAGGACGAAACATGTGGAAGTGGATAATCATTATACTAGGTGTCTGATTTAGCAGGGTCTACTTTGTACTACGTGTCTTGCCTCCACTGACTAGACTGTTGATGTTTTTACCAAGTCACTGCCTCGCCCTCTGTTTGAGAAGTGCAGAGAAACAAGCTGAGCATGGGGGATATATATGCTTCTGCTTGAGGGAAGTGTTGAGTTACGTGTTATTGTGAGAGGATATTTGTTATCTTATTTTCTTTGTTGGATTTATTGTGTTATTTTTCTCTTGTCTTTCTCTATATAACGAGTCAGAGGGATGATTTGGTAAAATAAGATTTCTTTTTCACATCAATTGCTTATGATGTAGTTCAAACAAAGCATCTTTTTCCTAAGTTATGTGCTTTTGTATGTCAAATTTATTCATGATGGTATGCCGAAGGTGCAGCTTATCTCACGACTTGGAGTGGATGAGAAGCCTCTTTCATACTGGTTCAGCTTGCAACAATAATCAGCCTTGTTTGAACCAATTTAGTGTTGGGCGGGATGATTTGACTATGCTTGTGCTTATTTCGTTCTAGGCCTCAGTATGATCCTCTTAGTGAGCAATGAGTCCATTCGGTTGGTTGAATGTGACGTGTGAAAAGTCTTAGTTTTTATTTGGTTTTGCAAGTCTTAACTCTAAGATATGATTCTTCTTGTGAAAAAAATGTTGTTCTTATTGTAAGCGAACCACAATCCTCTTTAAATAGAGGATTAATGGGAAAATTCCTAATAGAAGATTTAAGAAATATAGGAAGTAAATGGTAGATTGTAATAATGGTGGATACAACCGACACGAAGGGTGCAACATAGTTGTCTTTTCGTAATCGTTCTATTTATCACTACCACATATACTCTACCCTGGATGGATTTCAAGGCATGTGCTAGTGGCCTTTGTTATGGAGCTTTGGTGATAGTCATTCTGGAATATGTTGATGACACTTTATTTTTCATTTAGGGGAGAGGCGTAGAGGCAAAACACTTGTGATTGTTGACTCATATTTGTCAAGATTTACGCAACGCGGAGCGTGGAGGCTCTCTTGGCGTTGGAAAACAGCCCACGTGGGAAAACATGGGGGAGAGGAGTAGCCACCGGCTGCCCTTGTTGGCTGGCTGAAGGTGGTCGGCCTTGGTGGTGATGGCCAGCTCTTGGAGAGAAGTAGAGAGAGGAGAGGAGTCTTGAATGATTGGAAGTACTATTAATGGACTCAAGAACTAAATAGAATGGGAAGACTCTCTTTATATAGAGGAAACATACCCCAGTAAAATAGGAAACAAATCATTATCTTTAAATGAGGAAAAACAAATCTTCAAAACTAATTCCTAAAACAACTTTTCCTAAATACTAAAAATAGGAAATTAACACTAAAGCAGAGACTCAACTTGGTCCCTTGGACCTCTTGACTGCCGACCCTAAGGGCCCTTGACGGCCTGCCATGTGGCCACCTTATGGGAGATTTCTTGTATGTCAGTCAACCATGATATGCTCGTCTTCATAACTTTCAATATGTTGAATCATGAGATAACTACTTGGTCCTCCTTTCTTCATGGTCAAGCTACTAGGCTTCCTTTTGTGTACCTTGGGCTACAACTCAAACGGAAACAATCAACGGCTACCAATTGGCTATGACTTGTTGATAGACTAGAAAATAGGTTGGATGGTTGGAGGAGGCATGTCTCATTTAGGGGGGTTGGTTTGTACTCCTTAGTCCGTCTTGTTTGCCGTTTCGATTTTTCCCTTCTCCGTCTTGAAGTCGTTAAAAAAGATCAATAAGAGCATTGATGCCTAAGCAAAGATTCTTATGGAAGGGTGCAAATCATGAGGGATGGTTCATGGGGTGAGTGGAGTAGAAAGACATTTCTTGATCTATTGTGTAGGGTGGGCTAAGTAACTATGGTCTTGCATCTTATCGATTTTGATGACCCATGAAAGTGTTAGAAAGGAGGGATGAATAGTGCAATTGAATTAGATGTCAAAGTAAAAATTTGAAGCAAAACAACCACAAGTGACAAGAATTTTTCGATGGAAAATCACTTTGAAGTATAAAAATCACCACCTAGACTTCCTTAGTCTAGGATTTTCCCGCTCCATCAAGCTGATCACAACACTTCCCAGGCCACTTAAATTGAGGGTGGTGTAACCTAAGTGTAGTCTCTCCTTGGTTCCTTACTAAATAGGTTTTATCTGAATCTATTTAGAAAGAGACTGGAAATCCAGGGTTATACGCATGCAATGAATCAATGAACTGAAACATTGTTGCCTAAAGAGGAGCGAAGTGCAAGGGAGTTGAATACTAGCCAAACTTACTCCCCTTAAGCAATCCTCCAAATGTGTTTGAACACTTGGACAATCAACCCAAGTTGCAGCTTGAAACAATGATCACTAGGGAGATTGAGAGCTTGTAAGCTTGAATGTTAACAACCTTGGTTAACCAAGCTAAGTAAGCCAAGAGGTACAAAGGGAGCCAAAAAAGATGAAGAATGCCCTTCATAGATGTTCTCTCTCTTTTGAAGACCACCCCATTCTTCCCCAGCCAAATATACCAAGTAAGAGTAAATGCTCTCTTGATGGTGTTTGCATCAACGAGAGCATCGTTTAAGTGGACCAAAAATCTATCTCTGATGAGTACAAGAGAGGCCAACCAGTTGACTACAACTGGTATGCCTCAGTGGAGGCTTTAACACCCTGAATCTACTGGCTCGCTCATCTAATATTGCACGAATCTCCATGCAAAACAGGAAGGTAAATAAAATGCGTCCAAAACCAATTGTGCAGGAAACAAAGATGGAGGGTTTTTTCAACTAAAAATAAAGGAAGAAAACTTATAACTAATTCTACTTCAGCGTAGCTCTCAAAACCTTCTATTTGAGGATCTTGAACCAATGTTGGGTACTTAGTTTGTTTGGGCTTTGCTGTGAAGGTCAAACAGTGGAATCGTGAACCAAGCGGTCTGGTAAAGACATGTAGAGTACTGGTGGCAATATTGACAGTAATAATACCTATTCAAAGCAATAATCATCAAATATTAATGTATACAATAAATCAAATATCTAGCAAGCACATTTGTTGTCAACAACCAGTTATGCTCCTCTACGACGAAACAACATAGAAATATTGAAATAGTTGATGTGGAGTTTCTTAATTTAGTTTAAGATACTATCGCAGGCACGATCCTGATAGATGCATATATAATTCAAATCTAGGTAGAGGGGTTGTATAATGGTTTGTCTCTTTGCCAAATCAAGTGGTACTAGTGGTGGATCCCTATGTGACCTGCATCCAAATGTTTAAAAATAATAGGTGAAGTTAAATGAAAATTTCTTGATCAACGTAAAATTTAATCGTAGAATTGAGATTCACCTTGTGGGAGTGTGTAGTTTAGTCCCACATCGGTTAGCGTGAGGCTGTGTGGTGTGTGATGGCCTATAAATATGAAGTGTACCTCTTCATTCTTCTTCGAGAAATTCTGGATACACATGTCCTATTGGGGTCTTCTCCTGTGGTTTTCTGCCCGTCTGTGAGTGGGGTTTCCACGTAAAACCCAAGTGTTCTTATTCTTTTATGCTTTGATATTATCGTTTCCGCATTGTTTAGTTTATTTTAACTTGTTATTAGAGCAAGTCATTCTTGGGTTTATTTCTCTCTTAGATTATCATTATTTTGTTAGATTCTCCTTTTGATCATCTGGAGGAGATCGACACATGGTGGAACTCGGTAAGGAGGTGGTGCTCTACTGCTGGAGATCAAAGAGGGCAGAGACACTAAGGATCGCAGTGGCTGTGATGCACAGAAGACGATGACTCGTCAAGAAGGTGATGGCGGTGCTAGGCAACACCACTAGGGCTCGCACGAGGTCAAGGCAAGGAGACCTCATCGTGGATCTGTGTTGATGCCACAATCGTGATCTTACGCGAGTCTGAAGGTCTTGCGTTGATTGAGATCGCCATGCAGGAAGCGGTGCGTGATGGGAATTGTTGGTCGATCTGGCATTATTGCTAGGACTCGCGTGAGATGAAGATGAAGCAGGCTAGGTGGCGGCGTTAGGGTTCAAGTAGATCCTAGCAACATCGCTCAAGATTAAGATGAGGCGGTGCTTGGAGGAGCTTCATAAGGATGAGGAAGATCTCGCATGATCTGTCGCTAATGGAGGTGATGCATGAGGCATCGGTCTCGCGTAAGACGAGATCGAGTCGGTGGAGATCTCTACGGAGATTTTGCACGAGATCACGGTGTGGGGCAGCGAGGATCACGTCAACGCAGCGGCAGTGACTTGGTGTGTTGATGGCTACAGAGATCCTCTAGGTTGTCGAAGGACGTGTCGATGGCGTGGTGCGGCGATGTGTCAGGGAGAAGTGGCGCGTCGGAGAGTGGTTGCGACACTCTGGTGCGGAGGAGGGGGAGCTCGATGCCCCCTTTTCTTGGTAAAACCCTAAGGTTGGGGAGCTTTTTGAAAAAAAATGAGGGGGAGGAAAGGAAGAGTAAAAAAAGAGAAAAAAAGGAGCAAAAAAACAAAAAAGAAAGAAAACAAAGAGTAAAAAAGGGGAAATAAAAAAATTAAAAAAAAAGAATTCAAGAGAAGAGGGGGAGAAACTCCTCTATATATGTGTATTTCTTTGTTTTTTTAATTTCTTCTCCCATACGAGTGTAGGAGAAAGGGGGTGTGTCAGCCTATTATAGTCATCCTCTAAGTGGGTGTCCTTTGTTCGAGATCACCATGCAGGGATTCACAACTCTGGGAGGTCCAGAGTTTCGAGGTCTTTAGAAGGGAGATCCAATTTCGAGGTCCTCAGAGGAAGGGCTCATTTCAGATTCTGCGTGGGAGATCCAGTTTTGTTGACTCCAGGAGGGTATCCACCTTTCGAGGCATTCAGAGGAATGCCTGCTACATGGATACTGAATGGGGAGCCACCAGCACGTGTTGAGGTCAATAGAGGAGAGGTTATTTGTTAACTACAGCATCCAGTAGCTTTAGTCCTCCCTAATGTGTCGACATCAGCATACCCGTCTGTAAATGAGGACCGGCCAAGAGTGTATGTTCCATTGTGTAGAGTGGGATTTGAGTGTTGTACAAGCTGAGCATTGCTTTCTCCAGCATGAGGGGGAGTGTTGGAGTGTGTGTAGTTTACTCCTGCGTCGGTTAGCATGGGATTGTGTGGTGTGCCGTGGCATATAAATAGGTAGTATACCTTTTCATTCTTTGCGAAATTGTAGATACACGTGCCCTATCGGGGCCTTCTCCCATGGTTTTTTCGCCACTTTTCGTGAGTTGGGTTTCCCCGTAAAACCCAAGTGTTCTTATTCTTTTTTGCTTTGATATTATCGCTTTTGCATTGTTTAGATTATTTTAACTCACCTCAATCTAGGGAAAGTGTGAGATTGTCAGGAATGAGCAAACCATGGTTAATCCCATAAGTTTATCTACACCACATGATCTGCTGGACAAGCCATTTACCACCAACGCGCAAGTCGCCTGTTAGAAGTGGCACTAATTCACCAGTACCACAATTAATTAGTGTATCCTTTTCATTAGTTATTGCCTTTGGATTGATGTTACCACTACATCTTTCAGGTGGGGAGATGTGAGCCATGACAGAGTGGAGTGGGGGGGGGGTGATTTCCTCCTGTTGCTCTTGTGATCTTATTTACGACAAGTGTTGCGAGAGGGGTCACTTTGCTTGGTATTGTGAAGATATTGTCGTGTGTCTTCTTTGTAGAGGATGTAGGCATTATAGTAGTACGTGTACGATGAGGTCACCACCAAAGAGGTAGCATGTACTCGATGGGCTTCCACGACCACCTTTTGATCCTCCTTTGGATCTGGATGCATCGTGGTTTCTAATGCTAGAGCAAATCGACTCCTTATTGCGGTTCTCTTTCGTTGGTCTTGTGTAGGTTTCAGAGGTTTGTTGCTTGTTATATTTGACTGGCTTAGCGTTTCTGGAGATGCCTTTACTGGTAGAGAAGAAGGTGATTGTGTTTGGGGTGTTGGAGTCTGATGTTGCGAGTTTGAAGTTTAAGGAGTCGCGTTTAGGGAATGTTTGCATCCGGTGGAGACAATGTTACAAAAATCGGCAGTCGGTATTCAATCGGTGAGGTCCCCAAATATGGAGTATACGGTATGTAGATGATTAATCGAGGATTAATCGGTTTAATATTTTTAAGTATTTAAAAATTTGAATATAATTATATATACTATTGTACATATTATATGTACGTAGATACAAATTGAAAATATGTACATGTGTGTTAGTATTGTATTTTTGACATGCATATTCTCTCAAGGAGACTTGACAGGCAATAGGGAGGGTCGTGGTAATGGAGGGCTGAGGAGAATCAAAGAGATGGGTGCATGTTTAGTGTTTGATTGAGTTTTGAATGTAAGGGGAGGGGGATGGAGAAGTCTGGGATTCTTTTTTTCTTCAATGATTAATCAATCGATTAATCGAATAATTGATTGATTAATCGGTCCACTCAGTTATAGGCTTGAATATTGAAATGTGGTTTGGTACGGTCCATCGGCTGCATAGATGGATTTTTGCAACGTTGGGTGGAGGTTCTTGGGGTTATGTGAGGGTGCAATTGGTGAAAGGGTGCCCTTATGACCTTATTTTAAGATATGTATCCTTGGTGTTCGTCTCAATTAAAAACGTTTGAGGTGGTTAAGGTGATCTATGCTTTGTTTGCTTGGGTTAGAAGATGCAAAGGTATTGGCCTTGTGGAAGGTGATGCATTGTGAATTGGGGTTGAAGGTGAATTGCTCATGGATCAAGCGGTTTTGAAGAGGATTATTGTACGTCACGGAGGCTGTTCTTGAGTTATTTCCTTTGATGTGATTGCTGTTGAAGGTTTCAGGTGTCTCTCCTACACGACTGTGGTGGTTGTTGGCAGGTCGGAGGTTCCTGCTTCGGTGAAGGGAATAGTCGAGGCTGTTTGGTGCCATGTGGAGAAGCACAAAGATTGGGGTCAAAATTTGAATCAATGCCAACTGGTGTGCCAGATCTGGCTCTTAATTTTGTTGCTGGGAGTTTTCCAAACTTGGAAAACTGTTTTGTGCAAGATCCTTTTTTGGTGGGTGCTGACTCAAATAGAAATTGCAATGCCAGTGCAATGCACAAGGGAATTAATTTGTGTGCTTAATAAGTAGCTGTCGAATCCTCAAATGGATCCCAGCGTGGTGAGTCGAAATATCATTTTTTTTCCTTATGGTGTTCGGCAGGACTTGGTTTTCTAGTTTCTAGTTTAACTCTTGGTTTGGATTTTCTTTGTGTGTAGGTGAATGGTAGAGCTTTGTTCTTGTGGTCCATTTTCGGGGGGGTTGATCTGCATCCTGACCAATGCTTTTTGCCTGATCTAACTAGAGTTAGTTAGTTGTGGGAGAGGTGTGAATTCAACACAATAGTAGCAGTCATTGGCATCTGATGTTGCCTATGGTGTTGTGGGTAGTGCGGCATCACCCATTGGCCTACTGTTTGTCGCAGCAAGCTCTCATTGGAGGTCTGAGGGTGGTGAGGAGTAGGGCAGGAATGGAAAATACATTCTCAGGCGCTCTTCCTCAGTTTGTAGGCACTCTTATTATAAGAGAGTTGATCTGAAAAAAGAAGATTGTGAATGAATAAATGTCTACAGGTGGAAAGTTTTCAAAGGAGGTTGATCTTCGGGTTGCTAAACTTCTTAATGTTAAGAAGGTCAAGAATGGCTGGAGATGCATGGCTTCCTATGGTTAGATTTTTGTCGTCAAATGTTCGCAGCCTTCATAATGAAATGCTGAGGTCTATTTTGAGGAGGTATCTTATGAAGTGGAGGGTGGACTATATTCTGCTACAAGAGACACTTTGTGAGTTGTTGAGTATGGAGTTGAAACGGAGCCTCTATGGGGATTGAACAAATCATTTGTTGGTGAAGGCAATGGGAAAATCAGAAGGTATTTTGATAATGTGGAATGGTGATTGGTTAGAGTATCTTCTTTAGTGGCCTCACGTGCCATTGTAGGTTCTTTTGCGGGGAAGTCGGATGGTTTGTTTTTATGTATTTCTTGTGTGTGTGGTGCTTTTGGACCACAGATGTTGGATGAGATTGTTCATGTGTGAAATGTGGTAGACGGCAAACCATTGTTGATAGGTGGTGCTTTCAATGCTACATAATATTTTGAGGATAGATCGGGTAAGAGGTGCGGTAGATCATTGGTAGATTGTCGAAGGTTAGTTGATGATCTAGAGCTACTAGACTCGACTATATTCGAAGCATAATACACTTGGTGGAATGGTGTAGGTGCAACATCAAAAATTGATAGATTTGTTTGTAATGTGGCTTGGTTGAGGTTTTACAAGGGTCTGAGAGATAGACCCTTCTCTGATCACACTCCTTTTTTGTGGTGCAGGAACAAAGGTTTGTTGTATTCGACTTTCTTCAAGTTTCAGAAGCCTTGGCTGAAGTAACTGGGCTTCTGAGATTTCGTTTGTTAAAAGTGGTTTGAGATCCCTACTTCTACATTAGCTTCACTTACATTGGCATCTGGGATTCGGGGTATCCGAGCTACCTTAATTTAGTATGGGAGGGAACTTGTGGCTTATCAAGGGAAACAAAGAGTGTATGCTTTACAGGCTATTAGTGCTCTTAAGAAGGAGAAGGTTGGGCGTTATTTGTTAAGGATCATTGGGAGTGTTGTAGATTGCAAATGATGGCCATTTTTGGTCTTTCACTAGAAGACAACTTGGTGGTGTTTGGCATTTAGGGTGTTTGGATATGCCTATCTTATGAGATGAGATGAAGAGGGATCTACTCAAGGATGTCTCATAGGAAGAGGTTTTGGTTGCTCTGCGTGGCTTGAAGGCGGAGGATCATTAGGTCCAAATGGGTTACATGTCTTCTTTTATATGGAGTTGTGGGAGATTCTTGAGCTTGACTTCATGGCTTTGATTGGGTTGTTTTTTTTATGGGAATAGAGGTTTTGACAGGCTGAACGGATTCTACTAGTTCCTTTTGTTGATGCGGCAGGGTGCAGCATCAATCGATGAGTATAGATCCATTGGTTTGTTCAATGTTACATATCTTATGGTTGTTAAGTTGTTGGAAAATGGATTACGTGTGGTGTTGCCTGACATTATTATGTTCAGTTCACTTTTGTTAGTGGTGGGACTTTGCAGGAGCGCTTTATTTTGGCTGATGAGGTGTTCTCTTCATTGAGGTGGGTGGCCACTTTCATGTGGAAGGTGGATTTTTCAAAGGCGTACGACTTGGTTGCCTAGGCGTACCTTTGGGAAATCCTTAGGGGGAGAGGTTTCCCTGTGGTGTGGGTGCAGTTGATGAAGAGGTGGATTACTACCTCCTCCTCGATGCTAGTGAATGGTCGGTCAGATGGCTCCCAGATATAATCATAGCGAGGAGTTTGTCAAGGCTCTATTGGCTCTTCTTTTCAATGTTGTGGTTAATACTTTGGCAAGTTTGGCTTTTAAGGCTTGTAGATGTTGTCTACTTATTGGATTCATGTTCCATGAGAATTGTTTCCCTCTTACACCTCTTTTGTAGTATGCGGATGTCAGTACTTTTCTTGTTGAAGGTGGATTCACAGGGGCTGAACATCTGTCTTCGTTGGTGAGGATTGTTGCAGAGATTTCTGGGCTAAAAATTTATGGTATGAAGTCCTCTTCTGTGGCTTTCAATGTGGTTGGTATAGTTGTGGAGGATAGTGCCAGGACCTTGGATTCGTGGGTTTTGGATCTGCCAATTGGGTATTTGGCCCTTCCATTAAGTGGGAAACTACATTTTTCCTCGGATTGGAATAACCTTTTGGAGCACATATCTACTAGGTTATCATCTTGGAGTGGAAAGCTCTTATTGAGAGGGGGGTGTCTTGTGCTCCTTAAATTAGTATTGTCATCTATTTTGATTTTCTATTTTTTGATTGTCGGGTCAACAAAAAATGTAATAAAGGAGTTGGAGATTATTTGGAAGTGGTTTTTCTGGAAGGGCCCAAATTCCAAAGGAAGGCTTTTGCTGTTGGTGTTGTGGAAGGAGCTGTGTCGACCTCAGAAGGAGGGAGGATTGGGCATACGAGATCTTGAGGTTTTTAATAAGGCGCTTTTGCTTAAATGGGTTTTTAAGTTCTCTGGTGTGAATTCAATGTGGGTCAGATTGATTGAGGCCTCCCATGGTTCGTTTATGTACATGCAAGAGAGGGATATCATGGGGCATGGTGATTCTGCTCTTTGGAGGTCTCTTATGTTGGTTATGGGGGCTTTTCCTCTGAATTTGCTCCAATGCTGAAATGGCCTTGTTTTCAGCCTTTTTCCAGGGTTTTATTAGCTGGCCAACAGTAAGGATTTGGCTGTGGAGAATGCCTGGGATAGTCAGGCCAATTCTTGGCATTTGCTTCTACCTCCTGGTCTTTCGGTGGAGCTGTTTGTTGAATTTCGGAACTTGTTGATGCTGATGTCAGACTTGCAGCTTGTCTCCAATGGGTCGGATAGGTTGGTTTGGAGAGATGGATCTTTTTAGTCAGCAGACCGTATAGAAAAATTGATTTTACAGCACTGCAGCATGTGTTATTAGTTTTGATTGTGCTATGTTGTGGAGGTTGAAGGTGCCTTTGAAGGTCAAGCTGTTTATCTGGCTTCTTTGGAGGAGTAAGATTGTGATGAAGATTTTTAGGAATAAATGGTCAGACGATCCACAGGCTAGTTGCCCAATATGCTATGATTCAGAGGAGGATTTGTCACATTTGTTCCTGACGAGCTCCTTTGTAAGAGAGGTGTGGCAGTACTTCGGTCTGCAGACAGTGGATGTCTCTTAAATTGATCATTTTTGGTCTTCGTTTAGAAGATGCGAGGACATCGATACGTCTAGGTGGTATTTCATGGTGAGTGTTGTTGGGTGGATAATGTTTTGAGGGAGGCCTCTTGTCTAGCTGAGTTTTGGCTCACTCATCTGTAAGTCCGTTCCATTTTTTTAATATTATTTTTTAGATGATTACCGTCCGGTAATCATCCTTTTTTTTCTCCCAAAGTAGAAATCCTTTATTGCATTTGTCCATACATCACTTATCACAGCTTGAGAATAGATTCTTGGGATAGATGTGGTTGACAAATTTAGAGAAAATTCTCCGAAAGAGCAAAGATGCTGGATGATTATATTGAATATGCAATCTCCCTTGGCTAAGGGCAAGGAGAAGTTACAAGTTCACTGGGAAATCATCTGGAACATTACCTTGACCACCACTATCACCATAGTCAACTTTGTCACCTGTCGTTGGGGTGGTAGCAGTCTTTGGTGGATCTCCATTTGAGAAAATAACTGGTGTTGTGTTGTGTCTGTGGGGGGCGAGGAGGATCCTGAAATGAAACAAGCTCATAGTTGTCTAGATACACATTTGAACCCGCTATATAAAAGTATGGTATTGACCTAAAAATGGGACATCCACATTGACTCAGCGTATAAGCAAGCTACTCGTCAGGTACAAGCATAGTCTCTGGAGTAGTGGCATCAACGGTCTGTCACTGGGCAACAACCGTGATGGAGTTCTCTTATGATTATCGTACTACTTATCCTCAAGATGGTCCAACTTCCTTCAGTAAGTGAAGTCCTGAGGAACTACGTCCTACACCACAAGCACACCTTTGGTGGTTCCCATTGGTGGATGTCCTTATCCACAAGAAATTGCTAGCATTGAAGATGTATGTGTTGGTAGTGAGATCAGCTAACTCAACCTATTGTAAGCCGCCTCTAGTGTTAGGACTAAGATCACTAAGAAACTTGGCAACTTTCAGCTTCCCTATCTAATTTTTCATTTTCCTGCAACATATTGCCTGACAAGCATTTAGCTAGTCGAACAACACCTTCACTGTTATTAAAGTAATTTTTTTGATAAGAATAATAAGGAAAATTTTGTTCTAATTATGATAGAGAAAATCTCCTACTAAAAACAAATAATTCTGTTGATATTTTGTTTCTGGAATTACATGTGCTTTAATTTGTCCTATATCTCCTTGGCGATAACATAGCAACTCATCTCACATACAAGCCAAGGAACCCCACCATTTAGGAACCATGTGCAAGCAATACTATTGTTTCTTTTTGTAGGAAAATAAAGATGGGCCACGTCCCACGTATGGACAGTCCACACGTGAACTATTCTCCCATGCCCAAGTAGAGCTTCCACACTCTACATTCTTGTCAACCTTGACACTTTTCTATTGATGATATTTGCTGTCTATATCCTTTTCTATTGATTTTAACCACGTGGCATGTCTGCATCAGGTTAGCGATCTCCTAAGTGGTGCTGACCCTAGGGAATTTTGGTAGGATGTCTTTGGGTCAAAGTTTTCTATTTTAAGTATTTAAGGATGTCAAGTAATTAATTTGTTATGATCTTTACTATTTTTGAGATATTTGATTGGTGTGTTTTCCTTATTTGGAGATTCGGATTATCTCTTTTTATAAAGAGAGACATGTAATCTTTTCCTTGGGTTGAATGCAACAATTATTCCAACATCTCTCTCAACTCCCCTCCTCTCTCACCGCTGACTCTCTCTCTTATTGTTCACGCACCCAACAGTCCACACGTTGGTTGTTCACGCGTGTATGAACACGCTAAGGAAACTACATGTCGCGTCGGCTTTCACTCCCTTAGATTTGCTTTAAATTTAATGTCCATTAGTCATATAATTATGGCATTAAATCGTCAGACTATATTTCATGGCTAGTTTTTCTTCTTGCAAGATCTCCAGACGAAGCAGATTGGTGGAGGTCTTGAGTTAAATGGTCTCTACTACCTTGATTTACCACCTACACATTCCACTGCTGCTGTTGCGTTGGGCACTATTGCCTTAGAGTGGCATCTTCGCATGGCAGTCAAGTGTTACAGTCCTGTGTTTTTAGTTTCCTGATTTATAGTTTCTTGATTCTTTTTCTTGGGATGGTTGTTAACTTGGATAGTATCATAGGCCATTATTTCCTATTGAGGCTATAAGAATTGAGTCGTCTTTTTCTCTTGTCCATGCTGAATTAAGGGGACCATGTTGGGTTCATTGTGTTAGGGGTTTTAGATATTTTCTGATTTTGGTTAATGATTGTACTTGTTTGTCTTAGGTTTATATGATAAAAGAAAAGTAAAAACTCCTAAATTGATAAAAAATTTTGTTAGTGAGATACAGATGTTATTCGCATGTTCACGATTGATAATTGGCTAGGATTTGTGAATAGTATTTTGTCATAGTTTTCTCTTCTTTAGGCATTATTCACCAGACCTCTTGCGTTCAGGCTTCCCAATAGAATGGGTTGGGTAAGCGTAAGTTGAGACATTTATTTGATGTGTTACAGACTATTATGTTTTAGATGCATGTGCCTTCCTAGTTTTGAGCTACTGCATTTCTTATTAATAGGGTGTTCTCGTCTGTCTTATGTGGTCAGACGCCCTATCTTGTCTTGTTTCTAGGCTGAGAGGCCTTTGCTCTTCCTCCTATGGTCTTTGGGTGTGTGCGTTTTGTCCACTTATTCAAGGTCGACAAGACATCGCGCTAGTTCATCAAGTGTATTTCCTTGGGGTATTCAGAAAGGATGTCATTGTTATGATCCTACGTGTCGCAAATTTTATGTTAGTGCTGATCTTACATTCTTTTAGGAGATTCCCTACTACTGTGGGAAAGGGGATGCCACTTCTCTTCTGTCACATGATATCCATCTTCCTATACCATTTACAACACCTCCAGAACCCTTTATGCCATCCTATCCACGAAATATTGATCATCCACCACCTTATACCTTTAATCTAACTGAGTTTTATTCGCAGACACTCCGTTGTAGAGTCACCACTATTCCTACAGATGATCACTTATCCATCATTCTTGCTTGGACTCCTATTGATACTCTGGATTCAATTGGAGGTTAGGTAACCTGTTTTACTCAGGTGATAGATTTGCACCTTTCCATTACTTAGCGGAAGTAAGAGGTCATGTGCCTGCTATTTTGTTTCAAATTATGTCTCTTGAACATTTACCAGGGAGATCGTTATCACCTACAATTGACTGTCACCAAATTCCACACACTTCTATCTCGGGAGACCTGGGAGTTGGTTGATCTACCCCCAAAGAGCGATTGTTGTGGGGTGTAGATGGGTGTGTACCCTTAAGTGTCTCCCGGATGGTCTACTGAGTGCTAAAAGGCACTACTTGTGGCCAAAAGCTATAGTCAGACCTTTGGCATTAGCTACTTTGGGACATTCTCTTAGTGACCCGGTTGAATTTTATTAGAATTCTTCTCTTTGTTGCAGGCAATTAGGAGTGGCATGTCTATCAGCTTGATGTAAAGAATACCTTCTTGTGTGGTGACCTGGATGAAGAGGTGTAGATGTAACAACCTCCTGGGTTTGTGAGTCAGGGGGAGTGTTAGAAGGTTTTGCAGGTTGAAGGCAATCTATAGGTTGAAGCAAAGCCTGCAAGTGTGGTTTGAGAGGTTTAGTAAAGCTGTTATGGAGTATAGCTTTTCTAGATCATTGTCTAATCACTTAGTTTTCACTTCTCATGGGATAACGGGTTCAGTTATTCTCATTGTATATGTGATTTACATACTTCTTAGAGGGAGCGACACCATTGACTTTGAATTTGCCAAGAAGTTTTTGCACTCTTAGTTTGTTACTATGAAGAATAAATGTTCCACGTGGTAGTCTAGGAAACACCCAAAGGGGGCATGGCCTATGGGATTTTTGGTATGTCTTGTGGTCCAAGTTTGGTAGTCCTTAGTTTGGTAGATTTGGCTTTTAGAAAGTTTGTTTTGGAGGATTTATTCTTTCTAAAAATAAGGGATATGATTTGATTATGATTTAGTTTGTTTCTTGTTTTATTGGATTGTGATACGTTATCTTTCTATTAAAGAGAACCTTTGTAATTCTTCTATTCCTGAGTTACTGAAACAATTCTTCCTATATATACAACTCCGTTTCTCTCCATCTCTGCTTCAAGACCGCTAGCTACCATCTCTGTCTCCTCGTTCACGCGTGCAACCATCATCGGTAGGACCTTGCTGCCGCCATGTTTTCCCTCGTGGGAGAGCCTCCACGCTCTTGTATTGCGCAAATCGTCACAGTTACCAAGGACCTAGGACTGATTAGTTATTTTTTGGGGATCAAAGTGCATCATATTGATGGGAGCATTTTCTATCTCAGAGGAAATATGTACTAGATATTCTATGAGAGGTCGGTATGATAGGATGGAAGCTTGTGGGTATTGCTCTAGATTCTTTTGTTCCTCTGGCTGATGTAGATAGCCCGCGTATGGAAGATGTGACTCGATATTGTGCCATGGTTGGCAAGCTTCTCTGTTTGATAATGAGCTGGCTAGACATTTCCTCTGCTGTGGGATGCATGAGTCAATACATGCAGGCATTTAAAGAGGTGCACTGGTTAGGAGTCTGTCAGGTGTTGAGGTATTTGGAGAAGGCTCCTGGGATACACTTATTCTTCTAGAAGCATGGTCACCTTGAGGTGTGGGGCTACTCTGATGCTGATTATGTTGGGGCTCATGATGATCGGGGATCTACTGCAGGATTCTGCACTTACGTTGGTGGCAATCTGGTTACATGGGGGAGTAAAATATTGAATATCATTTCCAAATCTAGTGTAGAATCCAAATACAGAGCTATGGCACATACCACATGCGACCTTCGCTTGGCCCGATCTACTCTGCATGATTTTGGTACACCAATGTTAGGTGTTATTCTTATGTTTTGTGACAATAAGGTTGTTACATTTATTGCCAATAATCTAACCTTCCATGAGTAGACGAAGCATATTGTGGTGGATTGCCACTTCATTAGAGAAGTTGTGCGAATTGGGAAAATATCTACTGATGATCAAGTTGGTAATATCTTTACTAAGGCAATCCCCAGGAAGCGCCTTGATTACCTATGCTCCAAGCTGCGCATTTCTGATGTTTATGCTTCAGTTTGAAGGGGAGTGTTGAGTTTTATGGGCTACTTTTTTGATCTTTTTGTTACCTCTTATATTGTACCGGGGTATGTAGTGTTATTTTCCGGTGGTGCCTCTCTATATAGAGGCACTTATGGTTTGATGAATAATACAGTTCGCTCATTTGACCCAACACCCCATTAATCGAGGTTTGTGGGAAGGTTATGTGAGTGTCCAAAAAGTAGAAAAATAAATAACAATAGAGAAATAAATTTCAAGTGAAAACTCCTTAACAGTCCATTTAGATTTTTTTTTTAATGTTTAAGTTTGCAAAATGCTTATCTTGAAAGATTTATGTACACCTGTAATCTGTCCTTGATAATTGCATTTGTTGCTCATAATTTTAGTCTGGACTTCTTTTTCCATCATATTCAATCCTCATCTTGTAATATTTATGCACACCAGTAATTTGTCCTTGATAATTGCATTTTATGCTCATAAGTTTAGTCAGATTGATCTGCACTTCCTTTTCTGTCATCTTCATTGCTGGGGGAATTGCCGTTGCATCAAACAATTTGTGAAATTGATGTCAGGAAAATGTTGTAAGCCGTGTCATTAACAGAATTAAGTCTTTCTTTCTTCCGTGTCTATATTGTCTATGGTAGCCACATTCTTCTATGCTGGAGCTAGCTAATTAACTTACAGGAACAACATCCTCACACGTCTAATTTGTGAATGGTAGCTGAGATTTCGGTTTTATATGCAATTCCTTCAGATTCCACCCACCACTAAAGAGAAAGAAGCTGCAAAATTTGCTCAACTCTGGAATGAAATAATTACAAGCTTCCGGGCTGAAGATCTTATCAGCAATAGGTACTTCAAGACAAGGCTTAGATTTCTGGATACCCTGGGAACGTTGTTTTTGCTGCATGCCTATGCTTTTGCCTAGAGTATTACAGAATTCTTGCTTCTCCAGGGAAATGCATTTGTTGCTGGTTCCTTACTCAGCTGATCGTGATTTGGACCTTATCCAGTGGCCTCCATTCCTTCTAGCTAGCAAGGTTTCATACACTTCCCTCCTCCCCCTCCTGAAATATCACTAATACAAATCTCTGACTTGGTTTGTCTCTTAAGATTCCAATTGCATTGGACATGGCTAAAGGTAGCAATGGAAGAGACAATGAGCTAAACAAACGGCTGGAAAGTGATGTTTATATGCGTAGTGCAGTTCGTGAGTGCTATGCATCCTTCAAAAACATTATCAAATCCCTAGTTGAAGGTTCACGAGAAAGGGAGTGAGTTCTAATGTTTGCTTTTGTTTATATATTGCTCTCCGTGCCTGTTGTGCTGTAATTTTTCAGGTTCTATATTCAAGCATTACTTAAACTGTAATCTAAGCTTTATTTAGCCCCTAAATTTCATGATGCACTATTATATATCCATGGGAAATGCATTATTGGGCATCCATAGTTTCTGGATTGTTTTGAGTTTTACTCTTATATAACGAAATACTTGAAAGGGTTAAGTTTTTTTATATTAATCAACATAGTGAAGGTTATGTCAGGATATCTTCATTATCCTTAACCTCTTCTTGATTTAAATCTATGGAGCATAATGCAACTCAAATCTAAGATGTTTTTCTCTGCTTTCAATTTTGCAATGTACTTTATAGCAGTCTTCGCTGGTTCCTTGTCAGATTTCTCTAATTATGCAGCCTCATTCTCATTATCAGCTTAAGCACAACCCATTTGTAGGGTATGTGACATGTATATGGCACTGTGACTGCCAGATGGACTTGTTTCTCAGGACTTTTTTGTGACTCAAGGAGTACCTGATTGATGTGTCAATTAAGTTATATCGGTCCGTACCTGATTCCAAAGTTATATCCCAAGAAATAACGTTGCTAATCTTCGTTCTCAAGTTTCCAAAGAGGGTAATTGATGTTTTCAACTTTTCAAAAAAAACAAAAAGTAGAAAAATGATTTTTTTTTTTTTAAGAAAAAAAGAGGAAGATTACCTAAGAAAGGTAATCATTCAGAGATTGTTTTAATTATAAAAAATAGATGGACTTACATGTTTTGTAGCAAAAAAATAGAAAAAGATTTTGCCTCTCTTACAATATTTTCCACCCAACTACGCTCATTTCTGAAAATCTTGCCACTCCTCTGGAGCACAGCGAAAGCCTGATACCAGCCAGCAATATCAAGATCAATGCAATCTCTAAAAGTTGTCCAGAAATGGTCAAAATCAGATATATCAACAGTTGGAATGTTGACCTGATCGCACACGTCCTTGGAGAGGGCACAGGCAAAGAATAAATGCTGTAAATCATCCTCAGTTTTGTGGCATAAGGGGCACAAAATATCTTAAACAGTAGAGCATCTTGATCTAAAAACCTTTCTCGGCAGACACTTTCTTCAAAAAAACCATAAGAAGATTTTGACTTTTAGGGGAGTCTTGCACATCCAAATAAGTCTTGAATCACCATCCACCACATCAAGTTGATTGACTTCAGAAGTGATGATTTTTTAGGCCTTTTTCACTGTAAAAGTACCATGTTTCCACTGAAAATGATCTCTTGCATTAGCAGATGGATTAAAATCTGTTAGATATTGCATGAGTTGCTGAAATTCAGCAAGAGTTGCTACAGATAAACCAACAGGCAGGCTGAAATTCTAGGGATTAGTTTCTTCGTCCCACATTTTGTTAACGTGAACTTCTTTTGATGCAACATGCTGAAAGTCTCTACAAAGCATTCGAAAAGGTGCCTATTTCGGTCCAATTATCAAGCCAGAATCTGAAATGGATTCCATTTCCTAAAACAGGAAGAGTTGGTTGATAAATTCTCTCAATATAGGATGGATTGACTGCCAGAAAGCTGACTCTCCCCTCAGGCATGCTTCCACTCTTTGACTCAAGTCCTTGCAGTCACCATACGAATCTTTCAAAATGGTAGAGATCAGTGAATTATCCTCAGAAAGCAGTCTAACCACTCATTTTAGCAGGAGCGCTTTATTGAAAGGAACAAGCTGTCGAACACCTAGGCCTCCTTTTTTTCGGCTTACAAATTTCATTCCATGACACCAATTGAGCAAACCTTCGAATATGGTCCGGTCCCTTTGAAAGAAACCTCTTTCTAATCATATCAATCTAACTCATGACCTTCTTAGTAGGCATAAAAGTACAAAGGAAGAAAACCGGTATAGAGGACAAGGCTGATTTAAGTAGGATCAGCCTTCCCCCTCCGGATAATAATCTTCCACTCCAAGAGGAAAGCCTACAAGTACAATGCTGAATCAAGAATTTCCAATCTGGTGTCTCTAGTTTTATGCCTTTCAATACTAGACCAGGATATTTAATAGGTAAATGTGCCACCGGAGTGTCTAGAATCTTGGAAATAAGATCCTCTTCCGAACTCCGCATAGAAAAAGAAGTCAAAGTTGACTTGCTTCTGTTTTTCTTCAAACCCAAAATCTCCGCAAAGATCCACAGTAAGGAAAAGACATGAGTAGCTGGACTTCTATCCCCTTCAATGAAGAAGGTTGTGTCATTTGCATATTGCAGAATAGGAGTAAGTAACCTGCCATCATTACTAGCAGTAAAGCCTGAAAATAAGTTCCCATTACACACCCTAACTGCCATCCCATATCAACTCCTAAATTAAAAAAAAATGTTCTAAACCCAGTACGAAGTGCACTGGCAGGCCTTAGTTGTGATCCTTCAGTGTCGCACTGTTATAGTTACAGATCTGGTCCTGTTGTGTTATTTAAGGAGCTTGAGCCATCGTGCATACTGAGAGTGAGTGAGAAAATTGAGAAGTTGCCTCACTACTCGCTTACTTTCGGCTGGGAAATTTTATTTTTTGAAAAACGTAGGAAGGATCTTTACTGGAGATCAGAAGATATCCAAATCATTCATCAAAAGCACATGGCCAAAAATTTCAAGTTCTGGGACCAAAATGAGAAGACTGTGAGAGATTCTCTTACAACATTTTCAAAATGCACCCCTTCCAAAAAGACCATAGACAGCAGACATGGAGACTTGAATAGCAGGATCAGCCAAGCTCCTCTCCGCCAGGAAAATAAGAAGTTATCAAGAGACTTATCACCAATGGTTGGAAGATGCAAATCGTTGAAATCCTCTTTTGCAAATCCATAATATAATAACAAATGCGCAACATTCTCTCGTTCATCATGACAAAGATGGCATGAATTCAGAGTTTCTGGCTACCATCTGCTAACAACATCAAGGGTTGGCAGGTCCTTTCTCCTCAGTAGTCACAAGAAAATTTTGATCTTCAAAGGCACCATCAAGTTCCAAATGATATTACAATCAAGCTACAGGTGTACATCTTACCCAGCTACCACACCTCTCAAAAACCTATAACCTTTCTTAACAAAAAAAGTGCCATGTGCCGAGTGCAAATGATCACAAGAGCCCTCTTTCAACCAAAAATGGTGTAACAAATACAGCATCTCCTGCAACTCAGTAACTCTAGCATCGGAAAGGGAGCCCACAAAACTTGACAACTATGATCTAGATCCTCGAACCATGTGGTCATACCATGCTTAGGAGACCAAGTGATTCTTCTTAGGAGAAAGTGGGTAAAGCGTCGGAAAATTAGAACCAAGAGTTCCCACTCCCATCCAATCATCGTTTTGGAATTTAAAAGTGGATCAATCACCTAAGACAAGGTCAAAGTACTTTTCCACTCGAGTAACAATAGTGCATAGCCCTATCCAAAAAGGAGAAGCACTATTTGGAATTCTCGTTCTATCCCATAAGTTGAGAGAAAAATTGTTAGCGTCAGAAAACAACCTTTGCATTGAGGATTGCTCATTCTAAAGCAATTTGACTAGCCACTTCGGAAACATCTTATCTCCAAAGTCCATTACATGTAAGATTCCCAAACCACTCTACTTGATAGGCTGACAGATGTCCTCCCATTTCATAGGTTTGCAAAAATCTTCGTTCATTGGGTAGACCTTTCCAAAAGAATGTACGCCTAATGGCATCAATCTTCTTGACCACCTCTTTAGGTGGTTTGAAAATGGACAAAAAATGGGAATTGCTAAAAGAACAGACCTCAATAACACTAGATGCCCTTCCCTGTACGAGAGTTGACTTCTCTATCCAGGCAATCTCTTCTCCATTCTATCCATAAGTGGTAACCTATCCCCAAAAGTGAGTTACATCCCCTTCAATGGTAGGCCTAACTATGTAAAAGGAAGTAAGGAAGTTGCAGTTTGTAGAGCAATGGATACAATACCACTCTTAGCGTCAGACATATTCAAAGCCACTCAAGTCAACTTACCATGATTTACAGTGAGATTGGAAATAACATCGATAATTCGGACCAAAGAGCTAAGATTTCTAGGTTTTTGCTCCCTTCGCTTGATGAAGAAAAGCGAATCATCAACGTTTGGTAAGATTTGGGTAAGTAAAGGCCTTTATCAAACCCCTAATACATGTTTTGAAAGCCATTAGAGCCAAAGTATCCATCACAATGTTAAACAGCAAAGATGCAAGTGGGTATCCTTACCTAACATCGCTTTCCAGTTGAATCCAATTGCCTGCAGGTCTTCCATTGACTAGTACTACAAAAGAAGTTGTAGTAATACATCTTTTCATCTAAGTGGCTTATAAATCTAGAAATCGTCTTATCCTAAGAGCTTGCCATAGGTAGGACCATGAAATGAAATCGTGGGCCTTCGAAAAATTGACCTTCTAAAGGAAGTGTTTGATTTCTCTCCGCCACATGGCTACCATTGCTTTTGCCACGATAAAAGATTTTTGTAAAGATCTACCTTGCAAAAAAGCCAATCGAATTTCACTAATCAAAAGGGGGGCAACATCTCGAAGCCTGTTTGCTAACACCTTAGCCACAATAAGATATACTGCATTCGATAAACGACAGGTCTATAACCATGTACAATTTCAGCAATAGACTTCTTGGGGAGGAGCAACAGGTAGGACATGTTTTTCCTCACAAAATGAAAATTTCCAGCACAAAATTCAAATGCCCCACCTCAAAGGACTTTTTTAACATGATCCCAAAATGCTTGAAAGAAAAGCATGGGTAGTCCATCTAGCCCTGCCACATCCTTTGCTTTTAGACCTTTAACTACGACATGAAGTTCAAATTCAAAAATTTGTTCCACCAACTTCATTGACATATCAATTAAAACCAGAATGTCTGCATCGAACCATTGCAAAAGGCCCGAATACCTGCATCATGGGAAATTGCAAAATGTTTAGTGCTTTTGCAATCTGCATTCGCCCTGTAATGATATGCCCATCTACTTAAAAAGAGTTGATGAGATTTATCTTCTTTGTGAACTTGTGGCCATGTGAAAGGATTTGGTATTTCCATCGCCCTCCTTCAACCACAACTATTTGGATTGATGTTGCCAATCCAACCATCTCTTCAATTCTTCCTACTAAACCACCCTCGTTAGTCTATTGCTTTCTTCTTTTTAGGGAGATGTAAGGTTTCTCATATCCTTTGTCCTTTTCAGACTTGCGACCTCCTATAAATCATTCACTCTCATTTTCTCTCGTCTTTCACGAAGCTCCTTCTTGAAAGAAATTGGCTTGGCCCGTAGATGTATTTTATTTGCTAGCATTCACGTAGGGTGAGATCAAGGGAGGAGCCTCAAGTCATTTCTCCATGACCATGTCCCTATCAAATTTAAAATAAGGTGAAACCCGAGCCCCTTCGTTCGAAGACCAAAGAACTTAGGTATGTTCTAAAAAAGGCCTAAGCTTGGCCACTACTTCTACCAATTGAAATAACTTTGCCATCCCAACCAAACACCTGAACTGGTCAATCTTGAACTTCACACCTCCCGTGGACCACTAAATGTAAGATGTTCCAAAGAAAGGCATATCATATAACTCCAAGTCGGTAGCCAAGACTGCAATAGGCTCTATAGATTTGTCTATGTTCTTTTGGCTTATCTGTAATGTGTAACATACCATTGAAATCTCCCTCCACCAGCCAAGGACATCCATTCGCCTACTGGACACCTTGATGTAGCTCTCCTCAAAGTTCAGACCTTAAACCACTACCACATGGCCCATATATGTTTGTGAAAAAAGAGCTTTCCCATCACAATCATGCTAAAAACACCGGTTCAAGTCCAGCACCCCCCAAGGTGAGATTCCAAGTTGAGAATTCCCCCCTTCCACACCATCACTAAACCACTTGATTAACCACTAGAGTTGACTTCAATGAATGAATCAAAAGGCTTGCCTTCTAAGTTGCACTTCACTGTCCTGTCCAAACTCTTCAAATTTGTCTCCTTAATCATCAAAAGATCAGCACCCCATTCAACTGCATATCGTTGAAGTGCTTCCCTTCACGTGGAGTCTCGCAACCCAAACATTCCACAAAAGGACCTTGATCATTGAAAAATCAAAGATCGACCCACTCCTTTAGCATTTCTACGTCTTCTAGCCTTAATGATGCGGGCAACATCGTGGTCAATATCCATCTGCTAGCCAGCACTAGCCCTTCTCCCGTTAACAAAAGAGCTTTTCCTCTTGTAAACAAGCTTAGTCGTGAAGGGATAAAAGGCTTCCAGTGGAATCCAGATGTAAAGGACCTTCAGCAACACGAAGAATAGGACCTGCTAGAGCCAACCCCATGTTGTTGTCATTGCCTAGTCTTCATTGACATAGTCACACCATCAAGCGGTCCATCACCCAAGCCTACAAGGGAAGCATCTATAAACTTCATGCCTCAAGCGTCTTCAAGACTTGAGTTCGTCTTCACTACACGCTTGATTGAGAAAATGTCGGGAGGGGGAGTAGCATCGGAATCCAACAAGGCTTCTCTCTCAAGCTCGCATTGTGCCTGAACGTAGGAGAGGTACAGCATCAGCCTCATCACCCTTATTAGGTCTAAAGTGATTACCAGTTGCTTCCTCCTTTGTCAAATGCTAAGAAGCAGCATTTAGGTGCACAGTATCCAAGTCCTTATTGGGTTTGTATCCGAGGTCACGCCCAAGTTCAGAAGCCACATCAATGATCCTTGTAAAGGGATATATCGATAAAATATATAAGTTTCTCCCAGCTGTAATATAAACCTTGTATATGAATGTTAGAGTGGATTTGTATAACCTTTGGTACTATATATTGTACACCCCCTCATTTTCTTGTTATTTAGTGGAGAAAACCCTATCTATCATGGTGTTCTAGGGAGGAGACTTTATTCTGATTTTTCCTTCAAGGTTTTCGACGTTAAATCTTATGTTTCTTCATGGATTTGTGGTTATTTTATTCCTCATAATATCAAAGGCTTCGATTGTGAGGGCATCTCTTGTTGAGTAGATCTTCTAGGTGATTCATTAGTTAGTGCATGTGAAACTTCACGGTGTGTCGAAACTCCTCGGTGTTGGGTGTATCCCAAAATTTCCGTGCACTCTTTTGGAAGTCTTTGCTTGAAGGTGTTGAGTTATTTATTTATTTTATTTGAGTGCTTGTAATTATTTCTCCTAACTTGGTATCAAAGCAAACCAGTGCCTTGAGTACTTGATGAAATAAGCTCGTCACGCCTTCCACCGATCTGCCTTCTCTTCTCCCGTAAGCAGCACTCCGGCTGTAGCACCAACAACTCCATAGCTGGTGGCTGCCTTGGGTCCCAGTGCTACGTCGCTGGGGTTGGATTGAACTCTAGCAGTGCTGTCGCTTTTTGTTGGGGGGTCCCAGCATTGTTGCCTATTGCTCGGGAGTCCTAGTGTGGTTGCTGTTGGTCCTCCACAGTTTGTGTGTGGGTCTACTAGGTAGCTGTTGCCTTGGTAATGACGTTTCTACGTCCCCCTCCCTCTCAGTTTCATTGTTTGTAAGCTTCTAGGAGGGAGATGTTGCTTTGTTAAAGGCAGATCTTGTCTCTAATAGGCACATTTACGCCTTGGTTGGTCTAAAATTTACTGTTTCAAACCTTAGATCTTATGTTTGGTTTATTTGAAGTTTTAATTGCTTCCTGTTGGTCTTGGGTTCTGGGTGACTTTGGACTCGAATGTGGAGTTAGGGTTGTACAAGAGCCCATTTTTTGGCCCCACGATTAAATTGGATGGGATCAATTATCCTCAATGGTCGGAGGCATTTCTTATGATGGTAAGTGGTCATGGAAAGGAGCACATCCTGCACCACTTAGAGCCTACACAGAAGACATGAATCAATGCCACTTCGGATAGGGATAACTCAATGGTAAGTGCTTGGTTGATGAATTGTGTTATACCCAAGATACGAGATAAGATTGTGTACTACAGCACTGTGGAGGAAAGAACTCTGTGCATGTTTTCCAAACATAGCATGAGCTATTCCAATTGTGTTAGGCGAGGCATTTCTTGGCACGATATTATTCTACCATGGAGGGTCTCCTAGAGAGACATAATGCCTACAGGCCCATTTGTGCTGTGCTTCTCAATGAGTGTTCAAGAGAGACTTGGTTGCTTCTCTCTTCCTATTAGGTTTTGGACCTGAGTTTATAGTTGCTTGAGACCTAATCTTGACCCTGTTAGAGCTTTCTTCACTTGAGAAGAAATACAATAGATTGAGCAGGATTGTAGTACAGTTTCTGTCATTGAGACCATGGGTCAGACCTTTACTCTTGCTGCAACCCTTGGAAATAGTAGAGGTGCTTCCTCTACACGTGGTCATTGATCTGGGGGTGTGGTCGTATCCATGGTTCGAAATGCCAATTTCGATGTCGTGCTAATGAAATCCTAAGTGTGTATTTCGTGGGCATGTCGAGGGCTCGCCGTGGAAATGCCCATTTTTTGATGGCCATGCTGAGGGCACGCCGTGGAAATGACGAGGGCATGCGACAACATGCTGACAAAAAATCACATAAATAGTCAAAATGGTATTAATTTCAAAAAATGCTAATTGTGTAAAATAAAAGTATTTCATCGTGACCGCCCAAGGTTTCAACGACTTAAAAAAGCTTATATCGGAGCCCAAAAATTGTGTGTGTCTGTCTGCCGAGCCAAGACCCAGCTTCCTGCCTTCCCAATTTCAAATCTTCCTACCGAACTGCATCCCAACTCATTGTAATCTATCGGCATATCGCTCGTATGGATGCATGCCCACATTTTGACATTATTTCCATATCGGCAAGCCCATTTTTCAAAAATACCCTTATCGGTGGCTTGCCGACAGCATGTCGTCGGCATTTGAATCACTGGTCGTATCCAATGTACCTACTGTGGACGTTTTGGACATTTGGAGGTCGCCTGTTGGACCAAGCATAGTCGACCTACAGTGGCTAATTATGTTGTTGAGCCTACAGAGGCTTCTTCTGAGTCAGTCCCTCCAGTTGCATTTGATGATCTTCTACAATGATTTCCCCACCTTTCCCAGTCATGCACACCTTCGTCTAGGAGTGCAGCCCTTGCCTCCTAAGGTATCGAGCTAGTTATTCTTTTCTGTTATAATAGGATGGGGCTTATTTCCTTCCCTCAGATCAATACCTCTAAGACGTATTGTACAGGTGGCAGATAGGAGACATTCCTATGTTGCAGGCTGTGGCGAAATCCCTCTCACATTGCGATTTTCTAATGTGCTTTTTGTTCCATATTTTCCTATGAGCTTATGATGTCTCTGCCGTATTATAAAGGAACTAAACTACAAAGCTATTTTTTTTGTCGAGTCTTTTCTTGCACGAGAAGTTGACGGGGAGAACGATTGGTGGATGTGAAGGAGGGGTATACCGCATGAGCCAGACTACTATTGCTACAGCTGTGGGTCATGGGGAGGTTGCCTTTGCCACTGGTCTCCTTTCTAGTGGCACCTCCACCTTGGCTGTCTCTCCTTGGATAGGCCCAAGCATATTATGCCCTATATTTCTCCTAGGACCATCATCACCTGCGATGCTTATCAAATTGCCAAACATCATCATTCCAGTTTCCTGTCATCTCAGAGTCGTAGGTTTACTTCTTTATTCCAACTTATCCATATAGATGTATGGGGGCATGGTCGAATTCCAGACCGACTAGGTTGCCTTTTTAGTCATTATGGATAATTTTTCTCAGGTGTCATGGGTATTTCTATTAAAAAATAAGTCTGATGTTGGTTCTGTTATTGAGAATTTTGTGATAGAAATAATGACCCAGTTTTCTATTATTATCAAAGTAGCTCGTTTTGATAATGCTTTGAAATTGTGTACACATCGTTTACATTCTTTTTATAAATATCATGTGCCTTCGCTTTATTGGGGTGATGTGGTTTTGACGCCATGTGTTTTGATCATTGGAATTCTAAACTCTGCTATTCATGAGCAAATTTTGTGGAATATATTGTATCTTGATAAGGAGTTATTTCTTGTTACTCCCAGGGCCTTTACTTATGATTTTGCTCCTGGATAGGGTAAACTGGCACCCAGGGCGATGACATGTATTTTCCTGGGGTATTCTTGGATGCAGAGGGGGTATCGATGTTTCGATCCCTTATCAGCTCATCATTTTGTATATGTAGATGGTACTTTTCATGAGTCCATTTCTTTTTTTTCTACCATTAGGCGTGATTTCCACTGATACCAATATTGCCTTTTTGCCTGGTCCTCATGTACCTTTTGAGGAAATTACTCGTACTGGGCTACGTTCTACCAGCATTAGTATTACTACTATGCCTAAATGATATAATGACCCTATTAATTATAAGCGAGCTCATACTACGCTGCAGATGAACCCCCCCGCCCCCCCAAACCGCCTTCCTTCTCCCCAAAGCAGGTGAGCATGTAGATTTTAGACATTGATGGTACTTTGCTTAGTGGTAATGCAACAAGGAATGCTTCTTCAGGGAGTGATCGGGTGGATATGCTAATGTCGAGAGACCCAATTGTTTCGATTGCCATTTGGAAGGCACCCTATACTTGTAGTAGGTATCACATGGCAAGCAGAGTGGTCATTGACAGTGTTGGGAAGGCATTTGGGAGCTTCTATCGTGCACTTGATGAGTCATGTGTTCACACTCAAATACAACCTTGATAGGTCAATTGCTAGATATAAGGTAATTTCACTGCAAAAGGCTTAACATACATTTATGATAGTTTCTCCCCGATTGTATGCCTGTCCATTATTCGTATGGTGATTTCAAGCACACTATAGAAAGATTGGTAGCTTCACCAGTTGGACTTTAAGAGTGCCTTTCTATATCGTAATCGGCTACGAGGTTGAGGGAAAGTGAGTATGTCGTCTACATAAACCCATTTATGTCCTAAAGTAGAGTCTGAAAGTTTGGTTTCAAAAGCTTTGTCCGGTGGTGGAGTCAGTTGGTTTTCTGAGGTCGTCTTCTGCTCATTCCTTGTTTGTCAGGAAGATAGGGAAAGGAGTGGTGGCACTCTTGGTATATGTTGATGATCTCATGGCACAACTATGTGGCAGGTATGCAGAGATAGTAGATAATAGACGGTATATACACCTTGTGGGAAGTTGAGCTAGTTCATGGAGAAGCCTACTAGGCAGTATTAGGACACAACTATAATGGTGCTCAGGTACCTTAAGAGGGCACCAAGATAGGGTCTTCGTTTTACCAAAGGAACTTCTATGATAGTGGTTGAATACTCGGATGCAGATTATGCTGGCTGTCATAATCATAGGAAGTCTACCACTGGCTTCTGTACTTATATTGCGGGGAACTTAGTGACTTGGAAAAGTAGAAATCAAACAATTATATCTAAGTCCAGTGCAGAGTCTGAGTATAGGGTTATGGCTCAGATATCTGCAGAGTTGATATGGGTAAAGTCCCTTTTAACAAATCTGCATGTTGAGATTAATGGGCCCATAGAGTTACGATTGGTTGATTGGGCTGTCATCTATTTTGCTGAAAATCCCATGTTTTGTGAGTACACTAAACATGTTGAGGTGGACTTTCACTAAGGATTTAATCCAGAAAGGATTCATCTTCACTGCACTAGTCGCCTTAAATGATCAGACGGCTAATATCTTCTGTAAGCCTTTGACATGCTCCTCCATTGATGTCTGTACTACCAAGCCAAGCATGATCGACATCTTTGCTCCAGCTTGATGGGGAGTGTTGAGTTATTTATTTCTTGTATTTTATTGCTTCTATCATTTTATTTTCTTATGGGGTTACGATGTAATTTGTTACCACCTCTCTATATATTGAGAGTAGGATTTAAGAATAAAGTGATTTAATCATTTTTCCCATCTGAAGGAGATCGTTAGAGGGCATAGGCAATCAAGAAACGGGGTGCTTTATTATCCTTACTCGGAGGAAGATTGTGGTGGAGCGGTTAAAGATCCAGAAAAGAGGAGCATGGGGCTCCCGCTATAGATGTGACGGATCAATGAACCAGCCACCACCCTTGCCAACAAGTTTTGCCTAATTGGTTGGAGAAGATGCCAACTGATCAGATTGTGGAATGTGGTCATTTAGGTGGATCTTTTGGTTCTAGACAACCGGTTGGTGGGTTCCTAACTGGTTCTCAACTAGGTAGGATGGTAAGTGGTTCTCTTTCTTGCAACGTTTTGCGATTCTCTTCTATTCTTTTTTCATGGTAATTGCTAGTTTTGATGATAAAAATGTTGGAGTGGCCAACGGCTTAAGGAGGATCCAAATTACCTCTATTAGACTGACGAAAGTGAACTATTTGTGATGGGTTGTGGCTATGGTGTTAGCCTTTACAACTAGAGATCAGATCAGCTTTGTTTGTGGAACCATTGTTATGCAAGACAACGACAAGTCACCTCACAAGTGTTGTTGAGAAGATTGCCAAGTGAGAGCTTGGATTGTGAATTTTGTGGTGTTAGATATACAACCCGTCATTCTTCGGGTTTGTTGAGTTGTGCATACCTTACATTCAATCTAGTGATCAAGTGGCTGAAATCTTCACTAAAGGACTTGCTGTGATGAAATTTGAAGAAAGCTTTAGGGAGTTGGGCATGTATGATATCTATGTTCAACCTTAGGGGGAGTGTTGAGTTGTAATATAAATGTGTATATGGATCTTGGGGTAGATTTATATAACCCCGGGTACTATATATTGTAGACCCCCTCCTTTTGTTGCTCTTTAGTAGAGAAAATCCTAGCCATCATGGGGTGTTAGAGAGGAAACTCGACCATGTCTTTTCCCTTCAGTGTTTTTGACATTAATCTTTTGTTTCTCCTTGGATTGTGTTGTGATTTTTTTATTCCATGAGAAGGATACCCTCATATCGGCCTATAGTCATGTCTAATCTCAGAGATCTTCCTTGAGATGCCTAATTTCAGTTCCTTAGTTTGGGGATGGTTAACTACTGGTGTTCAAGCTTCTATTTATTGCCCTTGGGATTTTTTTGCTTTGTTTGTGCATGTGTAGGGAGGGGGATGTGCCTGGGTGATGGGGTTATCTAGAAATGGCTTTGCCAATCTTTAACATCAAGTTTCAAAAAGGGGTAATCGATGTTCTCAACTTTTCAAATAACAACAATAATAATAAGAATAGTAATAATATTAATAACATGCGATTGTTGTTTTTAATCCTGTAGAAAGTGCATCGCATGCCCTTAACCGTTATCCTTCAGTTTCCCACTGTTTAAATGAGTATAGTAACAGATCTGGTCCTGTTCTCATATTTGGGGAACTTGAGCCATCTTGCATACTGAGGGATCCGACAAGTTGCCTAACTAATCACTTATTTTCAACTGGAAACTTTGGATGGATGTCAGGATATTGTCCTATGGTCATCTCAAATCTCCAAGAAAGTCTTCCCTGGGATGCCTAATTTCAGTTAGTTTGTGGATGCTGAGCTACTGGTGTTCAACCTTCTACGATGTACCCCTTGGAAATTGTTTTTCTTTTTTCGTTTATGTGTGTGTGTGTTGGGTGGGGGATGTAGATGGGTGATGGGATTGAAATTGGAGAAAGTATATGCCGAGAAGTGACATTGCTAATCTTCAATCTCATGTTTCCAAAAGGGATAATGACTCTCTCAGCTTATTAGAAAAAAAAGGAAAAAGAAATTAATAATCAGTGTTCTCAATCTTGTACAAATTGCACCCCAAGCCCTTAACCATTACCCTTCTGTGTCAAACTGTTTAAATGAGTATAGTGACAGGTTTGGTCTTCTTGTTGTATTTAAGGAACTTGGACCATCTTGCTTACTGAGAACCAAGAAGTCACCTCACTAATAACTGTTTTCAGCTGGGAAAATTTCGAAGGATATCATGATATTGGCCTACAGCCATCTGAAATCTCCACGAAGTCTTCCTTGAGATGCCTAATTTCAGTTGCTTATTTTGGGGATGGTGAGCTACTGGTGTTCAGTCTTCAAGGATGAGCTACTGGCAATTTTATTTTTTTGGTGATTGTGTGTTGGGAGGCTGATGTTGTGGTTGGTGATGGGGTTGAAATTGGAGAAAGTAAAGTTGAAGAAACTGAAAGATCAGCCTATACCTCTTTATATAGGGAAATGTGAAGGAAAAATAAAACAGAGTCCAAGAATAAAGATAAATAACAAAGTTGTCTTGAACATAACACTCCCCCTCAAGTTGGAGCATATATATCAATCATGCTTAGTTTGCTCCTACACTTCTCAAACATAGGACGAGATAGTAGCTTAGTAAACATATCTACAGTCCGTTCTGATGGAGATAGGCAAGCAGTATGAAGTAGATCCTGCTGAATTAGTCTCCTCGTATTGTGACAATCCACCCACTTTCACATGTTTTGTGCTTTCATGGAACATGGGATTGCTGGCAATATAAGTTGTGGCTCTGTTGTCACAATACATCTCCATAGGCTTTTCAAAAATAACATGAAGGTCTCGCAACAAAGACTGTATCCATATCATCTTAGCTATTGTGTGTGCCATGGCGTGGTATTCAGATTTATCTCTCGAGCGTGACACTACACTTTCCTTCTTGCTCTTCCAAGTCACCAAATTCACTGCTACAAAGGTACAAAAACTTACAGTAGATCTTTTATCTCCAACATCACGTGCGTAATCTGCATCTATAAAAGCAATGACAGACATAGGAGATTTCTTTTGAAACAAAAGACCTCGACCTGGACATTCTTTTGCATCTCAACACTTGCATCCATGCTTGCAAATGATCATCTATAGGTTTGTCTAAAAATTGACTCAGCTTACCCACTACAAGACTAATATCTGGCCTAGTAATGGTTAAATACAATAACTTCCCCACCAGCTGTCTGTAAGCCTTCTTATCCATCAACCTTGTTGAGTCATCAAACAGATGAACCTTTGGATCCATAGAGATATTAGCACCCTTAGACCCAAGCATGCTTGCCTCTTGAAGAATGTCTAAAGCATATTTCCTCTGTGACATAAAAATACCCTACTTAGTCGTAGCTATCTTAATACCAATGAAATACTTGAGCTTCCCAAAGTCCTTGATAACAAGTTGCTGTGCTAAATACTCCTTCACCTTAGAAATACTAGTTAGGTCATCTCATACGAGTATAAGATCATCAACATACACAAGTAGAGCCACAACACTACCACTGGTTTTCCTCACAAACACACAATGATTAGACGAAGACCTCTGCAACCCAACAACTGCCAATGCCGCTAACAGACGCTGAAACTAAGCTTGGGGGCTCTACTTAAGGTCATAAATGGCCTTTTGTAGCCTATGAACACACTCCCTTGAGCCTCAAAATCAGGAAGTTGCTGCATGTATATTTTTTCCTGAAGGCCATCATAGAGAAAGGCATTCTTGACATCTAGTTGATGTAATAGCCATCCATAATGTGCTGCAACAAAAATAAGAATATGGATAGTGGAAAGACGTGCCAGAGGAGAAAAAGTGTCAAAGAAATTCACCTTATAAGTCTGGGTAAATCCTTTTGTCACAAGACGAGACTTATACAGAAAAATAGGCTCATTAGAGTTGTATTTCTTGGCAAAAACCCATCTAGCACCAACCAAATGTGCACCTGCATGTAATGAGGTAAGCTCCTAGGTTCCCCTGTCTCATAGTGTCGACATCTCCTCCATGGCCAACCTCCAATGCAGATTTAGAAGAGCTTGCTGATATGAAGTAGGTATTTCAAAGCTAGAGACAATAGCTATGAATGCATGAAACTCAGCACTCAGAGAATCAATAGAGACAACACCCCTAGGCACACGATACTGGGCGTACAAACAAGGAGCCTTCCGAATAGCAATAAGTATATTATCATCTGTACTCATGGAGATTGAACTTGGAGAAGCAACAATATAAGAACCACTATCATTAGCCTCAACACATGCCTGAGCAGGGGAGGACGGTGGTGGCTCAGTAGGGGAACTAAGGAAGGGGGGTGTAGCTTCTCTTTATAACTGACAGATAGCTAATAGGGGAGTACTCTAAAAGTGCTCGCAGATGGCTCTAAAGAAGTAGAAGAACTACTTCCATGAGAAAAATCCTCCAAAAGACAAACCATGAGGATCCTTGGCGTTAGCAAGACATCAAACCAAGGCTACAAATCTTCGAGAAATCAAGGTGGCAATGCTGACCCTCCCCCTATGTCGCCCAACAGGGAGAGGCAACGAGAACAGGGAACCCCCTGCTCCTAATTACGACGACGTTGTTGGTGGTGGTCAGCGGTGCTTGTTGCTAGCGGCGATACCGTCGCTGTTGGTTGTCGCCGCTAGCGACGGTAGGGTTAGGCTTTTGTTGGGTGGTGTCTTCAACTTAGCCCAGATATCAAGTTAAAGAAAATGAAAGATCTTATTTTACTATACCAACCCCATACCTCTTTATATAAGAAGAGGTGAGGGAAAAATAAAGCAAGAGTCCAACAATAAAGATAAATAACAAAATAACCCTCAACATAACGTAATAAGTAATAATCAAGGGTTACATCTAGCCTTTACATATATGAATTGATCTGCATATAAGAAATATACTTTTTATCTTAAGGATGAATTTTATAAAATATTTTGTACATATGGGTACAAGAATAAATACATATTATGCAGAGATGGCATACACACATACATATTATGTGTTATCAAATTAGGTTTCTTCAAATGAAATCCATGAAAGTGCGGATTCAATTTGTTATGAGATTCAGATCCTGTTCCTTTTAAATTGGGTCAAACTTTTCTGAGTTGAACCCAAATTGAATTGAAATGATTGATTTGACTACTCCAAAATTGGCACCTTGGGTGCTCTCTTTGGAAGCTTTCTAAACAAAGGGAATGGTCTTAACAAGCATATGCCACCTCCAATGTAAACGATGCATGGCTATCTAGCCACACGGTTTTTGCTTGAAGGATTTCTTTGTTTAGGACTAGGACTAATCAGCAATAGTTGACCTCCTTGAACTCAACAGTTACGACTTCTTTCATTCACACTAAAAGAAAAGAGTAATTTAAATAGAAGTCCCTCAACTTGCATCTAGGTTTCAATGTGGTCCTTGGTCAATGTCTTCCATAATCGTTATGTTCAATGCAATCCTCGCTTTCACTATTCAGTCTAAGGTACTTATCATTTGCTAAATGTTGTGCCCCTTCAGTGCATTATTATTACTTTCTATTTTCCATGTGTTGAGCTTAGGGATGCATTTGTTATTTTACATTATTTTTTGGATGACAGTGTAATTTTCCCAAACCTCTCTATTATAAAAGATTGGCCAGGGTTTCTTTTCAATGATGTTGCATGTTTTACTCTTTACATGGGATCGAAGTAGCGATCCTAGGTCGATACTCCGATATCCACCACTTAGCCAGCCAAAAGATGATCGAATCACCAATAAAAACGGTGATTCAATGAAGGAGACACACGATCGCTGTAGTAGCAACAACAACATGGGAGAAGCATCTCGCAAAGCCATCGCTGGTAGACTGAGCGTCGCTGCTGGTGATCTATTGGCAGCTAGCAAGCTGACAGGTGGTCATGGCTTCCAGTTCTTGGTGTTGTGATCTGCGTGATGAGACTTGTCTAACGCTTAGTGCATGTGGTGATGAGTCCTCTCACCCTGGTTGATAAAACTTCGTTTCTCAAGCATGATGAGCCTTCTCTCATGCAAATAAGTTGTGATGGGGACACTTAGAGGGGTTGCTTTAGATCTACAGGGCTGTATGTATGTAGCTCAAGGAGACTAAAAGAAGATGGGGGCCAGAGTCATGTGGATAGTTGATTCTAGTGCCTCTATACATCTTACAAGAGATGTAGAGCGGTTAGTAAATTCCACAAATCCACGTAAGATTAGAGATGTGAGAGAGGCCAATGGGGCCACATCACTAATTACGGTAGCTGGAAGGGAGTGTGCATCCTCGAAAATTGTGATTGAAGAGGTTCATTATGCTCCTGAGTTTCCAGTGAACTTGTCCGTGAGGCACGTTTGCAAGGACCTCGGATGTCATATGTTGCTCACTTTTACTTTCAGGACTACCAAACAAGAGATATTATAGGCGGGGGTATAGAGCGAGATGGTCTCTATTACCTTGACACGCCTATACTGTTTGCTGGAGCTGTTTTCGTAGCTACTGACCCTTGCTATGGTAAAAGAGACTTGGACACACATTGTTTAAGAAGATGCGGCAAATGTATCTAGATTTACCAGGCTCCTTGTCTTTGCAGTGCGATGATTGTCAGCTTGGGAACCATGACGAGTACGTTTTCACAGAGAGATGTTGGGGTAAGTGTTGATCCTTTTTCCCTTGTGCACTATGATGTTTGAGGGCCATCCAGAGTTCCTACTCCAAGAGGACATTAGTATTATGCAGTCTTTGTAGATGATCATAGTCGTCTTACTTGGGTCTTCCTAATGAAGGCACGTTTAGAGATTTCTCATATTATACAGCAGTTTCTTTCAACAGTTCAGACCCAATATGCCACCATCGTCAGAGTTTTCTGCAGTGGCAATGCATTAGAGTTTATGCAACGAGACTTACAGTAGATTTTCTCTTCCAGTGGCATTATTCATTAGATGTCTTGTGCTCACATATCCCAGCAGAATGGTGTGGCTGAGCAGAAGCTTTGACATCTTCTTGATATTAGTTGGACCTTGATAATTCACATAAAGGTCCCTAAGCTGTTCTAGGGAGATTCTATACTCATTGCTGCTTACTTGATTAATCGGGTACCTTCGTATGTGCTTTGAGAATAGATTCGGTATCAGGTGATTCATCCATATTGTACTAGGTCCTTTGCTCTTCCATTGGGGATTTCTGGGCGTACTTGCTTTGTACAGGTGTGTGGCAATCGAGACAAGTTTTCCCCTTAGGTTGTCAAATGTGTTTTTCTTGGTTATTCCAAAACATGGAAAGGGTATAGGTGTTATAACTCAATTCACAGGTGTTATATTGTTGCAATACTTTCTATACTTCTCAAAAGAAGGAACCTCTATATAGGCCGCCTTGGAGGAGACACATGTTTACCATCAGTGACCACAGACTTCACCTGATACTGTGCCTCATCCTATCATGTCAGATTTTAGTGGCTCAGATATTGAGGAGCAGTTAGTTCCGAGGAGGTCTTGCAGAGCATGTGCTCTTCACCCTCTATCTAAGTATACAGGAGTTGCCTATCTGGAGGATAGGGTTTGCCAATTTGCCTTAGCCGTTACCACAGCAATTATCTCCTTGGATTTTGTTCAGGCCTCTGAGGAGTCTAGGTGCCATGCAATAAGGGATGAAGAGATGCATGCTCTATAGTCTTAGAAGACATGGGATCTTATACCATGTCCTCCGTGTGCTATAGTTGTTAATTGCAGATGGGTTTATACAATCAAGTCTACAGCTGATGGGATTGTGGATAAATAAAAGGTCTGGCTTGTTGCCAAGGGCTTTACTCTGACATATGGGATAGACTATCTTGAGACTCTCTCTCTTGTGGCCCATATTACATCTGTCAGCATTATCATCTTTGTTGTTGTTGTTGTTGTTGTTGTTATTGTTAGGAGTTGGCCTTTATATCAGCTGGACATTCAAACCGCCTTCTTGTATGGTGACTTTTTTGAGGTGTACATGAGAGCCACTAGGGTACAGTAGTTAGGGGGAGTTTGTGTTGCCTGAGGAAGGCTATTTATGGGTTGAAGCGGAGTTCTCGTGCCTAGTTTGAGGGACTCAACTCAAAGATTAAGAAGATTGGGTTCCAATGCTGTAGTTCAGACCATTCTATCTTCACCAGGACGACTAGGTATGAAGATCATGATTGTGATTCTTGTTGTTTATATAGGTGATATGATTTATCTGTGATGATAAGCATGGAATTATCCAAACCAAGTCCTTTTTATTGTCCACATTTGTTACCAAGGACTAGGGTGATGTTAGATACTTTCTAGGGATCAAAATAATTCGGCAGGGATCGTGTCTTTCCTTATCACAGAGGCAGTATACCTTGCAGATCTTTTAGGGGGCTTGTTTGCTTGGGACCAAGCCCTCTGGTATACTCGTTGAGTAGCTTTCTACACATTCTCTTGGGAAGGATCCACTGTATGAAAATGTCTCCTGATATCGTAGTGCAATGGGGCATTTGCTTTACCTTACTATCACGAGGCTTGATATTGTTTTGTAGCGAGCAGAGTTAGCTAGCACATGCAAACTGTACAATACATTCATTGGCATGAGGTTTGCCTTATTCTTTGGTAGCTTATGGGGATGCCAGGTAGAGGATTCTACTACATAGATGGTGGCAGTCTGCACATTCTAGTTGATTCTGATGTAGACTATGTTGGGTCTGTAGATAATCGATGTTCTACTTTAGGCTTCCAGTTTTTCTTGGTGGGAACCTGATCTCTTGGAGGAGTAAGAAGCAAAGTGTTGTTTCTTGCTTGAGTGTAGAGGTTGAATGCCAACTAATGGCGCAAGCTACTTGTCAGATTTTGTAGATTGTCGCCTTTCTGGAAGATTTGGGCATTTAGGTCACTATGACGGTTCCACTTTGTGACAACAAGTCAACGACATATATTGCTTGAAATCCGATCTTTCATGAGAGGATCGGGCAAATTGTGGTAGATTGCTACTTTATTTGTGATGCAGTCCTTGCAGGGAAGATAAACACTATGTCTCCTCTATCCTTCAGCTAGCGGGTATATTTACTAGGGCTCTTAAGAAGGAACGTCTTGATTTTTTTTTGCAACAAGTCAAGTGCCGTTGATATCCACGCCCCAACCTGAGGGAGGGTGTTGAGCCTATGGATGTATTTGCTATTTTATATTGGTTTTGGATGACTGTAATCTTTCCAAACCTCTCTATTGTAAAAGAGAGGCTAGGGTTTCTTTTGAATGATGTTGCATCTTGTACTCTTCATACCATGTGTTGCTTCGTAGTTTTTATTTCTTTTGCAATAGTCATGAATTTTTTCCATTTTTTTCTTTTCCACCTTTCTATATATTGAGAGGTTGAGTTTCATTTGAATAGAAGAAACTTATTTCCATTGACTTTGTCTCGGAGCAACAGTCCTAGGCTAGTACTCTGATATCCCACCAAAAACCTAGCGTCGAACCTCCATCAAATCCCTTTCTTCCTCTGATCTCCTTCACCACTGGTGGTAGCCTACGCCGTCAATAAGACCCTCCTCTTGGAATCGGCACTCCTTGTTGAGCACCGCGATCTCCCTCCTAGTGTTGCCAGCAACCTCCTAGGCGTCGCTACCCCGCTCGTAGCACTACAAACAATCTACTGGTGAGCCTCATCACTGCCATCCTCTCTTTGTGGTGTTTGTTGGCTGCAGCGTCACCCTTTGGTGGCTGTGTGTTGATCGAGACATGGCTACATCATTGATTAGAATCATCCAATCAAATCACATCTAGTTTTTATCTGATATGGTGCTACTTACCTTATCAAAGCTTTCTTCACTTGAGGAAACGTACAGAAGATTGAACATAATTGCAATCATGTTGCCCTCTATCGAGTCTACAAGATAAGACTTCAGCCCTTGCTTTTACACCAGGGCGTGAGAGAGGGCCTCCAACCATACATGGTATAGGTAGAGCTCGTGCATTTACTGTGAGAAGGTGCCCTCACTGCACATATTGTGGGGCCTCCAGCTTGAGGGGGAGTGTTGAGCCTCTTCGATCTGTTATTATGAGTTTCCTATTTGTATGTTTTGTTTTGTTGTTTTTATTTCTTTTGTAGTAATGTAATTTTCTTATTTTTTCTTTTCCACCTCTCTATATATTGAGAGGTAGGGTTTCATTTGAAAACAAGAAACTTATTTCCTTTGACTCTAACTTTTTCAACCCAAATTTGGTTAATAACAACTTTAAAATGTGGTATATTATTTAAATCGATGTCAAATTTTAGTAAGTGACAACATCGAAGGGACTACATTGATACAATTAAGAAAATCAGGGACAATATTGATGTTTTTGCTTTTCGGGAACTATATAAAAATATGAGTATAAGTCTAGAGACTTTCATGTAAGTTACAGAAAAAGGACTTAGTCCGTTCACACACAAACCTGTTATCAGCCCAAATTCTTACAATAGAAGCCTCATTCACAAACTAGCGGGCTTACCCCTACCAGAGATATCTAGGCTTGGTATAATGGTAGATGCTCTAAGCCAAGTTAATATGGTTTCTTTTTCCTGCTTGCTATTAAGTTTTTCCATTTGGTTATGTAAATGATGAGTCACAGAAGGGTTTTTTTAGTAAATGCACGTAAGGAAACTCCTTTTTTTGCTTTTGCAAACGTTCTTTTCGGAAATGCATGTGATGAATCTCGTTCTGTCTTTTTGTCAACGCATTCCAATTTTTCCTCAAATTTGATTTTCCGTATTCTTCTTTATTTATGATTTATGGGGACAAAGATTCAAACTATCACTATATTCGTTTATTTTCCAACTTCTTCCAAGCATAGGAAAACCCCAAGGGTGTTTGATTCAGGCATGAAAGTTTGGATTTTTTTGCTTTCTTGGGAGAACCCAAGTAATCTTGTAGATCCATGAAGAATCCATTCTCAGAAATTGGGTTCCTATTTGGAAGATGCAGCAGCTCCAACTATGAGACATCCACCAATCACATGTGATGTGTGAGTATGGGAAGTTGTGTACCATAGTCAATAACTACGTATGGATAAGGGGGCTTGGGATACATATGGTGAGGTCCTACAATAGTTAAAGAGCTGATAATTGAGCATGCCTTTGACCTTGTTAGGATTTCACAATGGCCCTTAAAATCTAACTTGTGAAGGGACCCTTCTGAGCCTCTAAAGGCCATGACCATTCCCCCAGTTCATCCTATACTTATGACCAGCTATCAGGAAAAGAATGGCATATTCTTCCTTGCAGTGGATTCGTATAATTCATAAAAAAAGCTACCAACGTTGATATCTTTGTCAACCTAGGTAAAACAACCTCTCAGCCACAAAAACAAGTTGACTTGTTGGCTTGCAAAACTACTGCAAATGTTTTCATGTAGGAGTCCTTGATCTTTTGCCTTTCTGTCCCTTCATGGGCAAGGCAAAGCTGGAAAGTTTCACAATTGTGTGCATCATATATGGGCTGTCACAAGGGGCTCGGACTGGATTGAGCAAGGTTTCTTAGCAGTGCTCTCATTGGGGGATGCCACTGCATGCAGAACTAAGACACAGCTGCCAAAGGTGGAGTGGCCTATTTCAGCCATCAATGACAGCCTGCTGTTATCTTTTACAACTCTTTTAGTGCTCAGTTTCTTAAAATCACAAGCATGAGGATCTTGAGTAATGAATGGACAAAAAATGAAACCATTATTGGTTTCTAAACATGCACATATGCTCTTAAATGAATCTGAACCATGTTCAAGAAGATGCCCCCACCCCACGTCCCAACAAAGTATCCAGTAAGCTATGTCAATAGCTGTGTGAAAATGCCTATACGAATGCAATTAGTTATTGTGCAATAAGGATATAGAACTAAAGTAAGTGATGAAAAATAGGATCGAGGGGATTTCCTTTCTAGATACATAATTTTCTTGTTAACTACAGTTTCCTTTGATTTACATTTTTCTCACATTTGATTTTTAACTACGGTGTCCTTTTTTTAATGTTTGTTTTATCAGCATTATGAGAGCCATATTTGATGAAATAGAGAAGCACATACATGCTGGTACTTTGATAAGCGACTGTAATATGGGTGGGCTCCAGAGTCTCTATGATCTCTTCGTTAGGCTGATTAAATACTTAGTACGTAAATTCTACTGTTTCTATTTTTATGACACATGCAATACCCGTCTTTACACATGGGCTAAAAAGGTCTTTCTATACAGATGGAGAATAAACAGGAGGACAGAGATGATGTCATTATTCTTTTCCAGGATATGCTGGAGGTTGCAACGAAGGACATATTGGAAGAAAAAGTTTCTGGGTACGACCCATAACTCTTTGAATCCCTAGATAGCTAGAAATTTGTGTATTTCATGTGATGTTATATTGTCACCTGTCTATTTGCAGAATTCTAGATTCAACTCATGGTGGACCATATGGGAAAGACGAAGATATTACTCCTCTGAAGAAGCAGTATCAGATATTTGCTGCTTCTGGAGCAATCAAGTTCCCAATGCCGGAATCACCTGCTTGGAAAGAGAAGGTCAGATTTGGATGCAAATTGCTACTCGCAACTTCCCAGATGCCTGTTTTGAATTTTTTGTTCCTTTCATCCAGATAAAAAGACTTTATCTCCTATTGACTGTCAAAGAGTCTGCTTTGGATGTTCCCACAAATTTGGAAGCTCAAAGGCGCATTTCCTTTTTTAGTAACTCATTGTTTATGGAGATGCCACCTGCCCCAAAAGTACACAACATGCTCTCCTTTTCGTAAGTTTCTAAAACTTCTACTTCTGTGACTTGGTGCATTCTCTTCATTTGATGTGGTTGTTTTCTTCAATGGTATTATATATATTGTACCACATTAGCAAGTGTGTATTGTACATGGTTCTGGGTGGCTAATAATCACTAAATTACCTGTAGATGATTTATCATCATTGAAACTTTCCACCCCACTCGTTGCCGTATCTTAGAGGATCCAAAGCAGAGGAATTTAAGCTAACCTGATATTCCAAGCCTGACCTTTTATTGGGGATACTTTCACAAGCATGTGCTCTCCATCTTGGAACGAGAGGATCCTTCTCCGTCTTGTCACTGTGAATGTTTTCTCTGTCTTGAGTGGCTTTTAGCCTCCTTGGACTTCCACTGTAACTTGTCTTTTCTTCTACTTCCTACCCAGCAGAGTAGGGAGGTACACTTGCTTCCATATAACGCTTCAAAAGGTGTCGTGTCTACAGGTTGCCCTGGTAACAACTTGCAATATTGGCTTGTACATGTACCTGTATCTAGTTGTATGAAGCCCTAATACTACTTGAAGAAAGTCATGCAACACAAGGAGAAGATGAAATTTGACTATGCTTGAGATGCTTTAAACATTCAGATCAGTGGTTGTGGAAAAAAAAACCAAAAAAGAGATCCATTAATCAGATTTGGAAAGCTATCAAGAAACTTCAAGAATAGGTCATATTTTTGCCAAGCAAGATGGACCAATTTAGCCTCAACAAAGTTGGTCGTTGTCAATAATTTCTCCTACACCTCCAACAACTAAGGATATGATTAAATTTCCAACAATTAGTAATATTATTAGGCTTTAGATTTAAAGTAAAGATGTGGACTTATATGAGCCCATTGTACTCCTGCTTTGTTTTGCGAAGAATCAATGAAATATTCAGCTTGTATAGAAAATAAAATTCAATCACATAAAAACATTCACCACAATAGATAATCGATTTTTAGGCAAAAACCTAACGGTAAAAACTACCACCTAAGTCCTTGACTTAAGATTTTCCTTGATAGCCGAGCGATCAAATCCACTAGCGTGCTAATATAAACCGTGGATGGCACAACCTTAAAAACAACCCCTCTTCAATCCCTATAAAAGAGATGGAAATCCACAACCCGAATACTCCTACATGCTACAAAAAGAAAAAACAAAATCCTATAGAGTCCAAATATTAATTTAATATTGTTGGGATTTGGAAATTGATCACGTGGCATCTGCCACGTGGGAAGATCTATAGGTCCAACATGATAGGTGGTTTGGGTTGCCAAGAATCAAACTTGGGTGCACCAAAATTGGTGGTTTTCCTATTTTAGTAAAGTCAATTTAGGAATAAAAGTTGTGGGATTTGTTTTAGTTGAGAGATAAGATCTGTCCATATGAGAAAAGATCTTATATCTGGAAATAGAAATGTTGGTTTTGTAAAGAGATAAAATCTTTTTAAATGAGAAAACATTTTATCTCTTTAGGCAATTAGATTTTATATGTTCCCTATTTGTTGGAATATGTACTCTCTCTAAATAGAGAGCCTTCCCATATGTTTTTTTTAGCAATATAAATATTTCCAAACATAAATCAAGACTCCTCTACTTTCTCTCTTCCCTCTCTCACCGTGAATTAGCACGGCCCATCGACCTTCATCTTCAGTCGGTCAACAAGGAGCATCTGCTCCTTCTCGTCGCTACCTTCTTTCCAAACTCGTTGATCACCCATATCAGACGTCTGGTGGATCGTGTAGACAACTTAACACAGTAAACTCTTGTTGCTACGCGCAGTCTCTTTGCTATCCACGCACAGGAGCCTCAATGCTCCGCTTCCGCCACCTAAAATCTTTACGTGGTATTAGAGCCTATAATGTTGGCTCATGTGTGCGTAGAAGATCCAACTACTTGTTGGAGATTCTTGCATCTAAAGAAGTCCTCAATTCCAGCGACTTGCATGGAAAAGAAGACCAAGAGATGGCTGAATCTACCATGATCGTTGGAGATGCCACGCTCGACCCTAGAGAGAGCAAGGTTGTCTGCGGGACAACCATCAAATTGAGTGGTGTCGCCAACTACATCTTGTGGGCTCGTGCCTTCAAGATTTCCGTTGGTGGATAGGAGAAACACAGTATTCTCCTTGAGGAGGCATTGGATTTCAAGGATGACAAGAAAAAGCACGAGAAGGAGAATTATGTCATCATGAATTGGCTCATAAACTCGAAGGATCCGTCTAACGCCTCGAATATACTCTACAAAAAGAGCACTTTCCAGATATGGATGGCCATCGAGAAAGGATATGCTCGCACCTCGAGCAACATCTGCATCACCGAGCTTTACACCCGTATCTGGACAACCAATCAAGGAGATCTCTCCTTGACAAAGTACTAGGAGAAGGTGCAGGCACTATTCGAGGAGTTGAAGATCTACGAGCCTCTCTATTGCGACAAATAGGAGACATGGTGGTGTGACAATCCGTCAAGTTCTTGTCAGGACTAAATTCCTGCTATTAAGTCGCACGTGAGCAGATTCTTGCTTCAGAAGGGATGATATGGATCTAAAGACCATCCTCTGTCGTCTTCTCAAGATGGAGATTCCTGAGGGAGAAGAGCCAAAGAGCGAGAGCTTCACGTTGGTGTAAGGGCACCACGATCGTTAATTTTGATGATAACAAAACACTTATTTAAAATTTGCAATTTGAGTTTATGAGTTTCAGGATAATTGCAAATAGATACAAGTGTGAAAGAGCTCAAGCTCGCATCTATGAAGGTTTGGAGGAGCTTGGTGGAGGAGAAGGGGCTTTGCATGGAGCGTGTACCTGAAGAAGATGAAGAATAAGATAGAAGTTATTTCTGTTTCTTCTATGTATTTGTATTTTGGTCTTTACTTATTTCCTTAGATCATTTGTTGAAGAGCCTTAAAGTAACAAAGTATTAGTCCTAGGAACACTTACTGAATCCTAGGATACTTAGACTTCTCGTAATGAACTTAGAAAATTAAAATAGGCTTCAGATAGCCTGATCTGACGTCCAATTTGGACATCAGACGTCTGATCTTAGACTTTATGATGTCTGACTGTTTGATCAGATGTCTACAAAAATTTAGGCTAGACTTAGTGCTTTTTGTTTGTTGATTTGAGACGACCAGTCTTTAGTCTAGATATCATTGAAGATGTCTGAGGACCTTGCCAGACGTCCAACTAGAGAACCGTTGGCTTAAGAAATCTATTGTGAGGCAAATCCAAGTCAGGCTAGAGGATTTGAGGCAAAATACTTATTGTGAAGAGGTGTTTGAGGTTACGCTACTCTCGGGTTCAAAATAGCGTGGTTGTAAGAGATTGAGTCACCCTCGTTTTAAGTGTCTCGGTTAGAGGATTTGATGAACTGGGTCGATCGGAAAATCCTAAATGGAGAGGTTTGGCTGGTGGTTTTTACCTAGGTTTGTGTTTTCACCTAAAAATCCTTCGTGTACTTGTGATTGTTGATTTTCTGTGAGATTGTTATTTCATTTCCGCATTTCATTTTTATAACACGTAAATCTCACCCACCCTTTCCGTTAGGACCTACATTTGGTATCAGAGCAGGTCTTGTTTTTTTGCGTCACAACCTGACAAGAATTCGATGGAGGGAAGCATCTTCGCCGCAAGACACTCGGAGGGGCAGTCCACTGACTTTGCACTATTTCGATGGGAGCAATTACGCATATTGGAAATTGCGTATGAAGATGTGGCTTCAAGCCACTGACTTTGCACTATGGGGACGATGCGAAACTCCTTACGAACTCCCGGCGAGACCCGAGGGAGGCTACTCGCAGTAGTAAACGCTCGCCATCAACTTGTTTAAGAAGATGATTGAGAGCTTCACCGTTGGAGAAGATGAATGGTGGGGTGTCTAGCTTCACCAATAGAATGCCAAGTCGTCGGCCTCACAAACTTCGTCTCGAGGGGAAGTGTTGGGACTTGGAAGTTGACCACGTGGCTTCTTGCACATGGAAACCTTCAGGCCACGTGGTTGTGCCACATGGCAAGATCTAAAGGCCCAATGTGATCGGCGGTTTGGGTTCCCAAAAACCAAACTTAGGTGCTCCAAATTTGGTGGTTTTCCAATTTGGTAATGTTAATTTAGAAATAAAAGTTATGGGATTTGTTTTAGATGAGAGATAAGATCTATCCATATGAGAAAAGTGCTTATCACTAGATATAGGAATGTTGGTTTTGTAAAGAGATAAAATCTTTCCAAATGAGAAAAGATTTTATCTTTTTAGGCAATTAGATTTTTTCTCTTCCTTATTTGTTGGGATATGTACTCTATAAATAGTGAGCCTTCCCATATATTTTTCTTTGAGCAATACAAATATTTCCAAATCCAAGTCAGGCCTCCTCACCTTTCTTTCTTCTCTCTCACCGTGAATTAACAATGCCCATCGACCTTCATCTTTAGTTGGTCAACAGGGAGCATTTGCTCGTTCCTACTGCTACCTTCTTTCCAAACTCACTGATCACCCAAATTAGAGGTCTGGTGGATCGTTCGGATGACTTAACGCAACGAACTCTTGTTGCTGCGTGCGGTCTCTTTTCTATCCACGCACATGAGCCTCCACTCTCCACTTCCCCCACCTAAAATCTCTACAAATATGTTGGCCTCTACAGGAATTAAAGTACTTGCTGAGGTATCAGAGTGCTCTTTTGTTCATCACAAGGCTTGAGCACAATTTGGAGCTTTGATGTAAGTAGGAAGTATTCTAACTTGATATAATGTGCATATGGAGTATCTAATGTTGTCTTGTCTTGAGTTTAGCATGAGAGTGGCCTAGTCTATTTATAGATGGGTTATGAATACTCTAGATAAGCTTTGAAATAAGATGTGGCCGTTGAGAATTAAAGGGCAACATAAAGGTTGGGTCAACTTTCTGAAAATTTGAGCAGAGTCGGCAGTCACTAATAGCCAGTGGACGCTTGGTAGGCTTACTACTAAAGAGCTCGTCAACCAAAATTTAATGTTGATCAACTAGCTATAAAGAAATTGGTCGGCTGATTGATGGATCGGCTGACTTATTACTACTGCGTGGGTTTTTGTTGTTTTTTGAGTGATGTTTTAGGTTCCCTATGCAGTCCAACAACTAAGGACTTAATATCTTTTGACTTTAGGGCTCTTTAACATTTAGTCTACAAAATAAAATAAAATAAAATACAAAGATTACATCAACTATTGCAACCAATTTAAACACTAAAGCTTCTTCTTTCTTTGCTCTTCAGGCTTTGTCTTCTTAGCTGCTCAAGATGCTTCTTTGGAGTCTTTGCTTATAGCAGCACCCTTGGGCAATGTAGCTTGTTTTAGCTCCAAGCTTAGTCCATCTTCTTTGAGTATCCAATTTTCTTTAACCTATAATGTTGAGCTCTCCACTTATCTTTCATGTTTTACGTATTAGGGACTTTTTGGTTATTTTATTTTTCTATATGGTTCTCTTGTTTATTTCTCCCAACACCTCTCCATATAAAGAGATGTAGGGTTTTCGTTAAGAATAAGATTGGTCATTTCGTTCTACTTGGTATCAGAGCGGCTATCCTAAGTCGGCGCTCGGGTATCCAACTAAAATAAGCTGCCTACCCCCTCCACCAAAACCCAAGGCTCTCTCCTCGTCGCTCACCAGTAAACTTAGAGCGACACTATTCGGGCGACCCTTCTTACTCCCATGCATTATGACTTGGGTCGTCCTACCAAGTCACTATATTTTTGTCGCCTTCCTCGCTTTCTTAATAGAGTCTTTATGTGGAATTTCATGTCTAAATCTACCTCCTTTGAGAACTGCCTTGGGATCACGCTCATCATCCTCTAGGCATTTTTTAAGAACAAGCAGTTCAATTGGAACCACTTGATTCTTTATTTGATGAACACGCAACCCTCTAGCTCTTTCCAGTTTGGGATCCTCTTATCTCATATTTTCATACATTTTATTGTACCCAATGGATATAAACCACAAACAGTCTCCATCTTTAATAAGCTCACTTATACCAAAATGGAGCAAGCTCAGGCAGCCCGTGGTGAGGATGCAAATCCACAGTAGCAACAGCCTCAGGAGCCAGGCAGACCCACCTCTCAAGGACCCTCTTCTATAGTACATGCAACCTTCGCGTCGTATGAGCACTTCACAGCGACCTATCCTCCTCTAGTGCGACCTGCTTCATCTTTTTATGTCTAGGAGTGGGATCTTCTTGACAGAGCACTTTCAGGCAGGGACTTTGCCAGTATCCAGGATGTTATTGACGGGATTTCTTTGATGATACACCAACAGCGGGAGACAGATCATGTGATGATGAAACATGGGCATCAGGTATCCGACTACTTAAATGCTCAAGGACAATTTCTAGATAGACTTGGAGAGTCTATTCATGAGATTCAGCAATAGTTTCATAGGCCTCCTCCTTGACGGCCTACTGCAATTCCTCCATCATCAGTAGCACCAAACCAACGGATTACTCCTCCTTGCTAGGCAGTTAGGCAGCCGACATCGTCCTCGTCAGCTCAGCGATGCCTATGTCTTAGCTGCCCGACCTTATCAGGCACATCAGACTCGATGGATCTCGAGTTAGATACAGATCATCGGAGCACCGTGGATGCTTTCATGGCTTCATTAGCACCGACAGCATTTGATAGCTTTCTGGCCTATAGCACTTTTATATTGTGTGGACTATTTTATGTTGCTCTCTACATATCAGATGCATGGCTATCTTTTCTTATATAAGCTACATATTTATTTCTTTTGCAAAAGATTAGCTGCATTTTAAAGATTTCCTGCTTTAATTACTTGTTTAAGGAGGGGATGGATAAAAATTGATAGCTATATGTTCACATTTTGCTAAACAGAAAGGGGGACATATTATGCATAAATCTTTGAAGTTTCTCTCTATATAATTATAATTTTATTGTCATAAAAAAGGAGGAGAATGTAAGTACCTTTGTTTTAATGCACCAAAATTATGGTATCTGCTAAGCTAATCTTTTAGGATGCTCTCTTTCCGGATTTATGGAATAAAGCAAGAAGATTGCTATTTTTCTCTTTGAGTCTTTTTTATTGTATTTGAGTCTAGAATATTTTGTAAGGAACCTTAAATTAACTTCAAATGAATAGTTTTTAGGTTAATTGATCGACCAAATTGATTAATCGATCAACTAGCTTAATTAATCAATCAGCCCATTTTAGAAATTTAATTGATACACCTTTGATCGACCATTTAGCTTAATTAATCGTCCAAACTACCTTAATTAATCAACCAATTGAATTTGGATTAATTCCTTTACAGGTCGATTCTCTAGTATAAATAGAGGTCCAAGTTAGCCCTTTTTCAACACACATTTTAAGAAGAAATCTATCTAGAAAAAGAGCTCTCATGCTTTCTTTTATGGGCTTTTCGCTTTTGCTTCAACACTTTTCAAAGCACGTCTATCCAAACCTTTGCGAAAAATTTGGTTTAACTTTTCTTGAGGTTCCATAGGATTATATTGTTTTCATCATTATTTGTTGCTTTGATTACGGATCCCAAGTTGTTGAAATGATCCATTGTACTTCTCTTTAGGGTGCAAAGAGAAGAGATTATTGTAAGAGGTTGTACCACTCTCGTTCAAGTGGTGCCATGGTGGATTGACTAGTCTCGCCTAGTCGAAAAAGTCCTAAGCCGAGAGGCTAAGGTAGTGGTTTTTACCCGGGAGGGGCTTCCACTGTAAATTCAAGTGTCATCTGTGCTTGCTATTCTTTTATTTGAATTGTTTTCGCTTTTATTATTTAAAAATTTTTCAAGGCGATACTAGTCATCCCTTCCCTCTAGTATTACTATTAAGATCTGCAGGAACCACAGCTCCTGCTCCTAAGATTGCTGAACAGATGTCCACATTAGCTATTGGTGGTGGTCGAGGCATGAGAGTTGTATCCTCTACTCATGGGTGTGGTCGTGGTCGTGGCAGAGGGATAGACAGGCAAACCACGACCTAGGTGCACCTTTTGGGGTAGGATTGGCCACGTGAAGGCTTCAAGTTGGTTTAAGCATGAGAGACCTCTTGTTGCCAATTAGGTTGCTACGTCTTCTAGGATAGAGTCTGACGCAGTGTCTCATGCTGAGTATGATGCTGTGGTACAGAGGCTTGCTCAAATTGCTCAAGAGACTCGATCTTCTTCAGATATTGCTGCTATTGCTTGCTTAGGTATAGAGTTTGTTTTTCGCTGTGTCTGCCATGTCTATATGGTTGGTAGATTCGAGTGCATTCCAACACTTGAGTGGTGGTCATAGTGGCTTTCAGCACCTTTGGCGTGTCCACCTTAGTAGAATTGTTCAGGTAGCAGATGGTAGGTTTGCCAGAGTTGAGGGTTAGGGGGAGGAATTAGTCACCCCCAATATGAAATTGCTGAAGGTTCTGCTTGCTCCTGATTTCCCGATGAGCCTATTATCTTTTAGCCGGGTTACAAAAGATCTCAGTTGTAGGGTGATTTTTTATAATGTTGGTTGTGTATTTCAGGACAACCTCATGAGACGAATGATTGGTGGTGGACATGAAGAGGGGGGTATTTATTCTTGACAGGCTACGTCATATCATGCTTTATATTTCGCTAGCCATCGAGATTCGCTGTAATGCTTGTCAAATAGAAAGCACTACATATCTACTTACCCTGGTAGTTTTATTTTGAGTCTTGGTTTGATTTGTTGCATTTAGATGTATAGGGTCCTAGTCGTATTCTAAATCGATTGGGACAACGGTATTATTTGGTAATAGTTCATGATTGTTCCAGAGTTTCTTAGCTATTTTTGTTAAAGAATAAGTCAAATGTTGGGTCTGTAATTGAGAACTTTATGTTTGAAATCAAGAATCAATTTACTTCCACTATCAAGATTGTGTGTATTGATAATGCATTATAATTTGTACTACTCGTATGAAGGCATTTACAAATCTCATGGAGTGGTTCATTAAACCACATATCCCTACATTGCAGCAAAATGGGATACTAGAGCGGAAACACAGACATATTTTGGATGCGGCACGGACTCTTCTGATACACCATAATGTGCCTTCATAGTACTGGGGAGATGCGGTGTTAACCGCATGCTACTTGATTAATAGAATGTCTGGCAGATACTGCACCCTGACCGGGATTTGTTTTAGTTGCCACCTCGGATTTTTGGTTGTGTAGCCTTCATGCATATTACTGGGCCAGGTAAAGATAAATTGGCCCCCAGAGTAGCAAGGTTTCTTTTTGGGCTTCGGTCACGCTCATAAAGGATACAGATGCTACGATCCTCTACAAAAAAGGCACTTTGTCAGTGCCGATGTTACCCTTTATGAGGCTGTCCCGTATTTTTTAGTTACTGGGTGACAGTTGGCACTTGAGGCAGAGAAGGCTCCCATGCCCATTCCTTCAGTTCTATTTGGTGACTTTCCTACTATTCAAATAGCGTAATCAGATACTACAGTTACTGATAATGCCTGGTTCAGAGATCCTTCACTGGTTTTTCAGGAACCAGTCACATATCGGCAACATATCCCCCCCTCTTCAGCACTATCATCATCCCCACAGTAGGTATGTGTTGAGACTACTTACCACTGTGTATCTGATGATGATCCTACAAGTGTTATACCATCCACTTCTGAGGCTATTGCTAGTGATGAGGGAGCATTAACATTTGAGCAATACTCATTTTCAAAATCCATACACATACCCAACTCGTTTACCCATCAGGTATAGAAATTCAAATCCATACCTATGCCCATCGATCCATCGAATATCCATTTTCCCTTCGGGTACTCATTTATAAATTGATCTTACAATTAAATCATGTCCAAATTAGTGTTAAAGAAAAAAAATCTATAACATGATTCATCAATTGTTTATTTTTAACAATCCTGAAATATAGGTGTCCGACTACTCCAATTTTTTTTATCCCCATTAAAATTATTACAAAAAAGAACTTTAAAGGAAATATTTCAAAAAATAAAAAGTACAAAGAAAGACAAAATACAAGTGTAAAAGATCCCCATCCCAGAAATAAATGTTCAGTGACTGAATCATTGACTGAATCATGAGGGAGGTTAAAGCTAGGGGAATGAAAGACTTTGATTTAGACATATATCTCAAGTAAATAGGGATTTTATTCGGATGCTCGGGTCGGGCAATCGGGTATAGATCTATACCCATGCCCATACCCATACCAACTCAGATTTTTTGGATAAAATCCATATGAACCCTGTCAGCTTCAGATCGAATTTTACCCATTCTTTTTTGGTCAGGTTGAGTCGGGTTCAGGTTGGGTTTACCAAAACTTGCACTACTACCTCAAAGTAAAAGGGAAACACCTATAGTCATTGCAACGACTTCCGAGGTTGCCCAAGGAAGCAACAACTTTCCAAGTTGCAAAAAGACTAACGGTTGTTCCAGGAAATTCATTTATTAAAGATCCGAGCAAGATGCATGTGGTGTGACATCTAGCCTTAAAATGCTGAAAAGCAAGCCACAGCCCTCCGACCTCAACTTAAGGGAAGTGTGAAGAATGAAGTTGGCCACCTGGACTTTCACAGTGGGCCACGTAGACTGTCTAGGTTGTAGTCAATCTGAGAGACAAGGTCGTCTGGCCTATTTAGGAAAATAAGATTGGCTTGCAGTCAGTCTGAGAGTCAAATTAGTCGAGTCGGGGTGCCTTGGGAATAGCAAGAAGGTTATGATTGGCTTGCATGGCATCTTGCAACTGCTCTGACTTCGTCTCAGTACTAGCTGCGGATCCTCCACTTTTGTCCTATGGATATCTTGCATCGTTATTGGGTATCTTGTGGTTACCTAAGGCTGATGTGGTCAAGTACAGAAGATGAGGATCGCTAGCAATGTGTAATGGGAAGTCTATACGTGACTGGAGGCTCATGAAATTTCTCAGGCTCAGAGAGTGGTGATTGTAACGATGCAGGCACAATCTTAGTGATCGGAATTGACTTTAGTAGCATACGAGGAATAGGCATAGGTGCTTCAGTAGCCTTAGGAGATTGATGTCTCCAGCAATGGAGAAGTATGAAACAAACTCATGGAATGTGACATCCAAATTAACGTTCTGACGTCCTCCCATGGGATCATAGCATCAATATCCATTTTGTGTCCTCGAATACCCAAAAAAGATACACTTGACTTCCCAGGAGTAAGTTTATCTCTATTGAACCTATAAATATGCACAAATGCAACGCATCCAACTAGCTAGGGTAATACCCCTAATAGATCACTATCAGGAAATGAAATGGAATAGGAAATTTGCTCATTGAGCATCCAATTAGTGAGATAACATGCAGTCAATATTACATCTTCCCAATACCTATCCAACACACTATTATGAATTAGGTTTGTCTGTGCAACATCAAGAATGTGCCGATGCTTTTGTTCTCTCACTCCATTTTTCTAAAACGTATGCAGTAAAGTGGTGCAGAAATCCAATGCATTGTCCGATCAACAATTATTTGTTTTGAGTTGACTTGAGTGCTACAATATTTTCCAACCTCTCTCAGCACCTCTCCGTTCTCTCTCGCCAAGTATCTCTCTCTAGTCTGTTACTGTTCACATGAACAGTAGCGGCTGGTTACTTCATCTGCATGCATGGGCCTTCCACGTGCCTAAGAATCTGATGCTCTTCTTCAAAATGTGAAGGTTCTAGTTTCCCTGAATCTAATTCCAGGTGGATGATCATTCGTGTGATACCTCATTCACGGTGTCTCCACAGGCTCCTGCACCTTTGGTTTGTTTGGTGTTATGGTTAACTGCATTTTGTTGCACCATCATGCAAGCTATAATGATCTTGGTGATTTATTGAAGCAATTTGTGTGCAGAGAGATTGCTTTGGCAGAGGCTTTCCTCGTTGATCCTGCATCTCAATCGGTGCCTCAGTGCAAAAACTTCTAATTGATCGAGCTGGGGTTTTCTCGTGACCTGCAGTTTGTGCAAGTTTGATGGATTAGTTGCCTTCCTGATTGATTAGACTAAACCTATGCAACAGGCTAATCTTGGGTTTTCTTTTCCCGACCGATTTGTGCAAGGTTTTGGGAGTTGGTGAGATATTGTCGGTTTTAGAGAAAGCATTGTTTCAAGGCAGGTGTCTTCACTAATGGAGCCCCAACTTCTCACTTTGAAGATGTTGAGAGTTGCTTTTTTTTTTCATGTTCTGTGATTTCGTTTTCCTTCTTTTCTTATTTTATGAGAGTCCACATGTAACTTTTCCCATCCTCTATATGTTGAGGATTGGGTCTTCCAATAGGATAACTTTGCTCGTTTTTCTAACTGAAGAATATATTTACAAGTTGGGTTTGTTTGACATCTACATCCACCTTCATGGCGAAGTGTTGAGTTGCATAGTATAAGTATCTGAATCTTGGAGATGGGTCCATTTATCTTGGAGTCTATATTGCAATTGTAACCTACCAGAAATATAGTGAACAGAAATAAAACGTACCTACCAGTAAGTGCAAGGTACTTCCTGTGCCCATGATTTTCCCATCTGCTGTGGGTTTTCCGCAATGGTGAGCCACAGACAGTCCAGAGTCCTATTAGGTCCCCAGATATCCATATTTAGCAGCTGGAACAAGACTTGTGACCTTCGATGTTAACTCCTAGGGAAGGAACTCTTATGATGCTTCCCAAGTTGGCACACCTCACATTAAAAGTGGCAATAGAAGGAATCTATGGTAGCATCCGTATAAGTTTTGGCAATGGAAGAAGCTGAAATATTTAAATAATGCAGAAGTAATAATATCAAAGCATAAGAAATCAAGGAACACTTGGGTTTACGTGAAAACCCTACTCACGAGAAATATGGAGAAAGCCACGGGAGAAGGCTCTGATAGGGCACTGATTTGTATTTCTTATTCTCAAATGAATAGGTGGGGGGGCTACACGTCTATTTATAGGCCATCACACACACAAAGTCTGCATTTTCCAATGTGGCACTAAATCAAAACCCAATCCTCTCAACAGAAGATGACCAACCTAAGATGTCACAAGTGGCTAAAGGCATAACCTGATGAGAGAGAACCATGTCCTGCATAAGACGACTGAAGAAAGGGATAAACACCACCTTCCTGACACCACACCTAAAAGTGCGTCCAATGAGAATATACTCAAACGTAAGAGAAAAAGCATTAAAGACCGTTCTACAGTTCCAACTCCTTTGTAATCTAACTCACTAATAACAAACTGTGGGAAATAAGGGGTCAAAACAACATTCTCTAACTTCATGTGTAGGGTCACACAAACTTCTCCCTGACCAAATATGGGAGGTTGTCTCCCATTAGCAACCTGTATAGTTCTGCCAAGCGATACCAGATGAATGTTAGTGAACTCTCTCATCCCCACAAATATGCCAAGATGCTCCTGAATCAACAAGCCAATCCACCTCCCCTGGTTAAGACTGACAAGTTGTTCCTACTTGGGAAGCACCATACACTCTATACACTTGGAGCAGTGTCGCATACTTATAGAAATAATGACTTTCTTGTGTCCCTCTTGGCATGACAAAGGCCATATACTCAGTGATCGAAGGTATTTTCTCCTTTGTTTCTAGTCGAAGAACAATGTGATCCTGGTTATGACCTCTCATGATCATCATACACATCTGTGACCAGCGAACAATTCCTCCCTTCTGGCTGCATCAAGGGATCAAATAGGGGTCTCACACATGCCCTGGATTTGGAAGCATCCTGTGATGTCATCTCAAACAACTTTGCAAATACCAAACCAACTCCAACCATGAAACCAAATAACCATGAAAACTGAGAGAGAGAAACTAAACCATCAGATCAATCTGAAGATGAGAATCAGATCTGAATCATGTGATTTCAGGCCATCAGGAACTTGGAAATCAAACTTTGCCGGCGTAGCAACCACCCCCAGGGGAGGAATGAACCCCCATTGTTGACTGTCTCTCCCTCAGAGGTTGTTGTGGCCTAAACAAGATGGGAGGAGGACAACAAAGTCTTCCCTACCGGAAGATGCCCACCACGCAAGGCGCAGAGGGCAGAGGAGGCACAACGGCGACACAGGGGGCTTGGGTGACTGTTGCAGCCCCCCTGGTGGTGGTGTAGTAGCCCCCTGGCAGTGCTGCAGAAACTAAGGGCTGCTGCTGTAGCCCCTTGGAGGCGGTGTTGGGCTGCAGCTGCCCCTGGTGGCAGCATAGAAGCTGGTGGCAATGTGGAGGGGAGAGAGAGAAGATAGGGTTTTAGTGGAGAGGTACAGAGGCTAGGGTCGATGGGGCACCCGGGCAACAATCTAGGGCTACTGCTTTGATACAAAGTGAAATAAAATGAATTGCATTACTTAGAGGCCCTACCTCTCAATATATAGAGAGGTAGAAAAGTACAAAACAACTCCATAAAGAAATAATAAAACATAACTAACAATAACAATAAAGCACAACTACACAGACCTAAGGGGTACAACAATAAGTAAAAAAAGCTAAGTTCAGTGAGTGTTAATTCTCACTAAAAGAGGTGGCTTTCCTAACCCATGTAGTCTTTACCAACCAAAACAAAGGTGATTCTAATGTGGGAATGACTAAAGATGATAGTGGAACCTTGCAAATTGCAATTGTCTTTTGTTACGGGTTACCATAAAAGATTCATAAAAGGTCTCTCCTAGTTCTTACCTCCACTTGCATTAATGTTGACTACTGAGTGCAAGGCTAGTTACCAGATGTTGAACGAGATGTTGATTATGGCACTTGTACATGCTATACCATCTACATGTGGGGTATTCATGATGTTTACTAATGCACCTCATCAAGGTTTGGGTTGTATGTTGATGCGACGTGGCCATGTGGTAGCATATGCATCTCAAAAATTTAAAAATCATGAGAGTACACTATTCATGACTTGGAATTGGAGGCCGTTGTCCATGCTTGAAGACATAAGAGCATCTCCTTTAAGAGGGACATTTGAGATCCATGCAGACTACAAGAGCTTAGAGTACCTATTTGACCAAAAGGAGCTCAACATTCAACAAGGATAATGAATGGATTTCCTGAAAGATTGAGATTGCACTATTAGATGCCAGCCTGGCAGGGCAAGACATAGTGGATGCTTTGAGCTGCAAGCCTCTAGCAGCACTGTATCCACCTTCAAGCTCTACAAGGGGATGCTATATATATAAGGAGTTGGAGACCTCGAGTCTTGCTAGGATTTTAGGTGTGGTGACAGTCTCTAGACAGTTACACCTTGAGTTGATAGACAGCATCATTTAAGCACAAATGGAGAGCAATATGTTGCATGAATACTAAGATAAGCTCTTAGCTAGAGAGGTAGGATAGTTACGAAGACTAAATCCTTAGATTCCATGGTAAATTTCATGTGCTTCAAAAGTGCATATCACCTTCATGATGGGTGGAAGTAGGTGTGAAATGATGAAATTATTTGTAACCTGATATCTCAAAATATTGAGTCATCACAGGGATTTTCCATGCAAACCTTGGTTGTTTCTATGTTTTTTGTGATGACATTTTTATTTCTTATCAATTGATTTTGGCTCCATTTGTTTGCATGATAACATCAAATGTAGCCAGTGGCACCTCCAAACAAGATCCGTATAGCTCTAGAACATACTATCCTAGGTAATGGCACCTTAAAATTTGTAGCTTTTCCCCTCTAAAAGAAAATGAAACTCTTTCAGTTGTTTCAATCTGAAATATTGCCAATATCTGAATGCTTTTTTCTCAATTATGGAGTCTAATTAATTGTGTGCATTATTTAGTTTGTTGGTGTTATGTGATGCTTATAGTTTTCATTACATTCGTAGGGTTATAATGTAATTTTGCTCCTACCTCTCTCTCTATATAAAGAGAGGTAGGGTTAGGGAATAAATGTTATGTGATTCATTTCTTTTAACTTGGTATCAGAGCAACAGTCCTGGACCGGAGCTCTCGATATCCCACCTGAAAAAGCCTCCGAAACCCTAAACCACCAAAACCCCTCCTCTCTCTTGGCATAAGTAGCAATGTTCTCAACCGGTGAGGTAGTGTAGTACCGTCGGAGTGGCGCCCAGAGGCAGCGCAACGGCGGTGCTGCAATGCTTGGAGCAGCGCAATGACATTGCAGGCGATGCTGCAGGGCTCGGAGCACCACAGCGACACCGCAAAAGGCGATCTGAGGCTTGTGACGGCACTGTAGGCTGATCACAGGAGGCTTGCAATGCTGCCAGTTGTCTGGTGGTGCCTGTTGGGGCCTCTCTTCTCCAGCGAGGGCATCCAGCAGGCCTTGAAAGTGCTGTTAGGGCTTTCCCCTTGCCTTAACATGCACTAAATCTAGCTCTCAGGGGCTCTTGTGACTCTTCAGATGTTATCTAAGATCTTTAGATCTTAGATTTCATCTTAAACAGCCCACTTTTCTCTGATTTCAGATTGATTCAGATCTGAACAAAATGTTTCAGATCTATTTTGTGGCCTATTATGGTTTAAAAATAGGGTTTCACATTTGGCTTTAGAGCATTACCCCTTCTCTAAAGGCACGATGGCATCAGTCAAGCTTTCAAGAGTGTCATCGGATACCGCTACAGAGGTAGGGAAGCATGAGAACTTATTCTTTGGGTCTATTAACAGTGGTATTCCTACCACTCAGAGATTGGAGGAAGCTACTATGACTATTGCTCGAAGTGAGTATGAGAGACTACTCCAATGTTACAATCTTCTTAATAGGTTCAAAGATGCAACTGAGTTAAGTTCTATTGCTCATGGTGGGAATCAGGTTAATTTGGAGTGGCTTGTTGATTTTGTGGCCTCACAACATCTCAGTGGAGATTGGGATCATTGATTTAAATGCCGTCGGCAAGGCCAGTTTTGAAGAACAGCCATGCCGATATGGTTTCAGTGTCGGAAAACAGGTGTTTCGGCGGCATGCCGATGACCATACCGGTCGGCGGCAAAATGGTCACTCTCCCTCGTCCCCCTCACCTGTATAGGAACTTGGCAGGGCTGTAGGGCGTGCAGCTACCGGAGAACACCGCGGAGTAGATCGCGTCGAGATCGCACACGAGGCACACGACCTTCCTGTCGTCGCCCTCGCCGCCCGCCTTCTTCCTCTGCTGCGGCCTGCAGACGTAGGGGTTGTGGCAGTCGCTGAGGAAGTAGTTCCTCAGGTGCGGGGTGTGGAGCAGCGCCTGCAGTACGGAGTTCATGAAGTAAGTGCTGCCAAGGTTGTTGAGCCCTCGGCGGCCCCACGGGACCCTGCAGCCCGACTCAACGGCGGCGGTGTCGGGGCACCACAGTGGGCTGGAGCAACAGTCGAGGAGGCGCTGCTCCTTAGGGGTGGGGGTCCAGGGGCGGAACTCGACCAGTTGCCTCCTTTTGGGGGGTGTGGGGGGAAGGGGGATGGAGGCGATCCGGTATTGGGAGGCGAGGTGGACGGCGGAGTCGAAGTCGGGGTCGTGACCTGGTCGCGGCAGGCGAAGCAGAAGAGCTCGACGTGGTCGACGTCGAGGGCGAGGGCGTGGGGAGGGGAGGAGGGGGACTGGTAGAGGTGGTCAGGGGCGTGGAGGGGGCAAAAGAGGCAGAAGTAGAGGCGGGGTGGGGAGGAGGGGGGGCAGAGGGGACAGCGGTGGGGAAGGTCGAGGTGGAGCTTGGCGCAGCCGAGGGCGGGGGGTTTGGGGCGAAGGAGAAGGTGGAGGGAGCGGAAGGGGTTGGGGGAGGAGGAGAGGAAGAGCTGAAGGTGGGGGCAGGGAGGAGGGATGGAGGGGGAGGAGGACATGGGGAGGAAGGTGGTGGTGGTGGTGGTGGAGCCGCAGGGTCGGTGGGCCCCGCGGACATAGAGGGTGGGGAGGGAGGGAGGGCGGGGGAGGCGGGAGGGCTATTTGATTTGGGTGTAGTGGGGGCCCCACCTTGTTAAGAAATGCTATGTGCTTGTGCAGATATCCATAGGGTCGGCAAGCACTACCGATGCCGTAGGATGCTTAACATATAGGGACTCCCACCAAGGGCGTGTGCTTGTACTGATGCCGATGCAGCCCACCTTGTTAAGAAATGCCGATGCCGATGCTGTGTGCTTGCTGTCGACTGCCATTGCCATCTCTTCCGCTCCGCTAATGCCACTGTCACTGTCATCTCTGCCGCTGCTTCAGGCTGTAGCCTGCATCGTTACTTATGGAACTTCTCACCTTCTTGGTGGTGGACTAGTTGCTTGCTGGGAAGGTGGGGGAGCATCTCCCTGTAGAGGGTGGCTGCCGCACGTTTAGGATTTCCTCCAATGATGACTCTTTTGGAGGGAAGGGGAAAGGGGACAAAGGTAACGGGAGGTCCTGCGGTGCCAGTGCCCGCACTGGCTGGTGGCATGATGCAATGGCCAATATGAATCGGGTGGGGTGGGAATTAAGGTGTGTGCGCTGTGTGGTGGATGGTGGTGGATGGGGTGGCCAAATGTTTTAACTTACTGTGAAACTATACACTTTGATTCTTTGATTCTTAAATTCTTTGTATTCTTCTATTATTAAATTTTTCGTATTCTTAACATGGTAAGAATATTTCATCTCGTTATTGAATTTTAACATTGTATGGTCATGTTGTATATGAATATTTTGATGTAACACTCTTATTGTTACATAATCAACATTTGATTTTCTTGAAACTGATATCATTTTGACCACTTCTACCATTTTTGTCGACATGCATTGGCATGCCCTCGGCGTGCCTCCGAAATGGCATTTTTTCGAGCCATCGAAATCATCGAAATCTGCCATCGAAAAACAGGCATTTCTCCGGCATGCCCTCGGCATGCCCACGAAATGCACACTTGCAATTTCATCGGCTCAGCGTCGAAATCGGCATTTTGAACCTTGATTGGGATTATGTTACCCATCTCCAATCATTACCAAGAGGAAGGACTTTCCAGGTTGCAAATGGAAGACACTCCAAGGTAAAAGATCAGAGGGAGGTACCAGTGACCTCTGCTTCGAGATTACTTAGAGTTTGGTTTGTTCCAAATTTTCCTATGAGCCTATCAGTAGGATTATTAAGGAGCTTAATTGTTGGGCAATCTTTGATGATGCGGGATACATTATTCAAGACAAGTTAATAGCAAAGGTGATTGGCAATGGCAGTGTAGAAAGGGGAGTCTATCGGCTAGCCTAGAATCCACTTGCATCTGTATGCTGAGAAAAGATATCTTTTGCTCCCGATAGTGCATTTCACTGGCATCTCCGACTTGGACACCTTCCTCTGGATTGCCTTCGTCGAGTTATTCCACATATATCTCCTGCTACCCAGATTTACTGTGATTCTTGTCAGTTGGGCAAGCACCGTCGTTCCTCCTACCTTGTGAGTAATTGTCCTGGATCTACAACTTTGTTTGAGTTATTGCACATGGATGTGTGGGGGGCCAAGTTGGATACCAGATTGGCAGGGGCACCATTTCTACTCGGTCATTGTGGATGATTTTTCACGCCTATCATGGTTGTTTCCTTTGAAGAATAAATCTGATATTGGATCTGTCATTGAACATTTCTTTGTGGAAATTAAAAATTAGTATTCTGCTACTATCAAAATAGTGAGATCTGATAATGCACTTGAGTTGTGTACCGCTAAACTATTTGCTTTCTACAGATCTCATGGGATAGTGCACAAGACCACCATAGACAACTTTTAGATGTGGCATGTATCTTGTTGATACATCACAATGTACCTTTAGTATATTTGGAAGATGCAATTCTTACAGCTTGTTACCTGATTAACAAGATACCTAGTTGAATACTTGATGAGCAAATACCTTAGCATATATTGCATCCTGATCAGGAGCTTTTTCATGTGCCACCTTAAGTGTTTGGTTGTGCTTCATTTGTTCATCTTTCTCTAGGACGAGACAAGTTGGCACCATAGGCAGTCAAATGTATATTCTTGGGATATTCACGGACTCAAAAAAGATACAGATGCTTTAATCCTCTTACTGGTAGGCACTATGTTAGTGCTAATGTTACCTTTCATGAGTCTATTTCATATTTTTCTACTGTTGTTTGAGGATTAATTCCTGAAGTTATAGAGGCTTCATTGCCTATACCTCTTGTTCCCTTTGAGGAGATCCCCCTCTACTACTACAGAAGGTCCTATGAAGTTTTCTGAGCTTATTGTGACATATCTGTGACCTTACAGTACTTTCCCGATGTTACCTCTTACAGCAGCCACAAAGACTCCACCTTCACCTTAAAAGACCACAGACAAGTTGCAGAGTGATGATACAACACCCCCTGATGATAGATGTTCGAATGAGGATATTTCTGCTTTACAACTAGTACAGGAAGATCAAATGGCTGATCTTGACCTTCCTATTGCCATTAGAAGGACATCCTGTCCAAATATTGTGTTGCAGGTAGTTTAGCTACTGATGGCCTTGGGTCAGCTTTTGGGAGCTTCTGTGGTGCTATTTCTGCCATATCTATCCCTGTCACTTACCAGTAGGTCATGCTTGATCCAAAGTGGCGTCAGGCTAGGGAGGATGAGATGGTTGCTCTTACTTCACGTGGTACTCGGGAGTTTACACGTTTACCAGAGGGTGTTACAATAGTTGCCTGCAGATGGGTCAGTTGCACGCTACAAGGCCCGACTTGTTGTCAAAGGGTTCATCCAGACATATGGGGTGGACTTCTTTAACACTTTCTCACCGATGACTCAGCTATCTACAGTGAAGATTTTGATTTCAGTGGCAGTTCAGCGAGACTGGGATCTTCACTAGCTTGATGTGAAAAATGCCTTTTTCTATGGAGATTTACATGCAACAACTTTCGGGTTACAAGATCAGGGGAAGTGTGTATGCAGATTGTAAAAGCCCATTTATGGCCTCAAGCAAAGCCCAAGTGCTCGGTTTCATATGCTCTCTCAAGTGGTAGAGTCTGTGGGGTTCACCAGATCGTCTACTAATCATTCTTTGTTTATTAAGAAGACAGGGAAAGGTATTGTTGCTCTTTTGATCTATGTTAATGACTTGATTGTCACCGGTGATGATACAACAGGTGTGGTTGAGATCAAACTCTAGCAAATTAGTTTGTGATGAAGAATTTTGGGCCATTGAGATATTTCCTTAAAATAGAAGTAGCCCATAGTAGGTGTAGTATTATGTTATCTCAACAAAAATATGCCCTCGGTGTGCTAAAGAAGACATGTATGTTGGGAGCCAAGCCAGCTAATATTTCGATGTATCTTAAGGCACGACTATATGATGTGATGTAGAGTCAATTGATAATAGACAATATCGCCAACTGGTGGGGAACTTCCTTTGCAGTTGGAAAGCTGAGCCAGTTTAGGGAGAGGCTTACTAGATGACACTGGGATGCAGCCATGATGGTACTCAGGTACTTGAAGAGAGCACCAGGATAGGGTCTTCTTGTCACTAGAGAGACATCCATGACACTGGTTGGATATTCTGACGCAGATTATGCAGGCAATCATAATGATAGGAAATGTACTACTCGTTTTTGTATGTATGTTGCAGGGAATCCAGTTACCTGGAAGTGCAAGAAACAGACTACGGTGTCCAGATCTAATGTTGAGCCTGAGTATTGTGCTATGGCTCAGACATGAGCAGTGTTGATGTGGGTGAGATCCTTGCTGAGTATCTACATATACAACTTGATAGGATTATGGAGTTGCGATATAACAACAGAGCTGTCACTTATATTGCCAACAACCATATGTTTCATAAGCGCACCAAACATGTGAAGGTAGATTGTCATTACACCAGAGATTTGATCCAGAAGAAGTTTATCTTTACTTCCTAGGTTACTTCAGATGCTCAGACTGCAGATATTTTCACCAAGCCACTGGCTAGATCCTTATTTGATACATGTGTCCATGCTGAGCATGATTGATATCTATTCTTCAATTTGAGGGGGAGTGTTATGGAGTCTAGTTAGTTGTGTGCATTATTGAGTTAGTTTGTTGGTGTTACGTGGTGCTTGTAGTTTTCAGTTTATCCATTGGCGTGTAATGTAATTTTGTTCCCACCTCTCTCTCAATATAAAGAGAGGTACGGTTAGAGAATAAATGCTATATGATTCATCTCTCCTAACTGTTACCGTTTATCTTGCATCTGTGGTCCTAATATTTTGATTCATACTTTTGCCGTGAAACAGAGCTTACTGTGATCACATTGCCTAACACACCATTTATAAATAATTTTCAAAAGCATATTTTTCTTTCCTTTCTTATCTGTATTATTGTTCTGTTTATAACTTTGTGATAATGCACTTTTCCAGTGTTCTGACACCCTACTATCAGGAGGAGGTTCTCTTTTCGTTGCGGGAGCTGGAGGAACCAAACGAAGACGGTGTTTCTATTCTTTTTTATTTGCAGAAAATCTTTCCAGGTTTTTTTTTGTTCTGTAGGAGTTTCTTGATGCTTTTCCCTCAGTGGGCATGAGAAATACAGATTTTTAAATGAATGATTGCTGCATTTACATGTTGATGCCATAGATGAATGGACAAACTTTCTCGAAAGAGTTGATTGTAAGAATGAGGAGGAGCTCCGAAGTAAACTGGAATTAGAAGAAGAGCTCCGTCTTTGGGTATCATGCAGGGGGCAGACCTTGACTAGAACAGGTAGACACTTTTTATTTCAATAAAATTGGCTGCTTGTTTGTGAACTAGTATGGTTTAATGACTCTGCTGATTAATAGTTAGGGGTATGATGTATTATCGAAAGGCATTGGAACTTCAAGCATTCCTTGACATGGCTAAAGATGAAGGTAATTCAATGATATGGAAACCTAATACGTTCTCTAAATCCTGAACAATTGTTAAAAGGGAGTCATGGAGCCTCAAAACCAGGACCCAAATTGCTCCTTCTCATCCACCTATCTACCATTGAAGTTAGAGATGGGTGCCCTTAGATGGCTTCCCAGTGAAGGGTCCATCTTAGGGCTAACTTTGACATATCTATTGCCCCTTCAGTTTGTTATTGGTCGATGTGGATTCTGGAGACCTTCAGCACCTTTGCTTAATGTAGGTATGCATGCATGCTTGTCCATCTGTTACTGTTATTGATCGGTTGTCTTTTTCAGATCTCATGAAGGGATACAAGGAGCTGTTACCGGAGGAGCATTCATACGGGTCACTATGGGCACAATGTCAAGCTTTGGCTGACATGAAGTGCAGCTATATTGTGTCCTGCCAGAATTATGGAATACATAAGAGATCAGGTGATCCCCATGCTGAAGATATTCTGAGGCTCATGACAGAGTAAGAAACTTTTCTTTTATCAATGCAACGTGGACCTTAATGATTGTCTTTAATACCAGAATTTAGACATTACTAATATGTTCATAAAGAATTTGGAAGAATGGTATCTTTATATTTTTTTGAACAGAAGAATGGTATCCTTATGCTTGCATCTTTTTTTTTATTTAACCATTTTCAGAGACATGCGAAAGATGTTTGTTAGCCCCTATGGTTTAGTGTGATTTATATACTTCGCTTATTTCTTTAGTTATAGTATTCCTTATTTCTTTAAGGAGAACTCATGTACTTTTTCCCACCTCTATATGTTGAGAGGTTGGGCTATGAAATAAACAACTCAATTTATTTGTTCTAACTTAATATCAAAGCAGTAGTCCTAGACCAGTGTCTGTATCATCCTTGATTCTCATACCCCTTTCCTTTACACAAAAAAAAACCTTAACCGAGCGATTCTCTAGGAGACGCCCCCACTACCATCGTCGGCCTTCCTTGGCCTGTTGGTGAACCACAAGGCAACACTACCAGCAAATCGGTGCTGCTTCGCCTTCGTGAGGATTGATAAGCCTCCTCATGTTGTTGCACCACGTCTGTTGGGCAGTGTCATCGCACCTCGTCTGTAGGGCAACGTCGCCATCGTGCATCTATAGGTGTGTATCCACCAAGAGTGTTGCCCGATGCTGCTGTCAACGCAACATCGCCTTCCACCATCACATAGCACATCTTTTGGCCTACAGCATTATCATATCTCACTAAGGGGGATTTGTTAGGGTAGCACAAGCCTTGTATTGCCCCCAAGCTTGTTGCTGGCGTCCTGCTTGGTCCCCACGACACCAAGGATTGTCTCTTGATCCTGGATCAGATCTGATGGTCTGATTTTCCATCTTCTACTAAGAGAAATTTGTGTTTGTAGTCTGGTTGAAGCAATATGGTGTTTGAGGATTCCTCTAAGGTGACATTGGAGCAAATTCTGAATATTTGGGGGGGGGGTGGGAGGGGGCTGCAAGAACCTTTTCTTTGTTCCAATGATGAAGTTGTATGAGTCCAACTATGCCCGGTGGTTACAGACCTTTCTGATGATAGTAGAAGATCATGAGAAGGAGCATGTTCTGCTTCAACTAGAACCTCAAGACAAGATTGGGAAGAATGCTTCCTGGAAGAAACATAATTCCATGGTTCGTGCATGGATCATAAATTCCACGATCCCTAAGATTGGGGATGAGATCATGTATCATCAAGCTGCTAAGGAGATGTGGAATAGTTTGTGAGATACATACTCCCACGAAAAAAATTCTAGTTGGGTCTTTCATATATGTAGCATGCTCTCACTGCTTCGTTAGGAGGGGCATAAGCTATCCTGGTACTACTCGACCTTGAAGGATCTTCTTGAGAAGTTTAATGCATGTAGGTCGGTGTGCACATGTCCCACTCAGAGGGCTTATCGCAAGGAACCAGCAATCCTTCAGCTTTTGGCTAGTCGTAGACTAGACTATGTGGCAACCTGCTCACAAATTCTTACTCTATCAGAGTTTCCTACCTTGGAGGAAGCATACAGTAGGATAAGCAAGATCTTAGTAACTTTTACTACTACTGAGCCTGCAGATTAGACCTCGGCTCTTGCTACTACTCATGGCCGTGGTCGAGGTGCTTTAGTCACATGGGGCACAGGCTAGGGTCATGGAGCCATTGGTAGATGATGATTGACTTGCACGTATTGTGGGAAGTCAGGACACATAGGGAATAATTGTTGGATCAAGGATGGTCGCCCTTCTATGGCTAATTAGGTTGTAACTGCCACAGAGTAGGCCACTAATACTGTATCTGTGCCCAAGGCAAATCATGATAACCTCATTCAGTGCAATACTTAGTTGTCGCAAAAGGCATCATCCACTTTAGAAACCGCAAGTTTTGCCTCTTCGTTAGGTATAGAGTTTGCCTTATCTACTTATGTTGATGTTTCGTGTGATACAGATTTAAATACAGATTGGTTGGTTGATTCTAGCACCTCGAGACATCTAAGCAGAGATTGAGTGTGTTTCCGCTACTTTAAATTAGTTTCTCCATCAAGTATCACCCCGACGAGAAGATAGCAGGATACAAAACCTCTCTTGTTGTCAAAGGATTCACTCAATCCCATGACGTTGACTTCTTTGACACATTCTCACCCGTGGCACTCCTAGTTTATGTTAATGATATCATACTTACAGGTGATGATACATCGAGAATTGTTGAGTAAGATGATATCATACTTAGGACCTCTCAGATATTTCATTAGGATAGAAGTGGCACGGAGTAGGATTGACATACTAGAGGCAAAGCCAGCCAATATTTCCATGGATCCTAAGGCACGCTTATATGATGAGGCAAAGGAAATAGATAGTCAATAGTATAAAGGGTTGGTGGGCAAGCTCCTTTATTTGACCATTACGAGACTAAATATTTCCCTTGCAATTGGGAAGTTGAGTCAGTTTATGGGCAAGCTTACTAGACAGCATTGGGATGTTATGTTGATTTCGCTCAGGTATCTAAAGAAAGCATCAGAAAATGGGGTCCTGTTTACTAAGGAGACTTCTATGAGTGTTGTGTCTTATACAGATGCAGACTATGCGGAGTGTCTAGTTGACAGGAAGTCCACCACTAATTTTTGTACCTATGTAGCAAGGAGTCTGGTAATATGGAAAAGTAGGAAACAGGTTGTCGTTTAAAGATATAATGCAAAATCTGAGTATCGTGCCATGGTACCTACAGCCTCTAAGATGACGTAGGTGAGATCTCTCCTGACTTATTTACATTATCTCGATTGATACCCCTATCAAGATGCAGTGCGATAACAAAGCTGCCACATGTATTGCTAACAATCCCATGTTCCATGAAGTCGGAGATAATAACTTTTCTTATTCTCAAATGAAACCCTACACTTCTTTATATAAAGAGGTGTTGGGAAAATTACATCATAAGTCCAATAGGACAAGAACCATAACAAACAACTCCAAACAACACTAATACGTGATCTACCAACACTCCCCATCATGCTGGAACATATATATCAATAATACTTAGCTTGGAACAACACTTATCAAAAGCAGATCTAACAAGGGGCTTTGTAAATATGTCCACAATCTAGTCTTTAGAAGATACGGATGAAGTGTAAATAATTCCACGTTGTATCAAGTTTCTAGTGTAGTGGGAATCAACCTCAACGTGCTTTGTCCGCTCATGGTACATTGGGTTGTTTGCAATATATGTAGCAACGCAATTATTACATCTCATCTATTTTTGTCCTTCCTGAATATGGAGATAATGTAGCACAGATCTGACCCAGACCATCTCTATAGCTGTCTGAGCCATAGCCCTGTATTCTAACTTTGCACTGGACCTAGATTCACCTACTACTTGTTGCTTCTCCATGTCACTAAGTTGCCTGCCACATAAGTACATAATCCAGTTGTTGACTTTCTATCTGTCATGCATCCTGCATAATCGGCATCAGAATAGTCAACAACACTCATAGATGTGCCCCTCTGAAATAAAATACCTCTACTAAGTGCTTTCTTCACATGCCTAAGCACTTGTATAGTAGCATCCCAATGATGCCTGGTCGATTTGTCCATGAATTGGCTGAGCTTCTCTACTGCAGGGGAAAGATATGGACGTGTAACAGTAAGATACAACAATTTACTAACCAACTGCTTATATGATCTGCTATTTGTAGGCAGAGACTCAGTATCATAGAGGTGTCCTTTGGGATCCATAGGCATATTAGCAAGTTTAGACCCCATCATTCATGTTTCCTGCATGATATCAAGGGCATATTTGAGCTAACTAAGAGCAGTGCCCTTCCTTGCTGTGTGCCACTTCAATTCCAAGAAAGTATCTGAGCTCACCCAAATTTTTCATCACAAAGGCATCAACCAACTTCCTTTTCATCTGAGCTATCCCAGCAAAATCATCTCTAGTAAGCATCAGGTCATCCACATAGATGAGTGCAATCACTCCCCTTTCTCTTCTTGACAAACAAAGGGTAATCAGCAGGGTACAATATAAGTCCCATTACCTGTACCTCCTCTGAAAATCTCTGGAACCATGCTCTCGGGTTCTGCTTCAAGCTATAGATGGCTTTCTTCAATCTACATACAGACTCCCCTGGAGCCTCAAACTCAGGAGGTTGTTGCATATAGAACTCCTCCTGAAGATCTCCATACAATGACGTGTTCTTGACATCCAACCGATGAAGAGGTTAGTCATAGTGAGCTCCTACAATCATCAAAATCCATACAATAAACAGTCGAGCGATAGGAGAGAAGGTATCAAAAAACTCTATCTCGTACTTTTGGGTAAATCCCTTTGCCACGAGTCTTTCCTTGTAGTGAGATATTGTGTCGTCTAGGTTGTATTTGATAGCAAAGACCCAACGGTACCCAACTATTCTGGCATGAGGAGGCAAGGCAGTCAGGTCCCACGTCCCTCTAGGCCATAGAGCAGCCATCTCATCCTCCATGGCTTAACGCCATTTTAGATAGTAGAAAATTGAGTCTTTATTTGTAAAGTAAATGCTTCAATCACTGATCCAACATCAGATTTATTTTTAAAAGGAAGTAACCATGATATCCTAGAAAAATCATCCACAACAAGTAAATAAAATCTATGACCTAGTCTATCCAAGACACGACTCGGTCCCCGTACATTTATGTACAGTAAATCAAAGATAGTAGCAGAACTGTGAGACAAATTAGGAGGAAAACTGATTCTGTGATGCTTTCGCAGCTGGCATGCTTCACACAAAATCTCTATAGCTAGTGAAATATGAGGAATGACATGTAGACGCTTGTTCAGTAATGGGTGCCCAAGACAACGATGCCACTGAAGAGTTGTACCAGTATTAATGCAACCTCATCCTAAGACAGCAGCAAATGGACTCTGGATCAGGCGATACACTCCCCCTTCCTCATGTTCGCCACCAATCACCCTCCTTGTGAGTTTGTCCTGAAAAATACAACCCAACTCATTAAATATTGTACGACAATCGAAGTCTTTTGTAATTCTACTAGTAGACGAAAGACTAATCAGAAATTCTGGAACACAAGGAACCTTAGGCAGTGTCAAAGCAGGAGTCATTGCTACATCTCCCTTGCCATGAACCCTACCTGTCGTCAGAATCCACCAACCACAAGTTATTGCCCGTGCTACCAAACCTGTAAGTAGAAGTCATACTTGAAGTAGCCAAGGCGACAGTATCAACAGTAGTAGTAGTAGTAGTCTCCTAGGTCAACTGGGATAGGTGTTGGATCGCAGCATCATAGTTTGCACGAGACATCGTGTCGCTCCTCTCCTCTAAAGAGACAACTTGGCTGGCCATAGGAGGTCGACAATGCTTCGTCCAGCAAGAGGCCTCTGTATGGCCAATCTTTCCACAATGCAAGCAAATGATGCGATGCCTACCACTCGTACCCCAACCACCACGCCCTCTTCCCCCTAGTGGATGGGGCACCACGTTCTCCACTTGTGGCAGCAACAAGCATAGGGGTCTATCCACTCTCTGACATGGGTGGCCTAACAACCACCCTGCTTACTCGACTATAAGCCTCCTCTAATGGTGGAAGCTCAGTCAGAGTAAGGATCTGGAACCTAGTAGCCTCATAGTCTGGTTCAAGTCTGTCAAGAAACTGTCGGATAGTATAGTCCTTCCTATGTGTCCTCTGAGTGGCACAAGTGCAGAAAGGTCGAGCGGCATTGTATTTCTCAAGGAGTCCTTTTATGATGGCATAGTACTGCGACAATGACTGACCCTCATGTTTGAGACTACCAATAGCATGGTGAATCTCAAACACCTTGCTAGAATTTTTCTCATGAGAATGTGTCATGTAGAGAATCTCACATCTCCTTGGTGGTTTTGTAGTACACGATCTCATCACCAATCTAAGGCTCAACAAAATTCATGATCCACGTGCGGACCATGGAATTATCTTTCTTCCACGTGGCATTCCTCCCTGTTTTATCTTGTTGCTCCATCTCCAATAGTAGGTGTTCCTTATCATGCCCTTCAACAATCGTGAGGAACGTCTGAGACCATCTAGCATAATTGGCCTCATTCAACTTGGTGATAGGAACAAAGAAAGGAGATTTGTAACCCCCATTGTCCATAGTGGTAACTGACGACACTTCCGAAGAATCTGAGGGGGCCATCGTGCCTTAGGATTGCCACAAGTTGCCACAGATGCGATCTAAAATTAATATTCATATTTGAAAACTTCACAATTAGAGAAAAGTGATCTCTTGAACATAAGATCTAAAGATCGAAAGACCCTAGGTAACATCCCAAGAATCAGAGACACCCCTTTAGTTCTTGGCTTAGCGCATCTTAGGATGTTAGGAAGGACCTAACAACACTTCTAGGAAGTGTAATGCTTCCTCTACGACGAGTCACACCACCACCCTACTACCCGTTGCTCGCAGCAGGCAGGAGGTGATACAACCTTAGAGGCGACACTGCAGGACCCAAAGGGCCACCGCCATGACCTGCAGGCAATGGGCGGCGGTGCACAACAAATAGGGGCAACGCTCCTCCGAGGTCAGGGGCGATGCTGTTGCCTACAAACGACTAGGAAGCGCTACTCTAGCGCCAAAGGAGGTGTTGCAGTGCCTTGAGGAGGGCAAGTCACCGCCTACAGAGGGGGGGCGTCCTATGGCACTAAAAGGAGGCCCGCTAGGACCAGTAGCAGTTGCGACCGCGGCGGTGGCCTTTTAAGGCCGGCAGTAGTAGGTGGCTCACCAGTGGGGGCTCCTGTGGGTGTCTACCAAGAGGATTAGGGTTTTTAGTGATGGGTACAGAGGTTTGTGAGAAGTGGGATACCAGACCGCCGATCGAGGATTTCCGTTTGATACCAAGTCGGAGATAATAATTTGTCTTATTCTCAAATGAAATCCTACACCTCTTTATATAGAGAGAAATGTTAGAAAAATTATATCATAAGTTCAATAGGACAAGAACCATAACAAACAACTCTAAATAATATTAATAAGTGCTCTACCGACTCATGAAAAGTCCAAACATGTGGAGATTGATTGTCATTACAAACGCAACTTGATTCAGAGAGGCCTTATCTACACTACTTACATCTCTCCTCAGATGACCAGACCATAGATATTTTAACCAAGGCATTGCTCCATTCTTCTTTTGATATTTACTGCTCCATGTTGAACATGATAGACATCTATGTCCTAACTTGAGGGGGAGTGTTAGCCCCTATGGTCTAGTGTCATCTATGTTACTTTGCTTATTTTCTTAGTTATAGTATTTTCTTATTTCTTTGAGAAGAACTCTTGTAATTTTTCCCACCTCTATATATTGAGAGGTCGGGCTATGGAATAAACCCTTCATTCATTTGTTCTAACTATGTTCAACATTTATATTTCTCATGTGGTTCTATTGATGTAATTATAGCCATTCTAACGAGTTGTATGCATGGAATTTTCTTTGTTTTGATAGTTACCCCTATCAAACTTACTTTTCTTTTGTCTTTTAGGTATCCTTCACTTCGTGTAGCATACATTGATGAAGTTGAAGAAACTTCCACAAACAAATCGAAGAATGAGAACAAATCCAAGACTGAGAAAGTTTATTATTCTACTCTGGTGAAAGTTGCTTTAACTCAGCCAGATGATCCAAATGCTGCAGTACAAAATCTTGACCAGGTTGTGCACGTTCACCACTTGTTAACCATGATGACATCATGATTTCTATGCATGAAAGCATCCTCTTAAAATAAAATAAAATTAAATTAAAAACAATTGGAGCAAAGGCTGTCATCTTCTTGCCTTAGCAATTTTAGTAAAACTTCCCATTTATCCTTTACTGCAACATTTGATGGTCATAATTTGCTACCCATTTCTTCTGCCAATGCATTGTTTCTTGGAAACCATGTTGGTAACATCATCAATGCACATTAGTAATGCACCATTTCAAGATCATGCTATGAAGTTTTCTTATTGGTGTTTGAAACATTTCATACTATAGTATTCTAAGTCACCAAGTTAGCCATTTTGGCAAATTCATCGCAAATTTTATGTCCTTTGTCTCAGTCAGCATGATGGGTTTTGGATTGTCGACATGGCAAACAACACCGAAATTGCTCTGATCAAATGATCGATTTATCAATTGAGTTCAACTCATCCGAGTCCTGTTATTGCGTTTCAATATAAAGGTTTCCGAGCGTGAATTCTTGTACGGAGAGTGAAATTTCTCATTGATGGCATTCGAGACATTTCTAAATTAAATATCGCTAAATTGAGGCTCCATATGTTCGATTGTCAACCCGCTATTAGAAAGTTATTCTTCATTATGTTGAGCAAATAAACAGAGATTGTCATGGCATTGATTTATAACCAAAAAATTAAAGTATATTTCAGTGAGATGTACTGCCCAAATGGATCACATTCTAATTAGAAGAAATTATCATAGACAGACATAATTAAAGGATGGCAAAGTATCTTGATTTTACATATACCTTTTATAGACAGAAGTAAACATCAAGGTGCAAGCTTCCAAAGAGACTCTGCTGGATAGCTGTTTTAGAATCTTGCTTTTTTTTATTGATACACGACACTTTTTAGGCATTCTAATCTTACGTTTTGGTGCCTTGAATTTCTATATAGGAAATTCCGATGACTTCCAGTATCAAAATGTTTATTTCCCTTTCGGTCAAAGAATTTTGATTTAGCTTCTGCCTGGTGCATAGGTTATTTATCGGATAAAACTTCCTGGGCCCGCCATACTTGGAGAAGGTAAGCCTGAAAATCAAAATCACGCCATCATATTCACTCGAGGTGAGGGATTGCAAACAATTGATATGAATCAGGTAAACTAAATGGATGGCCGCTTGCTTCATCTTATATTTTCTGGAGGGTACCTTTTGTCCGCTGCTCCTTGTTTAATTATTTTGTTTTCACTTTTTAGGATAACTATATGGAGGAGGCTTTCAAGATGAGGAATTTGCTTCAGGAATTCCTGATTAAGAATGATGAAGTGAGATATCCATCCATTCTTGGTGTTAGAGAGCACATATTTACTGGAAGGTAGATTGCTGAGGTCAATTGTTGCATTATTTTGTTATTTTCTGTTTCCCCAGTGTCTCTGTGTAATTTCCACACTAGTCTTCTGTATAATTGGGGATAGTATTGTGAGAATAGACGAACAATTCTATTTAATGGAAAAAGGAACTTGGATTGATGTATTCTCTTGGAATTCTTCTCCATTTATAAAAGATTCATAAAATAGGGGAGAGAACAAAAACAGCCTATTCAAAGAAAAGCTATAGGTGGTTGGATTCCATACAAGGCAAAAAGCATGTGAAGACAAATGAACGAATGGTATTATTTGCGGAACTCTAAATGCCTTTATATTCTGAGGTACCATGGGACAGTTTTAGCACATTACTCCCAGATGATAATAATAAAATAATAAAAGGACCCACAAATAACAAATAACTCTTAACATTTCCCCTTAAGCTAGAGTATAAATGTTAGATATGCTCAACTTGGTGCACAGGTAGTCAAGATGCTTCCTGGAGAGAGCCTTGGTAAAGATGTCAACTACTTGGAATTCAGTGGAAATGTATGGAGTAGATATCTTCCCTGTAAGGGACAATGACAGTCCACTTCAATATATTTTGTCCTCCCATGAAAAATCAAATTATTAACAATAAACGTGATGGCTTTATTGAATAGGTCGATGCACCAAAATCATATAAAATGGACTGAACCTAGAGGAGTTTGCAAGTGGTATATGCCATAACCCCGTATTCTAACTCTGCATTGGATCGAAATATAACATTCTGTTCCTTACTTCGCCAAGTGACTAGATTTCCTCCACACATATGTACAACAGCATGTGGTGGATCTCTGATCTTCATGAGCCCTAGCATAGTAGCATCAAAGTATCCCCACACATCGTGATGGCCATGCTTCTAGAAAGTTATTCCTTTCCTAAGACCATTCTTCAAATATCTCAACACTTGACATACTCCTGCTTATTGCACTTCTTTAGGTTTTTGCATAAACTGACTAAGTCGCCTTACAACATGGGCAATGCTTGGCCTTATGATAGTCAGGTAGAGAAGTTTGCTTACGGTAGCATGATATCTGGTTACATCTTCTAAGATAGAATTGTCTGAGTAAGCTAGATGAGCAAAAGGATCCAATGGAATACTTTGCAGGCTTGCATCCTAGCATACTTGCTTCTTGTAGCATATCAAGTACATTCTTCCATTGAGAAAGAATAAAGTCACCATCAATATGATGCACCTTAATTTGCAACAATTAATTGATCAGTCCAAGATCCTTGTTAACAAATTGAGAGTGTAGAAATGCCTTGGTGGACTCAAGGCCATCCTTAGTGCTCCCTATCAAGAATATGTCATCTACATACACAATGAGAACCATTGATTTAGTCATCCTATGTAGAGTGAAAACAGAATGATCTAGTAAAGCCAAACTCCTAAACTGCTTTACTAAATCTCTTAAATCATGCCCTTAAACTTTACTTCAACTCATAAATGGCCTTCTTCAATTTATAGACCTTCCGACACCCCCCCTTAGTAACAAATTTAGGAGGTTGCTGCATGTAAACATCTTCATGAAGGTCTACATAAAGGAAGGTGTTTTTGATATCTAGTTGATAAGCTAGCCAGTCCATATTGACAGTAAGAGAGAGAAGAATGCAGACAGAATCTAGGAAAGTCACTGGTGAGAAATTCTCAAAGTAGTCAATGCCAGAGGTTTGTGTATGCCCTGTGACCATTAGGTGTGCCTTATGTCTGTGAATAGAGCCATCAAGGTGACACATAAGGATAAACACCTATCTAGACCCCACAACTATAACACTTGGTGTAAGTCCACTAAGTCCCATGTGCCACAGGACTGCAAGCTTGTCATCGCATTCTCAATGGCCACTTTCCAGGTGGGATGTTGGAAAGTCTCTGTATGACTGCAAGGAACCTGATAACTGTCCATAACCATAGAAAATAGTCGAGTAGTAACAGGTAATTGGTCATAAGACATGCTATGAAAGAGAATAGCAGGCACGTGATCGTTGGACCTTCTGATAAGCTAGAGGAAGGTCCAAGTTAAACCCCTCGGAAGAAGGGATTACCTGATATCCATCAGATTCAGTAGGACTAGTAGAGGCAAGAGCAGGGATAGTAGACAGTGGTTCCACACTAGGTGGAAGAGGAACACACTAGTGGTATGTCTTGGGGTAGATAAGTGGTGGTGGTGGTGATGGTGACAAAGGTGGCTTAGAGGGACCTAGCATAGATGTATGCAGTGGATGGGATGGCTCTCAGGGCTTTGAAGGTGATGCAGACGGCACAAGTGATATCTTGCAACAACAAAGGATGGGAGATCTTTTCTTTGGGCTAATAATAAGGAACCTCCTCAAAGAAAGTTACATCAACACTGACATAAAACTTGTGAGCCACATGGTCATAGCAACGCGAAAAATACATAGTTGGAAATAATGAAAGAATCTATTCAACTTGAAACACTAACACCTATTTATATAGAGCGAGGTGAAAAGGTAAATTGCAACATAAGTCCAGGTGGAAATATACATAGGGAATACAATACAGAAATAAAAAGAGACTGCTACACTAACATACATCTGATAGAGTGAAGAGACAACTTATCCACCTTGAACAAGTGGACAAAAGAAACATAACCGATGAAAAATATCTTGACTAGGAAATAGCATAGAATAAGGTGTCTTAACTTGGAGAACATAGGAAGATTCCCTATTGATAAGAAAAACAGCAATAAGAATAGTACTTGTTGATCTGACAACAGACACCTTAGCAGAAGGTGAAGCCAGTGAGAAATTGGTTCCATCTAACTTGATGGAAGTCCCTACATGGGGGAGGATCCACTTGTGGTAGATGACTTCCCCATCGAGTCGCTTAACATGTCCTTGTGATCTCGCATAAGACCCAAATTCGCAAGTCAATTGATGGGGCTTCTTCTACTCAAAAAAGCAATTCATAGATGATATCACAACAACCACACCACAATCTGAAAATAGAGATTTCAGATCATAGGTTGGTGACCTAAACTAGCCACCTATCCTTCTACATGCACACCGAGGTCAGGGATGACCTCAGCAACGACACATAAGGGAGAGAAAGGGCAAGCAACGTCAGTGCCTATCTCCTGCAGTGTTGTTGGCAGTGCTACACAGGCTTACACCCACATGGTGGTTGCCTTCGATGCTACTTGCAATGGTTGTGGTGGTTGTTGTAGACTACGTAGCTATGCCTCACGGTGCTGTTGCTACTGCGCCAAAGGCTCTAATTCTAGTGGCCGTGCAGATGTCAGAGGGGATGACATGCTCGAATCAAGAAGAGTCGAACCCAGAGAAGAAGGTGGAGGTGGTATTTAGTGGGATACCAAAGCCCAAGCCTAGGATTGTTGCTCTAATACCATATGAAGACAAATAAGCAAATTGTATTACTCAAGAAACCCTTGGTGCCTTTAAATAGCAAGGTACCATGAGACAATTGTAGCACATACCCTTATACAATAATAAAATAACGAAAAGACCCACAAACAACAAATAATTCTCAACAAGGCATAAAAGGAATCAAATGAAATCAAGAACACCAAAACTTCCTCTTGGGCTGAAACATAAATATCGATCATGCTGAACTTGAAAGAACATCTATCAAAGGAACACTTAGGAAGTATGCCTTCCTAAATACATCAACTATGGGGTTTTAAAGAAACATTCTTTGATGTGTATAATCTTTTTCTAAATCAAGTATCCGGTATAATGACAGTCTAGCTCCACGTATTTGGTCCTTTCATGGAACATATGTGTTAGCAATATAAAGTACAGCTTTAGTGTCACATTCAAGGTTCAAAATGTTGATGAAGTAGATTGGTGGACTTGAGCAGATACCTAAATCTTCCACTTGAAAATCATCTCATTGCTACCGCTTGTGCCATGTCTGCTTTACAGTGGCACCTCAGATTGGGACATCCTAGTGTTTCTATCTTCCATCAATTTCTCGACATGCAATTTTCAGATTCATTTTCTTGTAATGCCTATCATTTCCAAGTAGTAATAATAGAACTAAGCCTGCCTTTTCCCTTATTCATGCTTGTTGAGAATAAGGAGGCCACGTGGCAGCAGTATAAGGTCCCATAGGGCCGACGATTAGGAAGGTCCAAGGGACCAAGTTTTGTTTACTTAAGTTCGAAGTTTGCTATTTTGTTAAGTTGATTTTAGGAAAAGTTCTTTCAGGAATTAGTTTTGGTGATTTGTTCTTCCTTATTTAGAGATGATTTATTTCTTTTTTTGTCGGATATGTTCTCTTTATAAAAAGAGTCTTTCCATTGTAATCTCCTTGAGTTAGCAATAATATTTCCCACATCACAAACTCCTCTCCTCTCTCTTCTCAACATCACCACCAGTCACCACCTTCACCAACCACCCCACAAGCCAACCACCATCAAGGTCGGTTGCTATTGCTCCCTCTCTTTCCTTGAATTCCACATGGACAGTCCCTATTAAGTTGTTTTCCCACACTCCAAGGGAGCCTCTACGCTCCACTTGTGCGAATCCTGACATGGTATGAGAGCTTGTGGTCTAGTCTCTCTTAGCGCGTGTAGGTTCTTGACCACATGTGTGATTTTTGTCTCCAACAAAGAATCTTCCTTGACAAATCTATCACCTTACGCGAAGATAGTAGATGACAGAAGCCTCCACCACAGTTGCTGACGGCACGTTGGGCTCGAGAGAAAGCAAAGTGGGTGTCTTTGGGACAACCATCAAGCTACAGGGTGCCTTCAACTATGTCTTGTGGGCTCACGCCTTCAAGATAGTTGTCGGAGGATAGGAGAACCACCGTAACAAATAGATGACAAAAAAAAGTACAAGAAGGAGAATTACATCGTCATGAATTGGCTCATGAACTTAATAAATCCTTCCATCGCCTTGAACAAGCTCTATAAAAAGAGCGTGTAAGGGATTTGGATGGCCCTTGAGAAGAGGTACGCCCGAACATCAAGTAATGCTCGTATTATTGATCTATATACTGATATATGGATAGCTAATTCGGGAGATCTCTCCTTGACTAAATATTATGAGAAGATAGAGGCATTGTTCGAGGAGTTAGACATCTATGAGCCATTGTGTTGCGACAAGAAAGGGGAGACACTGGCGGTTTGCAATCTGCCAAGTTTTTATCGGGTTTACATCCTCGTTATCTAGCCACCCACGATCAAGTCCTGGCATCCGACAGGAAGATGAATGTTGAGACGAGCTTCTAGCGTCTCATAAAGACGAAGATTCCTGAAGATGAAGTCACACCCAAGGGTGAGAACTCCATACTATTCCAAAAGCAACTGTGGGGCTTGGAAGAGGACATTGCTGAGGCCCTAGTCGCATCAACCCAAAGTGTCAATATTTTGGACGTACCAATCATCCACAAGACAGTTTCTGGGGCAAGTTTGGGAGGCTTCAACAGGGGGCTATTAGCACCTCATAGGTAGACTCAACTCCCGAAGATCTCGAGAAGTTACAGGTCATGCTACGAGAAGACAAGTCACCGACGACTGTCATGACGACTATTGAAGTTGCTACAGACACGACTTCGGAGGTCGCAAGATGTTACAACGTTGAGTCGTCTAAAAAGAAGACCAAGAGCATGACTCTCGAAGAAGAGTGGTACGCCATCTAGCCTCACAAGTTAAAGACCAAGTCATCATCCTCCCAGCCACAACTTGGGGGGCAGTGTTGAAAATAAGGAGGCCACGTGGCAACCAGCCAGGCTACATGACATTGCCACATGGCAGCAGCAGGAGAGCCCATAGGGCTAGCGGTTAGGAAGGTCTAAGGGACCAAGTTTTGTTTACTTGAGTCCCAAGTTTGCTATTTTGTTAAGTTGATTTTAGGAAAAGTTATTTTAGAAATTAGTTTTGGTGATTTGTTCTTCCGTATTTAGAGATATGATTTGTTTCTTATTTTGTGGGTTTTATTTTCCCTATAAAAAGGGAGTCTTCCCATTGTAATCTCCTTGAGTTAGCAATAATATTTCCCACATCACAAACTCCTTTCCTCTCTCTTTCTTCTCAACATGATCGTCGGCTACCACCTTCACCATCTACACCACAGGCCTACAACCATCAAGGACAGCTACTGCTACTCCCTCCCTGATTTTCACATGGGCTGTTTTCCCATGCTCCAATTGAGCCTCCACGCTCCACTTGTGCGAATCCTGACAATGCTGATTTGTCAAGCCGATGTTGGGTCAAGAGTCTTAGTGGTTTTAGGTTTTTTTTTTTTGTTCTTGTGGATGATTACACCCGTGTCTATTGGATATTTATGATGAAGGAAAATTTTAAAATCCCTGTATTGATAAAAAATTGTTAATGAAACAAAGACTCAGGTTTCTTGTACTATTCGCTTGTTTCGAACTGACAATGGACTTGAATTTGTAAATTCTACTTTGGCTCAATTTTTTCAGTCTCTAGATATTATCCATCAAACTTCTTGTGTGCATACATTCCAACAAAATAGGGTGGCTGAACGAAAGTCGAGACACCTACTTGATGTTGCTCATACAGTTATGTTTCAAATGCATATTCCTGCTATTTTCTGAGTTGATGTTCTTACATCTACTTTTTTTATTAATCGTGTCTCATCTTCTGTTCTTGATGGAAAGACTCCTTACTCTGTTTGGTTTCCTAATTGGGAGTTGTTCTTTATACCACCCAAAATTTTTGGATGTGTCTATTTTGTTCGCTTGTTCAAGGTGAACAAGTTGTCTCCTTGACCAATTAAATGTCTTTGTAGGCTACTCCAGAACTCAGAAGGGGTACAACTGTTTTGATCCTCTTACACATCGATTTTATGCAAGGATGTTACTGAAGAGATACCTTACTATTCTACCACAGGGAAGTCTCCCAATGTTACATAGGATGTCCCATTGCCTATACCAATTGTTGCGCGTCCAGGATCCTCTGAGCCTCATGTACCTTAGCATAATGTCCCTTATGTTGCTTATCCTAGGCATCCTAAGGTTACAGATACCTTTCCTAAATACTTTCGACGTTGACCTCCATCAACCATAACTCCTGCAGATGAACCTCTCTGTACTATTCCTACTCATTCCTCTGTTGATATGTGGATTCAGATGGAGGTCCAGAGCTTATAACATCGGTACCTAATGTGGATCCTCCTATTGCCCAAAGGAAACCACAGAGATCGTGTTAACTATTCTGTTCCAAATTATGTCATTTGATCATTTTCCTATAGCAGGGAGACTTCTATCTCTTGCAGTTGACAACAAGCATATTCTCAAGAATCATATAGGGGCATTTCAGGATCCTTTTCGAACCTTTGCCATGGAGGAGGAAATGGCAGCTCTCCAATCCAAAGGAACTTAGGAACTTGTTGACCTACCCCCTGGTGCTACGGTTGTGGGGTGTAGGTGGGTGTTTACCTTGATAGGCAATTTAAATGGGTCAGTTGAAAGATTTAAGGCTTGATTAGTTGCTAAAGGTTGTACACAAACCTTTGAAGTTGATTATTTTAAGACTTTCTCGCCGGTGGCCCAACTCAATTCAGTACGGATTCTTTTTTCTGTGGCAGTAAACAATGGTTGGTTAGTTTCGCTTCATACTGATTATGGATCTCTGTCGAAAGGGCACGAATTACATTACAACTTCAAACTTGGCTTTCAATGGAAACAACCAAGTGAGACGGGAGAAATCATCCACAATCACTAGATAGAATCGGTGCCTTAATCAATCTGGGGTCTTACTAGGTCCCTAGATATCCATATGAAGCAATTGAAACAATGCTTGAGACCCCTGATGTTGACTTCTTGGGAAGTACTCCTATGCTGCTTTCTGAGTTGACACGCTTTGTAGAGAAAGGTAGCAGTAGGGGGAATTTGTGGTAGCATGCTTAGAAGTTTTGAGAGTGGAAGATGACCAAAGCAAAGATGCCACAAATAGCTAGATGCACTCCCTGAAGAAAGAAAAGCATGACCTGCATATGGTGACAGTGCCTTTTTCACGGCCACACCCAATGGTGTGTCCTGTGAGAACATCCTCAAAAGTGAGAGAGACTGCATCAAAGATTGCGCAATAGTTCAACTCCTTTATGACCCAACTAATTGCAAGTAGACTTGTCAAGGGCACTATGTGAGTTAACTTGTTAACTCAACCTATGTGGCAACTCTAAATCTTTATTCCTATGCAAAGGATGTGCATTAAGGGCATCCACCAGTCAATACTCTCAAAAAGATTACCATCTTTCTTAACCAGAGATAGCTAGCTGGATATCATGATGGTTCTTAATGACTTAGCGAAATCCGTGATCTAAGCTAGCTAGATTTTTTATACTTATCATTGGTATATCCAACTTGGCCAGAATATTCTTTCCCAATTGTACTAAGTGACCCAACTAACAACATTAGTACATATACATGATTGACATTCAAATCCTGGTCACTAATTAGGTGATTTTCATTTAGGTTGGCTTGTCAAGGGCACACAATTCCAACACTTGCCCTTAATGGAAGTCTAATAAAAGGATTCACTTGTACCATCATTACTACGATTATTGTCAATAATGACTATTGTTATGATAGCTATAGCAACCAACCAATGAATCGCTAGTAGGAGCAAGGCTTTTAAGTGCTGAAAAAGTAAATGATCGTTGATTCGATGTAGACTTATTAGAGGCCGATGATGCCTTTCTAAGTGCCTGATTAGAGATAACCATCCTTAGTAGCATCAATTTTGGGACAAAAATGGTTGAATCTAATCATCGTTAACCAACCTTGGTGGCATAGCGATAGGAGCAAGGCTTAATGCAACTATGCTAGACTTGGTGGTGATTGACCCATTCCGAAAAGAACGAACAAAGCCTTAACCACAAGGAGCTGATGTCAATCTCAGTGTTGGCTCACTCATCCTCTGGGAAGAGTAATCAAAGGAGAAGAGAAAGGAGAAGAAAAAGAAGAAAGGAGAAAAGAATATTGTATCATGTTAGAAGGAGAAAAGAGCGACGCTAGACTTGTTGGTGGTTGGTCCATTTGGAGAAGAACAAGTGATGCAGAAAGCATAGGGAGAACCAAATTAAATTAGTCATGAGTGGTATTCTTCTATTGTTATAGGCTATATAGGAGTCCCAATGGGAATGGGATTAAAACTAGTAAAGAACCCAAAAAGGGAAAAATGCGAAATATGAAATAAGCCCAACAAAATAGGCCTTTTAACATTAGAAATTTGAACTCATTGTATTTGGATCCTTAAAGGATCTGCACCCTAGTTGTAAAACTGGAACTTTGATTTGCATTGAAAAAGTATCGTTAGAATTGTTGGAGCTATGTTTTAGGTTTATTAAAGATTTGATTAGATTCAAAGAGATATGATTTATTTCCTTTGTGATAGAATTAGGATTGGTTCCCTTTCTATATCAAGGAACCAAACTCTATGTTATTTTCTCAAGATTTCATAATAATGTTTCCTATTTACCAAATCTCCACATGGAATAAGAGCGAGAACGATCCTAGGGAACTCCCCTAGACCTTCGGCCCTCTCTCTCCTACATGCAGTCTCTTCTAAGTGTTCTCCTTTGTGCACACCATTGTCGCATGTTAAATCCGTGCTTGCACCACCAGAGTCGTAGTCGTTCACGCAAGCTTAGATTGAGTACCTGTGCAATTTGTTGAAGGGTGAAGAACCCTCATCATCTATTACTGCCATTGCAACCACGAAAGAAGACAAAGTACTGTCTATGCAGTCTGTACCTGACACAAAAGAATGTGCTAAAGCTTTGGGTTGTGTCATCGATGCAGAAGATGTCGATGAGTGATGGGGAATCTGAGCCACAAGCTTGGCCCCATCTGTGCTTGGGAATGCTTCTCAATTTGTGGTCACTACTACTACTACAACTATTGTATGTGTGGTTGCTACCACTACTATGACCATTGTGACGTCGCTACTTCTACTATAGTCTTCGCATTCATGCTTGAGATCGACTCCTATTGAAGACAAAGTATGTGTATGCCTTATACATGTGCTCCATCCTTGACTAAATTAGATGGAGAGAGCATCTACCAATACTACTTCAAGTTGGGCATGCATGCTCCAACTTGGGGGGAAGTGTTAGAGATCGTTATGAGTGAAATTATCCACTTCTTATTTTAGTTTTTCCTATTTTGTTTTGAGAGACTTGTTAGAGATATGTTTTAGGTTTAGTAGAGGTTTGATTAGATTTAGAAAGATATGATTTGTTTCCTTTGTGATAGAATTAGAATTAGTTTCCTCTTTATATAAAAGGGCCAAATATTATGTTTTATTCTTGAGATTTCATAATAATATTTCATATTCCTCAAATCTCCCCAAGAATCACAACAATTCATGGAATCGAGAGTCACCCTCAAAATTCCATTTTGAGGTACTTAAAAACTAAAGGCAATCCTCTTTTTTTATTTATTTATTTCCTTATTTATTGATTGATACTATGTATTTTTCCCCACTAATCCTCTAAATTGTATTAGGGCTTCAATGAATGGCAATTCAAATTCGTAAAATATAACTTGTAAAAATTGTGCAGTTGACATATATATCTGGAGAAAGATGCATATTTTAGGATTTTTTTAAAGTAAATTCTCACCAAGTGAACTTGATTCTTCTCTTCATGTTGCAGTGTTTCATCTCTTGCCTGGTTCATGTCAAATCAGGAGCATAGCTTTGTGACTCTTGGACAACGGCTGCTTGCCAACCCTTTAAAGTATGTCGTTTTTATGTGAATTCCAATATTGTGTGTTAATTCGATGGAGCAAATGTCTATACATTTGCGCTATAAGTTTTAGACTTCTTAATTTATAGAAGTGGTATTTGTTGACAAAGAGTGTTTGATAAGGTGGTGGAATAAATATTTGGTTAGGCATGATTGTCGAATGAAGTTAGTAATATTTAATTTAGGATTTCATTGAATGACGGGATTAGGACTGATGTGATGGGATATAGCTTTATTGTTCCAAAAGGCAACCAGAGATTTCCTGACAGACCAACCTATCCACAAATTACCAGCAGGAAAACGGAAGAAGCTAGTCTTTCAGAGATGCCAGAGAGAAACCGTGGAAATGACTGAGTTGGTGAATTTGGCCATCTAAGCATGTAGTTTTATCCAGTTAATCCGATACACAGCAATGAAGACCGGATTTCTTTTTTGACTTGCCGCATCAATTGTAAGCTCTGATTCGTGAATTTGTACCTAGTTGTGGATACACCTTTTCTGCTTAATATTGTATATAAATCATTTGGAAAATTTTATAGAGTAAAATCTTAAGGGAAGCCCATGCAGAGAAATATATGCCACATTAGCTTTTTAAGTTTAAATATCTCAATACCTGATAGACTCCTACCCAGTGTCTACCTAGGCTCTTGCATAAACTAATTCAACCTTTCAACCTTCCCACAACATATGATATATCCAATCTCGTCACTGTTAGATATTGAAGCTTGCCAACCATAGCTCTATGCTTGGTAACATCCGCCAAGATCTGACAATCAACGTCTACAAAATGAGCAACCAGATCTAGTGGTATACCAGCATCCTTGCTTCTCAAAGCATGTCCAACATATTCTTCCTCTGTGAAAGAACCATTCTTCCATCAATGTGGTGTATCTCAATACCCAGAAAGTGCCTAACCAAGCCAATATCCTTAGTCACAAACTATGGATCCAAGAAGGCCTTGGTCTCCTTTAGACCCTTCATGTCACTGCCTATCAACAGAATGCCATCAACATATACAATAAGAATAACAAACCCTGCCTGTGTGTACCTAGTAAGCACAAAGTGGTCAAATGTAGATCGAGTGAACCCAAAACTTTGAAGTAGAGTATTGAACCTGTCATGCTCCGGGGCTTTATTTCAACCCATATAACACCTTGTGTAGCTTGTAGACCTTATAACACTCCCCTTAGCTAACAAATCCAAAAGGCTATTGCATACACTTCCTTGTCATGATCACCATATAAGAATGCATTTTTGATGTCAAGTTGATGTACAGGCCACCTTTGATTTATTTCTATAAACATGAAAATCTGGATCAAATTCAACTGCACCACAGGTGAAAAAGTCTCAAAATAATCCACGCCAAAGGTTTAAGGTAGCCTTTGGCAACTAGCCTTGCCTTATAGCTTTGAATAGAGCCATCTAGAAGATATTTAATAGTGAACACCCATCCATACCCTACAGCTGTCACACCAAGGGATAGATCCACAAGTTCCCATGTACCCTAGGACTGAAGAGTAGCCACCTCTTCCTCCATTGCTCGAGTCCAGTCAGGGTCCTAAACAGCCCCGTATAATTTCGTTGTACTTGATGACTGTCAACTCCAAGAGAAAGTAGTTGTCCTATTGTAGGTAACCAATTAATAGACATATAATGTGACAGAATATCGAGCACATGACCGTGGAGCCTTCCATTGTGCAATAGCAAGGTCGAAGTCAGCACCCTCAGTAGCATGAGGTACTTAATCTTCATACAAATAAGCAAAATCAATAAGAGGTTGAGCATAATCAGTATGTGTAGGGATGGTGGAAAGGGGCTCCTCCACCTATATAGGAGGTTCTCTACAGTGGAAAGTCCTCGGATAGTAAGTAAATAGCTCAAGATCCTATAGGTCTCTATTTAGTGAATGAGATGGCTTAGTGGGCTCTAGAGCCACATAAGGAATGGGATATCATGTAGCACTGACTAAGGCGAGGAACTCCTTTTCTAGGGGGTAAAAGGGAAGCTCCTCAAAGAAAGTAACATCGGCACTAACATAAAACTTATGGGCCACTAAATCACAACAACGATATCCTTTTTAGATTCGCAAGTATTCCAGAAAAATACACTTCACATATCAAGGAGATAATTTGTCCACCTTGAATAGATGTACAAAACAAATACAACCCAACACCATAAGAGTAAGAGGAAAAGCATCTTGGCTAGGAAACAGAATTGAATAAGGTGTCTTGCCTCCAAATACAAAAGACACTATTTATAAGAAAGGCAGTGGTAAGAACTGCATCACCCAAAATTGGGATGGCACGCACATCTAGAACATCATCGTGCGAGCCACATCTAACAAGTGCCACAAGTGTTCAGCGACACCATTTTGTTGTGAGGCATGAATGCAAGATGAATAACTCCCATGGAAGTGAAAAATTGAGTCAACTTGGCATTTACAAATTCCAATCCATTATCACTATGAAAAACCTTCTAATGATGGAAAACTAAGTCTTTACTTCATTAAAAAAAAATGAATAAGTAGCTTTTTATTTTTCTTTTATCATAAAAACCCAAACCACACGGGTAAATCATCAACTAGAACAAGGAAAAAATAGAAAGCTCTAACACTACAAACCCTACAAGGGCCTCATAAATCTACATGCACAAGATCAAAAGGAGACTCAGATTTATTCTGACTAGAAAAAGAATGCTGGTGTTTGCCAAGCTGACTAGTTTGGCAAGGAATCTGGAAACTTCAACTCTAGAAACTGACAACGTAGAACAGGGATACTCGAGGTCACCCAAGCAAAGATACTACTGAAAAGCAATAGTGGCAAAAGCAATAGTAGTGGTAGAATATGTAGTTGGCAAGCTGAGATAGTAAAGGTTATTCTGCTCAAGTCCACCAACTTGCCTCATCGTCTATAAATCCTGCAAGAAAAAGTACTGATCGTGAAACATTGCTTTACATCCCAAGGCCTTGGTAATCTAGCTAATAGACATCAAGTTTAATTCAAATTTTGGTACATGCATGAAATTAGACAAAACAAGAGAGCTAGAAAGAGATGCATCCCCAAGACTAGTGACAGGAGATAAACCCCCATCCACCACCCTAACCTGGAAGGGTGTGGCAAGCGAACGAAGAGTCAAAAAAAGAGTAGAATCTCCTGTTATATGAAAGGAGGCACCTAAATCTGTATCCATACTGGAGTATGAGATCTGATAGACAATGCAGTGGTACCTGTAGGATGTGTAATTGACACCCCACTTGTGGTGGCTTAAGAAGTCATCAACTAGTCATATTCTACCCTAGTGATGGTAATCTGACTCAGCATCCTAAAATTGAGTATTGTTCTCTGAAATAACCTGATTAGCATGAGGACCCTAACCCTAAGGGCACTCATGCTTAATCCAACATATGTCAACAGTATGGCCAACTCTATGGCAATACTCACAAAATAGGCTCCCTCTGCCCCTGCCTCATCCACCTTTGGGAGTACCACGACCACGAGCACCTCAGCCACTACAGTTTGGTGCACCACGACCACAACCAAGAGATGCCATGGCAGATGAGTCAAAACTGGGCATTGGCTCTAAGATCTCCAATATGGAAAGTCGGGCATAAATCTAAACCAGAGTATAGAAATCTCCTTGAAAGTCATCAATTGGTTCTTGACTGCTTTGTACTCAAGACCTAAGGTAGCAAGGAACTACACAGATCGGATGGCCTCTCTCTACTTGGTCAAGAGTGCAACATCTGCAATCAATGGCTAAATAGGTATCATGTTCATCCCACAAATTGTTTAGTGTCCCATAACACTCGACTAAGGGCATAGCCCCCTTCTTAAACGTGTGAATATCCTCAATCACATGATATAGTCTGGCAATGTTTTGTAGGAATGAATCTCATGCAACACATCCTACTTTCTCTTGGCATAGGAATAAGACATGATCTGTTTTGCAATATACTCAATTGGATGAGATGATTCAATTTCATTAGAAATCCTAGGACTTATATAGGGAGAGACCATAAAGTCAAAAGTACATAAATGTCCCTAAGGAACAAAACACCCATAGCCCATACAATAAAAACCATAAGAAAAGCCATATATGTTAATGTTCCACTTCAAGCTAGAGCATAAAAATCTATCATGCTCAGCTTGGATATACAAGAATCAAATAAAGATCTAGTCAAGGGCTTAGTGAAAATATCTACAGTCTACTCCTCAAATGTGACTAAAGTGGTATAAAGCGACCCCTTCTGAATAATGTCCCTAGTATAGTGACAATTAATCTCAACATGCTTCGTCTTCTTATGAAATGCTGGGTTGTTGGTAATGAAGGTGGCTGCTCTATTATCACATGACATCTCCATAAGGTTAGAAAACTGCATTTGCAAGTCAATAAGCTAAGGATCCGATCCACATCTCTACAGTCGTCTAAGTCATAGCTATGTACTCAGACTCGGCACTGGATCTCATAACTGTGCCTTATTTCTTACTACTCCATGTGATCAAATTTCCTGCTAAGAAGGTTTAGAACCCGGTAGTGGATTTGCAATTCAAATGACATCCAGCATAGTCTAGAGTAACCAACCAACGTCCTAGAAGATCCCTTAGAGAAAAGACCCTTCCCAAGAGCCTTCTTGACATATCTAAGCACCATCAATACTGCATCCCAATGCTAACATGTCGGCTTGGCCATGAACTGACTTAGACTCCCAACTGCAAAAGAGATATCTAGTCTCGTGATAGTTAGATAGAGCAGCTTGCCCACAAGTTGCTTGTACCGCCTGTTGTCCACCTGTGTATACTTATCATAGAGTGGTATCTTGGGGTCCATAGGAATATTGGCCTCCTTGGCCCCAAGCATACCAGCCTATTGCAAGATATCTAAAGTATACTTCCTCTGAGACAAGACCACACCCTTCTTGTTGCGAGCAACCTCAATACCAAAGAGGTACCGTAGAGCCCCCAAGTCCATGACAAACTGGTCTGCTAAGATCTGCTTAACCTCAGCAATACCTTGTTCATCGTCTCCTATGACAATTAAATCAACATAAACAAGTATTACAGTACCTCGTCCAGTCCTTCTGACAAAGAATAAAAAATCAACTGTTGATCTCTTGAATCAATTGCCTCCACAACATGTGACAACCTCTGAAACTAGGCTTTGGGACTCTATTTGAGGCCATAGATAATCTTCCGTAATCGGCATACACACCTCCTGACTCTCAAAGTCAGGTAGCTACTGCATATAGACTTCCTCTTGGAGGTCACCATAAAAGAATGCATTCTTCACATCCAAGTGATGCAAGGGCCAATCTAACTGAATTGCCACTGCAACCAACACTTGGACTGTGGGAAGTCTGGCAACTAGTGAGAATGTGTCAAAGAAGTCCATCCCATAAGTTTGGGTGAACCCCTTTGCCACGAGGCATGCTTTATACCTAGTAACACCACCATCAGGATTGAACTTCACAATAAATACCCATCGATAACCAACAAGTGCAGCACCATCGAGAAGTGGAGTGAGCTCCAAATTCCCACAGCCTCGAAGTCGAAGAGTGACCATCTCATCCTCCATGGCTACCTGCCATCTTGGATCAAGCATGGCCTCAAGGTAAGTAGCTGGAATCTGCGTAGTAGCTAACGCCTGAGTGAATCCAGCAAATCCAAGAGCTAGACTATCAATAGCAAATGCTCCTGCCGTAGGATAAGTAGTGCAAGTTCGTGGTCGCTTCCGAATGGCTATCAGATGATCAAAATCATCACCTGACATCACCTGTCCTGTCCATGTGACCATCACATGGCAAACATAAGTCAGTGTCTAAATAACTCACCTGAAAAGCCAATGGCGAAGGCGAGGGTGGGGGTGCCTAATAAGTAGTATGCGGGCGAACATATGTCTAGAGAGGCTCAGTTAGGCATAGAAAGGGATCCGTAGCATGAGGTAGTGGTGGGGTGTAGTAGGGACCGAAATCTCAAGAAAACTCCCAAAGCGAATTGGAGTATATGGCATAAGCGCCATATCACCCTCAGGAGGCGTCTCAGTAGTCGTCACAAAAAGGAAAGGTACAGCCTTATGGAAGGTAACATCCCACTAAAATATAGTGTCGAGAAGTAAGCAGATCAAAACAGTGATACCTCTTTTGTGTCCGGGTATACCTAATAAAAACGTACTTAACTGCTCTTAGTGCTAGTTTATCCTGACTCAATCCCAACAAATGGATAAAGGCAACACAACCAAAAGTCCGAAAGGTGACATGAAACAAGGGTCGATCAGGATACATGACCTAAAGAAGAATTCGTTCATGTAATGCAGCATTGGGTATCCGATTAATCAAAAAACATATAGTGAAAATAGCATCACCCCAGTATAGAGGGGACCAAATGGTGAATCAATAAAGTGCTAGTAACATCAAGCATATGCCAATGTTTCCTCTCAGCAACATCATTTTACTTACAGGTATGAGGACATGTCTCATGGATAATGCCGCAACTAAAAAAGAAATCGTGCAAACGTATAGTACAAAACTCGAAGGTATTATCAGAACGAAAGCACATCACCAAACAAAAATGTTGAGTTTTTATTTCTTTGATAAAGTTCTCAATAATTTGTCCATCGGACTTATTTTAAAAAAAAAAATCCAAGAGACACGAGAAATGCCCTAAACTAAATAACATAATATTTGTTCCCAAGTCAATCAGGAGTATAACTGGGACCCCATACGTCCATATGAATCAAATCAAATGCAACAACAGATGAAACAAAAGTAGAACTGGAAAAACTAGTCCTGTGGTGTTTGCTAAGTTGACAAGGTTCACAAGTAAGCACTAGTGGAGGGGATGTGTAGTAAAATACGTCTGAGACAATGAATAGGTAGGTGGTGGTGCCACTAGAGAGATCTAGCAAAAGCAAAGCCCTAGGTAGTAGAGGCAACAAAAGTAGTATGACTCAAACGGTACGCCCGTTCCTCACACACTCCACCAATCGTCTTCCTAGTGAATTTGTCCTGCATGACGCAATAGGACGCATCAAAAATAGCTCGGCAGTTTAGATCTCTAGTGATACTGCTAACAGACAATAAACTCAAAGGAAAATCAGGCACATAATAGAGATCTGCTAAAGACATCTCCCTTGCCAACAAGTCGCTAGTTTCTCCCATCAGCCACTTGTATTGTCCCGGTAGGCGTAATAGGTGCTAACTAAGAGAGAGCCTCTGTCACCAAACAAGTACTTGGATGCACCAAAATCAATCAACCACTCGCTAGAAGAAAAAAGTGACGACATATCAGTCGCAGGTGTCTCTAAAGAGGTAGCAATAGCTGTCGTGTCTAGAGTCTGAGAGGAGGATGCCTGTGTCAACTGAGCAATCTACTACCGGAAGGTCTCAATTTCAGTGCTCAAGGAACTAATATCAGAAGTAGGGAGAGCTGCATCGGAGATCTCAACTACCTGATTGGCCACAAGTGACCTACCATGCTTCTGCCGACATGTAGCTCAGAGTGACCAATCTGCCACAGTAGGTACAAGGAATCCTAGTACGTGTACCAGATGAGCGTCCATGTCCACGACCACGTGCAGGATAAGTGGTACCCTTGCCATATCTAGGGATCGCAGCCAGTGTGGACGACTGAGCACTGGAGTCAGAACTAGGAGTGCACACTGCAACTCTACTGAGTTTACTATATGCTTTCTCCAGGATAGAAAGCTCAGGAGCAGTGAGGATCTGATCTCTTACTGTTGTATACTCAAGTCTAAGGCCAGCCAAGAAAAGAGAGACAATTGTCTCCCAAAACTCTTCCAGGACTCACAGGCACACTCTGGCCGGTAGGAGTAATGCCTCTCCAACATTCTCTTCATAACGAAATAGTACTGTAACAACGTGCGTCCCTCCTAACACAGGTATAACAGGTCGTAGAAGACCTAAAAAACTCGTTCGAATTTCTTGGCATGTGAATGGTATCACGCAAAGACTCCCACATGTCCTTTCTTGTAGTATAGTACATGATCTCATACCTATTCAGGGAATAACTGTCTGCAGCAGTCATGCACAAACCATGGCATTGTCACTATCCTAGTTAACATTTGTGCAAGTCTTGTTCTTAAGCTTCGGATCTGTAAGAATATTGCTCTTTTTATGACCCCTAACAATCATAAGAAAGGTCTGGGACCACCCCGGATGGTTGGTCTCATCCAGCTTAACAACAGGACCAAAGAATGGATTCTTGAGTACCTCGATGTCCAAAATAGAGCTCGAAGATACCTCGAACTGATCATCTAAAGCCATCTTCGCAATATGGAAGCCTCCATCAAGTGTCTATCACCAAGAAATCATCAAATATTCTGAAACTAAACGGTTTAGATCTACATCGCTGACAAGAGGCCTCCTTGAACAAATGTTAGCCTCACCTAGGTGCAAGGAGAACCAAGGTGGCCCCAAAGAGACCTAGCCTCCCTCTCGCAACGACTACAGGGACAGCAATCCCTAGATCAGGCCAAGAAGCTCCTCACGATCGCTGCACAAGGATCAAGGCCCCATGCGCTGACGGTCTGTGCCGTAAACCGCCGCCGCAACACTGCATGGGTCATCGTGCCTCTGCTAAAGGCTGTTGCCGCCGCCGCTGGCTATTGTAGAGCGTTGCCAGCGATTCTTGAGGTTGCATCACCATCGCCTGCTGCTGTAGCAGGCCCCTGCACCGCTGTAGAGGTTGCTGTGCACCAGGCCACCGCAGCTAGGGTTGCTGCATGTCGCCGAAGCGCCGTCGGGCACTGCTGCTGCCACCTAGGAAGAGAGAGGAGATCGGAATTTGATGGTGGGGTTTAAGAGGCCGTGAGGCGTGAGATACCTAGATCCATGGTCTAGGACCAGTGCTCTGATTCCAAATTGGATGATATGATTCAATTTCATTAAAAACCCGAGGACTCATATAAGAAGAAACCATAAAGTCAAAAGTATGGAAATGTCCCTGAGGGACAAAACACCCATAGCCCATAAAATAAGAACGATAAAAAAAAGCCATATATACTAGCATACTCCATGCTATTTAGCATGCATGTGGCGACCCAATCATTATCTGCTCCCAATCTTTTGTCTTTGCAATGTTTATAGTTTCATCTTTCAAGAAGATATACTTCTTTCTGTGGAATCCCACAAACCGTGCAAAAGAAGTCAACCACAACAAAAAAAAATTATCCCATCTAGCTTAATGGTGATGTCCTGCATATGGGGTGAGGCACCCATGGTAGATATCTTCCCCATAGAGTCTAAGAACATCCTTATTTTCGGCCATATTGCACAGTTTGTGGAGATCGGTAAAAAGAAACAATCACAAAGATGAAGATCAACCCATAAAACCTTGATAAAACAACCACATGTACATCTGAAAACGCTGATTTCATATCATACATGTAAGATTTCTCCTTAGATCGTGTGCACACCTCCATGACCAAGGAAAAGGCCCTAGCAGCAACACGAGGACAATAGAGGAGAAAACCACCAAAAGGAGGCATAGAGTGCGGACAATAGAGAAGGAGAAAACCACCAAAAGGAGGCGTAGAGTGCAGCAAAGAAGTGCCAAGAGGATAATAGGGATGCTGAGATGGTTGCACTTGCTACTCATGGCAGATGGGAGCTTGTGCCATGTCCTCCAGAGTCCAAGATTATGGATTGCAAATGTGTGCACGTTGTGCAAGTGGAAGCATTGACTAGTTCAAGGCCAGACTAATGGCAAGGCTTCACACAAACTTACGGCGTTGACTACTTTGAGACCTCTCCCATGGTCAAGGTCAGTTCTATTGTTATTAACAAGGACTAGACTCTATTTCAACTAAATATCAAAAATGTTTTCCTCTATGGTGACCTAAATGAGGAACTGTACATGTGACAATCTCTCAGTTATAAGGTTGAGGGGAGCACTTATGCAAGTTAAAGAAAATGATATATGGTCTCAAACAAAGTACTCATGCCTGGTTTAACAAATTGAGTATGCTGGTGATGAAGATCACTTCGAATGGTCTACTTCTGATTGCTCTATTTTTATCAAGAGGACTATTGCCAGCATGATTGTATCAGCTGTGTTTGTCGACATGGTCTTGATAGTAGATGATATTGCAAGAATCCAAGAGGCAGCTTTTCTATAGAAGGTCTTTGTTACATAAGACCTGGCTGAACTGCTATAGTTTTTGGGCATAAAGGCAATCAAAGATGAGAACGGCATAGCACTCTCTCAAAGGAGATATGTTCTGGAGATACTCGAGTATGCAGAATTTCTTAGCACCAAGCCATCAAAGAAAAATATGGAGATGATGATACTCTGTTTAAGGGTGTCCATAGATACAAACCATCACTCGCCTAGATATTAATTTTGCAATCAACTGGGAAACTAACATATGGACAAACTATGTTATAGTCATTGGCATGACGTTTGCCTTATTTTGACGTATCTAAATGAATCTCCTAGCCGAGGACTTTACTATGGAAGAAATGGCCACTTTGAGTTATGTTCATATTCTGGTGCAAACTATGCTGAAACTGTTGAAGACAGGAAATTTACTATTGAATATGCTATATTACTAGGAAACAACCTTGTGTCATAGCGCAGAAAGAAGCAAACTATTGTTGCTCGTTCGGGTGTGAAAATAGAATACAGTGCAATGGCTTATACTGCTTGTGAGGTGATATGGATCACATCTTTCTTGACTGATATTGGGATAACATTGAAGAGCCTTGTTCCTATGTTTTGCGATAAGTATGTTACCTACATTGCTTTTAATCATGTCTTCCATGAGCAGACGATGCACATTGAGGCCAACTACTACTTCATACACAATGCAGTGATGGAAGGGAAGATTGTTGCTCTACATGTATCTTCTGAGCTCCAACTTGGGGACATTTTCATGAAGGCTTTACCAAGGAAGCAACACTTATTCTTATGCGACAAGTTGGACTTAAAGAATATTTATGCTCCAACTTGAGAGGAGGTGTTAAAAGCCCTTATTTCCTATTACCATTCCTAGCCTTTTTATGTGTTGTATTATTTCCTATTCCTAGTTGGACCCTTTATGTAATTTTTAGTGGGATGAAATGAACCGGTAACCCTACCTATATATATATATATATATATATATATATATATATATATATATATATATATGTAGGAAAAATACAAGACAATCCCATGAACAAATAAGAAAATAATAAATAGAAATAAAAGACCGAAGGGGTACAACACTCCTCAAGGTGGAGCATAGATGTCAATCTTGCTCAACTTGTAACAGCAAACATCAAAAGAAGACAATGGTAGTGACTTGGTGAAAATGGCTGTTAGCTGATCATCTAAGGCAACTGCAGTGGTGTAGGGTAGTCCTCGTTGGATCAAATCACATGTATAGTGGCAATCTATCTCCACGTGCTTGGCCCTCTCATAAAACATCAGGTTGTTGGCCTTGTAAGTAGTCATTTTGATGTCGCGTTACATTTCCATAGATGTGTCAACAGGTATGTGCAAATTAATGAGAAGTGATCTCACCCACATCATCTCAGCTGTGGTCTAGGCCATTGCTCTATACTCTGAGTCTACGTTGGACCTAGCAACAATTGTCTGCTTCTTGCTCTTCTAAGTCACTAGATTCCTTGGAACATAGGTACAAAACCCTGTAGTAGATTTTCTATTTGCCAAGCACCCTGCTTGGTCAGCATCTGACTAGCCTACTAAGGCCACAGAGGAGTGTCTAATAAACAAAATTCTCCTCCTAGTGCTTTCTTTAAGTATCTTAGCACCATCATAGCAACGTCCCAATGTTGCTTAGCTGGCATGTCCATAAATTGACTCAATTTCCCAACTGGTAGAGACATATTTGGTCTAATGGTAGTTAAGTATAAGAGCTTTCCAAGTAGCTATCTATACCGTCTACTATCCATTGTCTCTACCTTCTCATCATAAAAGCGAGCCTTCAGATCCATAGGGATATTTGCTGGTTTACCTCCCAACATACCTATCTCCTACAAAACATCAAGTGCGTACTTTCTTTAGGAGAGCACTATGCCCTTCTTGCTACGTGCAACCTCAATCCTAAGAAAGTACCTCAATGACTCAAGATCTTTCATAACAAAGTTGCCTACAAGGCAGTACTTAACCTCAATTATCCCAATTACATTATCTACTATAATAATTAGATCATCCACATAAACCAGGAACACTACAACTCCCTTTCATGTTTTCCTAACAAACAAAGAATGGTCAAATGAAGACATCTAAAAGCCAACAGCTTGAACACTTCTGAGAGCTTTTGAAACCAAGCTCAAGAGCTCTATTTTAGGCCATATATCACTTTTCTTAACTCGCATACACACTCCCCCTAAATCTCATAATCAGGTGGTTCCTGCATGTAAACTTCCTCTTGGAGATCACCATAAAGATGTGTTCTTCACATCTAGTTAGTGTAGCTTCCAATCAAGCTAAACAGCCACAAGGACTAGAATATGCATAGTAGCGAGACGTGCAACTTGTGAGAAGGTGTCGAAGAAGGCCACACCATAGGTCCGGGTGAATCCTTTTACAAAAGGCCAAGCCTTATGTTTGGCAAGAGACCTGTCTGGATTGTACTTGACAACAAACACCCATCGACAACCAACAACTATAGCACCATTTGGTAACTATGTAAGCTCCTAGGTGCTACAAGAGCGGAGAGCAGTCATCTCATACTCAATTTGTTGCCACTTTGGATCAAGCATGGCCACTTGATGAGTTGTTGGAACCCAAATGGAAAACAAAGCCTGGCAAAACTTTTCAAATCCTACTTGCAAACACTCTATAGACAACATCCCTGTCGTAGAATACCGAGTTGGTGCACCACAACTTCGCGGAGCCTTCCAAACCGCATTTGGAAGGTCAAAATCAAGTGGCATTGGGTCCTCTAGCATGGACTTGTAACTACTCTGAGGTTGTAGCATCTCCACCAAAGTGTCCTGTCATAGGGAAATAAGAAATGGACTCATGAAAGGTGACATCAAAATTCACATGTCTACCAAAAATAAGTTCATAACACCGATACCCTTTCTGAGTTCTAGAGTACCCCAAAAACGCACTTGCCTGCCCTTAGAGCCAACTTATCCCAATCAAGTGTAGTATGATGAAGGCAGCGCACCCAAAGACTAAAGCAAGCATATGGAAAAGCTCACCATCAGAATGCAATAGTTGCCAAGGTAATCGTCTAGATTCACGCACGTGGTGCATGGAACCTCCCTTAGAGAGTGGGAAAATAACCCAACAGGGGTTGTCCATGTGGAAATCACGGAGAGGAGCAGCTGCAACTAGCCATGATGGAGGTTAGCCTGTGGTGTGGCTGGTGAAGGTGGTTAGTGGTGATTTTGAGGAGAGAGGAGAGGAGTTTGTGGTGTGGGAAATATTATTGCCAACTTAAGGAAATTACAATGGAAAGACTCTTTTTATAGAGAACATATTCCACAAAACAAAAAATAAATCATTTCATTAAATAAGGAAGAACAAATCACCAAACTAATTCCTAAAACAACTTTTCTTAAAAACCAACTTAACAAAATAGTAAACTTGGGACTCAAGTAAACAAAACTTGGTCCCGTGGACCTTCCTAACCGTCGATCCTATGGGTCCCCTTGTTGCTGCCATGTGGCACTGCTACGTGGCCTGTCTGGGTGTCATATGTAGGTCCACGTGGCCCCTTATTCTTAATACTCCCCCTCAAGTTGAAGTTTGGAGGTTAACTTGGTCTTCAACTCGTGAGGGTAGATGTCTCACCACTCTTCTTTGAGAGTTGTGCTCTCGATCTTTTCTTTATAAGAGTCAACGGTGTAGCCTCTTGCGACCTCCTAAGTCGTTGCGTCTGTGGCAACCTGAATAGTCGTCGCAATGACCTTCGTTGACTTGTCCTCTCAAAGCATGGCCTGTAACTTAAGATCTTTGAGAGTCAAAGAGTCCAATTGTGACGTGCTAGTAGCCCTACATGAAAGCCTTTCAATGATTGGTATGTCCACAATATTGGCACTTAGGGTAGACGTGACCAGAGTCTCAACCATGTCCTCCTTCATGCCCCACACTTGCTTTTAGAACAAGTGCAGAGTTCTCGCCCTTGGGCGTGACTTCATCTTCAGGAAGGTCTCAAGATCCATCTTCCCATCGGATGCCAGGATTTGATCGTGAGTGACTTGATAATGGGTATGCAACCTTAAAAAAAACTTAGTGGATTGTTAAACCACCCGTGTCTTCCCCTACTTGTCACAACATAATGGCTCATAAATGTCCAATTCGTTAAACAACACCTCCATCATCTCATAATATTTAGTCAATGAAAGATCTCCCTAACTAATTGTCCATATACGAGTATATAAATCAGTAATACAGGCGTTACTTGATGTTCGGGCGTACCTTTTCTCGAGGGTTGTCCAAATCTCGTATGTGCTCTTTTTGTAGAGCATGTTCGAGGCGATGGAAGGATTTATCGAGTTCATGAGCCAGTTCATTATGGTGTAATTCTCCTCTTCGAATTTTCTCTTTTTCTTGTCATCATTTTGCTCTGGTGGCTTTTCAAGGAGAATGCTAAGTTTCTCCTATCCGACAAATATCTTGAAGGTGCGAGCCCACATGACATAGTTGGAGGCACCCTGTTGTTTGATGGTTGTCTCGGAGACAACCACCTTGCTCTCTCTCGGACACAATGTGGCGTCAGCAACGGTGGTGGAAGCTTCCGTCATCTTCTACTATCTTCCTTTTTCCGTGTAAGGTGTCGGATTTGTCAAAGAAGATTCTTTGGAGACGAAAGCCACACACGTGTGGTCAATAACCCGCACGCACCAAGAGAGCCTAAACCAAAGGCTTTGATACTACGTCAAAATTTACATACATGAAGTGTGTAGGCTTCCTTGGAGCGTAGGAAAACAACCCAACATGGGTTGTCCACATGGAAATTAGAGAGTGAGAGCAGCAGCAGCAAGCCTTGATGGTGGTCGACCTATGGTGTGGCCGATGAAGGTAGTGGCTGGTAGTGATGTTGAGAAGAGAGAGAGGAGAGGAATTTGTGATGTGGGAAGTATTATTGGTAACTTAAGGAGATTACAATGGGAAGACTCTCTTTTTATAGAGAAAACATATCCCACAAAATAAGAAACAAATCATATTTCTAAATAAGGAAGAACAAATCACCAAAAGTAATTCCTAAGACAACTTTTCCTAAAACCAATTAACAAAATAGCAAACTTAGGATTCAAGTAAACAGAAGTTGGTCCCTTGGACCTTCCTAATCGTTGGCTCTCTAGGCCCTCCTACTACTGCCATGTGCCAAGTCCACGTGGCCCCTTATTCTTAATAGTATATATTCATGGACCACAGAGCTTGGCGTCCTATTGATCAAGTAGCAGGTAGTAAGAATGTCATCTCCCCAAGAAAGAGGAGGAACACTATAATGAATCAAAAGAGTGAAGGCAACATCAAGTGTCTATGGTTCCTCTCAATCACCTCATTTTGTTAAGAGGTGTGATTTCAAGTAGGCTAATACACAATCCCATGAGACTTATAAACGGTAGCAAACTTGTTATTATAGAACTCAAGAGCATTATCAAATCTCACAATTTAGATAGGGTCTTTATTTTCAAAATAAAATACTCAATAATAGTGCCAACATCGGACTTATTCTTCAAAAGGAAAATTCATAATAAATGTGAAAAATCGTCCATGACAATAAGATAGTAACAGTGACCCAATCGATCAAGAATCCAATCTAGGCCCCACACATCCATAGGAAGCTGAAACAACTCTATGGACCGAGGGCTATGACTGGTGAGATAAATACGGTGATGTTTGTCTAGCTGACAAACATCACAAGTAATCACTACAGTAGGAGAAATATAAGGGATAATGCGTTTACGCATGTCTAGAGAAAGATGGCCAAGGTGGAGGTGCCACTAGAATGGATTCCTAGTAGCAAAGGAAACCTCCCCATGGCAAGCAACAGCAAAAGGAGATTGGATCAAACGATACACACCCCCCTTTCACGACTGCCACCAATCGCCCTCCTCGTCAACTTGTTCTAAAAAGTACAACCCAGATCATTAAAGATGGCACGACAATTCAGCTCTTTTGTAATTCTACTAGCAAACAAATTAATTGGAAAATCTAGGACAAATAAAACATCTAGTAGTTTGCACATGGGTGTAACTAACACCTCCCCCTGCCCTAGTATATAGTTCAACTTGATGGAACAGACTTGAGATGGTTGAAGCAACGTTGGTCCCCACTGAGATGACGAGAGGCTCCAGAGTCAACTAACCAATCTATACACCCTTGGTCATCAGTCCTAGCAATAGAAGCAAGCTCTATACCTGAGGAGGCAAAAGTAGTTGTCTGTTCAGTAGTCTCAGTAGGAGGTAGAGTCATAGTTATCGTGCTCAATCTACTATACACCTCCTCCAAAGATGGAAGCTCTATGAGAGTCAAAAGCTGAGAGCGGGATACTGAATATTCTTGACCAAGTCTAGAGAGACTATAATACAGCCACCTCTCTACAGTACTCTCTGTGTGTCACACATGCACACAAGTCTGCAGGCATTGTACTTCTCCAAAAGGCCTTTCAAACTAGAGTGACAAAGTTGAGAGAGCTCATGATAGATCTGGAAGACTCGACTTTAAGTTCTCGTGGAAATATGCATCGCACATTTGCTTCGATGTCCTATAGTAGATGATCTCATCTTTAATGCGTGGAATAATGCAGTTCATGATCCAAGCCTAGACCATGGTGTTGTCTTTCTTCCATATAACATTCCTTCCCATCTTCTCTAATTCTGGATGAAGCAGGATGTGCTCTTTGTCATGACCTACCATTGTCATAAGGAAGGTCTATGACCATCGATAATAATGTCTCATCCAACTTGACTACAGGACTAAAGAAGGGTCTCTTATGTCACTGTTTCTTCCACGGAATCTGATGTCACCTCCGAAGAACTCAAAGATGCCATCTTGCCTTCAATTGAACCAATCCAATCAATACTTCAATCTAAACATAAAAATCAGATCTTAATCATGTGATTTCAAATCATTGGGAGCAAGAAAATCAAGCTTTTGCAGGCATAGAAATCACTCATGGGGCAAGAAAGGGCCCCAGCGGTGACTGCCTATCCCTTCTAAAAGCTATTGCAGTTTAGACGAGAAGGGAGGAGGGCAACATTATTGCCCTTACCAATATGAGTCCCCCATGCAGTGTAAAGGACAAAGATGTCCCCACTGGCAACTTAGGGTGGGGCCTGCGATCACCACCACTGCCCCTGTCGGTGATACAATAACCATTGACCACCATAGTTGCCCCTTGGAGGTGGTGTGAAGGTTGTAGCGAGCCCTGGCAACAGCGCAAAGGCTGTAGCTACCATCGCAGAGGCTACTGCTGCCCCTTGTGGCAGCACAAGGGCTCCCTTTGGCACTACAAGAGTTGACAATGGCATAGAGGAGTCTTGACGACAAATGAGAGAGAGAAAGGAGGTAGGGTTTTGGTGGGGGGTACGAAGGCTAAGGTTGGTAGGGTACCCAAGCACCAATCTAGGACCGTTGCTCTAATACCAAGTGGGACGAAATGAACCAAATGATTTATTCCAGTAACCCTACCTCTCTATATATAGAGGTGGGAAAAATACAAAATAATCCCATGAATAAATAAGAAAATAACAAATAAAAATAAAAGATCGAAGGGGTACAGCATTTTTCAATCCCAACCCTTGTATAAGAGAGGATAGGGTTTCAATTTCGTAAAATGCTTTATTTTCTCTGAGGCCCAAATTCCAAAACATATCCCATTCTCCCCATGATCTTTTGAGATAGCATACATGTAAAAGACAAAGGACAATATCATCAATATAGTGTGGAACCTTAATGTCTACGAAATGCTTCCTCCAGGCCCAGGTTCTTAGTTATGGAAGCTTTCCAAAAATTACATAAACATAAAAGGCCACCGATGAAGTACAACCTCATGTCGATACTTTGGTAGTAGGGTCGCTGAAACTGTTGCTAACATCATATTTTAGATGATTATTTTTAGTCTATTAGCCATCGATAGGAAGATTCTAAATGTCGATTTCGGCATTGTTTCGATAAATTTTTAACTGCACATTTTGTAGGCACGTCGAGGGCATGCTATGAAAACACTCATATTTCGACGGTAAATTTTGACAATTTCAATGCCCTTAAAATAGTCTATTTCAAAAGCACGCCAAGGACATGTTAACAAAGATGACATCTCTTCATCTTTTTCCCTCTCCTCACCTCATTTCCTTCCCCATTGTAACCTACCCTGTTACTCCACCACCAATGGACCGTCCACCTTGAACCTTCTCCCCTCTCCTCTACGTGACCCAACAGAGACCCACCACCTCTCCTCCCTCTTCCTTGCAAGGCATGAACCAGAGTGTTACCACCATTAAAATAACCAAACCCACTACTTTAGCCACAATAGTAGCAAGCAGCAACTATACCTGCATGCAAGGGCAAAGCAACATCCAGCAGATGGTAGCATGCCTCGAAATGAACGTGCCGATCGACATGTCATCGAAATAGTCAACATGGTCGAAATTGTCAATATATCGTTGACACCCTTGTATTTCAATACCTCTTCTGTATCGATATGGTCCACCCAAAACCCCCCCATTTTGCTAGTATGACGACGGTATCTTGAATTAGAATGATTAGGATTGTATTAAATTCATATAATTGTGTTGAAAAGGTTTGATAAACACTTAAACATTAATCCTATCAAAAAATGTTAACACTGAATCCTATAAGCTAACAATCTAACTCTATAAACTATGTAGATCAAACAATCATAGAACTAGTTAATCTACTATCAACTCATGAATCTGAAAATGTAATCGTTAAAACTTACAACAGGATCTAAATCTAATAATAAATTTAGCTTAGAGAATAAGAAACAAATACTATTTAACTCTAGAGAAGCTAAATTACCTTAAAAATTTAACAAATAGGGAGAAAACACTTACAAGGGTTGTATTACTCCAATGAGCATACGACAACAGTAATAGGTAAAAATGGGTTACTGAGTTGCCTATGTCAACCATAAAATATGGTAATAGCCTAAGAAGTTTACCCATTGCCGTCCATTTCCCCGATATCACCAACATATTATTTTGATATTTGACAAAATATAGATGACACTCTTACATTTAAACATTACATGTATGCTGATATGGCCACACATCATAAAAATGCCATTTTGTTGACATGCCGTGGGCACTCAAAACACGGATTGATAGTGTATTATCTATGTACTTTATTTTCTAAGGAAAAATCAAACTACTTCTCGCTGAATAATATTGTCCATTTGAGGCATTTCCTTTGCAGAGAGACTAGTATTCTTTCATAGGTAAATAGTTGCGATATATTAACTCTTAAACGTTTGCTTTGTTCTAGCCAGGCATACTGTTCACCCTCTCTATTCATGTTTGGATTTCAGAGTTCGGTTTCACTATGGCCATCCTGACGTTTTTGATAGACTGTTCCACCTCACACGGGGAGGTGTCAGTAAAGCATCCAAGATAATCAACTTAAGCGAGGATATTTTTGCAGGCCCGTCTCATTAATTTTTTCATTCTCATGTTAGTGACTTATGTAGCCTTCATTTTTATGTGTGAATTGTCCCGTTGCAGGTTTTAACTCCACACTTCGTGGAGGCAGCATTACTCATCATGAATATCTACAAGTTGGCAAGGGACGAGATGTTGGCCTTAACCAAATTTCTTTGTTTGAGGCAAAAATTGCAAATGGAAATGGCGAGCAGACAGTCAGTCGTGATGTATACAGGCTTGGCCACCGGTTTGATTTTTTTAGGATGTTATCTTGCTATTTCACTACATTGGGCTTCTATGTGAGCAATCTGGTAAGCCCTTTTGTAAATGCACTAAATTTTGATCGGCGTTTTACCCTTTTGTAAGTGCACTAAATTTTGATCGGCGTTTTTACATTGTCAGTTGACAGTTCTCTCAGTCTATGTATTTCTCTATGGCCGGCTTTATCTTGTACTTAGTGGGCTTGAAGAAAAGCTCTCTACTAAAAAAAGATATATGCACAATCAGGCCCTTCAAGCAGCTCTTGCTTCGCAAGCACTTGTGCAGCTTGGATTCCTAATGGCACTGCCCATGATCATGGAAATTGGCTTGGAGCGTGGATTCCGTATGGCACTTAGTGAATTCATACTAATGCAACTGCAACTGGCATCTGTCTTTTTCACATTTTCTCTTGGCACAAAAACACATTATTATGGAAGAACCTTGCTTCATGGTGGCGCAGAATATAGGGCCACAGGACGAGGATTTGTAGTTTTCCATGCTAAGTTTGCTGATAATTACAGGCTATACTCCCGTAGCCATTTTGTCAAAGGATTGGAGCTGATGATTTTACTAATTATCTATCAAATTTTCGCTGAATCGTACAGAAGCACAGCTGCATACATATTTATCACCATTTCTATCTGGTTCATGGTTGGAACATGGCTTTTCGCTCCTTTCCTTTTCAATCCTTCTGGATTTGAGTGGCAAAAGATTGTAGATGATTGGACTGATTGGAAGAAGTGGGTATATAATCGTGGAGGTATTGGTGTGTCAGTTGAGAAAAGCTGGGAATCTTGGTGGGAGAAGGAGCAGGAGCATCTACGCTACTCGGGTTTAAGTATTGTTGCTGAGATAGCTCTAGCCCTGCGCTTTTTTATTTATCAATATGGCCTTGTTTACCACTTGAATATTACAAGCGAAACCAAAAGTGTTCTGGTATGTCTGTTTTATCATTGCTCACTAAAGTGGTCTATCACTCTTGTTTATAGATTATGTATTTTAACTTCATGCCATCAGAGAAAGAAAAATGTATTTGAACTTTTAAGAATCCTGCAATAGTAGTTATGGGCTTTCAGCTGACAACTCTCTGGTGTGTGATATTTCTTCTGCTTCAAAGTGCATTATGCTCATGATTATCCACCATCTTTATATGTAGATTAGGATGCTCTGTTTGCTTTGCTGTTCATTTTACTTGGGATTATTTTCATGAGGCATCTAAAACTACCATCTTTATTTGTCAAGCTTTTTAGGGTGCATTGCTTTACAGGAAACATAGTATCCTGCATTGTTTGCCTTGCTCTCTGATGGCATTATCGTCAAGTAATTAGGGTGGCTGCTTCTGTTGTAGGTGTATGGTGTTTCATGGCTTGTGATTTTTGCAGTCCTTCTGGTGATGAAGGTACGAAATGTCTCTACAATGTCACCATTTTTCTGCTCTTTATGATGGGAAAATATATTTATGTGATGTCTTTTGGGGAAGGCTGATCATCATACTTCATCATCTATTCTTCATTCTCACTCACTGCTATTTATTTCAGACGGTATCAGTTGGTAGGAGGAAATTCAGTGCGAATTTTCAACTTGTCTTCAGGTTTATTAAGGGCCTTGTATTTTTGATGTTTATTTCAAGTCTGGTCTTATTAATTACTCTGGCTGACATGACCATGCGAGATATCCTCGTCTGCATCCTTGCCTTTATGCCAACTGGCTGGGGCATGCTCTTGGTATGTGCAAGTTCATTGTTCTGTTGTACATTTGCCTGATCAAGCCTGTGGTTAAGCTACTTTTGATGTATTGCTTCAGATTGCTCAAGCATGTAGACCTGTTGTCAAATATCTCGGTTTCTGGGGCTCCATTAAAGCACTTGCTCGTGCTTATGAGGTGATCATGGGCCTGCTCTTGTTTACTCCCGTCGCCTTTCTTGCCTGGTTCCCTTTTGTCTCAGAGTTCCAAAGCCGCATGCTCTTCAACCAGGCATTCAGTAGAGGCCTCCAGATATCACGTATCCTCGGTGGGCAGAGGAAGGCTCGCTCATCACGTGGTAAGAAAGTATAGCTAATGAATGCTTCATGCCATCTGAGGCTGTGGGCCTCATTTCCACCAATTCCTCACTGTTTTGTTCTCCAACGAGCCAAATCACCACAGAATGGCTGGGTACCCCCTTAACATCCTGCAATCTGACCACGGATTCCATGCAAGCTAACATGTATTATATGATTATTATCATTGCTGAAATGTTTCAAGCAAACATGATCTTTTTGTACTCACTTGATTTTGGCATCATGTAAAGTTAAATTGTGAAATGAGGATCTTGCAATATTAGACGATTGTAGTTCATTGTGTGCATCCTGGTATCTCTAAAGTCCCCACTTAAGGCACAACCATTCTTGAAACGTCAAGGCACCAGAAAAAAGTACTACATAATGGGAGCAGTGATTGGGAGTGCATATAGAACAAGTAATAGGTGGTCGGCATTATATAGAACTAGTGTGTAGCCACTGGTGCTTCACTGCAGGGACTTCCATCGTAGGAATGGTCATCTATGTAATGTTTGGAGGGGTGTTTGATAAGGAAAATAGGTTTGTGAATAAGTAAAGAATAGAAAATGAGTGAAATAAAATGGTAGGATAAATGAATTCTGATATTTGAGAGGGTAGGTAAATTAAATTTATTCCATAGAAAAGATAAAAATAAATTTGCATGAGGTTAAGTTCTCTTACCTACGTACAATGGGTGGTGAGTTAAGCGACAAATGAATACAAATTACGTGCCTTAATTGGCCCACACGAAACATGGCCTAAATGTTCTCAATGCACCTCGAAGAATTAAGTAAAATGTGAAGCTCAAAAGCATTGATGCTTAAAATATGAAGTGATCGCTAGGAGATATGACAATCGTCCTTTTTCGTTCTTGTGGGTATATTGTTATAAATTTAGTTTCAAATGTTAAACTAAAGAATAGTGATTTGGTTAAAGACTTAAAATAGCCTACCTCACTTGAGTACAATTATCTACCCTCTTTTATGTCTTGGGTCAATCAACTGAAAATCAAAAAAGAGTTATGCTATGTGACACGTCTAAATTAGAGCAAAGTGAATCTCAAATTTCTTTGCGTTGATGCAATGATGAGACCTAGTCATACGAAAGAAATCAAACTATTGGGAACCTTAAAAAATTGTAGTCAAAGAATAAGAATAACAAGAAAAGTTGAAAATATGAAAAGTTGGTTATCCGTTACTTATGTAGATGCTTTTCATTTTGTAAAGAAAATTAGCAAGGTCCTTTGCATTAACCTATGTATACATCGAAACCAGTTACTATCTAAATAGAAAGTTGTAAGAAAATGTCAAAATTTTAGAAAGCACAAAATGTGATACGTTTTGTATGTGATGGATGTGGTTCCTAAAAAAGTAATGTAAACTATGTTATGTGATAAATCTCATCTTATTTAAAAAGAGTTACCACCACCTTGAGAGTTAGTTGGCAAAGGAGTGTATTTTAGTTAAATAAAAATGCTATTTTGTATTAATAAAAAATAATTTTGAAATATATATTATGATTTTACATTAATATAAAATACTTGTGAAGGTGATTTTGTTAGTTTTACGTCAATCTAAAATCATCACACCTGTATATTTTAATTTTACATCAATATATTTTTTACCTTACACTTATGTATTTTATGTTTAAAAGTGGTAATGGCTTCTTTTAGCAATGGTGAACTCCTCCACGTCATAATATTTGCGTTGCTCTTTTACATTAAGGGGAGTCACATGATGTGGGTCCTACTTTTAAAATTTTTTTTTTGTTATCCTTACCTCCTTATGCTACAAAATACATCAAATTTAGCATTTCTGCACCACATCCCAAGAAAAAGCAAAACTAAAAGGAAAAATTAAAGCAACCAAAATATATCAAGATTTTCTGACCAAATTATGCAATTGCTAGATAGGATTTTTTTTTTTTGCTTTGCATCTCATTTTAAGATTTCTTTTTTGTTATATCCCACTATCATCCCAATATCATGTTGTGATTTGTTGCTATTTTGTGATGCTTGCACATTTAAATTTAATGGATGAATATTCAAGGTAATCTTTTCATGATGCAATGACGAGTTGCTTAGATGTTAAAATATAATTTTTGCTAGTTAATTCTCTATTTGCAAACTTTTTACTTTGGAGGTTCCAACCTAGACCAAGTATAAGTACTTAGTTATATGGAAGTTATTAAACTAAAAAAGGAAATTATCAAATTCATTGAGAAAATAATCAAGCTATCCTCATTTGTCTCAAATCCTTATAGTTTAATGGATTTGAATCACCCAATCTCCTAACGGTAATGTCATTATTGTATCAAAGTTGAGTGTCATTTAAGGAACAATTTTTAGATTATTTTTTATAGAATTATAGATGGCATTTTTATGTATTTTTCAAGAACTATGGATGCCCAAGGAAAGGCAAACAAACATCTATCTTCCCAATAAAAATGTCTAGTACCACCGATAATTACATGTCCAAATACACCAACAAGCTACAAATAGATGGTTTAATGGGAGATGGATTCTTTTATATGCAAGTTTTTTTTTATATGTCATTTTTAATGCTTATTCAACCTAGCTTCTAATTTTTACTAATGATTATCAACCTAGCTTCTAATTTTTACTAATGATCATTGTAAGTATTGAAGTTTAATTAATGAGAACAAGTGTTTAACTTTTTTTATTTAATTTTTGTATGTGATCAATGCTTGTTGTGCATGGTGTTGCAATGGTTATTTCACGTTCGCTTCTATGGCTCGAACTTTCTTGTACCTATTGTATGCACATGACACTATTATCAGTGGAGTTGGGTGTGATCGAATGTTTTGCACAAATCTTAGGATCCCAAGTGATGATTTAGAGTTTGATACATTTAAGGATAAGATAACGAGAAGACTTAAAATTGATCCTCTGTGACCCATAGAATAGAGATAAAGCATGGATTTCCTTTAACTAGTAGAGTTGGTTTGAATTTACGAATAATATACACCCTCCTACCTATTGCAAATGATGATGACCTTGACTCTCTTCATAGTTATTTCTCAAAGTTGTACGTTCACATTAGTAATGTGTGTTGCACAATTGAAACACATGTAATGTAGACCAACCCTAATTGTGAGGTGCACGAACCTAGTGTCGAGGACGTGCATCAGTCTATTGCCACTCTCATGGTGTAGCCCATGCCTGAGGCCATTGTGCCTAGTCCTCTTGTGCCTCCATTTATTCATAGTACATAGGAACCTCCTGTGCCTAGAGATGTGTATTTTATGCTTAAGGCTATTGTGCCAAATCCTCTTATATCTCCAAATGTTTAGAGTACACATGATCTTCTTGTGCTTTCGAATGTTCAGAGTACATAGGGTCCTCTTGTGCCTCTAGATGTGCATTCTATGCTTGAGGCTATAATGACTGGTCCTATTATGCCTCTAAATGCTCAAAAGATGAGGAATTTGTTGGAGTTATATGCCTTAGGCAAGCCAACCTGAGTCAAATCATTCGATTGGTGGTTCGAATCTGAATGTCAAATAATATAGTTAGATAGGTCCCTTAGTACAATTGGAAAAATGCATTGTAGTTATATTGGATATACCAATAATGGATATCGAAGATCTAAATGATCCGTATCGAGGATTTCGATGAGTCATTAAGAACCATCATAATCGTCAATTATTATCTCCAATCTAATAAGAAATAACAATCTTCTCAATAACCTATTAATGCACATCCTCTGCATAAAAATGGAGATTCGAGGTTGTGATGCAGGTTGAGTCAAGTTACCCAACAAGATGAAAATGCAAAAGCCCTTCTCTTATCATTGTCAAGGAAAGGATGTATCCTTTGACCTGAGATAGATATATGTCTCTGTATTTAAATATGCACATTTGGCAGATTGATAATCGATAAACCCACCTTGGTGTTAAGACTAGAAATGTAGTGTGTATATGAGAGTATAGGAGACACATGATCTCTCGAAGAAATCACACAAATCTACCATCGTAAATGTATGTACTAGATCGAGGACATGGGCTCACTCCACGTTGATGTGCATACATCTAAATAGCCAAACATGTCTATTAATGCATGTTCTTAGTGTTAAATTAGCATCATACATTATAAATATTGTATAACATGCATAATCACGCATTTAAGTCAAGTTGTATAGATTGTATAGTAATTATCTCCTTTTATGGTCAGGGACAGGGCGACTTTTTATTGGGGCCTCGGATCAAAGATCCAACCATACGGATCTGATCAGGGCGACAATTGGAGTTCAACGACTCCAAGATCGCCCTGATCGAATATCCGTAGCACCAGATATAGTCCGAGGAAGCTTAGAGACCAAGGGCCAAGATGATATCAATCCACATTTCAGACGACAAATCTAATCACACGGATGGGTTCGGATCAACAACCGCGGCCTAACAGTGTGAAAATCGATCCAATCCAACATCCGTGGCACCATTTACAGCTCAGAGAAGATCTACGATCAAGATGGTGCCACGTGGCTCCATCCAGACCCTCCATACCACTCGCAATCCTACTTCTTCATCCAACGGCTAAGAATTGACGAGGTAGTTTCCCTCAAGTGATGCCTCATGTGAGAAGAATTTCACATCTGATCTGAGCCGTTGAATCAAGATCCAAAAGTCAGGATTAAATGGCACAAAAATACCAATCTTGTCTATCCACGCGCATAGCGCAGTGGATACAATCCTTCAGTGCCTCAGGTTGTGGGTTCGATTCCCACCCATGGGAATTATATGCACAGCTATGAACTCTGATTGATTAGAACCACTCGATTCTCATCAAATGGTGGAGATTTCTACACGTGGCACACTGAGGTTGCATGCGCGATTCAACAGCTACTCCATGCAAAATTGAGTGCGCGAGGAAGAATTGAGGTGTGCTCTTGCATGCAAACTTGGCCTCACGATTGATGATCAACATCCACCCCTTAACGCATGGAGAAGATTCAACGGCTTCTTTAAGTCGTCCGAGAGGCTTCATCGTCGTCTGATGGTGCTGCTATTGAAGGAGATCCAATGGCCATAGGATGTTCATCCAAGGGCTGCCGGTTCTCCACGCCAATCATGTGAGGTGGAAATGCAAGACGTGGGAACGTGCAACCAAGGGAACGTGGGAACGTGGGTGCTATCAAGGCCCACGTTCTCCTTGCCATTTTCACTAAAATACCCCCAACTAAAAGCCTATAAAAGGAGACCATATTCCATCCATTTAAATCATCCCTTCCTTCACTTCTCTCCCTCTCCAAAGCTCAAGAGAAGCTTGTCCCACACCCGGGATGCTATTCTAAAGCTAAATCCAATTTTCTCGACCCCGTTCCGGAAGTGGATCCCACGACGGCAACGACGTGCTACCCCATTGCCGCTTCTTCCTGCTTTGTCCTCCTTCCCGCTTCGTCCTCCATCTTCTAGGTGTCGCTCCGTCCAACCCGTCCTCCAAGCATTCGTCAAGGAGGATAACATCTCTCTCCCTTCTTTTTAATAGCTTTCTAGAATAGAATTTTCTACTTTCTAGTTGTAATCATTTCCCGCTTTATAATTGTAAAAACATTCTGATTATATCAAGTGATTACTCTCTCTCTCTCTTATTATTTATATCAATTCCAGTGTAATTATTTCATTTTTAAACAAAAACATAAAAAAATATAAATCATGGATTTTAGATCGACGTAGCCTCCCTGTGTTCGACCCGGAATTCTTAGAATTTCGGTATAAATTTATTTGTTGACAGATTTCTTCGTAAATCGAACTACAACGACAGATTTTTCAAAACCAACTTCAATCACGTAGTTTTCGCATTCAACACACGTATATTGGGATCTACAAAATTCCATGCATTATCGTACAAGTCTTGATCAGACACACACAGAAAAGAGAAAAAGATATAAGGAGTTGATCTTCATTCATGTCTCAATGATATAAGGAAACATTAAAAGTATGTAACCCCATGATAAGATAGACAATGAATCTAGGATTTAATCTTATGAGTTACATATAACTTCTAGCGTGAAAGATTCGCAGGTATTTACAATACCTAAGGAAGGCGTAGTGCCATAAATCCTTACTCTTAAACCTTTCATTATTGACATGATAAAATTAATAATGATTTTGATGGATTCCTAACTAAATAAAAATCAAATACTATTTACGAAGTTATATTAGTATTTGCTTTGGCATTTAATTACACCCAATATGATTTAGTATTGATTCAGGAGGTTGGATGCAAAAAAATGCCTTTGGATACTTAAATCCAATTCCCCAAATTATTTAGAGAGCAATTGTTACAAAATTTAATTAGGATTAATCCCTAACCATTGGATTTGATCCAACGATCACCATTATGTTAGGAATAGATGGATTCCTAGTAAATATCTTTCAATGGTTAGGTAGGAACCCTAATCAATCCCTAATTAAAGTGTAAACCCTCCACCGATAGAGAGAGAAGAAAGAAGAAGAAAAGCCCCATCGTCGCACTCCCTCCTATTCTGGATTACTAGCACCTCTAGGAGAAGTCCTAAAGAGGTTCTGGACATCCAAGGCTTCAAGAGGACGTCTAGACATCCAACATCCTAAGGAGAAGCCTAGAAGGACTTTTGGACATCTAGTAAGAAGACCAAACATCCCTTAATCTTGGTAAAGGATTTGGAATCCTTGACGGATCAGTTTTGGAGGAACTTCGAGATGCTCATCACCTCAAGGAATGCAAAAGTGTTCGTGACATACAAAGGGTTTGCGCAACACACGTAAGGATCAAGTGTTCTCAACATGAAGGGCCTTATCAACTTTCAAACTAGGCTCGAGTTATTGAGATTGTAGGGGATAGGCCTAAAATGTCAAAAAATCGTGAGATTGCATAGAAATCCACTCAAAGTTTAATGGATGAGATCTCTAAACAATTTGTCAAGATGCGAATTCCTGAAGATAGTGATGATGATGATATTAGACAAATGCCTCTAAAAGGACATGTATAAGAATAGGGATGGGGAAGGGGAAGGAGACTAGCATGAGGTCAAGGAGGTGGTCCAAGAGGAGTAGGAGGTGCACAAGGGGATGAGGAGTTCATCAACGTAAAAGTGGAACGTGTTTTGAAATTTAATTTATGCACGGGGCCCCTTGTATTTGATGAACCCAATGATTTCGAGGGGATGGCTCTCAAAGCTTACATTTTGTCATATATATCAACTACATGATATTGTAACAACTTTAGCGCATGATGAAGCAACTAACGGACTTCTTGGTGGTGCTGATGTGGAGGTTCATCACAGAGGCCAAGGTTAGTTATTGATTCTTGGTTCAATACATGTCTTTATATAACTTTATATACATTTTTTATTAGATTAATGATCATACTTGATATTACCATATGACATGAGGAAACAGCTACCGACTTTCAGCAGGGTGTCAATCATGTACTTCCATCCTCACCTGTAATTCCAGACTAAAGGGGGGGTGAATAGTACGATATAAAAAATACGTGGAAATAAAATTAATCCAATCACACAAATAGCATTCACCACAAATGAGACAAGCATTTTTAGGTGGAAATCCAAATTAGGTGAAAACCACCACTTAAGCCTCTCGACTTAGGATTTTCCGATCTACCAAGTAGATCAAAATCCACTAACGTATCATTTTAACTCGAGAGTGATACAACCTCAATTACAAACCACTCTACTTTACAACGAGGGTAGTGGAACCTCAAAACCACTTTTCTCCGCAAAGAGTATTTTGCCTCGCGAAGTGTTGAAGCGGTAAAAATACGCAAAAGGGATTGAGTTTTGAAAACCCGTCGCCGTAGTATATTTTGCAAAGAAATCCATCAACAGATAAATTTACCAAAATTCGTAAAGAAATTTCAGGTCGAACACCGGGAGGCTACATCGATCTAAAATCCGCAATTATAATTTTTTGGTATTTTTGTTCTAAAAGTGAGATAATCACAATGAGTTTGATATTAACACTAAGAGAGAGAGAGATAGAGAACAATCACCACTTTGCAACTGCATATTATTTTTACAACTAGAAAGTAAGAAATGATTACAGCTGGAAAGCGGGAAATTCTATTCTAGAAAGCAGTAAAGAAGGGAGAGAGATGTTATCCTCCTCGACGGTTGCTTGGAGGATGAGCCGAACCGGGCAATGCCTGGAAGACAAAGGACGAAGACGAAAGATGGAAGACGAAGACGGAGCAGGAAGAACTAGGGGCGAGGCAGGGCGGCATCATTGTCGCAGGATCCACTTCCGGAACGGGGAGAGAAAACTTTGATTTTAGCTCTAAAGGAGCATCCCAGGTTTGGCACAAGGCTCTTAGAGCTTTGGAGAGGGAGAGAGGTGAAGGAAGGGATGAAAATTTCGTAGGGTAGGGGTCTCCTTTTATAGTTGCAAGGATTGGGGGTAATTTGGTCATTACAAATTCAAAATATTAAATGAGGGGGTCTTTAGTCATTGAATTAAGCGTCACTAAAGACCCGATCGTGGCCTTACGCGTGCACCCGCCTGCGCGCCCTTTCCCTTCAGCGTAACCACGCTTGCTCGTGTTCTCGCAAGATCATCCATCTTCAGTCATCCGATCATCAGCTCAACGCACAAGCACGCCTCTTCTCAATCGTCCAATCTCGCATCAACGGCTCAAAATGCAACGCATCACTCGCATCTGATCAGGCATTTGAATCTGCGTCGGATCACGCGTGCGTGAACCGCGCGCATCTGTTGCGCGACATCGCCCACTCCTTGCCGCACGATCTGCAACGAACGGCTGAATTGAATGCGCCCTGCGCCTTCACCTCAATTTGAGGCTTGCAAGGATTCGATCCCTCGGCCTCTGCTTCTCGAGCGTGCCCACGACCAATGCGCGACAGCCTCATCTTTGTCTCACTTAGGAATTAGGCGTGTGCGATCATGGCCGTTGGATCCGGATCAAACAGCCCAGATCCTCAGTGCCTTTACCTTCAGAAGTGCAGTTGCAGGTCCTTCGGCCGATTGGGCGGCTAAGATGGTGACACGTGGTGCTATCTTGGCCGTCCATCTTCTGTGTGTTGTAAACGATGCCATGATCATCGATTCGAACCCATCCATGCAATCGGATTTGTCGTCTGAAGTGCGGACTGACACCATCTTGGCCCTTGATTTCTGAGCTTCCTCGGGCCATATCTGGTGCTACAGATGTCTGATCAGGGCGATCTTGGAGTTGTTGGACTCCAGTTGTTGCCTTGATCCTCGGTCCGAGGACCTGATTAAAAGTCACCTGTCCATGGCCATAAAAGGAGATAATTATTATACAATTTGTATAATTTTACCTAAATGCATGATTATGCATGTTATGCAATATTTACATTGCATGATACTAATATGGTACTAAGAACATGCATTAGTAGATATTTTTGGCTATTTAGATGTATGCCTATCTTTTGCTACTCCCTCGCAAAAGCTACATGTTATTCATAAAAGAATTAGGATTGGATTACTCCAGTAAAAGTCATTTTCAACATTAAGAAATTTTTACTTAGGACCTGAACTTCAAAGACACAACAGCGCCCGGGTATTTGCCAAAATGCAGAACACCTCAAGCCCTCGCCTTATTTAAAGAAGGATCTCTTTTTCTCTTTTTCTTCTTTTCTAATTTTCTTTCTTTTTTTTTTTTGAGTTTAGTGTTTCGGAGCGACTTTCTACGGCCACTCAACCCACCCAAGACTCGATGAGAACCCTAAGTTCTAAGCATTTTTTTTTAATGTGATAGACTCGTTGATCGGCAATCAGAACGAACTTCGGGTTTCTACGCCCCTAGGTGACCATAAAAAAAATTCTGCTTAAAGGTGTATTTATACGATCGGTAGCTTTCTCCCTACTTTTATTTTTATGAGGTCAACACAAGGAGGAACCCAGTATATATCTCCCTTGCTTATTCTACTTCTCCGCTTCTTCCTATGTGTTTTAGGAATTAAATGTGCATTTCTTGAGCTAGGATCTAGACAACCTACCAATGAGCTGTTACCAACGATAACTTGCCAGCCATACTCGTGCGGTGAAGTGTGGCTTATTTCTTTTGTTTCTTTTTTTTCTCCTTTTCTTTTCTTTTTGGGCTTTCTTTTTCTTTCTTTAAGTAGGTGGCTTCCCTAGTCTAAGATTTACCTAAAGGCAGTAGGAAAAGAATGGTCCTATGGCTGAGCTCTAGATAACCTACCAATGGGTTGTTACCCACGATAACTTACCAACCATACCACCCTAGAAGGTTCATTAGCTACCCAATTTTCATTAAAACCACTGAACAACGAGTCAGTGCGAATAGTATGTAGATGCTTAGACTTAAAGTTCCCTCAAATGAGAGGGCGGGTTAATAGGTTGTGTACTTATCACCCCAACTTGTTTAATCAAATTGAAATAGAATTCAAGATAGAGAGGACTCGATAAACAAATCCACATTTTAGTGGATACCCGGGCTAATTAAGCCCAGAAATCTAAAGGGTCTTAGTGTTCAAATCCTACTGTATTATTTCTTAAGATTTATAAGTCATAATACCCAAGTATTCTCTCCTAATTCAATTTTTTATTTTTAGTTTTATTATTTATTTTTTTAATAAATAGAAAAACAAGTAGAATTTACAAAAATTCCACACAGCTGACAAAATGATTCAGAAATGAACCCACCGCCCATGTCTAGTTGATGCAATGTCCGCATTGAAAATAAAACGCATGAGAGGAAGGGTAGAGTGTAGAAGATATCACCTGAATATGATACTCGGGTTAGCTCTGAGTCAAACTGTACAACTGCTGAATTTAATGTCATCAGCTAAGCGAAGTCCAACTAAAGAAGTCACAATGTGATTAGAGCAACCGTGTCAAAGATGGGTTCTAAAACAATACGGTCAATAAAAGGCTTCAGACGTTGACCGTTGACTTTAAATGAATTACCCATCTTTGGGTCAAAAATCTGAACGGCCCCATTTGGAAATATCTGATCGATAATGAACGAGTCGTTCCATTTTGACCTAAGTTTGCCGGGAAAGAGCTTAAGTCGAGAATCAAAAAGCCAGATCTTCTGGTTCAACTCAAAGCTCTTGCGAGATATCAATTGGTCATGAAGAGCTTTGGTCCGAGCCTTGTAGATCTTGGCATTCTCGTATGCGTCGTTTCTAAGCTCCTCCAACTCAAATAGTTGGAGTTTCCTGGTCTTTCCGGCTAAACTCAAATCCAAATTACATTGCTTGATTGCTCAGAATGCCCAATGTTCAATTTCTGTACACTAGACAAAATGGTGACATGTCGATAGGCATTTTGTACGCTGTACGGTAAGCCCAAAGAGTGTCCTCAATCTTTTGAGTCCAGTCTTTATAATCAGGCCTAACCGTTTTCTGAAGAATATTCTTAATCTCCCGATTGGAGATCTTGACCTATCCATTCGTCTAGGGGTGGTAAGGTGTGGAGATTCTGTGATTTACCCCGTATTTTGCCAGTAAATTACAGAACTGGGCATTAGTGAAGTGAGTACCACCATCCCTGATAATGGCCCTCGGAATCCCAAACCTACTGAAGATGTTCTTCTTTACGAAATCGATGGCCACCTTGTGGTCAATGGTTCGGTGGGAATAGCCTCGATCCACTTGGACACGTAATCAACAGTGACGAGAATGTACTGGTGTCCAAATGAAGGGAGGAAGGGTCCCATGAAATCGATGCTCCAAACGTCAAAGATTCTGACGGGAAGAATCGGGTTTAGAGGCATCATGTCTCTCTTGGTTATGGTCCCAAGTGCCTGGCATCGGGAACACAACCTCGAGAATTCCTGGGCATCCTTGAATAAAGATGGCCAATAGAAAAATGTCCACCACAGGTAGATGCATAGCAGAACTTGAGTTTACTTTTGAATTCATTATTCGGAACACATCGGCGAATAATCCAATCAAAGCTGATGTCGTACAGTTCAGGGTCCTCCCAGAAGTAATATTTGGCCTCATATTTGAGTCTATCACGTTGTTGCTTGGTCCAATCCTGAGGGATTTGACCAACGGCCAAATAATTTACGATGTCTGCAAACCACAAAGTTTGGACACCTGATACTGTAAGGATAGTCCCGTGTGGAAAAGTATCAGCAATCGAAATATCCAGGCGAGAAGAATCACTCAGAAGTTTCGAAAGATGATCCGCCACCACATTCTGTGCCCCGGATTTATCTTTGATTTCAAAATCGAATCTTGAAGCTGAAAATCCATCGAATAAGCTGGGGTTTGGCATCCTTTTTGGCCAAGAGATGTCTCAAGGCCGAGTGGTTGGTGTAAATTATGACGTGAGACCCTAAGAGATAAGCCCTGAATTTCTCCAAAGTAAATACTACAGATAACAATTCCTTTTCAGTAATAGTGTAATTCCTCTGGGCCTCATCCAGAGTTTTGCTAGCTTAGTAGATGACAGAAGGCTTCCTGTCGATCTTCTGGCCCAAAACAGCCTCGATCGAGTAATCAGAAGCGCCGATCATGATCTCAAATGGGGCTGTCCAAACCGATGGTTGCAACACCGAAGCACAAGTGACTGTCGTTTTAAAAAAATCAAATGTCCTATGGCATGATTAGTTGAAATCAAACGACGTATCTTTGGCGAGAATGTTGTTTAGAGGGCAAGCAACCGTAGAGAAATCCTTGATGAACCTCCTATTGAATCCCACATGACCAAGAAATGGTCGAATTTGTTTGACAGATGTGGGTGGAGGAAGTTTAGAGATTGCATCAACCTTAACTTTGTCAACTTCAATTCCCCGTTCAAAGATTACATGACCCAAGACAATGCCTTCTTGTATCATGAAATGACTCTTTTCCCAGCTAAGGACCAATCTTGTTCTGATGCATCTTTTAAGGGTCATTTCAAGATTAGCCAGGAAAGAATCAAACGATTCTCCGAAAATAGAGAAATCATCCATGGAGACTTCCATAAACTCTCCCACCATGTCAGAGAATATGGCTAGCATACACCTTTGAAAAGTTGCGGGTGCATTGCATAAGCCGAATGGCATCCTGCGAAAAGCAAATGTTCCGTAGGGACAGGTGAAAGTCATTTTTTCTTGATCCTCGGGATGGATAGGGACTTGATTGTATCCCGAGTAACCATCAAAGAAACAGAAGTACTTTTGCCTGGCTGGTCTTTCAAGGATTTGATCGATAAAGGGCAAAGGGAAATGATCTTTTTTCGTGACTGTGTTCAGCTTCCTATAATCGATACAGACCCTCCAAGAGGAAGCTGAATGAGTTGTGACAGATTCTCCTTTCTCATTAGTCACAACGATAATCCTGGCTTTCTTGGAAACAATTTGCACGGGACTTACCTAAGGACTATCTGAGATCGAATAAATGATTCTTACATCGAGCCACTTAATTATTTCCTTCTTGACCACTTCTCGCATATTAGGGTTTAATCTCCTCTGCATTTAGCGAGAAGGGTGGGATCCATCTTCCAAAAATATTCTATGATTGCAGTAAGATGGCTCAATCCTCCTAAGGTCATGAATGGTCCAATCAATTTCCTCCTTGTGTTCCTTTAGGACCTTGATCAGTTTAATCTCCTGCTCTTTAGTTAATCTAGCACTGATAATCACAGAGAGCATCTTTTGAGGTCCCAAAAATAGATATTTCAAACTCTTAGGTAATGGCTCAGTTCAAGCTGGGGCGGGTTTAGGATGGAAGGTAAGGATGATGCTGATGAAGATTCATCAAGAGGAAGAGGTTGAAAGCGAACAAAATCAATAACCTCTTCAGAATGTGGCAGGTTTGCCACAGAGGGTTGCGGATCAGATTCATCAAAACAGGAGGAGTTTTCAAATGTAGAAATTGCCGTACATGTTTCAATATTCAAGTTGCCGCCCTCAAGTTCCTCTATAAATCCACAATTCTTGAATTTATTAATCGCCCTTAAAATATCCAATTTCAATCTCTCATCCTCAAAGGCGATTTTCATGCTAACGCTCTCACAATTGATATTGTCCTTAGCGGTAGCTAGGAATGGACACCCCAGAATGATGGGCGTATTCCTTAAATTTTCAGGTACATCCATGTCAAGGACAAGGAAATCTACAGGAAAATAGAAATCCTTAACCTTGACAATAACATTTTCAATAATGCCTCGCAGATTTGTGATCGAACGGTCCGTTGACCGAAGTTCACCTAATCCGAACTTCTCGTAAAGAGAAGTCAGAACTAGGTTAATAGATGCACATAGATCTAGAAATGCCCTATCAAAAGTGTAATCTCCAATGACACAAGAAATCAAAGGAGCACCTAGATCTCTCTTTTTCTGAGGAAGGTGATGTAGGATAACAGAACTAGCCTGCTCGGAGAGTACCACCTTCCTCGGAACAGATTCCCTCGACTTACGCTTCTGTGTGCGTAAATCCTTTAAAAATTTAGCGTAAGCCGATATGTGTTTGATAGCATCGAGGAGCGGGATATTGATCTCGACATTCCTGAATATATTCAAGAGCTCCTCGTTACTATCGCAAGCTTCTTCTTCCTAAGCTTAATAAAGGCCCCAGGAAAAGGAACATGAGTCAGATCTTCGGAATCAGGTTCCTAAGCCTTGATTTCTTCATCAAGGTTCTCCTTTCTCTCCTCAAGCTCTCCAGGATTTGGTAGATCAGAACAGTGTGGTTGTGGATCCTGAGTTTGTTTTCCACTCCTCAAGGTAACTACATTAGCATATGCATACGGGTTTGGGTCTTGGGGAGGGTTAGGAAAGATTTGAGGGGCTTCATTAGCCAGAAACCTTTAATTTGAAGAAGAAGCAGAAGAGGAAGGACATTGCTTAACCACCTAAGCATGTGCATGCAGGTCCCTCTGATTCCCGTACCCTTGGGCTTGATTGCCTGGATTCTGGATATTACACAGGTTGGGTACAAGTTGAGATGGCAAAGATCTAGGTTGACGAGAATTAGCAATGAATCCGGTTTGCAAGTTGTCCAGCGACGTTTTCATTTGCTGCATGAGCTAGAGCATAGATCTTTGCATTTCTACCATCTGTCGGTTCAAATCAGCCTGCCCTGCGGATTGACGGGCATTCCAAGCTGGTTGATTGACCTGATTCGGGGGCAACTGAGTGTAAACATGACCCTGACCCATTGGTCTTTATGGAGCATAGTTGCTGGGTCGGAATTAGGTCTGTTGCCCCAGGTTATTCCAAGAGAAGTTAGGGTGGTTTCTCCAACCCGGATTATAAGCATTAGAGTAAATGTTGGACCTAACATTCTCCTGTACATCATAGACATCCTCATAGGGTGAGGATGGAGAGAAAGAAAGGGAGGGATCAGAGAAACTGGGATCAAAGGCCCCAGTTTAGAACCCGTGGGTTTCCGAATAATGCCGGCTCGCAAGTTGAGTCGCATCCAGTTGATTTACGAACTCTCGTCTAGAAGGAGCTCCCGATGAATGGAATCCCGAATTCTGGGATTGAGTGGATCGAGAATTCTTCATTGAGTTTCTGGCCATCCACTCCTCCACCCTTTTGGTAACCAGGTCCACCTTATCCAGTTTATTGCAAATCAATTCCATATCGAATGAATGAGAGTCGTGGACTTCACTAACATTCGATCTGGGTTGTTGGGACCGATTAAAAATATCCATGGAGGCATGATTGATTGAATTTTCACTCATCTCCTCAAACAAATCATGCATGCTATCTGCGTCTTTGTTGAGGAAATTGCCTCCGCAAGAAGCATCCACGTGATCTTTGAGTTGCTCAGTCAACCAATGGTAGGAGATCTGCACAAGCTGCCATTTCGGCACCTTGTGGTGTGGACACTTTCGTAATAAGTCCTGAAATCGCTTGTAGGCAACATGAAACTGCTCCCTCGGCCGCTGGGTGAAGGTAGTAATCGCCCGTCTTAGAGCACTGGTACGTCCAACAGGGAAGAATTTCTTCAGAAAAGCCAATTTCAGATCGTTTCATGCTGTGATCGGCCTTCCTATGGTTTTGTACCAATGAGCGGCTTTATCCCTAAGAGAGTGGGGAAAAAGCCTCATGATCATCTGCTCTTCATTCACGTTTCACGCCTTGGTGGTCTGGACCAAAGTGGTCAAGTCCTCCAAATGCTGAAACGGGTCTTCAGAGCCAAGCCCATAGAAATGTTTGATCAGGCTTAACACCTAGGCCTTGATTTCTACGTCTCCAGCAGAAATTTGGACGCCGGGACGTTCCTCATAATTTGAAGGATCATAAAAATCCTTCAGGGGCTGAGCACCTTGCATTCTCTGCATTTGTTCTAGCTGCCTTTAAAACATCTCCTGCGGATTCTAAGGCAGAGGAGGTTGTTGATCGGTTATGGGATCAATTTGGCCAAAATACAATCTACACATCCTAGAATACTCTAATGGTCCTTCCAATTAGGGATTTAATCACCTCCTTCCAAGAATAAACTAGGAAGAGATCGGAAGGACTGGGGATAAGAACCCTGCAGCACAACAAAACAAGCATGTCCTTAAGTGGGGTAAACTAAGGATCAACAGACTCTTAGAATCCGTCCTAAGATTATAGACAATCTACTCTGCTTGCATCCAATCAATCCAACTAGTTAGAAGGAGGGACTGGGGAGAAGGTTCTTCCTTTGGCTTGGGCCTCCGGTTCCTAGTGTACCCCCCAGCCGCGGTCGTTTAACGCTACTCCCATAGCTAGACATCAGATTAATTGGTACAAGCAGGTTAATCGTAAATAATCTCAAACTGGGCTCCGAAGAGTGAATCAGTCCTTAAGGCCAACGTCTAATTGATTTTATTTAGGCTTGGGATTGTAGTACTTATGGAATGTGGTGAGCCCTTAAGATGGGTTGTACCCTTAATGATCGATTGAATATGTGTGAGTGCATGCACAACCAGGGTTTTCAAGCAAGATTATTTTTTATGAGTATATTTTAAGGTTCAAATCTTGCTTAAGTAGCCTTAGGGTTTGGAATTAGGTTAATTCAATTAAGTTTCGAGGCAATCCAGAAGTTCAAACACGAGTGAAGATCTTTTCCTTTGTAATCAAAAGTAAAGTGGAGTGCCTACTATGGACCTAAATTGAAAACCCTATAGGGAAGCTACTTGATGAGTTGATTTTGGGTTGAGTGGTGCGACCCAAACAACTCAAACAATTGGCCAAAATTGCACCACTGAATTAGGCACATAAGATGATTAACCTAGACTAATTCCACAGATCAGAATCCCGGTTGAGTAGATAAAAATCAATTAAGTTATGTGCCTTGAATGTGGGTGTATGTAGTGTGTATGTTGATTTATCCCACAAGAACTATCTTCTTGTTTTTTTTTTTATGAGAGTGAGATGAATGTGGGTGGAAATCCAAGCAACCAAACTAACCCTAGGATTTATGCAATCACCTAAGTTAATTAGGATTTGAATTAGTGTTGTGAAATGAAATCTATGGAGGGGGAAGAATGGGGAGCACTTACAGTTGTTTTCAACTGCACTTTACTCTAATCTACCACTCGAAGATTCCCTGTTGAGGTACCTGTAAAACAATAGAAGAGAAATAAAGCCAGTTAGAAAATAATAAAGTGCACGAAATGTGGAAAGAAAATCGAGAATCGTTGCCTCCTCGGCAACAGCGCCAAAATGTTGAAGCAAGAAAACTACGCAAAAAGGATTGAGTTTTGAAAACCCGTCGTCGTAGTATGTCTTGCGAAGAAATCCGTCAATAGATAAATTTACCGAAATTCGTAAAGAAATTCTAGGTCGAACACAGGGAGGTTATGTTGATCTAAAATCTGTAATTATAATTTTTTGGTATTTTTGTTCTAAAAATGAGATAATCACAATAAGTTTGATAGTAATACTGAGAGAGTGAGAGAGAGAAAGCAATCACTTTGCAACTGAGTATTATTTTTACAACTAGAAAGCAGGAAATGATTACAGCTAGAAAGCGGGAAATTCTATTTTAGAAAGCAGTAAAGAAGGGAGAGAGATGTTATCATCCTCGACGGTTGCTTGAAGGACAAGCCGGACGGGGCGACGTCTGGAAGATAGAGGACGAAAACAGAAGACGAAGAACGGAGTAGGAAGAACTGGGGGAGCGGTAGAGCGTTGTAGTAATCGCGGGATCCACTTCCGAAACGAGGAGAGAAAACTTTGATTTTAACTCTAAAGGAGTATCCCGGGTTTGAGACAAACTTCCTAGATCTTTGGAGAGGGAGAGGGGTGAAGGAAGGGATGAGAATTTCGTAGGGTAGGGGTCTCCTTTTATAGTTGCAAGGATTGGGGGTAATTTGGTCATTACAAATTCAAAATATTAAATGAGGGGGTCCTTAGTGACAGAATTAAGCATCACTAAAGACCCGATCGTAGCCTTACGTGTGCACCCGTTCGCGTGCCCTTTCCTCTTCAGCATAACCGCGCCTGCTCGTGTTCTCGTAAGATCATCAATCTTCAACCATCTGATCGTCAACTCAACGCACAAGCACGCCTCTTCTCAATCGTCCGATCTCGCATCCAACAGCTCAGAATGCGCCTCATCCCCCGTGTCTGATCGGATGTTTGAATCTACGTCTGATCACACGTGCGTGAACCGTGCGCAACTGTTGCGCCACGTCGCCCGCTCCTCGCCCACACGATCTGGATCGAACGGCTAAATTGAATGTGCCCCGCGCCTTCACCTCAATTTGAGGCTTGCGGGGATTCAATCCTGCGGCCTCTGCTTCGCGAGCACGCCCATGACCAATGCGATACGACCTTATCTTTATCACTTAGGAATTAAGCGTGCGCAATCGTGGCTATTGGATCAAGATCCAACGGCCCTGATCGTCCGTGCCTTTGCCTTTAGAAGTGTAGCTGCGAGTCCTTGCGCTGATTGGGCAGCTGAGATGGCACCACATGGTGCCATCTTGGCCATCCATCTTCTGTGTGTTGTAGACGATGCTACGGATGTCGGATTGGATCGATTTTTGCATCGTTAGGCTGCAATCATCGATCCGAACCCATCCATGTGATCAGATTTGTCATCTGAAGTGTGGATTGACACCATCTTGGACCTTGATTTCCGAGCTTCCTTAGACTATATCTGATGCTACAGATGTCCGATCGGGGCGATCGTAGAGTCATTGAACTCCAATCGTCGCCCTGATCAGATCCGTATGGTTGGATCCCCGATCCAAGGCCCTGATTAAAGGTCGCTCCGTCCATGGCCATAAAAGGAGATAATTACTATACAATTTGACCTAAATGCATGATTATATGTGTTATGCAATATTTACAATGCATGATGATACTATGATACTAAGAACATGCATTAATAGACATTTTTTGCTATTTAGATGTATGCACATCACAAAGGAGACGGGAATTCACTACGTGAATACCCAACCAAAAATAAAACGAAAAATAAAGAACCTGTAGAGCCATAAAGTATAGATTCAACTATGCTACTATAGGCTAAAGGGCTTCCCTAAACGGAAGAGAGTAAGTGTGGATTACAGCAGAGTTGTGGTGCTCTCAGATGTGTTTAATAAGGCTTGGAGAGCAATGGTAGAGTTTTCCACTTTTCATTTCTTCACAAGATATGCCTAAATGGTGGAAAGAATTTTCTCAAGGTGTGTTTGTCTTAGGAAGGGTCCTCTCCTATTTATAGAGGTCCTAAGCAGGCTTTAGAAGTTTTAGGAAGCCTTAGGTAGCCATTGGAAACAAATCTTAGAAGATTAGGTCGAAATCCCAATCAAATCTAGGTCATTATAAGTTTGACACAGTTATCAGACATCTAATTATAATATCAGACGTCTGGTATTTCATTTGATCTGAGATTTTGACATTTGATCCTGAAGGGTGATCTCCTTGGATTTGTTTGGATGTAAATAGACGTCTAACTAGGATTCTTAAAATGTCTGGTCAAGTTATCGGACGTCTAATCAGAGCAGGTTTCATTCCTAAAATTGGATCAGATCTAAATAGGGTTCTAGTGTTTATGTGTCAGACGATAGGTTGGAAGTCTGACCTATGATCTGGACGTCTGGTCTAAGGATTCTCTGCGGGAATTGATTTCCTAAAAAGCTAATGGCTCTATGATCTGACAAATCAAGATTTGGGTCAGATTTTATCTAACGTCTCTTTATCAAACTTCTAATAATACTATTAAAATAATCAAAAGGTGATCCTCGAAGATTTTCTCCTGACAAGCCAATGGTCCTATTTCTAGATGTCTAGTAAAATCATCAGACATCTTCTAAGATGTCTAGACTAATGGTTGGGCATCTAAAGGTTATGGTCACAGATTTTTGTTTGCAGCCTAAGTCATTGGACGTCTGGACAAAATGTTGGACGTCTTAAAGTCTATGATCAGGCGTCTGATGTCCATATTGAACGTCTGATCAGGTTATTTGAAACCTATTTTATTTTCTAAGTCATTTCTAAGTTTGTCTAAGTGTCCTAGTAATGTGTAGGGTGTTCCTAGGATTAAGGTATGGTACTTTTGGCCTTTTTACATGACTGTAAAAAATAAAAGAGCAAAGAGAAAGTACAATTTCAAAAGTACACGAACAAATTGGCTTCTATCTTATTCTTCATCTTCTTCCTCTTTAAGCTTTCGCTCCACGTGAAGCTCCATCTCCTCGTCTCTTCCCATCCGCCATGAACGTAGGCTTGAGCTTCTCACACTCTTTCCATCTGCATTTATCTTGAAATCTTAAACTCAATGCAAATGTTAAATAACAGGTATTTTGTTATCATCAAAATCAACTAACATAGTGCCCTTTCACAAACATCTTTTGCTAGACTTCTGATTCAAGCGAGTACTCAATTAGAGTCAAAGTTCAACACACCTACACTTGAGCCTATGACTACTACACTCACGAATCCAACTACACTGCAAAAGCGAAGGGTTGAGGATGACAATTTGGGAGAGGGTACCATACAAGTCAACCCAAAACCTTCACCTTCTCCACTTTGAACTCCTGATTTTGAAATTAGGGAAGGATCACATATTACACAAGTAGATCTTTCCCCCACACTTCAACCTCCTGCCAATAAGAAAGAGGAACTAGATGTGCTTTAGAAACACATACATAGAATCCTTTCCAAATATGTCTTTTATTTTGCAATGGCAAATATCTTTTTGCGATGTCATTTCTCATGGTTTTTACATTTTTCATGTATGGAATGAATGATGCATGAAATAGCCACTAAAATATGGGTGGGTGTTTGATAACTTTGTGCGAATTCGAGTTATTCAGTTCAAATTATATTTGATTTGGATTAACAAAATGACCACTCATGACCTAACTAAATTAGATTGGGTTTAGGTTGGATCGGTTGTTAATAAAGGATTTTTTTTTTTTGTGAAATGCTCTGCAACACAATCAATAGTAAGTAAATACTTCATTCATCTTATAGAAAATCAAATAGCATCTATATTTGTGAGAAAAAAGCTCCTAAAAAATATGTTTAACATATAAATTTAGATTTGGATTGAGTGAATCAATGTGACCCATGAGTCGCCTTATTTAGTAGTTCAGGTTGTTTGGATTATATATACTTAACATATCAACCAATCCAAAATTCATGTAAGTTTTATAATTTTGATCTTAATCAACCCATAACCCAAATAACACAAATCAAATAATCAATTTTTAAATATTTTGGTGGATTATTTGGATTAACCCAAATAATGTCCACCCAAATGCTAGAATGTCTCTTGCAAGAATATATTTCTTTTTTGAAGAAATGTAGATGGTTTCTTCTTACGAGTGTGGATATAGCATGTTTATGTGTTGAATGAAATTTGATTCGGTGGATATACTATATTTGAGCATGTGCTTAATTGTATATTTGGTGGATATACTATATTCCTTATTCAAGTAGCGTTGTATATCTAGTTTGGCATTTTTACGTCGATTCAAGGTGTTTTTCCTAACGATAGACAGGGGGTGGTTGATTGATATTTGGGAAAAAAGTTAAAAATCAAAAGGTCGAATGAGGGATGTCAATCCAGCAAATTTAAATTAGATTTTGATAATATTAAATTTATCTCTATTTAGAAATCTATTTTTCATACTTGTCTCATTTACTTCGCGAAGAAAACTCATCCCATATTCATTTACCTATCAGATACTTGTTTTTCCAAAGAATACTTATTAACATGTCTTACATGCCTATTTATGTATAATTGAGAGGTATTAGATAAAATTTATATAAAAATTATTAATACATATCAACAAACAACCAATAAAAGACATACATTCATACTATAAAAATGTACTATTTATTAAATTATATAAGCACCTCACCATCTAAAAGATAATTTAGAGAGTGAATATGAGTTACTTATAGGAGAAAAACATGTTATGGTACATAATTTAACAAAATATAAATATTACACTTAATCAGATTTAAGGATATCCTTTTTCACACCTAAATCTCAATCTAATAAAGAATGTGTTAAAATCATGTTGTGAACTGGCATGTATTATTATTAGGAATTATACATTATATGCATATACACATACATTAGATTTCACATTTATGGTCATTAAAGTACATGATATAATTATGTAAATTTACCATTCACATTTCATTAGAATATGAGATTTAATACATAGAAACTTTAAGAGAAATGCAATTCCAAGATGAGTGGGATTATCATTTCATATTTAATGGTTATGATCCACGGAGGGATGTGACCGAAGTGGGCATTCAATTTTCTGCATCCCATCACAGAAAAAAATATAAATAAGGCCCAAGGGGTGTTGGAGCAAGAGCACCTCAATCATTAATTTTAATAATAACAAAATACTTTATATTTAACATTTGCATTAAATTTAAGCTTTTAGAAATAATGCAAATGGATTCAAGTGTGAAGTTGCTTCAGCTCACGTCCATTGCAAATTGGAGGAGCTTGATGGAGGAGATGGAGCTTCGCTTGGAGCGAGAGCTTAAAGATTTATGAAGATAAAGAATAGGCATTAGATTTATTTTGAATGTTCATCTTGCTCATATATTTGTCTCTTTATGTTCTTTGCTTTTTATTTCTTAGATGATTGTTAAAGAGCCCCAAAGTAACATACCGTAATCTTAGGATCATTTACACAACCATAGGATAGTTAGACAATATTTAACAAACTCAGAAAATCAATACAGAAATCGAACAGCATGATCAGACGTCCAATATGGACATCAGACATCTGATCTTAACTTTTAAGACATCTGACCTTTTGTCCAACCGTCCAGCCCATAGTCCAGACGACTTACAAGACGTCTGAGTATCTTACCAGATGTCCAACAATAGGATCGTTGGATTATTAAACTAGTATCTTAGAAGATTAATCCTCAATCAGACTTACATCTACTTTCAGACATCCATAAAGCATCCTAGACGTCTGATAAATAGACGTTAAGTTAAGATTTAACCCAAATCTACTTTTGTCAGACCCTAATAGTCGTTTGAGCCTCGAGAAATCAATTCTCGCAAGGATTTCCCATTCCAGACATCCTGACCTTTTGCCAAATGTCCTATATGTCGTCTGACCCTTATAACACTAGAACCCTGTTTCGATCTAGCGTAAACAGGAAGAAACTCATCTTAGGGTTAGACGTCCGATTAGATTTCCAAACGTTTTAAACTACACTCTTAGACGTCTGTCTTGATTCAACGTCATCTAGATTATCAACCCTTCTAGATCAAACGACCGACCATCAGATCAAACGATGACCCCAACGTCTAACCATAAGATCAGATGTCTGATAACCCTGTCAGAATCATAAATAACCCTGATTTCGGTGGGATTTTGGACCACTCTCTTGATCCTGTTCCCAACAACTACAAGAGGCTTCCAAGCCCTTCCAAAGCCTTCTTAGGACCTCTATAAATAGAGGAGCACCCTTCCTAAGCCAAGTACACCTTGAGAATACTACTTCCACTCATATTGTGTCCAAGAAGATAGAAAAGTGATTTTGCTCTCCAAGCCTTAGTCTACACATCTTGAGAGCACCATCCTAGCTGCACACCCACTCTCTCACCTACACATACAAGAGCGTCGTTGTGCCTTGCATGGTTTACGCACACTGCGTTGTTAACCGACACACTTCCATCAAAGGGAAATTTATTTTGCCTATAGTAGCTAGATTAACATATTTACTTTGTGACACTATAAGATATTTTGTAAACTGTCCTTGTTTGAGTATACGCTTTACAAATTCCCGTCTCCTTCGAGAGACAAAATACTCCTCGTGAAGAGGAGGGGATTTGCGGTATGCTACCCTCGACTAAGTAGCATGGTTGTAAGAGGTTAAGTCATCCTTGTTTAGGTAACTTGGATAGTGGATTTGAGCTACTAAGTAGATCGGGAAATCCTAAACCAAGAGGTTTAGGTGGTGATTTTTACCTAGGTTTTGGTTTCCACCTAAAAATCCTTGTGTACTTGTGAGATTGCCATTTCTGTGATTATTTACATATTATTTCTACATTATATTTTCATACCGCATATCTCACCCCCTCTGTCAGAAATTACAAGTGGTACGCTCTCATTAAATTCTCTTTCACTCTCACTCTCTGAACCCTATGGAAGTACCATTGCCACCGCCTCTCATTGGATAAGCAAACCCCACGTCTCCAGAGGATCTCCATGATCTCCTCAACGCTTCCGCAATGATGGATTTAGGTATCCCTCCATCGTTTCCCTTTCCCATTTTCATTTTGGTGGATGATATGGGGAATATATTGTTCTTGGGATTATATATAAATATAATCATGTAGTTTTGATTTTTATTCGGATTTAATTCCATCAAGTGGTATCATAGCTTTTCTATTTGTTATATCATTGCCTTAATAATTCGAATTTTGAGAAAAATAATTTTCCGTTCGATTTTGGGAGATTGTTCTCCGATTAGTTTTTGGATTGATTCAATTCCATCTTGATGAATCATGCAACCTAATGTTTGTTTTCGATTTTCATGATTGTTTGTATCCCACATATGATCATCAAATAAAGTTTTCACGATCGGAATCATGATTTGGGATTTTTTCCCCAAATCTCAATTTCAGATTGCCGCCCTAGAATCAGGCTGTAACCAATCCGGTACTGGTACTCATCATGAATACTAGTACTGGTAAGGTACGGGTACTAATCGAGCGCTTCCTGGAGTGCTGCTAGTATCGATGGAGTACTAGTACTCATAATGAGTACTAGGACATGCGAGACACTGGTCAGGCCCAAGGAGCGCTGCCAATATCGATGGAGTACCGATACATGTGGGATACTGGTCAGGCCCATAAGTGTTGTTACTATTGATGGGGTACCGGTACAAGTAAGACATTGGTAAGGGTTCCAAGATCAGTCCAGTACTGATGTAGTACCAGTACATAAGATCAGTACCAATACACATCATTATGGTACCGGTACATAAGGTTCAGTACCAGTGCTTGGTCATTGCTGTTGGTATCGATGCCCATCATAAGTACCAATACTGGCGTGTTGATTGGGATACAATTTTGTGATATGATTATTTTGGTATGAACATTGGTGATTGGTTTTAATATATTAAGTACTCTGTCACATTTAGTAATTCTTCCCAAAGTAGGTTGCTTCTTGTGTCAGTTTATTTAAAGCATTAAAGCAACTGTGTATGTTGTATTCCTATATGGGGTACTTAACCCAGAGGTGAACCGCCTCATGACTTAATGTATATGTACACATTTAATGATAAATTTTCTATTTAATTATTAGGTTTCATGTGAATAGTTATGTTAATCCAAAGATGGCTTTATTACTTACATAAGTGTTTTCAATAATTATTTATCGTTCTTAAGACTACTCTTTACAATATTAATCTTTATTGTCCAAAGACTAAATATTAATGATTGTATTATTTAGTTTACTTGATTCTGAACATGTATTTGATTTATTTCCTTTGTTTTCCATTTAACTCATTTGCATTTGTCATAACTACTAACATAAACTCTATTACAGAACTAAATGGATCTAATTTTAAGTTCTGGAAAGAAAGTGTCCTTATTGTTCTAGGATGCATGGATCTAGACCTTGCGCTTAGAATTGATCCTCCCCCCCCCCCCCCTCTTATGGATAAGAGTTCTTCTGATGAAATAAAGAACTCTGAAGGGGGGAGCGATCAAATCGCATGTGTCTGATGATCATGAAGCGTAATATCCCAAAAACTTTAAGGTGCCATCTCAGAGAAATTCAATGCCAAGAAATTCCTTAATGAGATTGAGAAAAAATTCGCTAAGAATGCAAAAGCTAAGAGAAGCAATCTCCTTAACAAACTTATCTCACTTAAGTACAGGGGCACTGGAAACATAAGGAAGCATATCATGAAAATGTCTCATTTGGCCTCGAAACTAAAAGCACTTAAGTTTGAGTTGTTGGATGACCTTCTCATGCATTTGGTTTTGATCTCCCTCCCTGCACAATATAGGCAGTTTAAGGTCAGCTATAACTGCCAAAGCGAGAAGTGAACTCTTAATGAGCTCATTTCTCATTTTGTTCAAGAGGAAGAGAGGCTAAAACAGGACAATCTAGAGAGTGATCATCTGGTTTCTGGACCCAAAAGGAAGCGGGCTACGGATCCTCTAAAGGGAATCAGAAGAAGCCTAAGACATCCTGCTTCCTCTGCAAGGGAGGAGACGTGAAGGAGTGTACTAAATATCACGCTTGGCATGAAAAGAAAGGTACATCACTCTCTTTGGTTTGTTTAGAAGTTAACTATGTTTTTGTACCCTCAGACATTTGGTGGATAGATTCGGGAACTACTATTCACATTAGTGTGCCTGTGCAAGGTTACCTAAGTTGTCAAATGTCAAGTGATGGTGAAAGATACATCTATTTGGGCGATGGCAAGAAGGTGGGGGTAGAATCCATTGCGGATTACAGGTTATCACTGACTACCGGTCACCAATTAGATTTGAAAGAAACATTTATTGTACCGTCGTTTGGACGGAATTTAGTTTATGTTTATCTATTGGACAAATATGGCTATTTTTGTTCATTTGCAGATAAACAATTTCAATTGTTTCTTAATTCAAATTTAGTTGGTTCTATTTCTTTGTATGTTAGTGATAAATTATATATGCTGCATAATTTTCCTCCAATTTAGAAACCTTCAATGCAACTTTGAGTGGTATAAAGCGTAAAATAACTCAGGAGAATTCCACTTTACTATGACATAAGCGTTTAGACCATATTTCTAAACAGAGAATGAATAGACTTATTTCGAATGAACTCTTGATTCCCTTGATTACACGGATTTAGATATTTGTGTAGATTGTTTAAAAGGGAAAAGAACAAACAAAAGAGGTGTAGGTGCTACTAAAGTTACAGATGTCTTAAAACTAATACATACAGATATCTGTGGTCCATTCCCTATGGCTTCCTAAAATGGACAACAATACTTTATTACATTCATAGACGACTACTCTAGAAATGGATATCTATTTCTCCATCAAAAATCACAGTCCTTGGATGTGTTCAAGTCCTATATGGCCGAGGTGGAAAACCAACTCGGGAAAATGATTAAGGCCATCAGATCTGACCGTGGTAGTAAGTAGTACAGTAGATATGATGGATCAGGAGACAGCATCGAGGACCATTTGCTTCTTTTCTAGATGAGTGCAGCATAAGTACACCATGCCTAGAACACCAAGCATGAATGGTGTTGCTGAACAGCACAACATAACTCTTAAGGATATGGTACGGAGTATGATTAGTCATACCTCTTTACCTGAGTCTCTATGGGGAGAAGTACTAAAACAGCTGTGTATGTTCTCAATCGAATTCCAACTAAAGCAGTGCCTAAAATCCCATATGAAATGTGGACTGATAAGGCACCTAGTCTAAAACATTTTCATATCTGGGGGTGTTCGCTGAGGCTAGGCCATATAGGCTTGTTGAAAGAAAACTAAACTCTAAGACGGTCACCTGCTATTTTGCAGGATACTCTAAGTGGTCGAAGAATTATAAGTTTTATGACCCAACGACTCGCTCATTCTGAGACTAGAAATGCCCACTTCTTTGAGGATGTTAGTTTGGGGGGTGATAGTGATCACATTACATTTGAAGAACTAGATCCTGTTCATAAAGAAACCATTGAACATAGTCAAGTTCTTATTCCAAACGTTGTTCCACCAATATTAAGGGAAAAAGTAATGTGAATAATCCTCCCATCAATCAAACTGAACAATCTCAAAACATTTCAAATCCAACACCCATTAGGAGATCCGGTAGAGAAAGGAGAAGTGCAATATCTAGTGATTATGTTGTCTTTCTCCATGAAATAGAGGCATACTAAATGGATACAGATCCCATTCCAGTCACTCATGCCATGAGGAGTTCCCATTCTCAGGATTGGATCAATGCCATGAATAGAGAGATGAAATCCATGAGTGACAGTGAGGTTTGGGATATTGTTTCATTGCCTAAAGGTGTGAAGCTCATTGGTTGTAAATGGATATTTGAAGTCAAACGGGATTCACAAGGCAATGTAGATAGATATAAGGCTCACCTTGTTGCTAAGGGATTTACTCAAAAGGAAGGCATTGATTATAAAGAGACATTTTCGTCAGTTTCATCTAAGGATTCATTTAGAACCATAATGACTTTAGTAGCTCATTTTGATTTGAAGCTACATCAGATGAATACAAAGACAGCGTTTTTTAATGGAAACATTAATAAAATAATTTACATTGTGCAACCAGAAAACTTTGCATTAGGAGATGCAAAGAAAATGATTTACAAATTAAAGAAAGCCATTTATGAACTAAAGTAAGCTTCAAGACGGTGGTATTAAAAATTTCATCAAGTAATTATCTCATTTGGTTTTTATACAAATCTGGTTGATGATTGTGTATACCACAAATTCTATAGGGGAAAATATATTTTCCTGGTATTGTATGTGGATGACATTCTCCTTACCTGTAATGATAATGGTTTCCTTCAAAAATTAAGACATTTCTTTCTGGTAATTTTGAAATGAAGGATCTCGGTGAGGCCTCCTTTGCATTAGGAATCCAGATACGACGAGATCAATCTCGGGGTATTCTTAGATTGTCGCAGAGAAGATATATTGATACCATTCTAAGTCATTTTGGCATGGAGAATTGCAAACCAAGAGATACTCCAATGGCTAAGGAAGATAAATGTTCTCTTAACCAATGTCCCAAGAATGAATTTGAAGCTAAAGAGATGGAAAATATTCCCTATGCATCGGCAGTGGGAAGTTTGAAGTATGCCCAAGTCTGCACGCGGCCAGACCTAGCATACATTATGGGCATATTGGGTCGATATTTAAGCAAGCCTGGACCAGACCACTGGAAGGCAACCAAACGAGTCATATGCTACCTATAAAGAACAAAGGATTTCATGCTCACATACAGAAGATCATATCATTTAAAGGTCCTCAGATATTCTCACTTTGACTTTATGAGATGTCAGGATACTTGAAGATCTATTTCGGGATACATTCTTTTTCTAGCTGGAGGAGCCATCTCATGGAGGAGAGTAAAGCAAACCTTAAAAGCTACCTCCACTATGAAAGCATAATTCATAGCGGGCTTCGCGACCTCAAATTATGGAGTATAGATTAGGAATTTTGTCACAACACTACAGATCATTGATGGTGTCGAAAGACCACTTCAATTTTATTATGACAATAATTTGGTGGTAATGTACTCCAACAATAACAAAAGTTCAAGGTCGAAGCACACTAATATCAAGTTTTTAGCGGTCAACGAAAGAGTTTAAAGTAGACAGCTATCCATTGAACACATCGGGACCAACTCCATGATAGCAGACACATTGACTAAAGGGCTAGCGCCAAAGGTTTTTCATGAGTTTGCCTATTTGGGTTTGTATCTATTTTGTAATACAACAATTCAGTGGGATTTTGCTCTATTTTGGTGTTTTCATGTATGGATATGTTTAGGATTATGCACATAATAATAAAGTTCTCCATTTTTTGAACTCATTAGTCTTTACCATGTGATCTCTTGTATGATAAAGTTTTGCGCCAGTTGAAAATAGTCATGTGTAAATTATATTAACATGCAATTTTCATGATATGTACTTATATCAGATCTATGTCAAAACTTGTGTTAATGTATGTGATCATTGTTATGTCTAGTCGATTTCATAATGATGAAAATCAACTTTGGTCGTATGTTAACAGAGTATGGACGAGATTGGTGGAGATGTGATTTATTGTGATGATGTATTAATGAACTCATACAGGTATATATGAACGTATGATTATAAGGATAATATATGTGGTTTGAATGAGAAATTGTTAGAATCATAATGCGAATCGACATATATTGTTATTACGGAATTATACGTCATATATATATATATATATATATATATATATATATATATATATATATATATATATATATATATATATATGCATTAGACATCACATTTACGGTCATTAAAGTGGTATAATTATGTAAATTGACCATTCAAATCTCATTAGTGTTAGTGATAGAGCACCACGATCGTTTATTTTGATAATAACATGTGCTATTTAACATTTGCACTTAAAGTCTTAGATTTCAGGTTAATTGCAAATGCAAACGTGTTCAGACGGAGTTCGAGCTCGCATCCATGGCGGATTAAAGGAGCTTGACGAAGAATAGAGGAGCTTCGCGAGGAGCGATAGCCTGAAGAAGCGTGAAGACAAGAATGGGATAAATCTCCTTTATCTTATTCTATGTAATTTTATTTTTTTATTTTTCTCTTTATTTCTTTCTTAGATCTTATGTTAAAGAGCCTCAAAGAACCCTTAAAGTAGTCCTAGGAACACCTGCACAACCTTAGAATACTTAGGTTTTCCATAGAGAACTTAAAAAACCAAAATACAATTCTGATAGCCTAATCTGACGTCTAATATGGAAATCAGATGTCTGATAGTGACTTTTAAGACGTCTGACTGTTACTTAAACGTCCAATAACTTAGGCTGGACTTTGTTACTTCTGTCTGATGAAATCAAACGTCCAGACCTTAGTCCAGACGTTTTAGAAGACATCCGATGTTTGTACCAGACGTCCAATTAGTGGAACGTTGGCTACATAAGTATACGTTGAGGAAAATGACCGTTAGCCTTATATCAGACGTCCGTAGAGGACCCCAGACATCTAATATGTGACCGTTTTGCCTCGATTGACCCAAAATCTCCTTTGTAAGATTTTCTAGCCATTAACCTATCTTAGGAATCTATTTCCGCAGAATAATAGGTTTCCAGATGTCCAGACCTAGTGCCATACGTCCTGTATGTCGTCTGATGGCCATACACTAGAACCCTATTTAGGTCTGAACCAAGTCAAGAAAAAAACTCGCCTAGAATCAGACGTCTAACTTAGTTCCTAGACGTCTTAAACAGGTTTTCTAGACGTCTGATACCTGGACCAAACGTCTGATGACCCTGTCAGAATCATGATTGATTCTGATTGCAACCTGTTTTGCCTTGGGTTCAACCCCTACGGCTATGGAACCTTTCTAAGGGCTTCCAAAGCCTTCCTAGGCCCTCTATAAATAAAGGAGGATCCTTGCCTTATAGACACACCTTGAATACCATATTCCACATCTCTTGTGTCAAAAAGAAGTAGAAGATCATCTAGAAGAAGTTCTAGCTCTCTAAGCTTTTATTCCACATCTAAAGAGCTTGAATCCAGTTGTGCACCCACTCTCCCTCCGCGATTACGAGAGCGACGAGGTGCCCCCGCATGGTTCACGCACCCGCATCGTCACGCCGACGCACTCCCTTCATCAAAGGGAAGTTTCTTTACCTATAGTAGCTAGGTCAATCTTTGTTGGCTCTATAGGTTGTGTTGTAATTTTTCTTTGTAATTGCGTTGGGTATTCTCGTTGCAAATTCTCATCTCCTTCATGAGACAAAATCCTTCTTGTGAAGAGAAGGGGCTTTGAGGTACACTATCCTCTTTCAAAGTAGTGTGGTTGTAAGAGGTTAAATCACCCTCATTAAAGTGACTTGTTTAGTGGATTTGATCGACTAGGTCGATCGGGAAATCCTAACTTGAGAAGGTTAGGTGGTGATTTTTACCCGGTTTGGGTTTCCACCTAAAAATACTTGTGTAATTGTGTGATTGCTTATTTTCGAGAAATTATCTATTTTAATTCCGCATTTTCTATTACGTCACGCATATCTCACCCCTCCTATAAGAAACTACAATTAGGATATGGGATTTAATACAAAAAAAATTTAAAGGAAATGCAATTCCATGATGAGTGGGATTGTCATTTCATATTTAGTAGTTATGATCCCTGTAGGGGTGTGAGCAAAGTGGACATTCAGTTTTCTACATCCCATCGCAAAAAAATATATAAATAAGGCCCATGACAGAACTCAAGGGATACGCTCCCATTCAGTTCTCTTCTGCTCCCGCTCTCTGAATCCTCTAGAAGTACCATTGCTACCGTCTCTCATTGGAGAAGCAAACCCACGGCTCCAGAGGATCTCCGTGTTCTCCTCAACTCTTCTGCAGCGATGAATTTAGATATCCCTCCATCATTTCCCATTTCCATTTTCATTTTAGTTGATCATTTGGGGAATAGATTACTCTTGAATTATATATATATATATAGAAAATCATTTGATTTTAATTTTTATTCAAATTTAATTCCATCATAATGATTTAGTAAATCCAAAATTGATCATTTATTAACTAAGGTAGGTGAAATCTACCCCAATGAGGTCAGATTGGGTTGGATCTCCACGGAGAAACATTGTGATGGCATCCCTAGGCTGAATTTCCAAGCCTCGACCTTACATTTTGAGTGTAGGTTGTAATTTAAGAATCCAATCAGATTTTTGTAACCGAGCTTTTCGTAAAATAGAAAAGTCAAAGTTTTGAAGACCTAACCTTTCCCCATCCTATCTTACTTCCAATACATATTGGATCTTGAAACCCCAACCTTACTTCCTTCCCCACGTGTTTAAGATTTTTAACAACGTAATTAACAACAAATTTGTTTAATAATTTTTCCATGATTGCCTCCTCTCCTCCTCCACCCCTCGATTCCTTCTGCTCGTCATCCCCATCAACTTGGAAACCCCCTTTGATGCCACATGCCTTGTTGGATGGAGGTTTGTGCAAGTGGTTCCCCGCCACCTCTTTCCCGATCCCTTACCTTCTTCCCTCCAGCTTCTGTCAATGGAGAGGAGGTTCTCGACGTGTCCCCCCTCCCCAACCCACAATGTTTTCTCTGCCCTTGAAGGTCTGATAAGGTGCATACGGAGGCCTCATGATTGATACGAGCTTCTCGGTAAGGAGAATGATTTCTTCTTTGCCAAGTTCTCTATCTCGAAGTGCTGCGAGGTAGAGATTCCTTGAACAAGGCCCTTGTCTCTCCCAAAGCAGGCCAACGCTTCGGCGGCACTACGAGATTGGAATCAAGCTCGAGTGAGATCCTCTCCCTGAAGTCTCCCTCTCGGTTAAGTTTCCGAAACTTCGTCCTTGGTTGTGGCCCGGCGAGATCCTCGGCAATCTTGCAATCCTAATTAGCACTGCCATTTGCATGCATGGGCACAACCAATGCATCTTGCGAGATTATTATGCTAAGGTGTTGCGTCCTTACCTCACTGGGCAACTACCCAATCAGTTCCCTCTCTTCATCCCGAGCATGGAGAGGCTCATGGTGTCGGTTGCCTATGATTGAAATCCTTGCCTCTACCAATGGAGGAGATTTTCCCACAACCGACGCCAAACCACCTCCATCCCAGTGCGATGGCTGCCACTGTGCCCCCCTTGGCTGGTAACGTTGTGCACAATGGGCTAGGTCCCATGCACTGTTGACGTCGGAAAATGCGTAAGTGTAATTCATTCGTTTTAGCATGCGTTACGACATCAATTTTAATGAGAAGATGATTAGGTGAGTCCAAGTGTCAAACGCGAGGAGGCGTGAAATCGAATCAATTAATCACTTAGTTGTCACATGATATTTGTTTGCTTGTGAAAAGAGAACGAGAGAGAGAGAGAGAGAGAGAGAGAGAGAGAGAGAGAGAGAGAGAGAGAGAAAGAGTAGGGTTAGAAAATGTAAGTAGAAATGAGGTTACTAGTTATGCATGAAACCAAGATATGATTAAGTAAGATGATAATGTAAGCTAATACATTCCATAAGCGAAATCGTTTTACAATACACTAGATGAATGCTTAGATAAACATGAACATGAAACTAAAGTATAAATGCGCAAAACGCAAAATGGAGAGGCGAGGCAACCACGGTGGTGGAGGGACTTCCGTCGGTGGCTCGGTATTCTCCAGGATGGTGCTTTCACTTCTAAGAGTGTGGAAGTACGCTTGGTAGGGGCTAGGAAGAAATGAGGAAGAGATCATGAAGAGATTATGATGAATGGAGGGGCGTGGGGGTTTTTATAGTGGAGAAGAGGTGGTTAAAAAGGACATGAGGGCTTTAGCAACATCCAGATCGTCACTGTAGCCCTGCCATAAGCGTCGGTTAAGACCCTCCTTTCCCTGCTGGTCTCACGCACGTGCAAGATGCTTTGCTGAGGCGATCAATGTGCGCTTGCTTACGACCGTCCAATCAAAGATCGATGGCCTAAATCACACATGAGCACGCGTTGAGGATCACACCTTGCGCCTGCCTCAGATGGGGCATGCGATGAGGCATCATCGCTTGCATCCAGTGCGCAAGATCGCGCCAAGTGCCGCTGTCAGCACTGCTTGATGACGATCAGACAGAATAATTTCATCAGCGCGAGATTCCGCGGATTAAATCCGTGCGCCGCAAGTCGATCCCACATCTGCCGCTCATGGGTGGGGGTGCTAACTAATGCACCACGCCCACAATTTTGTCAAGTTTTTACAATTCGACCCCCCGCACTCTTAGCTGTTGGATCAAAATCCAATGGCTGGGATGTGAAGGTGAGATGATGGGAGCGAGGCTTAGGCGATCTTGGGCAATCGTAATGGCGCCATGTGACACCATCAGTGCCGTCCGTCTTCTTTGCTTTGTAGGTGGCACCACGAATGTCGGATTGAGTCGAATTTTGTGCCGTTGGACTACGATCGTAAATCTAGCTCATCCGTGCAGTTAAATTTATCATTTAAAGCTTCAAATTATGTCAACTAGCCTATTGGTCGTTGATCTTCCTCAGACCACATAAGGTGCTACGGGACTTCGATCAAGACGATTTCGAAGGCGTTGGACTCCGATCGTTGTCCTAATCAGATCTGTATGGTGGATCTTCAATCCGAGTCCTTGAAATAACCCTCCTCTCCTAGCCACAAAAAGAAGTGAATTACCCTATAATTTATACAATCTATTCTAAATGTAGAATGGTACATGCTATGCAATATTTACAATGTAGAATGCAATGTTAAGCATAGAAACTTTCATAGATAAACATTTTATCTATGATAAATGTGTATTCATCACCTCTCCCTCTACTTGTGGGTTACAAAAGAAGAAAGGAAGGGGGCTACTCCTCTAATGTGCTTGCAAATAATGGTTGTGACCTTCCCGTCTTCCCTCATGTCCATAAGTAGGCGACCTTCCGATTCCTTGTCGACCCACCCCTCGAGTTTCCCTGCCAATGCCACCCGCTCCGACCAACAACACCGACACCAAAGACGCTACCAACTCCTCCTTTAAGGCATCATTTATTTAGGGGAATTGAATTTGGGGGATTGAAAAAAAATGGCACAGGATTGTGCCTTAATCCTGAGATTGCATGATTTTTTGTGTTTGTTTTTTATAGCTAGCAATCCTGGGATTAAAATGACTAATCCCGCATTTCATAGAGTTGGGTGTTGAGCAGAATACACCAATGATTCGAAGACTCCATATGTGCATTTGAAGACGTCACCCGTGAATTATGAGAATCAATAGTGGATTCGAAGACTCCACATATGCATTTGAAGACTCCACTTATGTGTTTTGAAGACTTCATCAGTGGAAGAGAATCCACCAGTATCGGAACATATGTGCAATAGTAACAGTAGCAAAGAGAGGGAGAGATTGTGCACGGGATTGTGTGTGAGATTAGACTATCTCACCTCCCCTTGAATTAGATAATACCGAGATTGTGAACTTTAACCCCATATTATCTTATCTCGGGATAAACTCACCTAAAAAAAGAAAACTATGAACATAATACCACCAAACAAACGATACCTAAAGGTGACCCTGACACCATCGATGTCGCTGCCAATACGATTGCAACCGCTACTGGCACCTCCGGGCGCCCCCACAAATTGTGGTTAGGCACCTCAATCCCATCTCGTGACTGCCCTCAATTGAGGATGTTCAAACTTCACCACCCCGTCGAGGGGAATTTAGCATAGGGGCCATAGGATGGGATGAACACTAGGATAGAGGGCAGGAATCGCGAAAGTAATAAAACAGGGTCATAGGTCGCTGGATGATCCAGCGACCTATCCCCAACCCCACGCACCCACGACCTCGTTGAGCAGAGGTTGCCAGATGATCCGGCAACCTGTACAAGGTTGTCGGATCATCCAGCGACCTTCGACCGCCTGCTACAAAACGCGCGACCGTTGGCAAAGATCACTGGATCTGGATGATCCAACGACCTCTGACCAACCGCTGCCCCACCCCTCTCCTCCCCTCACCTGATACCAATTGTAGATTTTCCCTACTAGGAGGAGTTGACGTAATAAATTGCAGAAATATAATGTGAAACAATCTCACAAATTCAATCACACAATGTACACAATTATTTTTAGGTGAAAACCCAAACCTGGTGAAAACCACCACCTAACCCTCTCGAGTTAGAATTTTTCGATCAACCAAGTTGATCAAATCCACTAAACGAATCACTTAAACGAGGGTGATTCAACCTCAATTACAAGCACGCTACAAGTGCGAGGGTAGCCTTCCTCAACTCCTTCTCTTCACGAGAAGGATTTTGTCCCACGAAGGAGACGGGAATTCGCAAAGTGAATACCCAACCAAATAACAAAGTAGAATAACAAATATAGTCCTATAGAGCCAACAAAGATTTAAACCTAGCTTCTAAAGGAATTAGGAAACTCCCCTTTGCAAGGAGTGCGTCAAATCGATGACGCGAGTGCGTGAGCCACGCGACGACGCAACGTTGCTCTCGTGAACTACGGTGGGAGAGCGGGTGCGCAAAGGCTTGATGCTCTCAAGATGAAGAACTTGCGCTTGGAGAGCAAGAGATTCTTTTTGGACACAAAAGAGTGGAAATGCTTGTTCTTGGTGTGTCTTGTGTATCTAGGTGTGTGTTTTGTGTGCAAGAGGTTCCTCTCTATTTATAGAGGCCTTAGGAAAGCTTTGGAAGGCTTTGGAAAGCTTCCATAGCCGTTGGGTGTAAAGCCCAAGAGAATCAAGCCGAAATCAGGAATAATGATTGCACTGACAGGGTTATCAGACGTCTGATCCTGACATCAGACGTCTGGGAAACCAATTTAAGACGTCTGAAAATAAGGTCAGACGTCTGATTTTAGGAGGGTTTCTTCCTGACTTGAATCAGATCTAAACAGGGTTCTAGTGCAAGTCCATCAGACGACATACAGGACATCTGGCACTATGTCTGGACGTCTGGAAACCTACTTTTCTGCGGAAATGGATTTCCAAGAGAGTGCAACGGCAAGAAAATCTCTGAGAAGAGATTTTGGGGCAGACGAGGCAAAACGATCATTTATCAGACGTCTGAAAAGGCTTAAGGACGTCTGATAAGGCTCTAACGGTCATATCCTTCAGTGTTTGTTAAGGCAGCCAACGGTCCACTACTTGGACGTCTGGCAAGTCCATCAGACGTCTTCTATGACGTCTGGACTAAGGTCTGGACGTCTGATTTCATCAGACAGAATTAACAAGTCCAGCCTAAATGTTATCAGACGTCTGAATCAACAGTCAGACGTCTTAAAACATATTATCAGACGTCTGATTTTGGAATTAGACGTCTGAAAAAGCTGTTTGAACCCTATATTGGTTTTCTAAGTTCTCCACAGAAAACCTAAGTGTCCTAGGGTTATGCAGGTGTTCCTAGGACTACTATTATGGAACTTTGAGGCACTTTAACATGATGTTCTAAGGAACAAAAAAAGCAAGGAAATAAAGATAAAAGTACATGAAAGAAATACACAGAATTTTATCCTATTATTCTTGTCCTTCCATCTTCAATCTATCGCTCCTCCGAATCTCCGCTGTTTTCCATCAAGCTCCTCCAATCCATCCTAGATGTGAGCTCGAACTCCGTCTAATCACGTCTCCATTTGTAATGCCTGAAATCAAAGACTTTAAGTGCAAACGTTAAATGACACATGTTTTGTTATCATCAAAACAAACGATCATTGTGCTCTAGCACCAACAATCTCTCCCTTTTTGATGATGACAAAATCATAAATAATAATGCAAAAAAAATCCTCCCCCTTTTTGACATTATCAAAAAGGTTTGATTGATTTTAAATTTCCTATAACTCCCCCTTAAAACATGCTCTTCTATGAATTTCTTTTAACAAGAGTAATGTCCTCCCCCTTTTTGTAACAACAAAATAGCTATTATTTTTCTCCCCCTTACTAAAGGAAATTTAACTAACTTGCAACTCCCCCTTAAAAATTGACAATTAGCTCATAATTTTTTTTAACTCCCCCTATCTAAATGCTAATGATAAAGAGATAGGGTAAAGAATTTTTACCTCACCTACCATGGCCAATAAAATGGTCCAAATGGTGGTGTTGGATACCACATCGGATGGGGCTCCCATCCGTAGCTTGGAGGCCTGGGCATTGGCGTCGGTCTCCAATCTGGTGGTCGACGTGCGGTGGGTCCATCATTTGTTCACCGTCTCATCGATCTTCTAGTTGTCCTCCTTGGTCTACTCCTTAGTTCTCCCAACTCGAGTTGACCAGCCTTGAGCTTGTAGGTCTAGTCCTTCATGTTGTAGTTATCCCTGAAACCTACAAAAAAGATTCCAATTCCTTCTTCGGTATCCAAGTGAGCTTGGATCCGGATCTGTTAGCAGGTCTCCTTGACGGAGATCCTTTCTCAATCTTAGGGCTATAAAAATTATCTACTTTGTTGATTAATTTGTTAGAGTTTTCCCTAAGACATGCGATTTCTTTTTCTATAATATGTATCTTAATCTTTAAATCAGAAATTTCTAATTTTATACTAGCATTTTCCTCAATCAATTTAGTATTTTCATTGATTAAGTCTTTATTTTCTAATAACAGGTTATTATCCTTAGGACTAGAGCTACTTTCTAAGTCCTTAAGTTTCATTTCTAACCTATCATTTTCAGATTTAAGAAAGCTAAGGTTCTTTTTAATGTTTTTGTTTTCTATTATTAATGATTTGCTAACATCAAATAGTTCATTAAAAGCTTCTTGTAAATCGAAATTTACCTCGTTATCAGAGTCGCTTCCACTTTCACTGTCGCCATCACTTCCTCTGGCCATGAAACCAAACCAAGCGGTTTCTTCTTCTATAGACTTTTCTTCTTCTTCCTCCGAGCTCGAATCGTCATGAGGTCTTCTAACTTCCTCCATATCTCGTGGGCAGTAGTGCACTCTTGGATTTGCTCGAATTCTTTCGGACTCAACGCGCAATACAGGGCATTCATTGCCTTTGCGTTGAGTGAAAGCTCTCGAATCTGCAGCTGCGAGCAGCCTCCTTGGGGTCGCTTCGGGATCTCGTATGGGATTTCGCAACATCCCCATATCTCGAACTCAGTGGCTTGAAGTCACGTCTTCATCCTCAACTTCCAATATCCGAAGTCCCTCCCGTCGAAATAGGGTGGTCAGACAATGGACTGCCCTTCGGAGATTCTGATTGCGGATATGCTCCCCTCCATGATCTTCTGGACGGGTGTTACTCCGATTTCGCAAGAACCTGCTCTGATACCAATTATAGATTTTCCCTACTAGGAGGGGTTGACGTAATAAATTGCAGAAATATAATATGAAACAATCTCACAAATTCAATCACACAATGTACACAATTATTTTTAGGTGGAAACCCAAACCAGGTGAAAACCACCACTTAACCCTCTCGTGTTAGGATTTTCCGATCGACCAAGTTGATCAAATCCACTAAACGAATCACTTAAACGAGGGTGATTCAACCTCAATTACAAGCACGCTACAAGTGCGAGGGTAGCCTTCCTCAACCCCTTCTCTTCACGAGAAGGATTTTGTCCCACGAAGGAGACGGGAATTCGCAAAGCGAATATCCAACCAAATAACAAAGTAGAATAACAAATATAGTCCTATAAAGCCAACAAAGATTTAAACCTAGCCTCTATAGGAATTAGGAAACTTCCCTTTGCAAGGAGTGCGTCAAATCGATGACGCGAGTGCGTGAGCCACGCGACGACGCAACGTTGCTCTCGTGAACTATGGCGGGAGAGTGGATGCGCAAAGGCTTGATGCTCTCAAGATGAAGAACTTGAGCTTGGAGAGCAAGACATTCTTTTTGGACACAAAAGAGTGGAAATGCTTGTTCTTGGTGTGTCTTGTGTATCTAGGTGTGTGTTTTGTGTGCAAGAGGTTCCTCTCTATTTATAGAGGCCTTAGGAAAGCTTTGGAAGGCTTTGGAAAGCTTCTATAGCCGTTGGGTGCAAAGCCCAAGAGAATCAGGCCGAAATCAGGAACAATGCTTGTACTGACAGGGTTATCAGACGTCTGATCCTGGCATCAGACTTCTGGGAAACCAATTTAAGACGTCCGAAAATAAGGTCAGACGTCTGATTTTAGGAGGGTTTCTTCCTGGCTTGAATCAGATCTAAACACGGTTCTAGTGCAAGTCCATCAGACGACATACAGGACGTATGGCACTATGTCTGGACGTCTGGAAACCTACTTTTCTGCGGGAATGGATTTCCAAGAGAGTGCAACGACTATAAAATCTCTGAGAAGAGATTTTGGGGCAGACGAGGCAAAACGATCATTTATCAGACGTCTGGAAAGGCTTAAGGACGTCTGATAAGGCTCTAACGGTCATATCCTTCACTGTTTGTTAAGGCAGCCAACGGTCCACTAATTGGACGTTTGGCAAGTCCATCAGACGTCTTCTAAGACGTCTGGACTAAGGTCAGGACGTCTGATTTCATCAGACAGAATTAACAAGTCCATCCTAAATGTTATCAGACGTCTGAATCAACAGTCAGACATCTTAAAACATATTATCAGATGTCTGCTTTTGGAATTAGACGTCTGAAAAAGCTGTTTGAACCCTATATTGGTTTTCTAAGTTCTCCACAGAAAACCTAAGTGTCCTAGGGTTGTGCAGGTGTTCATAGGTCTACTATTATGGTACTTTGAGGCTCTTTAACATGATGTTCTAAGGAACAAAAAAAGTAAGGAAATAAAGACAAAAGTGCATGAAAGAAATAAACAGAATTCTATCCTATTATTCTTGTCCTTCCATCTTCAATCTATCGCTCCTCCGAATCTCCTCTGTTTTCCATCAAACTCCTCCAATCCATCCTGGATGCGAACTCGAACTCCGTCTAATCACGTCTCCATGTGTAATTTGCCTGAAATTTAAGACTTCAAGTGCATACGTTAAATGACACGTGTTTTGTTATCATCAAAACAAACGATCGTGGTGCTCTAGCACCAACACTCCCCTCTCAGCTCACCTATATAAACACGCCTCCTCTCTTCTCATCACACATCCTCCCCCATTCCTCTTAAAAATTCTCCTCTTCATTCATCTTGCTGAGATTTGAGATCACGATTACATTGAAACCCTACATCACAATCTCATTGAAATTCTGAATTTGAAATTTCAATCTTGCTAAGGCTCTGAATTTTCTTCTACTCCAACATTACATTTAGCAGTAAGGTAACTTGATCTTTTTTTAAAGAATACTTAATTAAAGTTATTTTCTGATAAAAAAAATCTTTTTTGAGGTTACCTTTATTTTTTAGTAAATGACACTTTTATACTTTATTGATTATGCAGACATAACAGACAATATTGTGATATTTAGGATTTATTGGGGTGGTAGAGTAATATCTACTTATTCTGGTATTGATTATATCGATGGTTATTCGATGAATACATTAATTAACTATTGTACTTTATTCAAAAATTTGTTATCTACTGTATATAATATTAGAGGATATTTTGAATCATATTATATATAAGCTTAAGTTAATATGCGAGTAGATAAACGAAGATGGTAGATCATTTCCCTATGATATTGATAATGACAAATCAACTCAAATGATGTTAGAGTTATTAGGAAATATGCAGAATCCAATCGACTTATATATTGTTGCGGATCCATCAGGAAGTCAACTACTATACCTTCAATATGAAAACATAGCTTCATGTTCAAATTATGACTTTAGTAGTTACCCTTATTCATTAAATTATGGGATGTTAAGTTCCTCTCAACATATTCTAATGGATGAAGCGAGACATATGTCAGAAGAACAATTACATCCAGTAGAAGAAGCAGTCGGTTTAAAATACAGAAATATTAATCTTAATATTGAGGCTCATCAAAGTAATTTACACGAAGAAAGTGATGAAAATGAAAATAATGGGTCTGATGATCACGGTATATCAACCATTATGAATGTTGTAGCTGACGAGGAACCTCATCGAAATTTTGTAGAAAACAACGAAGATGTTGATAACGACGAGGGTAACAATAACGATGGTGACAATGATGACTTAGAAGATAATGACTTAGAAGATGATGAGTTAGAAGGGAAACCAATGGATGGAGCACATTATTTGCCTAATGATAATGATTGGATAAATTGGATGATAGATCAAAATGAGACGTCCTTTTTTCCTCAACAACAAGAAGGAGGAGAAAGAATGAATTGGATGATAAGAAGATGGAAAACTACAAAATATTTACAACAAGACTTAAGCCAGTGGAGTATACAGAAATGTGTGCAATACAAAAAAATTGTATCATAAAAAAAACCCCTAACTGCTGCGTGCATCGTTAATAACTGCAAGTGGCAATTACATGCATCTATAGACAACTGTTTTAATTATTGGACATCGACTAGATACGATTAAGAGTATAGTTGCAAAGTGAACACCTTAAGAGATCATAAAAAATGTAACACAAAGTTCATACTTTACCTCATATTGCCACATTTTATGGCAAATCTTACATTATCTCTAAAACAAATCCAAATTTTAATTGACAACAAAGATAAGGTAAAGATAAGTTATGTCAGGTCTTAGTATGCTCGAAAAAAAGCCTTAAAACATGTATGTGGTAATGTAAAGAAATCATTCTTAGATTTGAAACGATTTATGAGAGAAATGGTTTGAAGAAATCTGGGTACTATTTACCATGTTATGAATGTATCATCATCAACTTCAGTAAGAAAAATAGAATTTCACTGTTTATTTTGGGCTTTCAGTCCTTTAATTGAGGGATTTCAGTATTGTCGTCTAATACTTTCAATCAATGGTATACATTTATATGATCCTCATATTGAACATTTGTTAATTGCAACTAAAATCGATCCAAATGGTCAATTATTTCCATTAACTTTCACAACTGTGGAAAGAGAGGAGAATAATAGAATTGGGCATGGTTTTTGATGTATCTATTTGAAATTCACTCAGGATGGTATATGCATCATAAGTGATCATTTCCCAGGATTAAGAAATTTAGTTCCTCAATATTTTAGCTCAGAACGAGATCATTCACGTTGAGAAGGCTTTAAAAGTAAAGATTTACAAAGATGCTTTTATGCATATGGTTATGCATTGACAACATATGATCATAATCAAATATTATGGGGTATCCAATACATGTATGATGGGGCATATAGATGGATTATACAACAAAACGATTGTAATCGATCATACTGGGCATTATGCTACGATGGGGGAAGAGATATGGCAGTATGACAACAAACACATCTAAATGGTTCAATAATGCTTTGAAAGGTTGTCGAGGATTACCTATTATTGATCTTGTTACAACGAGTTACTTTCATTTGAACAAGTACTTTACTGAGCATTATGATAGCGGAGAAGTCATAACAACAATTCTTACTCCGAATTTTGATCGAGTTGTGAATAGAGAAATTTCAAGCTCGTGAAGATTACAAGTTGTTAGATTTGGTAGAATGAAGTTTAAAATTGGAGAGAAACCTTACTCACATGAGGTTGAGATTACTTCTATCAATGAAATAAATAACACTATGTTTTTGCGGTTATATTCAATTAAAGCATCTTGTTTGCAGGCATGTGTTAGCTACTTGTTTACATATTAGATTTGATCATCTTTCGCTTTGCTCAGAGTATTATAAAATAACAAATTATCGATTAGCATATGTAAAATCCTTTAATACAATCCGTGATAAGAGATATTAGGAACAAAGAGAATCTCCGGAGTTACTACCTCCGGATATCAAATATGCGTCGTATCCCACGATACTCGAAGTGTCGACAACAAGGACACAACAGAAAATCATGTCCCAATAGAAGTGCCAACTAAACGACCTACCATACACACAGACTTACATTCACACATCACGTGCAGTACTTTCGATTTCCGCGCATTATATCACGTGTGTGTGCACACAAGTTCCACACACATACGTGGTAATCTGCACACATTAAGCCTTCACACACACACCCACACGTCCATTCCACATCTCACACGCGATGCATTATTAGCATCTATCACATCTCTGTAAAAGTCGATTGAGCTAACCCACGCTTCATCTAAATTCAATAACCACTTTATTTCCCATTACTATATTAGATAAATAAAGTAAGTTTTTTAACAAAATAGAGCCAAAAGAATAAAACATGGAAATAACATATTTTTTTCTGTCAGAACAAAATTATAGGTCTCGCGGATGTTCTAAGATAGATGATAAGGAGCATGAAGATGCATTTTGTCATAGGTCAACGGCTTTTTATTGTACACTTTTAAAGTGTTGTAATCTTCTTTTTAATTGAGTCTAGAGATGCTGGGTATCCAGCCTGTCGGATCCCCGTCTCTTCATTGTGAAGGGAGAAACCTCCATTTAGGGATTGAAGGTGGGATTTGTAATTAAGGTGCACTACCCTCATTGAAGTAGTGTGGTTAGTAGATTGGTCACTTTGTGATTGTAAATCCTAAGTCAAGGGTATGACATAGGTGATGGTTTTCATCCGATTTGGGTATCCACCTAAAAATCTTGTGCCTCCATTTCTGTGATTAAATTTTAGCTTGCAATTATTTATGGGATTTTTACATACATACCCCTATAAACATTGGATATTACGTCTATACCCCCTATAATCTTGATAATTACATAAATAGCCCCTCAATCTTCCCCTCAACGGCCATTACAGTAGGGGTATTTTTGTAAATTAAGAGAAGTATTGATTAGTATTTTTGAAATTACAAAGATTGACCAACATTGAAAAAATCTGAACATTGGCTAATCGTTGGGAGAGGGATGATTTCATCTATTTAAGTGGTGGTTGTTCCTTGCCCACTTCATATATGAATGAATCTCACCCTCAACATCAAATTTGATTCATTATTCCTACCACATTCACATTTGAAGCATTTTTCTTGCAAATTTCAGTCAGGTATGGAATCTCAACAAAGGAAAAAATTATTCTTGTCACTTACACATTTGAAGAATATACATCTGATTATTACAACTCAAGAGAGGAAAAAATGATTACAATGAAATTCATTTATATCTTTCAATGTGATTATTATAGGGTTAGCTACTCCTACGGATACAATAAAAGCACCCTCTCAATCTTCAAGTAATCGCCAACCAAGTAGCAACATACCACGTGCGCATTCAAACAGTATGACATACTTATGTAGAGTTCCAGGTGCACTCGAACTTTCTGGACGGCCATGGAGCAAAGGTCGAAAGTTTTACTCTTGTCTACACAATACTTATAAATTCTTCAAATGGACAAATCGGAGAGACAAGCATGAAGAGGAAGATCACCTAATGCAAATCAAGCAAGAAGAGAACGTCGAGTTACGAAGAGATTTTGATTACATACTACAAATGGTCCATGACACCAATGTAAGAGTTGTGAAGTTGCAGAAAACCTTGCATGAGTTAATGGTGTATGTCAAAGTGGGTGTAATGTACATTATCATAAGCATTGCAATTAAAATGTATTATTAGTAGGTGTTGTTTTGTTGCATTTAATACCTATTAATGTGTATTTAGTTGACTTGTATCTGCAACTTTAGTAGTCACTGCACTGTAATTTGAGTTTGTCTTTTTCTGGAAATAATTAAATAGAATTTTGGAATTAAAGTTTTTAATTATTGTTTGTCTTTAATAATAATAATATCTCAGGATTTTGCAACGATAATTTAGCATATTAACTATACGAACAATTACCAGGATTTGTCTATGTAAGTACGTAGCATGAGGAATGTACATACAATTGTTTTATCGAAGAAAAGAATAATTGATAATAAATTATAAATGATCAAATACAACATTTGAAATATTTACCCAAACATATCTTACAACCTATATTATTTACAATTAACGTCGTCGAACAACATTACTTACAGCACTATTAAATACACTAAAAATTTCTCTGTGTCACCTACCTTCTCTTCCTCCATGTTCACCCCCACCTCGTGATGATTCTTCTTGTGCAACCCTTTCTCTTTCTCTCTCAAGATCCTCACGATCTAGGTGAAGAAACATCCTGCCAACATTGGATCGGTCACATATGCTTCTAATGTCGGGTGCATAACCCTCATTGTCACTTTCAGTATCGTCGCCTTCTTGTTATTGCATTCACGGTTCATTCCAAATATGTGGAGGTCTCGGATGTTGATAGGTAGGCATTGGAGAAGGTTGAAATGGTGGTTTAGATGGAACCAGACCCAATACAGAATACCTTGAGAAGTATAGATTTTGCATCAGATCTGAAAAAAGCAAATCTACCATACTACCCGATTACTCTCAAAAGCATTAAAATTTGGAATTTGCGAAAATCCTTCACCAAACGGATTGTAAGCATACAATGGTTGGGTAGACTGCGTCAGGTTGTAAGTATAATCCATCAATTGCTCGGTATAATCCATCGGAGGAGGCTGAGTAAATGTTGAAGGAGGCTAGGTAAACAGTGTCGAAGGAGGCTGGGTAAAGTGTATCGGAGGTTGGGTGTACTGTGTTTAAGGTGGGTTGATACATCCTTCTCGGAAACAACACCCACGAATTCATTCCCAACTTCATGGTCTTCAATGTCATGCAACCCATGCCTTCTATCATCTTAGTAAGTTGGTCAAGTAAGTCCTTCATTTTCTTTTCTCTTACGTTTGACCATAAATGAGGTGTATTTAACCACCTCGTCATCTGTTGTTTTGCTTTGAAGACAAGACTTACTTAATATTAAGTAAAATAAATTATTATTATTATATATATATAATATCAATTAAAATTTTTGTAATTCATTTAAAATATAGTTTTCTTATCAAGTTTCTTTCAATTGGTCTTCGAGGTTCGTACGCGACTACAGGTTACAGCATATATTCTTACACCTACATTCTTGTCTTCCTTCAATACCATCGCAAGTAACAATCTCGCACTTATCTATGTGTGCCTTGTAAATCATGTTTCTCAGCAATTGTTTCTAGCCTCCGAGTTCACCGTTCAATGTAACCCTGATGATATGATGCCCATGAAGAAATACCCTTTACTGTTCCGTCAACATATCTTATTTGATCCATCGGTTTGGGTATGTGCTACTTCAACCCGAACTATTCAATCACATGATCAGAAACATGCATGATTATTATATTATAACAAATTAAGTACGTCCTAAATCTCCAAACCACTAAATATACTAAGTAGATGGGATGAATGTACTGTATCCTCTCATCTGTATACGAACTCCAAATCACCTATAATTAATACAAACGAAAACATTTTGAATATTGTTATTACATGATAAATCAAGAATTTATGATAAATATGGAATTTAGTTAAAGTAATCGTATTCTATCTAATGGGTGCATTGTGTATTTAAATCATTTCGGTAGTAATTATGATTTGTTGTTCTCACGTTGTTATTAAATTCTTTACTACCACTCTATTTGAAACATAACTATCATGTTAAGAAAAGAGTAATGAATTTAATAATTATTACTATATTGAATATTTTGAACCTACCATACACGCCCAACAGTGCAATATATATCAAATGAGGAGGAAATGACATTTCTTTTGGCCTCCGGAAATGAAGGTATTCCCAAATTCATAACTACAAAAATAATTTAAATATTATAACATATATTTGAAGAAATTTATAAAGTTTATATAAATTAATGTAAAAATTACATGTAACATCACAAAAAAAGTGTATATGTTTATTGTTGAACATCATGTTGCTTCATTTAATTGGTGGTACAACTGAGCAAGTGAAACAACTCCTCAGACTAGTTGCCTGCATACTCCAAAATCTTCTACTAGTAATAAATACCAGTAAATGTATAAAAATATTAGTTAAGAATGCATTAAAGTGTTGCTCGAGAATATTGTATGTGTTTTATTCACAGTACCTAACTAAGATCCTATTTTTTGTCGAATCCGGAAGGATACTAACTCCCAAGCAAATCAAAATGATGCCTCAGGCATATCTAATCGCATCATCTTCTGCCTCTACAAACCCGAGATCATCTACAAACTTAGACTTCAACCATGTTATACTTAACCCTTTAGAGGTTAAGTTATTTTTACTTGAATTCTCATCGAGGTCTTCTCCAAATAATTCTACACACTTTTCTCTCCAATCTCCATGTTGTACAACACCTGTCACAGGTGGACCATGCACGCAAAGACCCATCAAAATCGTAGCATCTTGTAATGTCACGGTAACTTCTCCTTCCGGCAGATGGAAAGTGTTTCTCGATACCAGCGCTCAACCATAGCATACATAAATGCATGATCGAGTTGTGATCTCGGCAAACGTGAGGTCACTCCAAAACCTGCTAACTCCAATTGTTCTTCCACTAAAATGTTTCTTTTTCCCAATACTTGATTCATCATTATGGTATGTTCAATAAATCTCACCTACAATAAAAGTTGTTATAATTAAAAAAAATTCTCAAAAATCGCTTATATAAATGAATAATATCAAATAATAAAATTTACAATACCTGTGTAACGTCACGCCGATCCGTATCGGAGATATGAGGATAGTCTCTCTGAATAAACTCGTAATCACTTACGCTCTATAGTGCCATCTATTATTACATGATAATTGAAAAAAGTACATAATAAAAGGAAAAAAGTTAGTATATGCATAATTAATAAAATATAAAAGTGTTATTCATTAAACAAAAAAAAATTCAACCTCAAAAAATCTTTTTTATATCATAAAATTTTTTGATGATTTACATTTATTTCTTATTAGAAAATAAATATATTAACAATAACAGTTATTTAATAATTGATAAATAATATCATTATCATTATGAAAATTATATCTTTCAATGTAAAAACATGAGTTACATTGCAATCAAATAAAAAATAATAAATTCTTATATATTTACAAACAACAATTACATTTCAATTATTATTATTATCAAATAGAAAGCAACAATTTTATTTAACATTATTGCACATGATACGAGTGACATCATCTTACATATTATTACATTTTATAAATTTATTAATTTTTAATATCTTAGATATTATTATAGTAATCAAAATAAAATAAATTAGTACAAATGTATATAAAATAACCACACATGATATTAATTACTTCTAAAAAGAATTAAATATCTTATTGCTAAATGTAGATGTCGGAGTGGAAGAAAATTCACAGCCATGGAGAGAATCTCAACAAGATCAATAAATGAAGGGAAAAATTTTTTAAGAGAGAATGGAAAATGTTATAGGGCGAGAAGAGGGTAGAGGGACATTTATATAGGCGAGTTGGGGAGGGGGGCTGCAGGGCAGGCATAACAGCTAGGTAGAGGTCGCTAAATCGTCCAGCGACCTTCGCCTAACGTTCACCTCCGAGTAACGGTCAATCAGAGGTTGCTAGATGATTCGACAACTTTAGACATATCCAGCGACCTCCGCCCAACCCCCAACAGTTGGTTAGAGGTCACTGGAGGATCTAGTGACTTGTCGAAGGTCGCCGGATCATCTAGCAACCTCCGCTCGACGAGACACTGCTAGCGTGGGGTCAGGGATAGGTCGCTGGATGATCCAGTAACTTATGACCCCATGTTATTATTCTTGCAATTCTTATCCTCTATCCTAATATTCACCCCATCACATGACCCTTATGGTAAATCACTCCTCCCCCCCCCCCCCCCCCCCCCCCTCTTCTTCCTCTAACGGGTACGTGCCCAAAGCTGCACCTACCGGTACTCGTTGGATGGAGACTTCCCACAAGTCCGTACCAAATTGACCGTATAAAGTGGACACAGCCCTAATCATATGGGCCTCAATCCCCCATGGGGGTCCATGCTGCATACCAACTTGTAATCTCCAACCAGTGGTCTGGAGAATGATCCGTTTTCAGATTGTCCCCCTGTGCGACTGTTAGGGGAAGTTGGACTGGAAGAAAAAGGGGGTTGGACGTGACTCTGAGCTCAAGTCGTAGCCAGTTTAACTGAGATTAGAGGAGAATTGGAGAAGAATTAGGGAGAGCAGAGGATAAGTCAGAGAGAATTAAGAGAGGAAGAGGGAGTAGAGACTGGGAAGGGGTCGGCATATTCCACACCCCCAACTAACCTCTGTTATTGGTATTTATACCAGTAGCAGTCCCTGCTAGACTCTATTACTATTAGTTATTACAGCAATACAAACAATCACTTACTACCACTTGTTACAAGAAAAGCAACGACTATCTCTTACAAATACACTCCCCTTAAGAAACCTTGACCTCAAGGTTAAACTCTGCATATTTCTTACGGAAGCTTGCATAATCCACCCACATAGCATCCTCCACTGGTTGACTTGCCCAATGAATTAGCAGCTATGTGACAGCAACAATGTCTCTTTTAATCATTCTTCTTCCCAATAAATGGTGTGGTTGGGGATCCTCCTCAAGGTGCTTTGGTAGTAATTGATTCTGAATTGGATGAACACCTTGAGTCCTTTTTAACTATGAAATATGGAATGTATTATGAATTTTCGCCATTGAGGGAAGCTGGAGTCTATAAGCTACTTGGCCCACTCTTGGAATGATTTGATAGGGTCCAAAGTACCTTTCTGCAAGCTTGTTATTATATCGACGTACTATTGAGTTCTGACGAAAGGGTTGTAGCTTCAAGTACACCCAATCTCCAACTTGGAAAGTTCTTTCAATTCTCTTCCTATCAACTTGAATCTTCATTCTCTGTTGTGTCTTCTGTAAATGGTCTTTGAGTTCTTTCAAAATCTGATCACGATTTCGGAGTGAAATGGTCACATTCGGTACTGAAGAAGTGCTTGTGATATAAGAAATTATTGTTGGTGGTGGCCAACCATACACAATTTCAAAGGGTGTCATGCCCGCTGAAGAATGGACACTAGTGTTATAGGAATACTCTGCCCAGGAAATCCATTGAATCCAAGTGTGTTGTTGTTGATAACAAAAAATCTTAAGTCTCCAAGCATTTGTTTAAAGCCTCAGACTATCCATCTGATTGAGGATGGTAGGAAGAACTCATCTTCAATTTAGTGCCTTGTGTTGCAAAAAACTCTTGCCAAAATGTACTTAGAAAAATAGTATCTCTACCTGAGATAATAGAAGAGGGAATACCATGTAGACGAACAACTTCCTGTAGGAAAACAACAATAATATCCTTTGCTGAATATGGGTGGGCTATTGGAATGAAATGACCATATTTGGAAAACCTATCAACAACCACAAAGATTACTAACTTGTGGTTAGGTAATGGAAGGCCCTTTATAAAATCCATAGCAATATCTTGCCAAATTTGTGTGGGAATAGGCAAGGGCTGAAGTAGACCTGTCGGTGCTTGTGCCTCTGTTTTGCATCACTGACACACATCACACAGGCATATATATTTCCTAACAGCTACATTTATACCCTTCCATATGAAGTTCCGTTTGACGCAGCCTATGATTTTATGGAAACCTGCGTGACCACCTTCTAGAGAATTGTGTATAAGTCTAATGGCCTACTCAATGACTGAACAAGATGGTGCCAAGACTACATGATTTATATGCCATAGAATTCCATCACAAAGATGTTAGTCATTTATGTCCAATTGCGTTGTATCCCATTTATGACACATTTGCAATAAGGCAAGATCTAACTCATATGCATTTTTAATATCCTCCAACCAAACTAGAATAGGTTTAGAAATAGCAGTTAAGGAAGCATATTCTTCCCTTCTTGAAAGAGCATATGCGGCCTGATTATGATGACCCTCTTTATACTCTAACTGAAAATCTAAATCCATGAGACGAATCAAACATTTGTGTTGAGCTGGAGTAGTTGCCCTCTGCTGCAACAAATATTGTAAACTTTGATGGTCTGTTCTGATGATGAATCTTCTACCCAAGAGATAATGGTGCCACCGTTCCACTGCAAATAAAATAGCATGAAGTTCTTTCTCATAAGTTGACCATGCTTGCTGTCATATAGAAAAAGCTTTACTCAAGTATGCTAAGGGACGCCCATTCTGAGCCAAGACTGCTCCCATACCCAATCCACTTGCATCACACTCAACAACAAATGAAAGAGTGAAATCCGGTAATGCAATCACAGGGCCTACAATAAGTGCTTCCTTCAGAGCTAGGAAAGCACTATTAGCTTCAGTGTTCCAATGAAAAGAATTTTTCTTCAATAAATCTGTTAGAGGTTTGGAAATAATTCCAAAATTACGAATAAATTTTCAATAGTATCTAGCAAGACCCAAAAACCCATGCAAGGCTTTTATCATTGTAGGGGGTGGCCATGTTTTAATAGCTGATATCTTGTTAGGTTCCATTGCTATTCCATCTTGGCTGATTATGTGACCCAAGTAAGTGACAGAATTGACAACAAAAGTACACTTCGAAAGCTTGAGAAAGAGTTTGTTAGCTTGTAAAATCTGAAACACCGTTGCCAAATGATTGATATGTAGTTCAAGGGTCTTACTATAAACCAAAATGTCATCAAAAAAGACCAAAACGAATTTAAGAAGCATAGGGTTGAATAATGTGCTCATTAAATGATGAAATGTAGGAGCATTAGTAAGATCAAATGGCATTACCAAAAAATTCATAGCGTCCTTCATGAGTTCTAAAGGTTGTTTAATGGATGTCTTTATCATGCACCCTTATCTGATGGTAACCCGACCAAAGGTCCACTTTGGTGAAGACTCTGAATCCTGCCAACTCATCCAACAAATCATCAATTAACAGGATAGGAAATTTAGCTTTGATAGTAACAGCATTCAATCCCCTATAATCGATACACATACACCAAGACCCATCTGATTTTTTTACTAAAAGAACTGGGGCTGCAAAAGAGCTGGAACTCAATCTGATTAACCCCTCTTTCAAAGCTTCCTGAACATGTTGCTCAATGATTTGTTTCTGTACCAGAGAATTGCGATAAGAAGCACGCGAAATAGAAGCAGACTCATCCTATAGAGGAATTTTGTGATCATAAGACCTGGGAGGAGGCAGCCCATGGGTGTTAAGACCGAGACATCAAACACTTTTAAGACGTCTGGGAGTTGGTCCAGATGTTTGGTCAAACGTCTGGACGCCTTCCGAGACGTCTGGAAATAAATTCCTGCGGCGTACGATTGAGTCTGCGCACGTGTGCGCGCAGACTGAGCCCGCCGACCTGCAAGCATTTTGTCCTTTCTCTCCCCCGACGCCTTCAAATACCCTCTCCCCCCTTCCCTCTCCCTCACCCACCACTCCACCGTCTCCTCCTTCTTCTTCCAGTGTTAACGTAAGAGTGAGAGAGCGAGGGCAGCAGCTGCTACCGGGTGCGTGCGGGGAGGAGGTGCAGCGAGAGGGAGAAGAGGCAGAGCGCGTGAGGAAGAGAGAGCGAGCTCGCCGAAGCAGCTCAGGGCCGGCCGACGGGCGCGCAGCGGGAGCGTGGTGCTGGGGAGGTTACCCCGGTACTGCTGCAGCTCAGGCAGCAGGCGGGCGAGCGCGGCGCGGCCGTGCGTAGCAGGAAGAAGGCGAGGACGTCCTGATTCTAGGAAATTTTCCAAGAATCAGACGTCTAGGCCCACATCCGGACGACGTGGGTGATGTCTGGAGAGAGATCCAGATGTCTGAAAGGTACAATATTTCTCTTCTTCCTCCTTTTTGCGGATACGGCCGTGCAGGCCGATCCGCCGAAGGCTGAGACGTGTCGTGATGAGGCGATTTTGATCGCGCGTGCAGGTTTCATTTCAGGAAGGTGCAAGGACACGCCCTCCCACACAGATCAGACGTCTGGGCACAGCACCAGACGATGGAGAGAGTCTCCAGACGTCTGGAGTGATAGTCGGATGTCTGGAACTAGGTCCAAACGGTTCAGAGGGATCCTGGACATCTGAAGAACAGCTCAGAGCGAGGTATGACCTGGACCACCTTTTAAGACGTCTGGATGGTGTTCCAGACGTCTGATTTGAGGCAGAGTTGTCATTTTTGACCCGTTTAGGGTCCGTTCGAAGTTCGATTTCCGCGTTTGAGATTCCGTTCTTCTCAGAATTTGTACCTCTATTTGTTTAAAATATTTTTATCCTGTTCTGAGTGGTTCCTTATGATTGATCATTGTGTTAGGATCTCATCCCATTGCGGCTCTGGGGGTTGCGGAGGCACGCGGACCTGCCGATCACGCCCCCATTACTCTCGATTTTGCGGGTAGAGTGGCTCCCCTTGGTTATTTACCAACATTAATGCATCTTTGAGATAAATAATAGATTCTAGGGTATGGCATGAATCCTAGGGTCTGAAAACTAGATTGAATGATATATCCTAGGGTATGGCATGAATCCTAAGACTGGAAAACTAGATTGAATGATAAATCCTAGGGTTTGGCATGAATCCTAGGAACAAAAACACTGAAACGAATGTCGTGAATACATGAATTGCAGTCTTGGAAAAGTATATAGAATAATGATAATTGCCTGTAATTGGATAACAGCTGCCTGTGAAATATAGAGTACTGTAGCTAGTAATTGCTACATGTGATTCCAGTTGTTGAAAACTAAAATTGAGCTGCTTGTATATAAATTGATATTAAATGTTGGAAACACGGGCTATATGAGAATAAAACTGAAATGATGAAACCTAAAATCGCTTGGCTAGAGAAATATGAGCATGAACCCTACGGGGAATTAGGAGTAGAGCTCCTGAAAGGTAAATAGAATGGAATTGGGGAAGTGAGCTGGCCCTTGAGTACGGAGTACCAAGGAGAGCGACTGTCCCCCCTATTTAGTGCAAAGCGGAGCTAGCCGCCCCAGGGACCCGGGGTTAGGTCTGGCCACTTTGTACCGACTTTTGGCCCTTGCGTACATAGTACCGGAGAGAGCTACTAGTGTAGGGAGAGCGCTAGCCACCCCACGGGCCCCGGGGTTCTGCTAGCCGTCCTACATCGACTTGTTATGCCCATTGGGCAAACCAGGGTAGTCAGGCGAGGGTGCGCGGACTGTGGAGGGGCAAGATCCCTGCTTGGTTACTGTGGAGGGACAGACCCCTGTTACTGAGAGGGCTCTACCCTATACTGGTTCCGTGCTGTGCTTTGGGCGCACCTGTTAACGGAAATGACTGACCGCATGCCAGTGCAAGGTAGCTACCCGTGCATTTATCGTACTTGCCGTAGCCACCGTTACGCCTGTCAGCGACCTTGGGGTGGTTGACTGAGGGTAGGACCACCACGGGGGACTCTCCCGGCCAAGAGAGAACCACGTGCTACTTCTACCTTTCAGAAAAGACTGCAATCAAGATCGTTCCCGCGAGGAACATTCGAGATCAAGAGAAAAGCCTGAGAAATGAATCAAGAAAGGGTAAATAGAGAAATAAAGAAAGAAATTAAAAATAACAACTACTTGTCCACCTTTATTGTTTTCTTAGCTAGCTAGTTGCCACTCTACTCAGCATTTTGCTGATGTGTCACTTTTGTCACCCTTTTCAGGATCGAGGGTTGAGCAGCCAGAGCCTGTGGCTGTGGAGGGTGCTGGGCCTAGTAGAGCCCAGTAGTTGTACTTTTGTTGTAACGTAATTCTGTAGTAGTGAGTATTTCTGTTTCACCTAGTACTCTTTATTGTAAACATATTTCTGTACCTATTTTTAATTCTCTACTGTTGTGGTGGTATGAACTGTAGTAGTTTTTTTCTTTACTGCTGTACTTTTGTCACTGTTAGTTACATGCATGATGAATGTGGTTTACTTTACTGTTCTTTTGGTTACTTTCTCGTTGGACGACTGGGTCTTGGGATCAGTCGAGTCGGTCCGATTCTCGTGTCCTGTAGGGATTCGAGAATCAGGTCGTAACAATGGGGCAAATGAAATATGCTTTGATACTCATGTAACAAATCAGCTAATCCTTGCGGATAATTATTCTGACCTGGTATCTCTGAGGTAGAAGGATGCATAGACTTAACTTGTATCATATATGCCATCTTAGTAGTTGACAAATCTCTAGAAATAGAATGGGGTTCCACCAAACATAATTGCTTTGGTCTCAGTCCACGCAAAGAGTACTTTTTGCCATTAATCAGAAATCTCATGGAAAGTTCCTGGAAATTCCATTCAACTGTCCTTAGTTGTTTCATCCAATCAGTGTCTAGTACCACATCACATCCCCCCAAAGGTAGGATATAAAAATCAACAATCATGCACAAAGTCTTTAAACTGATTTGCACCCCGATGCACTTACTCGAACTTTCCACATGATGACCATCAGTACCATCACCTGGAATTTGGAAGGATTAGTAATTTTTAACCCCAACTTAGCAATCATCTTAGGATCAAGGAAGTTATCAGAGCTTCCTGAATCAATTAGCACCACAATAGGAACGACATGTATCTTGCCTTCCACACGCATGGTTGAATTTCCATCAGTGCCATTAATTGCATGGGACAATATTTCTAGACAGGGATCATTGTCTACTTCATAAAAGGTTTCATTGTCCACAGAGGCATCCAACTGATCATCAAGTATCAAATGAATTGAAAATAGGGTCTTACATTTGTGATCTCTAGACCACTTATCATCACATTGGAAACATAGGCCTTTTTAACCCTTTCCTCATACTGAGCAGTGGTTAATTTCTTAACTATTGGCTTTTCTTTCGGAACTGAAAGGGCAGCCTTATCAGAAGTAAGCAATATTCCATTTGAATTATTGCTAACAAAGGCTTGACAAGCTTGCAGCAACTTGGCTTCTTGAAGTCTAGCCAACTCCATGGCAGCCAACAATGTAGTAGGTTTGAAAGAATGGACCTTGAATGCTAAATCTTCTGGCAAATCACTAATAAATATATCCAACAAATGCTCTTTTGGCACACCTTTAATTTTGTTAGATAACCTTTCAAATTCTTTAACATAGTCAGCTAATAAACCCACTTGTTTCAATTTACTTAAGACCCCATGCAGATAAACCCACTTGTTTCAATTTACTTAAGACCCCATGCGGATCTTCCAAGAAATCTGGGTTAAATCTGACATTGAGAGCTGTGACAAACGAATCCTAATTTGTAACTCCCTTAGTATTTGTGAACCACCAATACCATTTAAATGGAAAGATGCAAGTGGTAATTTCTGAGCAGCTGGAACATTGTAAAATAGAAAGTACTATTCTGCTTTGTATTTCCATGCCATTAGATCAGAAAAGCCATCGAAAAAAGAAAAATCTAACCTTTGGCCTTTGATTTGAAGCATAAACCCATCATCTGGGGTATCAAATTTTGCCCCTGAGTTGCCCTGAGAATTGGAATCTAAAATTTGCGCGAGCTACTGCTAGAACTCACTTCAAAACTCCTCCATCACTCACTGGACCGAGTCTGCAAGAAGCCTTTTCATGTCTTCTATTTCCTCAGGCGACATGAATGAAGTAGAAGAAGAAGGAGGGCTTGAGGTAGGCTCAGACACCAATTTGTTAAGGAAAGTTGGACTGGAAGAAGAAGAAGGGGGTTGAATGTGACTCTGAGCTCGAGTCATAGCCAGTTTGACTGAGATTAGAGGAGAATTGGAGAAGAATTAGGGAGAGCAGAGGGTAAGTCAGAGAGAATTAAGAGAGGAAGAGGGAGTAGAGGCTGGAAAGGGGTCAGCATATTCCACACTCCCAACTGACCTTTGTATTGGTATTTATATCAGAAGCAATCTCAACTAAACTCTGTTACTGCTAGTTATTACAACAATACAAACAATCACTAACTACCACTTGTTACAAGAAAAGGAACGACTATCTCTTAGCAGCATCCATGCGTGCCCCTCGACCCCTTCAACCAAAGCCTAACGTTTCCGACCAATGCAAAGATGCCTTGGCACAAGTGGCCGCCTCAATCGTGTAAGTCTCAGGAGAACCTCCCCAAGCCCACTCTCCCCTGAAATTTATCAGTAAGAGTTTAAAATAAAAGTAGAAAAAATAAAGGAATCAGTTTCATTGTTTGATTAATTTGATTGTCATGTATTTATTTTCACTGTACTGTCGGTTAGGTGGAGTTAGTTCGTAGAAGAAAGATATAAAAGTTAGTTGGTTAAAAGGGATTGGAGAAATTAGGCAAAATTAATGGGATAAATTCACAAAGTCCACGGGGGTAGGGGAATCTGTGGATGTCGTTTAGGTGAAATTAGTTGGATACGTGTGTATAGTTCTATGCATAAAATTGTATACTCATTCACCGAAGATATAACATAATCTAATCTAATATGACATCGTCCTGTTATATAACATCATTTTTTAATAGAAGGTAGGTATTATGTAGTATACTTTTATATATACCTTTTTTATATATGAAGTGTTTTCCAATTTAAAAGCACAATTGCTACGGAAAGGGATTTAAAGTAAACATCCCAGAAATTAAAGACAAGATAATTTTAAGAATCAAACAATATTAAAGAGTTAATTTACTTAGGAGTTAAGAGAGTAATGTTAAAAAATATGATATGAATATAATTTATAATTATGTTTACTTATAAAATGTTGTTAATAATAATTTATATTTATTTGAATTGATATTAAATTACGATGTTAATTCTTATAATATTTATTTGATATTATCATTATAAATATGAAATATCAATGTTTTCATCTAAGTGTTGTATAATTTTAATATAAATTTAATTAACATAAATTTAAATTGATGTTATACAAAGTCAACGTTAAAGTAGTTAAATTCAGACTAATAAATGGGATGGAGAGGTTAATCTCTCGAACAAACTAGACTGAAAATAGCAGACAACATCGGAAGATCCCGGTGGATCGTAACCTTTCTCTGAGTTTCCCGACTCTCACAAACGGATTCCTTCCAACGTCTCTGACGAGGAAGAAGTGGATATCACAAAAAAAAAAAAAAAAAAGGAGGAAAGAAAGGCGTACGGGCTTAGTCTTATCTCGAGAATTGCCTTTGGGCTATGCCTGCAGGCGCTATCTTGTATGCCTGGCTTAGCCTAGGCCACTTTTTTTGAGTAATGCAATTATTTACCGCTCAAATGAAAAAAAAAAAAAAAAAGGTTGACAAGAAGCTTTTCGTTGTTTTCGGCCTTTTATCTTCGCTCTCCTGTCCTCAAACATGAAACATCCAGGAAAAGAGATGTGAATAGCAATTACGTCTTCGTGTTGCCAGTGGTGTCCGTGCACGTGATAGGCGTTGAGCTGCTCTATCATGATATTATCTAATCTGGTTCGTAATGGGATTTGAATTTTGATCGGCATCTATACTTTATACCAAAGGCGGGTTCACACCTGCCGCACGTCAGACTTCCAGACCTTCCCATCCCACGCCCCCCTCTCCCACATCCCTCATCGCGCTTTGAACTCCCACTTCAGATCGGGGGTCCTTGATCCAATTGAAGTTGGGATCACTTTAACAGAATAAATGTAATATCATATTTTCCTATCAAAAATCGTTATCACACCAAGAATCGAAGATCACCGAAGAATGAACATTCACGAAATTTTTGGGCTCTACAACAAAGAGTAATCTTTTAAAGAATCGACGAACTCGTTTTCAAATCAAAAAGGAGAATTAATCTTGTAAATCATTCCTCGAGAAGCAAAAAAAAATGTTCTCTAAAACATTTGAAGAGGTGGATCCAAATTAATGTAGTAAATTGTGACTTGAGGAATAAAAATAAGATATCCAAATCTTCTCCTAAATTGTTGGATAAGTGGATCCAAAATCATTTCGTAAATCACTCTTGAGGAAAAAAAAAGAATGATCCCAAATCCTCTCCAAAGGTATTCTCTAAATTCATAAAAATATACTTAATACTTTGGAGCCACAATCCAAATTCACCTATTTGTATTCTTCAAATTTTCTCTCTTCCCCTCACTCCCTAACTTGGTTTGTGGTTAGTTTTTTTTTTCTCTCACATCAAATTAAATGTAAAGGAAAAAAAGTATAGTTATCTTTTTTTTTTTATCTGTCATGAAATTAAAGGGAATGAAAAAAAATTAATAGCATGCCACACCTAATTCTAATAATTAATTTTCATTTAATCATAATTTTAAAATATAAATTATACACTTTTGTATAACTTTTCCTTTGACAATTACTCCTAATGTCCTAAAGATGATTTAATTACGTTGTTCCATACGTATGACAAATATTATTTATTTATTTATTTATATATATATTTTATAAGTAAGATAATTATTTTTTAAAAAAATAACTTACTTTATATAAAATATTATATATTATATATTAATGACATTGGATATAGAAATGTAACTAAGAGCAAACTTAGTTAAATTTACATATTTATTTTTAAATTTAATGTTCAAAAGTATGTGTGAATTCTCACGTCTTTTTTTTTATCCCTTATCAATCTCATATCTAAGCGTGGAGCCAAACATATTAATTCCATACTAAACGTAGGCTAAATGAAGTTAGTATATGATTCGATGTCAAAGTTCAATCCTAAGGTCATACATGAATGGTCAAATGATATGGACTAATGATTTTAGCAGGATTTCTATATTACTACATGGGATATTATTTTTCCCTCCAATTTACAAATAATATAAAGAACTTTTAAAAGTCATTAAATGTAATAAAAACATCAATATTTACGAAAATACAATTAAAAAGTTCATTCTATATGCATAAAACCAAAATTAAAGCTGAAATTTAAATTGTTTACTCACACTTTCAGAGTCACATCAATTTTATATTGATCGACACGAGAATTAATATTTATGCAAATAGAGTTAACATTTGTACAACATTTATGTAAATATGAATTTTTTATTATATTTGAAAGAGATTTTTTATAATTAATAATATAATGTCATTGTATTTTCAATATTACTTTTAAGTATCATTAAAAAAGTGACCTAACTTCTAAAATTACCACTCCATGAGTTATTATTATTAAATTTAATGATTGTGCACTAAAAAATAAGAATTTTCTTTTCTTTTACTCATAATTTTTTATTTTTTTCCTCTCCTCCTCTTATCTCCCTCTTTTCCTCCTCCTCCGATCCCTCTTTCCTACTCCTCCAATGGATTGAAACCACCTTACTACGGTGGACAAGCACACATGAAACCTATGACAACATAACATCTCCTCCTCTCCCATCTCCAAGTACACTGCACACTCCCCTTCCCAACTCCTCAACCTCCACCTCCTCTTATTCCTCTCTCTCCACCACATCATCACCAACTCCTTCGATAACAACAAACAACAAAAGCAACAATGATGCCCATATATATATTTTGATCTCCAACATATTTAATTTGGCATTCAGTTCCATCGCAATATATGCATTATCATATTATTATTAGTGTATTGCATTTATATAGATAGGCATACTTCTAGGGTTAATAATGTGTCATTAGTATCTCGTATATTATGTTGTAATGATGGGTTATTTGTTTTACAGGATTAGAAATAAAATCAAAGCAAGAGGCGTTGATGAGAGGATTCACCTCTTGAAATTTACTTTGGCGGCTATCAATTTCCCGACACACCTTCCATCTCATCTCATGTAGACCCACACATGAACAAAAATCGCTACCCATATCTAAAAGCCCACTACATTTATTTTACCACGACCTAAATCACATTCCATCGGGCCCTGGCTCTCTACTGGCCTTGCACTGCAACACGCACACACCCACCAATCCCCATTTCTCATACAGCAGGCCCATGTTACTCTCCCCATACTCCAACACACACACGCACACCCACTCCTCACCCGATCGCACAAACCTAGCGCACCTCATTTCCCATACTCACACCCCCCATCTCACGGCTCCCATTTCTCCCACGGACACGCACAATGGCCCCCACGCTCTCCCAATCACACACCCACAGGGCACAGAAACATGCACAACGCCCTGTCGAGGCCCTTTTACCGATCGGAGACTTCACGCACTCGACGACCACGAACGCACAGCAGCGCCAGGGCCTTCCCATTCGCGACAAGGAGGGGGTGGGTGGGGGGCGCTCTTCACTCCACTTTGAGTCGCACGACGCTTCCCCCCCTCGATTCCCTACCCTACCCTACCCTCCCCCCCATTCCCAACCCACCAACAGCAAGAACCTAATCCCTCGCTGCCCATTCCAGAGACCCTCGCGACTCCCAGTTCCACCTTCCCCATCGCTACCACACTCATCTCCAGCGGCAACCAGACCTCATTCCCCATCGGCGCTCACTCCCTACGGCTTCCACCCATGGCCACTCCCACTCTAGCGCTCCCGTTCCCACATCTCGCCCTCATCCCAGCGACGGGAACTTCCTCCCCTTCGATCCTCTCCTCTTCCCACTCCTCTCATATCTCTCAACCCACCATTACCACAGCCACCAATATCACCATTCAGCCATAACAACCTCCTACTCGACCACATTCTATCCACATGACTTCCTTCCCATCTCCAGCACCTTGAGGAGGAATTACAGCTGCGAGGAGTTGGAGCTCCGGTCTGCCGCATCCGCCGCAGCCATCTCTGCATTGACTGATTTGAGGGGGTTTTCCTTTGCATTTATCTCAGTTCATATATTTGGAACCCTTGATATTCATTTGGAGAATGAATGCAGAATTTGCTATAATTTTTCATGAGATGATGTGCGTGCTCTTTCTTTCGGTGTGTGGCTAATTTCGTGGTGAGGGAGAAATGTGAGTAGACTTAGGCGACTAAAGTTCCTAGGGAGATCTAAATCCAAGTTGGTTTATGCATTCCTAGATTTGGAGATAATCCGAGCCTAAGACATGGCTCCAAGTCGGGTTATGCCTTGGATTGAGGGCATGATAAGTCAAGCCTAAGGGGACAATCTTCCTAAGGTTATTATAATCCTTATAGGACTCTAAATTGCTTAGGGAAGCTTTGCAAACCTCCCACACATTGCATACATTTGGTATTGATCCATTGGTTTCAATCATGTGTGTTGCTTGTGTTTTTGATAATGGAGGATGGGATATAGACTAGGAGGAGATTAATGTTTGGATGAAATAGGTGTACTTGGAGTTGTGAGAACCCGAGTTGGTTCATAGCCATAAGGTGATTCATAGGATAGTGAAATGACCTGCTGCCATTTGAGTTGGATATGACGTCTAGATTATTCAGCAAACGTTTGTCCAAACGTTTGGATAGATGGTCGGTGTAAAGACACGTCTCACTTTTAGCCTTTTCAAATGTCTGGAGTCTTGGTCAGACATCTGTCCAGACGTCTGGACCCTTTCTCGGATGTCTGAAAATGAAATTTTTGTACGCGTACTTCGCCCTGCGCGCGCGAGGCGCGCAGGACCTTCCCCTCTCTCTCCTTTTTCCTCCTTTCCCTGCCCAAACCCTAAGCCCCCACTCCACCTATTTAAACCCCTCTCCTCTCCTCTCCACTCCACACACCATCACCCCCACCTTCAGAGCCGCGAGAGGAGGTGAGCGAGGGAGAGCAAGAGGGCGAGAAGGAGGAGAGTGCGGGAGGAGTTCGAGGTCGGAGAGCTTCGACGGAAGCTCGGCGGAGCTCGCACGGCCACCACGAGCGCGTGCGGGAGGAGGAGAGAGTCCGGAGAGGCATCCTCAATCACCTGCAGCGACTGGAGCTACGGCGGCGCGAGGAGGTGCGCAGCGGAAGGAGCTGGGAGCAGGTTCTGGTAGTGGAAAATTTTCAGCATCAGACGTTTGGAGCGGAGTCCAGACGGCTGGCGAAGCACCTGGACGTCTGGAGTTAAGACCAGACGTCTGAAAGCTCATTTATTGCAAAGGTACGTTCTTTTTGCGGTTACGACCATTAGGCTGCACCGTAGAGTGTTTGTTGGGCCTAATTTGGTGGCTGCGACTGTCGTACGCAGAAGCAACCTTGGAAAGGAGCGCGGAGTCGGAACGCTCTCCGACGTACTTTCGGACATTTGATCAGCTCACAAGACGGTCAGAGGTGCTTTCAGATGACCGGAAGAGTGGTTCGACGTCTAGAACTGCCTTCAGACGATCGCAGAGGAGGCCTGGACGTCTGAGGACACTGCAGGGACTTGAGGTAAAGTTCTGTTTCTTTTCAAACGTCTGGACTTATTCCCAGATGTCTGATTTTGGATTGTAGACACGTTTTTTACCCGTTTGGGGTCCGATCAGGATCCGATTTACGCAAACAAAATACCTATAGTTTCCTTACGAGTTTCTCTACATACTAGAGGCCTTTGTACATTGTTCTGAACCTTCCTTTTGTGATGTATTCCCTGGTATAAGGTTTCAGTCTACTGCGTGCTTGGGGCTCGTAGAGACACCTGGGTCTGCGGATCGAGCCCCCAATACTCCCGAATTGTCTGGTAGAGTGGTTTAATGCTTTTAATAATATTCAAATAAGCATATATTATAGAATTAATTGACTAGAACCCTAGGATGTGGCATGAACCCTAGGGTAGAGAAATGAATGCACTGTTTGGTACTTATATAAAAAATTGAGATAAACTACTAGCAATTACCTGTGAAGTAATTGTGGGTTGCCTGTTAGAATACGAGCTGCATGTATTTATAATCAATTGCCTTTGAAATCACCAGTGACATGTTTTGAATTATGGAAACACAAGCTGCTTGCATATAAATGAGAACTGAATTGTGAATGGTGAAATCTGGATCGGAATAAATGTGGTGAATATAAGCATAAACCCTAAGGAAAATTAAGAGTAGAACTCCTGTGGTTAGTTGGAAACCTGGAATGTAGACGGGAAGTGTGCTGGCCCTTGAGTACGTGGTACTAAGGAAAGCGACTATCCCCTTTCCGTGTAGAGTGGAGCTAGCCGCCCTTAGATTGAGACCCGGGGTTAGGATTGGCTACTCTACACCGACTCCTGTTAGCCCTCGTGTACACGGTATCGAGGCGAGCTACTAGTGTAGGGAGAGAGCTAGCCACCTGATAAGACCCGTGCCATCAAAACACTTTAAGACGTCTTAGAGTTAGATCAGACGTCTGGACATCTTCCCAGACGCCTGTAAATCAATTTTTGCATGCATACGACCTCGAATCTGCGCGCGTGCCGCGCGCAGACTGAGCCCAGCCGCAATTCTTCTCTTTCTTCTCTCCCCTCACCGACGACAGAGCCCTCCCCCATGCCTACATATACCCCCTCCTCTTCCTCACGCCACCCCACTCCCATCCACCTTCTCCTTCCTCCAGCGAGAGCGAGAGCGAGCGCAGCAAGTTGCAGCCGAGTGTAGTGGCGGAGAGGAGAGGAGCAGCGAGGGGGAAGAGAGGAGAGCGCGAGCTGAGAGAGAGAGCTCGCCGGAGAGGCTCACGGCTGGTCAGCGTGCGCACGACAGAGGAGTGTGCTGGGGAGGTTTCCCCCGACGCTGCTGCAGCTAGAGCAGCAGACGAGCGAGTGCGGCACTGTCGCGCGAAGCAGGAAGAAGACGAAGGAGCTTCTGATTCTGGGATTTTTCCCAGAATCAGACGTCTGGACCTACACCCAAATGACGCAGATGACATCTGGAGGAAGCTCCAGACAACTGAGAGGTACATCCTGCGCCCTATGCTCCTTTTTTGCGGGTACGACCATGCAGGCCATTCCGCCGAGGACTCTGATACGTGCCGTGTTGAGGAGATTACGTTGCGTGTGCAGGATTCGTTTCAGGAAGGCGTGGGGACACGTCCTTCCACGCGGTTCAGACGTCTGGGCGAGGCACCAGACGGCGGAGAGCGTCTCCAGACGTCCGGAGGGATAGTCGGACGTCTGGAACTAGGTCCAGACGGTTCAGCAGGATCCCTGGATGTCTGAAGAGCAGCGCAGAGTGAGGTATGGATTTGGACCCCTTTTAAGACGTCTGGAAAGTGTTCCAGACGTTTGATTTGAGTCTGAATTGTCATTTTTTACCCATTTATGGTCCGTTTGAGGTCTAATTTCCGCGTTTAAGATTCCGTTCTTCGTATAAGTTCCTCTACCTGTTGGAATGCTTTTCATCATGTTCTGAGTGGTTTCTGTGGTTGATCCTTGTGTTAGGACCTCGTTCTGTAGCGGATTTGGGGGTTGCGGAGGTGCGTGGACCTGCCGATCAAGCCCCCATTACTCCCGATTTTGCAGGTAGAGTGGCTTCCCTAGTTTAATTGCAAACATAAATGCATATTTGGAATAAATGTTAGATCCTAGGGTGTGGCATGAATCCTAGGACCAGAAACACTAGATCCTAGGGTGTAGCATGAATCCTAGGACCAGAAATACTAGATCCTAGGGTATGGCATGAATCTTAGAGCTAGAAGCCCTGGAATAATTGTATGGAAAGGCATAAATTATAGTCTTGGACGAGTAAGTAGAATAACTTCAATTGCCTATAATTGGATAACAGTTGCTGGTGAAATGTAAAGTACTGTTGTTAGTAATTGTTGCATATAATTCCTATTGTTTGCAATTAAATACGAGCTGCCTGCATACGAATTGGAAATGAAAGATTGGATGTTGGAAACACGAGCTACCTGCGAATAAACCTGAAATGATGAAACCTAGTATAGCTAGGCCTGAGAAACATGAGTATAAACCCTACGGGGAAATAGGAGTAGAGCTCCTAGAAGTAAATGTAATGGATCTAGAAATGTGCTGGGAGGTGTGTTGTCCCTTGGTACGTAGTACCAAAGGAAGCACATGTTACCTCTTAGTACCGAGGGGAGCTTGCTTCCTTCGGGTCGAGACCCGAGGATGGGTTTGGTCACCTTGCACCGACTCTTTGGCCCTCATGTACACTGTATCAGGGAGAGCTACTAGTGTAGGGAGGGAGCTAGCCACCCCACAAGGCCCGGGGTTCAGCTAGTCGCCTTACACCGACTTGTTAGGCCCTCTGGGCAAACCAGGGTAGTCAAGAGAGGGTGCGCGGAATGTGGAGGGGCGAGACCCCTGTTTGGTTACTGTGGAGGGGCTAGACCCCTGTTACTGAGAGGGTTATGCCCTATACTGGTTCCGTGCTGTGCTTTGGGCACACCCGTTAACGGAAACGACTGCCCGCGTGCTAGTGCGGGGTAGCCACCCGTGCGTTTATCACGCGTGCCGTAGTCACTGTTACGTCTGTTAGTGACCTTGGGGTGGTTGACTGAGTGTAGGACCACCACGGGGGACTCTCCCGGCCAGGAGAGCACCACGTGCTGCTTCTACTCTTCGGAAAAGACTGCAATCAAAATCGTTCCCATGAGGAACATTCGAGATCAAGAAAAAGACCAGATAAATAAACCAAGTGATGAAAGAATGAATAACTAGTTAAATAAAGAAAGAAATTGAAAGCAACAGCTACCTGTCCACCTTTACTATTTCTCTTAATTAGCTGGTTGCTACTCTACTCAACGTTCGCTGACGTGTTGTACTCATACCCCTTTTCAGGTCCAGGTGTTGAGTAGTCAGAGCCTACGGCTACAGAGGGTGCTGGGCCCAGTAGAGCCCAGTAGTTGTACTTTTCTTTGTTGTACCGTTCTGCTGTAGTGAGTATTTTGTTACTCCCCTGTACCCTTTTCTTGTAACTTTATATTCCTGTACCTGTTTAAATTCTCTACTGTTGTGGTGGTGTGTACTGTAATAGTTTACTTCTTTACTACTGCACTTTTGTTACTTTTAGTTGCTTGCATTGGTGAATATGGTTTATTTTACTGCTTTTTGGTTACTTTCTCGTTGGACGACTGGGTCTTGGGATTAGTCGAGTCGGTCCGATTTTCGTGTCCTGTAGGGATTCGGGAACTGGGTCGTAACAAGATGGTATCAGAGCAAGGTCGTCCCGAGAAGTGAACCAACTAGCTGGAAAATAGCCAATTCACGTGCTTGTAACTAGAGTAACCACCACAACGTACCTTTTGACATCCATTCTGAGGTTCTTTTGCTGAGTGTCGGCTAGATTTGTCGTCTTCCTGTCTCGACGTGGAACCAGAAGGGTGGGTCGCGGGCGCGGCCGAGGTCGAGGCCCGAGGGGCAACTGTGTCGAGCTTGGAGTACATGCTACCCCTTCTCTTCCCCTGAGCATACCGTATCCGGACCTCGTCCATCTGATACGAGAGGTGGTTCGAGAAGAATTTCAGCTTCCACCCACTCCGCCGCCCCCATATCTCTCCTCTGAGGGTACGACAGGGGAGTTTATCGTGGAACGAGATTTCCGCTGTCACACTAGGCGGGTTAGGAGAGCTCAAGGGAGGCACGCGACGCCCGCAGGAGAGCCATCGCGCTTTGCAGGGTCGTCAGTAGCCTCTAGGGGGCCCCGACAGGGGCCAGCTGTCAGCACTGGACCCTCGCCTAGCCGCCAGCAGGGACCTACCGAGAGAGGGAGTTGAGTCCCCCTCTGCTACCAGTGTGGCCAGCCGGGCCACTTCAGAAGGGACTACCCGTCTAAGGCTAAAGCACAGCAGACTCTCACCGCTCCGAGCGCTGAAGGCCAGTCGGGTGGTCGTGGGTTCCAGGTGCATGAGAGAGGATAGCCACCACGACGAGGACACCGACCAGCTGTCACTAGCTCCGCCCCGGGCCTAGCTCTTTTGTCCGCTCCCAGTACTGAGGATTGTCGCGACGTCGTGACTCACAGAGACATCATAGCTTCAGTTTATACGGTGACAGGTATGGTTACAAGGTTTGGTCTTTTTGGAGTACGTAATTCCTGCTTCTGGTACGATGTACCTTCTTACTCCACGAGTTGTTCGGTACTTTGGAGTCCGATTGCATTCCATTGGGGGTTTAGTTGTAATCAGAGACCTAAGCGGCCAGCTGTTTGTAGCTGGGAAGGTAATATATGCTGTGAGGTCAGTGTTTGGGGGGGAGGGAGACACCGCCTCCCCGTTGACCTGTTTGTGATACCAATGGGGGACTTGGGCGTGATTCTGGGGATGGACTGGCTGTCCGCTTACCACGCCTTGGTAGACTGTTTTGAGAGGAAGATTGTCTTCTCCATACTAGAGTTGCCTTCTTTCGAATTTCACGGACAGCCAGTGGACGGAGGCTTCAGATGCATTTCTGCACTTCGGGCAGCGAGACTTTTGGGCAAGGGGTGTGAGGGCTTCCTGGCTTGTGTGATGGTGGAGCCAGCCCTGTGGCAGACCTTCATTGTATCCCGGTGGTCAAAGAGTACCCCGACGTGTTCCCAGATGAGTTGCCAGGACTACCGCCCGAGCGTGAAATCGAGTTTGAGATCTCACTGGTACCGGGGACTAGCCCCTTTTCTACAGCACCTTACAGGATGGCACCACTTAAGCTGCGAGAACTCAAGTCCCAGTTGCAGGACCTTCTGGAAAAGGGCTTTGTGAGGCCCATTGCGACTCCTTGGGGAGCCTCGGTATTGTTTGTAAAGAAGGATGGCACCCTACGCCTTTGTGTGGACTACAGATAGCTTTCCGCACCCGGTATGGACACTACGAGTTTTTGATCATGCCGTTTGGGCTGACCAACGCCCTCGCTGCCTTCATGGATTTAATAAACCGGGTGTTCAGACCGTACTAGGACCAATTTGTGGTGGTATTTATTGATGATGTGCTCATCTACTCTCGAGATCAGGCGCAGCACGGACAGCACTTGCAGATGATTTTGGACAGACTAAGACCTTTGAGGTTCTCACAGATCATAAGAGCCTCAGATACCTGTTCGATCAGAAGGAGCTCAACATGAGACAGAGACGTTGGTTAGAGCTCTTAAAGGACTATGACTGCAGCATTTCCTACCATCCGGGAAAGGTCAACGAGGTGGCTGACGCCTTGAGCTGGAAGGCGCCCGCCCACTTGGCCAGTTTACAGGCACAGAGTTGGAGCCTCATGGACGAGATGGGCAGTTGGCGACCCCTAAAGTTACTGGGGCACTGTGGGCCAGTGACTGTGACACGACAGGCGAGGCCAGAGCTGATAGACCGCATCATCACAAGACAGATGACCGACCCGTACTTGCAGCCATTGCGTGACGGAGTACTGTCAGGAGACCCTGGGGACTTCTCCTTTACAGACGAGGTGCTGCGCATGAGGGGACGTTTGTGCATTCCCAGGGACGAGGAGCTATTGAGAGAGCTCCTGACTGAGGCACACGGCTCCAGGTTCACCATACATCCCGGAAATACAAAGATGTACCATAATTTGAGACCCGACTTTTAGTGGAGGGGAAATGTAGCAGGATGTAGGTGAATTCGTGCAGTAGTGTTTAGTGTGCCAGCAGATGAAGGCCGAGCATCAGAGGCCTGTAGGTCCGTTGCGGCCACTTCCATTGTCAGAGTGGGAGTGGGAGAGCATCACCATGAACTTGGTGGTAGGCTTGCTCGTTACCCAGCAAGGACACGACGCAGTCTGGGTGATCGTGGACAGATTGACGAAGATGGCACGTTTCTTGTCGATTCGAGTCACTTTGGGACCAGCACAGTTGGTAGAGAGGTATATTCGCGATGTGGTACATATGCACGGAGTTCCGCGGGAGATTGTATCCGATCGGGACACCCGCCTTACGTCTCAGTTTTGGGCTAAGTTTCAACAAGCCTTGGGGACACGATTGAGGTTCAGTACAGCATACCACCCCCAAACGGACGGACAGTCTGAGCGCACGATGCAGACACTTGAGGACCTTTTGCGTGTCTGTGTACTGGACTGGAGGGGCTCTTGGGAGGAGCACTTGCCCCTGACGGAGTTTGCATTTAATAACAGCTATCGCTCGAGCATCGGCACAGCACCCTTGAGTTGGGTTGAGGTAGGGACCAAGTGGGGGTTGGCCCCAGGCTGATCCTACAGAGTCAGAAAGTACGTTGCCGATCCCAGTCACGTTTTGAGCCACGAGAGCGTCGAGGTCGGTGACGACCTGACCTACCCCGAGCAGCCAGTGCAGATTCTCAATAGAGCCGTCCGGAGTTTGAGACAGAAGTAAGCACCCCTAGTGAAGAACTTGTGGAGGAGCTAGCGGTACGAGGAGGCTACCTGGGAGCCTGAGGCGGCGATGCGAGAGCGATACCTGGAGCTCTTTGAGGGTTCATCTTTTCGGACCGGTTTCAATCCTCTTTAAGTTTGTTATGCGTATGTTGTTATTTTTCGCACCCTAGCTAGCTTAAGTTTCGGGGACGAAACTTCCTTTGAGTTTGTTATGTTGATAAGACCCGTGCCATCAAAACACTTTAAGACGTCTTGGAGTTGGATCAGACGCCTGGCCAGACGTCTGGACATCATCCCAGAAGTCTGGAAATCAATTTTTGTGTGCGTACAACCTCGAGTCTGCACGCGTACCGCGCACAGACTGAGCTCAACCGCAATTCTTCTCTTTCTTCTCTCCCCTCACCGACGACAGAGCCCTCCCCTACACCTACATATACCCCCTCCTCTCCCTCACGCCACCCCACTTCCATCCACCTTCTCCTTCTTCCAGTGAGAGCGAGAGCGAGCGCAGCGAGTTGCAGCCGAGTGTAGCGGCGGAGAGGAGAGGAGCAGCGTGGGGGAAGAGAGGAGAGCGCGAGCTGAGAGAGAGAGCTCGCCAGAGCGGCTCACGGCTGGTCAGCGTGCACACGGCGAAGGGGTGTGTCGGGGAGGTTTCCCCCGATGCTGCTACAGCTAGAGCAGCGGACGAGCGAGCGCGGCAGGAAGAAAACGAATGTGCTTCTGATTCTGGGATTTTTCCCAGAATCAGACGTCTGGACCTACGCCCAGACAACGCGGACGACGTCTGAAGGAAGCTCCAGACAACTGAGAGGTACGTCCTGCGTCCTATGCTCCCTTTTTGCGAATACGGCCATGCAGGCCATTCCGCCGAGGACTCTGATACGTGCCGTGTTGAGGAGATTACGTTGCGCGTGCAGGATTCGTTTCGGGAAGGCGCGGGGACGTGCCCTTCCACGCGATTCAGACGTCTGGGCAAGCACCAGACGGCGGAGAGCATCTCTAGACGTCCGAAGGGATAGTCGGACATGTGCGGGGTAGCTACTCGTGCGTTTATCACGCGTGCCGTAGTCACCGTTACGTTTGTCAGCGACCTTGGGTGGTTGACTGAGTGTAGGACCACCACGGGGGACTCTCCCGGCCAGGAGAGCACCACATGCTACTTCTACTCTTCGGAAAAGACTGCAATTAGGATCGTTCCTATGAGGAACATTCGAGATCAAGAAAAAGACCTGATAAATAAACCAAGTGATGAAAGAATGAATAACTAGTTAAATAAAGAAAGAAATTGAAAGCAACAGCTACCTGTCTACCTTTACTGTTTCTCTTAGTTAGCTGGTTCCTACTCTACTCAACGTTCGCTGACGTGTTGTACTCATACCCCTTTTCAGGTCCAGGTGTTGAGTAGTCAGAGCCTACGGCTGCAGAGGGTGCTGGGCCCAGTAGAGCCCAATAGTTGTACTTTTCTTTGTTGTACCGTTCTGCTGTAGTGAGTATTTTGTTACTCCCCTATACCCTTTTCTTGTAACTTTATATTCCTGTACCTGTTTAAATTCTCTACTGTTGTGGTAGTGTGTACTGTAATAGTTTACTTCTTTACTACTGCACTTTTGTTACTTTTAGTTGCTTGCATGGTGAATATGGTTTATTTTACTGCTTTTTTGTTACTTTCTCGTTGGACGACTGGGTCTTGGGATTAGTCGAGTCGGTCCGATTCTCGTGTCCTGTAGGGGATTCGGGAACCGGGTCATAACAAGATGGTATCAAAGCAAGGTCGTCCCGAGAAGTGAACCAACTAGCTGGAAAATAGCCAATTCACGTGCTTGTAACTAGAGTAACCACCACAACGTACCTATGGGCATCCATTTTGAGGTTCTTTTGCTGAGTGTCGGCTAGATTTGACGTCTTCCTGTTTTGTGTTTGCATCTCCTTGCAGGAGATGCCTCGACGTGGAACCAGAAGGGTGGGTCGCGGGCGCGGCCAAGGTCGAGGCCCAAGGGGCAGATGTGTCGAGCTTGGAGTACATGCTACCCGTTCTCTTCCCCTCAGCATACCGTCTCCGGACCTCGTCCATCTGATACGAGAGGTGGTTCGAGATGAATTTCAGCTTCCACCCACTTCGCCGCCCCTTTATCTCTCCTCCGAGGGTATGATAGGGGAGTTTATCGTGGAACGAGATTTCCGCCGTCACACTAGGCAGGTTAGGAGAGCTCAAGGGAGGCACGCGACGCCCGCAGGAGAGCCGTCGCGCTTTGCAGAGTCGTCAGTAGCCTCTAGGGGGCCCCGACAGGGGCCAGCTGTCAACACTGGACCCCCACCCAGCCGCCAGCAGGGACCTACCGGGAGAGGGAGTCGAGTCCCCCTCTGCTACCAATGTGGTCAGCTAGGCCACTTCAGAAGGGACTGCCCGTTTAGGGCTAGAGCACAACAGACTCTCACCGCTCCGAGCGTTGAAGGCCAGTCGGGTGGTCGTGGGTTCCAGGTGCATGAGGGAGGACAGCCACCACGAGGAGGATACCGGCCAGCTGTCACTAGCTCCGCCCCAGGCCTAGCTGTTTTGTCCGCTCCCAATACTGAGGAGTGTCGCGACGTCGTGACTCACGGAGACATCATAGCTTCAATTTATACGGTGACAGGTATGGTTACAAGGTTTGGTCTTTTTGGAGTACGTAATTCCTACTTCTGGTACGATGTACCTTCTTGCCCCACGAGTTGCTCGCAACTTTGGAGTCCGATAGCATTCCATTAGGGGTTTAGTTGTAATCAGAGACCTAGGCGACCAGCTGTTTGTAGCTGGGAAGGTAATATAGGCTGTGAGGTCAGTGTTTGGGGGGGGAGGTGGGGGGAGACACCGCCTCCCACTGACCTGTTTGTGATACCAATGGGGGACTTGGGCGCGATTCTGGGGATGGACTGGTTGTCCGCTTACCACACCTTGGTAGACTGTTTTGAGAGGAAGATCATCTTCTCCATATCGGAGTTGCTCGCAAGGGAGCCATGGGAGTTCGAAGGAGCTCAAGCTAGCGGAGTCAAGGACGCGTACGAGTAGGAGCTCGCGAAGGTGAGCTTCACGACCTCCTGAAGCTGCTGCAGTAGCAATTGTAGGCGGCGCGGAGGGGTCTGTGTGAAGAAGAAGGCTCGTGAGAGCTCTGTATGTTGGATATTTTCCAGTATCAGACGTTTAGAGTACATCCCAGACGTCTAGTGCACATCCTAGATGTCTGGAGTAGCAAGGGGACGTCCGGAGCTGAAGCCGGACGTCTGAAAGCAGGCTAGTGCCAAGGTACGTATTTCCGCACAGATTCCGACCTTGCAGGCCTTTCTGCAGGGGATTTGTCCAACCGTTTTTAGCTCTGCGCATACGTACGCAAGGGGCAGAGCGTTGGAAAGGCGCGGGGTGCGCCCTTCGAGGTGTTTTTGGACGTTTGGACATGTTGCCAGACGTCTGAACATACCTCCAGACGACCGGAAGGAGAATTCGATGTTTGGAACTCTCCTCTGATGATCGCGGAAGGATCCAGATGTCCGAGGAAGCCGCAGGAAACCCAAGGTGAGTACTGACAGCTTTTAAGACGTCTGGGGCTAGTCTCAGACGTCCGATTTTGGACAGTGTGCATGTTTTTTGCCCGTTTAGGGTCCAAACGGAATCAGATTTATGCAAACGGACTACCGCTATTTTTCGCCCAAGTTTCTCTACGAGTTAGTGTCACTTGTATATGGTTTTGGGCTCGTTTGATATGGTTGGTCAATTGTATAGGTCTCCATCCAGTCGAGTACGCGAGACCCGCGGAGGCAACGAGTTCTGTGATCTGAGCCCCCATTCCTCCCGTATTTTCCGGTAGGGTAGTTTACATTAATATTATGATTTAAATAAATAAACAGCATGTTTAGAATAGCTTGAATGAACCCTAGGATGAGAATGAACCCTAAGGCAAGAGCAAATGAGTATGGTTGAGATACACTGTTTACTTGAGATGCATGTAAAACTCTAAATACTAGCAAATGTATTGGTTATTTTAATGTGGTGCTTTCTCAGTTAATATATCACGAGCTGCCTGTTTTAAAAATGAAACCGGTAATGTAATAGAGAGATCGGAAAGGTTGGAACACGAAACGAAAGGAATACCACCATGAACCCTACGGGGAATTAGGAGAAGAGCTCCTGTAGACGGGAAGTGAGCTGGCTCTTGTGTACACGGCACCAAGGAGAGCAACTGTCCCTTCAGTGTAGAGGGGTGCTAGCTGCCTGTTGGGTTGAGCCCCGAGGTCAGGCCTAGTCACTCTACATCGACTCTATTTGGCTCTCGTGTATGTGGCACCGAGGTGAACTATTTAGTGTAGGGAGGGAGCTAGCCACCCCATTGGGCTCAAGGTTAGGTCTAGCCGCCTTACACCGACTCTTGTTAGGTCCACTGGGCAAACCTGGACAGTCGGACGAAGGTACGTGGATTATGTAGGGGCGAGACCCTTATTCTGTTATGAGGGACGAGACCCCTGTTCTGAGAGGGCAAGTGATGGGAACACCATCATGAGCCATAACTAGCTCATTTTGACCCAATTGAGAGAATAGATGCTCCTACATCACCTACTGAAAGTCCTAATTCACTACATAACCTTTCTGAGAGTAAAACAAGAAAATAGGGTTGAAACTGTAATTTTACCAATGTAATACAACGGATTTTCTGAAGGGCTAAACAAAGGTCAAATGGTCTTAATAAGATTATAAGTGGGTTGGATCAGATAGAAAAGGGTTTGTGTGTGTCCTGTGAATTAAGTGACTTCTTGAAACCCTAAAACAGACCCACTTGATTAACCAAGGTTCTGGTCAGGATAAAATTCACCTAAATCCTTTAAAAATTGTAGAAAAATATTCTCTACGATTTAGAACCTTTAATTTGGCCATTGGAACCCATCTTAACCTAAAACGGGATCTCAGACAGATATTTGCCCTAAATTGGATTTTTGTATAAATTTTTCAGTCAAATATGATCAAACCTAAAATCCAACTTCACCATTGGATTCCTTAGGTCCAAATTAGTTTTGTACCAAAATTTGAACCCAAGTTGAGTTTGCCTCGACCTAGTTTGCAAAACGGTCAAGCCTGATTACATTGGTACCCCTATCTTTCAAAATTCCTTACAAATGACCCCCTAGCTTCTTCATTGTCTTCGCAATTAGGTCCCTCCGCCATTATAGCGGAGGAATCCTACTCCGGGGAGCTTTGGAAGGGGGTTTCTCCTTGATTGCTAAGATAATCCCTTCCAAAATTGGAAAGGAGATTTTCTGAGAAAATCCCTCCAATTTGAACCCATCTTTGATCCCAGATTCTTTCCCAATCTCTCATGCGAATGCATGAAAGACATAAGTGTCCTAACGGATTCCAACTCCGACGTGCTTTCCTTGCTTGGGAAGCTTGCTTTCCAAGCCTTAACCGACCTTCAGAGCTCTATTTAAATGAGCCCAGACCTCTCCGATCACGGCAAGCTTGAATTCGACCGGACCCTCTCAAATTCTTCTCTCCTCCGACCGATTCGCTCTTCGAGCTCCGGCGACCTTCCCTACTCTCCCTCGTTATCTAACCACAATACCAGTGGCAGACTCTTCCTCCTTGCTTTCACCCGCGTCGCGTAGCACCCACCGACGCTCCTGCCCCCTTCATCCTCATCGACCATCTCTCTCTGATCACCTTCATCTCTGACATCAGCAGTACGCGTCCGACGCCATCTTCGTCTCCCCTTCATCCACTATCACCCCAGATAAGTTCCTTGACTTCCCCTCTTCATTTTCAGACACTCACCACTTCGTTTCGACCGCTAATTCGCCTCATCGTCCTCCGTCTTCCACCATACCGACACACCTCCGGCGAGCTCGCACGGGCATTACACTCCACCAATCCGGCCGCCATCCATCCCTACACCTCCGCCGTGTCCCAGAGAGCAAAAGCCCTCTAGTCTTCGGGGCCATTATCCTCTCCACTGCACCCCTGAACACACGCACTCTAACATGCACATTCTGAGGTCATCAGACTTCCTCGCTCTGCCGGTCACCTCCACACCACCGCAGTTATGTTTGTCATCATCCGGCGACACTTTTGAGTGCTTTTAACAGGGTCGAAAGACCATCTTTTGAGTTTCAGGTTTCGAGCTTTATCCACCATTGCTGAAGCACTTTCGAGTAAGCTCGAGCTGCATTCTTGAGGTCTCATCCCCTGGCGCAAGTATCAGGTGACGCAAAAGCATCAGGAGAGCGTATGTAGTTGATCAAGTTGGACATTTGACTAACAATGAACGTGAATTGACCACGAGAACTTCACAGTAGTAGCAGGCAAAGAAGGGACTCACATAGTCCCACATCGTGGATTCTAAAGCAGCCGCAGTGATATAAGAGTAAAAAGTCTCTAAGGCTTATCACCTTCGAGTCACTGAGGTCAGGTCCTTACCGCACCCCTTGCACACACAGCACCCCACGCGCTCGCCCTTGCCTACACTCACGCCTCACGGGCCTGGGTCTGATCCGATTACCTGGGTACCCGGGTCTTGCCTGAAGAGAGAGGACGAGAGATTGCGTGGGGGAAGGGGGAGGGTTTTGCTGCTAAAGACATTGGCGGACACTTAGCCAATTTGAGAAGTTCCCCTCCCCTGAGTAAAGAAGGAAAAAGAAGAACAGAAGACGAAGCAGCAGAGAAAGAAGAGAAAAACAGAGTTAAAGCAAAGAAAGAAGAGGAGTCGAAGCAGAAGAAGGAAGAAAGAAGAGGAGCCGTAGAAGAGAAGCAAAGAAAGAAGAAATCAAAAGAGAAGAGCACTATAGCATCAGACGTTTAAGTCGTCTGATTTACAAATCAGACGTCCAATTTGAGTTTAATTCATATTCATATACATTAAGTTCCTTAGTTGATATTGTAGGAGTATTTGGTAATCTAAATCACCATTTTACTCCCACCTTTTGCACTTTGATCTTGTTATTATTGCAAATCTTTTTACTTTGAATTGTGATATTGATTTCTAAATACCAATTTGCTCCCTATGTTCGACCTCGGACTTTAAATTCAAGTAATAAAATTATATCTATTTTGAACACTTTTTCAGCTATATTACAACGCAATACTTTTAAATACTGATTCAGCACGACGAACAGCAAGGTCCTGTACTGTTCCGTGATGTACCTTTAGGTGTACCTGCTAGCGTAAACGACTGACCGCGTGTCAGTGCGGGATAGCTACCCGCACGTTTATCACGCGTGCCGTAGTCACACCGCTACGTCGTGACCGAGACTTCGAGGTGGTTGACTGGATGTATTATTACCATGGGGGACTCTCCCGGCTTGGAGAGCATCACGTACACATTCTATATCATGGAAAAGACTGCAATTAAGATTGTTCCCGTGAGGAACATGCCAAATCAAGAAATGATTAGATTAATAAAAAAGCAACAAATTAGAACTACTTGGTTAAGTTAAATGAAAATGGATAGTTACTTAATTGTATTAATTAATTGCTTGTCTTAATTACATGTAAATGGCTAGATTACCACTTTACTTAGCATTTATTGACGCCGGAAATTTTATAACCTTGTCCAGGCCAGGGAGTTGAGCAGCCAGCACCACCGGCTACAAAAGGAGTTGGGTCCAGTCGAACCTAGCCTTAGCTGCGTTTCCTTACTGTTTCCCTAGCTTCTGTTGTAGTAGTGAGTATTTTGTTCTATATAATACTGTTTAGTTACTTTTTCGCTGTACTTTTCTCTGTCGTAGTTGTGATGACCTGTAATATTGATAGACTATTCGCTCTGTTTCTTTTGCTCTCTTGATTATTTCTGCTTAGTTACATTGCATGTGTGGATGTGAATTATTTCCTACTTTTGGGTATTTCTCGTTGGACGACTAGGTCTTAGGATTAGTCGAGGCGGCCGGTCTCGGGTCCTGTAGGGATCTGTGATCGGGTCGTAGCAGATAACCTCAACAAGATATCATTCAGCAATTGCTTCTTCTAACTTCACTTTATTTAAGATGTAATCTTTCAGCTTCTTTAAAAAATGCTCTACTGGATATATCCATCCACAGATCCAGCAAGTCTTGCTTCTTTTATAAGATGAAGTGTTAAATGCACCAAAACATCAAAGAAGGTTGGAAGGAAAAATTGTTCCATCGTACAAAAGTGTAATGATAATTTATTTGTCCCAGTAGTTTAGAACTTTACAATCGAATGTCTTGGAACATATGAATTTAAAATATCGACTCATCTTTGTTAAAGAATTAACCAGTGGATTAGGCAGCATTCTACTACAACTGGTGGAAATAAGATATGCATGTAAACATGCAAATTGTGGCTCTTTAATCCATTAATATTCTCCTAACACAATGTGAAAACTGTTAAGAGTACTTGTTTGACACCCGTATTTCCTTTAAGAAAGATAATATTCTTTGCCTCTAGTCTTAATTCAAGCTGAAAAGTCATCTCCTTTAGTTATATGCAAATCATGATAAATACCTAATTTTTACATATCATTTCTTATTTTCAACGCGTCTTTCAGATTTTTAGTTGAGTTTAACAGGTCTAAGATGTTCATAATATTCTTCTCAATGTACATCATGTCAAAGTTGTGATGGACTGTGAGATCTTACCAATACGAGAGTTCCATGAAGAATATTCAATTCTTTCTAAACCCTAAATTCGTTAATGTTGTTAAGCCATTCTTAAATTGACGACCCAATAGTATGTTACTAAACTTTTATAATGTCTCCATGATTTCATATTCTAGCAATCTGATTGTACCTATGCTCAACTTATTCCTTGAATTTTTGGTTAAATGCTGGCGAGTTTTGCCATCAAACTTATCATTAAATTATGATGTCCACTATCTATACTTGATAAGAAGAAATCTGTGATGACTTCTATAACAAAAATAATATTTACCGATAAAAGAGATATACTAGTAAATAATGAATATTTGTCGCTATAGACATTTTCCAACACTAATTGTATTCGTCACTTGTTTGTTTATAAAACTAATGTCGTCGAAGATTCATCAACATTTATAGATTGTCAATACTTTCCAAATATTTAACAACAATTATTTTTGTTGCCATTTTCGTTGATAAATGTTATTTTTCACAATTATATTTTTGTTGTTGCAAGTGACGCTAAAGAAATATAATGACAAAAAAAATCGCCAACATAGTAGGCTTTAAAGGCTATCACTTATCACTAATCAATCTTACCATTCGAAAAAAATCTTATTTCTTTCAATTATTATTTTGACAAGGTTTTGTCGCAAATGTTTTGAGGTTTTCTAATATGGGAATGATGGATGATAAATAAACTATCCCCAAAATTTCATGTCCCGAACAAAGGTCACATAGGAATGAATTTTTCATCCCCACAACTCAAAGACAAAATATTGCTCCCAATAAGTTGAACACAAAAAAGAACTAATGATGTGCCATAAAATCTTTTAAAAATAAATTATTCAATCATTATAATTTTGGACAACAAAAGAGATATTTTTGATAGCCTTTTAAAGATAATGCGATTTGTAGCTATAACATTATTAAGATATTGTCCAAAAATCTTTTCTAATTTTACATAACAGTTATAGCATTGGAATGGTTAGGCACACAATACTTTGACCAAATTTATCCTTGACATAATACATCATTCTTATTAAAGTTCAAATATGAGTACAAGTTATACAATTGTTTTGGAATTCCATAATAGAACAAGGCAAAAAATACACTAAGTCATACATTTTGTAGAAAAGATCACCAAACTCTTATTTTAAAAAAAAAAAAAAAGAGTTAAATTGGTCATCTTCAACTTCCAGGCTCGACCACTTGATTCAACTTAAATTGATTCAAATTGAGCTTGAGAAGCTTATAGTTGGCTCTTGCTCTCCAATAAAAAAATTTTCAATCATATAGAATGATTTTGTAGCTTGATAAGATGAAACTTCAGAAAATTTGTTTGATGTCCTCATTCTCCTCCTAACAGCAATATTGTTATCATCTCTTATTTGCATTCTCATGCTTGAAAGAACCTGTTGATTAATCAAATGAGCTGTGTTAAAATTTGTAAACAAATCCCAATGTAGTATACTTAAAATGATGGATAAGTCATTAAGCTTACCTTAAGAACCTATATTTTACTTAAATTTACAATAAGAAACTAAAGACCAAATAAAATAATCAGATCAAAGTTTCCTAAGTTCTTACTGATGAAGACATGCTTAGAGTACTATACTTATCCTCCCGGTATTGTGTCTACATTTTGTAAAGCTGTATGCTAAGAACCTACATGAAGTATACATTGTAAGTGCTCCATGGAAGTTAAAGTTGACAGGGTGAAACAAAAATTGAACAAAGTAAGAAGAATGTGATCTACTAGACATAAATCGTTGATTGTCTCATCAAAGGAAATATTAAGCTCTTGAAACATCATCGGCATGGCAATGTATTGATTAGCCAAGAGTGCAACGACGTTGGCTGCCTCCTTTCACCTATAGGTGACCTCGTTTGTCTAACTTTTTACCATCTAGGAAAAGTTCAAAACCACGACAAAGATGGAAAGCTTGTAAACTTGAACATAATACAAATCAAAGTAATTGATCATGGATCATGTTGAAGCAAATACCTAGTGAATTTACCCCTTTTCTTTTTTGAAGACTAAACAAATTGATATACAAAGAATAAACAAATATGAGTTCAAAAGTGACAGATACACAAAAAAGAAAAATTTAAAGGAACAAGTTACCATTTTTCACAAAATTAATGCTCAAGCTAGATCATTGCACTGTAAATTTGCAGATACATGGCTGGCTAAGCAAAGTAAAGAGTGCTACTTTAAGTTAAAAACTAGACCCTCCCATTCTAAATTAGTATCGTTATGTTTTCATCATATCAGAAAAATATAGTTACAAGAAAGTTATTCATGTATGCTAAACGTATAATCCATATGCAGTTTTCTAAAAGTAATTTATGACAGTAACAGATCTCCTATGTTAGTTGGTCTTCAAATTGGAGGTCAAGATTATCAAAGTAACTGTTTCAATAAAAATATATATCAAAGTAACAAACAAGTTTTCATTGATAACTCTACTTCGAACTTCAAGGGGTAAAGAACTATAGACCATAGGTTAAAGGTGCTTCCTTTTATTTTCAATTATTTTCTAGAAATAACAAGGAGAAAATTTACTAACAATTAAAATGAAAAAAGAAAGCATACCTGCCATCTATATTTAGATATGGTATATGGCTTGATGCCAACAATGGAGAATCCTATCAAAATTACCAAAACTGCAAAAATAATAGACTTTGCTACACCTGTATTTTTATCTACAAAATGAAAATCTCACATCAAAAACTAATGTAAAGTTTGATTGCTTTGGTATTTGATATTTCGATAGAATTGGAGCTTGGTATGAAACTTTGGGCATTGCCACTAAGGGATTGGCTTAGTGGTATAGTACCCCACTGGCATCTAAGAGGTCATAGATTGAATCTCATGCCCTACATTTAGCTTCTCAAAAGAAGAGGAAGGAAAAAAGCAACAAAAATAAAAACTTTGGGTGTTTCCACTCACTTATGCAAGTATTATGATTGCTTACATATAAGAGATCACCATGGCAAGTGCACTCAAAATCCTTGAAACAAATCATAAGATATAATCACCCTACACCTTGTAACATCGGATACGCAAGGTGTCGAGTCATTACATCTTACACTTGCATTCGAGGCATTGGCAGGCTATATTTTTCTTACTTTCATCTATACCTGAATAAAGAATACCATATGATCAAACTTTCAACTCCTTGACCAAGATAAAATTAGAAAGCAATATGAAGTGTCAAATTCATCCTTCATAACCAAGTGAATACATTTTGCTAAAGGTACTAGTGCAACCATAATTGAATTATTCAATTTGCAAAATAAGTATGTTTTCAAACATCCTAACTGTATCTAATATTTTTAGAGAAGTATTTGTCTTCTCCCAATCCAAATTCCAAAAGGTTCATGAAAGAAATAAGGCACTTTTTGTTGCATCCCTTGGCATTCAACTTTAAGGATCTGACATTGTTGGTCTATCCCAATAATTATTCCATACCTTCATAGCTTTTGACACCATCACCTATAAATCCAAGGAGCTACAACAAAAAAGCCAGCAACATAGTTTATAAAGGTTGACTAATTTTATCTTAAAGAGGGATCAATTTGAATAAATAAAAAAGGCTTTTGATTCAACCCAACCTAGAGCTAGAGGTAGGCCAATCATGGCTACTTAAGAATACTACATAACTAAAAGTAAAAAGAAGGATGACCCATTTACAAGACATAACTCAATAGTGACCCAGCAATCATTGCCAACTCAGGATAGATTATTCCACCAATTACACGGCCAAGACAATACCTTCAAACATGCAGAATATTAACAATATAAAACCATCATAGAAGAACCTACATGGAAATTTAACTGTCCACAAGTATAGTTGAAACCGTGCCATTATTTTACCAGGTTTTGTCATCAAACTAGTTCTAGGATTCATAACCTTTGTGAGAAATTATAAATAGCATAGAAGTCTCAAGTACACATAAACTGAAAACATTTAGGATAATGCCAATATGAAATAGTATGTATTAAACATCCATTCAAAAAATCATCAAAGGCAAGGTGACAAGTAATTAGAAATTTGAAAATTAATATTTCAAATATGAAATTATAAATTTACAGTTAGAAGTTAGGACCTCTATGGGAATTGGAATTACCCTCAAAATTGATTCTACTCAATGTAGATGCATGGCTACTAGAGATTAGATCACATAGTTTAGAGTAATGAATTATTCAAAACAACATAAAGAACTCTTCAAATCACTGGATCTTGATTAGGTATTGCAGATGCTTCATTCAATTAGATCACATAAATAGTTCATGGGATTTATTGAAATCAAAATGACGAACAAGGATAACTAAGAAACTTGGTCATCTTAACCATGTTCTCCATAGCCAATTGCAATTGATTGACACATCTACAACAAAAACATATGGAAAATAGTACAATCAAATATTGCACCTAGAGATTATTATTCAGAATAATATACATACATATATCCATTGCATACATATGTAGACATACATGTATTATGTGTATACAAATAGATGCAGATGCACACACAAACTTTTCAACACATATAGATTATTGTCTTCTTGAACAAATCTCAAAACTATGAGGGACAAAAATACAAGTTCCTACTAGGATTACTTTATCGAAACACAATCTTCTTATGAATGCATAACCTTTGCACAACCTCTTAATAAAGTAGGATAAATTGGATAACAATCTATCTGATAAAAAGAATTTAACCACTACCAGCCACCCAACTTGTCGTCGATGGATGGATTCACTCGTGGAACACCCTAACCCCATTTTTAAGTAGGAACGACTAGTCTTTTAGTAGATAGAGGTAATCTTGGTGCCAAAGTTGCTAAAGTCACTGGTATGGATTGATAATTTTTCAACTAAAATTAGTAGAATGAAGAATTAGACTCTCCCTATGAAGCAATAGAAAATGATAAGATTCAAACACCAACCTGGAAATTTCACTCAGTTGTAAGGATTTGACAATGGTATATAGTATTAATCCAAAGATATCTTCACCCAGTGACACTGTAAAACTGATTTGCCTCATTTTGGATCGTTTCCAGCATGTGTATTCACTAGTGAGGTGTTGAATGAATTAGTAAAAAGAACGAATGAAGAAGCAAAGGAAGAGAAGCTTTGGTAGGTGGAAAGAGAAAGAGAGGGTCGAGTAACATAATGAACTCTGGAGATGAACACACCAAGGAATCAGAGACCCTCCAACAATATTTCGCCCAGAAATCGTCCCCTGTCAATGAACTCAAACCTGCACGGTAGATGGCAGACGTCGTGCCACGAAGTCCACGTTCATGAGGAAAACATCATTTCCCTCGTCGTTCTCCTCCTCATTGTCGTCATCATGGGCAAAATGTCTTTCCAACGAAGAGGGAATGAAGTGGTGGATTTGGAAGAGGGCAAAGTTCCCTCTACGTGGAACAATAGATAGTGGATTTGTAAAGGGTGATCGGTAGCTATGGGGAAAGGGAGGAGTTGGTGCCGCATGTAATGGGATTAAGGTAGACTTACAGGAGGATGATTGGAAGAATAGAGGCGATGAGAGGGTTTAGAGTTGGATGTGCGTGGTATCTGTTTGTGCTAGAGTACCACGATCGTTTATTTTGATGATAACAAAACACGTGACCTTTAACATTTGCATTTGAGTTCTAGTTTTCAGGTCAAATTGCAAATAAAGACAAGTGTTTAGATGGAGTTCGAGCTTGCATCCATAGCGGATTGAAGGAGCTTGACAGAGGCGAAGGAGCTTCGCAAGGAGCAAAAGCTTGAAGAAGGAAGGAGATGAAGAATAAGATAGACTTCATTTTATCCTGTTCTATGTATTTTTGTTTCGTTGTTGTGCTCTTTATTTTTGTCTTAGATCTTATGTTAAAAAGCCTCAAAGAACCCATAAAGTAGCCTTAGGAACATCTGCACTACCTTAAGATACTTAGGTTTTCTATAGACAACTTAAAAAACCAAAATAGGGATCAGACAGCCTTTCTAAACGTCTAACCTGAATTTCAAACGTCTGACTATTGACTCAGACGTCCGATTATTTAGGCTGGACTTAGTTAGTTCTGTCTGATACAATCAGACGTCCAAACCTTAGTCCAGACATCTTAGGAGACATCTGATGCCTTTCCCAGACCTCAAATTAGTGGATTGTTCGCTTCCTTAACAAACTTTGAGGAAATGACCGTTAGCCTCGTATCAAACATCCGTAGGACCCCAGACGTCTGATACATGACCGTTTTGCCTCGGCTGACCCAAAATCTCTTCTTAGAGATTTTCTAGCTGTTATACCCCCTTGGGAATCCATTTCCGCAAAAAAATAACTTTCCAAACATCCAGACCTTGTGCCAAATGTCCTGTGTGTTGTTTGATAGACATACACTAGAACCCTGTTTAGTTTTGATTTAAGTCAAGAACGAAACCCACCTAAAATCAGACGTCTGACTTAGTTCCCAGACATCTTAAACGAGTTTTCCAAACATCTGATGACCCAGTCAGAATCATGATTAATTCTGACTACAGCCTGATTTTCTTTGAATTTGTACCTAACAACTATGGAAGCCTTCTAAAGCCTTGCAAAGCCTTCCCAGGCCCTCTATAAATAGAGGAGAACGCCTTGGCATGAAAGACACACCAAGACACACTAGGCAAATCACCTTCCACATCTTTTGTGTTTAAAAGTAGTTGAAGCTCTAGCTCTCCAAGCATCTGTTTCATATCTAGAGAGCTTCATCCCTTTGTGCACCCGCTCTCCCTCCATGATTACGAGAGCGACAAAGCGTCACCCCGTGGTTCACGCACCCGCGTCGTCACTTCAACGCACTTCCACCAAAGGGAAGTTTCCTAATTCCTATAGAAGCTAGGATTAAATATTTGAAGCTCTATAGGATTGTTGTACTTTATTTTGTCTTTGGTTGGGTATTCATTTCCATCTTCACGAGACAAATTCCTTCTTGTGAAGAGAATGGGTGTTGTGGAACACTACCCTCGGTCTAAGTAGTGTGGTTGTAATTGAGGTTCAGTCACCCTCGTTTAAGTGACTGGGTTTAGTAGATTTGATTAACTAGGTCGATCGGGAAATCTTAACTTGAGAGGGTTAGGTGGTGGCTTTCACCCGATTTGGGTTTCCACCTAAAAATTCTTGTGCCCATTGTGAGATTGTTCATTTTGTGAGATTGTCTATTTTAATTCCGCAATTTCTTTTTATTACGTCACGTACATCTCACCTCCTCCAACCAGGAAATCACAGTATCATGGGGGCTTTGCGAGGAAAGGGACTGTGGGAAGTAAAGTTTTCACAACAGTAGTCCGCACCTACACCAACGATCAGTAACCGTCAGTATAGGGCAAAATAACCGTCACTATAGTTATAAGATGCTATTCCGACAATCTTTGTAGCCGTTCTCTTAAGAGGCGTCGCTGTAGGCAACCTCGATGGTAAAAACCATCGGTGTTGTACCTAAAGCTACAATAACGGTTACATTTCTAAAGCTGCCCATTTTATGTGATAGCAACAACGACGCTTTTATCTGTCGGTATAGCATAAAAATTGTTGGCAAAATCGTCACTACAGGTAATAACTCTAACTTTCTTTTTTAATAATACCGAAATGACTATCGGTCACTAGATCTATCAAAGTAGATATGGAGGTTTTCATTATTAAATCCTATTCAATTTTCTGATCTTGCAATTTCTTAATAGATTTAAGATTGAACCTTACCATCAACAGTAGTGTTTACCTTCATTCAAGTAAGATTAAAGCAAAATATACAAGAATAACTCTTGAAATAACAAATTGAATTATTCGTATTCACATCCAATGAAATAACTTTTCTATATGATTCTAAAAGAAAATTGTGTATTTACAAACACTATAAGCGACATAAGCCACAAGTATCTATCGATCTCAATTTATACACTCTTAAGCTAGTAAACAACATTCCAACCTAAAACTAGATGGTACAAGTAGCTCCCATCTTACAAGCTATTCATCAAAATGTAAGCCCTCTTAGGTCTTCCTCCAATTGCCCTAATGGTTCATTGGTTGCCACATGCTTCAACTATGAGATCTTAAGTAGCTTAAAAAGGTTCTCGAACTCGAGATGATGTACAACTACAAATCATTAAACATGATGTTATAGTTCTTGAAAAGAAAAAGATAATATAATTTACCTATAAACAAATAAAATCATCATGAACCTATTCATTAAGATAAAAAAAAAAAGATAAGTAACCTATTCTACCAGCAAATAGGAGATAAAAATAACTTTGCACCCTTAAAATTTGTGTAAACTATCTTATGCTAATTCAATCTCCCCCCTTCCCCTACTTTAGAAATTCCACAAACTTTACAACCCTTTCTCAATTTACTGAATTCTTTGGCCTTCTTCATGAGCTAATGAGCTCTTCTTAACTTTAGTACATTTTGAAGAAAGACTAGAAATGATAAGGTGCATGAGATAGATCATGATTTGTATGTCTTCCTCAAAACAACAGAGATGATGGGATTGAGGCAAGTGATGGTGCGTTGCGTTCAACAACTTTGGCAGTGATAGCAGCAACCTTATTATGTGCACACACACACGTATGCATAGATAGTAGAAGCTTTAGGATAGATCTTGCACAATTTATGGTGGAGACTATGGTGGTTCCAAAGCACTCCAAAGTGGTGGGTGGGGTTCAATTATGATGTTTGGAGTTGGCTCTGATAGCAGACAACTGAAATGGTGAAGGCCAAAGGATCTGGTGCTTGTGACACCATAAGAGCAAAGAGGGCAAGTGCATGAAGCGTGGATGAGGTGGTGTGCATCCTGTGGTAGCAATTACAACAAGAGATGACAGTGTTCCCTGTGGTGAGTTAACAAAAGAAATAACATTGACATTGTGGTATTTTTAGCAAAATGCAACAAAGTTGGCTGTAAATTTGGGGAGGGCGAAAGACGATGCAGTATTTGACATGGTGGTGGTACTGGAGGCATATGGGATTCAAAAAAGCATCTTAGTAGAGAACCAACTCAGAGAACTTCATAGGTGACATGCATCAAATGGATCATTAGCAATTTGATGATTCATCCAAACGTAGGAAAGCAAGGAGTGGCTCCCATACTAGATTGACGATGCAAGGGAATTGGGGATGAGAAATCAAAATTAAACCTTAAGACTCCCATTACTAGCTCCAGAATACAAATTAGTAAATTTTTCCAAACAACCAAGTTAATAGCAACAGTATGCAACAAGAAACATAAATGTGCATGATTTTGTATTAAACCTTAAGACTCTCATTACCTTCCTCCTAAATTCCCATATGAGGAATTTCCTTTTGACAAGGTAAGCATATTCAATGTCAACTACCATTTTCTAGGTTAATTATGCCATGGAAGTTGTTCAACAAGTTAATTTCTTATTTCTGTGAATGTATGGATCACAAGCTATCAAAGCAGTCTTGTTCTAACATATCTGACTGTCACTCATTAAAACAAGATGAAATATTTCGTGGTAAACACAAACAGTTGTCTAAGCATGCCACCATCACTACAAGAAAACATGATGCTAACTCTAGAATTCCCAAAAACCTCTTTGTACCATAATTCCAATTGAAAACATTGTCAGGATCAACTAAAAACACATTTTGTTTTTGTTGGCTTTTGAAAATATGTATGTAATGAGACATTCTTAAAATTGAGTACTATTCCAAATTCGAATTCCAAAGGGAATCCATTTTTGGAGAGTGCTTGAAGGTATATCTCTTAAATATAGAGGTTAATGAGAGCCAATTTTGTCTCCAATAAGGCAAACTTCTAGCCAATTTGATGCATTTGGATCTCGGAGGCTGAAAATCTCAAAATTTGCAAGGATCATAAACCCATGAGGAATGAGCAAAATTGTAGCATATGGGAATGAGAAAATTTACACTTTACTGATTGTAGATAAATGATGAAGACCCTCTTTCTCCGCGCGTTACGACCCAATTTCGACTCCCTACAAGACCCTAGATCGGTTCGCCTCAACTGGATCCCAAGACCAAATCATCCAACGAAAAATAACCAAAAGCAGAAAATATTTTACAACCACACATGCAATGTAACTAAGCAGAAATAAATAAGAGACAATAATGGAAATCAGAATGGGAAGTCTAAAAAATATTACATGCCACAAGCGGAAGAATACAACAACATACATAGCCATCACAACTACAAAAGAGGGAAAAATAGAACAACAATATAGTAGAAACAGCTAATACATGCTAAAGGTACTCACTATTACAAAAAGAACTCTGTAACGGAAAAGAGAAAAACACTACGGCTAGGCTCGGCTGGGCCTAGTACCCTCGGCAGCCGATGGCATTAGCTGCTCAACTCCCTGACCTGAACATGGTTATATAATCCGTGGCCAGCTAACGCTAAGTAGAGTAGTGGTTAAGCCATTTACATGCAATTTAACATAAAGAAATGTTACGACCCGGTTCCCAAATCCCTATAGGACCCGAGACCGGCTCGACTCGACTAATACCAAGACCCAGTCGTCCAACAAAAAATAACCGAAAAATAGGAAAATAAATCACATTCACTATGCAAGGTAACTAACAGTAAAAGAGTACAGGTAGTCAGGAAGTAAAAGCTGCTAAACAGTACATGCCACCACAACAACAGGAAAGAAGAAATAAAAGTACAGTAACAGAAACGATAACAACAGTCTAAAACCTACTAGTAGAAAAGAGAATACAACTACAACAGGAAACTACTGCTGGGCTCAACTGGGCCCAGCGCCCTCTGCAGCCGGTGACTCGGGCTGCTCAACTCCTAGACCTGTAAAGGGTTGTGACTAAACGGAGTCAGCGAACGCTGAATATAGTGGTAACCAGACTATCTAAAGCAATAAAAGCTAACAGGCAAATTTATCCTTTCCAATTATTTATTTTACAAGTAATTCATTTTCATCCATTGGTTTTCTTTCAGGTTTCTTTCTTGATCTCGCATGTTCCTCGTGGGAACGATCTTGATTGCAGTCCTTTCCGAAGAGTAGAAGGCACACGTGGCGCTCTCCTGGCCAGGAGAGTACCATGTGGTGATCCTACACCCAGTCAACCACCCCGAGGTCACAGACAAATGTAGCGGTGACTACAGCACGCGCGATAAGTGCACGGGTAGCTACCCCGCACTAGCACGCGGTCAATCGTTTCCGCTAGCGGGTACACCCAAAGTACAACACGGAATATAATAGGGCCTAGCCCTCTCAGCAACAGGGGTCTCGCCCCTTAGAACCAAACAGGGGCCTCGCCGCTCCACAATCTGCGCACCCTCGTCTGACTACCCTGATTTGCCTAGTGGGCCTAACAAGTCGGTGTAGGGAGACTAGCTGAACCCCAAGCCCCGTGGAGTGGCTAGCTCTCTCCCTACACTAGTAGCTCTCCCCGATATCGTGTATGCGAGGGCCAACAGAAGTCGGTGTAGAGTGGCCAATCCTAACCCTGGGTCCCAACCCAAGGGCGACTAGCTCCACTCTATACTAAACAGGGGACAGTCGCTCTCCTTGGTACCACGTATTCAAGGGCCAGCACACTTCCCACTCAACTCCAGACATTCGACTCAGCTCCACAGCTCTGACGCAGCTCCTGACCGTCTGGACTCAACTCCAGACGTCCGACCTATCCTCCAGTCGTTTGGGAATGCCTCCAGTTGTCTGGTAAGTTGTCCAGACATCCAAAATGCGTGGCAAGGCGTGCCACACACCTTCCCAAAACTACTCCTGCGCACGACAGAGCAGCACGTCCTTATTTAGCCAAACAAATACAAAAATGATGTACCTTCGCGAATACTTACTTTCAGACGTCGGTGTCGTCACCAGACGTTCAGCCCTTCGTCCGGAAGACACTCCGGTCGTCTGATACTGGAAAAATTCTAGTATCAGAACAAGCTCTCGCTCCTCTCGCTGCACTCCGCTGCGGCTTCTCCCTCTCAGCTGCAGCTCCGGCCACAGTAGGAAGTCAGGGATGGCTCCCCAACACTCTCCTCCTCCTGCATGTGCCACGGCGGTCCTACACACTCCGGTGAGCTCCCACAAAGCTCGCGAGCTCAACCTCCTCCTCTCTTCACGCCTCTCTTCCTCCTCGCTCTTACTCCCTCTCTCTCGCTCATCTCTCTCACGGGAGTGGAGAGGAAGTAAGGTGGTGGTGATGGAGTGGTGAGGGGAGGAAGGGGGCACTTATATAGGTGGTGGGGTTAGGGTTTGGTGAGGGGGAGAAAAGAAGAAGAGAGAGAGAGAAAGTTGTCTACGTGCAGCCAGCGCGAAGAACCGACCCTGCATACAAATTTTTCAATTTCCAGACGTCTGGGAAGGGATCCAAACGTCTAACTGACAGTCTAGACGTCTTAAAAGGCTCAAAACAGAATGGGTCTTTACATCATAACAAACTTAAAGGAAGTTTTGTCCCCGAAACTTGAGCTAGGTAGGGTGCGGAAAAGGAAATATAAACGCATAACAAACTTAAAGAGGGTCGAAGTCGGTCCGAAAAGACGTACCCTCAAAAACCTCCAGGTACCGCTCTCGCATCGCCGCCTCAGGCTCCCAAGTAGCCTCCTCGTACCACTGGCTCCTCCACAAGACCTTCACTAGGGGTACCTACTTCTGTCTCAAACTTCGGACAGCTCTGCCTAGTATTTGCACTGGGCTCTCGGGGTAGGTAAGGTTGTCACCCACCTCGACACTCTCGTGGCTCAGAACGTGATTGGGATCGGCGACGTACTTCCTGAGGTTGGACACGTGGAACACGTCGTACACACCAGAAAGATAGGGAGGAAGGGCAAGCCGGTAAGCAACGAGTCATACCCGCTCCGGGACCTCAAAGGGCCCCACAAACCTCGGCGCAAGCTTCCCTTTCACCCCAAAACACTGCAGACCCTTCATGGGCAAAACACGAAGAAAGACATGATCCCCAACCTCGAATTGCACCTCTCTGCGTTTCCGATCAGCATAACTCTTCTATCTGCTCCTGACAGTGCGTAGTCGTCTACGAATCTGCTCTATCCCCTCCTGACTCTGCCGAATCAACCTCGGATCAACCTCCCACTTGGTCCCTACCTCAACCCAACTCAAGGGTGCAGTACACCTTCGCCCGTACAGAGCCTCGTAAGGTGCCATGCCAATGCTCAAGTGATAGCTGTTATTGTATGCAAACTCTGCAAAGGGTAAGTGCTCCTCCCAAGAGCCCCTCCAGTCTAGTACACAGGCGCACAAAAGGTCCTCCAGTGTCTGTATAGTGCGCTCTGACTGTCCCTTCGTTTGGGAGTGGTACGCCGTACTGAACCTCAACCGTGTCCCCAAGGCTTGCTGAAACTTGGCCCAAAACTGGGAAGTAAAATAGGTATCCCGGTCGGATACAATCTCACACGGAACTCCATGCAGACGTACCACATCACAAATGTACCTCTCTTCCAACTGTGCTGGTCCCAAAGTGACTCGGATCGGCAAGAAATGTGCCATCTTCGTCAACCGGTCCACTATCACCCAGACTGCGTCGTGTCCTCACTGAGTAACGGGTAAGCCCACCACCAAGTCCATGGTGAAGCTCTCTCACTTCCACTCTAGCACAGGAAGTGTCTGCAATGACCTCGCAGGCCTCTGATGCTCGGCCTTCACCTGCTGGCACACCAAATATTACTACACGAACTAACCCACATCCCGCTTCATCCCCCTCCACAAAAAGTCACGTCTCAGATCAAAATACATCTTCGTGTTCCCAGGATATATGGTGAACCTGGACCCGTGCGCCTTAGTTAGGAGCTCTCTCAGCAACTCCGCATCCCTGGGAATGCACAGACGTCCCCTCATGCACAGCACCTCGTCCGTAAAAGGGAAGTCTCTTGGGTCCTCAGACAGCACTCTGTCTCGCAACGACTGTAAGTACGGACTGTCATCTGTCCTATGATGATGCGGTCTATCAGCTTTGGTCTCGTCTGTCATGTCACCGTCACTGCCCCACAATACCCTTGTGACTCTCGAGGTTACCAACTGCCCAACTCCTCCATAAGTCTCCAACTCTGTGCCTGCAAATTGGCCAAGTGGGCGGGCGCCTTCCGGCTCAAGGTGTCAGCCACCACATTGGCCTTCCCCGGATGGTAAGAGATGTTGCAGTCAAAGTCCTTCAAGAGCTCTAACCAACGTCTCTGTCTCATGTTAAACTCTTTCTGATCAAGCAAGTTCCTGAGGCTCTTATGATCCGTGAAAATCTCAAAGGTCTCACCGTAAAGGTAGTGCCTCCATGTCTTCAGCGCGAAGACAACAGCTGCCAGTTCTAAGTCATGGGCAGGGTAGCTATGCTCATGGGGCTTCAGTTGTTGCGAAGCATAAGCGACAACGTGACCCCGCTGCATGAGCACACCCCTTAACCCCTACAATGAGGCGTCCATGTAGACCACAAACCGCCATTGCTATCTGGGATGATAAGCACAGGAGCTGAAGTCAGTCTCTCCTTCAACTCCTGAAAACACGCCTCACAAGCGTCTATCCAAGCCAAAGGGCACGTCCTTCTAGGTCAACTGAGTCATAGGATGCGTAATTTGTAAGAATCCCCTGATAAATCGCTGGTAATAATCTGCCACTCCCAAGAAGCTGCATATCCCTATCACTATACGTAGCCTCACCCACCTGAGTACGGCCTCAACCTTGGCTAGATCCACAGCCAAGTCATCCCCTAAAATCACATGGCCAAAGAAAGTCACCTGTCTCGACCAAAACTCGCACTTGCAGTATTTGGCATATAGCCTGCATAGACTCAAAGTGTCCAGAATCATCTGCAAGTGTTGTCCGTGCTGTGCCTGATCCCGCAAGTAAACGATCATGTCATCAATAAATACCACCACAAACTGATCCAGATACGGTTTAAACACCCGATTTATCAAATCCATGAAGGCAACGGGGGCATTGGTCAGCCCAAACAGTATGACCAAAAACTCGTAGTGTCCGTATCAGGTGCGGAAAGCTGTCTTGGAGATGTCGGTCTCCCTGATCCTCAACTGGTGGTAGCCTAATCTCAAATCTATCTTGGAGAATACCGTGGCATCTCATAACTGGTCAAACAGATCATCAATTCTCGGCAGCGGATACTTGTTCTTGATGGTGACCCTATTCAGCTGTCTGTAGTCAACACAAAGGCGCCGGGTACTATCCTTCTTCACAAATAACACAGGGGCTCCCCACGGAGATGCACTGGGCCTTACAAAGCCCTTCTCCAATAGGTCCTGTAGCTGAGACTTGAGCTCTCGCAGCTCAAGTGATATCATTCGGTATGTGATGAGAACCTCATCATGAGCCATAACTAGCTCATTTTGACCTAATACAAAGGATAAAAGCTCCTACATAACTCAAGGAAAGGCTTAACTCAGAGAATTCTGAGTTTAAGGAGAAAACAAGTCAAAAGGGGTAAAAATGCGATTTTACCAGTATAATCTGCATACAGGTCCAAACATAGGTCAAACAAACCAAATAAGAAGGAAAGTGGGATGATCTGATAAGGGTTACAGCAATTCCAAGGAACTAAATAATAATCTGTAACCCTAAAACAAACCCACTTCAATTCAAGAGGTTCAAGGCAAAGCAAAAATGGAATAAACCCTCTAAAATTCATAGAAAAATAATCTCTAGGGTTTAGAACCTTCAATTTGGCCTTAGGAACCCATCTTGACCTACATTGAGAACCATACCCAATTAATAACTTAATTTGGGTTTTTACGTAAATTGACCGGTCAAACAAGGTTTAATCTAGAAATAAAATTCACCATCAGATTCCTTAGGTCCTAATTAGTCATGTATAAAAACTTGAGCCTAAGAAGAAACCTTCTTGACCAACTTTACATTTTGGTCATCATCTATTTACTTTTTGGCCCTCAACTTTTGAACCCTCGCATTTTGGCCCCTAACTCTCCTTCGTTCTTTGCGTTCAGGTTCTCCCTGCAAAACCTGCCAGCACCATGCTCCGGCGACCTTGCGCGGAGCATGGCGCTGCGCAGGGTGAGGGGGAGGGCCTGCCAGGACAAATGGGGGTGCCCTGCGTCGTCAGCCATCGCAGGAGCACCCCCTGGTCGCTGCAACCCACCATACCGGCCGTGCGAACGCACGAACGGTATGGGTCTCCATCTCCGGCGTCCTCCGGCGAGGGAGACACGTCGTCTCCCTCCGCCCTCCTCTCTGATTCTACCCTATAAATACCCCCCGTCGCTCCACCGTTCGAAGGAGCTGGGATCTGACGGAGAAACCTCCAACTTTCCTCTCTTCTCACTCCGGCAGACGCCCACCAGCTCCGGCGGTTCCTCCTCTTCCTCCTCTTCGCTCTGCCGCAATACCAGCAGCAGAGACTTCTTCCCCTGCTATTCCCGCGCCGCGCCGCACCCAGCGCGCGCCTCTCCAGCCCTCTCCTCGCCGTCGCTCCTTCCTCTGGGCAGCTTCTTCTCCGGCGACAGTCGATACGACTGTCGCCTGCTCCGGCCCCTCCTCGTCCTGCTAAGTAGGTAGAACTTCTCACCTTTCTCCCCTCTTCCTTTTCCTCACTTTAAACATTTACTGTCGCCCTCGATCCCGACCAATCACCCTCACCTTCTCCGCCTCCGGCCATCCTCCGGCGAGTCGCTCCCATCACTCCAGCACCCCACACGGCTCGCCGACCTGCACATAATCTCCGCCTCCTCACCCTGATCCATTTCCGCCCTTTCACTTCCCCCAAATCACCCTCTGCAACTCCACCGAACAAACCCATCTCCCGACCCACAGTCCGACCTAGGGCAGCCCTTAGGCTCCGCCCCGCCGCCTGCACACCCCCCGACCACCTTCGCCGTGCCACGGCGAAGGTCCTCCGCATTTCTGATTGGGCCGAGAGGCCGTTTCTCTGTGGGCAGGTACCTGCGCTCGTCGCCGCCATTGTTGAAGCGAAGCAGCTTCTTCACCTGCTGCCCCAGGTGCGCCGCGCCCAGGTCACACTCCCAGGCTGTGCGGGGGCATTTCGGCAAAGCGTTAGGCTGCAGTTGAGGCGAAGCTCTCGCGCGAAGCCCCCGCGCTTCGCCTCGACTGCCGCTGCTTCCTCCGCGCAGGCACCCAAATTGGGGTGGGACATTTAGTCCCACCTCGTTGCCTCCTGAGCACGGGGTGAGGTCCCTCTCACTCACTCGCTCGACCCGGCCTCGTCCGCGACCACGCCCCACGGACCTGGCCCGACCCGACTTAGACTGACCTGTACTCCTCGCCCACCACGCACGCCGGTGGGCCTGGACCCGGGCGCGACCCGTACCCGACTACCCGGCAGCTCTGGGAGAGCTTTCCTAAGAGCGACTTCTGTGAGAGAGAAACGCAGGGGGGGAAGGGTAGAATAGGTTTTTGCCCGCTGACGAGAGCTTTGAAGTGTGCAGGCACAGGCGAAGAAGAAGAAGACGAGCGAGGCAGAGAAGAAGGACGACGAAAGCTGAAGGAAGGAGGAGCACTGTAGCAGCGGCGGTTTAAGTCGTCTGATTGGAAAATCAGACGACGTCCTGAAGGCAAAGAAGGAGAAGGAAGGCGAGGCAGAGGAGAACACAGAGAGGCCAAGGGAAGAACTGAAAGAAGAAGAGCACGAGAAGAAGAAAGAAAGAAGAAGAAGAACAGGACCGCTCTGCAGAAGAAAAAGGAAGAGACGAGCAGAAACAGCTGAAAGAAGAAGAAGAACATCACCACTGCAGATAAAGAAGAAGAACAAAGGAAGAGAGCAGAAGATCTAAGAAGGAAGAAGAGGAGAAGCAAAGAGAAAAGAAGAAAAGCCAACAAATTCTCTCTCTCTCTCTTTATTTTTGTAATAAGAATTTGTATCTCTAGAATACAGTTTACTCCCTGAGTTCGACCTCGGGAACTCTTTATTTTCGAGTAACAAATTGTATTAAACTGGTAATCACCTCTCTATACTATACTACGACGAAATAATAAAACTATAGACGAAGGTCGCCACCAGTATGGTACAGTAGAAATGGGGCTGGTCCTCAATACCAGTGAGATCTCAAACTCGATCTCACGCTCAGGCAGTAGTCCTAACAACTCCTCTGGAAACACGTCGGGGTACTCTCTAACCACCGGGATGCTCTAAAAGTTTGCTACAGGGCTGGGCTCTACCACCACACAAGCTAGAAAGCCCTCACACCCCTGGCCCAAAAGTCTCGTTGCCTGAAGTGCAAAACTGCACCTGAAACCTCCGTCCACCGATTGTCCGTGAAACTCAAAGGAAGGCATCTCCGGTATGGAGAAGACGATCTTCCTCTCGAAATAGTCTACCAAGGCGTGGTAAGCAGACAGTCAATCCATCCTCAGAATCACGCCAAAGTCCTCCATTGGTATCACAATCAGGTTAGCGGGGAGGCTGTCCCCCAATATTGACCTCACAGTCTGTGTAGACCTCCTTAGCTACAAACAGCTGACCACCTGGACCTCTTATCACAAACGGATCATCTAACAACACGCAGTCCTGTCTCAAACTGACAGCAAAACTCGCAATAACAAAAGAGTGTGTGGTGCCGGAATTGAAAAGCACGTAAACTGATCTGCCGAAAACAATAACCATACCTACCACCACTGAACCGGATGCCCTGGCATCTCTGTATGTCAGGGCGTTGATACTCCCCTCAGCTCTCAGTGCAGAAGAAGCAACTACACTCTGAGTCGGGCGAGTAGCCGCTGGCCGGTACCCCCCCGTGACTGCTGCCCTCCCCTACGCGCCTAGGAGCCACGACCACCTGCTCTTCCTCCAACGCTCGGTGCAGGGAGCATCTGCTGCACTCCAGCCCTAGACGGGTAGTCCCTCTTGATGTGGCCCAGCTGGCCACACTGGTAGCAGAGGGGGACTCAACTAGTTCCCTCGGTAGGTCCCTACTGACGGTAGGGCGGGGGACCAGTGCTAACAGCTGGCCCCTGTCAGGGGCCCCCAAAGGCCACTGATGGCCCCGTAAAATGAGACGACTCTCCCGCGGGTGCCGCATGCCTCCTCTCTCGTCGGCCCTGTGAGTACTCTGGCTGGTAGGGCCTCCTCCGTCCGCTATCGGTGTCTCACACAGCGGGGTTAGTCTCCTCGTACATCATAGCTGCCTCCACCACTCTCGAAAAGGTGGGCAGGTTCAGGGGCATGACATACTCCCGAATAGCAAGCCGGAGCCCCTCAGTGAACCTCCACAGGTGCTCCTCCTCCATAGCTACAACTGTCGCAGCAAAACGTGACAGCTCTAGGAAGCGCGTGCGATATGCGCTAATAGTCATCGTCCCCTGGCAGAGAGTGTGAAACTCCCGCCTCCTCTGGTCCAGCTAAGTCTGCAGAAAGTACTGCTCGCAGAAGAGGGTCACGAACTGGTCCCACATCGGCTCTCCCCTCTCCTGGCCTCTAACTGCCCTCCACCACCTGTGTGCAGCACTCTCCAGTGGGTACGTGGCAACGACCATGCGGCACTCTGCAAGGGGGAGAAGGGTGTCAAACACCTTCTCTATCTACTCTAGCCAGTCCTCTGCCTCAGACGGGTCCTCATCCCCCTTAAAGGAGGGGGGCTTCAGCTTCTGAAACTGTCCGAAAAGCTCGTAGTGCAGCTGCAGTGGGGGAACGGGCACACCTCCAGGCGAGGAGGGCTCGTGCTCAGAAGTGTTAGAGTGCGGTGGAGGCGGTGGAGGGCTACGCCCTCCCCCTCCTGCTCGTCCAGCGCTACGTCAGTCTCTCAGTCCCACAAAGGACTCTCCCTCCACGTCCCCAGGGAGAGGCAACCGTGGAGGCGAGTTGAGCTCCTCTCTTACTATGTCTCGAATCAGCTGAGTGAGATCCTGGGCCTAAATGCCCGGGAGAAGTGGCAGGTCAACTAGCACCTCGGGCCCTGCACATCTGCCCCTCCGACCTCGTCCACGGTCGCGTCCGCAACCCACCTCAAGAATTCCACAACGAGGCATCTCCTGCAAGGAGACGCGGAAGATAAAACAAAAGAAGTCAACTCTAACGGACTTTAGCAAAAGGAACGTAGAACAGATGTCAAGTGGTACGTTGTGATGGTTACTCTAGTTACATACACGTGAATTGGTTATTCTCAAGCTAGTTGGTTCATTTCTTGAGACGACCTTGCTCTTATACCATCTTGTTACGACCTGGTTCCCGAATCCCTATAGGACTCGAGACTGGCTCGACAAGACCAAGTCATCCAATAAGAAATAACCGAAAAGAAGGAAAATAAACCACATTTACTATGCAAGGTAACTAACTATAAAAGAGTACAAGCAGTAAGGAAGTAAAAGCTGCTAAACAGTACATGCCATCACAACAACAGGAAAGTAGAAAAAAAAGTACAATAGCAGAAACGCTAACAACAGTCTAAAACTCACTAGTAGAAAATAGAGTACAACTACAATAGGAAACTACTGCTGAACTCGACTAGGCCCAGTGCCCTTCGCAGCCGATGACTCGGGCTGCTCAACTCCTAAACTTGTAAAGTGTAATGAGTAAACAGAGTCAGCGAATGCTGAGTAGAGTGGTAACCAGACTATCTAAAGTAGTAAAAGCTAACAGGTAAATTTATCCTTTCCAATTATTTATTTTACAAGTAATTCCTTTTCATCCATTGGTTTACTTTCAGGTTTCTTTCTTATTCTCGCATGTTCCTCATGGGAACGATCTTGATTGCAGCCTTTTTCGAAGAGTAGAAAGCACATGTGGTGCTCTCCTGGCCGAGAGAGTCCCCCGTGCTGATCCTACACCCAGTCAACCACCCTGAGGTCATGGACAGACATAGCGGCGACTACGGCATGCGCGATAAGTGCACGGGTAGCTACCCCGCACTGGCACACGGTCAATCGTTTCCGCTAACGGGTACACCCAAAGTACAGCATGGAACAGTATAAGGCTTAGCCCTCTCAGTAACAGGGGTCTTGCCCCTCAGAACCAAACAGGGGTCTCGCCTTTTCACAGTCCTCACACCCCCGTCTGATTACCCTGGTTTGCCTAGTGGGCCTAACAAGTTGGTGCAGGGCGCCTAGCTAAACCCCAAGCCCTGTGGGGTGGCTAGCTCTCTCCCTACACTAGTATCTCTCCCCGGTATCGTGTACGCGAGAGCCAACAGAAGTCGGTGTAGAGTGGTCAATCCTAACCTCGGGTCCCAACCCAAGGGTGGCTAGCTCCACTCTACACTAAACAGGGGACAGTCGCTCTCCTTGGTACCACGTACTCAAGGGCCAGCACACTTCCCACTCACATTTCCAGATCTTTCCATTCATCCATAGGAGCTCTACTCCTAACTCCCCGTAGGGTTCATGCTAATATTCACCATATTATTCCATACCAGGTTTCATCATTCACAATTCCATTCTTGTATTATACACATACAGCTCATATTTCCACAATTACAATATGCACAAGTGATATCACAGGTAACTGTGCAGTTATCTCAGGCATTTCATATTCGAACAGGCAGCTATTATTTATTAACAGGCAGTTGTTTACAATTCATCTCATTCATTTATGACTGCAATCTCTAACACGCATACAGCAGTGCAACTATTTCTCGTCCTAGGGTTCAAGCCACATCCTAAGGTGCTAGTTATCTAAATTCCATCGATGCATTCATATTTTATAAGTAAAACAGGGGGAAACCACTCTAGTAGACAATCCGGGAGTACTGGGGCCTCGAATGGCAGGCTCACGTGCCTCTGCAAGCCCCAGATACGTAACAGGTCAAAGTCCTATACCAAGAAACATATCACAATGGAATGTTCAGAATAGTATGTAAAGGTTTCTAACATGTAGAGGAACTCACAAGGAAACCACAAATATTTCGTTTGCATAAAACGGACCCCAATCGGACCCTAAACGGGTCAAAAACAGAACTGCAAAACCAAATCAGACGTCTGGAACAAAGTCCAGACGTCTTAAAAGTCATCAGAGTCTCACCTCAAGTCCCTGCATCGACCTCAGACGTCCAGGACTCCTATTTAACCATCTGGACTTAGCTCCAAATGCCCGACCTATCCTCCAGTCATTTAGGAATGCCTCCGGCCGTCTGGTAAGCTTCCAGACGTCCAAAATGCGTGGGAGGGCGTGCCGCACGCCTTCCCAAAGCTGTCCCTGCACACGACAAAGCAGCACGCCCTTATTTAGCCAAACAAATCCTACAGCGGTGCGGCATGCACGGCTGCAGCCACGGAAATGACGTACCTTTGCGAATACCTACTTTCAGACGTCCGGTGTTGTCACCAGACGTCTAGCCCGTCGTCTAGAAGGCATTTCGGACATCTGATACTGGAAAAATTCCAGTATCAAAACGAGCTCTAGCTCCTCTCACCGCGCTCCGCCGTGGCTTCACCCTCTCGGCTGTTGCTCCAGCCGCAGCAGGATGTCGGGGACGTCTCCCCGACACTCTCCTCCTCCCGCATGCACCACGACGGTCGTGCGCACTACAGCGAGCCCACACGAAGCTCGCGAGCTCATCCTCCTCTCTTCATGCCGCTCCTCCTCACTCTTGCTCCCTCTCTCTCGCTTGTCTCTCTCACAACAATGGAGAGTGTTACGACCCGGTTCCCGAATCCCTGCGAGATACGAGAATCGAACTAACTCGACTGATCCCAAGACCCAGTCGTCCAACGAGAAAGTAACCAAAAGAGCAGTAAAATAAATCACATTCACAATGTATATAACTAGCAGTAACAAAATACAACAGTAAAGAGAAGATATACTATAGTATACACCACCACAACAATATAGAAATAAACATGTACATAAACATGAAGCTTACAATAAAAAGAGTACAGGGGTAACAGAACTACTCACTACAACGGAAAGAAAAGTACAATGGGTACTACACAAGTAACACTACTGGGCTCTACTAGGCCCAGCGCCCTCTACAGCCGCCGACTCTGACTGCTCAACACCTGGTCCTGAAAAGGTAACAAAGGTGGCACGTCAGCGAAACGCTGAGTAGAGTGGCAACTAAAAGCTAAGAAACAGTAAGGTGGACAGTAGCTGTCATATTTTTAAATTCTTTCTTTATATTTTTCCATTTATTCACTCTTGAATTATTTCTTAGATCCTTCTCTTGATCTTGAATGTTCCTCGTGGGAACAATCTTGATTGCAGTCTTTTCCGAAAAGTAGAAGTAGCACGTGGTGCTCTCCTGGCCGAGAGAGTCCCTCGTGGTGGTCCTACCCTTAGTCAATCTCCCCAAGGTCACTGACAGACGTAACGGTGACTACGGCACGTGCGATAAATGCACGGGTAGCTACCCCGCACTGGCACGCGGTCAGTCGTTTCCGTTAACTGGTGCGCTAAAAGCACAGCACGAAACCAGTTTAGGGCAGATCCCTTTCAGTAACAAGGGTCCAGCCCCTCCACAGTAACCAAACAGGGGTCTTGCCCCTCCACAGTCCGCGCACCCTCGCCTGACTACCCTGGTTTACCCAGTGGGCCTAACACGTCGGTGTAGGAGGGCTAGTAGAACCCGGGGCCCGTGGGGTAGCTAGTGCTCTCCCTACACTAGTAGCTCTCCTCGGTACTGTGTACACGAGGGCCAAAAGTCGGTACAAAGTGGCCAGACCTAACCTCGGGTCCCTGGGGCGGCTAGCTCCGCTTTGCACTAAATAGGGAGACAGTCGCTCTCCTTGGTACTCCGTACACAAGGGTCAGTTCACTTCCCCAATTCTATTCCATTCACTTTCCAGGAGTTCTACTCCTAGTTCCCCGTAGGGTTCATGCTCCTTTAACTCAGCCAATTTAGGTCTCACCGTTCCAGCTTTATATCCATATAACCCATGTTCTCAACAGTAATTATTCATTCATAAACAGGCAGCTGTTAACCAATTTCACAGGCAGTTATCGTTTCCTTTCTACTTTTCCAAGACTGCAACGTATAGATATTCAATCTAGTTTTTCAGTCCTAGGATTCATGCCATACCCTAGGATCTATCATTCAATCTAGTTTTCCAGTCTTAGGGTTCATGCAATACCCTAGGATCTATCATTCAATCAAGTTTTCCAATCCTAGGGTTCATGCAATACCCTAAACTCTATTAATTATTTCACGATTGCATAATTTTTGATAAATAATTGAAAGGGCCACTCAACCCGCAAAACCGGGAGTACTGGGGGCGTAATCGGCAAGCCCGTGCGCCTCCGCAACCTCCAGAGCCGCAACGGAACGGGGTCCTAACACAAGGATCAAAGATAAGGAGCTACTCAGAACAGCATACGATTACTGTAAACAGGTAGGGGAACTAAATCTAAGAAGAACGAAACTTGAAACGCGGAAAACGGACTCCGAACGGATCCTAAACGGGTCAAAAACGACGAGTCTGTCCAAAATCAGACGTCTGGAACTTCTTCCAGACGTCTTAAATGATCACTCAGGTCATACCTCGATCTGCGTGGTCCTTCAGACGTCCAGAAGCCCGCTGAACCGTCTAGACTTAGTTTCCAGACGTCCGATTGTCACACCGGACGTCTGGAGACCCTCTCCGTCGTCTGGCGCGTGTGCCCAGACGTCTGATCTGTGTGGGATGGCGTGCCCTTGCGCCTTCCCGAACAATCCTGCACACGCGCCCGCTCTCAACACCAAAGGAAGCAGAAGACTTCGACAGAAACGGCTGCATGGCCGTACACGAGAAAGAAGAAGAAAATAAAAAACGTACCTTTCAAATGTCTGGACCTTGCTCCAGACGACTCCTTCGTCGTCTGGACGTAAGTCCAGACGTCTGATTCTGGGAAATTTTCCCAGAATCAGGACCTCCTCGCCCTCCGCCCGCAGCGCACGGCCGTGCCGCGCCACGCCCGCCTGCTGCCTGAGCTGCAGCAGCTTCTCCGCGGCACCCCACTCTTGCTGCACACCTGGTGGTCGGCTCCGGCTGCTCCGGCGAGCTCGCAACCTCGCGGTCAAGCTCCCTCTTCCTCTCGCAACAGCTCCTCCTCCCCACTCACTCGCAGCAGTCGCAGCTGCCGCTCTCGCCCGCTCGCTCTCTCACTGACAGCAAGAAGAAGAAGAAGAAGGCGGTGGAGTGAGGGTGAGGGAGAGGGAGAGGCGTATTTGAAGGCAGCCGCGGGGAGAGAGAAAGAGAAAAACTGCGTCTACAGGGAGGGAGAGGAAAGAGAAGAAGGAGGGCGGCGGGTTCAGTTTGCGTGCGCATGCGCGCAGACGCGAACCCGTACGTCGAAAAAATTTAATTGCAAACGTCTGGGAAGGCTTCCAGATGTCTGACCAGACGTCTGGACTGCTTCCTAGACGTTTTAAACGACGCTTGATGCCCGGTTATAACAGAGAGGGAGTAAGGTGGTGGTGATGGAGTGGTGAGGGGAGGAAGGGGGCACTTATATAGGCGATGGGGTTAGGATTCAATGAGGGGGAGAAAAGAAGAAGAGAGAGAGAGAGAGAGAGAGAGAGAGAGAGAGAGAGAGAGAGAAAGTTGTCTACGTGCAGAACCAATCATGCGTACAGATTTTTCAATTTTCAAACGTCTAGGAAGGGATCCAGACGTCTGACTCGACGTCTGATTGATAGTCCAGACGTCTTAAAAGGCTCAAAACAGAACGAGTCTTTACAAGAAACAAGCAAATAGCTAATCATTCATTTCCATTTATCTCAACTAGGTATTTCTAATTCGGTTATTCTAATAAGGATTCACAACATTTCTTAATCCTCTTGTTCCCTAAGGGAACGATATTGATTGCAATTTATTCCGTGATGTAGGATGTACACGTGTCACTCTCCTAACCAGGAGAGCCTCCGTGGTAGTCCTACACCCTGTCCACCACCCTGAGGTCACGGTTGTGACATAGCGGTGACTACGGCACGCGCGATAAGCGCAAGGATAGCTACCCCGCACTAGCACGCAATCAGACATTTTCGCTAGCGGGTACGCCCAACACAGAATAGAACAATGACTTGCCCTCTCAGAACAGGAGTCTCGCCCTTCAACAATCTACGTACCCTCGCCCAACTATCCCGGTTTGCCTAGTGGCCGTAACAAGAATCAATGTAAGGTGGCCAGTCCTAATCTTGGGCCCCATGGGGTAGCTGGCTCCCCCCCCCCAACACACTAAAGTAACAAGAGTCGGTGTGGGGGGCCATTCCTAACCTCAAGTCTCAACCCAAGGGTGGCTAGCTCCCTCCTACACTAAAGTAACAGTAACTCTCCTTGGTACTGCGTACACGACGACAAGCTCACTTTCTATGCAAAAGGGACAATTGCACTCCTTAGTACCGTGTACTCAAGGGCCAACTCACTTCCCTCCTACATACGATATTCATTCCGTATACATGAGTTCCTCTTCTAGTTCCCCGTAGGGTTCATGCATTGTATTCATTTCATTTTGTTGCATGACATGCATATCTCGTGGTTCACATCTCAGTTCTTAACCATATAACAGGCATCTCGTGATTTAATAACTGAAAGAAGCATCACATCATTTAACTATTCATTTGCTAGCATTAGGGTTCTAACATGTATTTCAAAATAGACCATGTGACTCAAGCGATGTTCATTCACTCAATTCTGCCTTAGGGTTCATTTCATATCATAGGATTCAATAAATTCATTCTAAGATAGCATGCATTTTGATTAATTAAGTCATAGTATTAAGAAAAATCACTCTACCAGGATACACGGGTGGAATAGGAGCTCGAATCGCAGATCCCGTCGTCTCCGCGAGCCCTGTATATGCTACTAGCTGGAGACCTATATAATTGACCAAATCACATCAAACGAGTTCAAACAGTATACGAGTGACACAAACACGTAGAGAACTCCAAACTGAAACCAACAATACTTCGTTTGCGTAAAACCGACACCGTTTGGGTACTGAACGGGCCAAAAACATGCACTTTGACTAAAATAAGACGTCTGGGACGGACTAGACCCAGACGTCTTAAACGACTACAGAGGCTCACCTTGCTTTCCTGTGACTTCCTCAGACATCTGAATCCCTCCGCAGCCATCTGAGGGAGATCCCAGACATCTGACACTCCTTCTGGTTGTCTAGGAGTGCAGTCAGACGTCTAGCACTGTCTCTAGATGTCCTAAAGCACCTCAAAGGGCGCGTCATGCACCTTTCCAACATCCTGTACCTGCGCATGCACACGTAGGTCTAAATGAGACACGTAAAAAGTTACGTACATGCAAAGCAGGCTCGTGTATGGTACGTACCTTGGCCCCTTCGTACTGTCAGACGTCCGACGCCAGCTCCGGACATCCTGAGGCTCCTTCAGACATCTGTAGAGCACTACAGATGTTTGATACTACGGAAAAAATGATTCCGCATAACGCCTTACAAGCCTTCGCCTTGCGCTCCGGCTACTGCGACCGCAACAGTGGCACCTCCTCGTGCAGGTCTCCTGCATGGTTTCTACTCCCACTTGAGCTCCTCTCCTTGAGCTCCTTTGGCTGACTCCCCTCTCCTCCTTTTCTCCCACGTGCGGCTGCGAGAGGAGGGAAGGAGAAACGACAAACAGATGGCGTCCTCTGGCTGCACCTCCTTCGCTCGCTCTCCTCTCCCTTCTCCTTCACGTTCTCGAGCTCCCTAGAGCTCCTCCGACCACACCTCCTCTCCCACACTCTTCTTCTCCCTCGCCCATGCTCTCCCTCTCTCCTTCTCCTCCATCTCGAGCTCCCCTCCTTCTTCCCCACTCATGGCTATGGGGGACAAGGAAGGAGGTGGTCGCTGGCGACAATGGTGGTGGAGTGAAGGTGGTGGTGGTGGAGATGGAGAGGGTGGAGGGGGTATTAAATAGGGAGAGGGTTAGGGTTTTGTGAGGGGGTGTGTGCGTGGGTGTGTGCGTGAGTGTGTGCGTGGGTGTATGCGTAGGTGTGTTGTGTGGGAAGAAAGAGAGGGAAAAATTGTGAAATCTCCCCCGCGAAGTTTCCCCTTTCCTGCAAAGCCCACAAATTTAAATCGAGGGAGTTTAAAATTACACTCACACCCCTACGCTTTCGGGAAACCCTCGAATGACCCTGGGTAAGGGTCATTTCACCGTGGGAGTTGCCAGATACATTTCTAGTATGAGAAATTTATGAAGTGATAGATAATTACCAAATATAGTCAAATTATAGAATTACATAACAAAATGTTCTTGTCTTTTATACAAATAAAATAATATACAAAACAAACATTAGATTGTATTTTCGACAAGAACAATATTATCCTCTCAAAGCTACAAGAACCCAACTTATAAAACCACAAATTATATCAAAACATCTATACCAATAGGAAAATGAGGAAAGAAATCATATTTAATCCTTAAAGTATCAGACCAAGATTAGAAAAGCTACTAACCTGGGGAATAGGTGGTATCAACGGAGTAATTAGAGAGTAGGATGACAAAGGACTTGATCCAACTATTGTTGTACTTAATTCTACTCACCATCTCTGACTTATTCTGTCATAATTAAAAAATCCAATATTATCAACGAACAGTCTCATTGACACACATCAAGAATTCCAATCATAATGGGATTAGTGAAGTTAAAATAATATTAAACCAAATCAACTTGTGTGAGAAGATAACTCTCTCCATCTATGCTCTTTAAACATCTATGCTGCTCTTGCCATCAACAATGTACTTAGGACACATGGTACATATATCCATACACAAATATCTCATGCATACATAGTTATTAGATTATTTCTTGATCATACACAATAGTTGTCCAATAGTAGTTGTCCAATAACAAAAAAGGCATTGGTTTACTTATGCAGCTTTTGTCTAATTTTGGAAAATACTTTAATTTGATTTAGTTTGAAATTTAAGACCATCACAACCCAAAAAAATGCTTCAATCCCAATTCCAACTCAATGGGATTTGATAATCAGTTGGGAAGAGAAGAGCAGTGGGATTACCTTAGCTCAATTTGTTCATGGAAGTTATGATCCATGTAATGTGGAACACATATAACATTGCATTGTAAGCTCATTATTTATATGTGGGAGGGAACTTCTAAATTGAACATCTTTGACATCCTTTCAATGCACAAACTTCATTATGCTCTTGGATTTGAGAGACTCATTTACTACCTACATGGGCACACAGCTAATAACAATCACTATCCACTATCATCATAGAAGTGTTGAAAACTTTATTAAGTTGGTGGCCTTTAGGTATAACATGGCATGGTGCATTACTCACCATTAACTTCGGCTTCCTTTTCTTGATTGTGTCATCAAGCTAGTCATAGCACAAAATCTAACCAGTCAATCCACAAAAAAAGAAGTCATTCTAATTCTAAAGGGGCCAAACGAACTAGTTGAGCAATAAACCATGACCATACGCTACCAAGACATAAACAAAAATTAGAAGGAACACTTGCAACCATTAAAATATTAGTAATTCCTTCCAAAAGGAAACACCAAATTATTTGAAAATAAACCATATTAACAAGAACTGGAAAACATTCTTTAACCATCAAAGTCCTAATAATATCTTCCCATAGGACCACAAGCAGAACCAATATTGTGCTTAGGTTAGACCAGTCTAATATTAACTGTCAATGCATACAATTCATGGTAAGGCATATATGCAAAAATCATTTCTACCATGTGATTCAAGATGCAAGGGGGTACAACATTCACAGAAGGATCAATAAGGTTCTGATTTTGGAATATGCTGGTGAATTTACTACCTTACTTTTCCATCAAATGTCCAAATTATTTGCATTGCATACTCTAAAATCATATGCAATCTTGATAATTACTACTATTCCGAAGAGAAAGTACACTCCACTGTCTGTCTTCGTCAATTCGGAATGTAATCTCCTCAAAGTAACCACCATTGGCTCTGTGGTTCATGATGTGTGGGGTATTTTAATAGTAGAAGAAATCGATTTTATTGAGATTGATTACTGCAACTCAACGATAGAACCTATATAAAAAATACTCAAATATTTCAAACCCGAATATTTAATGGAAGGGAAGATGTGGACGGATTGATGGAGATGGATTTACGTTGGGGTAAAGGCTGTACTGCATCCTTGCACAAGCCAGAGCTAAATCCTGCACGATCAGTTCTCTTGTCGTAAGTTACCCTCTCGTGGTAGACTATGGTCAATTGAAGTTGGTATCATGGATTGCTCCACTCTACGCTTGGTTGATTGGTTGCCACCTGTTGAAATGTGCCACCTAGAGAATGCCAGGATTTCAATGGAATGAAAAAAGTAATTCTAGGTAACATACATTGTTCAAAAGGGAAAAAGATAAGGAATGTGAATTTTATACTAGCTTAAACAAATAGTGAATTCATAATAGAATAGAACTACTAGTTGCACTAATGTGTGTAGCAAGAAAAATTAACAAATAAATAAACTGCCCCAAAAAAATCAACTTTCTTTGTAAGAAATTGTACTTGATCGAACCCTACTCTAAATGCTTCTGTTTGCCGCATAAATCATGTTTTGACGGTAGCATCAATAACCAAGTAGATGTAGTCTTTCAAATTGTGAAAGCCAACATGTAGAGAACAAACACATTTATGAATCCAATGATATTCCAGGCATGATTTCAAGTAAAAACAAAAATGTTTGCTAATATTTTGATCCAAGAGAAAACCATCATTCTCTCTTCTCCTTTCTTGAAAACATGATCTTGTTTTTTTTTTAAATGTCTTGAAAACATGATCTAGTTCTTCAGAACATGATCTACTTAGCTAAGAAGTGTGAACTCCAAATACAGATCCTCAATAAGGCTTCAAGTTTGACATGTCATGCATGCTTGTTGTTAATGCCATTCACGTCTAAATTGCTTTTTCAGATTGGGAAAATTTGCATTCCTTGCAAAGTTTTTCCAAATTTAGCATCAAATAAAAGAATGTCAAGTAAGTCAAGTTCTTGCAAGGTCTAAAGTCTGAAAACATCAATTGTTTTTGAAGAAATGATATTGTCAGATTGAAGACATCAACTTATTTCTCCATAAAAGATGATAGGAGAAAAACACAATGTTTTGGGAACTTACCTATGGTGTGTGCACTTCCTCTAGAATGTGGCAATACAACATCCACACTTTAAGGTCCAATTTAACCATCATTTCCAATAATCATGCATGGCAATTATTATGTGAAAACAACATAACATTAAAATATCATACAAGCATATATAATTGACATAATTGTGAACCACCATTTTTCATTTACTTATGTCTATGCAATTGACATAATTGTGTTAATGTGGAAAAATGATTTGTTGAAACCATACAAGCATAAAAGCAAAAAACATACAAACAACATGCATACCTGTCTCAAAGGATGGCCCTTGGGCAGACAAAGCCCATTCAGAGGTGATCCATTCAAAATTCTCCATATCCATACAAAAGGGCCAGGTGTGATCCGTTCAAAGGGAGGCCCTTCTTGTAGAAGATGAACATAGGTATTCTCATGCCATCCTTACTTGCAAATAAGTCTTAAAAAAAAAGAGTTAGAAGTCCTTTTTGAAATTTGAGAGAATTATAATTATGTATCATTTACATGTTTGACTTGGAAATCGAATCAACGAAACCCACAAATACTTGATTCTCTAAATATCTTTATTTCAGGTATGTTGGTTGTTAAATTGCACCGATAGATGATTCCAGGAATAAGGAAAATAATGAAACCAAAAAATGCCCCTCCTACATGTATATGCACACATAAGTTGCACTTCTATTCACATTCATAGAAGTTAATGTTCATAACATGATCTTAGAGTCACATTGATGCATCTACTGCTAGTGTTATTTGACTAAATAAAAACTAATCATGGTTAAAATGAAAAAGCTATGTAGTTTATTTTTTTTGAGAGGGGGAAAAAAACTTGGACAGTTATATATAATTCTCCATGCCACTTCCATGAGATATTTGTCTTTGAGCCATGATTCTCTGTGGTTAACATGAAAAGCATCAAATCTTCTAAATGAAGTCATGAATTCTCAAGGCATTAGATTTACTCAAATTCAGACTTCAAATTTTAGGCTGTCAAGATATTGACAATCTTTATAATGCTGATATTATGCTATCAATTGAAAAATCAAGAGCAAATACCATATCTCCTTATGTGCTTTTGAGGTTAGGCCACTTGGCAATTGCATCTACACATTCAACATATGCAACATTTATTCTAGTACCCAAGATTACAACAGTTCATCATTCATAAAGGTACCACGTTATCGCGTGCTTTCCTCAGTTCCCTAATTGTCTCAAATGCTGTGTTAGTTTTCTGATCAAGCGCAGTCAACTCCTTCCCCAAGGAACCAATTTCACCAATTATAAGAAGCAGTTTTTTCTCAAGTTCCTTAATTTTTGCTCTAACAGCTTGCCAATCCTCTATCACAGCATCCAAATTGACACCCATTTGCTGCAAAAAAAGTGTTGAATTTGAAGAGAATGTCCACTCAACTTAGTCAAAAGAATAGTATCCAAGTAAGAATGAGGAATTTAAGTAGAAGTGTCCAAGTACCATGCGCCTTACTTTCACCTGGCCCCACATACCTTCTTTCTATCCAAACGAATCCCCAATTTCTATTATCATAGTAGCATTAGCCACCAGTCTCTCAAGCTGCATAACTATTGAGAAGTACGAAGGACACAGCAATAGAGGCATTATTGAGAAGATTCATATGCCGACAAGGAAGCAGACGGCGATGAGGTGCTGGAAGCAATAATGATGGGAGCTATAGACAAGGCATTACTATGGACACCTTCCAATCACCACCACCTCACGCCACAGACATTTCATCGAACACCTTACTTCCACCATGATTTCCCAAACCATCAACTGAGGCATTCCATCGAACACCTTGCATGCGCAACAGGAGGAACCTCCCATAAAGAACAACAACCCTCTTCCTCCTCGATCCCAAGCATGGTTAAACCTCACCACCACCACAAAATTGCTTAGGGAGAGAGATCGAGAGCGCCTAGGGAGAGATTGTTATGAAAATGATTTAGATCGTGTGATCAATAGAGAGAACCTTATGAAACGAGATTGATCGATCGTGAGAGGAAAAGGGTAAGTTCCTTGTGCAATCAGGAGGGGAAGGGAACGAGGGAATGGGAATGGATATCACAGTTCTCACCTGAGACTTGTTTGTGTGCCATTATGGAGATCTCAATTGTACAACCGCGAGGGATCCCTCCGTTGAGCACTAACGCCCTCCCACCACCATCCATGTTGTCGTGCAACCATGGGATCTCTTCCACCTTTGCCGTCTCGCGAGTTGCCGTTGAGGTGGACGGTGGGGTGGAAGGCGTTGAGGGGGATGTCGTCGTCGTGGGGGAAGGAAAAGGTGATGGTGGTGGAGGGGAAGGGAGGGGGGAAAGGGAGGGAGAGGAGGCAGAGCTTGGCAGAGATGTCGGAGGAGGAGGGCGAGTTGGAGAGGGAGAGGCATCAACAACTGTAGGTCGAGAGAGACATACGGCTAAAGTCATTTACACTTGATTAGGCGGATAGGTTTGGATAGGATCTCTAAAGGGTTAGGGAGGCATTTGATTTTTTTTTATTCTATAATGGTGTGCACCGTCATAGATAAGCATAAGCGACGTATAAATAATCGATTAGTGACATAAATTAACTATCAGCATAGGCTGATTGTTGGTGTAGATCATTTATTTTGTAGTGTTTTTGCACCAAATTGGGATTTCAACGGTCCCAATTCTTTGAATCATCGCTTTAGTATTAAGAAAAGGGCAAAAAAATTGATGAAAAAATTTAAAAGACAACTCATCCATTCTATGAAATAGGTTTTTTTTTATTTTGGGGACTATTTATTATCACCCACTTCAAATATGATAACCACAAATACATTTTGTTGTATTATACCATAATTTTATCACCAATAGAATCGTTACTTTATAAAGTTGACTAACTTTTGTCAATATCTTCTTAATAAAAATAAAATAAATGAATGCCTCTAACTCATAAAAATACCATTGAATAAAATTAGGCACTAAAATCATTTCTTAATCAACATATTTACATGATAGCAAATAGTATGGTTATGTCGCTAATGCATAACTTTATGGACAAATAAATTTGTCGCTAAAATAAATCTGTTACCTAACATTTTTTTTAGCGATAAATTATTTGGACAAGTTTCAAGAGGATACTATTAGCGACACATATTTTATTCGTTGCAAGGTGAAATGTTGTTAATTCTATATTTTGTTGTAGTATTACTTTTAAATAGACGTAGAATAGGCAAACTTCCCATTGATACTCCATTCAAACAAATTTATATATGATGGAAAGTTGTTAATGGTCCACAGCAGTGCTACATGCATCCGAAAGAATTCTTTCTTACGTGTGTCGTAGGTTTGAATATCATTGTACCATAATAGTTTTATTTCATTAACCAAAGGTTGGAGATAAACATTGATCGCATTTCCTGGTTGTTTTGGAATTTGTATTAGGAGAGTTCGCATTATGAATGAAGATCACATACACAATCAAGGAAATAAGTTGTATGCTACCATCACCACTAGCCATATTTAATATGACAGATATATGTTCTTAAAGGAATTATATTAGTCACTTGCAAGGTCCAATCTGACACTACATGCCTTCTTCGCAAAGGGAATGTATTTGTTGTTAAATTTATTCCACTCCTCGAAATCTGTTGAATGACAGATGCACATGTCTCATGATTTGTTGTTCTTACGCCATGTCATCCACTTTCCAATTCTACTTGAAATGAAAAGCCGTTGTAGCTTAGGAATCAATAAAAAGTATCGTAGAACTTTTCTGACTTATTTTTTATTTCCTTTATACCTTTTCTCACCACATTCTGGGCAACTACTCAAGTCCATGCATTTATTTCTACATAACATGCAGTCATTCGGACATGGATTGATCTTCTCGTAATTTAGACTAAGCACTCGAATCTGCTTCTTTGCATCGTACCATGACTCTGATAAACTATCGGGATTACTTAACAACTCCCTTGTGAATTAAAGCATCTCAAACATTAGTTTCATCATCACTCTGTTCATAACTTTTATCTGAAATAGTTTCAGGAGAAAGGATGGCCTACTCAAGGAAGTGATTCCAAGAGCAATAGGCTCCTTTGCCACTTTGATTGCATCATGAAACCAATTACAATTTCTCAATGTTTCTTCTTCATTCATATTCTCAACATCTGTCACTCTTATCTCATCAAACATCTCATCAATTAGATTACCTCTGACATCTTCAATAGGCTCCTCAAATTCCATTGTATTCAATGTGTCTTCAAGTGCCAATTCCTCTCAATGTGTAATTCATTTGGTGTAATGTTACAACCAACCGTTACAAATTACTGCTTAAACACAATGTTTCTATCATAAACAAATCCATTGAAATACTTTTTGTATGGACAAAAAATCTTCTCAAACAACTCTTCGCGTCTATATTGTTTTCTATCATCATGGAAAGCCCAATCCAAGAATGAAATCACTCTATTCTTATATTTATTGTAATCCAAGTTCTTTAAACCAATCCAAGACTTATCCATAATAACTTAAAGTTTAAAGTAAATCACCCACAAACTATAAAGGAATAAGGACATTGTGTATACTTTGATTAAAATTCTCACTTGATAGCAAATGCTTAAATATTTGATTACAATGTTACTTGTTACAAGACATTTGAGAAATTTTGACATATTCCTTCACTTCTCTGATATACCCCCTAAAACTAACCTTAACTCGATTCCTTATAGCTCCGACGTAAGGGTGCATTGGGAATCTAGCTAAGATCAGTTAGAATATTAGAGGAGAGGGAAGATGCCACTGCAATTTCACCAGGCACTGGTTATATGTAACAAGTAACAACTAAGTTGTGATCAAATCTTCAAGGACCATCCTTAGTTTGGACCTTTATCGAACTAAGGATGATTAAGACTTATGGTATGTTATAAGTATCATGCAAGTATGTAAGGTATACACATTAACGCATTGTCATTATAACATAATCATAAGTCTTGAATATGTGAGTATTTTGACACAATTATATCCCTCCCACAACCTATACCCTAGGGGTTACAACTCCTATTGTCTGTCATCAGGTGCATCTAGATTCATATAAGTGTGTGTGTCTATAAAATAGTAATGATAAAATATGATACATACATAAAAAATATTTAAGCTATAAACTTGCCTAACTATAAAAGATGCCATTCGTATCACTTTTCATATACATCACCATCACAACCCTCTCCTCTTCCCTCTCCACCCCTCTTCTTTATCTTCTTCTCCCCTCCCTATTATTTTCCCCACCTCCTTATTTCTAACTTGGCAAGTCTAAAATGATGATATTAATTTGGTTTTTGTAATGTTCAGAGATCATTTTCTGATCAGAAATACATTGTCTTTTATAACCTATAACCCTAAACACTAAACCCAAAACACAAATCCTAAGCCATAAACCTAAACTTAAACCCTAAAGCCAAAATCCAAAACCTAAACCTAAACGTAAACCCCAAACCCAAAACTCTAACCCCAAAATGTAAACCCTAAACCTAAACTATAAACTTAAACCTACACCTATATCTAAATCGTAAATCGTAAATTTTGGGCAGAGTTTCCCCTATAATATAAATATTTTCCAATTCATGCATACACGAAAACACATCACACTATATGTGGGCACACCCTACTTTTCACTCAAATAAATAAAAAGCACACATCACACATTTGTATGTGGGCACACCACACATGTTACAAAAGCACACAAAATCATGTTGCTACTAGCAAATAAATCTAACAAATTAACATGATTTATTATAAAAATTCTAACATAACTCAAAGATGTTGGATAAGGGAGGGTGGGGAGGTGGTGGTGTTGCTATCGGAGGAGAGAGAGGGGAAGGTGGTGGTGTAGGTGGAGGTGGGTAGTGGGGGCGACGCAAAGGGGAGGAGAAGGTAGGGGGTAGGAGGGGGGAGGAGGAGGTGGCGGGGGGTGGCCTGGGAGGAGGGGGTGATGTGGGCAATTTAAAGGGGAGGACGAGGCTGGTGGCAGGAAGGGAGCGGAGGGGGGAGGAGGTGACATGAGAGGAGAACGGTGACGAAGAGGAGTATTGAAGTGGACCGCCAAAGAAGTGGGGCACAGGAGGGAAGAGGGCACATGTGTGAAAAGAGGAAGGGGGGAGGGTGAGTTAGGAGTGAGCGCACAAGATTAAACCCTAATTTTTACAATGATCGTATGATCCACCATTGATGAACATATTTGAAAATTTAATTTTTGATTTCAATGACATTGAAAATTTTTGCCGAAATGATTTAAATAAAATTTTTGCCTACATGCTATTGACGATCATTTATATAAACTTGTCACCAATAACAATTCACAATGGTTGGAAATAGTTGCTAAATACACCCCTAAGTGGCCCTAAACCTTTGACAACATGAGTGATGGTTTAGAGTAAAATTGACACCAATGACATCATAAGTCACAATATCGAAATAGAAGTTCACAACGAAGAAATGTATCACCATCGTCATAAAATATTGATGACAATCATAGACACCGTTGCCAAATATGTCCCACCAAACCTGTTACACACCAATGCCAAAGAGTTATTGATGACGGTGATACCTATAATCGATGCAAAAAGCAACTTTTGATGATAGTCAATGAACCATCTCTAGAAAACACGCGTTGGACTAGGCATGGCATTGATGCATTGGAACACGCAATGAGAGGCTGGACGCACAAGAAAGGAGGGGATCACGCATAGCTTGCATGAGTGAGGTGCCCCTAAGAGTGCATTAACATCAACCCCCTTTTTTTCGATTTTCTTCCTTTTTTCATTCTAGATTGCACAAGTGTCATTTTAAATATCTATCTTTATGGTTGGTTTCCTCATCTTGTACTTTTTCATATGAGACCCATATTTGATAAATTTTACTCACTTTATTTTTTTCTACATTTAACAATCAAATAAATAAGATTATTTACAAATGTAAAAATAAAAATCCCAAAACCAGCAAAAACTAAGTAGAACATTTATGCAAAATTGTGATGCAATCACATCTTCAAGCCTATGTTTTACTAATCCTTGAGCAAAATAAAACAAAATCTAAAAACCTAACTCACTTTCAAAGAAATCGTAGATGCATTTATCACGTGCAACAATACTTTAAACCCCAGGTTGTCTTAGTGAAGGAGTTGTAACCTCCTAAGGGTTTACAGCTGACACATCCACAAAGTTGAAAATAAAATTTATACCAACAAGTCTAAGTAAGGTTTTATAAGCGATGAGCTTTCAATCATCATTAATTACACAAAATATACGTGAAATCTAAACACAAAGACTTAATAGTACTAGGTTACCGACCAATATACAAATCACCTTGTTCTGCCAAATTCTATTCAGGCTTAGACTTGGGTCTCTAGTATAGGTTTCTATGAAGTCCACCTAAATGTTTGTATAGAATCAGAAGGACTAAGCATATGTGCATGTCATAACTAATGATATAAGTAGACAACACATCTAGAAAATTGAGTTTTCCTCAACACACAAGACTGCCCTTCACTCCTCACAAACCTTGTCTTTGGAATTGCCTTACTACAGACTGGCAGCTTTCTCCCTCTCCTTTTCTATCTCGAGGTGAACACAAGATCGAAATCAATGTATATCTCCTCATCTGTGTCATTTAGCATCTTTTACTTTATTCTATGTCTCACTACCTTCTTTGTTTTATTTTCTTCTTTTTGTCTTTATTTTTTTCCTCTCTTTTTGTTGTTTTTCTTTTCTACTCCATTTTCTACTTATTTTTCTATGGTAGGTGGCTCTTAATCTAGTTCATAAACGCCTCCTAAACAAGAATCCGGGGGAGATAAGGGTGCAAGGCTATGAACTGAACATCCGACATCTTAAGATTATATAAGAAATTAAGTTTGATTTTAAGTAATAGACCCTCATATCTCACACCTCTCAGAAAATCTAGCTTTCTATCGTTGATTACTCACAAGTTAGTCAATTAATGTTTAAGTGCCAATGATGAGATACTCAAGCTTCAAAAACATTCAATTTAAAGGGTGGAAGAAAAATAAGTCATGCTCTTCCTACATCATCGACTTAATACCTTAGCAAATCATACACTTCAAGGACTCAGAAACAAATTCATTTCTTAGTAAAAACTAGAGTTAATTAAGTCAAAAAGGACCTGAATTGTCTAGGTGAAAGATCTTTAATATATTCCTATGGTCAACGAATCTTAAGAACCTAACTAGCACTATCCCTCCTTAACTCAACACTTGAAAAAACTTCGAACAAAATCATTTCAATTCTTATTTTTGTTTAAAAATTCAAAATAATTTCTGGAGGCTAGATATATATGAAAACTCAGCAAAAATTACTCACCCCCGCATGCCTGTTTCATGCAATATCCTCATTGTACTCCTGAATATGCATGAGAAGGGAAGATATCACCTGAATAATTCTGAGTTTGTGCATTAAGGATTGACTAGCTCCATACCTGCAAAATTAACCTAATATGTATACAAGCAAAATTGTGATGGGTTACTTCCCAACAAGCGCTAAGTTTGATATCTTTAACCAGACAAAGATCTTGTAGACTATGTCAATTTCAAGATTGAGATTTCATCATAAAGTTCAGAGATGAGATGTCCATAGATGTGGATAAGTTGATGAAGTAGCCCTATTCCAAAATGTTGGACACTTATTAAATAATGAAAATCAAAATCATGTATTCATTGTCTTTTAAGCCTAAGTATATAGGAACTAATTTTAGGTTTAATTACATGTAACCCAAGTCCAAAATGTCAAACATTAAATAAAAGCATGATGCAAAGTATTTATGTCCATTGGCCTTGGAACTTAAGATAATGATCTCATGATTGAGCATACTTAGGTTCCATGTATGTCGCAGTACACTTTAACTTCCAAGGACAATAAGGGTCCTTATAGATTGATGGCAATTTGAAGTGTATAGGAGCTCATAGATCCAACAATTCATATCCTTCCAAACTTTATTTGTAATGCTACTCAAAATTGGCAAAGGTGACCATCCGCTTAATTTCATAATCTATTTCTTCACATTAAATATCTTTGATTTCCTTGTGTAAAGCCTTGATCCTAAATTCTAGAATCACTTTAGATGTAAGCGTGCTAAAACAAACGCGTCAGTGCTTGTTGTGCACTAATTGGAGCCCATGTGAAGTAAAACACATAATCAAAGTAAAAATCCATGTGTTTTTTTTTTCTTTTCATTTTTACAATCCAAACCTCGATTTGATGATTCAAAAGTACGAATAGCCTCTTGGTGTCATGAGAATTCCGACAATATGTTTTGTGTGGAGATCGAACCTCAGATGCATGAAATGTGTGAGAATCATAAACAAACCAACGTGCTGCTCGTGAAAGGGTAAACAAAAAAATAAGTGGTTCCTGTCTTCCTTCCCACAACCACAAAGAACACATGTTGTATCACCTTGAGGTGCCCAACGTATTTTATTTGTGTGGACTCTGTTACAACCCGAATCGTCTCCATGTGGAACCGAGTTGGATTCCCTCAACAATCCCAAGACTCGGTCGCCCAATGAGAAATAAACCAAAATGTAATAATTTCTACACATGCACCATAGCTAGAGGCATAATAAAGACAGAAAGATGTAAAGTAGACAGTAAGTGGAAATAATGTCACAGGAGAATAACACGTTTACATCATAGCCATCACGACATAATCAAAATATGGAAAATGAATTACTAGATCCAAATAAATACTGTTACGACTCAGTTCGCGGATCCCTATAGGGCCCGAGATCAGCTCGCCTTAACTAATCCCAAGACACAGTCGTCCAACAAGAAATAACCAAAAAGCAGGAAAGTAAACCACATTCACACATGCAATATAACTACGCAATAAAAACGTACAAAGCAGTAAAGGAAGGTAAAACTACTGTTCCATTACATACCACTACAACAACAGAAACAACGGAAGTGAAAGTAACAGTAACAAGAACAGTAGTTAAAAGTTTGAAACTTACTATAACAGTAAGGGAAAACAACAAGAAAGTGCTGAAATTATGGCTGGGCTCGACTGGGCCCAGCACCCTCCACAGCCGGAAGCTCGGGCTATCAACACCTGGTCCTAAACAGTGTTATGAAAAAGACAGAGTCAGTGAACACTGAGTAGAGTGGTATATATACTAGCTAAAGTAGTAAAAGCAACAGGTTTAATTCTCCTTTCTAGTTATTTTATTTTATATGTATTTCCTTTTTTCTCACATGTTTACCACAAACTTTTAGATTATCTTAATCTTGCATGTTCCTCGTGGGAACGATCTTAATTGTAGTCTTTTTTGAAGAGTAGAAGGTACGCGTGGTGCTCTCCTGGCCGAGAGAGTCCCCCGTGGTAGTCCTACACCCAGTCAACCAGCCCGAGGTCACTACTAAGACGTAGTGGTGACTACGGCACATGTGATAAATGCACAAGTAGCTACCCCGCACTGACACGCGATCAGTCATTTCCACTAGCAGGTACGCCCAAGGTATAGACGAAACAGTATAGGGCTTGCCCTCTCAGAAATAGGGGTCTCGCCCCTCATAACCAAACAGGGGTCTCGTCCCTCCACAGTCCGCGCACCCTCGTCTGACTACCCCGATTCGCCTAGAGGGCCTAACAAGTTGGTGTAGGGTGGCTAGCTGAACCCCGGGCCCCGTGGGGTGGGTAGCTCCCTCCTTACACTAGTAGCTCACCTCGATACCACTCACACGAGGGCCGATAAGAGTTGGTGTAGAGTGGCCAATCCTAACCCCGAGTCTCAACCCAAGGGCAGCTAGCTCCGCTCTACACGAAAAGGGGACAGTCGCTCTCCTTGGTACCATGTACTCAAGGGCCAACACACTTCCCATCTACATTCCAGATTTCCATCTGACCACAGGAGCTCTACTCCTAACTCCCCGTAGGGTTCATGCTCATATTCACCACATTATTCCGATCCAGATTCTACTATTCACAATTCAGTTCTGATATATATACAGACAGCTCGTGTATTCATAATTCAATACATGCAACTGATGATTTCACAGGTAATTGTTCATTTATCTCAAGCAACTCATATTCTAACAGGCATCTCATAACTATATTACAGGCAATTGCCAGCAGTTTACCTTAATCATGTGTACAAATTTAGTCATGCAATACAAATGGTTCATTCATTTCTCTGTCCTACGGTTCATGCCACATCCTACGGTTCCAGTCGGCTAATTCTACATGTACATTCTTATTTAATATGATTAACAGAAGTAGACCACTCTACCAAACAATCCGGAAGTAATGGGGGCTCGAACAGCAGACCCAGGCGTCTCTGCGAGTCCCAAACACGTAGCAGCCGTAACCTTATACCAGGGAATACATTACAAAAGAAAGGTTCAAAACAGTGTACAAAAGGTTCTAGTACGTAAAGAAACTCGCAAGGAAACTACAGATACTTCGTTTACGTAAACCGGATCTCGATCGGATCCCAAATGGGTCAAAAACGTGTCTACTGACCAAAATTAGACGTCTGGGAACAAATCCAGATGTCTTAAAAGATACTGAACCTTACCTCAAGTCCCTGCGGTGTCCTCAGATGTCCAGGATTCCTCTGCGATCGTCAGAAGGTACTTCTAGATATCAGACCACTACTTCGGTCGTCTGGAAGCACCTCCGGTTGTCTGGTGAGCTGATCAGACGTCTGAAAGTGCGTGGGAGAGTGTTTCGCGCTCCTTCTCAAGGCTGCTCTTGTGTACAACAGTCGCAGCCACCCAAAATTAGGCAGACAAATCCTTTTGCGGTGCGACCTGCATGGCCGTAACCGCGAAAAGAATGTACCTTCACGATAAAGGAGCTCTCAGACATCTGGTCTTGACTCTAGACGTCCATATGCTCTCCCAGGCGTTTGGACTCCACTCCAGACATTTGATACTGGAAGATTTCCAGTATCAGAACCCGCTACTAGCGCTCTCCAGCCGGTGCCTCCTCGCGCAGCCGCAGCTCCAGTCGCTGCAGGTGGCCGAGGATGCCTCTTCGGACTCCCTCCTCCTGCACGCGCCCGCGGTGGCCGTGTGAGCTCCGCCGAGCTTCCACCGAAGCTCTCGGCCTCGGCCTCGTCCTCCTCCCGCACTCTCCTTATTTGCACCCTCCAGCTCTCCCTCGCTCACCTCCTCTCACGGCTCCCGCAGCTTTGAAGGTGAAGGTGGGGTGTGGTGGAGGTGTGTAGAGTGGAGAGGAGAGGAGGGTCGCTTTTATAGAGGCGGAGGGTTTAGGGTTTGGCAGGGAGAGGAGGAGAAAGGAGAGAGAGAAAAGGTCCTGCACGCCACGAGCGCGCAGGGCGCAATACGCGTACAGAAATTTTATTTTCAGATGTCCGAAAAATGGTACAGACGTCTGGATAGATGTCTAACTAAGCCTCCAAACGTCTTAAAAGTCTAAAAGTGGGACGGGTCTTTACATCATAACAAACTTAAAGGAAGTTTCATCCCCGAAACTTGAACTAGCTGGGGTATGGAAAAGAACATAAAACGCATAACAAACTTAAAGAGGACTGAAGTAGGTCCGAAAAGATGTACCCTCAAAAAGCTTCGGGTACCGCTCTCGCATCGTCACCTCAAGCTCCTAGGTAGCCTCCTCGTATCGCTGGCTCCTCCAAAAGACTTTCACCAGGGATACCTGCTTCCGTCTCAAACTTCGGACGGCTCTGTCTAGTATCTGCACTGGTCTCTCGGGGTAGGTCAGGTCGTCACTCACCTCGACACTCTCGTAGCTCAGAACGTGATTGGGATCGGCGACGTACTTCTGGAGGTTGGACACGTGGAACACGTCGTGCACACCAGAAAGCTGGGGAGGAAGGGCAAGCCGGTAAGCAACGGATCCTACCTGCTCCAGGACCTCAAAGGGCCCCACAAACCTCGACACAAGCTTCCCTTTCACCCCAAAACGATGCAGGCCTTTCATGGGCGAAACAAAAAGAAAGACATGATCCCCAACCTCAAACTGCACCTCTCTACGTTTCTAGTCATCATAACTCTTCTGTCTGCTCCTAACAGTGCGGAGTCGTCTATGAATCTGCTCTATCACCTCCTGACTCTGCCTGATCAGCCTGGGACCAATCTCCCACTTGGTCCCCACCTCAACCCAACTCCGTGCTACGCCTGGTCCCGTGAGTAAACGAGTACGACGTCGATGAATACCACCACAAACTGGTCCAAATACGGCCTAAAAACCTGGTTCATCAAATCCATAAAGGCAACGGGGGCGTTGTTCAACCCAAACGGCATGACCAAGAACTCGTAGTACCCATACTATGTGTGGAAAGCGATCTTGGGGACATTGGTCTCCCTGATCCTCAACTGGTGGTAGCCTGACCTCAGATCTATCTTGGAGAACACTGTAGCATCTCGCAACTAGTCAAAAAGGTCATCAATCCTCGATAGCGAATACTTGTTCTTAATGGTGACACTATTTAGCTATTTGTAGTCAACATAAAGTCGTAGGGTACTATCTTCTTCTTAACAAACAACAAAGGGGCTCCCCATGGGGACGCGCTGGGCCTCACAAAGCCCTTCTCCAGCAGGTCCTGTAGCTGTGACTTGAGCTCTCGCAGCTCAAGTGATGCCATCCAGTACGGTACAGTAGAAATGGGGCTGGTCCCCGGTACCAATGAGATCTCAAACTCGATCTCACGCTCGGGCGGTAGTCTTGGCAGCTCCTCTAAAAACACGTCGGGGTACTCACAAACCACCGGAATGCTCTGAAAGTCAGCCACGAGGCTAGGCTCTGCCACTACACAAGTTAAAATGCCCTCACACCCCTGGCTCAAAAGCCTTGCTACCCGAAGCGCAGAGACGCATATGAAACCTCCGTCCACCGGCTGTCCGCGGAACTCAAAGGGAGGCAACTCCGGTACGAAAAAGTCAATCTTCCTCCCGAACAGTCTCCATTACTCCCGGATTGTCTGGTAGAGTGGTCTACTTCTGTTAATCATATTAAATAAGAATGTGCCTGTGGAATTAGCCAACTAGAACCCTAGGATGTGGCATGAATCTTGGATAGAGAAATGAATGAACTATTTGTACTACATGATTGAATTTGTACACATGATTAAGTTAAACTGCTAGCAATTGCCTGTAATATAGTTGTGAGCTACCTGTTAGAATATGAGTTGTCTGTGATAAATGAACAATTACCTGTGAAATCATTAGTTACATGTATTGAATTATGAAAACATGAGCTGCCTATATATAAATGAGAACTGAATTGTGAATGGTGGAATCTAGATCGGAATAATGTGGTGAACATGAGCATGAACCCTACGGGGAGTTTGGAGTAGAGCTCCTGTGGTCAGATGGAAATCTAAAATGTAGACGAAAACGTGCTGGCCCTTGAGTACGTTGTACCAAGGAGAGCGACTATCCCGTTCTCGTGTAGAGCGAAGCTAACCGCCCTTTGGTTGAGACTCGAGGCTAGGATTGGCCACTCTACACCGACTCCTGTCGGCCCTCGTGTGCGCGGTACTGAGGCGAGCTACTAGTGTAGGGAGGGAGCTAGCCACCCCACGGGACCCAGGGTTCAGCTAGCCACCCTACATCGACTTGTTAGGCCCTCTAGGCAAACTGGGGTAATTAGACTAGGGTGCGTGGACTGTGGAGGAGCGAGACCCTTGTTTGGTTTTGAGGGACCAGACCCCTGTTTCTTAGAGGGTAAGGCCCTATGCTGTTTCGTGCTGTACTTTGGGTGTACCCGCTAGCGGAAACGACTGACCGCATGTCAGTGCGGGATAGCTACCCGTGCGCTTATCACGCGTGCCGCAGTCACCGCTACGTCTTAATAGTGACCTCGGGGTGGTTGACTGGGTGTAGGACTACCACGGGAGACTCTCCCGGCCAGGAGAGCACCACGGGTACCTTCTACTCTTCAAAAAAGACTACAATTAAGATCGTTTCCACGAGGAACATGCAAGATTAAGATAATCTAAAAGTTTGTGGTAAACAGGTGAGAAAAAAGGAAACACATATAAAATAAAATAACTAGAAAGGAGAATTAAACCTGTTGCTTTTACTACTTTAGCTAGTATATATACCACTCTACTCAGTGTTCACTGACTCTGTCTTTTTCATAACACTGTTTAGGACCAGGTGTTGAGTAGCCCGAGCTTCCGGCTGTGGAGGGTGCTGGGCCCAGTCGAGCCCAGCCATAGTTTCAGCACTTTCTTGTTGTTTTCCCTTACTGTTGTAGTAAGTTTCAAACTTTTAACTACTGTTCTTGTTACTGTTACTTTCGCTTCCGTTGTTTCTGTTGTTGTGGTGGTATGTAATGGAACAGTAGTTTTACTTTCCTTTACTGCTTTGTACGTTTTTACTGCGTAGTTATATTGCATGTGTGAATGTGGTTTACTTTCCTGCTTTTTGGTTATTTCTTGTTGGACGACTGTGTCTTGGGATTAGTTAAGGCGAGCCGATCTCGGGTCCTATAGGGATCCGGGAACTGGGTCGTAACAGATACTCACGACAATAAAAGGAGAGTCAAACTACAGTAGAACGGAAAAGGAACAAACTAAGGTTGGGCTCGAGTAGGCCCAGCTCCCTCCGCAGCCGGTGGAACTAGTTGCTCACCTCCCTGTCCTAGACACAAGTGGTAGACGTCAGTAAAAGCTGAGTTGAGTGGCAAGTGTAATTCAACTAGCACAACTTAATTGAAGAGAAAAGCAGTAAACATTTCAGGCAGTAGTAAACATTTCAGACATTTTCATGTTTTATTTCTATTCTTAGGTACTAGTTGTTTTGTTATTTCAATTATTCTAGCAAAGTGTTCCATTATCTCTTAGTTCACATGTTCCCTAATAGAACGATCTTGCTACAGTTTTCCGCAATGCAGAATGTGCACGTGGTGCTCCCCTGGTCGAGAGAACACCTCGCATTTGTCCTACACCCGATCTATCACCCTAGGGTCATAGTCGCGATGTAGTGATGACTACGGCACGCACGATAAACGCACAGGAGGCTATTCGGCATTGGCACATGGTCAGTCATTTTTGCTAACGGGTATGCTCTAAGTCGTACAACACAGAACAGAACAGGGACCGCGCCCCTCACCAGTCTGCATACTCATGCTCGACTATCCCGGTTGGCCTCGTGAGCCTAACAGGAGTCGGTGTAGGGAGGTCATTCCTACCCTGGGTCCCAACTCAAGAGAAGGCTAGCTCTTTCCCTACACAATGGGTGATTAGCTCTCCTCGGTACCCAAGGGCCAACTTATCCCCATACCAGAACCCAACCAACAGCCGTGCCTCACAGCAGGCAAATTATCCCATTACTATCAAAGTTTCATACCACAGCGGATAATATATATTTCTAATTCTCACTAATGTGTGTTTATAATTCCTTTAATTCTATTTCAAATATCATCAAATAACATGCATCTCCATTCATAATTTAGATTTCAAACATGCAATAGACAAATAGATGCATTACAGTAAAAGCCTTTATCTCAACCATTAGGGTTGTCATTTTCCCATGATAAGCATTAATCCTTCTTCGCATGTAGAACACGTATAAAGTTCATCGATTTAGAGCTAAGGCATGCATGCATGTGTATGCATCTATAAGACAATGCATTCATTTATTTCATTCACAAGTCACATTTAAATAATCTTAATAATTGATTAACTAGCTACTTGTAACATGCATTTAGAACGAACTAAATGCACCGGAATAAGAAAGGCCACTCTTGGAAAAATATTGATGTTATTTAACATGGGTTAAGAACTTCTATTAACACCTATAAAAATTTGTATTGTAGGATCCGCTCAGAACTTTCTAGTAAACATCAGCTAATTGTCTGTATGTGAATGCAGTTCAGCTACTTTCATAAAATAAAGTACTTAATGAATTGTGAGTCATACTCCTGGAACTTTCTGAAAATGCATGATCTATGATAGGAGCAGATATTGTACTCCATTGAAGGAGTACATAAAAAAAAAATCAATCACTTGATGCTTTGGCTATAAAAATTACTTGAGGAACTATCATCAATCATAAGGAAGAACTAGGTAGAAAGTGTTTAAGAGGGTCCCATAAAGTAGTTAGTGTTGCATATTTCCTATGTCGTAAAAGAAGTCCCAACCATTGAATCAGATGGTCGTCATTCTAACAATAAAGATAGAGGAATAATAATCACTTTCTAGAATTGATTTAAAGTAGCGGTAAAATAAAACTATTGAGGGTGGGTGTATACACGCACATGCATATATAAAACACCAACGCACGTACATAATCATGTACATGCACATGCATATGTGTAACCTCACATATCTACTTAGTTTCATTTACAAGGGTAGGCGATCCAAATCAGAGGTTTATTCGAAGATCCAACCTAATCGCAAGATGGTTCGTACTTCCAAGGCATTAGGCACAAAACAAATGCTAGAGACTAGGGAGAGAATACACCACTCTACCTCCACTTTGAGAAGGATTGGGGAGTGCAGATGGTCTGCCCGTGCCTCCCGATAGCCACGCGTGTACGAGAAAGGAGAGGAGGGTGCAGCTCACGACCTTCCCCTCTCCCACGCTCTGTTTCCTTCTCTCCTTCAACCTCCTCCCTCTCTTGTTCTCCTTTTCCTCCTCTTGTCCACACAACACAACACCACCAACACCCAACAGCCACCGACTCCACCGATAGCCACCACGCTTCCGCTGCTCTCGCACTCCCTCGTGTAGCACCTCGCTGCTAGCGCTTGGTGCTACGCCCAACAGCTTGCCTCGCTGTGCATGATGAGAAAAAGAAGGAAGGCGCGAGAGAGGAAGGTGGGAGCACGCCTCCGTGGGGAAAAATTGCGCCCTTGTTGTTTTCCCTCTTCACACAGTGTTCGAAGGCATCAGAACCCCCTCCTCTCCATGCAAGTGCACGAGCTCGAGCAGCCTCACGTGAGCATGGCTCCTCTCTCCCTCGCAATGGCCAGGAAAAGGGGGAGAGCGCCGCTCTCCCTCCCCACCTCGCAAGTGACACCTGCCCACCCTTGCCTCGCCGCTTGCGCCGACTGCGCTGATGCAGGACCACGCACGTAGGAAGGAGAAGTGAGGAAGCGGGTGCTGCGATCGGCTCCCTCTCCTCCTCTGTTGGTGGCGGTGGAAGCGTCGAACAATACACTGGGGAAGAGGGGGTGTTGGTGTATCGTTCGGGTGGGAGTTCTAGGGCTCAGGTGGTGTGGGGAAATTAGGGATACCACCCTAGGCTCGGGTTTCAATGCAAGGGGTCTTTATGTGGGTCATTTTAGGCTTTGATTTGCACATGACAAGCATTGATGGGTTCGTCTTGACACGCTTAAGTCTAAAGTGATTCTGGAATTTGGGATTAGGGCTTTAGATAGTAGCATAATTAGATTTCTATCAAGCAATCGCAACTGCTTAGGCTTCTTGTTCGACAAAAAAGATTACGCAACACGTTCCGACCTAACGGACATTTGAGCTGCGATAAACCTAATCCTCCTGGTAGGCTAGGTGGGTGGTTTATTTTACCCTTCTTATGTCCAGGTGTGAATTTCTTCCCTTTTTTCGCCTCGAGAACAACGACTATTGCCCATTAAGCCCATAATTCTGCTATCATTGGGAACATGACATTATGACGGTTAACTCTGTGTAACCATTTGCTGATTGCGATTACCACTACTCGAGAGATCCACGGATGTGGTCTGATGGACGTTACAACAACTTTAGCTGATAAATAGCAGGTGTCCCACCTAGGGGAGGGGGCATGCACGCATAGAGATTATACTATTCTTTGTACTCAACCAAGAAACTAGTGATATTTGAGAGTATCTCTACTCTCTCCAAAAGTATACCATTTTAGATGGAACTGAATAACCAAACCTCTTGTCTCTCTTGTGTGTTTTCTTGATTGAATGAATCTACTTCTGTTTTGAACCTGAATAGGGCACGTATAAGTAAGCTCCAATTAAGTGCCTTCCTAACCATTCCCTACAATTAAGCATTTTGCAATTCATGTACCATAATTAATATTTATAAATTTTGCATCAAAACTAGCCAATTATAATAAAATAAGGGGATCTTCTATTAAAGCTATCCCACTTAACAAAAAAGATGGGCCTGTAATTTCTCACCTCAATCACTATTTGTTGAAGAATATACTCCTCAAAGCTCATGCTTCATCTCTTGCTTTTCTTGCCTTATGGTTGCTTGCCTGGTTTGACCCATTGAATTCTCTACAGCTCCACCACCTTCCCTCCCCTAAATATTTTTATTTATAGGTTCCTCAGGCAAGGTTCTGCTAATTTAGAACTTGCAGTGGCTATCTCATTGGATCTCACGTTGTATGAGTTCATTTTGATAGAGTATTGCTTAAAAAACCTAATTTTGATATGCAACAATCTTGGTTGAGTAGCCAGCAGTCTTCGATGGCCTCTTGCAACCTTCAATAGCTTTCCAAGAGTTGCCTCTGAGCCACCTTGGAGCTACTGGGGGGCTATTGGAGATGAATGGGGAGGCCAAGGGGTATGCATAGAGTAGGATGCTTTGCTCACTTAGTAGGTGGAGATGGTTTGTTTATTGCCATAGTTTTACTTGTTTAAATAATTTGTTTATTCGTCTAAACATACATCCTTTAACTTATTTTGGCCATAACTTTTACATCCAATACACCATTTGCCCCATTTCTTTGCCATGCATTCATCTTTTCGAGTAAAGTATTTGCAGGTTATTGCATAGGTGTCAAAGGGGCCATTTGTGACAATCCGAGTCCTACTAATCGACGAGAGCTGAGTTGTCATGTGCTAACAACTAACTTGAAATCCCACAAGATCGCAGTCACCCAACATAAAGTCATAAAACATCCATAACCAACATTCATTCATAAAGCATTAAATGAATAAACAAAAGTGCAGACAATAAAAGTAAAGTTCTCCTAGAGCAGAAATAAATGAGAGTCTAATATAACTACCAACAAACTGGAAATAAAAATTCTACTAGTGCGATAGAAGCTACAACTATGAGCCACCGGCTTGGTACGGATTGTCTCCTCAGATAGGAATCGATTCCGTAGAGGTTTGACCTACTGCAGCCGCGACACCTGACTGCTCAGTAACACCTGAGTATGGAACCCGAGACATCGTCTGTGAAAATTGAGTAGAGTAGTACAAGCAACTCAAGTACAAAGTACAGTTTATAAAGGCATTATCTTGATAGTTTGTCTGTTTATAATTTATTTTATATCCAGTCATTTTTATGCAATTTGCCCATATTTTTATTGTTCTCAAATTGTTAATCAATGTCTCGGGCACAAGACAATTTCCTGTAACTTCTTGTGGTGCAAGATCGATATAAGCCACCTTCATGACCGAGAGGGCTGCTTATATCCATCGAGTCGCCATGCTCCGTTACCCTAGAGTCATTGTGGAAAGGGGTGGTGACTACGTCGTGTAGCGTGAACACGTACAAGCTCTGTGTACGTTGAACTACAGATAGCCAATGTCCCGCCCACCGGCCGAAAGAACTGCTCTAAACCTCTAGCCCTGCGAATTAGCTATCCTAGTTGGCCGCTAAGCCTAACCAAAGAGTCATAGGGAGGCCAACAATTCTCTAAATCAGCCCCTGACTTGGTCTGAAAAGACTTGAAGCTACAACCAAAATCCCAGTAAGTAGCAGAGCTGAAACCAGTTATCTAATCATTTTATTCTTTATGACATATCTATTGTATTATACAATCAATTTCCAGATAACTGTGTCTCGTATTTTGTTAATTTAGAAAATCCTTAGTAATTTCATATTACTAATTCTAAGCCTCGTAATTATCCACATTATCCTTATCCTTTTACAAGTAGTTTCAATCTTGCAACAGAGGCCCTATGTTACTTAGATGTTTCTGAAAATAACAAAACTCTTTTTACGGAAAATGGGGTTTGTTTCATACATACGATAACAAGGGTATATGAATCTACATTATTTACATAAAACTTATTATTTCTCATTTAAGTGCCCATAAATAAGAGAAATTATTGGAAGGTTCTGAACTCCACAAAAGAAGAATGCACACTGGCCGAGGTAATATATGAAAAAGATAGCTTATGACGGGTCCGTAAATACTCCAAAAATGACTAAAGTGAAAGAAGGGTAGACTACTTTACCTAATGCCACCAAAGGGTCATAGTGACTCCAAATCGTGTGCACTAGGCCTGGGAATAGTTCTTACGCTCACTCGAGGTTCGTGCACGCATCGAAAAGAGAACTTGATTCAATCGAACCTATGACGGAGTCGGAGACACCTAATTATGTTTCTAATTGTTCAATAAGTATAACATACTCAAAAGTGAAAATAAATCATACCAATGCGTAGTACGCATTGATATGATTCCAACGATACCTTATTTGTCGAAATCTGAGGTTGGGAAGGTCTTGAACCAGACGAAACAGCGCGAGGGGGTCCGAAGTCAGACCAAACGGCCACGCATGCGCCACCCGACACGCTTCCCCATGTGCCACGTGTCGCGTTCCTACTCTCCTGCGCGCTTGCCCGCGGATATCCACCTGCACCGGCCGATCGCGCCACGCGGCGCAATCCCGTACACCCCCTACTCGAGAATGCACGCGCGCGCCCTCCCGTGCCACGCGTTGCCCTCTCGTGTGCCGCCGCCGCCACGTGTTGTATGCTTGCTACATGTTGCCACCGTCACCGCATCTTTTGTGGTGGGAACCTTGGGTTTTGCGAAATCACACCCAGGTCCCTACGAAATAATTTTTGATTTTTGAAGGTTTTTCTTCTCCCATTCCCTCTTGCTTGGAGAGAGCTGTGGATGAATGATGACCCAAAGGACCCAAGGGGTTCTTAAATAGGTTTTAGGGGCAGTTTAGAATATGTTTAGTTGGGTGAAATACTCAAATTGCCCTTAAGGTTGGGTTCACCTTACATTTAGGTATCTAGTGACTTCTTTTGGCCATAACTTGAGCTATACAACTCGGAATCACGCGAAACAAGCGTTGTTGGAAAGCTTGTGACAAGAGGAATCCAATGATATCACATATGGCACCCTTTGACAAATTTTGACCAATGGTTGACTCGAAATACGTGTTTTTTGGTAATTTAAGGGGTTCTGACACCAACACTAAACCCTAACCGGGTTTTCGGGTTCGAACTGACCCGAATCACTTTGAAGTGAGTCAAAACTTATATTTTGGGATGTTACACCATTAAAAACCTTTAGCACATGTATAGTCTTAATCTTAGAAGGAAATGACGAGTTCCAATGATTGAAGCTCAATCTTCCTTATTTATCTATGATCCTCTGTAGCAATTTAATGTTTAACTAATTTTTAATCAACACTTTGTTGTGGGATTACAGTTCATATGTTGAATCCCTCCAAGAGGAGGGAGAGACTGAAAATCCATAACCAAAATCATCTAGAAGACTTTGATGAATAAGCATGAAAATGCAAGCTTTATCTTCAAATTATGTAGATCATATGAGGTTGTAGGAGAGGATGATGAGACACCTATTGGAGATAATGAAGTCGAAGAGACAGTTTATGTTGTTCTCAAATAAACCTTTGGATACTTCTCCATGAATTTGTTCTCCAATCATGTACAACTTCAAGCTCTACATTGCTAAAAGCTACAACGATGATAACCATAACCTCTTGCCCAACCTCACTTCCTGACCCCACTTCTAATTTTCTTCGTGTCTAAACTTGTGTGTTCTTAGGCAACAACTTTTCAAAAATAATCATCTTCAACATAGAAGTTGGTAAATGCTTGTTGATGTATAACTTTGAGCTCATCTGTCTTCATACAAATAAAAAAAGGTGATGAATCACATTCAATTCATAAACTAGTAGAATCTGCAGGAAACATAATTGAGACTCATGCTTACCTTGATGGCTAAGAGTGTAATGCATTAGAGGCAAACATACCCCACAAATGGATAGTCTTATCTATTTCTCCACAGTATTTGCAGTGATAGGGCTAAATATGGGGATAAGTGTCTCTACAACATGTTGAAATTGCAATTTAGCTTGAAAACATGGGACCCTCATTTTTAGGCACATGATGGATGGTGGCACCAGCTGGAAAAAGATTTGCATATATTGCTTGCATGGTCTCTTTCAAATTGGTGCCAAATGTCATACAGGAATAAAGTAATCTCTCATGATTTGTTACTCGAAAGACACATCAGACCCATGAGAGCTCCTACACTGACTGACAGTAGCATTAGAGCTCATCTTCATGTTACAGTGGGGAAGCCACAAGTGAGCTCTAGTCCAGAAATTATTGCCAGCAAAGAGTAGACATCCAATCTACAACAATCATCCTTACTGACCTTTGTCTCTGATATTGCGAACCTTTGCCAATGCATCATAAATGCTTGCTTTGCCTTTGTGAGCCTTAATCAACTATTGACCTGCACCTTGGCAACTCTCAACCTTCATTGTGCCAATCTTCAACCTCAACTATTGAAACTCAGCCATACTTTTTTGACCCTAAGAAACATTTTGCTAACCCTTAATCGTGCATTGCCTATTGAAAAAAGGTCAATCAAATATTGAGATTAAAAGTCTTACCATGCATCATTCCCATTGAGAGCCATATGCAGGGAATCATCTTTGCAAAGATATGTGCCAATGCCCCTCTATTTCTCTAATGTTCTTTGATACCCCTTTAAGAGTTATATGACTAAGACATATGATGGTGATGCCATTTGATTGGATTTTGTTGTCATGGTTGGTGATTTGATCATTGTTTATTTGGTAAGGTTATGATATTAGTATTTCTCCTTTCCTTTCTCAAGATTTTTGATGTTTCTAGTTGCCCATTATCATGTGAAGTTAATATTTTTTTTGCTAGTTTCTCTGAGAATGAACAAGGGCTATATCTCACCTTGCTTACTTTTTGGATGGGATCCTCTAGCATGTAGATCAATAATTGATGTGTAGTACTCGATTACATTAGGGTGTAGGGTGGGTGGAGAGGAGAGAGGATTAGGGAAAGAGAGAAGGCAAAATCATTGTGAGGAACAGTAGTAAACCAAGCAAATAATGCTGCAGTTGGTGAAACGAAATTGCTGTGAGCAAAAGATAGAGAGGGGGAGGAAAGGCGATGACTGGGATCACCTTCTTGCGGTCGATGGTGGGGCGAGGAGGAGGGGGCTGGGAAGGGCCATGCTGGTGGGCGCACTGTGACATACGTGGGGTGGAGGCGAGGGAGGAGGGGGGGATGACGTAGGGGAGGAGACGAGAGGGGATTGGGTGGTGGGGGAGAGCATAGTGTGAACACACGGGTGGCTTCACTGTTGAGCCAAGCGTCTCGACGTCGAGGGGGAGGGTGTGGAGGGTGTTCCGACTCATTAGGGAAGAGGAGAGAAGTGAGGGTAGAGGGAGAGGAGAGGTTTAGGTGCAGAGATTTAGCGAAGAAGAAATGCGTACGATTTTTTTAATATTCAAGAGCAATATCATTGAAAAATTACTTTAAAGTATATGCTATAATTAACATCAAACCTAAACTCACACAAAACTTCAGCATATATACTTGATGTCATTGAAATATTACTCTATAATACATTCTATACTTATTACCAGATCTAAACTCAAACGGGACTTCAATGTATATAATTGATTAGTGAGGACATTCATATTTAATAACAATAGATATCATAATACATATTTTCTCTCACATCCCTAACAAAAACAAAAAATCCTCCTTTTTGATCTTTTATTGCAACGTATACGGTAGTGCGATAGTATAAAAATTACTCATAATTTAACACAAAAATTTACCGGTAGATAAAGTAATAAAACAATCCAATCTTATGTTTTAACAACTTACGATGGACAAGGTTTACATATCCTTAGCAAGGAAGGAAGCGATGGATAAAAAAGAGAAAAAAACACAAAAAAAATCCATTTCGAGGAAAACCTGGAACGAGACGCAGCAAAGTCCCCCACGATCAAATAAGCAGGTCAATGCCCCGTCTGTACCTCTTCCCTTCCTCATCCCCCTAACCCCGGTGTTCCTTTCGACCCCACCCTGTCCAAATCCCGAACAGGCAAACACCCCACAAAGCGAAGCCCACCTCCATTTTCGCCACTCGCCCGCGTGTTCCCTCCCTTCCCCATCTCCCCCACTCCTCACACCACCTCTACATATACCCCCCCATTCCCCGCCTCTCCCTCTCTCCCCATCCTCCGAGCTCTCCACCTCCTCCTCATCCCCACCTCACTCTCTCCTCCGCGCCGTCCCCCGATCGTCCTCCTCGATTCCATCGCACGCGCGGAGATGTCGCGCGCGGAGTCCAATTGGGAGCGTCTGGTGACGGCCGCGCTAGCGAGGGACCGCGCCGGTGTCAGCGCGCTCGCCCGCCCCGGCGGCGGCTTCGGTGTTGCCCCGACCTCCCTCGGCAACAACCTGCACATCGACGAGATCCTCAGGGCCGCGGACGAGATCCAGGACGAGGACGCCAACGTATCCAGGATACGTAAGCCTCTCGATACCTATGTCTGGAGTGGTCCCGGTTGGTGACTGGAGGAAATCGGTGCTCTTTTAGGGTTCCGGAGGTCCCTAAGGCGCGAATTGGTGAATTCTTTAGTAGCAGAGACTTCTGTTGCAAGGAACTTGAAATTGTATTGGTTTGATGGAGTGATCGATGTTGTACTGGTTTTCTCAATCTCGGTTTTATGACCTTGCAGTCTGATGAATGCATCTGCGATGAACGTTCTCGCAGAATTAGCAGTTAGGTTTTGCCAAGGGGCTGTAAGGTGAACTTCCGATTTACTTCCCGTGTCTCTTTGGCGAACGTTTTCGCCCAGTGCTACTTTGATTGGTTGTCCTCAGAGTGTGCGTCTCTCGATTTTGCATGATCTTGAAGGTTGACGAAATGTGGCTGCGGGGTGCGATTTTGTCGCTTGTGGAATTATGTGATAGGTCTCACTATGGGGTTATAACATGAATATCTGATGAAGATTATAGTCCCCATGCCTCATTGTAGAACTTGCTTTGCACATTGATAGGGTGATCTGTCCTTCGTGGAGTCTCCATAGCAATATCACACAACCTTGGAAGGTGGATGACACCATTCGGTGGATGTTCCCATAGTATTAACTTTTAGGGATTTCCAAGGGGTTTTAAGACAGATTTGATGAAGATCGATGAACTCCCTACACTTCCTTGAAGAACATGTCAGCCCAGGGATTTGTCTTTTGTGGAGTCTGTGTCTGTTGATGTCTAACCTTAGAGGGATGATCATGTCTCTGTGATGAACTATGATGTTTCGCTAAGAGGTTGGGGCACGAATGTCTGATGAATGCCAATGTACTTCCCATGCATCCTTGGAGAACACATTTAGTCTGTCGTCTGTCGATGGTGTGAGTTGTCTTCCATAGAGTATCCACCTCTTGATTATATTACCTTAGAGTACAGATCATGTGACTGTGATGAAGCTTTCGTAGAATTCAATTAACAATAAGGTTTTGTGGAGGGGTTGTACTTGTGACATGGACATCTAAGGAAGATCATTGAGCCACCCATTCTTCCTTGGAGGACATGTTTCACTCCATTGATAGCATGATTAGCTTCCATGGAGTATTCCTCTCAATTGCATAGCTTTGGAGGCTTATTGATGTGGCAGCTGTGAATGCTTTCACAGGATTAAGTACTAGGTTTTGCCATAGAACACGTGCACCTGATAAAGGTCAATGAACTTCTCCGATTCCCTGGGGAACCAGTTTGCTGAACCTATTTGGTAATTGATAATATGATCATGTTTGCCTATTGATGGCATGATTGCTCTTCTGCAGATCTGTCTTGATTGTGTTGAGGAAAAATAAAAAGTCAAATCCTAGCCTCTTTTTTATATCAGAGAGGTTTGGGAAAATTACAAAGATACCCCAAAGATAATAAAAAAGACAAAAAAATCCCTAGGCTCAACAGATTGTATAACCTTATTTCAGATTGTTTGATTGTACACCCTTGGAGAGCTCCTGTTGTGTCTGCAATGAATGTTCTCATAGAATTAACTGTTTGGTTTTGCAAAGGAGTTGTAACATGAACATCTGTAATTCCGATGCCTCACTGAAGGACATGTATTCTCATTGATAGTGTGATTGGTTCTCTGTGGAGCTTGTGTCTATCTATTTCATAACCTTGGCTGTTGGTAATAAAATGTTATAGCCGATATTTGTCCATTTGCTGAACGGTTGTAATGCGAACATCTGAAGGTAAATGTATTTTGCCATGCATTCTTGGAGAATATTTGCCCATGCTGCCCTAATCTACTTCTGCTCTAATGGGTCAACTGGTTCTCATAGAATGATACATGAGTATGCTCTTGTAAGGATATCAGATGCATCTATCATTTCATGGGTGCCTATCGTAAAGACAGTTATGGGAGCTCTCATCCAGCAGGTGTTTGAGATTTTTATCTCCCAGTGGAATGTTCTGCTATCTTTACTTTTCCTTTTCCTTTTCCTTTTCTTTTTTTCTTTTTGGTTCCATTTATCATGCACATGTTTTTTCTTGATCTAATACTATATTACTGTATCTTAAAGTCTCATGTACTTTGTTGCAGTATGTGAACATGCTTATTCATTAGCTCAGAATTTGGATCCAAACAGTGAGGGTAGAGGTGTCTTGCAGTTTAAGACAGGGCTGATGTCAGTCATCAGGGTAAATGTTTTAATTATGCATGTCAAAATTCTCCATATTGTGCACTTAAATATTGTGGAGGAGTAGTGATGCTCATCCAGTTGTCATCTGTTATGTTTGTTTTGGTCACTCGTTCAGTATTGTGTTTGACATTTTACATTTGTTGCTTCTTTAATTTAGCAAAAACTTGCAAAGAGGGAGGGTGGGCCAATAGATCGTAGCCAAGATGTTGCTCGTTTACAAGAATTTTACAAGCTCTACAGAGAAAGAAACAGGGTCGATGAGTTGCGCAACGATGAGAACAAGCTAAGGGAGTCAGGTGCTTTTAGTGGCAGGCAAATCAAAGAGTATGTTCTGCAGTACATTTCTTTTATCTTACCTTTTACTCTCCTTTTGTCATTTAGCTATTTGTTTGGATTTCTCATTGGCAATTTCTCACTACAAGATAGAATTTGAATATGTTGATATAGTCATTCGAGTCAAGAAGCAAATGCACATTAATACATGTTGTACTCTTTCAAAAGAAAAAAAGAAAAAAACACGCAACGGGTAGATTTCTTGCGAAGTTGTCTTGCCTGTAAAATTGCATGTGCCAAGTCACTGACATTACTACAACTTCATCCTCCTTGATTAAATAAACATTGCGATGCTTATTTAATGAAGATTCACATAACTGCAACCATGTAACTCAAGCGAGTACATGGTCTTATCATAAACTATGTAACTCATCAATGGAATTGAATGGTGAACTGAATGGTACCAGGTTATCAATATTTGGATAAATCCTTTAGGCTTGGTACTCAAATTGCCAGCCGTAATGAAATTTGATTCTTTTTCAATAAAACGGAAAATTGATTCCAGTATTTTTTGTAGGGCATATTGCATGGGATCCTTGAATTTTGAAAATTCCAGATGTTCAAGACATCTGGATTCAGGAAAATAAGAAAACAAGTCAAATAAGAAAATTCACAACATGCTCTGAGTGGCAGCATGCCTTGACACCAAATGGAAAAGGGGTTTTTACATACATGCCCCTACAAACTTTGGATATTACGTCTATACCCCTATAATCTTAGTAATTGCATAAATACCCACTCAATCTTCCTTCCATTAACAAAAATATCCCTATGTTAGTCTGCCATTTGGTTAAACTATAACGACTGTTATGTAAGGGGTATTTTTGTTAACGGAGGGAAGATTGAGGGGTATTTACGTAATTACCAAGATTATGGGGGTGTTTATGTAATCATCCCCTCCACCTCCCTCATCCACCTCCATCAGCACATCATCCACCAATTCGTAGGGGGAGGCTAGAGGCGGGAGGGCTCGACCAGGTGGATGCTCTGGTTGTCCCGGGGGTTTGAGGGGGCCTCTCGGGTTAGCTCCTTCGCGACGGCGCGGATTGCAGGTAGGTCGTGAGGTTGTTGGGAGGAGGAAGGGTCCGTGGGAAAGGCGAGCCTTTTGCCGTGGAATTTGAGGGGGGGGATCGGGGCGAGGTGAAGGTGGCGCTTGGGGTGCGGCCCCCGCAAGAGGGGTTTGTGGAGGATTGCGGAGGTGGTGATGGTGGAATCAACTATCGTTGGTGGAAGGGGCTAAGTGGGTCGTTGGAAGGGGTAATAGCACGTGCACACCCTCCCTTCTTGCCCTGCTTATATATTAGAGCTCTGCACATCTCTCCCACCACCGTTCAATAAAAGCCTTTCGAGCGTTTCATCACTACTTCCTCTCCTCTTTCTCGCAACCTTCCTCTCTCTCTTCCTCCCCAACATCACCGCAACCACTTAGATCCTTTCTCCACCTCACAACTCCATGGGTACCCTCCTCTAAAACCAACCGCTGTGATCTCTTCTCTTCTTCACTGTTTTCGGAGGAGAGCCACAGAAGTGCTTACATGAGGAGAGGAGCGGGAGGGAAAGGGGAGATGGTGTCGGGGCTAAGTGTAGCTTACTTGCATCTCACGCAGCCTCTGGTCTCTCGAGCACCTCCCCTATCCTCCTCACCCAGCAAAGCCAAATCCGCAGGTACCCACATCGGCCTCTGCCTCCTCAGGTCGAGGGCCCTTGGCGGCTCCTCCAACGCCTTCCTCCTCGATGACCAAGGTGACAGCTTTCACCCACCACGGTGGCTATTGGAGGAACCACACCTACCTTTGGCTTGGCACCTTTGACACCACCGAGGAGGCTGCGCTCGCCTATGACTAGGCCGCCTCGATGCTCTGCGGCGACGGTGCCAGGTTCAACTTCCCACACCGTCGTGGCTTGACTTCGACGAACACCCTCATCGCCTCCATGGACGCCAAGTTGCACGCCATCTGTGTGGGCCTTGCCGGGAGCAGGGGAGGAGGGGAGACCTCGGGAGAGAGCTCTGACTTGGGTAACTCCTTGTTGAGGGTCGAGTCGAGCTTCGAAGGGGAGTCCTTATCGGACATGTACATGTCATCACTCGACTTAGGAGTAGGAGAATCTCATCTTTGGTTGGATTGAGGCACCACAAAGGATCTTCAAAGAACCAGAACCAACAAAATAGGGTTCTTTTGAGAAGAGAAGATGAAGCAACCACAAAAAAGAAGAAGGGGTTTTTACATACATGCCTCCTATAAACTTTGGATATTACGTAAATGCTCCCTCAATCTTCCCTTCATTAACAAAAATACCCCTGATATAACGGTCGTTAACGAAACGACAGACTAACGGAGGGGTATTTTTGTTAATGAAGGGAAGATTGAGGGGGTATTTACGTAATTACCAAGCTTATGGGGCTATAGATGTAATATCCAAAGTTTATAGGGGCATGTATGTAAAAACTCCAATAGAAAAATGACAACAAATTTTTTCTGAAAGGGAAAAATCAGAACAAATTCATAGAGTGAGAACAATAGATTTACTTAGGAAAAATGACAATCACTTTATTCCTCTAACCCTACCTCTCTTTATATATATATGTAGCTGCAAATTACACATAACTCCATGAAGAAAACAAAACTAACAATGCACCACATAACACACACAATTACATAACTAACTATACTCTGTAACACTCCCCCTCAAGCTAGAACTTAGATATTAATGATGCTCAGCTTGGAGACACACATGTCAAATGTAGATCTAGTTAGTGGCTTGGTGAAGATATCAACAATCTGGGCCTTTGAAGGAACCTGAGAGGTAAAGATAAATCTCTTTTGAATTAAATCTTTGGTGTAATGACAATCTACCTCCATATGTTTGGTGTATTCATGAAACATGGGGTTATTAGCAATATAAGTGGTAATTATGTTGTCACATCGCAGCTCTATAAGCTCATCAATCTGTATATGTAGATTACTTAGCAAGGATCTCACCTATATCAATTGTGTTGAGGTCTGAGCCATAACACGATACTTGAACTCAACATTGGATTTGGACACCACAATTTATTTTTTACTCTTCCAGGTGACTAGATTCCCTTCAACATAAGTGTAAAAGCCTATGATAGACTTCTTATCATCATGGTTGCCTGCATAATCTACGTCAGAGTATCCAACTACTATCAAAGATGTCCCTCTAGTGAAGAGAAGACCCAATCTTGGTGCTTTCTTCAAGTACCTGAGCACTATCATGGTAGCATCCCAGTGTTGTCTAGTAGGCCTATCCATAAATTAGTTCAACTTACCTATTTCAAAGGAAATATCTAGCCTAGTAATCGTTAAGTAAAGCAACTTTCCCACCAGCTGGCGATACTGTCTACTATCAACTGGTTTTGAATCACAATCATATAGTCGCACATTAGGGTCTATGGGAATATTTGCTGGCTTGACTTCCAGCATATCTATTTTTTTTAGAACATCTAAGGCATATTTTCGTTGAGATAGAATAATACCACGCCTACTACAGGCTACTTATATCCCAAGGAAATATCGTGGAGGCCTTAAGTCCATCACAAACTGCTCTGCCAAAGTTTGCTTGATCCTAGTTACACCTGTTGCATCATCACCAGTGATAATCAAGTCATCAACATACACCAAAAGAACAACAATACCTCTCCTTGTCTTCCTGACGAATAAGGAATGATCTGCAGATGATCTCAGAAACCCTACAAACTCTATCACCTGAGAGAGCTTTTGAAACTGAGCTCTTGGGCTTTGCTTGAGGCCATAAATGGCCTTTTGCAACCTGCATACACACTCCCCCTAAACCTCGTAACCAGGTGAATGCTGTATATAGACCTCCTCTTATAAATCTCCATAGAGAATTATTTTTCATATCGAGTTGATGAATATGCCAATCTTGTTGAACCGCAATAGAAATGAGAATCCTCATTGTAGAGAGTCGAGCTACATGAGAGAATGTGTCAAAGAAATCCACCTCATATGTCTGGGTGAACCCTTTGGCAACCAGCTGTGCCTTGTAGCGTGCAATAGATCCGTTTGGGTTGTATTTGAGTGTGAACACTCATCTATAATCAACACTTGTAGCACCCTCTAGTAAGAGCATGATCTCCCAAGTACGTCGTGAAGTAAGAGTAGCCATCTCATCCTCTTTGGCTTGGCATCACTTCGGATCAAGCGTGGTTTGCTGGTAGGTGGCAGGAATCTGTGTAGTAGACACTGCATGACAGAAGCTCCCAAAGGTGGAACCAAGTTCCTTAGTAGTCAAACTCCTTGTAATGAGATATCTGGCACAGTTCAGTGGTGCCTTTCGAATAGCAATCGGAATGTCAAGATCAATTATTTGGTCCTCCTGTTCCGGCTGGGAAGCAGAAACATCCTCATCTGGAACTTCAGAAGCATCCTTGAGAACTGCACCATCACTATTTCCAATTATTTAAATGCCGTCGGCAAGGCCTTTTTTGGAAAAGCTCATGCCGACATGGTAAAGGTGTCGAAATGTAGAGATATCATCGGCATGCTGTTAGCATGGTTGGCATGCCCTTAGCATGTCGTCAGCATGGTCAGCATGCCAGCGAATTCGCTGGCCATGTCGAGGCTGCTGCTGATTTTTTTGATTACTTTTGTTATTTTTGTTGGCATGCATCGGCATGCTCTCGGCATTTCCATGGCGTGCCCTCAGCATGCTCATCGGAATGCCAATCGAAAAATGGGCATTTCCACGACGTGCCCTCGGCATGCCCATGAAATGCATACTTAGAATTTCATCGGTACGGTGTTGAAATCAGCATTTTGAACATTGCACTATGCAACCTATCTGTGATCACCTGAGGCTGAGGAGATGGTGTCTCTATGGTTGTTGAGGAAGATGGCATCTGAAAAGTAGTGTGAGGTCGTTGATATGTAACAACAGGCTCAGAAAACTTCACTGGACTAGTAGTGGTGGTAGGTGGGGTGCAGAAATTGGTATCTTCTCCAAGAGAATAAGAGGTATAGGCATGGGAGCCTCCATAATCTCAAGGGATAAACTCTGGCAGTAGTAGAGAAATATGGAATTGACTCATGAAAGGTAACATCAGCACTTACATAGTGCCTATCAGTAAGAGGATCAAAGCATCTATTTCCTTTCTGAGTTAGTGAATATCCCAAGAATAAGAATATACACTTGATTGCTCGTGGTGCCAACTTATCTCGCCTTGGAAAAAGAATATGAACAAATGCTGCACAACCAAACACGTGTGGCAGTATGTGAAAAAGTTTATGGTTAGGATGCAATATATGCTAAGGTTTCTGCTCATGAAAGACTGAACGAGGCATCCGCTTGATCAAATAGCAAGTTATAAGAACATTTCCCCAATTTAATGGTGGTACACTGTGATGGATTAACAAGGTTCGAGCCACATCTAGAAGATGTCCATACTTCCTCTTAGTCGCCCCATTCTGCTGAGAAGTATGAGCACATGTGGTCTGGTGCATTATTCCATGGGGCCTGTAGAAGGTAGACAACTTGGTGGTGCATAGCTCAAGTGCGTTATCAGATCTCACCACTTTAATAGTAGCTGAATACTGATTCTTAATCTCCAAGATAAAGCTCTTAATGATAGATCCCACCTCTAATTTATTCTTCAACAAGAAAACACACGATAGGCGTGAAAAGTCATCAATAACAATCAAGTAGTGTAATGATGACCTTGCCTATATGGTATCTTGCTCGGACCCCATACATCCATGTGTAGTAACTTAAACAAGGTTGCAGATCATGAACGAGTACTCATAGGGTAAGAATGACGGTGCTTGCCCATTTGACAAGCATCACAACAGATCTGGGTTGCAAGAGATATATGTGGTATAACTCGACAAAGGCTATCCAAAGGAAGATGTCCAAGTCGGAGATGCCATTGAAATGCGCTCCTAGGAGTAGAAGATACCTCTCCAAGTCGGAGATGCCATTGAAATGCACTCCCAGGAGTAGAAGATACCTCTCATCGACATGTAAATGAGTTGGAGTCTGAGCCAGTCAATAAACCCCACGCTCTACATGTCCACTAGCAATCACCTTCCTTGTCAACTTGTCTTGGATCGTGCAACCCATAGCATCAAATATTGCATGACAATTGAGTTCCTTAGTAATTTGGTTGACTAAAAGTAGACTCCTAGGAAAATCTGAAACATATAAAACATCGGGCAATCTCAAAGTAGAAGTCACTGATACCTCCCCCTGACCTTCTACCTTGGAATGTCTGTCATCTGCAACAAAACGGTCCTGCCTGCTGGTAGAGATTGGAGGTGGGTAAAGTAATCCCTATCTCTACGAAGGTGCTGTGATGCTCTTGAATCAACAAGTCACTCAGAACATCTCTAACTCCTGCAACGTGCAATGAAACTCAATTTGGATGCTGTCTTCAGTTTATCGTGACCACCATGACCTTGGAGTAGTCTCTCATACTCATTCTGAGCAATGGCGATAGTATCCTCTCTTAACATCCGGTTGGTAGATATATTACTATTAATAGACTTAAAGAACTTGTTTTCATACATCTCCATTGTCGTAGCGGTATTTGATGACACCATGGAAGATCTAACTAATGTCATCGTGCCCTTGGAAGAGGTAGAAACACCTGAAATCAGATCCGAAACACCACTTTTCAGACCATAGAGAACTCAAAAATCTGGAGTGTCCCAATCACAAGATCCAAGCGGCCGTTGCTTGGAGATTAAATCAACAAATTTGGTGTAGCCCTTGAAAGAAGTAGAGGCTATTCTAGGATGCGGGGAAACACCCTAGAATAGCCATTGAGAAACTACTACTCCCTCCTTGATGCAAGGAAGGTTCAAATCCCCCCTATGACCAAAACAGGGATCATAGAGGGTCTACCCTATTGGCAGAGGTAGGCTAGCTGTGGCCTTACTAGTTGGCTGCCCTAGTGGTTGGGCGAGAACTTAGCTATAGTGTCCTGGTCAGGCAGACTGGCCTGCTGTAGCTTGGCCTGGCGGAGTAACGGTCGGTCGGGCGAACCGGCAACTTGGCCGACGGCGGCCTGGCTGGACGGAGCAGTGGCCTAGTCGGCAGATGAAGAGAGTGGGGTTTCGGTGTTTAGGGTCTTGGAGACCTTTTTGGGTGGAATACCACGGCCACGATTTAGGATCGTTGCTTTGATATTAAGGAAAATGAAAAAATCACTTTATTCCTCTAATCCTACCTCTATATATATAGAGAGATATTGGTGCAAATTATATGTAACTCCACGAAGAAAACAAAACTAACAATGCATCACATAACACATAATCACATAATTAACTAGACTCAACAGATTTACATTGTTAGTGAACATCAATATGCAAGTAGCATTTTCCAAGACTTTTTATTACGTTACATGGTTATTCAAAAGTAGTTAGAATGCCCTAACTCAAAATTTATTTCTTTTGTGACTAAAATTTTATCTCTTTTAAAAATTTTAATGACAAAAAGCAACCTTGGGTTGTTTTTTTGAAAAAAAAGGTCACCCGGGTAGATGTATTCTTTAGGAAATTAGTCTTGACTAGCTTTTATTGGGAAGTGGGCCTATACATTTGCATGATTTGGAGTCTCAAAGGCCAAGGTAGAGGGTGGAAAAGGAAGGGTAGAGTTTGAAGGATCTAAATGGAACTCAAGCACGCAAATTAGAAGGGAATTTGAATAATGTGGGATAAAAATAAATTGCACAAAAATATAAAATCCAAACTCTAATTTAGAGAGAGAATTCCTATCCTAAATAAGGAAAATAGAAAATAAAATCCTAAACAAACATCAAAACTAGTAAGAGATAATTGACTAAACAAACTCTAATTATCCTACAGAAAAGGTGTCATAATTGGCAAAACTTAATCTCTAAGCAAAACCTAGTTTACTTCGAGGGTTAGGAAATTGGTGTTAAGAAATGTAAAATTGGTGTTAATCTTCATTTTTGTTTACTCGCAGAGTGGTGAAGAGGGCTGGGTTGTTAGAGCAGGCGTTGCTTGGAGGTGGGGGGGGGAGTTTGGGGAGGAATCTCTTGGAGGGGAGGACTGATGGAGGTTGGGAGGGGGATCGCTGTTCCCTGGGGATGGTAGCGGTGGAAGGAGGTGGTGCTGATGCGAAGGTGGTGAGATGTGTTTGGAAGGTGTAGGGTTGAGGTGAGGATTGCAGGGAGGGTGCGGATTCGACGGTGTCAGTTGCGATCCTCAAGTTTGGTGCAACGGGTGGGGGATCTTGAGCAATGATTTCAGTGGAGGGGAGTCGAAGGGGTGAGACTTTCGGAAGTGGGGTGTGAACCGGAGAGGGAATTGATGCCTTTAAAGGGGGTACCTGGATCCAAATCCATGTGGGGGTCCGATTATGCGTGGATGGATCTGGGTCCTTTTCCTTTTCCTGTTGGAGGGGTGGAGGGTGCTTCGGGACCCGATGTGGTGCCCACCTTTGACACCATTCTAGGTAATCAGAGTTGGCAACAATTACTATGAACTTGACTCTAGCTCCCTACCTTTATTGCCTTCAAGAATTGTCCCAGCCTCCATCACCCAACCCCAGTAGATCTTGCTTGCCATCTCATAGGTCCTCCCCTATTGCTCTGATTACCACCTCGCCTCTTCTATCCACTGCAATCAAGCCACCTAGGTTAGAAATGCCTTGCATGTTAATATCTCCAAAACAATCCATCCTAGCATTTGGAAATGAAATTAGAGTCTGTTGCCCCATTTGGCCCCCCTGACGAGTTTGGCTTCTTAGCTTAAGCTTCATAAATTTGGAATGAGTTACCCATGATGATTTGACTTGCCAAACAAGGTTGAGATTGCCTTTCATGCATTGCAATGGTTGGACATTTGAAATTCTTTAGGTGGAAATGACAAGCCCCCTCAACTTTTCTTCGAGCCTTGATCATTGTTGCCACCAAGCCCTTGACATCTTCTTACCATCAAAGAAACCATCTTCACATCCCTTGGTGCACTCTTCACCATCTTTGCGAAGGAAGTCCCGACAACAACCAAGAGTCCCTTTTTTGCAAAAGACTAGCCATGGTGGGACCAACTCCTCGTTGGCCACTTCCACTTAATGTGTCTTAAGTCTACCCTCTTCAGGCTAAGGCCCTTGCATCCCACATGTCAACCTCAATTATCTCCAAATGGTGCAACCAAAGGGGAAGCCCTCCACTAATATATGCACACGTGGCCTCCTTGGAGATTGAGTAGCCAAGGCCCCCATCTAGCACCAACCAACGTGTAAAAGAAGCTCTCTCTTCTTGCAGCACTGTGTAGAGAAAAAGAGCCATAGCTGGAGACCTCGCAAAAAATCCTAGATTAGGTATTTCCCTCTTATTTTGACAACGAATAGCGTCGACGAAACTTGTAGCCTCTTCCTTGTCACGTTGAATGGCGGTGATTCTTTAACAACGTTGGTTGTAAGAAAACCCTTGAGGAAAACTGAGTTCCCTCAAGGGTAACCCGGTTGGTGGTTGGATATAGCCACACAGAGGGGTTAGGCAGGGTTGCCCCTTCGCCTCTTGACTTTTTGTCTTAGCTAATGATGCACTGGTGAGGGCTACCTTTCGGTCTTGCGACATATGCCTATTTTCGGGAGCAGCAGGTGATGATTCCAGTGCTTTAGTATGTAGATGATACTTTGTTTTTTGTGGAGGGCTCCACGGAGGAGGTGAGGAGACTATGCTTACTACTACATTTATTCGGGGAGGCATTAGGCTTACAGATCAATTTGTGGAAGTTCAGTTTTGTCCCGATGCAGATGGAGTTAAACAAGGTTGTGAGCTGTGCAGGAGCTTTGGACACATTGGTGGCCACCTTGCCTCTTTCCTACTTGGGCCTGCCACTATCCGACAGTAGGCTTAGGGTGAGGGATTTTACCCTACTGGTGGAGAGGATGAAGAGATTGGCAGGGTGGTCGTCCAAGACACTATTGTAGATTCCTACGGGAGGGGGGTGAGATTTGTGGAATATAAAATGAAGTGCGGAAGCGAATAAACAATCTCACACAAATGAAAATCACACAATTGCACAAATGATTTTTAGGTGGAAATCCAAACTGGGTGAAAATCACTACTTAACCCTCTCGAGTTAGGATTTTCTGATTGACCGAGTCGATCAAAATCCACTAATCCGAACTATTTAAACGAGGGTAGGTCAACCTCTTACAACTGATGCTACTTGGAACCTGAGGGTAGCGTGCCTCAAACCTCTCCTCTTTACGAGGATTATTTTGTCTCTCGATGGAGACGGGAATTTGCAAAGCGAATACCCAACCAAATAATAAAGATAAATACAAAGCAACTTATAGAGCCACAAATATGAAAACCTAGCTACTATAGGTAAGGAAACTTCCCTTTGCTGGAAGTGCGTCGACTTGATGCGGATGTGTGAACTATGCAACGGTACTTCGTCGCTCTCGTAATCGTGAAGGGAGAGCAGGTGCATAGCGAAGATGATGCTCTCTTGATGTAGAACAAAAGTTTGGAGAGTAGGGTCACTTGTTATGATCAAAAGGACACAGAATGATGTGGAAATGTGTTACTTGGTGTCTCTTTGCAAGGCAAGGGTACTTCTCTATTTATAAAGGGCCTAGGAAATCTTAGGAAGGTTTTGGAAGCCTTAGGTAGCCGTTGGGATTATCCTAAAGTAAATCATGCTACAATCAGAATCATTAATGATTCTGACAGGGTCATCAGACGTCTGGGAAAAAATCAAACGTCTGGAAATTAAATCAGATGTCTAATTCTAGATGGGTTTCCTTCCTGACTTGAGTTAGGCCTAAATAGGGTTATTGTGAAAGTGGGTCAGATGATAGGTTGGACGTTTGACACTATGTCTAGACATCTGGAAACCTAATTAACTGCGGGAATGGATTTCCCAAGACACAAACGGCTATAAGTCTCTTGGAAAGAGATTTGGACTTAGTTGAGGGCAAACATCTACTTATCAGACGTCTATGGCCCTCTACGGACGTCTGATAGAAGCTTAAAGGTTAATCCTCAACGATTATATTCTTTAAGCCAACATTCCACTAATTGAATGTCTGGTAATGTCATCAGACATCTGGACTAAGGGCTAGTATCTGATATAGGCAGATAGAAGCTACTAACTCTAGCCTAAGTGTTTAGACGTCCGATTCAACATTCAGATGTCTTAAAGTTCAAGATCAGACGTCTGATTTTCAGATTAGATGTCTGATCAGGCTGTCTGAAGCTTATTTAGGTTTTCTAAGTTCTCTACGGAAAATCTAAGTTTCCTATGGTTGTGCAAATATTCCTATGACTACTGTGTTGATATTTTAAGGCTCTTTAACATGTATCTAAGAAAGAAAATAAAGGGCAACAAAAGAAACAAAAATACAAAGAACAAGATGAAAGTAAATCTATTCTATTCTTCATCTCCTTTCTTCTTCAAGCTTTCGCTTCTTGCAAAGTTCCTTCTCCTTCGTCAAGCTCCTCCAATTCGCCATGGATGCATATCCATTTGCAATTGTCATGAAATCTTGGACTCAAAAGCAAATATTTTTTTGAAAAGGCAAAGGGTGGTTATCCCGTAGATAACCACCTAAATTCATTTCACATCAAAATAAAATTACATCAGGGGTTTACAAAATGTTCCTCCAAAAATCAATCTGGGAGAAGACAGATGAGATAAAGTTCTCAACATAAGGCCTCTCCCCCGTAAACACCACCCCGTTCCTCCTTAGCCACTCCCCCCACAAAATTGCCAGGGTCTTTGCCTGATCATATTTAGAGCGGAAGGTGAAAGCTCTGCCTCCTACACTCCCCTATGAAAGGATTAGAAGCTAGCAGCGTCGTGGTGGGAGATCCAGCCAATCCCCATCTCCTGCCAAACCTGCGCTACGAGCGGACACTGAAATAGAAGATGTTGGACATCCTCAACACCCCCCCACAAAGGGGGCATGCTAGGTCGCTTGTTTGGACCCATCTAGCTCTCCGCTGCTTCGTCATGATCTGTTCTCTTCTAATAGCCAAGCAAAAATCTTCACGTTCAGGGGGTACTTCGCCATCCAAATTAGCCTACAGTCTTGTATGAAGTCCACGTTTGAGGGGGTCCCACTGGACCCCAGCCTGCGGTACACCTCTGCAACCGAAAAATCACCCTCCCAGTAAAAATCGTTTGGGCCTTCGCCCAGGGCCCAGCCCACCAACTCCTACAGCATCTCTGCTGGAAGTCCTCACAGCTCTGCTTTGAGAGGTCCCCCCGGAAGATGGGGCACCAGGATTCGTCCCAGCAATCTTGAACCTTTGCCGACGTGTCCATCGCACTACACAGTAACCGAGGGATCCTCTCCCCTATGGTAGAGCCACCCCCTGCCAGTCATCCTGCTAGAAACGGAAGGAGTCCCCCGCACCAAGCACCGAGTCAAAGAAGCTGCGCACTCTCCCAACCACTGCCGCTAGGCCTCTGAGGAAGAAGGATGCTCCAGAGGGTGGGGGAACAGAGGGGCCCTCATGCCAGGAAGTCACCGTAACACCGCCGCATAACATCTCCAAGGTGTCCATGCTCGTGTCCCATCAACCTTGCAATCCATTTTGCAAGGAGGCTGATGTTCCTTCTGCCCACGTCCCTGACCCCGAGCCCCCCCTCTTGTGTAGGCTTGCACACCTCTTCCCAAGCAACTAGCCTCGCCCTCCTGCCTGCCACCCTTGTAGTAGACCAGAAGAAATCTCTCACAAGTCCGGAGACCTTCCTCTCAATCTACCGTGGCAACCGGAACACCAACAAGAAGTAAGACGACATGGATATCAGGACTGCCTTCACCAAGGTCAATCGCCCGCCCCTGGACAATAGCCTGGAGGACCACCCTACCAGCCGTCCCTCCATCCTTTCTAGCAACGGGAGCCAGTCCTGCAACCTGAGTTGACGATCCGATAGGGGAGGCGCAGATATACCAAAGGCAAAGAGCCCCTCTCAGTCTCCAACGCATCACCCACCTTTTCTGCTTTCGTGGCAGACAAATTGATTGGGACAAAGTTTGATTTCTGATAGCTAATCCGTAGCCCTGATACCTCACCAAAGAGCTCCAGCAGGATCCCTACCCTTCTTGCTTCCAACACGGATCCTTCAACTAGGAGCGTGTCATCCGCGTACTGCAAGACCATCACCTCTCTGCCTCCTCCCACTGTGAAGCCTTTGAACAGCCCCCTGCTGCAAGCTCTGTGTGCCACCCGTGCAAGTGCATCTGCCGCTAGGACAAAAAACATGGGTGCAAGGGGACACCCTTGCCGTACCCCTCTTCTATGCTGGACCCAGCCTCCCGTCGGGTTCCCATTGATAAGGACTGAAAAGGATGTTGTCGTCACACATCTCTTTATCCAGTCAATCCAGGTCGTTGGGAAGCCCCTCCTCCTTAGAGACGCCCACAGGAAGTCCCACTGAACTGAGTCGTATGCCTTGCTGAAGTCCACATTCCATAAAAAGGCCTACTTCTCCCTTCTCCATGCTGCTAAGGCTTCCATCGCAATCGCGAAGCCATCCAAAATTCCTCTTCTAGGCACAAAAGTTATTTGAACAGGGGACGTCAAGTCCCCTAAGACGTCTCTCAGCCTGTTAGTCAGGACCTTTGCCACAATGAGGTAGATTGTATTAGACAGGGCAATCGGTCTAAAGTCCTGAATGGCCTCAGCCCCTTCCTTCTTAGGCAGCAGAAACATGTAATATTTGTTTAACTTGTCAAAACCTCTGTTTTCGGAAGCGAACTTGTCCACCACCTGCATTACGTCTGGACTAACCAGATGCCAGAACTTGCGGAAGAAGAAAACAGGGAACCTGTTCGGACCAGGGCATCCCTCCACATTGAGGCCCCATATCGCCTGCCTCACCTCCTCCGACCAGCCGTAAGACTCTCCGCTTGAGCCTCTGATATATGCTGTGTAGCCTCCCCCCTCCATCTCCAGCATCCCCTTGGTCGTCTCCCAGTGAACTCTTTGAAATAATCCGCCACCGCCTGCCCCACCTCCTCCCTTCCTGAGAAAGCATTCCCGTCAATCAGCAACTTGTCTATCCAGTTTCTCCTCTTGGCAGAAGCCATCTGGTGGAAGAACCTGGTATTAGAGTCCCATTCTTTCAACCATCTCTGCCTGTACATCACCTTCCATTCCAACTCCGTCTGCCTGTCCTCTTGGATCACCTTTGCCATCCCTGCCCTGATCTCCATGTCCTCGGGGGAAACGGGAGCTTGGTCCTCCTGTCTGTCAATTCTGCTAATTTCTGCGAACACCTCCTTCTTCCTGCCCCTGTTAGATGCCTTGATCTCCCATCTAGCAGGCTTCAGATAGTCGCGCAGTAAGGTGAGCTTCTTCACCAGACAAAGGGTCGCTGAACCCTCCACCTCCATCAAATTCCATCTCTCCTCCACTGAAGCCTTGAACCCTTCCACCATCAACCACGGTCTGCCAAATTTAAAATATGTGCCAAACTGCACCCCATCATTCGATCACCACAACAGAGGGGTGTGATCCGAGAACGGCCTCTCTAGGGCATGAACATCTGCCACAGGAAACGCCTCCACCAGCTTCACATTGGACAGAAACCTGTCAATCTGGGACTTCTGGCCACTGTTATTTCTCCATGTGTAAGCACAGGACGCCGGGGACTAGTCCACATGCCCATGGGTCTCAACAAAGTCCACAAAAAGGTCTGACCCTGGGTCTTGCCTTCCCCATGCACCTGGTCTATCCTCCACCTTCAGAGTCACATTAAAGTCCCCTCCCAGCAGCCAGGGGCTCCCAATGGACTCTGCTGCCACCGCCATGAGATCTTCCCACAAGGCCCTCCTCGCTTGGGCGTCTGTAGGACTGTATACCCCTATAACCTTCAACCTGGCCCCTCTTGTCTTCCTGATCAAGGTCGTCGAAATGGTATGCTTCCCACATCTGACATCCACCAAAGCGAAGACATTCTCCCTCCACCCAAGGATCTGTCCTCCTGACCGACCATTCGCGGCAAGAGACCGAAATCGCTCCATCCAGGAGCCTCTGACCTCCCTCCAAACTCGATCACTACAATCAGCTAGCTTGGTCTCCTGTAGTAAAACAATATCCGCCCTCCACTGTCTGATGTACCTCCCAAAGATGGCCCTCCTTGTCGGGTTATTAAGACCTCGCACGTTCCAGGTGAGCACCCCATTCATCTAAGTGACATGGTGATCTCCCTCGTGGCCTGCTTCAAGCTATTGGCCTCTGCCACCCTGTGTACCTCCTCGTCCTCCCCGTTCAGTGCCTCCCTCGACCTCGGGCTTTGCGGAGCTCCCCCACGACCGTCCACTATCCGTGGTTTCTGCCTGCCACGATAGGACCACCTCCTCCAGTAGCGCAGGCCACCACCTTGCCCCCCGCTCGCCAAGAGCGGTGCCCATCCTACTAAAGGGATCGCCACCGGGTCACCTCCCCTCAAGGGTTCCCAGACGTCTGCTGTTGCCCCAGGGATGCCTCTCGTTGTTCCGATGAGTCCCCGTGCTGGGGAGTCGCCTTGTTTGTCGCCACCAATGGAGGGTTAGCTCCCCTCGTCCCCGCTGGTTCGACCTCCCCCGGCAGGGGCCAGACCTCCTCCCCCTGCACGTGCGGCACCACCTCCTAGCTCTTTCCCATGCCTCGCATCGAGCATGGCACCTCCTCCGACGACCCCAGGAGCTGCATAGGGCCACCTGAGGAGTCATCGCCCTCAACAGGGGACTCTCGCTTCTCCATCAGTCGAATCAAAGCTTCGAACCCGGATCGCAGATTCGGATTTGGATCCGGGCTCGCTCCACCATCGTTGCCCTACGCCCCAGCAGGTGATGCATTGCTAGGGTTTAAAAACCCCGCGCCATCGGCTTCTCTATGTCGCCCCGCAGAACCGCCCTTTAGCCCCTCCGCTTCCGAGGCATCAGCAGCCCTGCGATCTCTGGCTGTCCCTCGTGAGATCTTCGCAGATCTCTCGGGGGTCAAGACCAGGTCATGCTCGACAACTGCACCCCCCTTGGGTTTCCCCCGTGTGGACCCTGCGAAACCCTCGGGCCTCGAGTCCACGTCAGCAACCTTTCGTCTCCTCGCGGCAACCACGCGCCACCTCGTCTTCCCCATCGCCGAGCCCACAGCTCCGGCCGCTGCGGGCCGCCCTCCTTTCCGACACAAGCACTCCACCATCCATGATGAGCCTTCAAGCTACAACAGGACCTTGTTGATCGACCTCGCTCCAGCCTTCAGCTCGACTTGCACCACGATTGGTCCCTTCGCCAGCCTTAACGCCTCGCAACTCCTAACGTGAGCGAACAGCGCTACGATCGCCTCCACCACCTCGACCAAGCACAGCCACCACGGAACTCCGGCAATGATGATATCCAACACCGTCCTCTCCGGCGGACGTTCCTGTAGGGCCCCATCGTGTGGTGAGGAGCATCTCCACCACTAGCTCCCTCCCCCGACAGAGAACTCTGTGAACAACAGTTCCCTTTGCCTCTCTGCCGAGAGCCCTATAGCCACACAAAACAAATGTTAATTAACAAGAGTTTTGTTATCAAAATAAACGATCGTGGTGCCCTTACACCAACAATCTCCTCCTTTTTGATGATGACAAAATCATAAATAATAATGCATAACAATCTCCTCCTTTTTGACATTATCGAAAATGTTTTATCAATTTTAATTCTCCTACAACTCCACCTTAAAACATGCTCTTCTAGTTTGGGTTTCTTTAATAAGAATGATATTCTTCCTCTTTTTGTAACAACCAGATAGCTAAAAAGTTCTCTCCCTTTCTAAAGGAAATATAGCTATGTAACAAGTTTTCCCCTTTAATGATTGACAAATAGCTTATCAATTTTTTTTTGAAAAAGTAAGCGGTGGTTATCCCATAGATAACCATCCAAATTCATCCCACTTTAGAACAAAATTACATCAGGAATTACAAAATGGACCTCCAAAAATCAATCTGGGAGGAGATAGAGGATACAGAGTTCTCAACATAAGGCCTCTCCCCCTAACCACCACCCCATTCCTCCCCAGCCACACTTCCCACAAAATAGCCAAGACCTTTGCCTGATCATGTTTAGAGCGAAAGGTGAAAACTCCACCACCCACACTTCCCCTGAGAAAGGAAAACCAAAAGCTAGCGGCGTCATGGCGGGAGATCCAGCCAATCCCCATCTCCTGCCAAACCTGTGCTACAAACGGGCATTGAAGCAGAAGATGTTGCACATCCTCAACAGCCCCCCTACAAGGGGGCACGCTAGATCGTCTGTTTGAACCCATCTTGCTCTACATTGCTTCGTCATGATCCTTCCTCTTCTCACCAACCAGGAAAAGATCTTCACTTTCAATGGGCATTTCGCTGCCCATATCAGTCTGCAGTTCTGCATGAAGCAATGCCCAAATCAGCCTCACCAGTCCCCAACCTGTGATACACCTTTGCCACCGAGAAGTCTCCCTCCTCCCAATAAAAACCATTAAGGCCTTCGCCCGGCGCCCAACCCACCAACTCCTGCAATAGCCGCTGGAAGTCCTCACATCTCTGATCGGAAAGACCCCCCCGGAATATGGGGCACTAGGATCCGTTCCAGCATTCTCCAACCATAGTTGAAATATTCACCACACTACTCACTAAACGAGAAAACCTCTCCCCTAGAGTAGAGTCGACTCCCTGCTAGTCGTCCTGCCAGAAATGGAAGGAGTCTCCTGCACCGAGCATCGTGTCAAAGAAGCCTCGCACTCTCACAGCCATTGTCGCCAGGTCCCTAAGGAAGTGAGATGCACCACGGGGAGGGGAGCAGAGAGGTCCCTACGGCAGGAAATCGCTGTAGCATCGCTGCATAACATCTCCAAGAAGCCTCTGCTCATGCCCTACCAACCTTGCGATCCATTTCGTGAGAAGGCTGATGTTCTTCTGTCCACATCTCTAACCCCAAGGCCCCCCTCCTATGTAGGCTTGCACACCTCCCATGCCACCAGCTTCACCCCCTTGTTTGTCACCCTTGTAGTAGACCAAAAGAAGTATCTCATCAATCTCGAGAGCTTCTCAATCTGGTGCGTCAACTGGAAGACCGACAAGAAGTAGTATGGTATGGAGGCCAGAACCGCCTCACTAAGGTCAGTTGCTGGCTCTTAGACAAAAGTTTGGAGTACCACCTTGCTAGTTTTCCCTCCATTCTTTCTAGTAACGGGAGCTAATCCTGTAGCCTGAGACGACAATCCGACAGAGGGAGGCCTAGATACACCAATGGCAAGGAACCTATCTCTATCTCCAAAGCAGCACCCACCCTCTCTACCTTCGTGGCGGACAAATTGACTGAAACGAAGTTTGATTTCTGATAGGTAATCCGTAGCCCTGACGCCTCACCAAAGAGCTCCAGTAGGATCCTCAACCTCCTTGCCTCCAACACGGTTCCTTAGACTAGGAAGTGTGTATCATCAGCGTACTGTAGGACCATCACCTCCCTGCCACCACCAAAGTCAAAGCCCCTAAACAGCCCCCTGCTGCAAGCTTTGTGTGCTGCCCGTGTAAGTGTGTCTACCGTAAGAACAAAACGCATGGGCGCAAGAGGGCACCCCTGTCTGACCACTCTTCTAAGTTGGACCCAACCTCCCGCTGGGTTTCTGTTGATAAGGACTGAAAAGGATGTCACACATCTCTTTATCCAATCAATTCAGATTGTAGGGAAACCCCTCCTTCGCAGAGACAAGTCCCACTGAATCGAGTCATATGCCTTGCTCAAATCCACCTTCCATAAAAAGCCTGCTTCTTCTCCCTTCTCCACGTCGCCAAGGCTTCCATCGCAATCACAAAACCATCCAAAATTCCTCTCCCTGGAACAAAAGCTGTCTGAACAAAGGAGACGAAATCCCCCAGAAGGCCTCTCAGTCTGTTAGCTAGGACCTTAGCTACAATAAGGTAAACTGCATTAGATAGGGTAATCGGTTTAAAGTCCTGGATGGCGTCCGCTCCTTTCTTCTTAGGCAGCAGAAACAAGTGGTATCTATTTAGCTTCTCAAAACCTCTATTGTCGAATGCGAACTCCACCACCTGCATCACATCTGCACCCACCAAAGGCCAAAACTCCCTGAAGAAGAAGACAGGGAAGCCGTCTGGGCCAGGGCATCCCTCCGCATTGAGGCCTCACACAGCTTGCCTCACCTCCTCCTCTGAGAAGCCAATCGTAAGACCCTCTGCCTGGGTCTCCGTGATACGCTACACATCCTCCCCCCTCCACCTCCAGCCTCCCTTGGATTGTTTCCCAGTGAACTCTCTGAAATAATCTACTGCTGCCTACCCTACCTCTTCCCTGCTTGAGAAAGCGTACTCGCCAATCACCATCTTATCTATCTAGTTCCTCTTCCTTTTGGCAGAGGCCATTTGGTGGAAGAACCTTGTGTCGGAGTCCCCTTCCTTTAACCATCTTTGCTTGAATTTCACCTTCCATTCCATCTTCGTTCGTCTGTCTTCCTCTTGGATCACCTTCGACATCCTCGCCCTGATCTCCCTCCTAAGAGATGGGAGCTTAGTCCTCCCGTCTGTCAATTCTGTTAATCTCTGCCAAAGCCTCCTCCTTCCTGCCCCTGTTAGATGCCCTGATCTCCTTCCTAGCAAGCTTCAGATGGTCGCGTAGTAAGGAAAGTTTCTTTGCCAGACAGAAGGTTGTCGAACCTTCCACCTCCAAGGAGTTTCACTTCTCCACCAACGCCTTGAACCCCTTCTCCAGTAGCCACGACTTGTCAAATTTAAAATATGTGCCGAACCATACCCCCTCATTCGGATGCCACAACAGAGGAGTGTGATTCGAGAAAGACCTCTCCAACGCACAGACATCTGCCACAGGGAATGCCTCAACCAGCTCCACATTGGATAGAAACTTGTTAATCCTACCGTTGTTATTCCTCCATGTGTAAGCATAGGACGTAGGGGACCGGTCCACAAGACCATGAGTTTCAACAAAATCCACAAAAAGGTCTGACTCGGGGTCCTGCCTCCCTCATCCACTTGGTCTATCTTCCACCTTTAGCATCACATTGAAGTCCCCTCCCAGCAACCAGGGACTCCAAATGGACTCTGTCGCCACCGCTGCGAGCTCCTCCCACATCACCCTCCTCACCTGGGCATCCGTGGGACTGTATGCCTCTGAAACCTTCAACTTGGCGCCTCCTACCTTCCTGACTAAGCTTGCCGAAATGAAATGCTCTCCACATCAGACGTCCTCCAAAGAGAAGACATCCTCCCTTCACCCAAGGATCTGCCCTCCTGACCTACCATTCGCGGCAAAAGTGCAAAATCCCTCCATCCAAAAGCCTCCTATCTCTCTCCAGACTTGTCCCTCGCAATCAACTAGCTTACTTTCCTGCAACAGTACAATGTCTGCTCTCCATAGCCTGATGTACCTCCCCAAAATGGCCCTCCTCGAAGGGTCATTGAGGCCCCGCACATTCTAGGTGATCACCCCATTCATCTAGGTGATGTGGTATACTCCTTTGCAGCCTGCCTGGAGCCACCAACTTCCACCGCCCTACGTACCTCCTTATCATCACCATTCAGCACCTCTCTCGACATTGGGCTTTGCGGAGCTCTCCCACGACCATCCACCACCACCCGTGGTCTCTGTCTGCCACGGAACGGCCACCTCCTTTGATAGCGGAGACCACCACCGTGCCCCTCACCCACCAAGCGTGGTGTCCACCCTGCCAAAGAGATCTCCACGGGGTCACCCCCCACTGAGGAGTTCCTAGCCGGCTGTTGCTGCCGCGGGTGCGCCTCCGGCCGTTTTGAAGGTTCTCCTCGTTGGAGAATCACCTCGCCTGTCGCTGCCAATGGAGTATCTTCCCCCATTGCCACCATCGGTCGGGCCTCCCTAGGCAGAGGCCAGACCTCCTCATCCGCTCTGCGCAGCACCATCACTTGGCTAGCTCCCTCTTCTTGTTCCGAACTCAGCACCTCTTCCGGCGAGCCCAGGGGTTGTGCGAAGCAGGTGGAGGGGCCACCGCCCTTGAGAGAGACCTTAGGTCTCTGTTGCTCCAAGGGCCGAACCGTTGTTTTGGATCCAGAGCATGAATCAGGATCCAAATCCGCTCCGCCTTCAGTGCCCCGCACCTCATCAGGTGTTGCGCACATGCTAGGGTTTAAAAACCCCTTGCCTTCGCATTCAGAGCGCCGCCCCACAGAAGCGTCTTCTGACCTTTCCGCTTTCAACGCGCCTACAGTCCCGTGATCCTCGGTTGTCCTTCTCGAGATGTTCGTGGATCTCTTGGGGGTCGAGGCCACGCCAGGTCCGTGATCCACGCATCTCTCGGGCTTCCCTCGTGCGGTCCTCGCGGATCCCTTGGGAGCTGAGTCCACATCAGCACCCTCTCGTCTCCTCCTAGCGGCAGCCGCTCATCGCCTCGCCTTCCCCAACGCCGAGCTCGCAGCTCCGGTCGCCATGGATGCGTGTCACCGCCCTCCTCGAATCAAGCACTCCACCACCCAAGAGGAGCCTCCGAGTCGCAGTAGGATCTTGCTCATCGGCTTCGCCCCAACCTTCAACTCGACTAGCGCAACCATCGGGCCCTCCACTAGCCCAAGTGCCCTGTAGCTTCTAACTCGAACAAAAGGCGCCACGATCGCCTCCACCACCTCGACCAAGTGCAGCCACCATGGGACTCTGGCAATGGCGACTTCCAGCATTGTCCATTCGGGTGGGCGCTTTGGTGAGGCCCCATCGTGCGGTGACGGACACCTCCATCGCCACCTCCCTCCCCTAGCAGTACACATTGTGAAGAGTAGCTCATTCTGCTTCTCAGCCAGGAGTCTGCTCGCCACAAACACCCCCTTCGCTACCTGCAGCACCTTGGTCCCTCCCCTCCTCGCAGCTTCGCCCAATGAGTTCTCCACCAACGACCTCGAAACCCTACCTTCCAGAGCCTCTCCCATGATGCTCTCCTCCACCACTCTCCTTAAAGCCCTAACACCCTCCGACCAGGGGGCCTCCACCTTTGTCTTCGGTAGCCCCTTCACGGGTGGCAGTGGCAGCCCCTTCCTTCTTCCGACCGTGACTCCCCCTCGGTAGCTACCGCTCCTATGGCCAAGACCTCCACACATCCAGCATCGCCATGGCTCCTGGCAATCCCTATTCCAATGGTTGCTGTCGAGGCACTTGTAATACCTTCCACGCCTGGCTGCATCTTCTCGACCTCGCATGGATACCCGTCGAGCATTCAAGCCCTGCTCCGCTGGGTTTTGACCCACCACCTCCGACCAGCGCAAGCCTCCGGTCGTGCCTCTACCACCCTCTTCCCTCCGAAAGGTCCTCCCTCTGCCCTTTGCCCCTCTCCTACCTTCTCCCTTGCCTCCCTGTCCCGACGCTTGCTCGCTCTCCCCAGCGCCCCTTCGCCCTCTCACGTTCTCACTCCCTCGCTCTCTTTCTCTCTCCCTCGCTCGCTCTCTCCATCTCAATGTCACCACCTCGTGGTCAATAGCTTATCAATTTTAACTTCCCTTATCTAAGTGCTATAAAAAGATAGGGTTAAAGGGTTTACCTTACCTACCATGGCCGATAGAATGGCTCATATGGAGGTGGATGCCAGACCGGATGGGGCTCTCATCCGTAGCTTAGAGGTTCGAGCATCGATGTTGGTCTCCAATCGGGCGGTCAACGCATGGCGGTTCGAACATCCGTCGGTCTTCTCGTCGATCTTCTCGTCTTCCTCCTTGGTCTACTCCTTAGTCCTCCTAATTTGAGTTGACCACCCTTTAGCTTGTAAATCCAATCCTTGATGTTGAACTCTCTTGAAACCTACAAAACAAGTTTCAAGTTGATCTTTCGGTATCCAAGTTAGCTTGAATCCAGATGTGTTAGTTGGTCTCCTTGAAGGAGATCCTTTCTCAATCTTATTGCTAGAAAAATTATCTAATTTGTTTACTAAGTTATTAGATTCTTCTCTAAGGCATGCAAGTTCATTTTCAATAACATGCAATTTTATTTTTAAACTAAAAATTTCAATTTTTGAACTTGTGTTTTCCTCAATCAATTTACTATTTTCATTGATTAGGTCTTTATTTTCTAACAGCAAGTTATCATCCTTAGGACTAGAACTAGTTTCTAGATCGTTAAGTTGTTTTTCTAACCTTTCATTTTCTAATTTAACAAAATTAAGATTCTTTTTAATGCTTTTGTTTTCCACTTTAAGTGCCTTACTAATTTCAAATAACTCATCAAAAGCATCTTGTAAATTTGGGTTTACCTCATTTTCGGAGTCGTTATCGCTTGTGATGGCCATGAATCTTATGCAAGCAGTTTCATTCTTCTTCTCGGGATCTTCCTCTTCTTCCTCCGAGCTCGAGTCATCCCAAATAGCTTGGAACACCTTCTTGTTCTTCTTGTCCTTCTCCTTCTTCTCCTTCTTGAGAAGAAGGCACTTGGGTCGAATGTGCCCCTTGTTGCAATGATAGCAACGGTTTGGGCTCGCTTTTTTCTTCTCCTTCTTATCTTTCTTCGAGTTCCTACAAAATTTGGAAAATTTTTTAAGTAAAAACTTAAAGTTTTCGTCATTGAAACTTACCTCGCTATCCGATGTGGCTATAAAGGCGAGAGACTTCCTCGGCTTTGGTTCTGGTGTGTCATTCTTCTTCTGCTTCAACTTCGTCTCGTAGGCTATGAGATTGCCTAGCAGATCCTCTATGTTGAGTTTCTCAACTTTCGTCTCTTTGATGGCGGTGACATTTTGTTCTTACTCCGATCCGAGGGAACGAAGAAGTTTTCTTTGAAGCTCCCCCTTGATAAAGGTCTTCCCTAATGCTTTTAACCCATTCACAATGAGAGTGAACCTAGTATTCATCTCACTTAAGGATTCATTGAGCCTCATAGAAAAGGATTCAAAATCTTGCGATAAAATATTAATCTTAGAAGCCTTTACCTTTGAGGTACCCTCGTGAGTTACCTCTAATGTGTGCTAGATCTCGTATGTGGTGGTACACTGCGAGATTCTATTGAACTCCTTCTGATTGTGTGCGCAATACAACGCGTTCATCGCCTTCGCGTTGAGTGAAAACTCCCGAATCTGCTGTTGCGAGTAACCTACGACGGGTCTCTCTGGAATGTTGAAAGGTGTCTCGCATCTAGCCCAAATGGTGAAGCCATTGGCTTGAAGTCACGTCTTCATCCTGAGCTTTCAAGAGGGGTAGTTGCTCCTATTGAAGAATGGTGGATGGGTTGTAGACTGCCCCTAAAAAATCTGAATCGCGGAGCTGCTTCCTTCCATTGGATCCTTGCCGGTGTGTAACGCCGATAAAGTGAGAACTTGCTTTGATACCAAATGTAGATTCCTACGGGAGGGGGTGAGATTTGCGGAATATAAAATAAAGTGCAGAAGCAAATAAACAATCTTACACTAATGACAGTCACACAATTGCACAAATGATTTTTAGGTGGAAACCCGAATCGGGTGAAAACCACTACCTAACCCTCTCGAGTTAGGATTTTCCGATCAACCGAGTCGATCAAAATCCACTAATTTGAACTATTTAAACGAGGGTAGTTCAACCTCTTACAATCGACACTACTTTGAATCCGAGGGTAACATGCCTCAAACCCTTCCTCTTCACGAGGAGTATTTTGTCTCTCGATGGAGACGGGAATTTGCAAAGCGAATACTCAACAAAATAACAAAGATAAATACAAAGCAACTTATAGAGCCACAAATATGAAAACCTAGCTACTATAGGTAAGGAAACTTTCCTTTGCTGGAAATGCGTCGACTTGACGACGCGGATGCGTGAACCACGCAACGGCACTTAGTCGCTATCGTAATCGCGAAGGGAGAGCGGGTGCACAGCGAAGATGATGCTCTCTTTATGTAAAACAAAAGCTTGGAGAGCAGGATCACTTCTTATGATCAAAGGGACACAAAATGATGTGGAAATGTGTTACTTGGTGTCTCTTTGTAAGGGAAAGGTACTTTATTTATAGAGGGCCTAGGAAGTCTTAGGAAAGCTTTGGAAGCCTTAGGTAGCCGTTGGGGATTATCCCAAAGCAAAGCAAGCCGCAATCAGAATCATTAATGATTTTGATAGGGCCATCAGATGTCTGGGAAAAATATCAGATGTTTGGAAGTTACTCTTAAGACGGATGGAAGCTAAATTAGACATCTAATTCTCGACGGGTTTCCTTCCTGACTTGAGTCAAACCTAAATAAGATTCTTGTGAAAGTGGGTCAGACGATAGGTTGGACGTCTAGCACTATGTCTGGATTTCTGGAAACCTAATTAACTGCATGAATGGATTTTGTAAGGCATAAACGGCTATAAGTCTCTTAGAAAGAGATTTGGGCTTAATCGAGGGCAAACATCTACTTATCATATGTCTATGGTCTTCTACGAACGTTTAATAGAAGCTTAAAGGTCAATTCTCAATGATTATATTTTTTAAGCCAACGTTCTACTAATTGGACGTCTGACAATGTCATTAGACATTTGCTACGACGTCTGGACTAAGGGCTGGTCGTCTGATATAGGTAGACAGAAGCTACTAACTCCAGATTAAGTTTTTGGACGTCCGATTCAACATTCAGACGTCTTAAGTCCAAAATCAGACGTCTGATTTTCAGATTGGATGTCTGATCAGGTTGTGTGAAGCCTATTTAGGTTTTCTAAGTTCTCTATAGAAAATTTAAGTATCCTATTGTTGTGCAAGTGTTCCTAGTACTACTGTGTTGATACTTTGAGGTTCTTTAACATGCATCTAAGAAAGAAAATAAAGGGCAACAAAAGAAACAAAAATACAAAGAACAAGATGAAAGGAAATTTATCCTATTCTTCATCTCCTTCAAACTTTCGCTTCTCGCGAAGCTCCTTCTTCGTCAAGCTCTTTCGATTCGCCATGGATGCGAGCTCTTCACACTTGTATTCATTTGCAATTGTCCTAAAATCTTGGAATCAAAAGCAAATGTTAATTAACAAGTATTTTGTTATCATCAAAATAAATGATCGTGGTGCCCTTGCACCAACAACTGTCACTAGGAGGTTGGTTAGGGTGAAGGCAATCATCTTTGCCATTCCGTCTTTCTTCATGTCTGTCTTCAAACTATCCAAGCAGGTGGAGAGGAGACTGATTGGACTAATGAGGGATTTCTTCTCGTCCAGTTTTGGAGAATCAGGGATGGTGGTGAGGTTGGTGACGTGGGATGACGTCTGCAGGCCAGTGAAGGAAGGTAGTCTCAGGCTCCGTGAACTGGGGTTGTTGAATGACAACAACCTCCTAACCATATGGGTTGAAGGTAGGATGGGTCGTAAACTGGGCTTACTCAGCGGGGTCATGGAGGCATACTACGGGGGGTCATTGGATAGGGGGAGGCTGACAGTTTCGAAGTAGGGCACCTCGTTTTCGTTAAGGGTCTGGCGGTGGTAGCACCAAAGGTACATGATTTCTTTCTACTGAGAGTTGGGGTTGGTGATAGATTCAGGTTCTCGATAGATGACTGGACGGGAGATGGCATCCTAGCTTCCCACTTTTTGCGTCTATTTGCGTTGGCACAACACAAAGAGGCCTCGATTAGAGATTGTTGGGAGGGGGCATGGTGCCTGATGCTATCTAGGAATTTGTCGGACCACAAGTCGGAGGAGTTTTTGGCCCTCCTTCACGAGCTTGAGCACTTTGAGGTGGAAAGAGGACAAGATTGCTAGGATTGGGATGACAGTTGTTTCTCTGTGAAGAAAGCTTATGACAAGATACATAGCAGAGCTATGAGGACATATGTGGATTTTCTTTGTGATTGCAGAATAATTTGGAAGGCTGATTGTCCCTTGAAGATTAGAATTTTTGCTTGGTTGCCCAGGAAAGGGAGGATAATGACCAAGATCTGGAGGTCCAAATGGGCAAGGGAGGTGGACACCCCGTGGCACGTGCCCTCTCTACCAGGAAGGAGATGTGGATGTTAGGGCACCTCTTCTTCTCCTACCCCTTCTCCACCCAAGTGTGGAGGTGACTAGACCTTGGTTGGGTGGATTACTCGAGCCAGGAGTGCTTCTGGGCGTCACTCTGGAGGGGCAACTCAACCTCAGAGCGATGTGTGTTTAGATCCAAGAAGGAGGTGGCGAAGCTGTTGGCTACGTTGTGGGGGGTGTGGCTTGGGAGAAACGTAGCAGTATTTAGGGGAAAATACCCTTATTTGTCTCCTTTATTTTGGGGTTGGTGCATTTCTGGGAGTCTGATGTATGAGTTTTAGTCTCTTATAATCTGCTGGCCTGTGGCTTTTTATTAATATATTGCCTGGGGGGTCATCGCAAGGATAACCACCCCTTTTCCTTGAAAAAAAACTTAGTTCTCACACATGCAGGGAAACTAAGATGTGACCACTTAGTCAACTGGGTGCACAACTGCACCTCTAATCTTCGTTGTCACCAGAAATTGTATTGATTTTCCAAGTTGTGGAGACAGTTAGTAGAACTGCCAATGGCCAAGGTCACATGATCCTGGCAACTGGCATTAAGTCCTCGACCCAAGCAACAGAAGCAATGCGAAGACAGGTTGTCCTCCCTCTGCATTGCACGCCTTCCAGAGGAGAACCCATGCTTCATGTTTGAACTCTTCTGATGACCTTGCTTTCCTCTCCTTGTCTCCCTCTCTCACACTCTCCCTTGCTCTCATGTTTAATTAGAGCATTTGATAGACCTTTTATTGATAATGCAATTGTAGAAGTTGTGTCCTCTAAGAGGCCTGGATGGGGAGCCTTGTGCAGCATCTTTTGTACTAGTTTTATTAATTTATGAGTAAAGTGAAAGTGGACAATCAGTAAGCTCTCCATAAGGAAAAAAAACCCAAAAGTTTAATAGCTAGGGTCCCTTTTTTGTGTGTTTTCTTCTCCCAATAGGACCATTCCCATTATTCATCAAAGGGTCTTTAAATATTTTTCACACTGAAAGTTCAATTGCTTTTTCTTAATATACTCGTCCTATCTATTGGGTATAGGCTGGAGCAGAAAACTGTTAAGAGAAAGAAGATATTTGCTACTTTAAAAGTTTTGGGAACTGTGTTGGAGGAACTTATGAAGGAGATATCACCAGAAGAGGCTGAAAAATTGATGTCTGAGGAGGTTTGTTGGGTTTCTACTTTTAGATAGTACTTAATAAGCCTTTCCGTTCATGTTCACCATTTGCAATTCTGCCATGAGGTGCTTGTCTTTTATATTTCAACTTGTTAACTTAGGTACCTAATTTTGATGATTGCTTACTCTCATCTTTCAGTTAACAAGGTTGATTAAAGCAGATGCGGATTTGTCTGAAGATGTAGCTCCATATAACATTATCCCCCTCGACTCTCGATCAACCACGAATGCAATCATTTTTTTGCCTGAGGTTAAGTATAACAGGAGTCATCCTTTTTTTTCTAGTTATGTGATGGTTGATCTTATTGTTAAACCTGCATCAGGTTAGAGCAGCAGTTTCATCTTTAAAGTACTTTCGAGGCCTTCCGGAGCTTCCTTCCATGAGAGATGCTGACATGCTTGACTTTTTAGAGTATGTATTTGGGTTTCAGGTATATATGACCATATCCTATTTGAATTCCCCCCCCCCCCCCCCCCCCCCCCCCCCCCTCTCATAGGAACATCGACAATGTGCTTCTTTTGCCCATGGATAGTCCAGTTTTTTTATCTTATGGCTTGATCTGTTATCTTTGGCAAGTCAAATGCTTGCTGAAGCCTTTTCAGAATATAAAAAGCTTGCTAACCTTTTTTTTAGGACTCAAGGTTATTGAGACTTTTTTTAAGAAATCATTTCCATGTTGGACAATTGTAGTGTTATTCTCAAGAATGTCTTCTACAATGAAATATGCAGTTTGTTTTACAAAAATTTCAGGTAAGTTTTTCCCCCCCGTGAAGAATGTGCAGTTTCTCTTTACTTAAAACATCCAGTCAAGTACCATTGGGCCGACCTCCACAAAAACCTCCTTGCACTCAACCGCCTCTACACCCTCCTCGACCGCCATTAATGAAATTGGATTGAACATAAGCTTGATTAACTGAAATATCAGATGAAGGTTGTGTGTGTAATAACCGTTGCTCATGAGAAAGAAGCCCAACAGCTTCCTCATATTACATGGTTCCTGCATGACCAAGGTTGTAACTACAGAATCATATTTTAACCCTAAGCCATTGAGAATGGCTAAGAGAAGGTCATTTGAATCAAGTACCTTCGACCTATTTATCTCTCTTATTTTATATTTACTGGGGGATTGTTTAGTTATTTTATATTTTATCTGGTTCTCTTATGCATTTTTCTCAACACTTCTCTCTATATAAAGAGGTGTAGGATTTTCTCAAAGAATAAGATTGATCATTTCATTTCACGTGGTATCAGAGCAGCGATCCTGGATTAGGGCTTTGGTATCCCACCCCATAGGCCTCCAAAACCCTACACCTTATCCCTGATTTGTGGTCTTTGATTTCCATCGAGATCAATCAAGGAGCAGCAGTGGTAGCCTAGAGGGTATCCACCGCCACTGCCCCTGTTCACTGGTCTGCAGCGTCGGTAGGGAGGAGGAGCACGGCCACCGTTGCCCCTCATACCTTGCAGCGCCATCGAGAGATGGCGATGATTTGCGCAGGGGAGCCCTGCTGCATTTGATCTGGGTGCTGCACCTAGTTGAGTAGGGTGCCTTTGCATGGGTGAGGCAAGGGCAGACCACACTAGTCTGTCTTCCTCCTCCCTGATTGCTACTTGGCTCCGCTATGGTTGGTGGGGTTGAGGTAATCAAAGGAGGAAGTTCTTTGCCGGAGGAGGGGAGGAGCATCCCTTAGAAGTGTGGTTAGGGCTTTCCCTGCGCCCTAACATGCACTAAAGTCTAATCTAAGGGGTGTCTGTGACTCTTGGGATGCCATCTATGATCATTTGATTGTAGATTTCATGATCAAGAGTTCACTTTCTCACATACTTCAGAATGTTCAGATTTGAAGAGTCTTTTAGATCTCTCTTGTGGCTATTTTCTTTGAGTATTTGGCTCAGATATGGCAAGTTCTAGTCCTTGGTGATCCACTTTATCCCTGCTGGCACAATGCTAGTCTCAGGAGTAGAGATAACATTGGATACTGCTATTGTGGCAGAGATGGTCGAAAATGTAGGCTTGATGCTGTAAGAGCATGATAGGAGTCACCATGGTGCAGGATGGTTAGTTGATGCTGGTGCTTCGCAGCATCTCTATAGGGATCAGAGCTATTTTCGGTCACTCAGTTCCGTTGCACTAGGGAGAACGGTGCAAGTTGCTGATGGCAGGCATGCTCCTATTGTTGGCTAGGGGGAAGTGTCTGTGACCCCCATGTTGCGACTACCAAGAGCATTACACGTACCGGAGTTTCTCATGAGCTTGTTGTCTGTGAGTAGGTTCACGAAGGATCTTTATTGCAGGGTGATTTTTGATGAGATCGGATGTATTGTTTAGGATAAATTCACTGGGAATACTATCTCCAAAGGTACATAGGAGAATGATTTTTATCATCTTGGTCATGAGTCATTTGCAGGCATCAGTAGGCATGATGGTAGGAGTGTCTTACAGTGGCACATTCGTTTAGGACATTTGCCTTTGGATCGCCTCAGGAGGTGTGATGCTTGCCAACTAGGTAAGCATCAACTAGGTAAGTTACTCCATATGGATGTTTGGGGATCGAGTAGAGTTCTGGACAAGACAAGACATTGCTACTATCTTGTTGTTGACGATTTCACAAGAGTATCTTGGGCGTTTCTTCTTAAGAACTAGGTAGAGGTTGGAGGTATCATAGAGACTCTTCTCTTGGAGATTGGGACTTAGTATTCTGCTACGGTGAAGATTGTACGGACAGATAATGCCCTCGAGTTCTGCACTACTAGACTCGCGGAGTTCTATAGGACTCGTGGGATTATCCACCATACCACTTGTCCTTATACCTTACAGTAGAATGGAGTTGCCGAGTAGAAGCACAGACACCTGTTAGAGATTGCCTACACTCTTCTTATCCACCACAATGCTCCACCCCTAGAGGGATGTAGTTTGACGACGACCTACCTTAGGAACAAGATGCCGAGTTCAGTCCTTCAGAGCAGATACTGATTCTTCTATTACACCTAGATCGTGAGCTTTTCCATGTGTCGCCCAGGAGTTTTGGATGTGTTACTTTTGTTCATGTGCCATCGCCAAGTCGTGATAAGCTTGCTCCTCGCACTGTTAAGTGCGTCCTTTTAGGGTACTCTAGGAGTTAGAAGGGGTATTGGTGCTATGATCCCATCCACCGTAGGCATTATGTTAGTGTTGATGTGACTTTTCATTAGACGACGCCATATTTTTCTATTGCTGGATAACGAGTGTTCATGATGCATCTCCCATGCCTATTCCTTCGATTCCACTTGAGGAGATTTTGGTCTCCACACCTCAGCTGACTTCTTCGGGCTCCACTGCCTCGTGAATGACTGCCAGAGATTGCATGGTCCTCTACGCACATATAGTTGACTGATGTTCCACATGCGGTTGAGATTGGTTTTGATGGCAGTGATAATCCAGTTAGAACAGTGTAGATTACCATAGTAGTGAGTCTCCTTCTGCAATGACTCAGTTAGAGATAATAGATGATTTTGACCTTCTTATTGCTATTAGGAAGGTGCCCCGCATATGTCAGTCCAGATATCGTGTTGCAAGCAGTTTGGCTATTGATGGTCCTGCTTCTCAGTTTAGCAGCTTTTGTCAGGCACTTATAGTGTCACATATTTTGTCTACCTACCAGCAGGTCATGCTTGATCCAAAGTGGTGTCAAGCCGTGGAGGATGAGATGGTAGCGCTTCAGAGTAGACAGATTTGTGATCTCACCTTACTTCCTACAGGCGCGACACTAGTTGGCTCTAGATGGGCCTTTGCCTTGAAATACAACCCTGATGGGTCTATTTCGAGGTCTAAGGCTAGGCTAGTTGCAAAGGGGTTCACCCAGACCTATGTGGTGGACTTTTTTGATACTTTCTCCCTTGTTGCGCGGCTTGCCACTATTTGGATGCAGTCTTTATTGCATGATTTACATGTCCAGATTGGGGAACTTTTGGAGATGCAATGCGACAATCGGGCGGCTACATATATAGCCAACAACCCGATGTTCCATATGCACATCAAACACGTTGGGGTTGATTGCACTATACCAGAGATCTCATATAGCATGGTTTGGTGCGTGCCACTTATGTTGCATCTGAGGATCAGACTGTTGATGTGTTTACAAAGCCTCTACCTCAATTAACGCTTGATTATTGCTGTTCCAAGGTAAGCATGATTGACATTTATGTTCAAACTTGAGGGAGAGTGTTGATATTCCTATTTATCTCTCTTGTTTTATGTTTATTGAGGACTATTTAGTTATTTTATTATTTTTGTCAGGTTCTCTTATGCATTTTTCCCAACACCTCTCTCTTTATAAAGAGGTGTAAGGTTTTCTCAAAGAATAAGATTAATCATTTCATTCCACTTTCCCTGGAACAGCAAATTTAATAGGAAGTGTGCATGCGTTATTAACAAATTCTGAGATACTCAAATCGCCTTTCTTGAGAGATCTTAGCTCAGATTTGTACTGGAAAATAGGAGCTTTGGTCTGTGTAAAGTAACTCTCAAGGAAAAGCCACACTGTCCGGGTAGTGGTAAGATCTAAAATCTGAGAACAAATTTCCTTAGATACAGAGGGAATAAGCTAGCTCAAGATAAGTTGGTCCTTTCTATGCCATACAATATTAGTCCTCATTGGGTATTTCAATATTGGAGGAGGAATCTCGAATGAGACAAGGAGGTGGAGGAACAAAGTCATCAACATAGCCAAGAAGACCATATGCCGAAAGCAGGGGGACAAATTGAGCTTGCCACCACACATAATTGGTAGACTTCAGTTTGTAAGGTATGCTGCAGGAACTGTAAAATTTGGGGAGGAAATTTTGACCTAAATTCCTCAAAGAACAGAAATCGGAGATCTCATCAGCCATTGCCGAACATCAAAAATCGATGAGGAATACCTAATTGCTCAAAGGGAGTTCGGAGAATTGGAGTAGAAGAAAAATTGTGAGGATTACCCAATCATAAGATCAGAGTAAATCCCTTGAAGAAGCTTTGTCAGATCAGGACTTGAAGACACAGAGAGGTTGAATCGTTAAAAAATCCACACGAAGCTTCTGGATCAGATACAAGGAAGAAGCATGATCTGATCAAGAAGTGGCAACGATTGCAGCTCCGATGTGAGGAAGCCATTATCCATCAGTAAGCATTAGGATCAGGGGTGGGAGATCACAATTCCCATGGAAGTGTCTGATACCATGTTAGGGACTGTAACTGTTCTGTAACAGATTCAAATGCTTCATCTAACCAGTTAGTGAGTGAGGCCCTTTGTATTTATAGACTTATCTTAGGTACGTTTACAAGTTTCTCCTCAACTATTACTCTATATTACAGAAATGCAATACCTCTAAATATTTACATGATAACAAGCTATTACATTAGAGGCTTCCCTCTCCCTTTTTCTGGATATTTCTTTCAAAGTTTTGACATGTGACCCATAAACTAGTTTGCATAGATTTGTATACAACACCTTTTCTTCACTCTCCTGGTGTAAACATTTTTGTCAAATGATAACGAATAATGTTGAGAGATATGAATGTTGTTGTTGGATAATTGGATAATGTGTGAGATTCAATTACAAGTATTTTAGACCCACATTGTGGAGTGAGAAAAAGAGAGATGTGTGGTGGCATATAAAAGGGCCCTTGTATCCCCCATTTGTTTTTAAGAAAAAACATTATGAGATCGCATCCATAGGGGTGCTTCTCCCATGGTTTTCTCCTCTCTCTTCGTGAGAGGGGCTTTCATGTAAACCCAAGAGTTCCATTGTGATACTTTGATTTTATGTTTGTTTTATTCCATTTATTTATTTCAACTTGGGATTTTTGTGAGCTTTGTTTTAGGTTTTTCACGAATATCTTGATTATTTGGTTTGCTTTCATGGTTTGTGGTGGAGGTGCCATGTCCTTGAGGGTAAAATAGAGTTGGAGCTATGAAGATCCTTTGCAAGGATCTTCACCTAGCCCCTCGACCCTGCCTTTATGAGCGTCATTTATTGCAATTAATCCCCCACATGTAGGTGTCGAAGTGTGATAGGATGGATACTAGGAGTAGCCTATAGCAAGGAGTTAGTGCCCTTTGGTTGTAGGTGGATTGCAGATGATGCCGTGATTGTGAGGTGGTGGCGCTCATGTTGGTGTTGTGCCTCCTCGTGTTATGGGCCTTCAACTGAAGCGTCTTGTAGGTGGTTGCGACCCCTTTAGGCATAGCTCTTTTGTTACTCTACCCAGACGAGGACGATGCGGATAGGGCATTGTGGGGCATAGCGGGCGATCTAGAGTCGAGTAGGGAGTAGGGACATTGAGGCGTTGTTTATGGTGGAGAGTACTATAGCAGAGGCCATGTGGAGATTGTGCATGAGGGGCCTCCTGTAAAGCCCGTAAGAGTAAGCGGTAGCGTCAAGTTGGTAGCATCTATTGGGTATTCTGCCTTCATATCCTCTTTCTTTAATTTTTATTAGTTTGGTTGAATGGTGGAGTGTTATGCAAAAAAAAGGAAAAAAAGAAAAGGAAGGAGAAGAGGGGAGATAACATAAAAAAAAAAGAAAGTGACGGCGTGTGGGGGTTCCATGGAACCTAATGTATTGGACTCTTTCCCCAGTAAGGCTTCTTGTTTTCAAGGTAAAAAAAGGGATAAAAAAATGGAAAAGGAAAAAAATGAAGTAGGAAGAAATGATGCACTTAGTTTATTTTCAAATCCTACCTCTCTTTATACATAGAGAAAGGTGGGTGCAAGTTATAGTACTACAACCCCATGAAGAAAAGAAAAATAACACACAACACCAATAAAATAAAAGACTAACATGACTCCATAATACTTCCTCTCAAGTTGCAGCATAGATATCGATCATGTTCAGCTTGGAACACACATGTCAAAGGGGGATCCAGCTAGTGGCTTGGTGAAGATGTCGGTAGTCTGAGCTTCTGAAGCAACTTGAGAGGTGAAAATGAATTCCTTTTGAATTAAATCTCTAGTGTAGTGGCAATTTACCTCCACATGTTTGGTGCATTCATGAAACATGTGGTTGTTAGCGATATAAGTAGCATCCCTTTTGTCACACCGCAACTCCATCGGCCCATCAATCTATATATGTATACTAATCAACATGGCTCTCACCTACATTAGCTTTGCAGATGTCTGAGTCATGGCACTATACTTAGACTCAGCATTGAATCTGGACACAACTGTCTGCTTCTTGCTTTTCCAAGTCACTAGGTTCATTGCAATATAAGTACAAAAGCTTGTAGTAGACTTCCTATCATCATGACTGCCTGCATAATTTGCATCAGAATATCCAATCACCATCATAAATGCCCTTATATTGAAAAGAAGACCCTGTCCTGGTGATCTCTTCAAGTACCTGAGCATCATCATAGCTACATTCCAGTGCTGTCTAGTAGCCTCTCCATAATTTGATTTAACTTTCCTACTACAAAGGAATATCAGGCCTGGTAATCATCAAGTATAACAGCTTCCCCACAAGCTGTCGATACTGTTGCAGTTTGCTGGTTTGGCTCTTAGCATACCTGTCTCCTTCAACACATTCAAGGCATATTCTCGTTGAGATAAAACAATGCCATGCCTACTACAAGTGACTTCTATCCCAAGGAAATATTGCAAAGGTCTCAATCTTTCTTCACAAACTGATTTGCTAAAGTTTGCTTAATCTTAGCCACACTTGCTGTATCATCACCAGTGACAATCAAGTTATAAACATATACTAAAAGAACTACTACCCCTTTCCCTACCTTCTTAATAAACATGAAATGATATGAGGAATCCTACTAGCTCTACCACTTGAGAGAGCTTTTGAAACCATGCTCTCAAGCTTTGCTTGAGGCCATAAATGGCCTTCTGCAATCTACACACACATTCCTCTGAATCTCGTAGTTAGGTGACTGTTGCATGTATACCTCTTGTAAATCCCAATAGAGACAGACATTTTTCACATCAAGTTGATGAAGATGCCAATCTCGCTGAACTGCCATCGAAACCATAATCCACACTATAGAAAGTTGAGCCATCAGTGAGAAAGTGTCAACGAAGTCCACCTCATATGTCTTGGTGAACCCTTTGGCAAGAAGTTGGGCTTTATATTATGCAACTGACTTGTCGAGGTTGTATTTGAGTGCAAACACCTATCTACAATCAATTATTGTAGCACCCTTTGGTGAGGATGTGAGCTCTTGAGTACCACGTGAAGTAAGAGCAACAATCTCATTCTCCATGGCCTGGCATCACTTTGGATCAAGTATAGCCTGTTGGTAGATGGCAAGGATCTATGTGGCTGAAAGTGCTCGATAGAAGCTCTCAAAAGCATACCCAAGTCCCTCAGCAGATAGATTGCCTATAATTGGATATCTGGCACAACTCCTAGGTGCCTTCCGAATGGCAATTGGAAGGTCAAGATCATCTGCTAGATCCTCCTGTATTGGCTCTGAGGCGGAAATTTCCTTGTCTAGACTTGTAGCATCACTATTGGGTATTGTATCATCAGTATGCAAACTATTTGTGGTCACCTGAGCAAGAGAAGGTGATGTTTGTGTGGTTGCTGGAGAGGGTAGTGTGTGCAAAGTACCATGAGGCTGCTTGTAGATAATAGTGGGCTCAGAAAACTTTGTAGGTCCAGTTGTGGTAGTCAGGGGAGTAGAAATAGGTATCTCCTCCAAGGAAACCGGAGGTATAGGCATGGGGGCCTTCGTAACCTCGGTAGATAGGCTCCGGGCAGCAGTAGAAAAGTATGGAATGAACTTATGAAATGTAACATTAGCACTCACATAGTGCTTACTGGTGATGGGGTCCAGGCATTTGTGTCCTTGTTGAGTCCGTGAATATCCCATTAACACACACTTGACTGCCTGTGGTGCAAGCTTGTCTCGACCTGGGGAAAGGAGGTGAACGAATGTAATACAACCAAACGCACGTAGTGGCATGTGAAAAAGTTCTTGCTCAGGATGCAATATGTGCCAAGTAATCTGCTCATGAAGCATTGAATTGGCTATTCTATTGATAAAATGACAAGCTGTACAAATTGCATCCCCTAATATAACGGAGGTACATTGTGGTGATTCAACAAAGTGTGGGCCACATCCGAAAGGTGTAAATGTTTCCTCAATGAGCCACTCCATTTTGTATGAGCACAAGTAGTTTGGTTCACTATCTTATTAGACATGTAAAACGCAGATAGCCTGATGGTGCATAGCCGAAGTGCATTATTAGAACTCACACTTTAATAATAGTTGAATGCCAATTGTTTATCTCTAACATGAAATACTCAATGACATATCCAACATCTGACTTATTCTTCAATAGAAACACCCACAATAGGCTTGAAAAAGCATGAACAATTACTAAGTAGCAGATGATGTCTTCAGATAGAGAGGTTTGATGGAAAGGAGTACCATTATATGTCTTCAGATCTGGCTGCAAGAGGAGGGCCACTAGATCACTACAGTAGTGGTAGAGCACCCCAAATGGGGTTAACAGCAAGGAGATTTGATCTAACAGTGGTTGGGTAGCACCCCAGGGGGTCAGGAGGGTCCCAATGGTGGTGCTGGGGTATTTGGACCACCACCAATGGTGGTGTTGGTGGTGGTTGCTGTTGTTGCGTCGCCTCTGTTGGAGAAGAAGCAGCCAGTGAGAGGAGGTCCGGTGAGGGAGATAGAGAGGAGGGAGACAGTGGAGGGGTTGGAGGCCTTTTTGGGTGGTGTACCTAGGATTTTGGTCTAGGACTGCTATTTTGATACCAAGTAGGAAGAAATGAGACGGTTTATTCTCAAACCCAACCTCTCTTTATATAGAGAGAGGTGGGTGCAAATTATAGTACAACTGCATAAAGAAAAAAAAACACACACACAATAGCAATAAAATAAAAGGCTGTCAGCACGACAAATGAAAAAGAAAAAGAAGAAAAGGTGAAAAAAAAGGAGAGGGAGATAGAGAGGAGGGAGACAGTGGAGGGGTTGGAGGCCTTTTTGGGTGGTGTACCTAGGATTTTGGTCTAGGACTGCTATTTTGATACCAAGTAGGAAGAAATGAGACGGTTTATTCTCAAACCCAACCTCTCTTTATATAGAGAGAGGTGGGTGCAAATTATAGTACAACTGCATAAAGAAAAAAAAACACACACACAATAGCAATAAAATAAAAGGCTGTCAGCACGACAAATGAAAAAGAAAAAGAAGAAAAGGTGAAAAAAAAGGAGAGAAGGTAGTTGATGAATTACATAAAAGTGGAAAATGATGAGTAAAAAAAGTGATAAAGTGAAAGAGAAGGTGGGGAGAAGCACTTCTCTATTTATTTTCTTCTTTATGTTGTTTATTTTCCCATACATGTATAGGAGAAAGGGGGAGTGTGAGTGAGTCAATTGTGATCCTATATGAGGGAGACTCATTCTTTGAGGTCCCCACATGAGAGAAGTTCACTATTGGTCGCTATATGAAAGGAATACTTTCTTGGTCCCTATATGAGAGAAGCCTACTAAAAGATTTCTGTATGGGAGAGGCCAATCTTGAGGTCTCCAAGGGAGAGTCTAGTCTCTTAGATGCATGTTTGTAGGGTTCGCAGATATTGTTGTTTGATTTTAGGGCCTTTGGGCTAAGGCAAGTGTGGTCAACTCTCTCGCTTGGAATAGGGTATGCTTTTATGCTAGAAAGGCCTATCATTTACTTAGTTATGTGTGAATGGAGGTGATGTAAAGGTGGTGCAGGTTGTTCCGTGATTTGGAATTGGAAACTATAGACTCCTCTCAAGGGGAAAATATCTAGGCAGTTTCTTAGGAGGGGAGAGTTGGTTACAAAGACCATTAGGAGATGGGATCTAGAGGGAGAGATCTCTTGTTCTTTTTGTGAAGCTGGGAGGAGGATATGACACAATTTCTTCCTTAAATGCAATTTTGCGAAGGTTGTTTGAGGGCAGTTGCTTTTTCCAGTGTAATGTTTGATTCTAAGGATGCTTTCTGGAGTTCCTTGAGCAGCAGTGAGCAGGCTGGGTCATTGTTGTGGGAGGTCTTTTCTAGTTTTTGGACATTGTGGCTAGAAAGGAACAAGGTGGTGTAAGTGCAGTTTAAGATCATTTTTTTTTAAAGCTAGGGGGTTTTATGTATAGGTTGTTGGGTTATTTTCTACTCTTGGGTGCATGTTAAAATGTTCCGGTCTTTTCCTTATTTCTTTTTACTCTTAATTAAAAAAATGATCGTATAGATCTTTTTCATAAGCAATAGTGTTTTGGCCATTCTTGCTTAGTGGTTGTTCAGTAACTGAAATCAATACCAATAAAACCTGAGTTCCCCACACTTGAAGGTTTGATTACATTGATTTGTGGCGATATTTTTTGTTTTATATTTTTTGTTACCTCAAAAAAGGTGAGATTTTATTTTATTTCTATTTTTGAAGTTTCAGTACAACTTTACTTGCCATATTGATATAAATTACACATTAACACATAGAGATTGTTCGATTTCCTACACGAAAATAGACATCTCGATATATCAATGATTTATTCATATCTCCAACATGACTCATATCGATATCACTGGAATATCTTTTCTCCAGGACATCGGCAATATATTACCATTTCAGTGGCAAGGATTTAAATATCACGACGTATCGCCGATATATTGTGTATTATTATTAAGTCAAGAGATATTGATATGTTGGTGGTGTCGTCTTTCCAGGATACCGTTGATATATTGGTGATATCGATGATATCGCAGATATTGACAAACTTATAGTATAAATATTACATTTATCGATGGATATCGTCAATGTAGGAATATTTGACGTAGAAAAGCCATTATTCTCAAATTTAGCCCTTTGCATTGGCATTGCTGGTTTTCATTGGTCTCATTGCCCTCTTTGCCCATAATCAAAGCTAAGATATCCCATTTGTCATTTCAACTCAAATGTTTCATTGAAATAATCATTTTATTGTTATTTGAGTTTCTAAATTTGTTAATCTTTATATAAACTCTTCTTCTGTGATTTGTTTTTAGCTATTTTAGTCTTAATCTCAAGCTTAAAACATGTGTTATTGTTCATTCTAAGTTTGATCTCTTCATTTGTTGAGTAGATTAGCCTTCTCTATGGATTGTAGTAGACAAATGACAGAATAATCTTCAATTTCATAATGATTTTGTTGTTCAAAATCTCATCCCAAAATCAAATTTGTTCATTCCAAATTTTATTAATGAGATTTCTTTATTTATTAGATAGTTTAAGGTTTTCTATCTATCTTATTAGTCAAATATTGAATTGATCTATTTAAATTTTGGTCTTTGAGCCCTACGCATGCAATAGGGCACCATGTCTATGGTTGCATATTATGGCACCTTGAAATCTAAGTGGGTAGACTTGGATTATTATACTGAAGAAGCATGTGAGTCAAGGATTTAAATGCTACGATATATTTGCTGATATATGACATATTGCCTCAATGACTCATATCACATATCACCCGTGATATTTAGTTCAGAACTGAAATATCATCTGCCCATGCCTAAATATCGTTGGTGATATTTAGTTCAAGGGGGTAAATGGTCATTTTTACATTCCTAGCACTTAATGAATTGTGATTTGGTGATACTAGTATTATTATATTTCATTTTTGATGAGTATTATTATGAATATCTTATGTTATTATCTTGTTATGTACTTTTTCTTTTTAATGTTACGACTTACGATGATTATTGATATGCTAATAGTGCATTTATATTAAGTTTTCATTCAAAATTTATCATTTTGATATTTTAGGCATTTCTTCGTGCATGTAGATGTTATTAAAATGTTACTTTAATCAAATTTGTGACATTGAAAGTCATTTTGATTGATGTTTTTGAAATTCCTGGATATTGGCGATATATATTTATATTAAGTTTTCATTTAAAATTTATCATTTTGATCTTTTAGTCATTTCTTTGTGCATGTAGTTGTTAATAAAATATTAATTTAATCAAATTTGTGATATTGAAAGTCATTTTGAGCGATGTTTTTGAAATTCCCGGATATTGGCGATATATTCTCGATGTATCTCCTTTTTGATTTGTCGATACGATATTTATATCGACATTGAAAACTTTGGTTTCCCATATAGTTGCACCCTGGCATCTGTTTTCGCTTCCTAAACTATCTTTGGGTTACTCGTGGAGTCTGCCAAACTGTTATTGCTTCTGTCATGCTGCAAGACTTTATGGCCTTATAAAATTTCTCCACTTCTTCTGTTGTCCTGGAAAGCAGGATCATAATAATAAGAATTATCATTCTCGTTTGCTCTGGTGCTCTAAGTTGATAAATGTTGCATGCAGTTCTCGACAACTGACCGAGGTAGAGCTATTTGAAGATGGGTGAAGAAATTTAAATATTTGAATTCGAATTTTTTTTTAAATCTTGGGATGCCTGCATGGGCAGAACATTGACCAGAGCTTTTGTAAATTAATGTTTTTGACTTGGATGTCATCCCTTGCGAGTTAAATTTGGTTTGTATTGAAGTTTCTCTGTTATAACTTATAATCAAATGGGGATTCAAGCAGTCTTTCCAGGTGATGGTTGTCAGAGTTCGTTGATGCAATGGGGTTTACTCATCTGCTAATCTGGCAAACCTGTCTGATTTAGTTACCCATCATAAAATTTCAGAATTTCTTTTTTGCAAATTCAAAATCATTTAGAAGGAGCTTGGAGTTTGGGTTTTTCTCAATGTGTCAGAAACTTCTCTGCGGATGTTTGACTGGGCAATGAAAGATATCTAGACTTCAGCCAGTCTTAATCAGGCACTTACCATATTTAGATACTTCTTGTCTTTATGGATGGAAAATATTGTAGAAATCTATCCTGGCTGATTTTTCCTCACATTTGTGAGCGTCAGCTCTCTCACATTGGCTTTACCATCTTTCTTAATCATCCTATGTTGGGTATGCTAATGTGGTGTGAGGCTTTTTTAATGCAGGCAAAGAATGGATTTTCATTTTGTTTCTGGTATTGAAAAAAATTGACTTCTTGTTTTTGTGGTATTTTGTGATGAATCATTTTAGAGCCCATTGAAAAGTATATAGTGTGTGGAGCTGTTTCCTTACCTTTACTCTTTGATATTGGGCAGAAGGACAACATCTCCAACCAAAGGGAGCACATAATTCTACTCCTTGCCAATGAGCAGTCTCGGCTAGGTATTCCTATTAGTGATGCTGTAAGTTTTCCATCTCATTTTCATCATCCTCAATTTTGTCATCCATATGTTATTTTAAGCAACCTTATTTCTTTGTAGCGCTTATGTGTATTGCCATTAATGTTCTTGTTTTAGTGATCTTTCCAAAAAAGACTTGCAGCTTTGTTGGATTGATGCCGTCATGGATGACAGAAACTAACTTCAAGTTCAATGTCATTTCCAGAAAAAAAAATCGTAACTATAGAATTTTGATCTTTCCATTGCTTACATGATTTTAGAAGGAAAACCTTTTTTTTTTTGAAAAAAGGAAAGGAATATTATTAACAGACTTACAGGTTTTGCAGCCAAGACTTAGAAAAAAAAATATACCATCCTGATTACATTTTTGACCCAACACCTTTCATTTCTAAAGACTTCGCCATTTCGTTGAAGCCATACACACCATAAAATAGCAACTCCTCTGGTCTATCCAGCCACGTCTGAAAGAAGGTGGTCTCTGAAGCTCTTCCAAAACAAGGTGACATCTGAGAAATCCACCATTTGTAAGTTGAAATGCTGCCACACTTGTTTTGAAAACTCACATGTGAAGAACAAGTACCGAATATCTTTCTCTTCAAGGCTACAAAATGGATGCATAATGTCCTCCTCCCCTGACCATCTCTTCCTAAAAACTTTGGTAACAAGACACTCTTTTCTAAGAAGCCACAAGAAAATCTACAACTTCAAAGGCCACGTTCCCTCCAAATAATTTTGGAATCTAATTACATTTAGAACCAATCATTTTCAGATATGCATTCTTTATTGAAAATGTTCCATGCCTCCAAACCAATCTGCCAGGAACATTCACACACGGTTTCAGGTCTGAATTTTTTTTTTTGAGGGGAAAAAGGGTGGTAATCCTTTAGATACCACCCAAAATTGCATTAATCAAATAGACAAGTACAATGTTTCCATTACATGCCAGAGCTCTACCCTAAAATAAAAGACATTGTAGACCCAACAACATTCTCCACATATGGGTGCTGCCCCCTAAACACAACAACATTCCTACATAGCCAAATAGCTCACAAAACTGCCAGCGGTTTCAGGTTTGAAATTGACCCTAAAAGTTGCCGAAAATCTGCATATGTGGTGTCTGAAAGGCCAGCTGGCAGGAGAATGGTACATGCTTGCAAATTCTCATCCCAGTTCTCACTAACAGTAGCATTTTTATCATCCACCAGCTTATAAACACGTGGATGAAGGTCAGAAAACTTCCCATGCTCAGACCAGTCTTGTTGCCAAAACCTAAACCGGCCCCCATCTCCCAAAACAGGATGGAAATCTGACGAGAATTCTTCCATCATACTACGAGTAGGTCCCCAAATCGGGGATGGTCTTGTTCTACATGAGCACCTTTCATAAATGTTCATATTGTTACCATAAGAGTTTTCCAACAAAAAGGTTGCCATCGACTCATCCCCCGATAGAATTCTAACCACCCACTTTAAGAGGAGAGATTTGTTAAATTCATTTAGCCTCAAAACACATAACCTGTCTTCTTTCTTTGGTTTGCATACTTCATTCCAAGGCATTAATTGCATGAAGTGACTGGTGGTTGTTGCTCCCTTTCAAAAAAACCTTTTCCTTATCACATGGAAGATTTTTTGTGCAGGACAGAAGATTAAAAAATAGAACACTGGTATAGATGATAACATACTCTTAAGTAAGACCAACCGTCCACCTCTAGAAAGCAATCTCCCACTCTACGAAGATAGTCTCTTTGTCATCCTTTCCGCCATCTCGTTCCAATTTGAAGTGCCTAAATGTCCCCCTTTCAAAGGGAGGCCTAAATATTTTAGTGGAAGATGGGTTGCTTGCATCTCTAAAGCAAGAGAGATTTCATTCACCACTTCATTCGATGTGAAGAAAAAGAACCAACAAGAATTTTCTTCTATTTATCTTCAACCTAGAAATATCTGCAAAGGTCATCACTAATGAAGCCACATGCGTTGCTGCTGAAGTGCCCCCCTCTCAATAAAGAAAGTTGTGTCATCAGCATGTTGTAACAAGTGAGTGAGAAGAGTGCCATCATTTTGGCACGTGAATTCAAAAAATAGATTTCCATGGTAGGCTCTAAAAAGCCAAATGCACTAATGTATCTACCGCGATATCAAATAATAAAGGTGCCAAAGGGCAACCCTACCTTACCCCTCTTTAGGGTTGAATCCAAGAACCATCGGAACAATCATTTACCAACACCAAAAAGAAAGATGTAGTTACACATCTTTTCATTAGTTGTATCCACATTTCTGAAAATCCTCTCTTTTTTAAAACCTCCTAAAGATAACTTCAAGTAATGGAATCGTATGCCTTTGAAAAATCAACCTTCCAAAGAAATGTTGCTTTCTTTCTCCTCTTCCATGACATTATCATTTCTTCTACAAGGACAAATGAGTCTTGTAAAGATCGGCCTCTTAAAAATGCCGACAGCACTGGAGAAATAATGAAAGGCATGACATTCCTTAATCTATTTGTCAAGATTTTTGCAATCAAAATATAAATGGAATTCGAGAGGGCGATTGGCCTAAAATCATCCATTGAATCCACTTCAGTTTTTTTAAGCAATAAGAACAAGTAAAATTGATTAAGCCTTTCAAACGCTTCATTGCCTCTGAAGAATTCTTTTATCATTTTCAGCACATCCAGACCTACAACATCCCACAATTCTTTGTAAAAAATAATCTGTAGACCATCGGGCCTGGGGATCCCTCTGCCTTGAGTCCATGCAAGGCACGAACCACCTCCTCCTCAGTAACTTTCGCTACAAGTTGTATCGATAACTCATTACTAACCTGGTTCATATTCAATGCTCCCAACCGCCACTCCTATACTAGTTGCCTTATTGCGAAAGTGTGAAAATGTGACCGAAATCATATTTCTTTGCCTTATAGTATCTTCATCACAGTTTGACAAACTAATTAAGTTTGATCTTCTCCTAGTGTTGGCCGAAACATGGAAAAATCTTGTTTTTGCATCCCCCTCTTTAAGCCAAATTTGCTTAGGTTTCTGTCTCCAATCCATTTCTCTCTTATCCTCTTACACTACTATTGCTTGTAATTTTTTACGTTCCATACTGTTTGTCACAGAGAGGGGCGTACTATCTTCCTTTCTATCAAGTGAAGAGATCTTCTGTAAAGCTTTTTGTTTTCTTGCCTCCCTACATTCTGGAAGGCCACACTTAAACTCAATCATCACCTCACGCACCACACGAATTTTGCTCGCCAAGGTGCGTGTAGTGAATGTGGCTGGTGGTGTAGTTTCCCATTTATTACGGATCAAATCTTTAAAACTTGGTTCTTTGAGCCAGGATTTGTGGAACTTGAAATAAGTGGAGAAAGATAACCCCTCATTACTACACCAAAGTAGGGGAGTGTAATTAGAAAAAGGTCGACCACAAGTGGTTACCTGTGCCCCAAGAAAGGACTTCGCCAACGCCAGATTACAAATAAATCTATCAATGAAAGACATAGCACCACTTCCATTTCTCTAAGTATACCTAATACCAGCCGTTGGTAGATTCGATAATTCAAGCTCCTGCAGGATATGTTGGAACTCAAAAGTGGACCTATCCATCCTCCCATCAGGCTTGTTGTCTGCAGAAAGAGTTGTATTAAAGTCTCCTCCAACTAGCCACGACATGCCATCCACAAGTTGAGAGGCCTGGCCAATCTCTTCCCAAAATAACTGTCGAAAAGCATCTTCACAAGGCCTATAGATACACGAAATGGCTAAGGACATACCATCCGCCTTCCAAGCAAGGACCCCTGTCACAACTCTACTAGCCACCAACAAGAATGTCAACTCAAACCAATCTTGGTGACATAGCAAGAGGATTCCACCAGACCTCCCTTCTGCTTTCACTTCAAGTGAATCAGTAAAATGTTCTCCATATAAGCTATTCTTCAAGTGCAACGAAAAATCTTTCAGATGAGTTTCCTGCAGGAGGGCAATATCGACCTTCCATTTTGCTAAATAATGCCTCAAAGATGATCTTCGGTTCTCATCTCGAAGTCCACGTATATTCCACGAGAGGACCTTAACCATGGATAATCTTTTTGTCCCGCCTCCCTTATGAATCTTATTGACTTCGATTACATCTGCTACATGGCTATCTGTCTCTTTTGCATTGGCGGTCTTATGCACTTTCACCATAGCAGAGTTCTTCACTAACCGCTTCCTCTTATATCAAGCACTAAGGATCATTTTATGCTTCTGTGATATCAGCTTCGTATGGCCAGAAGGTTTAGAAGATGAGGTTCTTCGTAACAGACTTCTCTCGTAGTTTGACCCCTCTTCATGCAGACTATTGGAAATCCCAACCTCAGATGTTGCGTCCTTCACCCCATGAGCCTGTAGATATCCACCACCATCCAATTCTTCAAGAGTCAAGTTGCGGCGAGGATGAGCATGGCATTCGTCCCAGTTGTAGTCATTCACAATGGAGCCAAAGAAAACTGGCATGGCTCACATCTGAAAGTCATAAAAAAAACCCATAGTAGGAGCCCCAAATCAACATGATGGATTGAAATCTGGTTGCGAAGATGTGACATATTGATTGCACTCACCAAGATCGGACCCAGGATTGGGTTCGGCAGCTACCTGTATACAGTCCAATGGGGGTTTCATCTTCTTATAAGGTAGAGTAGGAGCCTCTACCACCTCATTCTTCAACGTTGCAGCCTGTAGCCCATGATCCTCGACCTCTCGCATATGCACCGCAACATCCTTCATGACCTGCACATCAACAACAGCAGCAACCAGTCCTCCCATGTCCAAAACAAAACCACCAACCCCAGCAGAGGTGGGTAGATTGGACTTACCAACTTCGGATATGTTTTTGGATCCGAACTCTTGTTTTACATTGCGATTAGCCACTACACCAGTAGCCCTCTTCTCGTTTGCCAAAATTAGGCGCTCTTCCAACGAAATGCTTTTTTCCGAAAAAGGAATGTGGACCTTGAAAAGTTGCATTATTGGAAATATCTTCATTCGAAAGTGGAGCATTAGCCGGGTCAACAAATTTGGAAATCGGGCTTCAGAGTTTTTGGGATGATGTGGCACTCTTCTCATTTGCAAAAAATATGCAGTTTTCTAATGAGATGATGTGTCCTGTAGCCTCGTTCATGACCTACGCATCAACAACAACAGCAACCGGTCCTCCCATACCCAAAACAGAACCACCAATCCTAACGGAGTTGGGCAAATCGGACTTGCCAACTCCAGATCTGTTTTTGGATTTGGACTCCTGTTCTACGTTGCAATCAGCCACCTCAGCAGTGGCGCACTTTTTATTTGCCAAAAATGGGTGCTTTTCCAACGAAAGGCTCTTTTCCCAAAAAGGGATGTGGACCTTTCCTTGAAAAGTTGCATCGTTGGAAAGATGTTCATTTGAAAGTGGAGCGCCAGCTTAGTTGGCAAATATGGAAACTGGACTCCATATTTTGTGGGATGACATGGCAAGGCCTCTACCGGGATCGCATCATACCTTCACCGCCACCTGCCTCCTCGCGGCATCATCGGTGACCCTACCCTGACCATGCATGGCCACAATGTTACCATGCACTGCCACCACTTCGACCAACACCTTCCTCGAACCATCTCCACCCATCTTCTTTGCCATAGCTGACTCCACCGCAGGCTTCGCAAGCAGCTAAGCATACGTTGATGATTCAGACCTAGAATTTTCACCTCCAAAGGAAACTTCCTCAAAGAAAATCACGTTAGCACACCCAGCAAAACAAATAACCACTCATTTTGGCAATGTCTTCCTAATATGCAGCTCACCCTCAACCAACACAGAAGAAACATCTCCATCATGGAGTCCAAGCCTCGAATAATTACAAATGCATGCAAAAGATTGACACAAAGCTTGAATCATCCTCACCATCCTCAATCTAAGAGGATGACCAAGAATTTGAAAACCAATCAACAGGCACAAGGGAATTCTTTCATCGCTAGCATCTTCATACACCATCAGTAATCTCTATCTAATAACCCCACAATCAAAATGCATCTCCCTGAATTTAATCAACTTGAAATCCGCCTCGTTCAAACAAAAAACAAGGACCTTCTTTTCCGATAAAATCGCCAAACTCTACCCCTCGGGAGATAAACCAAGGTTCATTAATGAAGAATGTACCTCTTTCACGTCCACCTTCGCTTCAAGATATAACCCTACCAAAGAGAAATCTAGAAGACCATCAAGAGTCCCCACCTTTGAAGACCAAGGAATCTCGATATCCAAACATGGAGGATCATAAGGTGGAGGCGGCAACCGATGCCCCCCCCCCCTCCCCCAACGATCCCCCACTCTAAACACTCCTCTTGGGGCAGGATCTCCAACGATGACCTACCCTATTGGAGCTGAGACATACCACAGGATCACGATGGTCCCATGCAAAGTGTTGTATTCCCCTACACTTGAAACACTCGACTCGTCGGAGATAGCGCTCATGAGAGGCTTTCTCGTTGTCCTTACTCCCTTTCCCTCTCACCCTCCCCCTCATCGCTCCCTCTCCTCAGATGTATCTACTGTCTTGAATTATCACTTGAAATTATTCTTGGCTATGGACGAATCTATTGAGTTCATGAGCCAATTCATGACGACGTAGTTCTCCTTCTCGAATTTCTTTTTGTTATCTTTGAAATCTAGCACCTCCTCGAGGAGAATACTCAATTTTTGCAAAGTTTAGCCAAAGTTTCAATTATGGAAAAGCATTTTTGGAAATGCAAAGATTTGAATATTGGTTTTGTCAATTTTAATGAAAACTTTCCCATTACGGCAAACCGATCAACAATGCCGACCGTAAATCTCAAGATCATTTCTTGCATTTTTTTTTAGGGAAAAAAGGAAGATTACTAGAGATCAGGAATCATCCAAATATCATTAATATCAAAATAAAAGGAACAAACTTACAATATATCATGCTACAACCAGGGATTTAAATGCTGTTGGTAAGGTCTTTTTTGGGAAAAGCCCATGCTGACATGGTAAAGTTGTTGAAATGTTGGGATATCGTTGGCATGTCGGCATGGTCAGCATATCGTCGGCCGGTCTGCGAAATCGATGGTCATGCCGATGTTGCTGCTGGTTTTTTTAACTATTGTCATGTTTGTCGGCATGCATTGGTATACCCTCAGCATTTCCACGACGTGCCCTCGGCATGCCCATCGAAAAATGCGCATTTCCATGGTGTGCTCTCGGTCACGAAATGCACACTTAGAATTTCATCGGCACAGCGTCGAAATTGGCATTTTGAACCTTGGCTACAACCCTAATAGGCTATACACCTCTACTACATTCTTAAACCACACTCGTTCCTTTACGAAAATTGTAGCATTCTGCTGACATCAAATATACCACAAGGCAGCACCTGCTTTAACCCAACCAGTTGTGTCAGCATGGACTAAGGATCAAAATGAAGGCCAGAGAATTGACCGTCTCTACATCCCTTAAAAGCCAAAGAGGTCAAAGTATCAATTGCAATGATGAATAAAAAAGGTGCTGGGGAAAAACCTTGCCTAACAGCCCTTTGCGGTTGGGTTCAAGATCTACATGGCTTTCCATTGACCAACATAGAGAATGGGGTTGTCGTAATACACCTCATCGTTACCCAAACCCAAGGCTCTGGGAAGCCCCTCCTTTTAAGAATCTCTCACAGATAAGCCCATGCCATCGAATTATATGTCTTAGAGAAGTCAACCTTTCACATAAAAGTAGGAGGGGCACATCTGTTCCAGGCAGCAAGCATCTTTATCACAAAAGAATCACAAAGAGATCCTTTAGAAATGAAAGCAAACTAAATCGGGGATATCAAATTAGGGAGAAATAAATACCTTTACTGGATTTAAGAAATAGCATTCGACAAGGCAATCAACCTGAAATTATCCAAAGTATCGACACCCTCCTTTGGAAGCAAAGCCTTTCAAAACTCATATTACCATGGAAGAATTCACAAATCATTGCCACCACATTTGACCCAACAACATCCCAGAATTCCTTATAGAACACGTGAAGGCCATTTGGACTAGGAGATCCCTCAGCCTTGAGGCCATGCAAGGCGACCTGAATCTCCTCCTCAGAAATCTCTCGAATCAGCTTAGCCCTTGAACATACATTCGACCTCACCATATCTGACAATCCCAACCTCCACTCTCTAGGAGCTCTTCTATTAGTAAAATCATGGAAATGACCCATGGTCGCCTTACAAATCTGTTCTCTATTATCCAGAACCTCATCACCAACATGAAGAGAGGAAATCATGTTGTCTCACCTTCTAGAACTAGTTGACAGATGAAAGAACCTTGTGTTGGAATTGCCCTCCCTAAGCCAAAGTTGCTTGGATTTCTATCTCCAATTCATTTTCCTTTTTTAATACTCCTCTTAGATAACATTCTGAACACGAATCCTCTCCTACTGCTTACTCTGCCCCAATTGCCCTAAGCCTTCTCTTTTATCTAGCCTAGCTAAAGCCTCCAAAGCATCTCTCCTAGTGCCACCATGCCTCAACATAATCTCTCTTTTAAATTCGATCAAAGCTTGTCTAATCGCCAAAATATGGGCAGCCAAGGTGTGTTTAGCAGCAGTGGAGGCAGGAAGTCCACACCACTTCTGCCAGACATAGTCTTGAAAATCTAGCTCCAACAACCATGACTTCTAGGACTTGAAATTTGTCGAAAAGGATCCACTGTCACCACTATCCCACACCAAAGGCGTGTAGTTAGAGAAGGTCAACCAAAACTGAGATTGCAATCCCATGACAAGCCTCCGCCAAGGGAATACTAGAAAAGAATTTGTCTATACGAGAAGGTTGACCAAAGCATTCTTCTAAGTAAAATACACTCCCGAGATTGGAAGATTAAGCAATTCAAGCCCATCAACAATCTAACAAAGCTCAGCAGAAGAACCATCCAACCTGTCACCAGGTCTATCATTAGCTAGAAGAGTAACATTAAAATCACCCCTCAGACAGGAGCAATCGTCAGCAAAATTTGAAGCCTACCTCAACTCCTACAAAACAATCTTAGAAGATACATTAGAGGGTCCATACATGCTAGAAAACGCCCAGCTTGCACCATTAGACATCCAGGAGAAGATTCCTATAACCACCAATGAAGCCACTATGGAGCTTAAGGGACAAGAGACATTACCCCTCCACGTAAGAATTTGTCCACTCGATCTACCAACAACCTCAACGGTCAACATATCTGAAAAACAATCGCCACACAAACTCCTATTGGAAACCTCATCAAGCTCCTCCAAATGCATCTCCTACAACAACACAATGTCCATTCTCCACTCCATCAAGTATCTCCTTAGAATAGATCTTCGAGTTGGATGTCGAAGACCCCTTACGTTTCACATTAAACTCTAACCATGAGAATCAATGGAGACCCTCCAGAGCACGAACGCAGCACCTTCTAAAGATTGAGCACCTTGGCAACCCAAAGCTCTAGATTTGACCTGTGATGATCTCTTGCGACAGACTTGGCCTTTACAATCTTCCTCTTGTAACATGATCGATATCTTAGACCACTCCGCACTGATATGGTTCTACGTGCACCAACCTTTACTGACCCTGACATGGAGGACATAGCAGTTCTCCTGGCCGTAGACATCTTTGGGAGATCATGCTGAACACTCATGGCATTCCTCTACGCAACTCCCTGTCCTTGTCCAACGTGATTCCTAAGAGCAGTTGCCCCAGTAGCATTGTTAGCAGCAACAAAATTCAGGGGTTGTGTAGTCTACAATCGGTCCTAAGAACAACTCTTGCCATCGCCAAAGACAATAGCCACATTGTTGGCTGAAGAAGTTGGCTCATAGTAGCTTCAAGTCTATTAGGGTAAACTTTGCGCCTACACAAATGAAGAGAATGAGTAGGCTCGTTAGGAGAAGAAAATATCTAGGTTATCGGGCCCAAATAGAAGTTGGTCAGAAAAAGACTTAAATGGGCACTCACCAACTCTAGACCCCCTTTTGGATTTGAAGGCACCCTATTTAGCGCCCAAATTATTGCCACATGGGCATAAAAATATCTCTATCATGTCAGCAACAACATCAATGTTGGGAGCAGCATCGCCAACACCAGCAACAGTTAGTGACTTGAGGAACCGCAACAGCAGCGCCAAAATCAACAGGATTTGGAATAGGTTGATGGCTATCAACCTCTCCAAAATTAGTGGAGCCAATTTTGGAAGGTCAACCTAGTGAGATTTGAATTTTGAATTACTCCAGATATTTTTTTGGCTTCCGAATCTGGCGAGTAGGTTGCCATCTTGAATAAGAAGCTGACCACTACGATCTCTAGCCAAACTCTGATCCCTGCGAGCCACCACCTCTGCAAAAGATCAACCATGCAAGGACCCCAATGCGTTCATCTTGGAAAAGACCACCTAGGAACAACCATCAATCGTAACGACAACATTTGCAGGCAAAGAATGATGATGGAGAACCTCTGCTTCGACGAAAACCTGAGACATATCACCATTAAAAAGACCAGCTCCCTTGCTCCATCTAATCCGCATGAATGAGGACACACCTCCATGATCTCTCGACTCCTCAAATGCAACAGAATACCCACAATCGAAAACCAAATTGTCGGCTTCACAGGTGCGTGATCATCAATAGCACCATCGTACAACAAGGGAGACCTCCAACGAATAACTCCACCAATCCTTGTCTCAACAAAACGCAAACACTTAACATCCTCCTCCAAAAGCCCGAATAGAAGCAACTTTGATGATTAGAAGAAAGAGAGTTTCCACCCAGCAGAAACAAGACCAAACTCCTCCAGAAAACTCGTAACCTCCTCCAAAGAAAAATTACCTATAATCAAACACTAACAACTGCAAAACGAAGTACTTTATCAAGGCACCCACCGCCAGAGACTTTGTCAAGCTCAATTTCAAGAGCCGGAGTTGACGGAGGAGGAAGAGAACTCTTCCTCCTCGGACATCTCCATTGACAGTGGTCCACTCCCTTGCACACTACATAGACCACCGGATCACAACACTTTGCAGCAACATGACCATGACTCGTACACTTGAAGCACACCACTGTATGGTGAGCCCTCTCCAGAGAGGATCGCGTACATCTAGGCGACCCCTCATTTCTTGCGTTTTAATTGTCTTTCATTATGATGACTTGTTTTGCACTAAAAAAATAATGGAATCAGAGAGTATAACTAAAGAGAAGGATTTGACATAGGGATTGACTTCTATTGAGTTCTGCATACATAAATCAAAGATATAAATTTGAATAGCATTGGGAGTTGGGAAATATGATCTGGGACTCTGAGTGAGGGTTGCATCTGTGGGGAGGTTGCTTTGGTTTTCATATATTGCTGCATTGATGATCATGTATGCTCTTGGATTGCTCTAGGCTTATGTGCCATGAATACACTGACTTGGCCCATTTTCTTATGCTATTGTCATTTGTTGGCTAGGAGCTACTCATTTTTCCTTTGTCATATTGGCCACGTGGGATGTTAACCTTTTCTTCCAACTCCAATTCTGGTCAGCAAAGGCTTTGAAATATGACTTTATATGGCAATGGTTGTTTCATACTCCGTGTTCTTTTTTAAGGTAAAAGGAGGGTTACTTAGGTGTATTAACCCTCCAAGTTGATTAAAATATAATCAAGTGTGTACAACTCCTGATCAAGGGATATGTCCCCAATCAGAGATCAAAGAATGGGCCCAAAATATGCATTCTCACAATAAGGACTAAAACCTCTAAAAAGGGACCCATTTCTTTCATTCCATAATGCCCAGAGTACTGCTAAAGTAGAAGTCCTTTACATCTTGGACTGAAACTACAAAGCACCCGTTGTTCGTTGACCACAGCAGAAAGAAAGCCAGAAATCAGCAGCAGAAGTGGTAGAAATCCATTCAGAGTTGAAATCCTCCCAAATTCGATGAGAACAGGCATAAGGAAAAAAGATGGTCGATATCCTCAACCCCATCAGCACAAAAAACACATGCAGCGAACATAGAAGGAACCGATCTTCTCAGTTGCGCCTTAGTTAAAAGCCACCCTCTATGCGAAGAACAGAACCTTGAAAGGTGCTTTTGCTGCCCACAACATCCTGCAGTCCCGATGGAAATCTTCATCTTGGTCTTTCAGATGTGGGCGCAAGGAATTGTAAACTTTTGTAACTGAAAAATTGCAGTCCTCCAAATCCCAAACATCCTTGGCTCCATTACATAAATGAGAATGTTGCAGCAAATCCAACATCTGCATAAGCTCACCTTCTCATGCTTCCAGTAGGCCTCCCCTGAGTGTCGGGGTCCATCTTCCACCACCACCACCAGTTCCTAAAGGCCTAGACGAGCACTCTGCCAATTGCCAAAGATGCATCTAGAGCTCTAGCCAAGCCAAAAAGATGCAGGAACTCTGAAGAAAGGCCCAAATGATGCCAAGAATCCAGCCAGAAGAGAAAATGTTCACCATATCCATCCCTTGGGATGAAAACATTTTTTAATCATTGAAACAAAGGAGCCAGACCCTTCCAAAAATAAGATTCCTCACCTGTGGTTAGTCCCCTGTGATCCCAATCCAGGACAAAAGGAGCAGCCTAATGCATAAGTGATCATCACTGGTCATCACCCGAAAACACCAGTTTGCAAGGAAGGCATCATTCATTGGACATAGATGACGAACACCCAAGCCACCCTCTCTAAAAGGTTGGTAAACATCATCTGAAGCTGCCAAAAAACCACCACAACCATGATTTGAAGCACTACCCTTCCACAAGAAATGTCGGCACACACACTCAATCTTCTTGACCATGTCAGAAGGTAGCCAAAAAACTGACATGTAGAAAACTGGGGTAGCCATTAGGACCACCTTTAAAAGGACTAGACAACCACCCTTAGAAAGCAAGTGAGCATGCCATGATGCCAACCTCTTCTCAATCTTCTCCAAAAGAATACCAAAATCTCTAGTCCTTGGCGCGGCAGAAGACAAAGGCAATCCAAGGTAAGGGATCGGCAGGGAGGCTCTCAGCATAGAAAGCAATGATCAAATGGCTTCAACCTCAGAATCATCCATCTCGAAGTTAACCCAGGAAGACTTGTGATAATTTGTGGACAAACTGTTTGCATCTGCATACAGCAAGAGCAAAGCTGCAATATTCTTAGCCTCCCTTAAAGCGCCTTAGATAAAGAAGACTGTATTATCTGCATATTGTAAGTGGGGAATTCTCCAAATCTGTGTATCCTCATGAGAAAATCTGGAGAAGAGGCCAGCAGAAAATGCAGGAAAGGCAGAAATCATGAAGGCATCAACAGCCAACACAAATAACAGTGGTGAAAGGGTGTGCCCTCGCTAAACCCCTCTTCTTGACTGTACCCATCTACCTGTGGGTTGCAATTAAGCAGCACAAAAAAGGAGGTTGTAATAATACAATGCTTTGTCCATTGAATCCACATCTCCGTAAAACCCCGCCGAACCAAAGACAACCAAAGAAACCCCCAATCCACCAAATCATAAGCTTTGGCAAAATCAACATTCCAAAGAAATCCTTTTGTTCCTTGTCTCTTCTAATCAGCCAGAATTTTAGAGGCTGTGACAAAGTAATCAGAGAGGCACCTCCCTTTGATAAAAGCAGCCTGAACAGGTGAGACTAAAGAATCCAAGACACCTCTCACATGGTTGGCCGGCATCTTTGCTACAATTAAATAAATAGCATTTGACAGTGCAATTGGCTGGAAGTCATCCACCTATTCCACTGTTTCCTTTTTGGGGAGAAGGAAAACGAAGAATTTGTTCAGACAGTTGAAACCAGAATTTCCTGTGAGGAACTCATGAAGAACAGCAAGAACATCATTCTGAAGAAGATCTGAAAACTCCATGTAAAAGAAATTAGGAAAACCATCTGGGCCTAGGGAACCTTTGGCATTATGACCAGCCAAAGCAGATTGAATCCCCTCCTTAGGAACATCTGCAATAAGCAGATTTTCTGGTCCTGTGTCAATTGAGGAATTCCCATTCCTCACCAGCGCCAAACACCAATGCTTTGCTGATAATAAAACTGTCTAAAGTGGGTAGCCAAGTGATTGCCAATCAGTTCCTGTGGACTGAGCTCCTTCCCATCAATAAGCAACCTTGTAATCTGATTTCCTCACCTCCTCCCGTTTTCTGTAGCATGGAAGAATCACATTTTAGAATCCACTTTGCAGAGCCATAGCTGACACGACCTTTACCTCCAAAAGCCTCATCCTTCATATCCTCCTCCACAACAATCTCCTGATGTTGAGCTCTCTCGCTAACCACTTCAAGAGACAAAGGGCGTGAAACCTGAGTGCAGTCAAGGTGGGAGATAGCTTCTAGAGCCTCCATCTGCCTTCTTGTGTAGGACTCCTTAATTTGCTGCTTGGACTGGTGAAGAAAAGTGCACAGGGCAGAAATGTGGTCGATGCAGGAGCACGAGTCACCTGTTGTAGAGCTTCAGCAAGTAAACTGACAATTGGAGAGATGAAACGCTAAGAGGTCAAGATCGGCGATGAAATCACTAAACTTTAAAGTGTTTTCATATGTATGGCAACGTGAATGGGTTAAACCTTATATGCATGGCATGTTATGTAAAATAAATAAGGGGTAAGAAGGATCTCATGTGATCCGTACATGCTTGGATGGGTAAATTGGATTTCTGTTTCAGTCGAAGGGCATTTCTCCACCTTTTGGGAAGAATCCTCTCATTCTTTCAAAAATATATGAGACAAATACTTCTCTCTTGGTCGACACATCCAATTAGAGAAGCTAGGTATGTCCGACTTTTAGATAGGGTCTAGGTTGTTGGGTGCAAAAGGCTGAGGTCTTCTGTAAGTAGAGAAAAAAGGTCCAACACGTAAAAACTTTGAGAAGAGTCCAATAGACAAATGAACAACCCTAGAAGTAATTGGAGGACTTCTTGGTAGTGATGTAAAAATTGGCCTACTTGGCTGAGTAATTGTAGGCGGTACCGTCACGACATAGTTGGCAACAATGACTACTTGACCAAGTGGTTGGTGTAGTCGGCCGAGTATTGTGCCAATTTTTGCATAGAGAAAAAATAGGTATATAGTTATATATCTTTTTTATGTCAAATAAAACCCCACTCGATCCCCTGCCTTTGACCACTCTCCTTACATCGTTTATTTTCACGTGAGACTCCTCTTCGACCAAGCAAAAACACTCAATCGCCTAAGCACTCGATTGCCCAAGCACTCGATCGCCCAAGGTGCTATTGTGACCTTCGCCCAGGATGCTACCTCTATTGCGACCCCACTCATCGCCTAACCTCTGCCCAAGCTACTGCGTCGTCCAAGCCCCAAGGGTCAGTAGGCGACGAGTACTCCTTGCTGTGTCACCCAAGCTGCTGCGACGAGATTTTATCTCCTTGCTGTAGCTTGTTTTATAACCTTGAGCTTGAGAATGGTTTATTTTTATACAATGATATATTTTACTTCTTGATGTGTGTGTGTGTGTGTGTGTGTGTGTGTGTGTGTGTGTCTATATATATATATATTTATTTATATACAATGCCTGATCGAGTACTCCCTGACTACTCTCCCACATATCGTATATTTTTTAGTCAGTGGCCTGACCGATTGAATACCAACTACCAACTTTTGCAACACTGCTTCTTGGCGGATACACATCGACAAGCAATTTGTTTAACAAGATGCAACATCGAGCACCTCACAAGTAGAGAAAGACTCCTTGATTCTTCTGAGAAGAATATGTAACACATCCAGAAGACCAAGATAGGACATGGTGGGTGCATTTTGTGAACTCTCTTTTAGAGGAAACACTTCTCTTATTGCAGGTAGACAGACTACCTATCAGCCATCTCCAAAGGTAGAGGCAATAAATGCAATGAAGTAACAATAAAATAGATAAAGATATGTAAAGATACAATTTAGGAAACTTGTCACGTCAAGAAGAGAATATCTTTAACATTCTCAGATGACTTCAGGTATTCAAAATAACTGAAATTCCAGAAACTTCTAAACCAGTGAAGCAATATCTCAGAAGAAGTTTGTTACAGCTCTCCTATAAGTAGGGGTCATCATCCTTCTGAGCAGGGATGTTTTTTCTCTCCCATCTTCCCATCTTGTCTCTCATTTTTTTTGCTTTTGTAAGGGCTTTTGAGAGAGAGGGGGGGGAGAGATCCATTGTAACGGCAATTCTTGGATATATAAATATATCCCTCCTTGAGATGTACGTTTATTTGGCATGGTTTGATTGCTTTGGATTTTATGATTTTTTTCATCACAGGGCAGGGATCTTTCCTCGTCTATTAGTGGAAAATTAGACTCGAGTCTTTCTGTAGGGTATTTTTTTAAAAAGAGGTCTTTCAGTAGGGTATTTGTCCTTTAAAAAAAAATCACTATTTTGTTGTTTTGTGAATACATCTTGGTGAGAAAGCCACTTTTCGCCTCTTTTGAAAAAGACACCCATTGTCTTGATCAATCTCTTTAGTGCTCTAAATTTTGGTTTGGTGAAAGAGATGAAATACTGCAAACTATTTTTCCAGTAGACTAAGCCTTCTGGGAAGATGATGTCATATCGTTCGCTATTTGCACTCATTGGGGAATTTGACTAGTTCAGTAAACATGCAACAAATTCGTGACAATTTTTCATCTCCACTGTTCTTCCTTTGCTTGTGTTTTGTGAGGATGGTTTGGAAGCAGTCCCTATGAGCTTTGGTTGACCCCTTTTGATTGCATTTTCAAGGCTTTTAGAACATTGAAAGAAGATACTACAGAGCCAAGAACAAACTGACTGAGCTGCGATGTTGGCAATCCTTTGGCCAGTTCACAAAGAATAGGATTGTTTTCGGAGTGAAACCTTGCGTGGAGAATTCAATACACAAAGTCTCTGTACCTATCTAGAAGCTGGAACCAAGTGATGTGGTTTTTGTGAATTAATTTTTAGTCCTTATTTACTCTTTCAAATAAAAGTCCAGAAATATACTGAGCCGTGTAAGGTAGTCCTTATTTACTCTTTAAAATAGAAGTCCAGAAATATACTGAACCGTGTAAGGTAGACTGTTGCTGGACATGCTCATATGCCAAAGTTAGTAGAATTCTCAGTTTCTGGTGCTCCTTTTCTTTTAATTAAAAATAAATAATATATGGGTGATTATCATTTGATGATGATCCAACAGGTGTGATTAATACTACCTAAACAATGGGAAAATGGTTTTGATCTTACATTTGATTGATGAGGTTGTTATAAATGATAAAGTTAAAACTCTATAAAGAATGTCAATTTCCAAAATTGATATAATTAGAGATCCATGATGTGGTAGCACATTCTAATCTGCCCATATTTTGTTAACATTCCTTAACTGAAAAGATGCAAAGAAGGAATGCAGCTTGTAATACAACTTGTATTCTATACAGTAATTATTATACAACTTGTAATACAACTATATAGGAGTTGTAATAAATTGATATTGTAATTTAACAATAACTCAATTTGTATTAGGATATGATGGTTGTTATACAACTATAGGATGTAAGAAAAAATTTAGTATAATACATAAATTAGATAAAATTTTACCTGATACTTGTAATACAACTTTGATAACTGCAATACAACAAAAGGAAAAATGTAAGGAGTTGCAATGCAATTATTTTAACATAATACAATCTATGTGCAACTAAAAGACGTCTAACAAAAAACAAAAACATAATGGTTGATGGACCATAGGTAGGAAGATGAAAATATAAAAATGAAAATTAAAGTCTTTCATTTTCATTTTTAATTTTCATTTTCAGAAAACATAATGGTCCATGGATCCTAAGTAGGAAGATGAAAATATAAAAATGAAAATTAAAGTCATGCAATAAAATCCATAATAATTGATTGAGGAGTTGTAATATAACCATATAGAAGTTCTCATAAATCTTCTTCGTCAGGCCACTTGGGTTCTTTTCCACCTAAGCATAGATTGCTTTTGAGCGCTTGTTACAAGAGGAAGGTGGGGAAGAAGGTAGAGGGCTCTAAAGAAACCCAACGTGTTGATGAACGAGTTGCTAGGGTCGTGGGGGTTAGAAGGGTTCACAAGGGGAGTTCCAAAATTTCAGCCAATGGTTAATATCCTTTCATGGAATGTGTGGGGTCTCCGGGATGATAAAAAGAGAGCTTTCTTGAGGAGTTATCTGGTTGATTGAAAGGTAGATGTGGCGTGCATTCAGGAATCACACTTGGAAGTTGACTCCTCGTGTGAAGTCGCAATTGTGTGGGGTCATGTACACATCTTGTATAGAGGTGGAGGCCATGGGCAGGTCAGGGGGCTTACTAATGTTGTGGCATTATGATTTGCTTCAGCTTAGTTCATCGCACCTGTCCAGTAGAGTGATGACTGGGATTTTCGTGAGAAAAAGTGATGGCATATCCTTGGCCATTTCGAATGTTTATGGTTTGTGTGAAGATGGGGTACAAATGCTTTTCTGGGAAGAATTGCAGCAGGTGGCATCTGTGGTAGAGGGGATGCTTTGGTTGATCTGTGGAGATTTTAATGTAACTTTGTATGCAGAGGACATGCCTGATGGTAGGTTTAATGCGACTTCTACACAGTTCCAACATGTGTTACAAGAGTTAGGTTTGATTGATATTCCTACTTCAGGATCTTGTTTGACTTGGAGAAATGGTAGGGGTGCGATGTCGTGTATTGATAGATTTTTATGCAACATTCCTTTTGCAGAGTCTTTTCAAAGAGTAGATGTGGTGACTTGTGACAGGCCTTTTACATATCATACTCCCCTTCTTCGGCGCATTAATGATGATGTTAATCTCAATACGTCTGCCATGCGAACTTTAGTGGCCAAGATTGGGGCGGTAAGTACAGCTATGATGGAGTTTAGATGGGATCTCAAAGCACGTAGAGATGAAAGAAGGAATACTGCACTTCAGGAGGTGGCGGCGTTGGACCGCAAGGAGGAGGGAGTGGCGCTTTCTGAGGAGGAAAGCCAAGAGAGAAAGCGTTTCCAATTGATTGTATCGGAAGATCTTAAAACAAAGATGGACTCGAGACAGAAGTTGAGGTAGTTGTGGTTGAAAGAAAGGGATGCTAACACCAGATTCTTTCACCTGTCAGCTAGCATTAGAAGAAGGAAAAATTTGATTAATAGCTTGAGAGTTGATGATAGTGTTGTTAGAAAAAGGGAACAGATTTGTTGTGCTTTTAAGAATTACTTTCAGGAGTTTACTCGAATGTAGCCATGTGGTGGTTGGCGGTTGGCAAATTTGCAGCTAGAGTAGATTAGTGATGAAGCTAAAGCTGCACTTGATAAGGATGTGGATGAGGAAGAGGTCTTGCGTGCTTTAAGTGGTATGAAGGTAGGGGGTTCTCCTGGTCTGGATGGCTTGCAAATTATTTTTTATAAGGAGATGTGGGATGTGGTTGGGTCCGATGTTTTGGCCATGATTAAGGAGTTTGTTGGAAATGCAGGTATTGAAAGGCTTAACAAATTTTACCTTTTTCTCCTACCTAAGAAACAAGATCCAGAGGAAGTGGGAGATTTTAGGTCTATTGCGTTATCAAACTCTATTTACCTTTGGTTGCTAAAATTTTGGCCAACCGTCTGCGGCTGATACTCCCCAACATCATATCGCTTGTTCAATCAACCTTGATTAAGGGAAGATCATTGCAGGATTCTTATGTGTTGGAAGAGGAATTCCTGGCCTCTTGGAAGAGATGCAAGTTGAGGGTGTTTGTATGGAAGGTTGATTTTTCAAAGGCTTATGTTTCCATCTCTTAGAATTATTTGTTGGACATTCTTAGAAGAAATGGATTCCTATATCGGTGGATACTATTGATGAAACGGTACGTGACTACTTCCTCCTTTTTAATATTCGTTAATGGTCAGGCAGGCGATTCTTGGACTCAACCACAGAGGGGTGTGCGATAAGGATGTCCGTTGGTGCCGATGTTGTTTAACATAGTGGTGGATACACCTGCAAACATGGCTTTTAAAGCTTGTGATGGTGGCTTGATTTTTGGTTTTACTGTGAAGAAGGATGGTTGTCTCATAATGGCAATATTGTAGTATGCTGATGATACGTTTCTTCATTGAAGGGGGAAGTAGTGAGGCAACTCATGTCTCTTCACTTATTAGATACAGAAATTTCAAGTTTGAAAATTAATAGAAATAAGCCCACTTTGGTTTCTTTTGGCATGGGAAGGTTGGAGGAAAATGTGATTTCTGGTATCCTGGAGACCTTGGTGGTTAGACTCCCTATTTGATATCTTGGATTGCTGTTAAAGGGGAAGAAATCGACTTCCAGGTATTGGAAATCGCTTGTTGAGGGATTACTGAAGAGATTGTCTTTTTGGAGTGGTAGACTTCTTTCTAGAGGGGGACGTTTGGTCCCTCTTAAATCAGTTAGGCTCCGTATTCGATATCTTGGACTACCGTTAAAAGGGAAGAAATTGACTTCCAAGGATTGGAAATGGCTTGTTGAGAGATTATTGAAGAGATTGTCTTCTTGGAGTGGTAGACTTCTTTCTAAAGGGGGACATTTGGTCCTGCTTAAATTGGTTCTCTCTTCCATTCTAGTCTTCTTCATGTTGGTGTTCACCCCACCTAAGAAAATTTTGAAGCAGATTAATTTGATTAGAAAAAAGTTTTTCTGGAAAGGGACAGATTGTGAGGGGAGATTTGCACAACTGATTCTGTGGGAGGAGATTTGCAAACCTAAAAAAGATGGGGGTCTTGGAGTTGGCAGGTTGGAACATTTCAATAAAGCTTTGTTATTAAAATGGGTATGCAAATTATTTTCCATTGTGCAGGATATGCTTACATCTACTTTGAAAGATTCCAATGGGGAAGAGACATGGATTTGTACCTACGGGCTGCATTAATCATTGCTGTTAAAGGCGAGAGGTGCTAAAAGGCAAGGGGGGTCCAAAACGCCCGAGGCCCTAGGCGCTCGCCTGAGACAAATGAGGCACTAATTTATTTATTTATTTGAAATATATATATATATATATATATATATATATATAAATTATTAATTAATTAGATGTTCTTATAATCTCTTGCATGGATCTATCAACAAATACAATAAGCAAAAATGTGAAACAAAGTTAAAATTGCCAAATAAAAAGTACTTTGTATAAGCAAAAACACAAATCTAACAATGAAATTCATGGATAAAAAGTACATGTCCAAACAAAAGTCATACCAAAGATTATAGAAAGCACATAACTAAGACCTTAAACATAAATCCTTGCATGGCCAACCACCATATTACCAAGTTCACAAGGAAAAAAAATAAACCCAAGCATGATTAAAAGTTTTAGAGAATCCAATGCCACAAACTAAAACAACTAGCTCCACAAGTATGGGTAAATCGGTTCAAACCTCCCTTTTCTACGAAAGTGAATTTATCCGGTTGAGGCATATTATTGATTCATTTTAAGTTCAACCTTGAGACAATTATAGAAAGTTGTGGTTGGCTAATTACCAACAACTCAAATCTAATCTATTTACCCATCATAAGTTTCTAAGGCCTCGTTTATCAATGTAATAAGAGAAGAGAGATAAATCATTTCAATCTGTGTCTCTATATATCATTCTATTATATCACATCAATATCAACATATATTAAAATATACCTACTTCATTATAATATATATATTAAAATATATTTACACTATCGTATCAATTTACTCACATCTATATTTTAATATTAAATAAATATTCATAAATATCAAATCGATGATTTTATGTTTATAATTTCTTATCTTAAAATAATTCTAGCTTGAAAATGTAAATGGGGTGGTTTCACATGGCCATTCCATCCACGTCAAAATCCCCCCAGTTTCCACACTTGCGTTGCGTTCGATTGCTTGCGAGTGCAAACTCACTTCCCCCTCTCTTATCTCCAGCTGCTTCCAAGCTTTGCCCTCCCCTTCACCCTCGACTTCCCTCCACCTCCCTCTGTTCAAGAGGCAGCAGTAGCAGCAGCGATCGCCAATCGAAAGCCGCGAGTCAAAACCACCGGAGCATTGATCAACCCGATTGATTGCCTCCATTGTTCCCCTCATCGATGATCGAAATCCTTTTCGCGGCGTTGCGCTTCCGCGATTGGAGCCCTAACTCCACCGCTCTTGACGAGTCCGGTTCATGAGGGATTGACATGGTTCGTTGCCGATCTCAGGGATGGGCAGAGATGCAAGCGGAGCGGTTTGCGCGACCTCGAGGCTAGTGGAATCAGGTATTTAGGTTAAAGAATCGGGTATTTAGGTTAGTGGAATTGGGTTTTTACCTCAGGTGCTCGCCTTAGCGCCTAAAGCCTAGACCTTAGGCGCTTGCCTAGGTGGCGTCACCCAAGGCAAAACACCTTGCTTGATGGCTGCCAAGGTGCTAGGGCCTTGCCTTGCCTTAGGCGAGCACCTAGGAGAGCACCTTGACAACACTGACGCTAATTAATGGATCTTTGGCATTTTGACATTCTTTATGGCCGATTCTTTCAGAATTTTCAAATCACTTCATGCTATGTTTGGGCAATGGGGCTTTGTTTAAATTCTGGTTTGATGATTGGTCTGAAAATGGGAGGTTTTCTGACCTATTTTGAAGGCTTTTTCAGCACATTACGGAGAAGGCACGGGTGGCAGATGTGTGGGACAGTGAGCATCATGCGTGGGATGTTAGGCTGCTGTTGGGTCTCTCAGATGTGACATGCTCTGAATTTTAGCAACTCTTGGCCGTTTTAGATGATTTCTTGCCGTCAATAGAACCTGGTAGTTTGTGTTGGAAGCATGGAAAGTTTTCTATCAAGAATGCTTACAAGTTATTAATATTTAATGGGGTGCTGGTGACACCTTTGGAGACTGATTCTAATTTGATTTGGGGCTGCAAGATTTCACTCAAAATCAAGATTTTCCTTTGGTTTTTTAGAAGGAAGAAATTGGTAACTATGATTTATAGAGCCAAGTGGTGTCCTAATGGAGATACAACATGTTCGATTTGTGACCAGTCGGAAGAGGAATTTCAGCATTTGTTTTTTGAATGTAGCTTCTCCAAAGCGGTCTTGGAGCAATGTGGAATACGTACGGTTGATCATATGGGTTGTGAGGCTTTTTGGTTGACTTTCAGAGACTATCTCCACTTTGATATGGCGGGGTAGTGCAAAGCTTTTGCAGTTCTTTAGGCTATCTAGTTGCAGAGGAACTGTAAGATTTTTAATAATGAGCGAGTTTGGGTGGAGAATGAGGTGAGGGAGGTTTGCTATTTTTCTGATTCTTGACTTCAACATCTGTAAGTATGTTCCTTTTTGGTTTTAATATAGTTACATGATGACTAGGTAATCTTTCTTCTTTTTCCTAAAAAAAAATCATATAGAAGTTGTAATAAATTGATATTGAAATACAACAACGCAATTTATATTATTATAATGTGATTGTCATACAACTATAGAATGCAAGCAAATAGTATTGTAATACATTGGTTAGATAAAATTTTAACTGTGGTGCTCGTAATATAATTTTGAAAATTGTAATATAACAAAAGGAAAAATGTAGGGAACTGCAATACAATTATTTTAATAGTCTTAATATAACATATGTGCAACTAAAATATGTCAAACCAAAAAAACCCATAATGGTCAATGGAACATAAGCGAGAAGTTGTAAATATAAAAATGAAAATTGAACTCTTAATATATAATTCATAATAATAATTCATAATATAGGGTGCTTTTTTTTGTATCTCATGGGTATGGTGTTCAAAATATACTTTTCCTATATATATATCTAATAATTTAATCCAACGTTAAAATTATCAGGGTAATATGGGGGAATCAAGTTGTAGTCAAATGTGATATGAAGGGTCTTTTTTTTTCATTATGTTTTTCCTCCTAAAGGAATGAGTCACCGCACTTTTTCTTCCCAATGCAATGAGAATTGCTTTTAATCCGTTAACCACATGTATATGGAACCTCATCATCGTCATCATCATTTTCTTCTTCTCTTGCATCTTTAAATATATGTCTTTGAGGCAATTCTACTTTTGTATCATCTCAGAACTTGGACGAGCGTGCTGTTAATAACGTATTCGACAAATCTCTTGAGAACTATGTCAGGTGGTGTAACTACATCAGAGGGGAGGATAACCATTTGCATCCTGTTGTTTATAGGTAATATTTTCGTTTCTTGAAGGAAAAATACTACTAGTAATTTCGATATCATTTTTGTGCTATTAACTGTTAATATGTTATAGCTCCATTTATTTACCTTTTTCCCATTGTTTTAGTTAGAAGAAGTGAGAAATCTTATCTTCATTGAAACCTAAGCCTTGTTATATAGAGGATTTGGAAAATTATAATAGGGCCATTGAACAACTAAAAATAACAAAAAAATAAATAGATAAAAAATTGCTAGCTGGTAAGAGCAAGACTAATATTAATACTTCCTCTCAAGTTGAAGCATATATGTCTAATATGTTTAGCTTGGAGCAACATTAGTTAAGTGAGCGCTTGGGAAGTGCTTTTGCGAAGATATTCGCTGGCTAATCTATTGAATTGATTTAGTATGGAGAGGTGTCTCTTCTAAAATTAGATCTCTTATGTAATGTCAATTTACCTCTATGTATTTCATTCTTTTATGAAACATAGGATTCTTTGCAATATGTGACGAACCTTGTTGTCACATTGCATGTCTATGGAGGAATCGATAGGAATGTGTATATTACACAACATGAATCATATCCACATCATCTCTATTGCTATTTGGGCCATGGCATGGTAGCCAGACTTTGCACTTGATTTGAAGTTGAGTCATTGCTTGCAGTAGACTTTCTATTTTGAGTTGTGCAAGCTAAAATATCAAAAGAGGTGCCTTTTATGAACAAGAGCCCTTCCTTAGTGATGATTTTAGGTACCTGAGGACCATCATAGTTGCATTACAATACATGTTGTTAGGCTTATGTGTAAGCTGATTGAGCTTCTTGTTTACCCATAAGATGCTAAGATGTATAATGGTCAAATGCGCAAGCTTTCCAACCAAGGTCCTGAATTTATGAGAATCAACTTTTGATGCATTCTCATCATAAAGGTGAACCTTTGGATTTATAAGGATGCGTGCTGGTTTAAAAAATAAAAAGATTTGTTACCTCAATTTAATCAGGCAATCACCTTTTTGTCCCCTTTTGCTTCAGGCAGTTGAGGAGCTTGTTGCCTTGCAATCACCTATCACCTTGACATCATTGCCTATAGGCATGTTCACATCACACCTTTGAATAAATTCTAGTACATGTAGAATATAGCAAAACTATATTTGTGAAGATGAAATCTAACAATCATGAATAATATCAGAAGAAACAATAAACCAGGTGGCCTTACGTAAAACGCAGCCTAGGTCTTAGCTACATGCTTGGATTAGTTGCCCTTGTACTTAGACAGATTGAACATTGAGCCGAGTAGGTCTACTTGGATTAATCTGAGGGTTGAGTAGGGTTACTTGGCCAGTTGATTTTTACATCCCTAATGCTGGGTTGGAATAGCTATTCCAAGTTAGTGGTAGCTCTTCCTTGATGTGGCATGGACGGTTTGGCTTGGAATATGCCATTCCTGAAAAAATAGGATATAACCTATTCCACCCCCCTTCCCCCTCGGAATAAAGTTCTTTCATATTTAAAAACATTATCCAATATGAACCATATTTATGAACAACCCTGTTGAGGCGGTCGCCTCAGGTGACGAGGCGAGGCAATTTAGGAGGTCATCACCTCGATAAAGACCCAGGAGAGGACCTTCGAATAGGCGACGCACCTCCTCGCCTTGGGCGGCGCCTCGTAGCCTCATCGCCTGAACCCTAGATGTGATGAAATTTTTTTTTGAAAGCAACAAATGGACTTACCATTCTTGCCCTCAACGGCCTCTCACATTCCATACGAGACTCTATTTACGTGTGTGGAGAGCTTGCTCATCTCCATGCCAACCCTCACTGCCTCACGCCATTATCGCCTTCGTGGCGGAGCAACTCGAGCTTTGTCGACCACCATCGTCGCCCGAGCATCATCGCTTGCCATCTGTGACGCCTCCTCGACCTTGATTGCCCAGGTATCTCCTCAGCTCGAGCTTCTTCGAGTTCGAACACCATCACCGCTTCTTCATTTCTGGGTTCGACTGGGGGCTTCGTTTCTCCTCGAAATGAAGTTTCAATTCATTTTGTTAATGTTATATGTTATCCTCAGATTGAAGCATATATATATTGTAAGTTTGTAACTATGTATAAAACTGGCAACTTTAATGTTAGATCAGTATTAGTAACTTTGCATGTGTTTTGAATTATGTAGATGGCTGAAACAAGAGGAAGCACCTATGTTGGAAGTATGTCACATTGGAGGATCCAAAAAAGACTAATGATACGAAGTGTACTTTCTGTGGTAGGATAGTGAAACGCGGGATTCATAGAGCTATTGGACATATTACTGGTGGTGATAAGAACACAACAATATGTCCAAAAGCGCTACAACGTGTGAGAGAGGAGTTAAGAGAATATCGACAATCTAAAATGGAAGAAAAAGAAAAGTTCATGAAAGATTTTGTTTACGGTGAGTCGCTCAACGATGATGATGATGATGGAGATGAAATAGAAGTGAATGTCTTACGAGGACCCATGGGTAGATTCATAACTAAAAGAATAGTAGAAAATCCTGCACAGTCACATGCAAAGAAGGGTCGAATCATGATGGGTGCTGGTGGAAGTGGAAGTGGTGGACTTCCTCTAATGAAGAAGATTCATGGATCAATAGATAAGTTTACGAACGTTGATCCTGAGAAGGTGGTTCGGGAATGAAAAAGGAGATTGTTGACAAAACAAGCTACAATTTCTGAGGTTTTCAAGGAGGGAAGAGATGTAGTTGTACGGATCATTGCAAAATGGATGTACCGTAGCATTGCATTCAATGCTGTTAAACATATTTGGTTTGAGATAATGATTGAGGCAATTGGTCGTTTTGGCCCTGGATTGAAGCCTCCTTCTTACCATGAAGTGAGAGTTCATTTATTGAGGTATCATGTGAACGTGACTCAGGATTTCATCACCAAACATCATGATGCTTGGAAGTAATATGGATGCACATTGATGATAGATGGTTGGATAGATAGGAAAAGCAGGACACTTGTAAATTTTCTTGTCAATTCTCCCATGGGAACTGTTTTCTTAGAGTCTATTGATGCCTCAAGCTACGTAAAGACATGGGAGAAGCTTTGCGAGCTGATAAGTGGCATGATCGATCGCGTCGGGGAGGAATATGTGATTCAAGTCGTCAGTGACAACGTATCGAATTATGTTCTTGCTGGTAATAAATCTTTATTTATTTTATCATAGTCTTTTCTTTAATATTGTAAGCATCGTAAAATATAAAAAAATATCAATTTTCTTTTCCATAGGCAAATTACTGGAGGCTAAGCATCCTCAAGTTTATTGGACACCTTGTGCTGCACACTGCATTGATCTGATGTTGGAAGATTTTGGGAAGTTAGAGGATGTAAAAAAAGGCACTCAAGCATGCAATGCAACTGAGTAGTCATATAAATATATGCATCCTTCAGTCTTAAATTTGATGAGGCAATTCATAAGTAGGGAGTTGTTAAGGCCTGCAGTTATAAGATTTGCTACATCTTTCCTCACCTTACAGAGCATTCATAGACAAAAGGTCAATTTAAGGAAGATGTTCACTTCCGAAAAGTGGATCATTTCTTAAAATGCAAAAAGAAGAGAATGGAAAGAAGGTGACAACAATCATCATGATACCTTCATTTTGGAATAAGGTTGTATACATTCTTAATGTTATATCTCCTCTTGTGAGAGTGTTCGTCTTGTTGACTCAGAGAAGAGGCCTGCAATGGGATACATATACGAAGCAATGGATAGAGCTAATAAAGCTGTCATGAAGGCTTTCAACAATAATGCTGGAAAGTTTGACCCTATTTGCGACATCATTGATAAGAGATGGGATTGCCAGCTTCATAGGCCTTTACATATAGTAGGATATTTCCTCAATCCTGAATTCTCTAATGAAAATCAAAATCTTGATTTTGATTTAGAGGTTATGAATGGATTCTACAATGTCTTGGCAAAATTGGAGCCTGATGAGAGTGTGCAAGACAAAATAATACGAGAAACTTCCATTTATAGAAATGCACAAGGACTTTTTTGGAACACCTATGGCTATTAGACAAATGAAGACCATTGCCCCAGGTAGTCAAGTAGTATAAATTTTTTATAGTAACTTTCCATTTCCAGTTGCTTATTAATATTATATAACTTGTTATCTTTTCACAGTGAAATGGTGGAATCTCTTTGGTAGATCTGTACCTAACTTGGCAAAATTAGCACTGAAGGTGTTAGGTCTTACTTGTAGTGCCTCGGGATGCGAAAGGAATTAGAGTGTATTTGAAAATGTAAGTTACAAACCAATTCATAATATGCATAGCATTAATTTTATCAAGTAATTTTATATTAATCCTTTTATTTTGGAAATCTATATAGGTTTCACTCAAAGAAAAAAAATCCGTTGGTGTAACAAAAGTTGAATGATCTTGTGTTTGTTAAAAACAACGAAGCTTTGAGGGATCGATATGAAGATAGGGATTATCTTGATCCCATTTCCCTTTAGGAAATTGATGATTCAAATGAATGACTATCAGGGAGAATGGAGGAAGATGATGAAAATACATGTGATGATCTTGTGTTTGGTGATGATGATCTCACTTGGGGCATGGTTGAGCTTGCATAAGGAATTAACGAGCAAGAGGTTATTCGACGTACTCGGGCTTGTGCTACTACAAAGAAAAATGGTCCTAAGAAAGCTAAGGGAAAAGGGAAAGCTCCAATAGTTATTGAAGAAGAGGAAGAGTATGTGGACAGTAATGAGAAAGAGGAAGAGGAAGAGGAGATTGAAGAAGTTGCTGGTGACGACGACGACGACGATGACGAATTGAATCTTGGAGATGATTTTGATGACTGATGTGTTTTATTATTTGAGAATTGACAATTGTTCACTTCAATGACAATTTTGGTTTTCATGTTTTTCTACCTTAATTGTATAGAAGCTTTGCTTTCTTTACCGTTTGAAATTATGTAAAACAGTTTTTGGCAATACAATTGTTATCATTTTCTTCTACTTAAAGTCTCCAACATTGTTATTGGAGATATTTTTATAAACTTAGTTTTATTAAATTGAGTTAATAAGACCTATATATGCTAACAAAAGATGATCGCCTCAATTCACTCGGGCTGTCGCCTTGTTGTCGCCTCTCACCTCGGGCGATTTTGAGCCGTGTTACCTTGCTATCGCTTTTCGCATTGACAACATTGTTTATGAACTATCAGATGTGGCCTGAGCAATTTTTATTATATTAACTACATAAAAATTCCATATTCATGCTATATGTGATGGCCTTATTCCATGATGGGACATATTCCTTCTTCCAAACACAAGATCTTTCACTTCTTTGTAATATTTTGTAATTCCAACCTTCTTTCATCTTCCTTGTTCTATCCTGGAAATGGGCCCTTAGTGTTGATCTCGAAGAGGTGCAACCAAATTTACTCAAAGCATTGGAATATTGTTGTCTCCCGTCAGTGTCGTCAACCAGCTAAATGTGCCACCCCTAGACAGTGTCAGTATATAGAGGAGGTCGAGTCATTTTATGTACAGGGTCATCCTTTTAAAGGTGCTGTTACACATCCTTTTAAAGGTGATGCTACAACATATCTCAACTCTGGTCAAGTACTAACCTTGACCTAATGAAGAGGCATGCAGTATAAGTGGGGCAATGTTTGTACTGGTAGTATAGATTGTTTGTAGGGGCATATTATGTAACAGTTCCAGAGCACAATCACAAGCAGATAATTTTAAATTGGTAACTGCCATTTGTCTTCATGCTTTCTTGAGGTTTTTTTTGTGAGAGCGTGTTAGTTCATGCTTCTTTTGCTCTTTAAATTAAGCCTATGTTGCAGATCTTCCTTACTCTTTAAGAGGCATCCGTCACATATGAAGTACCCACGTAGCAGTGTCCTGCCCTCCTAGAAAAGTAGTCAGGCATCCATTGGACAAAAGAGTGGTCTTTCAGGATTCATCCTTATGTATCACCACCTCCCATTATTCTACACACTAGCAAATTACTCTTACCTTCGTTGCAGAAATCATTAGTGATCATTTTTTGTTCGTGCTGATTCTACAAACTCTAGAAGTATACATACATCATTAATTTATCGGTTCATTATATGGGAGCATCTAAGCGTCTAACTTAGATAGCCTTAAGTGGTATGTCAGTGAGTCTAACAAGCTTAAACACCCCAAAAAAAGAAGTCACAAGAAGGGAATAAGACCAAATCCACTCAAATATTGTGGAATTGAATCTTTTGCAAAAGGGAAAATAGCCAAGATTATGTTTGATCAATCTTTGTAGTGCAACTGTTGGAGAAAACTGGGTTGCTGCTTGAATTTGCTGGGTTCAAACCCACTCCTTTTGTTCGTCTTCACCTTCTTCATATTTCATTTGTAAGGAAAAACCAAGCTTATTCTTTTCTAACAAAAAAGAGCAGTTTAGTGTGTAAGCAAAACTGGCTGTAGAAATTGTAAAAATAGGGGAAATGACTGTATATCAATTTGGCATAAGGTCCTCTAAACAACCTTACTTAGTTTCCCTCTGAAGAGGACTTGATTGGTCTCTTTTGGAAGGCTGTTGGCTACCAACTAAGCTATTCCTAACCACAACCCTGATGTTGAGCTTTGGATTCCTTGTGATGTAGAGTTAACTGTTGCTGTTGAGGTCATCACTCTGAAATCACAGTAAAAGTAAGGCCATTCATTTTAAATGGTGCCTTGCCACCCAATTGCATTCTTTAAATGAGAAACATATAAAAGGCATTCAGAAAAAAACTAACATAGAGCTTTTTTGAAATGAATTAACACAGTTCAAATGAAAGAATATCAAACATGCACTAAAGCACAATCAGATCCTGTTGATATGATTTGCGTAAATTGCTTTATCAAACAGTACTTCTGAATCGCATTAAATACCTAATTGTGGAATCTCAAGCTTACAACCTTTGTTCCCCTTGCATCAGCCTCTTTTATAGCTTGTTCTTTCTAGCCATGTCTGCCTTGTGGAGGAGGAAGGTGGCGGGGGCAAACATTTAATCTCTATCCAACATTGGCACCAATAGATGTTCACATTCCTCTCTCCTGTATCAATGCACATAACTATCGCTTTACATTCATATGGGTTTCTTTAGCCATCCCATGTAAAGATGCATTATCCTACACCTAGTATTTATATTTGCTGAGGCCCTTTTACAATTACATTCCAAAAAAAAATAACCCTAGAAAATTGTGGTTATTATAAAGAGTGGAGCCAGGGAGTGTGGGTCAGAATTATTTAATTTCCACAAGAATGGTTTTGTTAGTACCTTATCTGGAGCCACATCAATGAGGATATCCTTGGCAACCTTCTAGGACTTGTCACCATCTTCAGCTCCTTTGTGACCGTGTGTGTGTGTGTGTGTGGCGGGGTGGGGGGAGGGGGGGGGGTGGTCACCCTCCATTGTAATCTTCCTTATGCATTTTCTTCGTTAGCTTCCTCCTTGCAAGCATGAAAACCACATGGTCAATCACCATTAAGGCCTCGGTCAATAACCACCATCCCAGTCATGCCATCCTAGGTAGAGATGTGAGTACATGATGGGATGTGAGGCAGTCAGGTGAAGGATGGAGTCGTTCTGATGTGGATGGGTTGGGGTGGAGGGGTGTGTCGCTGGTGGTAGGTTGTGGAGGAGGTGGAAACAGGAGTTGGGTCGGAGGAGGAAGGTGGTTTATGGGCAATATTGGAGTTAATGGTTGATTGGGTGGTGGAGAAAGCAAGGTGAGAGGGGGGGGGGGGGGGGGGGGGGGGGTGTGTGGAGGGGAAGGGGAAAGGTGTTGGTGGTAGTGGAATTGTGGGGTTGATGATATATGGTAGGTGTGTGTGGTAGGGTAGAGGAAGAGTTAATTATTGTAGAGAACATAGGTGGAGAGTTCTCATTAATGGGAATGGTTTGTGGGCAAGAAATATGGGAACAACATGTCAGCCTCGCAAACTCTCTTTTAGTTTAGAAGAATATATTTAATTGAAGTTTGTCCTTGCAAAGTTGTAGTCAAGGTGCACAGGGTCTTACCGTCTTATCATCTTGTTCATCAGCTTGATCATTTATAATTCTCTTGGTAATCTTGTGCTAGTTTTTGCTGCTCCGTGTGTACTCTTGTCCATGCATAATTGATGAAGTAATCTACCACTGGTTACCTCATTTTTTATGTGCAGTTCTATCGGCAAAGAAAAGAAGCTGTTATATGTTTCTTTGTATTTTCTAATTTGGGGAGAGGCTGCTAATATTAGATTTCTTCCCGAGTGCTTATGCTATATTTTTCATCAAGTAAGTCATTATTTTTTTAATTGCTTTTTCTTTTGTTATTTCCTTCTTGCACAGGATATTCATCTATAAGAATATATGCAACATCCCTCTCGAAAAATAAAAAAGAATGTATGTGACATATTGAGCTGTAAAATTTTTGTTGGATATATTGTCATGCTTTTTGTTAGGTATTTCATAATTAATTGTTTGGACCTTTTCTGTAATTAATTGTTTGGATATGGTCAGGAGAATTTGAATGATCTTATTAATGGGGTTTGCCTCTATGTACGGAGAAGCACCGAAACATAGAAGGAAAGAGAGTGTATAATGAAAAGAAGAAAGGGAGAAATACGTAAAGGGAAAACAACTTTGAATTCCAATACCCATAATATCTCGCATGTTCAGCATGAAAGTAACATCCATGAAGTGAGCCTTAGGAAGTACCTTTGTAGAAAGATCACTATCTTATGATGAAACAAAATGCTGATTTGGCCATGGAGTTGATAGAGTGGTAAAGCGAGCCCATTGGCATCTAGAAGTCATAGGACCAAATCCCACGTCCACCATATTTGCTCTTCCCAAAATGCTGATTTGTCCATGCATCATAACATCATATGAATGAATTAATGTGCTTAATATGCTCATGATAAGCCAGATTGTCAGTGATAAAGGTGGCTGCTTTGCTGTCATAATACATGCATATGGGAGATTATAGTGGTGTATCCTTGTCTTACAAAAGATAAGCAAACCTATAGCAACACATAGGCAGATTATGTGAGCCATGACACCATACCTGGAATTCGTACATGATCTGGGCATGACATTTTCTTTCTTGCTCCATCAGGTGACAGGATTTCCACCAATGCATGCTGAGAATCCAGTTATAGAACATTCCTCTTTGTGAGAGTTGGCTTAGTTAGCATCAATCCGGTGGTTCTAAGATGTCCACGATTCCGAAAGAATAAGCTGCTACCTATGGGAAACCTCAGATGTCGGAGAATATAATATGCCATGTTCCACCTCTCAAAAAAGATAATGTGTCATGTTCTTATGAACATGCTGTGGTTTATCCGTTGCAAAGGATATATCTGGTCAAGTAACTGCTAGATATTGTAATTTTCCCACAAGAGCCTGGTATTGACTGTGAGGATTATCCAAAGTTAATTTCGGATCCACAGGAGTGGATATGGGCTTGCAGGAGTGGATTAGCAACTTGTGGCTATTGGTGTCTTATCCTTGTCAGGGACCTACATAGGTTGGTGCTTGACTGTTTGTTGACCATATGTAGCAAGGAACGATGTTTATCACTTGAGCATGCCATTATTCCTGAGAATAGACTTTCCTATGTGCCTCAAATCGGTTATCACTGGATCTGTGATGACATGGTGTGGAAAGCAATGTACTTAAGTAGTTTGAATTTTTCTAATTGATTGTTGGTACTTAGTAGACTTTTTGGTTGAGTATTGACCTCCAATAGTCGTCCTTTACGTCTTTGGAAATCATTGAGTTCGGAAAAGAAATGCATATAAGTGGTAGAGTCCCTTATCAGAATGGATCAGATTTAAGTCTGATTCGCAAGGAGGTCTACTAGTCCTTTTATAGTCATATACTATGGCATTGTCATTGTCCACACTGTTCTAATCTATATGTCATTGGTTGCATAATGTCCACATCATGTTTCCCTTCATTGTTAAGTGTCAAGCATGTCAATTACCAGATGATCTTATACTGTGATCTTGAAAGCAATAGATCATTTTCCATGTTCCATTACAAATTAAATAGATCTATAGTGTGACACTACTAATTAATTAATTGATGCATCAATTAACCATCAAGAAGATTGGTTAAATGTTGTACTATTTCTTAGAAGAACTCATTGTCGGTATCATATTGTTTTCCAATTTATTTTTAACATCAAGTGCCAAAATTCTTGCAATTTCATAAATTAGGTGCTTAATTCAAGGCACTCTTGTGGTGGTGAGCCCCATTGGGGTTGATGGGGAGCTACTAGTCTCATTTCTGATGGTGGGGTGATTTCGGGGAAGGTTGGGGTCCCTATGATTGTTTGTAGTTCCTTGAAGGTGGTTGGTATGAAGAGAGGAGGCGGGCAAACATCTTTCGACTCTAGGAGCTTAGGTGCCCATGGATCTCTGTGTGTGAAGAGTAGCCTCATGTATTGCTCTTTTTATAAGAGAAAGTTTATTAAGAGTAGGCAAACTGAAGGGGATGTGTGTGAGGATGGTGTGGAGCTTAGGATAATGAAGGTTTTGAACTTGAAGATGGCTTCATGTGCTTGCGAGGGTTGGGATGTGGTTGTATCTCATGGTTAAGGCTCTTACGTGGAATCTCCATGACTTACGGCGGAGATCACTTCTGAGAAGGTACTTGTTTGAGTGGAAGGTGGATGTGGTTTTGCTATAGGAGACATACTTGGAGTGGCTAGATTGATCGATTAAGGAAGGTGTTGAGGGTGATTCTTTGTCAGGTTTCTTGTCGATTAATGTAGTCGGTAGATTTGGGGGTCGGTGGCTTATTTGGAATGGAAGTATGTTCAGGCTCGAAAATTCTTTGGTGGCCTCTCATGTCATTGCAAGATTTTTTTTTGTGCTTCGGATGGTGTCACCTTTGCTGTCTTGGGTGTTTATGGGTCATGTGATGCTGCTACGAGGGGGAGTCTTTGGGAAGAGTTGAGGCATGCAACGAGTAGGGTTGATGGTTGTTCTTGGCTAATTGGGGGAGAATTTAATGTTGCCGTCTCTATGGTTGATAGACTTGATGGCGGATAGGATTCCTCTTTTTTTGATTTCCAACAGGAAGTCGATCAATGTTGTTAAGGTTATCGCCTCAGGTTATTGGGCTACTGGGCCGGGCGAGAAAGCTAAAGGTCTCCTTAGAGTTATTGCAAGCTAAGGGCTTCATCCGGGCTTGTGCCTCGTCACTTTCTTTGTCGCTTAGGTCGCCTTGTGCCTCGTTGTCTTACTCCTAATTTACTTGAGGTAAAACAATAAGACTATTATTTGGTCTTAAGTTACATATATTATAGATATGTTTGTGTTATATATTATTGTATATACATAATACATACATACATATATGTTATTGACAACTTTTATGTGCTCAATTTTGACTTCTCTTCCTAACTTAGACTATTGTTTGTCTGTTAAGATGTGTATAAGTTAGACATATACATTGTATGTCTACAATGATATAATTATGATATATTACAGTTTAATGATGTGTGTATGTATATATTTGTTACTGTCTACGACTCTAATGGTATATAACAATCTGTGTATAAGTTATGGTATTAAGTTTGCATTGTATTATAAATATAACATATTATAATACATGTTATTGTCTTGAGTTCAACTCAGAGACAACCTTTTGGGCTAGCATTTGCAAGCCATTGGTGGATGTCGTTACCTTGAGGAAGGCCTTCACTTTATTGTGGTGCATTTGGCTCAGACACAATGGAGTGATTTTTCATAAGGTATCTCAATAGAGGGAGTGCTTTATCATTATAATGCTTTTTGTAATTTTTGGTCTAATTAGCTGCTTTTATTAATGCAGTGGAGAGTTAACATCCATCGTTAACCCTTCTTTTCTTCTGCAAAACAAATACATGTCACTATATTGTTTTGGTAGATACATATGATATATATTTTGGTTGGTTGTTTTAGCCTATAATTATAGATGTAATATATATGTTTACACATTGTATGATAATATAAATATATATGTTATTGTTACATCATTATTTCTTTGTTCACTTAAATAGTATTATCATATGTTTCTTATGAAAATCAATGTTATCATATGAGTTTATTAAGCATATTCAATATTTTATGAAATAAAAACATTTGTCGTCTCAATTCAATCGGGCAATCGCCTTTTTGTTGCCTCTTGCTTTGGGCGATTAAGGAGCTTGTCGCCTTGCAGTTGCGTAACGCCTTGACAACTTTGCAGTTGATGAACTGAAGTTGTTGGATCTTTTTATTTCAGGGGCACGTTTTACATGGAGAAATGGGTCTGGTCAAGCTTTGCGTATTTATTGCTTTTTTTTTGCAATGTCTTTATTCTGGAGTCCTTCCATGGGGCCTTTGTTTCTACTTTGATGGGACCTTTTTCAGATTACACGCCATTGTTGTGGGATAGTGGTGAGGAGGCAGCTTGCACGACTTATTTCAAGTTCCAGAAGTCCTGGGTTTTGGAGCCTGGATTTTGGGAGCTAGTGAAAGAGAACTGGCAGGGCGTTCCAGCTTTCAACATTACAACGTGCACTCTAGATGAGTGCATAAAGGGTGTCAAGTTGGCTATGATTGAACTAGAAAAAGTGGGAAGGAGGTGTGACAACGCAAGGAGGGAGGCTTTGGAGGCCTTGGTGGTGCTTGATAGGAAGGAGGATCTGGGGGAGCTTGTCGTTGAGGAGTAGCGGGAGGGGATTGCTATGCAGAGCAAGATTAAGGAAGATGACCGAAGAGAGAGATGGATTGGAGATAGAAGTTTAGGTAGCTATGGTTGAAAGAAGGAGACTCTAATACAAAGTTTTTCCATTTGACTACTAGTGCCATCGATTCGTGTTGGTGATGAGAATCTCTCTTAGAGACAACATATTAGTCGAGCTTTTGAGGGTCACCTCTCGGCTTTCATTAGAAGGCAATTGGCAAGGAGGTGGAGATTGGACTCTTTTGATTTGGGTAGAAGAGGTTCTGGCGGTGGTTTAAGGCTTGTAGGCAGAAGGATCCTTGAGGCCGGATGGTTTGTTGGTTATATTCTTTAAGGAGTTTTGGAATGTTGTTGGGTTTGTAGTTTTGGCTATGGTTCGGGAGGTGTTCCAAGAGAATTGTGATTTTGAGCTGCTTAATCAATTCTATTTCTTTTTGCTTCCGAAGAGGCTAGGGGCAGATATGATTAATGAATATAGGCTGATTGTGCTATTGAATGCGATCTGATTGTGGCTAAGACCTTGGCGAATTAGGTTTGTTTGGTGTTGTCGCTTTTGATCTCCCCCGTACAGTCTGCTTTTATTATTACCAAGTCACTCATGGACTCCAATGCGCTAGTGGAAGAGAATGTGGCATCTTGGAACATGTTTGATTTGTTAGCCCTTATGTGGAAGGTCGATTTCTCTACCGCATATGACTCAATCGGAGAAAATGATTAGTCTTATTTCTCAAATGAAACCTTACATCTCTTTATATACAGAGAGGTGTTGGGGAAATTACAGCATAAGTTAAAGAGGATAACATAAATGACAAAATAGTACAAAGAGATAACTAGAATGTTCTATCAACACTCCCTCTCAAGCTGGAGCATATATATCAATGATGCTTAGCTTGGAACATTTGTTAAATGCGGATCTTGGAAGAGGCTTCGTGAATATATTCGTAATTTGATCCTCAGAAGGCACTGATGTAGTGTAGACAATCCCGCACTGTATTAGGTCTCTAATATAGTGGCAATCAACCTCAACATGCTTTGCATATTCATGGAACATCGGGTAGTTTGCAATGTATATAGTAGTGCGATTATCACACCTCATCTCCATTGGTCCCTCTACCTGGACATGGAGATCCTGTAGCACTGATCTGACCCACGCCATCTTTGTAGTTGTCTGAGCCATAGCCTGATACTCAGACTCTGCACTGGACCTGGATACCACCTGCTGCTGCTTGCTCTTCCAGGTCACTAGATTTCCTACCACATTAGTGCATAACCCATTTGTTGACTTCCTGCTTGCCATGCATCTTGCATAGTCGGCATCAGAATAGTCAACAATACTCATAGGTGTACCTTTCTGAAATAAAATATCTCTATTAGGTGCTTTCTTCACTTATTTAAGCACCTGCATGGTAGCATCTTAATGCTGCTTGGTTGGTTTGTTCATAAACTAGCTGAGTTTCCCGATTGTAAGGGAAAAGTCAGGACCAATAGTAGTAAGATTAACAGCTTACCAACCAATTGCCTATAAGATCTGCCATCTATAGGCTGAGACTCTATATCATAGAGGTGTCCTTTTGGATCCATAGGTATATTTGTATGTTTGGACCCCATCATTCTTGTCTCCTGTAAGACATCAAGAGCATATTTGCGTTGATTAAGAATAATGTCGTCTTTACTGCGTGCCACTTCAATGCCAAGAAAGTATCTGAGTTCACCCAGATCCTTCATCATAAAGGTTTCAGCCAACTTTTTACCTTTGTTATCCTAGCAATGTCATCTCCTGTGAGGATCAAGTCATCCACATAGACTAGGAGTACAACTACTCCCCCTTTGCTCTTTCTGACAAACAATGAATGATCAGTAGAAGACCTCATGAGCCTTATGGTCTGTACTTTGAGAGTTTCTGGAACCATGCTCTCAGACTCTACTTCAAGCTATAGATGGCTTTCTTCAGTTTACATACACACTCTCCCTAAGTCTCAAACCTCAGGGGTTGTTACATATAGACCTCCTCCGAAAGATCTTCATACAAGAATGCATTTTACACATCCAACTGATGGAGAGGCCAGTCGTAGTGAGTAGCAACAGACATTAAAATGCTGACAGTAGGCAGTTGAGCGACATGAGAGAATTATCAAAGAAATTTACCTCATATGTTTGGGTAAATCCCTTTGCTACCAGTCTCGCCTTATAGCGAGAGATCGTGCCTTCTGGGTTGTACTTGAGAGCAAAGACGCAGCGACCCCCCAATGTTTTGGCACAAGAAGGCAGAGTGGTCAAGTTCCACGTCCCTCTGGAGTGTAAAGTAGCAATCTCATCCTCCATGACCTGACGTCATTTTGGATCTCAAATGGCTTGCTGATGGGACGTAGGAACTTGTGTCGCAGAGAGAGCAGCTGTGAAGGTAGTAAACAAACTCCCAAGATTGGCAGTCGACACTGTCCCAGTAGTATGGTAATGGGCACAACTGCAAGGAGCCTTTCGAACAACAATCGGAAGGTTAAGATCCTCCTCCATAGGTTCAGTAGAAACATGAGAGGAAGGCTCATCAGAGGAACCTGCACAAGCATCACTAGGACAACTTACGTCAGTATCAACCGAAACCTGATCAGGGGAGGAGACATGTGGTTGAGGTGCTGGGGGGTGTGTTCTTTTCGCCATGCATGCTGTCTGTATGTGACAGGTAACTTGTAGACCTGAGTAATCTTGACCTTCTGCCTTATGGAAGTCTCTGTGGTAGTAGTATCCTCACTATGTGTGACAGGCATTTATTCCATGGGAACTGGTGGAATAGGCATAGGAGTCGAGCCTCCTTCTAACATCACCTGATGTCCACCTGTAGAGAAATAGGGAATAGGCTCATGGAATGTGACATCTGCAGTCACATAATGCTTCTTGCCTTGGGGCTCATAGCATTTGTATCCTTTATGGGTGCTACTATAACCCAGAAAGACATACTTCACTGCTCTTAGAGCCAACTTATCCCTACTAGGTCCTACAAGGTGAACAAAGGCTATACAACGAAACACTCGAGGTGGTACAGTAAATAGGTCCTCAGGATAGAGGACCTTCCAAGGGACTTGTTTTTATATAGCTGAGTTGGGCAATCTGTTAATCAAATAACATGCAGTTAACACTGCATCTCCCTAGTACACCTGTGACACATTATGCTGTATCAGTAATGTTCTTGCCACATTAAACAAATAATGATGTTTTCTTTTCACTATACCATTCTACTGCGAGGTATGGGGGCAAGATGTCTGGTGCACAATTCCAAGAGATCTATAGAAAGCTGCTAACTTAGTTGTAGAGAACTCCAATGCATTATCAGATTGTACAATTTTCATAGTGGTAGAAAATTGAGTCTTTATTTGTAAAATAATTATTTTAATCACAAACCCAACTTCTTATTTATTCTTTGAAAGAAATAGCTATGACATCCTGGAAAAATCATCCACAACAAGTAGATAAAATCTATGACCAAGTATGTTTGATATTCTACTAGGACTCCATATATCCATATGAAGTAAATCAAAAATAGCAGCAGAACTCTGAGAACTGGAAGGAAGACTGGCTTTATAATGCTTTCCAAGCTGGCATGCATCACACAAAATCTCGGTAGCAGGTGATATGTGAGGGATGATGCGTCGAAGCCTGTCTAGTGAAGGGTGCCCAAGATGACGATGTCACTGAAGAGCTGTACCAGCACTAAAAGCAATCTCGCCCTGACAGATAGCAATAAATGGAGTCTGGATCAAGCGATACACACCTCCTCATGTCCGCCACTAATCGTCCTCCCCATGACTTTGTCTTGAAAAATATAGCTGAACTCATCATAGGTCTTTTGTAATCCTACTAACGGACAGAAGACTAATATGATATTCTGGAACATAGAGAACGTTAAGCGGAGTCAGTGCAGAGTCATTGCACATCTCCTCTGCCATGAACTCGGCACTGCCTGTCATCTGCTACCTGCACAGATCTACCTGAGGGAACATCCTGAACCTATTTGAAACATGTCTCATCACCATTGAGATGCTGAGACGCACCTGAATCCACCAACCACAAGGCACTGTCAGAACTACCAGTACTATATCTATATAAGCAGGAGTTATACCTGAGGAGGCCAAAGTAGTAGCATCAGCAGTAGTAGTAGTCTCTTGGGTCAACTGGGAGAGATGCTGGACAACGCCACCATAATCAGCACGGGATACCATGTCGCTCCCTCGTTAGAAGAAATAGCCTGATTAGCCATAGGAGGTCTGCCATGCAGCGTCTAGTAGGAAGCCTCTGAATGACCAATCTTGCCACAATGCGAGTAGGTGGTTCGGGGTCTGCTACTCGTACCCCGACTACTACTACGTCATCTCCCCCTGCTAGATAGAGCACCACGTCCTCCACATGCAGCAGCAACAAGAACACGAGTCTGTCCAGCCTCTGACATGGATGGCCTAACGACCACCCTACTCACACGACTGTAAGCTTCCTCAAGTGATGGAAGCTCAGCCGATGTTAGGATCTGGGACTTTGCAGCCTCATAGTCTGCTCCAAGTCTATCAAGAAACTGGAGGACAACATACTCCTTCCTGTGTGTCCTTTAGGTGGCATAGGTGCAAACAGGACGACATGTGTTGTACTTCTCCAGGAACCTCTTCAGAGTAGCATAGTATTGGGAAAGTGATTGGCCTTCTTGTTTGAGACCACCAATGGCATGGTGAATCTCAAATACTTTGTTGGAATTCTTCTCGTGAGAGTATGTGTCACGTAGAGAATCCCACATCTCCTTGGTCATCCTGTAGTACATAATCCTATCGTTGATCTGAGGCTCCATAGAGTTCATAATCCACGCCTGGACCATTGGATTGTCCTTTCATGTGGCGTTTTTCCTTGTCTTATCTTTTGGCTCCAACTCTAGGAGTATGTGTTTCTTACTGTGTTCCTCTACAGTCATGAGGAACGTCTGAGACCATCTAGCATAGTTTGTCTCATTTAGCTTGGCAATATGAATAAAGGAGGGAGTCTTGTAACTCTCGATGTCCGTAGTGGTACCTGACGACACCTTAGACGAGCTTGAGGATGCCATCGTGCCTTAGGATAGCCACAAGATGTCTCTAATACGATTTGAAATTAATTTCCAGATCTGAAATCTCTTAAACCAGTGAATCGTGGCCTTAAGGGCATGAATTCTAGAATCAAGAGATCCTAGAAATCATCCTACAGATCACAAGTACCTCTTGATCAGGATCTAACGCATGTTATGTATGGGGATGATCCTAACAGCGCTTTCTAAGGGGCTAGTACCCTCCTCTGTAGATGGATGGTTTGCCCTTGGCAGACCCTCCTTGTTAGTGGCGGCCTGAAGAGGAGTGGTGCTGGCTACCTAAGTTGACCTAGATCCGGTCACCGATTTGTGAGAGCAGCGGCAACGCTGCCCTAGAGAGCTGCAACGGCAGCAGAAGGGAGGAGGGTCGGCGGCAGCGACCCTACTGCCTTATAGAGAAGCAACGGTGACAGAAGGTAGTCGCACGATGGCAGTGGCCTACAGGGGGCCGCGATGATGGTCAAAGAAGGCGTCGAGGGCGACAACCTGCAGTAGGAGAGGCTGCACGGTCAGAGGATGCGTCGAGGGTGGTGGCTTGCATTAGGAGAGGCGGCGGCGGTTAGTGGCTCGCTGGGTTGCCCTAATAGATGGCGGTGTTCGATTGGAGCTGGTTATGGTTGACAGTGGGCCTTTGGGGTCCTAATAGGTAGTTAGGGTTTTGGGTGGAGGGGTACGGAGGGTTGTGTGGGTGGGATATTTGAGCGTCGGTTTAGGATGGTCACTTTGATACCAAGTCGGAGAAAATGATTAGTCTTATTTCTTAAATGAAACCTTACACCTCTTTATATAGAGAGAGGTGCTGGGGAAATTGTAGCATAAGCCCAAGAGGACAAAATAAATGACATAACAGTACAAAGAGATAACTTGAGTGCTTTATCAAGAGACTCCTTGCTTGGTCTTATTATTGGGAGATCCTAAGGTGGAGGGGATTTTTGGAGGAGTGGGTTAGGCTCATGACGTGATGCATCATGACGACTTCTTTTTCAATACTTATTAATGGGAGGTTGTGCGTGACTTAACACAATCGTAGAAGGGTGTTAAGTAGGGATGTCCTTTTACATCTTTGCTATTTAATGTGGCAATCGACACACTGGCATTCTTGTCATACAGGTGTTGTAGGGGGGTTAATTTCTGGTTTTACTTTGAGAGGTGATGGTTCCTTGCTCACTACTCTTTTGCAATATGTAGATGATAGTGTGTTTTTTTTCTTTCAAGAAGTCATTCGCTAGACTGAACATGTTGCACACTTTGTTAGAATGTTTGGGGATAGTTTAGGTCTCCTTATTAATGGGAGGAAGTCAGCTTTTATTTCGTTTCATTTGGATAGGAGTATGGGATCCTTGATGCATCAGTTGTGCACTTGTTGTTGTGCACCTCGGTTTGCCTCTGAGAGAAGCATTTGGTGTTGGTAGATTGGAGGTTGGTTGAGGTGACGTTAACTAGAAGGTTGAATGGGTGGAGTGGGAAGTTTCTATCCAGAGGAAGTAGGCTTATCTTTGTTAAGGCAATTTTGTTAACAGTTCCTATTTTCTATCTTTTTATGTTCAGACCCCCAAAGAAGATCCTATCAAAGATGGAAGTGGCTCGCAAGGGGGTTTTTTGGGAGGGGCCTATTCATCATGGTCGACTTTTGCAGTTGGTTCCTTGGAAAGAGGTATGTCGGCCGAGGAAGAAGGGTGGCTTAGGGATTAGGCTGCTCGGTGAATTCAATGCCTTGTTCGCTTCTCATGAGATGGGTGGTGAGGTTCCTAACTAGCGGAGATGGGCTCTTGGATAAATTGTTGAGAGATTCTTATGGGTCTCCAGTTGATGTAGTCTATAAACATTCTTGTATGGTGCGGCCTTCATCCTTCTGGTTCTTTGTTGAGCCTTTTATTGGCTGGGGTGTTTCATCTAGTTTCTTTGGGCTGACGCTTACCATTTTGGAAGGATGACTAGACGGGGATGGAGCTTTGGAACTTTTGTTTCCATGCCTTTTGGTTTGGCTTGCGATAAAGATCTTGTTTCTGATGTCTGGGACAATGTCTCTCGCTCTTGGCTTCTTGTTCTGTAGTCGGGTCTTTCTAACACATCCATGGAGGAGTTGCAGGGGTTGGGGTCGTCTCATGGTATATCTATTGGTGACAATCCGATGGATGGGTTTATGTGAAAGGATGGAGTTTTCTCAGTGGCTCTAGCTTGTAGGAAGATGACTTTGGAGTTGGGGTTGGTACCTTTGGCTTGGGAATGTTGCTCTTTGATTTGAAAGTTGCCTATCCTCTAAAGGTTTTTTTTTTTGTGGCTGTTCTAAACAGAAAAGTTGGTGATGAAGGATGTTCGCTCTAAATGGGCAAATGATAATGATGTGGATTGCGCTTTTTGTGGGGTTGCAAGGGAGAAGCTGGATCATCTATTTTTTGAGTGCTAGTGTCTTTAAAGGTTTGGAGATGTGACATTCGTCGTGCGGATATGTCTTCCTCTACTGGATGGTGGGATTGCTTTTGTTCATTGGTTCATGTGGATACTGCAGGCTAGATGAAATCTATGGCGACATTGTGGTCCATTGGGCTTCAACGTAATGATTCTATTTTCAAGAAGGAAAGGGCTTGGGTTGAGAATATTGTAAGGGAGTCATGTTGCTGTGAGTCATGGCTCAATAACTTGGTAAGTCTGTTCTCTTTTTATAAATGAATGATACTTTGGATGATCACTGAGTGCCAATAAGCTTCCTTTTCTTTCTAAAAAACCATTCATTCTTTCAAAAAAAAAATTAAAGACAATATCATAGCAATATTTAATCTAGCATACGTTTCTTGCAACATGAAAAGGGTTGGAATCAAATTATGAGTAATAAAGGCATTCACTTGGACATAAGGCATGACAAACTTTTAGCGGTAGGAGCAATAAACTCGAGAGAAGGGGATAATTGTTTGCACTGGGAGAATTAGAGACAGAGGTAGCGGGGAAGGGAGAGGGAAAGGAGGGGGGAGAGAGCCTGAGCAGGAGAAGGGAGAGGCAATCAAAGGTGGTGGAGATGGATGGGTGGTTGTGCGCGCTTGTCGTTGAGGGTAAAGGGAAGCAACCATGGGTGGTGGTTAATGATGACTGACGATCCTGTGTTTTTGGTTTTATGGACATGGACATGTTGCAAAGGATTGTCATGACTCGGTGCTCTATCTCTGTTGCAAGGGGTTTGATCATCAACAATGGACTTGCCTGAAGAAGGAATGCATCTTTGATCCAATGCTTGCACCTGTGGTCATGCGTGTGACTATCATGGAGGTGAGCACCTCAACAATTGTCCATGTGCCATGGTCAGAGTCACCAAAGGCGATGAATGCCTTCTTCGGTGGGGCGTTGGTGGGAGACATCATCCAGGGATCTCCATCCTTATCAGTTGTTCGAGAAGCAGTGGTATTGCACGGTGTGACAACTTAGGCTTGGGTTAGTGAACCAAGGTTTCTCTTGCATTGTTGCCCGGGAAGCCTTGTGGAGGAACTATAGTTCCTTGAAATGGAGGTGGATGGGTTCTGTGGTGATCTTCGACGCCCATTGATTGTGCTTTGGAGGAGCGCCCACCGCTCTTCTTGTTGGTGGATATTCGCATTGAGGGTATCCCCGTACACTTGCGGAAGGTGGAGGTGTTGGTGTCAGCCTTTGGTCATCTTTGACTGTTCTTGCAGATTGTCCTAGGTGCGGGGGATCTCAAGGGAGAGATGGATGGAAGACATAGATTGTGGCAGTTATGGCTTAAGGAAGGGGGTGCCGATACATGCTTCTTTCACATGGCTGCCAATGGAAGACACAGATCTACTTTGCTCGATTCTCTAGAGGTCGGTGATAAGGTTGTGATAGGAACAAAGCAAGTGGCGGAAACATTAAGGGTGTATTTCCAGGAGTTCACTAGGAAGAGATTCCCAAGTAAGTAGGAGTGGTTGATTACTGATCTTCTAGTTATGAGGAGATGACGGACCCTTTAGTTGGGGAGGTTTCTGAGGAGGGAGTCCTAGCTGCCATGTGACGCTTGAAGGCTGAACTGAAGGCTCTCTTGGTCTGGACAAGTTGTCGTTATTGTCTGGTGGACGGTAGACGAGCAAAGGGGTGGACACAATCACAGTGAGGAGTTAGGTAGGGATGCCTGTTTGCCCTGCTCTTGTTCATTTTGGAAGCTGATACTTTGGCTTTCATGGCCTTTGAGGCATGTTTTGGAGGTTGATCTTAGGTTTCTCCTTGAGAGGGGATGCCACCTTGGACATACCAATTATGCATTATGTAGGTGACATGCTTTTCTTTATTAAGGGTGGCACTAGGAGGTGGAGCATCTGGTGGCATTGGTCAAAATATTTAGGGTTGTTTCTGGTCTTTCTGTTAATCATAGAAAATCGGTTTTTCTGCTGTTCAACATGAGTGCCAACAAGGTGGAAGGGTGTCTCTCAGGTTCTGTATACAACACTTAGCAATCTGACTTTTATCTACCTTGGTTTGCTGTTGAAGGGATGAAGACCATTGTAGGTGATTGGCTAGTCTTGGTTGAGAGACTGGAAAAGAGATTGGTGAGATGGAGGGGAAGGGTCCTATCAAGGGTAGGTCAGCTTGTTCTCTTGAAGTTGGTGCTCTCTGCCATACTGGTCTTCCACTTGTCAGTGTTCAAGCCTCTGAAGAAGGTGATTAGGAAAATTGATGAAGTCTTCAAGCTGGTGAGGCTTGGCGATCTTAGGGTTCTGAAGCTGTCAGTCTTTAATGATGTGCTATCGACGAAGTGGAAGGTGAAGCTTATGGAGAATGGGAACTCTATGTGTCAGGCGCATGGCTCATCTTTAAAGTGGGAGGGAGTTGGGAAGGGGAATCTTTTACCTTGGTGGATTTGGAGCGGCCTGCTTAATGTATTGAATGAGGTAGCCCATTTCTTTTTTCTGTCTTGGGAGATGGTTGCTATGTTGCTTTTGGGATAATGATTAGATGGGTTCTGGAGCATTGATGGATTGTTCGCCTCAGTTGTATGTGCTAACCTCTGGAAAGATGGTCCCTGTTGCAATTGTTTGGGACCAACTGGATCAGGGTGAAGGTGGGGGCTTGGATACCTGCAGTGGGCCTGCAATTGTCTGCCACAAGGATGGAGGATCTGCAGGTGTTCCTTGGTAGTATAGACAATTTCAGAATGAGGAAGGGGCGCCCAGATTCTTTTGACTGGGGTAGAGCGCCGATTTTCGGTTAAGAAGGCTGCCAACTTCTCATGGGCTTAGAAGATGTGCCTGCTTTGGATTTGGTGGTTGATTGCTCCTCAATATGGAAAATGAAGTTGCCTCTTAAGGTTGAGGTCTTCCTTTGGTTGCTCAGGTGGGAGAGGTTGGTGACAAAGCTTAGATGACGATGGTGGGTGTGTGATGAAGGTATGGCTTGCAGTTTGTATTGGTCTGGAGGGGAAGATTGTAACAACCTTTTTCTCATTTGTGAGTTCTCCAGGGCAATCTGGGACCAAATGGGTATTCCGGGCTCCAATGTGGGTTCTATGGATGGTTTTTGGGTGTCTTTCAGACAAGGAGTACAGACTGAAGGTCTAGCATGGATCAAGGCAGCTGCAATCTTATGGTCTATTGGTTGCAATGCGATAGGGCAATTTTCAGGGGCGATCATGCTTGGGTTGTTAAATGTTGTAAGGGAGGCAGGGATGGTTCACACATTCTGGGCTCAAAACATTTAACCACCCAGGTTTGTAGTAATTGAAGTGGATGGTTACTGACGGCCGGTAGGCATCCTTTACCTTCTCAAAATAAAAGTTGGAGAAACTCTCAGCATGGGGAAAGGTGTATCCTACCTTTGTTTTTTTTTCTTCTGAAAAGGTTATCTACCTTTGTGTGCATGCAAATACACATCATACCTCCGTCTGGCAGTTCTTGCGTGCAATCTGATGTATGGAAGTGTTTTTCTTAGTTCCATGGATGCTCTTCCTGTTTAAACAACACAATAATGAATAAGTTCACAAAGTATCCTTTAGATGTGATTGCAACATCAAACCATGTAAATTTATTCTCATTGTTCATACATGCTCTTGTGATCAACCAGTACTAATTGATACAGATCCTATTCACCCCAGAGATCCCTCAGTATCTCAAGATAATCTGACAGGGTTGTTGTAGCTCCCTTCTTAACATTGTGGATCTGCTCAATAATGTAATAAAGCTAGGCTGCAGAGCGAATCAGCATAACTTTCTTGGCAATGTCCCTTTTCAGAAAAAAAAAGCTGCTTGGCAATGTAAGGCTGCATAACGTTGAAATGGCAACTAAGTCATTTTCTTCCTTCTATAGTGCATAAATACCAATCCTTTGTTTATTGCTTGAAAAATATTGACCATTGGAAGAAATTTTTACCAGTCAATCTTGTTGTTGTGCCTTGAATATTTAGAAAATTGTTTGAGAGGGAAGAGATATCTCTTGAGGGGTTGACTTTTCTTTGATGGCCACAAGTCAAGTGTGGAAAAGTACCCACATGATCAATACATCACAGAGTTCCTTTTTGTCTGGAAAAGAATTACGACATCAATACAATAAGTGAATTAGAATCCAAGAAATGAACATGGTAGAGCATGAAGGAGACTGGGACAAGCGAGGTGATGTGCTATGTCTGAGGTATGTGTGGGGGTGGCTGGTGTGTGCTTTGCATGCTAGTACCCTCAAGTGCAAAGTAGCTCACAAGAACGTGTTGGTTAGAGTAGCACCCTCGAGTGTGTAGTGGCTTGTGACATGATGCATTGTATCATAATGCAGGTAGCACTCCTTTCAGAAAAAAAATGCAGGTAGCACCTGCAGTTGCGGGTATTGTTCCAGGATAGCTTGTGCGTAATGGTAGCATGAAAAGGCATGCTGGTGTGCAGTTGCCTTGTTGATGACTTAATATAAAAGACAAGGATAGGGAAGGGAAGGGCTAAAGCATCCTCAAATCCACATTCAGGATGAGGTGGAGGCCTTGTCTTAGAACCTGACATTGACTTGGGCACATTGCACCCCTAATCCCCTCCCACCTACCATGATGAACCATATCTGAGGTCTAGTCCAATATTGGCTGTTGCCCTATGTTCATAAGCCCTGAAAAAAGGTCGATGACACCGCCAACCAGCTTGGACAACCCAGAGCACAGAAGAAGAAAGACATGTGTAGAGTAGAAGGTGGGGGGTGGATGCACAGGCAGTTGTATGGGTGGAATATTATGCTCATAAAACCCTGGAGGTTTGGTTTCATATTGGATGAAAATCAATTGTTTTTTCTGAATGGAAAAATTAATTATCTTATTGATACTGTATGTGCGTACCCTCTACATATAGAGAAGCATCCAGGGTATTAAAAGAAATAGTATTGGGGGAGTAGTAGGCAAACAAAACACGAACTGCATAGAGGGAAAATATCACTTTCAAAAAGAAAAAGGAAGGGCAAACATGCGGCAAGTGAAGTGTTTCATTTGTGTCTCTAAACGTTGCTGTTTGAGCATTTTTTTCAATGAACCCGGAAGCATCATTTTTTGGTATCTGCTGCTTTTCTGATTTTGATATCTCTCTTTCACATAGATGGCTAAAGAATTGGAAGAAATACTGCGGCACCCAACTGCACAGCGAGCTGATAGCTGCATCACTGACAATGGAGTATCATTCTTTGACCGAGTTACTTCTCCTCTATATAAAGTTGTATCAGCAGTAAGAACTCATTTCTGCACTCTGCTGTTTACATAGTGGGGTTTTCCTAAAATAAATATTTTTATAACTTTTCGTTGTTCGTCACCATATATCACTACTGAATTGATTTATTTGTTTCTGGACTCCCAAATAATCTTTTCTGCCATAGTTGTTGCTTCCAACAGTTTTCTCAACTTGTAAGGCTTTTAGCCTTATTCAGCCTATGCGCTCTATAATGGGATATCTCATACAGCTTAATCATGCTGGTAGTGTTAGTAGCTGAATCCTTGATGTCCAGTGATTGTTTATGCATGTATTATTAGGGTATAATTCTGAGAAGTATAGAATGTTCTCATGAAAGCACCTGTTATATTTTTTTGTCTACTAGGGTCCAAATAGTTTGACTCTCAATAATTTGAGAATGCATACACAACAACCCCAGGGAAGTTCTTTGAAACTGTCACTTCAACTAAGAGTTTGAGCATTACTCTAAATATTAACATGGTTTTGTTCCCCATGATACTGGACCAAAATGAATGTTTCCTCTTTCCTTGATGGTTCATTGATGTATCTAGAGTGGTAGGTTGAGAGTGAGTATAATGGAAAGAAATCTTTTTCATCCATTGTGACCATCTGAAGGTTGATTCTTTGGAGGATGTGCCATATTTGCAACTAAATGGCATATTTTCTCTCATCGTCACTGGCCATCTAATCCTGTTTTTGGCAAAAACACTTAATCATCGATGTACTCAACTATCATGAGCTCACACCTTTGGTTCTGTTGTATTCTCTTCTTGCTGGCATATTACCAACTTTTTTCAAATCTAGCTGGTTATTTTTTGTGATTCTGCTTGTGCCTCTGTACTTGTGCATGTCTATACATGTCTTATGTTTATCAGCATCGCTTTGTTCAAGGACATGTGCGTGTGTTTGTGTTCTTGCCCTATTCGTGGTTAATCCCCTCTAGGAGCTCATTGGTCTTGAAATAACATTTTTATAGGAAGCAGCAAACAACAACAATGGTCGTGCACCACATTCTGCCTGGCGAAACTATGATGACTTCAATGAGTATTTTTGGTGGGGAAGTTTGATATTCTTTTCCATTTCTTGGTTGCCCTTTTTTCCAATTTATGTAGACCATTAATTACTGTATGTTTTATAGGTCTATTCATTGCTTTCGACAGCTTAGCTGGCCATGGCGCTTGAATTCACCTTTTTTTCAGCAGCCGAAGCCTAAGAAAAAGGTCTGGTTGGCTGACTTTTTACATTTTTAGTCATATGTCCTCTCTTGCTATCAGCTCTTAGTATTTATAACTCTCTTTGACTTAACTTTTTCCTGATGTATTATTGTATTTATGGTTCTCTTAGCCGAAGTGGGAAAAGACTTTCTTGTTGTATTATTGTATATTTGTTTTGTTTTTAAATGTTTGCTGCTGAATTTTTAGGCATCTAATCCTTTCCAAAAAAAAAAAAAATCTAATAAGTGTTATACTTTGATAATAAAATGATACGTGTTATGGTGCTTGGAAGCATACATTAAGCAGGGGCTATTGGTTGTGAGGGACCTTTCTGACATAAGCGCTTTATATAGAAACTTGTATTGTAGGCTTTGGATTTTCTGTTTATGCTAATAAATGCAACTTTAAAGATGATCTTTTTTGGATTTATCAATAATATCTTGTAATTATTGTCTTGTGTTTCTTCTGTATATTGTTTTACAGATGCTCTGGCTTTATTCTCACCTTTAGCACTTATTGTTCAGAGGTTGCTATTTAGCATTTTTTTTTTTCGCATTGGTCAGTTTCATTGTCTGACCTTCATGCTTCATCTGAGTAAGGTTATGATTGGTACCATATATTTCTGGCCTTCAGTTTGTTTTCTATCTGGGAAGGGTTCCTTTGTTTCATTAATTAGGTTTTACATCTTTAAATATTGAGAAAGAACCTTCAGAAAATAAAGAAAGATAAGCATGTGACACATAATATCCATATGATTTTCTGGAGTTAAGTGATAGTTTTAATAATGTACCTTCAGCTTTTCTTCCCTTATGTTTCATAAAACTGTTACCTGGGCTTTTCTTACAGAAGTTGGTTGTATCTTATTTTCCTGTTAGGGTCTACCATGTTCTGCTGGAAGTTCACATCATGGGAAGACATCATTTGTGGAGCATCGGACTTTCCTTCATCTTTATCATAGTTTCCATCGTCTCTGGATATTTTTATTCCTGATGTTCCAGGTATGGTTTTATAATTGTGAATTTCCTTAAGTAATCTAGGTGTATATTTTTCACTTTTCTGTAAGTTTGATATCGAGCATTTCTGAAGTCTTTCCCAAAAATGAGGTGCTTATATCAGGAATTAGTATTAGATTTTTGCATGTTCAGTGCTGATTCATTTTTTCCAAGGAGTGAAAAAAAGACTAAATAGTAATAGCCTTCCCAATTTATTGCTAAAGTAGTGGGGTTGTGACATGCTTGGAAAAGAGATGAACCCCTCAGTACAGTTCTTTGCCCATAAGGGCATATTCTCTGCATAAACTCTGGGTGTGTTATCAGAAAGTCATCCTGTTTCTTTCCACCTGCACAAACCACAAAGCAATGAGCAGAACTGCTCTCTGTCTTTGGTCTTACGATAACACAACATGAGTTTGATGACCACTTTCAAAGGAGCTCTAGTGAGCCTGAACAGAGGAGTTGTCTATCCACTTCAAACGTAGCTGAGCCCACAACGTATTTGCAAAGTGGCAGGAGAACAAAAAGGGTGGCCAGGATCCTCCACATCATCACCACACAAGGAGCAAGAAGTCTCTGCTTGTAGGTCCTGTTTCTGACACTTTAATTTAGTAGTCGTTCTCTGCCTATGAAACTTGCATGCAAAGAACTTAACCTTCATGGGTGCCATCGCTGACCGCAAGAGCCTACAATCTCCAAGGAAGTCCTCATCTTGGTCCAGGAGAGGTGCTGTAGCAAAGGATCATCCCAGTTTAAGAGAGGTGCTCTCTGCACTTGGTATTAGAAGGAATAAAACAACTAATGCATGTTTTGCTTCTTCAAAAAAAAAAGCTAATGCCTGTTTTGCTTGGGTTTGAATGCTTCTTTGCCCATGATAATGGATACCTTTGTACCTCCTGCAGATGAAGGTCTCTATGGAGGGCGAGGTTAGGATTCATCCTCTGGAGTTTCCAATTCCATACAAGTCATTAACATTCATGATTATAAAGAAACACAACACCTCCAAGAACAGAGAGAGTTATGTGGTACATGAAGCTATGGACATCTTGGATTCAAGCCAAGTGCTTAGGTTTTCTGACATGGTAACCGTGGTGGAAGTGCTTTGTATATGCCTACTATTTGGATACAAACATGTTCATACCGAAGAAACATGATTATGTAGTCATGGAGATTGATGTCAGTTCTCATTGTTGAGGCATGTCGGATAGATACATACCTAAACGTTAGTGTCCACAACAGATAACATTTAGAAAAGTGACGTCGTACAATTGCCAATAGGTTCTTGACCATACTGTTTTTTGGAACTTGCATGCTGTTTGTTAACAGTCTGATGCTTTGATATTTGCGTTGGATCAAGGCATTTCTTCATTATTACTTCAAGTTACCAGTATGCTATATGCATTTTCTATTGCCCTTTATAGAGCTAGCATAGATACAGAATATCCTCAACTATCTGTAGTGCTTTATGAAAAAAATCCCTACCAGGTTATGACTTTAAATAGTTAGAATAAGATATGTAAACTTTGGAATTGCTATAGTAAGTTTTTGATTAATTGATCAAACCCCACCTGAGTGAAATTTGATGTCCATGTAAGTTTGCCAATAATAATTCTAATGCTAAACTATTTGGTTCTAAATTTATAAATTCATGATCATATATCCTTTCAAAAAAACAACATCATCATATATATCACTAAAGCGTGAGATTGTTTTGAACCAAGAAGGTCAGGCTCCACAGGCCTATCTAGAACATTTTTCCTCTGAGATACAAGTACAGTCTTTAGCCTGGCTATCTCACTTCCTAGAAGTTTAGTCTGAAATATTGTCAGAAATTTGCATTAGAATGTCATTGAACCCAAGAGAAAGTTTCAGAGAGAACAAGACCATCTGCCCTTGCTCAGAAGGGCAGTGAAATGGAATGAACAAGAGGAACAAACGATATTCATGATGTTGAGGAGACTAATCAAAACTTGCTCATCTGTTGGTATGCCCAAGCAAACCTTTGCACCTTTCCAATTCACTTTTGGCTCAAACTCATTCCCATGACTCTTTCTTCTTCCTCAAATTTGTTGAGCTTCATGTGCTACTTTGATATGAGGGAAAGCCTCCATTCTTGGCGGTCAATCTGCCTATTTTTCATACTGGTAGTTTACATCTTGATTTGCTTGATCTATCAGCATAAGATGCCGATTGATTGGATTGGTAGGGAGGAGAAAGTTATGCTAATCTTGTGACATGTCCCTTTTTGTTGATTTCTGCGCTTGTTTTTGTACTTGCTCCTTGAGTAGTGACCTTTTTCAGACTCTATAGGCTTCCCTGAAAGTTAAGGAAGGATACTAATGTGATGGAAATCATCCGTGGGAAAAAGAAGGTTATGCTTGGTAGTTCTCATTGTTTTCTAGGGTATCCTCTTTTGTGATGATTAAAAGTATAACCACATAATTCACCAGAATCTTGGAATCCTGCCTACTTTGGGCAGGGTGATTGATCTTCAGTGGAGGCATTTTGCTTCTCTTTCCCTTTGTCCTTTTTACCCTCATGATTTACTTTATGTTGGTGCTCAGGACACCAAGGCATGATCTCGGTAGAATTATGTTTCTTTGGGCTTCTTCTAGTGTAGAAGTATGTTTCTTGCCTCATCTCTTGGGATGAATTTTGCATACCTAAGGAGATAGTAGGACGAAATAACAAGTCTTATTCTTAAAGAAAACCCTACACCTTTTTATATAGAGAGATGTTGGGAAAGTTATACAAGAGAACCAGGTAGAAATATAAACTATAAAATAGTCCCTAGTAAACATAAAATAAGATAACTAGAGAGCTCAACACTTCCCCACAAGTTGGAGCATAGATATCTTTCATGCTCAGCTTGTCACAGCAAGCCTCGAAAGCAGATATGGCCAGAGGCTTGGTAAACATATATACAGTCTGTTTCTTTGGAGCAACTGACTAAGTGAAGAGAAGTCCCCTCCAGATCAGATCTCTGGTTATAGTGACAATCAATCTCTACATGTTTCATAGGCTCATGAAACATGGGATTGTTTGCTATGTAGGTAGCCGCTTTGTCGTCATATCTCATTTCCATGGGCTCCTCAACCTTAACATGTAACTCAAGTAAGACAGATCTGATCCACACAAGCTCAACTGCTGTCTATGCCATGGCTTTGTACGCCGTTTCTGCACTTGAGCGAGACACGATACTCTGCTTCTTACTTCTTCACGTTACCAGGTTACCAGCCACATATATATAAAATCCGGTAGTGGACTTCCTGTCAGAAAGACATCCAGCATAGCCTGCATCTGAGTATCCTACTATACTCATAGAACTGTCTCTCTTGCATGGTAGTCCATGCCCTGGTGCTTGTTTCAAGTACCTAAGCACTTGCAAAGCAGCATTCCAGTGTTGCTTGGTCGGTCTATCTATAAACTGGCTAAGCTTGTTAGCTGCAAGCGAGATATCTGGATGTGTGATGGTGAGGTAGAGCAGCTTCCCAATCAACTGCCTGTGGCCTCTGCAGTCCTTAGCCTTGGAGTTAGAGTCATGCAAGTGCATCTTTGGATCCGTGGGTATGTTGGCAGACTTGGAGGCCAACATCCCAGTCTCTTGTGGTAAATCAGGAGCATATTTCCTTTGGCTAAGGATAATCTTGCTCTTCCCTCTTGCTACTTTTATGCCCAAGAAGTATCTTAATGAGCCTAGATTGTTCATAACAAATTTCTCTGCTAGCTTCTGCTTGACCTCAACTATCCCACTGGTATCATCACCAGTGATGATGAGGTCATCTACGTAGACAAGGAGAGCCACAATCCCCTTGTCTGTCTTCCTCACAAACAAGGAATGATCAACAGTAGGGGGAATAAGTCCCATATCTTCAACAACCTCTGATAGCTTGTCAAACCAAGCTCTCGGACTCTGCTTAAGGCCATATATCTCTTTCTTCAACTTGCACACATATATCACCTTCTTCAACCTAGCCTCAAATCCCGAGGGTTGCTACATATATACCTCTTCTTGTAGACCATTATACAAGGAGGCATTCTTAACATCCAGCTGATATAACGACCAATCAAAATGTGCAGCTACAAAAATGAGAATACGGAATGTAGGAAGTTAGGCCACAGGAGAGGTGTCAAAGAAATCCACCCCATAGGTTTGGGTGAATCCCTTTGCAACAAGCCGAGCCTTGTACCAAAAAACAGACCCGTCTGGATTGTATTTCACGGCAAAGGCTTAACAACAGCCATGTGCGTGCGTCAGGCGGTAATGGAATAAGCTCCCATGTTTGGCGAGACTGAAGTGCAACCATCTCATCCCCCATGGCCTGGTGCCATTTCGAGTCGAGCATAACCTACTGATAAGTAGATGGTGTCTGTGTAGAAGTGAGGGCATTTGTAAACAAGGGAAATGGGTGACTTAGACAATCAGAGGAAACAACCCCTGCCACCTGATAGTACGCACAACTTCTAGCAGCCAAGATAATTAGGCATTTTGTTATTCAAGTAACATGTGGTCAACACTGCATCTCCTTTGTATTGTGAAGGCACATTATGGTGTATCAGAAGAGTTCGTGCCACATCCAAAACATGTCTGTGTTTCTGCTCTGCTACTCTATTTTGCTGCGATGTATGGGGGATGTGGTTTGATGAACGAAACTATGAGATCTGTAAAATATCTTCATACAAGTAGCACAAATTTTAATGCATTATCAGTACACACAATCTTCACAGTGGAAGCAAACTGGTTTTTTATTTCTATGATAAAGTTCTCAATTACAGATGCAACGTTTGACTTATTCTTTAACAAAAATACCCAAGATACTCTAGAACAATCATCCATGGTCACCAAATAATACTTACGTCCCTGAAAATTTGGAATTTGACTAGGATCCCATATATGTAAATGCAACAAATTAAATAAGGACTCAGAACCTGTAGAACTAATAGGATAGGTAGATTTGTGGTGCTTTCCCATCTGACAAGCATTACAGGGAATCTCGGTGGCTGGCGAAACATAAGGCATGATATGGTGTAGCCTGTTTAGTGAAGGATGATCAAGGTAATTGTGCCACTGTAAGGCACTCCCAGCAACAAAGCACACATCTCCCTGGCATTGTGCAACAAATGGCATCTGAGACAGGTGATACATACCCCCCTCTTCATATCCGCCACCAATCATCTGTCCTGTGAGCTTGTCTTGAGACACACAACCAACCTCACCAAAAATCACCTTGCAATTGAGATCTTTTGTAATCCGGCTAATATATAACAGGCTCATCGGGAAATCAGGAACAAGCAGAACCTTTGGCAATTTCGTATTGGGGGTGATTGGCACCTCCCCCTGATCATCAACTCTGGCATGCCTCCCATCTGCTACCTGAACAGTCCTACCGGGATGTACAGGCTGAAGGTGTGTTGAAAGCCACTATGATCACCACTTAAGTACTGTGATGAACCCAAATCTACCAGCCAAGTAGACTTGTTAGACATAGCAAAAGCAGATTCTATACCTTAGGCAATAACAACAATAGTATCTAAAGAAGATGGGGTCTCCTGAGTAATCTAAGCCAGCCTCTGTACTACAACATCATACTAAGCATGTGACACTGGTTCGGATTTTGTCTCAGAAGAAGCAGCAACCTGGTTGACAACAGGAGGTCTCCCATGTTTAGACCAACATGAAGCCTGCATGTGACCAATCCTACCACAAAAGGTGCATGTGGGTCGTGGTTTGCCTGTTAGTCCTCTGCCACAACTTGGCCCACGAGTAGAGAATACACCTCTCATGCCTCGACCTCCACCAACAACCAATGCAGAGGTCTATCAGTAATCTCAGGAGCACGAGCTGCCACAGTGATCTGGTTGAATCTGCTGTACGTCTCAATTGTCGGAAGCTCTGATAGTGTCAGAATTTGAGATTGTGCAGCATCATATTCTAGGCCTAGCCTAGAGAGAAAGTGAAGCATTGCCGTCACTTTGCGATACTTCAGATGAGTACCACATGTGCACATTGATCTGCAGGCATTGTATTTATCCAGAAGTCCTTTCAGAGAAACATAGTACTGTGTCAAGGACTATCCCTCCTGTCCGAGGGACATCTCATTATAGAACTGATAGACCTTACTTGAATTCTTCTCATGAGAATATGTATTATGAAGCATATCACACATCTCCTTTGCAGTCTTGTAATGCATGATGCCGTCTCTAATCTGTGGTGACATGGCATTCATGATCCAAGTTCTCACCAATGCATTATCCTTCTAAGATGTGTACTTCCCAGTCTTGTTTTGAGTAAGAGGTTTTCCTTGTCATGACCCTCCATGGTCATCATGAACGTTTGAGACCAACGAGCATTGTTCTCATCCAGCCTCGCAATAGGCACGAAAATTGGGTTTTTATTGTTCTTACTTTCCTGAATAGACTCTGAAGTCACTTTGAATGAAGATGAAGCCATGGTCCTCAAATACGTCGAGAGCTAGCCAAAATAAGATCTGAACTAGACTCTTCAGATCTGCAGAATTAGGATCAGATCACGGATCAAGTGATCTAACATGAAATCCAGGTGATTGATTCCTCGGAAATCACGATAAACTCTCATGAAATCCCTCCGAATAGTAGGAGGGGCACGGTGGGGTCAGGAGGGACCCCCAGCGGTCCTCAAGGAGTGAACTACTGCTTCCTGAGCGAAGTGGACTACTCTTGGGCCATCGGCGGCGCTCTTACCGGTCGGTGGGTGCGCTGCCTGCCACCGTTGCTCTCTGTTGCCTTCGGCTACTGCTGCAACGGAGTTAGTAGCCCCTCTCGCTGGCGCGGGACACCCTGCTGCCGCTGCAACAGAGGCGACAACAGCAGCAGTGTTGCTCGTTGCCGTAGTGGGTACTGTTGCTGCACGTTGTTGCTCACTACAGGCGCCTCGCGCCATACTGTGTCGTCATTGCTCGTCGCTGCACCTGCCGCGTGGACCTGTAGCGAGTGACGTCAGTTGTGGCGCATTGTCGGCAGTATGACCTGTGGTGCTAAAGGACCTCTGGATTAGGGTTTTTTTTTGGTGGGACGGGTTTGGAGGCTTGTTTTGGTTGGATACCCGAGCATAGATCTAGGATCGTCACTTTGATACCAAGTAGGATGGAATAACAAGTCTTATTCTCAAGGAAATCCCTACATCTCTTTATATAGAGAGAGGTGTTAGGAAAGTTACACTAGAAAGCCAGGGAGAAATATAATTAACAAAATAGTCCCTGCTAAACATAAAACAAGATAACTAGAGAGCTCAATAGATATGGGTGGTTTGGGATTTCTTACATTGTATGAGATGAATGATTCCTTGTCAAATAGTTATCTTAAAAGTTGTTGGCTCGAATGTGTCCTTTTGATAGGTGTTCAGTGACTCTTATGGCGATGCTATTGTCTAGGGCAATAGAGGGGTGATTCTACTTTTCAAAAAAAAGAGCGGTGATTGCTAGGTGTTTTCTTCACTTTGGCGAGGCTTGACCAAAATGTCTTGAAAAGTCAGGCTTCATCCTTTCTCCTTACGTGGATATGATAGAAGGTTCAGGTTCTAGTCCTCTGGACATGTTTGGTCTCCTTTTGGCATCATTGCTAAGGTCTACCTCCTGTTGGTTTCTTGGAGTTGGACACCTATCCTCGGTGGTAGAATGCTTATAGGATGGATAGTAGATGCTCTCTTTCCCTTCCACTCTATTGGATGCTACAACAGAGGAGCTGCTGCTTGCAATTTGGTCTTTGCATGAGTCCCTTTTGGAACCTTCCAAAAGTAATAGATGGTCTAAAAACATGGCGATTTCATGGTTAGAAAGTCTGATTGTTTATTTATGGAAGCACATTACCCTCTGGAGGTGCTTTTGATGGATAATTGCAGGTTCATTTGAAGGATAAGGCGACCTTTAAAGGTCAGCTTCTTCATTTGGCTCCTGAGAAGAATGAGAATTTTTACTCATGATTTCAGACGGAGATTGTGGCCAGAAATGTTGACTTTCTGTGCTTTTTATGAGTAGTCCATGGAGGATACCTAGCACCTATTTTTTTCCGTGTTCATTCCTCGAATAAAGTCTGCTGGTATTGGTTGGATTATGATCTCTCTGTACTTAGTTGCAGGAGTCTTTTCTGGGTAGCTTTAGATTCAGATCCATAAGGTACGATAGTGTTGAGCTCAGGAGGGTTGCTGCTCTATTTGTGCGTCTGGTTAAGACGTAATTGTGTCTTTTTTGGAGGGCAGAATTCATCAGTTGATGGGGTCTTGTACAATTTCTGCAGAGAAGCTAGCCTTTTTCATTGGGGGGGATTTACATGGCTTGTTAACCCTCTGATTCAAAGATACCTGTATGAATTACCTTCAACAAAGATGTGATGATTTCTTTTGTTGAAATTTTAAATACATGCTCTTGGGCTTTCTTTTATGCCATGACTGTTGGGTGTACCTTCCTCATTTTGGGGGATAGCTGTCAGAGGCAAGGCTCATCGAATTATCGTAGTTGTTAGCCACATTAGAGCCTTTTTCACCTTCATAGGGGAGTACTTTGGGCCCATGGAAATTTCCCCGCCAAAAGAGCCTATAGTCTACTAAGGTGGACTGTGGAGGGAAATGATGCTTTTCTAGGAGTGGATTGTGCCTTGATCTGGAAATTGAAAGTGCCCTTGAAATTAAAATTTTCTTGTTGCTTCTTACGAGAAGAAGGTTGGCCACCGTGACTAAGGTTTTGATATAACTTTCTTTTTATGTGGGAGGAAAGATGAGAATGCAGCTTATCTCATTTTCCGGTGCAACTTTGTGGAGCTCTATGGAAGCTTGGGATAACGGTGTGGAGGATGGCACCATGGGTGACTTTTGGGGCACCCTACATAGAGGACCTTTGGCGGAGCCTACGATGTGGGTTGAGGTGGCTGCTGGCTTGTGGTTGATCTGCTTGCAAAGAAATTGGACTATCATCATGGGGGATAGGGTCTTAATTGGAAATTATCATACGGCAAGCACTCTCGGATTTTTGATCCAATTTTTGTTATCCTCCACTTGTTTTACTTTTTGAAGTGACAATGGTTGGCTAGCAACCCCTGGTAACAAGTCTTTCCCTTCTGAAAAAAAGTTCTTGGGCTTACCTTCTTTAATTTTTATTCATTTTGATACTTGTAGTCAACCTCAAATGTGTGTGGTTGAGCCATAAATACATCATTTCTTGAATGACCAAAGAGAGAATCATTGTTGATGTCAAGTTGACCTTTTTTTTGGGGGGGGGGGGGGGGGGGGGGGAGAGGGGGTTGTTGTTGGGGGGATGATGTCAAGTTGATAAAAACGGCCATGGCATGTTGGTGAAATGACCTTTTTTCTAATGTGCGGCTATATTGATATGTATGTAATGTTGAAACGCAAGAGTGCATTGATATTTTGCTAAATTTTGATGGTATGATAACAATTTTGACAAAATGGGTGGCATTATGCACAATTCTTAGTCCATTTCTCTATGTTATGGTTGATATGGGCAGTATGATAGACTGATTCTATCTAATACTAGTATTTCATGTTTGTTATGGCAACATGGATTTTCTCTGCCTATTGGCTAGAACTTTAAGGTATTTTAGCTTTTGGAAAGTTAAATAGTATCTACTTATTGTTAAAGTTGGATTTAATCTACCATATTTAGATTGATTGATCCTAGTATGGGTTTTGAGAATTACATTTGTAGATCTCTGAGTTTATGCTAGGTTAACTATTTTTTCATTTTGAAAAGGAGGTTGACTTTTTATCTTTGAAAAGGAGGTTAATTGGATATATGATTGTTTGATATGTTTTATAGAGTTAAATTGTTAGATTTTGGGATTTAATGCTTAAATGTTTTTTGACAAAATTAATGTTCAATAGTTTATCATGTATTAGTAGCACAATATTTATTTAATACAATTATAATCATTATGATAGAATTTTGAGATTTCCTTGGCATGCCTCCAAAATGGCTATCATTGTGGGTATTGAAGTCATCGAAATTTAATGTCAAAATTCTAGTATTTCTTAAATGGATATTTCCAAAATTCTCGAATTGATGTCAAAATTGTCATCTAAAACCTTGACAAAAAGGCTAACCATGACGAAAAAGTTACGCGAATTAAGTTCAACCAAGTAGTTGTAGTGTGTCTAAAAGCACATGTGCTTGTGTAAAAGCACTGGTGTGAGTTGAAATCTAAAATAATGCCCAACGAATCAAAGCAATAAATAGTTAAATAACGTTTGGGTTTACGTGGAACTCTACTTACGAAGAGCAGGGAGAAAACCATGGTAGAAGTGCTCCTATGGGCATGTTTCTGTTATTTCTTCTCAAAGGAATAGGTGGGGGATACACGCCTATTTATAGGTCATCACACACATAACAAAATCGTACTCCACTATGTAGGATCAAATAACCACTACAATTCTCATAACATTGCCCCTCAAGCTGGAGTATGGAATGCTCAACTTGCAACACAAAGAATCCTACTCTACACAACAGAACACAACCTCTGGACTGGTTGTTGCTTGTAGGCAGGAACACAGGTTGGAGCTGCTGGACTCTGACAATGGCCTCTCCTCTGGAGACTTGGTGCTGGTGGCTTTGCTTTCAGTATTCTTGGAAATGGTCTTCCCCTAAAGATCTCGAAAGTGGATCTCCCATTTTAGAGTCTACGAAACTGGATCTCCCACATAGAAACTTGAAATGGGCCCTTCATTTGAGGACCTTGAAATTGGATCTCCCTTTCTGGAGGCCTCGAAATTCTGGAACTAGAGTTTTGATTTCTCATGTGTAGTCTAGGAGCAAAAGAGACTCTTGAATGGGTGATGACCATAACGGGCTCAACATTCTCTCATTCTTCCATACTCGTATGGGAGAAGAAAAAATTACAAAGGGAAGAAATACAATCAGAAATAAACAATACTAGAAAAGAACTTCTCCACCTCTTCTCTTCAACTCAAACTCCTTTTTTTTTTCATCTCTCTCTTCTGTTTTCTTCCTTTTTCTTCTTTTTCTATTATTTTTTCTCTCCTTCCTTTCTCTTTCTTTCCTCTATTTCCTTTCTTCCTTTTTATTTTTAACTCTTTCCAACGTGGAGGCTGAAGACTTGGATAACATAAAACGTAAAACAACTACACATTCGTCCACTTCCGCTGCCTCATCAAGCTCGGCTGCCCCATCGTCGGCGTCGCTTGCGCCTCCACGGGGGACACCTCCTCCACGCTTTCTGTCTACTACTCTGCCTCCGCCTTTGAAGCAACATCGGATCTTGCTGCCGTCGTCTCCTCCCTTACTGCTAGCGCCGCACTGCCTCTCCTCGACCCGGAGATGGGTTGCGTGATTTGCGCACAAAGGAGCGGGATCGGTGTTCCGCGCTCACACCCATCACCACGAGGGCGAGGTCTCCTTCTACGGGTGCTTGAGGGGTTCGCCATAGACCTCACTGGTGCTAGTGAGGAGGAACGACGCTTGACCCTTTTCGCCAGGTCGAGCATGTTGAGGGTCCTGCGTGGTACTGGACTCTGGGGAGAGGAATGAGTACCTCATGGTCGGGAGCGTCCTCCCCCTCAGGTCCATCCTTGAGGGTGCTGTTGTCTGCAACATTGAGCACCATGTTGCAACTGCCCCTTTGCCACGAAGCTCCTGGATCGCACCTAGCAGAACTAAGCCGGATGCAGGAATCGTAGAGGAGCGCCAGTGCCCTTGGGCAGAGGAACCACTGGTAGCGCAATGATGTCCATACCGAGTAGCCTCAATGTTGTTGTGCATTATAGTGAAACGTGTTCGATCGAACCTGCGTTTGCACCGAATCGGTTCGGCACGAGCTTTGGTGCGAGGATCGTTGGGCAGAAACTCTAAGCACCGCTCCATTTAGCGCAAGCCTTAGCGGCTGTGGTAGGGGGACCTGACGTCACTTGCGGCGTTGAGCTCGTCCTCGAGTCCACCCTCCAAGGTCCCTCATGGCCTCCTCTTGTCAGAGCCACCGTCGCGTAGGGCCTCCATGGTTTGAGTGCTGCTGCGCTGGGCCTCTACTGGCTCGTCGGCCAGTGCTTCCTCACATAGGACTCTTCTTCGACCTCGCATGAGATTGACGTTCGCTGCTTCGGCTCGTGTCTCGCAATGACCTCTTCGAACTTGAATAGAACTTCAAGAGATTGGAACTTCAATAGCATAATGATAATATAACAAACCCAAGAATCGAATTGCTTTGATACCAAGTTAAAATATAAAATAATGCGCAACTGAATTAAAGCAATAAATAATCAAATAACGCTTGAGTTTACGTGGAAACCCCACTTACGAAGAGTGGAGAAAAAACCACGGGAGAAGTAACCCTATGGGTGTGTTTCTGTTTATTTCTTCTCAAAGGAATAGGTGGAGGGGGGGGGGTTACATGCCTATTTATAGGCCACCATACACATAACAAAATCCCACTCTACTATGTGGGACTAAATAACCACTCGAATTCTCTCAACAGTGTGTGTGGGATGACATGATTGATTGTGCTATCCAGGAAGTGTTGCAGTGATTATCCACTTGCATGAAGTGGACTAACATCTAGGTCATATTACAAGAGTGATAATTGTGGACATTTCATTTAATGTCCTTGGTCATCTTGAATAATCTCATGGTAACTTGTGGAAGCTTCCGGAAAAGTACTCAACGATGGACTTGGGTGATGGATAAGATGATGAATTGAGATAAAATTAGAGATATGATTCATCTCAAGGCAAAGGGAATACATTTTATAAGAGAATGGGCGTTACATGTGTTTGGAAGGGGATACCCCTATTAGGAAGGAAAAGGCATTATCAATTACGGGGCCTCTTAGGTCGTTTATATAGAAAGCAACCCACGGGACAAAATATATACAAGGATCAAAAAGAAAATAGTGCAGGGATTGAAATATAAATAGAGAAAAATAATTATTCTAACACTCCCCTTTTAGTTGGAGCATAAGGATCAGACATGCTCAGCTTGGTGGAAAGATAATCTAATCGTTTTCGTGGGAGAGCCTTTTTGAATATATTTGCAAGTTGGCCCTTGGTAGAAATATATGTGGTAGAAATCTTGTCCTGTAGCACAACATCAAGGATGAAATGACAATCCACCTCAATATATTGTCTTTTCATGAAAGGCTAGATTATTAATAATGAACGTGCAACTTTATTATCACAATACATGGGCATGGCTCCTTGGACATCTACTCCAAAATCATATAACAGAGATTTTAACTAGTGAAGCTCACATGCTGTATGGGCTATAGCTTGGTACTTAGATTTTGCACTCGACCTAGAGACAACCTGCTTCATACTTCTCCATTTCACAAGATTGCCCCCAACAAAAGTGTAAAAATTGTAGTCGACCATCAATCCTTATGAGCCCCTGCGTAATCAACATCTAAATATCCCAGTATGGATACTTGTCCATAAGCTCTGTAGCGTAAGCCTTTTCTGGGAGCATTTTTAGATATTGTAACACCTGCTTGACCAATTTACCTCCCGAGGAGGTTGCATAAACTGACTTAAACGGCCAACAACAAACGCAATGTTTGGTTTAGCAACGGTAAGATACAACTTACCAACCATGGCCCTGTATCTAGTTATGTCCTAAAAAAGAGGACCGTCATCTTCCACAAACTGAAAAGCAGGATCAAGTGGCACTTTTGCAGGTTTACGTTCTACCATACCCGCCTTATGTAACATATCAAGAACATACTTTTTTTGAGGCAAAATAATACCATCCTACAAATGATGTACGTCATTGCCCAGAAAGTAGCTGATCTATCATAGATCCTTAGTAACAAACTGTAACTGGAGAAAGGCCTTGGTGTCTTCAATACCACCCATATCACTACCTGTTAATAGTATATCATCAACATATACTATAAGAATGATTGGCCCAGACCGAGTATGGTTAGAAAATATAGAATGGTTTGCAGAAGATATGGAAATATCAAACTCCTGTACTTCCTTGCTAAACCTGCCAAACCAAGCATGGGGCTCTCTTGAAGCCCATAAATTGCCTTCCGCAACCGATACACTTTGACACTACCCCTGTTGCACAAAACTCAAAGGCTGTTGCATGTAGACCTCTTCGCCAAGATCTTCATAAAGAAAAGTATTCTTAATATCCAACTGGAAAACAAGCCAATTCTCGTTCCCGGCCAAAGAAAGAAGAATGCGTATTGAATTTAGATGTGCAACTGGAGAAAAGGTCTCAAAATAATCAATATCATGTGTCTTAGTATAGCTTTTTACTACTAACCAAGCGTTGTACCTCTATATGGATTTGTCAAGTATTTTAGGGTAAACACCCACCTATACCTCACAATTGATGCTCCAGGGAGGTAACTGCCTCAATCTCCTTTTTCATAGCTGTAGTCCATGCCTCATCCTAAAAAGCCTCAACATGATCACGAGGTATACGCCGACTATCAATAGCAGCTGAAAGCATCTGTTCTAAAGAAGATAAACCATCAAAACTCATATGGTGAGAAATATCATAGCCGGCACAAGATCTAGTGCCTTTCCTCTAGGCAATAGAAAGATGCAAATCCTGCTCATCAGTGGGAGAACTTACCTGACCACCATCAGAGTCTGCAGGAATGGTATCAGACTGAACATGAATGGTAGTAAGTGGCTTAGTAGTAGGTTTAGGTCAACGATGATAATGATAAGGATAATGGGAAACAAGATTGTATTAGTGGGTGCTTGCTCAACAAAATCCGGTGGGCTTATAGTAGTGGTAGGAGGCTCAGAGGGCTCTGGAGGCATAGCAGAAGGAACAAGCAAAGGGATATCAATGGAAGGGGTGCTAAAGGAGTCCCTCATATCAGAACAATAATATGGAACCTCCTCAAAAAATAAAACATTGGCGATAGCGAAAAAGATTCCTGATTTGGAAACAGAAGCGAAAAAGCTATACATAGGAAAGAAAACGTTAGCGTAGAAGTGAGTAGGAACATGCATATAAAATAATAATGTCCGGGAAACATCAAGAAGGTGTCAAAGCTTCCGTTCAGCAACCCCATCCTGTTGGTAGGTGTGAACACAGGAAGTCTGATGAATAACACCCTTCGAAGCAAAGAAACTAAATAATCAGGCATAAACAAACTTCATGATATTATCACTTCTTATTTCATTGAAAAAATTTTCAATCAATACAGGGGCCATTGACTTTTTTTCATCAAGAAAACCCAACATTCCGGAATGATCATTGATAAGAACAAGGAAAAAATAGAAGCTCCTAACGACAAGGGTCTCATACATCAGCATGAATCAAAGAGAACAGAACAAGTCCTCTTATCAGTAGAGGTAAACGAAGACCTATGAAGCTTGCCTAGCTAACAAGCATCGGAAAAAAAAAAAGATTAGGAACATGAAGATCAAGAAACTGGCATCGTGGCACGATAGGACTTGGGTGACCTAGGCGAAGATGCCATTGTAAAGTAGTAGTGGCACTAGAAGCATCAACAACTGTAGGTGGAAGGGAAAGATAGTACAATCCATTCTGACTAATAAAATACTGCCCTGCAATGGAGATCCCTAGTAATCTGACTAATAGACATCAAATTCATAGTAAAAGTAGGTGCATGCATCACATTACAAAGAGGAAAAGTATCGGTCAATGTCACATCACCCAACCTAATGACAGATGACATGCCACCATCAGTAACATTAATCAGCAAAGACTTGTCTAGTGGGCGAAGAGATGTAAATATAAATGAATCACCTGAAATATATGAAGATGCTCCTGAGTTCACTACCCATCGTGGGCCACGAGGTCTAGCTGATAATGCAACTTGCTTACCCTACTGTGTAACAGATGTTGAAGTAGAAGGCTGAGAGGCAAGCAATCTGGCATACCCATCTCTAGAGATAGTGACCTCCTTTGAAACCTGAGTGGATTCCTCCTCGATTGCAACTTGATTAGCATGAGTTCCCTGAGGATACCTGTGCTTTGCCCAAGATCAATCTACTGTGTGCTCGGTCTTGTAACAATAGTCACAGACAAAAGTAGAACCACCACGACCACGAACTCGAGCACCTCGTCCACTTGGGCGACGACAGTCTGAACCTTTCCCATGCCTAGGAGTAGCAAGGGTAGATGAGTCTAAAACTGTGGAGCTATTTGTCACCTCAATTTGCATCAACCTGGCATTAATCTGCTCAGGGCTAGGAATCTAAGCAGAAGTCAACAACTGATCTTTCACTACCTTGTATTCATGTCCCAAAGTAACTTGAAACTGAATTGATCTAATAACCTCCTTTTGCTTGCCATAACAACATCTGAAGTAATAGGCTGGAAGGAATCCTGCTCATCCCAAAGATTCTTCAACAAACCATAGCAATTAGGTAGGCTCATGCTTCCTTTCTTGAATGTCTGGATGTCCTCTAATACACGATAGAGATGAGCAATGTTTATCTTCTAAGAATATATCTAATGCAATATGTCCCACATTTTTTTCGTAGATGAATAAGCCATAACTTGCATAGCGATGGATTCCTTCATGCTATAAGTATGCATGTAGTTAATTATTTTGCATCTCTCATTTTATCGTCTCGGAGGCAGACGACGGCTCATCTTCAAGAAGAATCTTCTTGTGGCCATGCGAACCAACAAATCTAAGAAAAGACGTGTAATACAACATGAAATTTGTCCCATCAAGTTTATTTGAAGTTCCTAAGATGTAAATCACACACATTCTCCTTGCTATCTCCCATGCTTGACACAACCACAATCAACCACAATAATCTTGCAATACTTAATCACATCAACAACAGAATAAAAAACACACACTTGTGGAGAGGAATCAAATCATCCTAGAGCCTCTCCACGATTACTTCATCATAAATAAGAAAGAAGGGAAAAAACAAAGATCTTCTACTGCTGTTGGATAGGAAAGAACCACTCTACGATGTGTAGGCAATCAACTCCCAACCACCTTCCTCACAACCTCGTGCTACTACAGTGACACAACAACACCTGTGTGTCGCTATTACAAGCTCCTCACATTGTCGCAACAACCTTGGCGAGGTTGTTACCAAAGGTGGCGATGCGGCAAAGAGGCTGACAAGGATGAGTGGAGCCCTTGCTGGGCGATGAGGTGGATCGTTGGGCGATGAAGAGGATCGTTGGGTGTTGAAGAGGATTGTTGGGTCTGAGTAGGACCCTTGGGTGATGTGGAGAAGAGAGAAGAATGAAGAACCAACGGCGATGAGGTGAATCGGTCACCTGTCCGGTGAAGAGAGGAGGGTGTGAGGTGGAGGGTGAGGTGGTTTTGTTTGGGTGGGATATTGGGCCTCGATTTAGGATTGTTGCTTTGATACCATGTTAGGAGTGAATTGACATCATCAATTATGGGGCTCCTTAGGTTTTTTATATAGAAAGCAACCCTAGGGACAAAACACATATAAGGACCAAAAAGAAAATAGTGCAGGGACTGAAATGTAAACAGAGAAAAACAATTATTATAACAACCCTCGAAGACATAGAAGTGGACATGGAGAGTGTGTGATCAAACTGGGAGGAATTAATTCATTTTTTTTTTTCCACGGATAAACTAAAAACTGAATACTAGTAACTGATGGCTAAATACTAGAGGATCACTGAATAGGGTTTGTCTCTGTAATGTTGAGTCAACACAATCTTCTTGTAAGTGAACATCTGGGAATTTAATAGTATTTCTCTAGTTCTCAGATACTGCTTTTCTTCAAAAAGTTAGTTCTCAGGTGCTTTGTTGGGTGGAATTGCACTTTCAGAATTTTAACTTCCAGCATGCTTTGGCTCAAGTGAATTTATTTTGGATGTGGCATTGGCTGGATCTGCTGATGTTAGAGGTTAATTAGTTGCCATATCACCTGTGGAGGTCAGAGCATTCTCCAAACATTGAGGCAGAGACCTGCTTGGTTGAAGATACTGGCTATTCCTAGAGTAATATTTATGTAACAATAATGGATTCCTAGTTAAGTCACAGTGTTGGTTAGCTGCTGTATATGGTGGACGTGCTTTTCACCTGGCCTTTTGTTTTGCTTCTGTTCATGTATGTGGTGGATTCAAGTTTCTCTGTCCTGAAACTTGTAAGCTTTTGATGAAGCTTATTTCTTTTCTTTCTCTTTTTTGACACGGCTGAAGCTTATTTGATGAGTGTTCTTTTTGGTTTTTTTGAAATTAATTATCTACATGCAGCTTGCTGCACTGCTGTTTCTGTATTTGCTGTTGTAATCTTGAAGTGTCTTCCATAGTTTTCTTATCTGCCTGCTATCGCTTGCTGCAAAAGTCTTAAAGTAATTTCTTTTGTTTCTTTTGCTCTTTCTTCTAATAGGGGATGACGATAATTGCTTTCAATGATGGCCGTTTTGCTATGAAGACATGGAGAGAAGTTCTTAGTTTGGGACCCACATTTGTTGTGATGATGCTTGTTGAAAGTGAGATTTTCAGAGCTTCCATTTTTTTGGGTACTTATTGTACTTCTTTCAATTATAGTGCGTGGTCTCATTGAACTTCACTATACAGGTGCTCTGGATGTTTTAATGATGTATGGTGCATATTCTACTTCTGATCGATTTGCTGTTTCTAGAATTTTTTGTCGTCTGATTTGGTTTGCTGCGGCTTCCTCTGTGGTTTGCTTCCTCTACATGTGAGTTTTCAGTGCCTACGTTGTCTCTTTAGCTAAGGTTTTTGCTATATTATGGTTTAATGCAAGGGTCGTATTCTCATCGAACTTTGACATTTGGATGAGGGAAGATCTATGAGATGTCTGTGGTGTTGCAATTTCCAATGAGAGTTGCAATGTTGTAGGTGAATTTTGGTTGGACTCTAAATTAGAAATTGACATTGCCTCATTTTTTTGAGAATGAAATGGATTACTCTAGATCACAAAGGAATGGATGCCCTACTAATGTCCTTTGATTATAGTTTATGTTTACCAAGTGCTTCCTAATCTTCTTTTCTTAAAAAAAGAGGGGGTGCGAACATGCATGTGCATGAAAGGAATGGATGCCTACCAAAATTATAGATGGTCCATAGATCATGTTCTGCTGTGGAGATTGTGGTAGTCGTCCGTCCAATGCAGATGGGTGTCATAGAGGTGAAGAGGCTTTGAAGAAGGGTCTTGTTTTTGGGGTAGAAGGGTATTATAGTAGTGTCAGTATTATAGCGAACTAAAAATTGAAAATTGTGAAGCATCCCTGTTTTAGTAACCGCTAGCAATTTCACCATTATTGAACCTTCCAATATTTCTTGAGACTGAAATTTCAAGGAAAATACTTGGAAACGAGTTCTGGGTGGCACCTCTTGGAAGAAAAGCTGTGTGATGGGATTTAGAACTGTTATAACTCATTTGAAAAATTTTATAGGGAATGATCTTGAAAATTTCTATCTGACAAGCTGAGTGATGATCTTCAAGAAAGTTTTGATGATTCTGTAGTTCATTGAATTTTCAGGAAGTGATGAGATAGGTGCTGTATTTTGATTTTATAATATGGATTTAAATTGTCATCCATGGTTTCCAATATGTTATTTTATTGCATCCTTTCTCGTTTATTAGAGTTCATGCTATTCTTGTCATATTTCACATCGTCATATTATTGTAATTTACATGTGCATGTGTTTCATTTCTTAATGCGTTTGTCTTCAGAAAGGCTCTTCAAGAAGGGAGCAGCTCTGCCATTTTCAAGATATACGTCTTTGTTCTTGGCATATATGCTGGAATCCAACTGTTTATAAGCTTTCTTATGAGAATCCCGGCATGCCGTGGACTTACCGAGAAATGTGATGGATGGTCATTGATGCGCTTTTTTAACTGGATGTATCAGGTTGGTGATGTTCTGCATGTTGCTTAAAGGCTTCACAAACTTCTCTGTCTTTTACTACCATCTATTATTATATCATTTTTTTTAAAGTTTAAATGCAAGTCATTGTCCAAGACCAAGCCCAAGTGGTCCTCTGATTGATGTGTTTGTATTGGTTGCTGTTCTGTTGTCATGTCTTATACTATCTATTTAGTTATGTGGATTCTACTTTGCAGGGCTGTCTTTGCTCCTGCATTACTTTTGCAGCGCATAGAAATTTTGCTTGAATTTTGTTGATATATAAATCTTGTTGACTCCATATATATATATATTTTTGTTTACAATCACACCAGTTCCCATGGAGGTCAGATTTTGTTGTTTTTGTTTTTTGTTTTTTTTATGATGATTTCTTGAGAATTTATGCCTTTGATAGTGAGGTTGGTGATTTTGCCTGAGTGCAATTGGATTATTGCAATTATTGTCTAATGTATTTTGAATAAGCTCTTTATTTTTTTTCTTGAACATATTCAATGTGGAGTAGCACAGAATCAGACTGAGCTCTGTTTTGAAGACCGTGTTTTCTATATTTTGTGTTGATTGCTTGGTTTTTTGATAGGGCCAATCATTTTAATTTTCGTGATGAATGGACTTTGGACAAAAGTTTTACTTATCTCAAAGGAAAAAGGTTTTCCTTACTTTTCCATCGAACCTATTCTCTATTCCTTGACGCCATGCAGTTCATGTAAGTTGCTTACATAAATTGGGAAGCTTTAGTGAGAATCTTGGGAGACTTTAGAGTAATCACATGGAATTACAGTAGTGAACAAGTCTCTGGAAAATTCCTGTAGTGATGGATCCAGATGTGCTATGGTTATGTAGTGAGTGATGGCATGGACTCTGTAGGAGCGAACTGCCTTCCTTAAAGTAATCAGCATGTCATGGCTCTGACTCTGTCTGGGAAGGAGTAGGGGGTCTATCATTTACTGGGAAACTGACATAGTAGGTAATGGAACATGAGATGTCTCCTTGTCCCGTCTATGATAAGTCTGGAGTTGTTAAGGTACGAGCTCAATATTGGTTCGTTCTATAAAGAAGGAACCTTCTTGAAGAAGGTGACATCTACTGTAACAATGTACCATCAACTGGTTAGATCATAACATCAGTAGTCCTTCTGGCTATGAAACTAGCCAAGGAAAACACACTTAAATGCATGTGGAGAACTTTTCTTGCTGGCCAAAGGCATGTGCAAAGCACATGCATCCAAACACTCGAAGAGGCAAAGCAAAGGGACAATCCACATTGGGATGCAGTAACTAGAATGGGATCTCCCCTCACAGAACAAATGCAAGTACTCGATTGATTAGATAGGTTGCGGTGGGTATAACATCTCCTAAAAATTGTTTTGGGACCTTCATGAAGATAAGAAGAGCCTAGGCTATGCCTAATATGTGTCTTAGCTTCCTCTTAGCAATGCCATTTTGCTGAGAAGTGTATGTGCCGGCAGTTTGATGCAAGGTAATGAACCGTAGGGCATTATCTCTGCGAAAGATCTTGATGGATGTTGAGTAGACATTTTGCACCTCTACAAAGAGTTGCTTCAGCAGGTGATGCATCTTTAACCGATCCTTCGTAAGAAATGTCAAGGTGGATTTGCTGTACTCATCATCAAAGACAACAAAATATCTGTGGCTTGCAATACTAGTCACACGAGATGGCCCTTATACATCATAATGAATTATCGATGATGCTTGCCCAGTTTGCAAGCCTCATAGTTGAATCTAGTAGATGGAGACAAATCTAGGAGCGTGTAGTGTAGTTTCCTAGATGAAGGATGACTAAGCCTATGATGCCAGAGAAGGGGATTAATAGAGATAACAGTAGCTTCGGCAAAATGAGTAGGAATATTAACGTAATACAATCTATGCCACTCAAATCTGCCACCAATAATTTGGTTGGTTCTCTTGCTTTGAAAGTAACAATGATCTTCATTAAATATGATGCGACATTTCAAATGAAGATGTTGGGTAGGTTGGATGACGCATGAAGATGGATTTGCTTAGCCCTGTTTTTAGTGAGGTGTTGGAGGCGATTTGTGGTTTGAAGGCGAAAAGCTTGCTGAGTTTGGATGGGTTCCGATCTTGTTCTTTAGGGAGTTGTGAGATGTGGTAGGGGAGGGTGCTTTGGTAGTGGTGAGGGAGGTTTTCGAGGAGAATTGTGGGTTTGAGAGGTTGAATCGGTTCTTTCTCTTCCTACTTCCTAAGAAGCTAGGGGCAAATACTATTCTTGACTTTCGGTCTATTGCTCTGTCGAATGCGATCTACTTGATTGTAGCTAAACTTTTGCAAATCCTTTGCGATCTGTGTTGCCTTTGCTGATATCCCTAGTGTAGTATGCTTTATTTATGGGAGATCCATCATGGATTCTTTTGTACTGGCTGAGGAGATGGAGGTAGCTTGGAACCAATCCATTTTGCCTGCTTTCATGTGGAAGTTGGACTTCTTGAAGGTGTACGATTCTATCTCTTGGGCTTATTTATGGGAGATTTTGTGGAGGGGATTTCCGGAGGATTGGGTCAAACTCATAAGGCGATGTACTATGACAACATCCTTTTTTGTGCTTATTAATGAGAGATCCTCTGGGACTTAGACGCAACTGTAGTCCTTTAGCACCCTTGCTTTTCAATGTGGTAGTTGTCACCTTGGCTTTCTTGGTTTACAAGCGTCGTAAGGAGAGGCTTTTCTCAGGTTTCACACTGGCTCGTTGCTCACTTTGCTTTTACAGAATGCAAATGATGCCATTTTTTTTAGACAGGGTGGTGTTCGTTTGGCTGAGCATTTTGTGCAGTTGGTTAGGTTGTTTGGTGATTTCTCTAATCTTTTGGTTAATGGGAGAAAGTCAACCTTCATTCCCTTCCATTTGGATAATCGTTCAGAGGAGAACGTCTCCGATATCCTTGGTATGTCGGTTGTTAAGCTACCACTTACGTACTTTGGTTTACCCTTAAAGGGGAAGCTCTTGGTGATGGTGGATTGGAGGCCTGTGGAGAAGTTATCCAAGTAGGTGAATGGTTGGAGTGGAAAACTCTTATCTAGAGGTGGTAGACTTATTTTGGTTAAGGCGGTGTTGGCGGCAATTCTTGTCTTCTATTGCTCTTTGTTTAGACCTCCAAAGAAAATCTTGGCAAAAATGAAGGTGGCCTATAGAAGATCCTTTTGGAAGGGGCTTGGCCATTAAGGCTGCTTCTTGCAGTTGGTCCCTTGGAAGGAGGTCTGTAGACCAAGGAAAAAAGGTGTATTGGGAATAAGGTGACTTGGCAAGTTTAATGTTGTGCTTCTTATGAAGTGGGAGGCAAGATTTTTGGTAGGAGGAAATGGGCTCTTAGATAAGCTGTTGAGAGATTCTTATCAACCCCTTGTTGATGTTGCCTTTAGGTGTTGCCAGTTGGTGCGACCGTTAGCTTTTTGGGTTTTTGTTGAGCCTTTCATTGCTCGTGGCATGCCCTCTAGATACTTTGGGCCGAGGCTTGGTGGAGGGTGTTCCTTCCAGTTTTGGAAGGATGATTGGGTGGGAAGCGACAATTTCTAGTCTTTATTCCCATGTCTATTTGGATTGGCTCGGGACTAAGACGCTCTTCTTTTAGATGTGTAGGGCAGTACATCCAGGTTTTGGTCCCCTATCTTGCAACCGGGTCTTTCTGATGCATCTATGGAGGAGCTGTAGGAGTTGCTAGAGTTACTTCATGGGATTTCTATTGGTGAAGAGTCTTTGGATGGTATCAGGTGAAGGGATGGTATTTTCTCGGTGGGTAAGGCCTATAGGAAGTTGATGCTGGAGATGGGGCTGATATCTTTGGTTCGGGAGGAATGTTCTCTTGTTTGGAGGTTACCTATTCCTTTGTAGGTTAAAATCTTTTTGTGGTTGTTTAGGAGAGCTGGTGACGAAAGATTTTCATTCTTGATAGGCTAGTGATGATGATTTGGATTGCATCTTTTGTAGGGTTGGAATGGAAGATCTTAAGCACCTCTTCGTACAGTGTAACTTGTCTTTAGGGGTTTGGGTGAGATGTGATATACAATGGGTTGATATGTCTTCTTTTGTTGCTTAGTACGATTCTTTCTGCTCTTTGGTGCATGTCGATATGGCAGGATGGGTGAAGGTTTTGGCAGCATTGTAGTCGATTTGGTTGCAGAGTAACCACTCAATTTTTAGGAGTGAAAGGGGGCGGGTTGAAAATGTTGTAAGGAAGGCATGTTGTCACTCTAGGTTATGGCTGAACAATTTGTAAGTCGGTTCCATATTTTTTGATTAAATCTGCATGGTTACTAAGTGCTGATAGTTGTCCTTTTTCTCTAAAAAAAAAAAAATCCTGGCACAACTTGGGGATTGAGATGAGACTCATAGGGTATTCAAGTGCATAGTGTATGTTTGACAACTGCAAGTGGGAGGAGAGCTGAACATCTCATATTGTAGTTACAGTTGAGTAGGTACCATTTGTTGGCTACACAGGTGACCAATTTGGCTAGTTGAGTCTTGCATAAAGAACTGACTACTTGAGCCAATTAGCCATTTGTTAGTATTACTAGATGTTAATTCGCCTAAACTCCATCAGGGTAAGAAGTGCACATGGATGATTGTCACATGTGGCCAATGTGTCTCCTGTATAGATCCATTTGAGAAGAAATCCTCCAAGGAGAGTGTGCTCGTGACGAGAATACTGGGACACGATCCCGAGCAGTAGTGGGAGATGATTCCAAACAGAAGTTGCGAAATAAGCCTAATCAATGTACCTGAGCCAATCAACCATTTGTTGCTAGTATTGGATATTGATTTGCGTAAACTCCACCAGGGTGAGAAGTGCACAGGGATGATTGTCACATGTGGCCAATGTGTCTCTAGTATAGATCCATTTGAGAAGAAATCCTCCAAGGAGAGTGTCGGTGTGGCGAGAATACTGGGAAATGATCCCATGCAATAATGGGAGATGATTCCAAATAGAAGTTGGGAAATAAGCCTAATTAGTAAATAAATGAGTATCTAGTTCATCATGGCTGAGAGATACCACGTCAATCAAGGCCCAATGTTGTGCAACAAGATAGATACAAATCACAAGCCACGCCAACTCATCTCCGGGGGCGGTGATTCACAGAGAAAAACCACGTGGGGGAGAGCACACATGCGTACACACATGCACACAGACCCAATCAAATCTCGAGTAAAGGGTCACAATGTGGATGATGCGTGCATGCATTGCAACGCCACCCCTTTGGTGGGGCCACATGACTAGCGTGCTAGGCACTGTGTTGTAGCATTGTGTGGGACTTCGTGTTGTTTGTTTTGCAGCGTTGCTTGTTGTGCCTGGTGCTGTGCTGTGCCTAGTTACGTGTGGTGCTCGCTACAACGCTACATGGGGCCCATGCGCTGCAACATTGTTGTCCTTTGACCTAGGCAATGGTAGTGATGCAGAGGACATATGGTGGTGTGCTTCTAGCCTCTTGAAGGTGGTGTGCTTCAAGTGTAGAGGTCGAGGACATATGGCTAAGGACTGTCGTGATCCAGTTCTATGTCTGCTGTGTCGTGGGAGGGGTTATAGGAGATGGAGTTGCCTCAGGAGAGATCTTGCTGGTCGGTTGGCTGGGAATGATCATCATCTTCCTTCGCCTCCCTCTTGTGTGACGCTAGAGTCAGGTGTGGTGGTTGCTTGGTCTCCAGAGATAGAAGAGTTGAATTCCTTGCTGAAATGCTCCCTGATTGGTTTTTCCCAACGTGGAGCGGTCAGTGTTGATGAGGTTAGATCTTTTTTATGTCGATGTGGTTTGAAATCGAGGGCTTGGAAGATTACAGTTTTATCGGAGACGAAGTTTTTGCTTTTTGGTCTTGAGGATACGGATGTTGAACATCTTTGTTTTGAAGAATTCTTGGTTGGTGGAGTTTTACTCGGCGGTCTAATCCGAGTATTTACGAAGGAGCCTCTATTGAATGGATCCCATTACGACCGATTGTTCGTTTTCAAATTATCGGGATCCCTTTGAGGTTGCGAACTGTTCAGACGGTTGTGGATGTTTGTTCATCTTTTGCGAGAGTTCGTAGATGCTTTGGTATTGGATTGCATGAAGGGGATGCTTCTTCGGTTGTGGTGGAGGGTGAGCTTTTGGTTGGGAAATCTCTCCCTTTGAAGGAGATTTTGTGGTTTGGTGGTTGTTTTTAGATCCTCACCTTCAAAGATTTGACTTCTGTTTGGAGAAAACCTCTTTCGTATGCTGAGATTTTATCGGCAGGGGTGCCAAGGCATGATAAGAAATGTTCCCAGCTGAGTTTTGATGGAGCTGCAAAATCGAAGGTGATCTCAACCGAGCTTGGAGCTTCATTCGGCAGCCATGGCGTGGATGGTTTGAATTCCACGGAGCCAGATTTGGTGAGGTGTGATGTGGGTAGGAAATTGAGGAGGGAATGGAGGCCTAGGCAGGTGGCATTGTCCATTGATTCTAACATTCAAAATTTTAATATGAAAACTGGCGAGGAGACTGATGGCTTGATTGATGGACACTTTAATGCTGATCGTGTAGAGAGTTGCAAGGTTGGCCTTCCTTTTTTGGGCTCTTTTTCAAAATCGATTGCTGATATGGAAGGTCATTTTCAAGGCTTCACACAGGTGGCATCCGGATCCATTTTTGGATCCGAAGTTGGTGAGTTTCCGAAATTGATTTTTGATTCCTGGTTTCCTAATTTTGGCAATGGAGATTCGGCCTCTGGGGTTGCCACGTGTCCTCGATTGTAGGACCCAATGTGCTGTGAGATCTGGGCGCAACTGAGTAGGGATGCGTTGATGGCTTCTTCACACAATAGCTTCAAGGGACGATGCACGATCAAGAGAACCTGTTGGAGTCATCGCAGTTGGAGCAACATCGTGACTCCCACAGGGATTTCGTGCAATAGTGGGCTGCTGCTGTTGTCTTTCTTGTGGGTGAGGAGCGATCTGATGGGGCGTGGAAGCATGCGGCTGGATACTCTCCTCTGTTGGTGGGACACTAGAGTCTGATTACAATCCGTAGGAGGATACCGGACCCTATCCAGGGTCCGGTTGTGGTAAGCATACCTGTCATGATATGAATGATCACCTTTTATGCTTTGCAAAGCCAGTGGGTGCTGCTGTCCCGGTTTGTTTGCAGGAGAGTGAAACGCCATTGGCTTTTGGATTGATCTTCCAGGGGGTTTCTTCTGATCGACAAAATGGGACATATAGGAGTTTGAGTGATGAGGAGTCAGATGCATTTCGCCATTCATAGGTGGCTGCCAGATCCATGAATGGGTCCGGTTGTGGTGAGTTCACTTGCGATGCAGCTATGATTGATGTTTCCCAATGTGCTTTTCTTATGTCTGCTGCTGTTGCTGCGAATTCCTTGCAGATGAAGCAATGGGTGTTGATCAAGAAGTGGAGGTGGATCCGGAGGATGTAGGGTCAGATGTGAATGACAGGAGCCATTTAACATCAATTCAGGAATAAAATCCAGATCTAGGAAAGCGTCTTCACATAAATCTAGCAGGTCCTCAGGTCATATTACTGCTTTGCCATAGAGACATAGACTGGTTATCAACGCCTGCTACAGGAGGAAGAGAACAACTTCAAGTTCTGTTGCAAGTACTTGGAAGGAAGTTGACATTGTGGCCAGGGTGATTGGTGCTAAGAGGGTCCATAATGGGGGCATGAAAAATAATATCAATGGTTAATGTTCTCACTTGGAATGTCAGGGGCCTTAGAGATGATAAGAGAAGGCAAATTATGAAAAGGTATTTGGCCGATTGGAGGGTTGATGTTGTTTGTCTTCGGGAAACTCATTTGGAGGATATGACGACTTATTTAGAAAAAAGCATTTGTGGAGATTGATACACAATGTGTTTGGATTTGGCAACTACTGGTAGATCGGGAGGAGTTCTCATGATGTGGAATGGTGATTATCTGGAGTTATCTTCTTGTTATAAAAATGGCAGAACTTTGAAGACTTTATTGTCTAGAAAGCAAGATGGTGTTTTGTTTGTGCTTACCACGGTCTATGGGTCTTGTGATAATAATGAAAGGGGGTTGTTTTGGGATGAGCTCAGACATACCTCTTCCTCTATTGATGGTATGCCTTGGTTGATTTGTGGCGATTTCAATGCTACTCTTTGGTCGTTGGATAAACTGGATGGTAGGTTTGATAGTTCAACTACTCAGTTTCAGCAGGTGGTTCAGGAGCTGGAGCTTATTGATTTACTGATTTCTGGTGCTCGGTATACTTGGAGGAATGGAAATGGAGCTATGTCATATATAGATAGATTTTTATGCAACATTGGAATGGCAGAACATTTTCAGCTGGCGGATGTGGTGGTTTGTGACAGACCTTTCTCTGATCATTCCCCCTTGTTGTGGCGCAACAATGATAATGTGAGATACCCTTCTTATTTTAAATTCCATAAGTCTTAGCTTAAGGAACCTGGCTTCAAGGAGATGATACAGGAAGAATGGAATTCTACCTTTGTGTCGTCTTGAGCCACCTGTACTTTATTCGATAGAAGCTCTATCGACTATGATTAATTTCAGTCGTGATATGAGAAAGCGTAGGGAAGAGAGAAGATGCGATGCCCTTGTACAGATTTCAAATTTTGACAAAAAAGAGGAGGTTGCCCCGCTTTCATCGGAGGATTGTAATGAGAGAAGAAAATTCCAGGCTATTGTTTTAGAATATCACAAGGAGATGGACTGGAGGTAAAAATCTAGACAGCTATGGCTTAAAGAAGGTGATGCGAATACAAGATTTTTTCACTTATCAGCCAGTGAGAAGAAGGCGCAACATGATTGATTGTATTAAGGTTGGGGATGAGATATTGAAGAAAAGAGAAGAGATATGTTCTGCTTTTAAAAATTATTTTCAAAATTTCACTAGGAAGAAGCAGTGTGGGTTGTGGCATTTGGCTTGTTTGGAAATGGGGCAGGTTGGTGAGGAAGCGAAATAGGCCTTTGTTAAAGAAATTGATGAGGAGGAAGTTTTTACTGCAATGCGTGGGATGAAGGCGGTAGGAGCCCCTGGTCCAGATAGCTTGGAGATTGTTTTCTACAAGGAGTTGTGGGATGTTGTTGGTACAAATGTTTTGCTATAATTAAGGTCTTTTCAAGAAAGGAAGGATTTGAGAGGTTGAACAAGTTTTATTTGTTTTTACTTCTAAAGAAAGGCAATCCGGGGCAGTTAGAGGATTTGAGACCCATCGCTTTATCTAATAACATCAATCTTTTAGTTGCTAAAGTCCTAGCTAATCGGTTACGTTCTTCTCTCGCTGATATTATTTCTCCAGTCCAAACAACTTTTATTAAAATGAGATCCCTTCAAGATTCTTATGTTTTGGCTGTAGAGTTCTTAACGTCCTTGAAAAGAATGGGCTGTTCTTCATTTCTTTGGAAAGTGGACTTTGCAAAGGCTTACAATTCGATCGCCTGAAGGTATTTATGGGATATTCTTAAGAGAAAGGGCTTTCCCAGACACCTGGATTTCTTTGATGAAGAGGTGTGTTACTATGTCTTCCTTTTCGGTGTTGATTAATGGAAAGACTAATGGACTTTGGATTCAGCCACAAAGAGGAGTGCGTTAAGGTTGTTCGTTAGCGTCGATGCTTTTTCATATTGCGGTGGATACTCTTGCGACCATGCCTTTTAAAGACAAGGTTCGAAATGTCGATTTTGACGTCATGCTAATAAAATTCTAAGTGTGCATGCCGTGGAAATGCCTGTTTTTCAATGGCCATGCCAATAGGCATGCTGAGGGCACGTTGTGGGAATGCTAAAGGCATGCCGACGACTTACCGACAAAAAATCACAAAAATACAAAAAGTAGTGTAAAAATGTTAAAATTTCACTCAAATCTGTGTGTGCGTGTGTGAAGCCATTTTCGAATCAGATTTTCAAAGTCGGCACCAATTTTCGAATTTCAGATTTTCAAACTTAGTGCCAATTTTCAATTTTAGATTTTCAAACTCGGCTCGCTCGGAATCTGCCGGCATGCTGCTGATTTCGTCGGCATGCCAACGAAATGGCCGGTATGCTGGTGGCATCCCTGCATTTCGATAGCTGCTTTGTATCAGCAAGCACCCCTTTCAAAAATGACCTTGCCGACGGCATGCTGGTGGCATTTAAAATGCTGTTTAAAGCTTGCAATGGTGGTCTTTTTAAAAGCTTCTCGCTTTTTGGTGATGGGAGGGTTTTAACTCTCATTCTTCAATATGCAGATGATACCACTTTTTTCATTGAATGAGGTGGGAGTGATGCAAAGCATGTTTCTTCTTTTATGAGGATATTTTTGGAAATTTCAGGACTGAGAATAAATAATTACAAAGCTAGTTTTGTTCCTTTTAAAATGGGGTCTGTGGAGGAGAGTAATGCGGCTTTGGAATTGGATACGTCGGTGGTGATGTTACCAATTACTTATCTTGGTCTTCCTTTAAGAGGAAGAAAACTAACTTCTTTGGATTGGAGGAGTTTGATTGAGAAATTCTCTAATAGACTTTCTTCTTAGAGTGGTAGAGTCCTTTCGAGAGGTGGTTGGTTGGTTTTGCTTAAGTCGGCTCTCAACTCAATTCCGTTGTTCTTCTTGTCGGTCTTTTTGCTAACAAAAAAGACTTCAAAATATATTGGTATGATCTGGGAGAGATTTTTTTGGAAAGGCTTGAGTCTGAGGGAAGATTTGCCTAACTTGTCAAATGGAGTGAAATATGTAAATCGAAAAATGAAGGAGGCCTGGGTGTGCGTAATTTATCTCATTTTAATAAGGCTTTATTGCTGAAATGGGTGGTTGGATTTCTGTCAAATGATGATCCTTTGATGAATTCTGTTCCGAGGGATTCGTATGGTGATTGTATGAAGATAATGCAAGGGGCTGCAGTGGTTTCCAATGGTTTTCTACGTTTTGGCACTCCATTAGATCTCTTTTCTCTGTATTTGCAGATCATTTTATCCCATCTTTGGGAGATGGTGGTATTTTCAGATTTTGGTGCAATGATTGGTTAGAAATTGGATCCTTTTCAGAGGTTTTTCAAAGGTTATTTCGACATGCTAATGATAAAGAAGCCAAGGTAAAAGATTTATGGGATGGAGCTCATAGTTATTGGGACACCAGGCTGTCGGTAGGTGTTTCAGAGGCTACTTTCAATGATTTTCAGCAGGTACTGCATAATATTCATGACTTTTCTCCTACAGCTATAGAGAGCCTGATGGTTACATTTGGAAGCATGGTACATTCTTGGTTGGTCGTGCTTGCAAAATGTTGTTTAATGGTGGCACCATAGATAATCAGGTTGATGGAGATTCAAGATTGATTATAAAATGCAAATTTCCTCTCAAAATAAGATTATTCCTTTGGTTCCTTAGAAAGTGAATTGTAACTTGAATGTATAGATCAAGATGGGCTCCTGATGAGAATACTAAATGTCCTCTTTGTTAGAATGAGGACGAAGCTGTGCAACATTTATTCTTTGACTGCATTTTTGCTGGAAATGTTCGGTCGGGTTTTACTCTAAGCACAGTGGATAAGATAGATTTTCAAAGATTTTGGATAAGCTTCGGAGATCATGTTCTTCTTGACATAGCAAGTTGGTGTCAGGGTATCGCTATTATCTGGTGTATATGGCTTGAAAGGAACGGTACTGTGTTTCGTAATGAGAGGTGTTGGGTGGACAATGTGATTAGAGGGGCGAGCGTTATTTCTGATTTTTGGCTATAGAACTTGTAAGTCCGTTCCTTTTCCCCCCTTTTTAATATAATCTACGGATGATTACCAGGCTTAGGTAATCTTCCACTTTTTTCTTCAAAAGAAAACATCCATGTTCCCGAAATCTTGCTGAATTACATTTATACCCCATAAACTTTATATATACCTTTGTACCCTAGAAAACATGCGAACCTGACATGGTCATAGCCTTAGGTTAATTTTCCATTGATTTGGGGAAAATATTCCTTTAGCATTGTTAAAGGTAATGACGAAAATGGTTTAAATTACATATTTAACTTGGATTGTTCAAATCGGTTGGGAAATGACGAAAATGCCCCCAACCAGTTGTTGAGGGTTATTGGAGACTGGCTGCTGTTTTTAAGAAGTAAAAAAGAAAAATCCAAACCATCCAGACTTGCGATTGAAATTGCTATTCATATGTTCATGTTACATGCATACACATTTTCAGAAATACCCTCGACAAATTTGATTATTACATTTGTTTAATACATGACACTTTAACTAAAATGTTGAATTCTCTACACAAAAATTCATGGATTGAGCCTCACAAAGCTCCAGGCTTTTGATCATCACATGACTTGTTTGTGTAATTGATCTACGATTGTGAAGACATCTGGTATGGTATAGATCGAGGACATATAGTTTTACAGTTGTTGAACGAACAAGTTTAAATTCTTCAAATGGGTTGAAGGTCAATCCTACAAAAAAGGAGGAAGAGTAATCGGTGGGTTACTTAAGGAATTAGAATATGTCAAGAAGATAATGATGGATACTAACACCAAGGTTCTTGAGGTTTGTAGTTACTTGAGTTGGCAATCAATATGAAGGTGGTCATTGTGTGGTTGGTGGTAAATCTAGCAATGAAAATATGTATATAATGGAGCGTCCCTAGTGGAATGAGAGTTGGTTCATGTTTGGTTCAATTCCTTATAGCCAATCAATTGGAGATATGTGTCATCTTCTTGCAAATGCGAATTCTCTACAATGAGTGGCACACATGGCAGAAATTTATGGATAAAAGTTAGCAATACATAAATGAGATATATGTGGTAACATACTTGTTTGGAGTCATGAAAATGCACTTGCTAATAAAGATATAATCACCAATAAATGAACATGTAAGGAAGACTGTCCACGAAAAAATCTGACAAAGGCATTTACATCACATGCAAGCACATAATTTTCATAACAAGGAAATTATTGTCTACATGATAAAGGCTCAACATAACCAACCAAGATCAAGCAAAAGGGCACTAAATAACCATCATTTTATCACGATTCACAAAACCAAGTAAAAGTGTAGATAAACCCCTCCAAAAAAAATTGAAGATAGGTGGTAACCCCTCCAAAGAAATGTTAAGGGGTTACTAAGTGGGCATCTAATTGTCCACAAAATAAAAAATGCCATAGACGTTGCTCTGATTGTGCTCCATCAAGATGGACAGAGAACACTAAGAGAAAAGAAAAATGATAATATAATCCATGGAGCAAGAGAAAAATTATTTCTCAACCATACGACTTGTTCTAATACCATGTTGTAAAATATGATAAGCTGAAGCATATTAATAAAATATCAAAGCATAATTAAGGAATGAATACTTAGATTTACGTGAAAACCCCACTCAAGAAGAGTGGGGAGAAGACCTTGGGAGAAGCACCCCTCTAGGCGTGATATGAATGCATTCTTCTCAACAAACAAATGGGGTGTACAATGCTTATTTATGTGCCTCCACGCACTCCAACTCTTCACATTACACGATGTGGTACTATTCTCTTGTAATTGGTTCTCTCATATCTAATTACCCACTAAACATTCTTTCAACCCTGTCCATTGTCCAACCTACCAAAAAATGGGAGATCTCGTTATATTGCGGCTTTTAAACACTTCTAATTCAATGTAACCAACTCAAGCAAATGTTTGAGATAAGGGCACTTACAATTAATAAGGGATGCACTTGAAACCTCATAAACCAGCACCTAAAAATTCTCTCACCCAGCACTTGCAACCTACACATTACATCCCAACAAAACCATCATGCAGTAGCAACAATGACTTGCACATGATTACAAATTATTTGAAGATTGACATTCTTGTGAAGAAGTCTATTACATTACGTCAACTAAGCTCCACAATTGGGCCATCACTGAGAGATGGTACAACTTTCGTGGGCCGTTCTCTTCTTTTGACTCTCATCTCCATTACAATCCTTCCTTTACTTCTTCCCTCCACGTGTAGTTGTTGTCACACCACCATAAGCAATGTTGATTAGCAAAAACAACACAAGTCAATCATATTACATAATTGTTGGGTCATTAGAATGTACCTCCTATTAGTTAGCCTTGTAATATAATCGGCATTAGGATGCTCTTGTGTCAACTGATATTGGATAGGCTAACTTTGAGATGCATTTTACCGACTTTGGGATGGCTTACGTGACCTTCATTGAGGGGAGCTTTGCATGTATTCTTGTGATGTCCAAGAGCACCACATCTTTTGCACTTGTGTATTTGCCTTGATCTTGGTTCATTCCTTAGGCGAATCCTATTCTTTTTTGGCCTGCCTGATGGATGCTTGGATCTTGGAGCTTTCACAACAAAGTCCAAATCAACAAATTGTCATGCATCCTTGTTAGGCAATGGTGCAATACTATCTGCATATGTTGCCTTGTAAATATCAATCTTGTAGTAGTTAGTCAACTTATCCTCATAATTCTGGTATTTCTGATGTCTAATTCCCACAAGTACAACCACTACACGCAAGATGGTACCCTTGCAACTGCCATTTCCTATAATTGCAAATGCTTCGTTGTACATCAAGCACAAATCTACTAGAAGGTCCCTTAACTTTAGTCCTACCCTCATTTGATTTACGAACAAGAAACTTATGAACTTTAGCATTGATTTTTCTTATGTATTCTATGGTCTTCGAAATGAGGATCCCTTTCCACTTTGCAATTGGCATTATTTGAGAATGCATGCTTACTCAATTTCGGTTTGACCTTCTCCCGTTAATGATATGCTTCCTTGTTGAACTTCATGATTTTGTTCTTCCAATGCATATATTGATTTATCTCAAATCTTCTAGTAGAACACCAAACCATTCTTTTTAACTCCTTACCTGGGAAAGATTTTCTAAAATTCTTATACAAATGTCGCATGCATGTCCTTTGCTCCTCTCGAGGTTGTAGCTCATTTATGACCAACCCCAAGCTGTTTTGACCTTCTGAGGCAACTGTTAATCCTTCTCCATTATCAAAACCAATTGAGTCTTGTAGGTAGGTATTGAAGGAACCACCCCCAGCTACCATATGACACATCCTCAGTGATGGTAAAAGCAATAGGGAATAACCCATTGCCTCCATCGTTGTTGCAAGCAATGTGCCAAGGTACTTCCCTTTCAATTGGCACCCGTCCAACCTAATGAAAGGTCTGCAACCTTACTTAAACCCTTCTTTGTAAGCGTTGAAACACAAAAACTCTTAAGAAAACAAGCATTAGGCTCAGTTAAGTAGTGTATCACACTACCAGGGTTCCTATTTTTCAGTTCATAAATGAAAGATGGCAACCTCTATGACTTCTCAACACTCCCAAAGATTCTCTCCAATGGTATTGATTTTCTCATGTACAAATTCATGTATGGTATGCGAAGATTGAACCAATTGAAGATCCTCTTACTAATTTCCCTTACATGCATGTCTGGGTTCTCAACCAATTTTGGATGTGCTTTGCGACCCAATCCTAAGTTGTCATCCCACCACTGATAACAAAAGTGGAACTGTGAGGTCAACTAAAAGTCTTTACTTGAAAAAACCCATTGTTAGCCTTTTTGGAGGCATGGATCCTAAACCTCCACTGGCACCCTTCTTTCGCATACCTACTAGTGACTCCGTTCTTATCACTTTTCACCTATTTAACTTCAAATTTTTTCTTCATACACACTTGACAAGGAGCAAATATGAAACTTTCAGAGTTGTTGAATGTTGATCCCAACTTCAAGCTTAGTTCATTTGGATCCAAGGCAAACTCATCTTTTTCGAAGTCAACAACGCACTTAATCTCAGAATCCATCTGATCATCATCCTTAGGGTTCAATTCTTCACTAATGCTATACGAATCATCAGAGGAGACATCACACACCTAGTCAGAATCATCAGATGAGTCCCCTATATGTTTCCTGTATAAGCTATGGTCTGCCTTTTATCGTTATTAATTGACCTAGTCCTTGGCCTATTAGCCATCTTCTTCTTATTGCTGCTTGCAATTCCTTCATTCACTATCTCAGCTTTGTAATCAAAGTCAACACCCTCATGCCCCTTTACATTGAGGATAACCTCATTTTCAGAAAGATCAACCCCCGTATCACTTCCTCCAATTACAGCCCCATCCTCATTAAATGTAGTTCCTTCATGTCCAACACCTAACATAACCTCTTCTTCGACATTTCCTCTCTTCCCAACTTATTCCAAACCACTTGCAACATCCTTTTCTACAAATACGCCCTCCCCATTCCCTACTACAGCCTTCAGAACCTCTTCTTCTACACTTCCTACCTTCCCAACTTGTTCCCCACCACTTGCAATCTCTTCTTTTATAAATACCCCTCTCCAGCCCTACCACAACCTCTAGAACCTCTTCTTCTCTACTTTCCTCCTCCAAAACTCCCCCAGCCATTGCATCCACCACTGTCACGTCTTCTTCTCTACTTTCCCCCTTCCTAAGCACTTCCCTAGCTACTGCATCCACCATCATCACCTCTTCTTCTCTGCATCCCCTATGTCTAGCAACAACCCTAGTCCTTTGTCGTACCACCTGATCATTTGCCCCTACATCTCCCTTTGTCCAAACCCTTCCTATCTAGCACTTGATGGACTGATGCCCTCTAAGCCATACTCCAATAACTTCACACCATCATTTGTCTTTAATTTATGTTTAACTTGTCTCATATGTTCTTTATGGTCAAGATAAATAATAGCTTCAATGTCAACAAAAGAAACAATCAACTCTAAATCACGATTGCCAATATGGAGATTGAACATCTCCGTCATGTCCTTCTGATTTGTCAAGTTTGCATACTTGTTTGGCCTTGAGTGTGGATCTTTGTATCTCATGAAGAGGACATCTTTCGCATTCCAATCGACAAGCTTCGGTAGGTCATCGATCAAGTCGAATTGGTATATCAAATTTGGATCCATGCCTATAATCTTCTCCTTGCCGCTAAGATACTTCTCGACCTGACCTCTGCTTATATCCCTAAACTCTCCTCCCCATCTGAGGTGCACAGTGGCTACCCCATGCTTATCGTTGAACTAGCCTATCGCTTTGACCTACACGCCACTAGAGACTATGTTAAGGAGACTAGGAACCTGCATGCATGTCAATAAAATGTCAAAAAATGTGAACCTTGCGACACTCGATCTTGAACTACTTCAAATGCTTCGATTAGGGCTAGGGCTCCCACTTGCAATTTGACGAGGAAGATCACGACCCTAAACCCTGCTTGCAACCTATTTAGTTTCGCTTTCATCGGATGAGTCAATTAGGGCTTAGGGTTAGGGTTTTTGCTGAGGGCGATTAGGGCTTAGTGTTGGATGAGAGAGATTAGGGTTTCGATGTAGTAGTGAAGATGGAGATGGAGGAGCTCGACCTCCGGGTGGAGCTCTAGTGCAAGGTGACAATCTCCCTCTCGCAATTGAGAATGGAGAGTGGAGAGAGTAATTAGGGCTTTCAATGGGAGTGATTATGGATTAGGATTAGGGTTTCGATGTAGTAGTGAATGTGGAGATGGAGGAGCTCGATCTTGCTTCAGGTAAAGAATGGGAGCTCGAGGTGCAGGTTTCCTCTCACGATCAACAATGGAGAGAGCAGAATGTGAGTGATGAGTTCTCTCCTACGGTAATGCTGCCTTATCTCCCGCCACAACGCCTTGGGATCCACTAAATAGTTCCCTTCTGTTGAATTGGTTAGATAAACCCTAACATGGTTTATCTAACCACGGTAAACCTCACCTAACCTACCTCTCTAACAGCGGGGGCATTTATGACTAACAGAGCATGTTTTTGGGGGCATAGATGCATATATGAAGTTTACGGGTGCATAGATGTAATTTAGTAGGATTTTAGAGGCATGGATGTAAATATCGTTGTTTTTGTTCCGAGCTTGTGGCCTGTAGGTTGCATCTTGATAAAGCTCCCGTTCCTTGAATGGATGGAAAAGTATGCATATCCAAGAAAAAAAAGACTAGGTCATTTCTTGAGTTTGGTCTGTCTCTCTTTGGAGCCTGGGTATAAAATTCTTGAGTGTGCAACACAAATGCTAGCCTTTTTTTGAAGCCTGACTTTCAGGGAATAGAAATGCATCCTTCTGAGTTAGGCCTTGCACGCAGATTCATCCACTTACAAAATTGCTTATTGAAGGATTGGTGAGGGCTATATGTGACAGTTTGTTATACATTCTGAAGTATAGCTTTGGATAATGGGTAAGGATGTGGTGATGGATATAATAAATAAGGAAAAATCAGTGGTAAATTAGTAATTTTTAATAAGTAGGTAGATGATATAACTTATAATTCCAAAATGTTCCAGAATCTGCTTGCTTGATGATGGATGACATTGATGTAGCATTACAATAACTTCATGCTGAACTTCTGCTAAATTTGTTTAATGCTCATAGGAACATCACTTTCTTGGTCGAGGAATGTACGAAAGGACATCTGATTTCATCAAGTATGCTTTCTTTCCTTGATTCTTTTGCTATCTTCAGTGCAATTTCATCCTGAGATTTGATGCATCTACAATGTTCAGAAAACTATTCCTTTCCTGAATGCCTTTTCATGTGTTGTACCTGATATGCCATGCTGGTTGTCATTGGCTGGTTGTTTACTCCATTGTTATATACATGCACACAAACTTAGTAATTGACCAGGCTGTGGTTGCTGTTATCAGATGAACTTCTATTGTTGAATGATTTGAGAAAGAATAAAATATTTGCAGTAGATTATGGCAATTAATCTGCTGCACGCTAATCCTCAGAGGGTATATAACTGGTGTATTATTTAAATTCTAATTTATCTGATGCAGTTGTTGTAAATGTAGATTATGGTAAGGATGGGAGATAATTAGCCTTAGATGCTTTGCTTGTGTTGACATGTAGCTAACTTGTGCATACTGTAACAGCCTGTGCTTGGATTTATGTTATTGGTGATATGGAAGGGATGATGCATTTGTTGTAAATTGTACCTTATTAATTAGGAGGAATCTTTGGGATAGCTTTCAGTTATCATCTATACCAATCATATTATGGGAGTAATAACATCTGTCGCATGGTCAGGTTTGCACCATTTGAAAGTATGGAGGTTAGTTAGTGTGCTTTCCCATGCATTAACCTGGAAATGTTAATTGGAGCCAGGGATGTAAGTTGTTGGCCTAGTCAGCCGATTAATCAATTGATCGATTCAGTTGCAGATTGAACAGTATCAATATTCGGCGATATAATTGGTAGGGGCAATTAAATTGAATTTAATGATTGGCTGATTAATAAGCCGATTTATATTATGTATATATTCTTGACTTTTTATGTTATGAATGGCATGATTATATATCATTAGAAATTTGTTGTAAACTAGCAACAAATCATGTTATCGATTTTTTTCCTTGTTTGGCTTTATTATGGGCATGATTTAATTGCATAGTTTATTTGTAAATGGGTATCTGATGGGCAAATGGATACCCAATGGATAGATGGTTATGGGTTTGAGTTTTTCTACCTGATGGGTAAATGGGCAGGGTATAGGTATGGATTTTGTAAATAGGCATGGGTATAGGTTTAGCTAAACCCAACTCGTTTGCATCCCTACATAGGAGGCATTATGCTTCGTGCTATTAGGCCTAGCCACACTTGCACACATACACAAACACTCGTGAAGTTCAAGTAGTTGGATAATGTCAGTTTGACAAAGAGGAGTCCCCTTGGGTAGGGCATGCCTTGAACTTGAGGGTTTCACATCATCTTGTTGGGCAGGGAGCTTCAACGATGTGGATTTGTGTGTGGGGGGTGGGGGGGACTTAGTGTAGAATTCAAAAAGCCTTAGGACTAATCAACTTGGCACATGTTAGAAGAAATTGAATGAATGTGATTGATGGGGTGTGCGTTCTACCTATGCAAGAGCATTCAAACCATATGATTAGGAATGCACTAGCAAAAGTTATCCACACTTCGTTGAGAGGTATCCTATCCAATTTTGTTCTTTCTTTTTTTTGAATAAGGGGCCAATTTTGTTCTTTGTCGAAGAAAATAATAATTCGTAATATCTTTTAATACCAACAATAGAACTGGCACTTAGAAAGTAATATAAGAATCTAATTAGATCTCAATCCTTTATTGATCTGGGTTAAGAAAAATACGGACTAAGTACCTTGATAATGAATAAATAATTTATGATGTTAGTTGAAATATTTAATTAACGTGGAAGCAATAATATTAAAGCATATAAGCGTCACAAAATACTTAGGTTTACCTGTAAACCCCACTCACGAAGAACAGGGAGAAAGGCATGGGAGAGGTCCCAATAGAGCATTGATTTGTATTTCTTCTTCTTAAATGAATATGAGAGGAGTACATGCCTATTTATAGGCCACCATTCACACACAAAGTACACATCTTTCGATGTGGGACTAAATTCACAACCCAATTCTTTCAACAATGTTGTTTTTCAGTTGGTTTAGTTGATTATTGAAAAAGGGAAAAGTTGAGTTTTACGTAATGGTAGTATAATACTGAAGAAATTGGGAATAGAAATGTTACTCGATTTTTTGTAAATATTATTTCCATCTTGAAGGTATAGGTAACTTATCATGTGATATGAACTAGGAAAAATTGTTTGAGCCATGATTCCATGTTATATAGAATGGGGAAATTTCTATCATCAGTTGAAAATTTTATCCCAAAAGTTCATTAGGATTTTTACATCTTTGCTATGTTGGAAATCAAGAAAAATGTTAGATTTTATGGGAATTTCGTTGTTAGAGTTACGAGGAATTATAGGCTATAGGTTTGCTTATTTGGGGTTAAGAGTTTGTTTTTTTCTATTCTTGTTTACATTTTCTATTTCTTTAGGGACTACTATGTAATTTTTGCATCTTGGTTCTTTATATAAAGGGTTCAGGGTTCTCTATTCTAAATAAGATTGCTTATTATTCTTTTGCAAGGAAATCCAAATCTTGGGACCCACCTCTCCTCTCTCTTTCCTTTAGAGGAGTTGTTGGCTCCTGTTCCCTACTTGGAGGTGTGCGCCACGCTCCTACTTCCTGTGACTGTAGTTGCTTCTTCCTCTTCCTTGTTTCTTTCTTGATCACCCCCACTCTCTTTCTTCTTCGATCTCTCGTTCTCTCTCCTTTCTTACTCTACATCCACTTGACCATAACCTCCCATCATGCCTTTGGCCAATTGGACCAATCAGACACAATCGGTGTTGATTCAGTTTGAATGTCGCGACACCTAAAGTGATGGTCGAGGCTCCTTGTCTCCTCTCTGACCTCCATTGACATGTGTTTGATCGGCTAGTCTAGACTAGAATTGGTCCCATCTAATTGTTGGATCGCCCCTATCGCTTAAATTGGTGGTCGCTGCATTACCTCGTGTGAATTTCAACCGATTAGATCTTCAATCAAACATCATGTGGTCATCCATCTGATGGGCAGATTCGATTTGATCTTGACTGAATTTGTTTGGGTAGCGCAATCGACCCTCGCCACATTTTTCGTGATTTAGTGTCTCGAACTACGTGCTCTGTTCAATGCCTCCAGCATCTTAATGGGAGACTCCATGTTGCACATTCTGATAGAGAATGGTCTAGACTCTAAGAATGACGTAAAGTATAGGGAGTGGGAGAAGGATAATTTTCTCATCTTGAATTGGTTGATGAACAATATCAATAAATCAATTGCAACCATTTTGCTCTACAAGGAGCCTGGGAGACACTAAAGAAGCTATACTCCCATAAGGCGAGTAGTTCTCACCTTATTGAGATCTACGAGAGGATTTGGAATACTAAGGTTGACATGACCTTGGTTAAGTATTTCATGACCCTTGAGGGCCTATTTGGGGAACTCATTGTTTACCAGCTTGATTGCTGCAATAAGAGGCCATTGAGCACATACAGTGGCAGGCATACAAGTTCTTCGGTGGCCTCAGTACCTGGTACATGGTATCACTTTGTGCGTGATTAGATTCTTTCGTCTAACACGATCCTATATTTGGAGACGATCTATAGTTATCTTCACAAGATGGAGGTTGATGAGTCATCCTCTCTTACAGCTTCAGTGACTTCTAACACCTCTGCCCTCATGGTTTCTAGAGGGAGAGGTGGACTCTCGAGTTGCTCTAGTGGACGTGGATGTGGATGAGGGCAAACAGATGAATCACTCATTCAAAAAGTGCTGGAAGAAATTTGGTAACCTTCCTTGGCTAATCCATTGACTGCGACAGAGACTCCTTTGCCTAAGGTTACTTCGACCTACCCTTCCATGCCCTTTATTGCTGCATAGATGGACTGAGGAACCTCTTCTAGAGTGATGGTTCTTCCTCTACGGCTGCAGTTGTGATAGCCACAAATGTCCCAATGGGATTTATTGTACAACATACTCCTACCTTTACATTTGCCAACCCCTTCAAGGATGCGGATGACTGTGATGACTGGTGGGGAGATTAAGCACGATCCTCATACCCTACTCCTACCTACCTGCTATCTATAGCTTGAATGCCTCAACATAGTTTTTCTTTTCTCTTCTCCATGAAAGAAGGGGTTCCATTGGCGAGAGGCGATTGCCTGTCTACCTGCCAATCCTCTAGCCCAATGATTACGTCCTTTTGGGGGGAGTCCTAGTTTCGCTATACCTCCTGCAAGTTAGGTGTTGCACACTCCAAGTCTCCAACCTGGGGGGAGTTTCTAAGTTCTTAGGAATTATAGGTTATAAGTTTGCTTATTTAGGATTGAGAGTTTATGTTATTTTCTATTCCTATTTGCATTTTTTATTTCTTCAAGGACTACATGTAATTTTTGCACCCTGACTCTATATAAAGGAGTCAAGGTTCTCTATTTTTAATAAGATTGCTTATTATTCTTCCAAATTCTCAAATGTAGGGCTGTTTTGTAGCCAAATGATCCGAGCTTGGACTTGTTCGGGCTTAGGTTCGATAAGCCCAAGCTTGTTTGGTCTTGGCTTAGGCTCAATAAGTTTTGCCAAGTATTTTTCAAACTTGATTCATTTAGGCTCGTGCCCATTGTCAGGCTCAGTGATTAACGAGTTCAAATTTCCAAGGCTTGTGCTTGGACTTGATAAACAAAGTATAGATGCTTGGTAATCAAAATATATTGAATAAGCAAACTATAAAAAAGAAAAAGTTGCATAAAAAGAAATAGATGTAGTCTATGATGCGAATGGTGTCATACATACACTTGATAGAAATTTTGTTGCACCTTACACCATAACTATAACATATTGACAAGTCATTATTGGATGACTTCCAACGTTTATCTTCTAAAAAGTCATCTGTCGTGACGTAATAATTCTTGGAAGTTGGAAAAGCCCTTTCAAAAAAGCATATTACTAGGAAAATTGAGGAGAGAGTGGTCATGGTTTTGGGCAATTTATAATTATATCCTTTTACTTTTATTCATTATATGTATATATTTTTAAAATGCAGTATGTATAATATATTCTTTTAATATATATTTCTTATCGAGTTTGAGCCCTTATCAAGGTGTGCCTAGCTTGCTTTGAGCTTGGCTCGATAACTTACTGAGCCTTAATTTTTGCACCACTGTTCTCACCTGTACTCTCTCTCCAGCTCATCTTACCGTTGTGTTTAAAATCTGAAAGAGGAGTTGAATATCATTGTAATGACTGCAACAGAAGGAAGAAATGGAGTACATTCTCAGCTCACAAGAATCATGGGGAATGGTAGCCTTGTTTTAGAGAAAGGCAAAAAGAACGTATGATGGCAAGTGTCGGTGAAAATTCTCATTTAGTATGGATATTAAAAGAAAATGCTTGTGAAAAAAATAAAATATTCAGTAAGAAATCTGCAATTGATATGTGTTTTGAAGGAACTCACTTTTAGTTATATGTATTGATGATTGGGAAGAATCATAATAGGAGAGACAAAAAAGGAAATGATTTTTTACATAAATGGCACTAAAACTTTCTGATATTACACAAATGCTAATATGTTCATATTTACAGATATGTCACTACAAACATGTCTATCTGTGCAAAAATGCTTTTAAGTTAATGTGATTAGTCTTTAGCCACATTCAAGTAGTTAAAAAGGTAGAAAAGGCTATGGGAGGCCAAAAAGGTTGTGAACAGTTCGTTGAGGGTGTTGGGTGGGTTTATTGTGTTGTTTCAGTCTCATGATGTCAAAGTTGAAGAGAACACAATGGGGACAAGTAATAGGGATAAAGAAATGAAGAGAGGAGTGATGATGGGGAGGAGCAATGCGATTGCATTTTTTTAGTTTATAATACAATCTAGAAATAGAAACAATCATTTGTTAATTTTTCAGTTTACAATTTCAACCTGTTTTGGTGGAACTTAGTGCGAGTGGCATTTTTTTAATGGTAATAAACATTTTGCCCATGTCAAGGCAGTTAGGAAGGCGTTGATTGGTTTGGGAAGGTGGTTATGACGAGGTGTGATAGTGCTAGGAAGGAAGCTTTGGAGGCTTTGGCTAGGCTTGATGAGAAAGAAAGTTTGGGACAACTGGATCAAAGTGAAGAGCATGAGAGGATTAATGTTCAGAATGTTATCCGGGAGGAGGATCTGAAAAAGGAGATGGATTGATGATAGAAATCCAGACAACTGTGGCTCAGGGAGGGTGATTCCAACGTGAGGTTCTTCCATATGTCAGTTCTAGAAGAAGAGCCAACATGATTTCCTCTTCGCATGTTGGTGATGAGGTTCTGGATAGTAGAGAGTAGGCTTGCTAGGTCATTCTGGAGCATTTGGAGGGTTTTACCAAGGAATGGGGAGGTTGGATGACGGGGTTGGCCTGGAGTTGCTTTGGGAAATTTTAGAGGAGGAGGTTCTGGTTGCCTTACGTGGCCTTAAGGCTAAGGGATCTCCTGGTTAGATGGTCTCCATGTGTTGTTTTGTAAGGAGTTCTGGGATGTTGTTGGATATGATGTGGTGGCGATGATTAGTGAGTTTTTTCATGGCAATTTTTGTTTTAAGAGGCTTAATTGCTTTTACCTTTTCTTGATCTTGGAGGGGGTGGATTATTTGAGTGATTTTAGGCCGATTGTCTTGTCTAACGTTATCTACCTGATCGTAGCAAAGGTTGTTATTAATCTACTGCTAGGTTCTCCTTCAATTGATTTTCCTTGTTTAGTTTGCATTCATTTTCGAGAGGTCCCTCTGCGGCTCTTGTTTTAGTTGAAGAGATGGTTGCTTCGTGGAGTAGGCTTGACTCTCATTTCTTTATGTGGAAGGTTGATTTCTGGAAGGCATATGATTCACTCTCCTAGGCTTATTTGTGGGAGATTCTTAAGAGAAGGGATTTTCTTGAGCCTTAGGCTCGGATAATGAAGAATTGTATTAGGACAACTTCTTGTCCGATGTTTGTCAATGGAAGGCCATGTAGCTCTCGGACTTTGCCACAAAGGGGTGTTAGCTAGGGCTGCCTGTTGGTGCCATTGTTATTCATCTTTGCTATTGATACTTTGGCATCTTTGACCTTTAAGGCATGTAGGGGGGATTTGTTCGTTGGTTTCTCGTTGAGGTTTGATGGATCTTTGCTTACTCTATTGTTGCAGTACGCGAATGATACAATTTTCTTTATTCAGGGAGGCATTCATTAGGCGGAGCATGTGGCATAGTTGATAAGAGTGTTTGGAGATATAGCTGGTCTTTTGGTTAATGGAAAAAAATTGTAGCTGTTCCCTTTCACATGGATAGGACGGAGGAGAATGCGATGTTTGTGGCTCTCGACATGCCTATCATTTGGCTTCCTATCACACACACATACACTTGTTCCTCCTCCACCCAACCCCTTCTCCCTGACGACCACCTCCTCCTCCCATACCCTGTCTCCTTGATTGACCTGCCATCTCCTCCACATATACCCCCTCTCCTCGACCCACCTCCTCCTTCGCCTGCCTTCGTCCCCCCTCAACCAACCTCCTCCTTCTCTTGCCTACCCCTTTCCCCGACCCACCATGTCCCCTCCTCCTGATTCCCTCTTGAGGATGTTGGCGGAGGCACCATGGCCGTTGTAAGGGATGGAAGGTAAGGGATTGGAGGTGGGGACTAAAAAATAAAAGGAGAACAAAGTTCGGGAGTTTTTTTTTTTTAATTCTTTAATTTTTACTCCAAACTTTTCTTAAGGGTATGGAACCTAATAAATTGTAATTTACAAGGGCATCTACGTCAATACAAAAAGTATATACGTAAAGATGAAATAAGCAAAGGTATATATGCCTTTTTCAAAGTTTTCAGGGGGCACATATGTGAAAATCCGTTTTTGTTAAGCAACTAGTTTATGAAATTGAATACCTTGTATACTTAGAACTGAGTAGCTTTGTGGGGAGGTACATGTATATCTACATTAGGGGTTAACGTATCTTCTAACTTTTCATGGCTGCTTGTCATTGTAAATGAGATATTTGACAACTTTATATGGATGTTTTAAATTTCAAGATTATTATAACTTTCCTCAATCAAGAGTGCATTTCAAATGCTTGAGTTTGAGTTTACATGATTTCATAGTTGCGGTCTATTCTGCAGATATATGGCTTTCTGGCTTCTTGTACTCGGTGCCAAATTCTCATTTGCATATTTTCTTCAGGTAAATTAACTTACAGTGCTTTTAGAGCCATAACTTGTGACAAATTACAGAAAAAGCACCATGTTATTTTGCAGATAAAACCACTGGTTAGTCCTACAAGGACTATTGTTAAATTGGATCATCTCAGTTATTCGTGGCATGATCTGGTATCCAAAAGTAAGTTCAGGCTGGATATGCTTTATTTCTTGTGATTGCCACATTTATATCATCCATAACTTATTTGATTGCCATGTTTGTCCTTTGTTGGCATGAATATTCTTTAACACAGCTTAAATGCAGCAATTGGAGTTCTTTCAAGCATGGGGTAGTCAATTTTTTTTCTTCTTTTTGGGTCCTTTTAAGGTGCTAAACTTGATTGGGGGCCTTCGTGTTTGGAATGAGTCAGGCATAGAAGATCAAAGCTAAAGCTAGATGCCATTAGTACTATAATCCTATCTTTTTTTCTTGATCTTAGGAGGAGAAATAGGTGCTGTCATTCTTGTAATTAGCATGAACAATGATTCAATCCACTGATGGTTATTTGTTCAATGTTTGCATTTTCTTTTCTAGGATCCATCAACACAATGGTAATAGCTGCTTTAAGCCAGGTCAATCTCAGTAACATTGCGTGCTTGTGTGATACACAAAATCAAAACAAAAGTCTTTGTAATCTCATTCCCATTAGAGAGGGTAGCATGAACACTTGTTCCAATAAATGTCCTGTGTTGTCCAGTCACCTGCTTCCAACCAACAGTATCGCAACATAACATAAGAAAAATTGATCATATACATCATCCACATCCGTGCCACGAAATGTGTTTGTCTGGTGTCCAACAGTGTCAAATCCTGTGGGACACCTGCCCTCAACAACCATTGGAAGGATGCCACTTCAAAGGAATTTGCATCCTCTAGGTCTTCTTCCAATCATCGATCAACCATAAGTCGAGGTTTGGGTGACCATCCACAAGAAGAATGTAGGTCTTCACTGAAAAAAAAAAAAATGCCATGTCTCTATATCCTGTCATCTTTCCTAGCTTTACGTTGGACCCTATGTCAGGCCTGTGCAATGTAAGTTCCACCCTCATCCAAAAGAGGATGAAGTGTGGGCATCCATATGTCATTATGAAAACAATTTTCATCATAAGCCAACAGCTCAGTTTCTAGAGCAATCAAATAAGGGTAAATGCCTGCAGTAATACTGAGGGGAGGCCAAGAGTGTGCCTAAAAGAGAAATCTCATGATTGCCAAGTATACACATGCAATGTGCTCTCACTTTCCTTAACATCTTTAACATCCCCCTCCAAAAAGTTGCACCCTTGTCCCCTTGCAATTAGTTGGATCTCTGTAAGAGTAGCAAAGGTTCTTCTTCCAAAATGGTCGATGAAGACCCATGATATGTAGGATCTAGTAAGCAAAGCATCATTCATCTCCTGTAGATGTAGAACTCCAAGGCCTCTTGCCTCCTTGGGCCTACAAACTGCCCCATGCCACTAAAGGAGGGACTTATCTTTTGCACTAGAAGCCTAAAGAAGCCTTCATTTGACAACGTCAATTCTTTCCAATGCACCAGTTGACATCTTCAACAAGGAAGATAATACCTTGGTAAGGTTGAAGCCATGGTAGAAAGAAGGACCGACCTTCCTGTCCTAAACAGTAGGCACCTGGTAATTAGATTATAAAACTTAGGATACTTTGCTGATAGTGCTAGGCAGGGTTGTCTATGGAGACTAATGAGCCGAGCTCTATTGGGCTTGGGCTTAAGCCTCTATGGAGCTTGTTATTGAGGTTGTTGAGTTGTTTGAGGAGCTCTTTTTATTTATTTCTTTATGTAAGGGTGTGGCGTGTTATTTCTCTTTTGTACCTTTCTATATAAAGGTGTAGGGAGTCTCAGAATAAGACGAATGACTCTTTTTTCTACCATGGCATCAGAGTAGTGGTCTATGACCGGTGCTCGAGTATCCCATCTCAGCACTGCCGGCCTTTCTCAGGCCAGCAATGTTGCCTACGTTGACTGCAGGCACTGCAGACCACCTCTGCCAGTCTGCTGTGTCGTCGCAGAGGTGGTGTAGAGGGTCCCTGTTGCGCCGCCAGTTCCCCCTCCTTGCGCCATCTACAGTGTCGTCGCCAGGTGGTGTAGGGAGTTCCAACTGGCGCCGCCAGCCTATCTTAGTCCAGCGCAGCCCCTTGGGTCCCTTGTTTGGGGTTGTGTTGGCCTAGATCAGGCCCTAGGAAATCCTATTCTCCTTTGATTTCTTCTTGGGAGGTTGTGAAGGTCTACTACAAGTAGGACTTGAGTTTACCGGTTCTCTCTACATCTACAGGAGTTTTACCTATTGAAGGGCACCGTTGGGGCTTGATCTATGCCCTAGCGTGTTGATATATGTTGGTACTGTGCAACACAACCCTGAAATCAAGGGTTTATTGATCTCCTCCTGTTGGTATATTCTGGTTCTATGATCTGAAATCAAGACTTTCTTGATCCTGAATGCCTTTTTCGGGATCTAATCAGGTCTGAAATCACTGTTTTCAGACCTTACGATCTGATTTTCAGTGTATAGAAGTCCCGTTAGTCGTGGATTGCGACTCCGGGTTCTATGGCAGACCAAAAGGGATCTATGAGCGATGTGATGGGAAAGTCATCCACCACAAGCTCTCCCCCACACACGCAAGGGATTTCTATTAGGTTGGATGGATCTAACTTCCTACTTTCGTCCACATCTTTTTCCTAGTTCGTTGGATCCCATCATAAGAAGTATATACTGATGCAAGATGAACTTGTTGTGAAGTCTATAGATTGGGAGGTAGACAATGATTGAGGGGCCACCTATCTTCTGAATCGCATGACCCAGATTATTACAAAACATGTCATGGCTTATACTTCTGCCAAAAGGATGTGGGCGGTATTATATGAAATACACTCTCATAAAAGCAACGTCACAAGGCTGTGTTGTGTTGTAGAAGACATACATATTCTTAGAAAGGGCTCTACGGCTTTATTAGAATATTATGGCACAATGAAAAACCTGTGCGATGAGCAAGATGTTTATCAACCCCTATCTACTTATGTAGCAATTATAGCCAAGTAGCTAGAGGCCATCCGTTCCATATAGCTACTGTTTGGCCTTGGCCCTGAGTATAAGGCGATTAAAGACTAATTTATGACAATCGATGGGATTCTCACTCCTGCGTAGATTTATGCCCGTCTATCCAGACTTGACACCTCTAATCCTGTTCCTATATCTGATTCCTCTGCCATGGCTGCTTTTAGTTGTGGTCATTGAAATATTGGGGGTAGAGGTGGTCGTGGCCGTGGTGGTGGTGCACGTGCTGGTCGTGGTCATGGTCGGAGTTCCCTTTTCTATGTGTACTATCACAGGAATGGGCATAGTGTGGATCGTTGCTGGGTGAAGCATGGGTATCCACAGGAAATGGACCCACATGTTCACCAAGTCACTACGGAGTATTCTACTCAGGTGCTTGATGATGGTGGTCACATGTCCGTATCTAGGGCATGGTAGGAGCAGTTTATTGCTTATCAAGCCTCTACCTCTGCTGAAGCCTCTTTTCAAAAGCCTGTAGGTACATCAGCCATGTTTGTTAGATCCTAAGCACCTGCTTGGATTACTGATTTAGGTTCCTCTTCACATATCACTGGTGAGACTAAATTGTGTTCTCTTTTACAAGATTTTGTTGCCCTTTTTCAGGTTAAGGTAGCAGACGACAATCTATCACTGGTCACTGGCCTTGGGAATATTTCCCTGTCTTCTACTTTGCCATTATCTAATGTTATGTATGCCCTTAAGTTTTCTCTTAATTTAGTGTCTATTAGTCAAATTACAAAGGATTTATAATGCTGAGCTGTATTTCAAGATCGGTATTTCTTCTTGTAGGATCTCTAGACGATGAGGTGGATTGGTGGAAGACTTGAGCAGAATGGTTTTTACTACCTCTACATTCTATCATCTACTACTGATGCTGTTTGTGCCACCATTGTCCTTTGATAGTATCTCCATATTGGTCACCCTAGTCTGCCAGTTCTTTGTCATCAGTTTTTGAAGCTGTCTTTCCCAGAGTCATTTTATTGTGAAGATTACCAACTTGGCAAACACCATAGGTCTTTTCCGTCACAAAATAAACATGTTGAGTCTGTATTTAATTTGATTCTTGTTGATCTGTGGGGACCATGTCGGGTCTAGAATCTTAGAGGTTTTTGGTATTTTCTTGTACTCGATGATGATTGTATCAAGATGTCCTGGGTCTTTATGATGAAAGAGAAGTCCGAAGTTTGTCCTTATTTTGAATTTTGTGCAAGGAATAAAGATTTAGTTTTCCACAGTTATAAAAGTTTTATAGAGTGATAATGGTTTAGAATTTGTGAATGTCAAGGTTAGTTTTTCCAGCCTCTTGGAATTCTTCGCTGGACATCTTGTGTTCGCACTTCCGAACAAAATGGGGTTGCTGAATGTAGTGTTTTAAATGTCGTCGACAAGGGTAGTTTTGGAAATAGACCTTACCGATGTGTAATCGTTGTCGAAATGCGGGGATGCCGGGGCATGCCGGCCATTTCGTCGGCATACCGATGGTATGGCCGGCATGTTGGCACATGCCATTGTGGATCTATCGTTTGGAGGGTACTTAGGGAAGTGGCAGGTGGGAAGTTCTAAATTCAAAATGGGTGTCTCGGAGGGAACCTGGACTAGGGCTGCTATTTGGAGGGAACCTAGGGAAGGGACACACACACACACACACAAACAATTTGGGTATTTATGGGATTTTACACACAAAAATTGGGTATTTTGACATTATTTTGAGTATTTATGTAATTTTTTTTGGCATGTTGTCGGCATGCCCTTGGCATTCCCACGGTGTGCCTTCGGCGTGCGTATCGAAAAGTGGGCATTTCCACAGCATGCCTTCGGCATTCTCACGAGTTGTACACTTAGAATTTCATTGACATGGCATTAAAATCGGCATTTCGAACCTTGGCTAAATGTAAACTACGTCATTTATTATTTGTGGATAGAACTATTATGTTTCAAATGAATGTTCCCTTTTCTTTATGGGCTGATGCTGTTTTAACTACTATATATCAGGTGAATCGTGTTTCTTCATCTGTTTTGGGTGGCAAAACCTTATATTTTGTTTTGTTTCCTGGTAAAGATTTGTTTTCCATTACTCCTGTTGTCTTTTGTTGTGTGTGTTTTGTCCATCTATTTAAGGTGGACAAAATCTCCCCATGGTCTTTCAAGTTTATTTTCTTGGGGCACTTTAGAACTTATAAATGGTACAGGTGCTATGATCCTATGTTACGACGATTTTATGTTTCAGCAGATGTCACCTTTTTTCAAAAGATTCCTTACTACCAAAAGAAGGGGGAGCATTCTACACTCTTTTCTACTCAGGAAGTCCCCCTTCCTATGCCTTCTGAGCCACTAGAGCTCTCTGAGCCTCCTATAAAGGAGGCAGACTTGCTTGATCTTGGTGCTTTACTACGCCATCCTGAGGTTCCTGATACTTTTCCTAAGCACTTTTAGTGCAGGTTTGTGGATACTCCTCAAGTGGATGAGCCTTTGTCTACCATTCCTGCTTAGTCTTCGCTAGCTGCGATGATTCATTTGAGGACCATGTACCTTCTGCCCCTGAGAGCACTACCCTGGACCTTCCTATAGCTCAACGGAATGTTCAACGGTCTACTGCTAAGTATTCTGTTTCATAGTTTATGTCCTTCGACAGCTTACCTGCACTAGGACATGTTTCTTTGGCTATTGATAATCATCAGGTAGCATGGAACAATAGGGAGGCATTCCAAGATTCTTCTTGGACCTTGGCTATGGAAGAAGTGGCAGCTCTGCTCTCTCGTGGCACGTGGGATTTGGTTGACCTACCCCCAGGAGCTATTGTTGTGGGGTGTAGTCGTGTAGGTGGGTGTTCATCCTTAAATGTCGTCCTGATGGTACTGTGGAGAGGTATAAAGCTCGCCTTGTTGCTAAGGGATACACAAACTTTTGGGGTTGATTACTCTGAGATGTTCTCCCTGGTGGCATGGCTTAACTCTATTAGGATTTTATTGCTAGCGACTGTCAACAAAGGTTGGACTGTCCACCAGCTAGACATAAAGAATGCTTTTCTGTGTGGAGATTTGGAGGATGAAGTTTGCAGTCAGCGACCACTAGGGTTTCAGAGTCAGGAGGTGTGTTAGAAGACGTGCAGGCTAAAGAAGGTCATTTATGACCTAAAACACAGTTCGAGGGCATGGTTTGAAAGATTTAGCAGGGTTGTACAGGAACATGGCTTGATAGGTCTTCTGTAGATCACTCGGTCTTTACATTGCATAGGGAGGCAAGTTCGATTATTGTTACTGTTTATGTTTTTTTTGAAAAGAATTCTTATTATTTTTGTTGATGATATACTTTTGATTGGCAGTAATAGGAAAGGCATAAAAGATATCAAGTTGTTGCTACAGTTGCAGTTTGTGACCAAGTATCTAGGTGCTATCAACTATTTCTTTGGTATTGAAGTGCATATGGAAGGACTTGTGCTATTTCAGCTCAAGTATGCTCTTGATATGTAGAGTGAACCTGGTATGTTAGGATGCAAACAAGCATTTCTGCCAATGGATGCCTCCTTGCCTCTTGCAGATGATGATAGCCCCTTATTGCAGGATGTGACTAGATACCATGCTATGGTTGGCAAATTATTATATCTGATAGTTACACGACCTAACATTATTGTTGCTGTAGGGAGATTGAGCTAGTTTATGCAGGCACTGAGAGAAATCTACTAGGATGGAGTTTGTCAAGTCCTTAGATATTTAAAGAGTCCCCCTGGGAAGGGGCTTTACTTCCAGAATTATGGACACACAGATGTGTGTGGCTATTGAGATGCTGATTATGTTGGAGCACATGAGGACAAGAGGTTCACTATAGGATACTACACTTTTATGGGGGGCAATCTAGTTACATGGAGGAGCAAGAAGTAAGTAGCAATCTCGTTGTCAAATGTTGAGTTAAAATATAGAGCTATAGCTCAAACTACTTGTGAACTACTATAGGTTCAATCTATTCTACAGGATTTTGGCATCCATGTCTCAAGACCGATTCCTATGTATTGTAACAATAAGGCTGTCACTTTTTTTGCTAATAATCATATTTTTCGCGAGCGAACCAAGCACATTGAAGTTGATTGCCATTTCATCAGAGGGGCCATTGCTGATAAAAAGATCTGCACACCCTACATTTGTACTAAAGACTAGACTGTAGACATATTTACTAACTTCAGGAAGTGACTTTAGAATCTTTGTTCCAAGTTGAGCATGTTTAATGCTTATGCTCTAGTTTGAGGGGGAGTGTTGAGTTGTTTGAGGGGCTTCTTTCATTATCTATTTGGAAATGACTTAAAATCGATCTGTGTGGAGGCAAAGAATCCATATAGTCGATCCCACTTAGTGTGGGAAAAGACTTGGTTGTTGTTGTTATATGTAGGGGTGTGGTATGTTATTTCTCCTCTGTTCCTCTCTATATAAAGGTACAGGGACTCTCATAATAGGACTAATGACTCTTTCCTATCAGAGGCCAATCCTTAATGAGCTAAATCTCATCCATTTAATGCTTAAGCTATGATGAAGTCGCTATATTCCTGGAGATTATAGCTTTTGGAATGATTTTGAATAGGGGGAGTTTGTTGGACAGCTGCAGTTCCTATGAAATATTATAAAATGTTAATGATAGGTACACATATTATGCATAATAACTATATACCCTTTTATATCCTTATCAAGCTTGAGCCCTTATTGAGTTGTGTTGGTCTTTGCTCAGGCACGACTCCATAATCTTATAGAGCTCGAATTTAGGCTAGGGCTTAGTGCGTTAAACTAATCGCATTGAGTCCCAGTCGAGTTTATCAACTAGAGCGTGAATCAAGCTTGTTAAGCCTAAGCCTATGCATTGATTTAAATGTCGTCGGCAAGGTCAATTTTGAGGAACAACCATGCCGATATGATTTCAGTGTTGAAAGACCGGTGTTTCGGCGGCATGCTGACCGGTATGGGCAGCATGTTGACCGATATGGGTGGCATGCCGACCATATCGGCGGCATGCTGCCGTGCCGCTGCCGTCAAAATGCTCACTCTCCCTCGTCCCCCTCACCTGTACAGGAACTTGTCAGGGCTGTAGGGCGTGTGGCTACCGGAGAACACCGCGGACTAGATCGCGTCGAGATTGCACACGAGGAAAACGACCTTCCTGTCGTCGCCCTCGCCACCCGCCTTCTTCCTCTGCTGCGGCCTGCAGACGTAGGGTTTGTGGCAGTCGCTGAGGAAGTAGTTCCTCAGGGGCGGGGTGTGGAGCAGCGCCTGCAGTACGGAGTTCATGAAGCAGGTGCTGCCGAGGTTGTTGAACCCCCGGAGGCCCCATGGGACCACGCGGCCCGACTCGACGGCGGCGGTGTCAGGGCACCACAGTGGGCTGGAGCAGCAGTCGAGGAGACGATGCTCCCTGGGGGTGGGGGTCTAGGGGCGGAACTCGACCAGTCGCCTCCTCTTGGGGGGTGTGGGGGGAAGGGGGATGGAGGCGGTCCGGTATTGGGAGGCGAGGACAGCGGAGTCGAAGTCGGGGTCGTAGACCTGGTTGCGGCAGGCGAAGCAGAAGAGCTCGGCGCGGTGGACGTCGAGGGCGAGGGCGTGGGAAGGGGAGGAGGGGGACTGGTAGAGGTGGTCGGGGGCGTGGAGGGGGCAAGAGAGGCAGAAGTAGAGGCGGGGTGGGGAGGAGGGGGGGCAGAGGGGACAGCGGTGGGGGAGGTCGAGGTGGAGCTCGGCACGGCCAAGGGCGGGGGGTTTGGGGCGGAGGAGAAGGTGGAGGGAGTGGAAGGGGTTGGGGGAGGAGGAGAGGAAGAGCTGGATGTGGGGGCAGGGAGGAGGGATGGAGGGGGAGGAGGACATGGGGAGGAAGGTGGGGGTGGTGGAGTCGCAGGGTCGGTGGGCCCCGCGGACATAGAGGGTGGGGTGGGAGGGCGGGGAAGGCGAGAGGGCTATTTGATTTGGGTGTAGTGGGGGCCCCACCTTGTTAAGAGATGCTGTGTGCTTGTGCAGATATCCATAGGCTCGGCAAGCACTACCAATGTCGTAGGATGCTTAACATATAGGGACTCCCACCAAGGGCGTGTGCTTGTGCCGATGCCGATGCAGCCCACCTTGTTAAGAAATGCCGATGCCAATGCCGATGCTGTGTGCTTGCTGTAGACTGCCACTGCCATCTCTTTCGCTCCGTTAATGCCACTGTCACTGTCATCTCTGCCACTGCTTTAGGCTGTAGCCTACATCGTTACTTATGGAACTTCTCACTTATTGGTGGTGGACTTGTTGCTTGCTGGGAAGGTGGGGGAGCGTCTCCCTGTAGAGGGTAGCCGCCGCACATTTAGGATTTCCTCCAGTGATGACTCTTTTGGAGGGAAGGGGAAATGGGACAAAGGTAACGGGAGGTCGTGCGGTGCCAGTGCCTGCACTGGCTGGTGGCATGATGCAATGGCCAATGTGAATCGGGTGGGGTGGGAATTAAGGTGTGTGCACTGTGTGGTGGATGGTGGTGGATCTAGTGGTGGTATTCTTACCCATATGAGTATGGTATGATCCAAAATTATTTTCCTCAGCAGTTCCAACCCCAAGCTCTCCCTCAAATGCCAAGATCAGAATCATCACAAGATGATTCTAGAACAACAGGATTCTCACAAGCACGTGCAACTAATCGTGCACGTGGGCAGCGTGACAGACCATACACAGATAGTAGATTTCCCCGTCTTGGGATTTTTGTAAGTATGAATGAACATGAATACAGACAGCACATAATGGATTACCAGACAATGTATTCATATATGTCTTGGAAGGATTACTGTGAATACATTCAAAGTATTCATCGACACAATAGTCAACAATGATATCAATCAAGTGGTGATAGTACCCATGATAAAGATATGCATCCAGCAAGACACTCTTGGTTCTAGTGAAATCTGTCTTTCAAATTCCAAGTCCTGACTTCCGATACATCATACATCAAGACATTATAGTTTTAACTTTTATTTTGAAACTATACACTTTGATTCTTTCATTCTTAAATTCTTTGATTCTTAAATTCTTTGTATTATTCTGTTATTAAATTTTCTGTATTCTTAACATGGTAAGAATATTTCATCTCGTTATTGAATTTTAACATTGTATGGTCATGTTGTATATGAATATTATGATGTAATACTCTTATTGTTACATAATCAACATTTGATTTTCTTGAAACTGATATCATTTTGACTACTTTTACCATTTTTGTCAGCATGCCTTTAGCATGCCCTCGGCGTGCCTCCGAAATGGCATTTTTTCATGCCATCGAAATCATCGAAATCTGCCATCGAAAAATGGGCATTTCGCCAGCATGCCCTCCACATGCCCACGAAATGTACACTTGCAATTTCATCGGCACGGCGTCGAAATCGGCATTTCGAACCTTGAGCCTGTGTACTAATCACAAGCATCTATAATTCAATTGAGGAAGCCGTTTTTATGTAATGCAAGTAAGCAAGAACGAGAGGAGAAAGAGAGGAGGCTGGGGAAGGGTCGAGAGAATTTCTGCAGCCACCTATTAAGTAGAGGTTGTGTTGCTCTATGGTGTGACACGTGTCATTGTGGGACACTGGCACGATTGGAGGAAAGCTATCATTGTTTAGGGTGCAAGGGTTTAGGACATTGAATGCCTATTCATCCATTTGAAGTGGATAGAATTAGGGAGATCTATCCTATCAAGGATGAACTCAATGCTGTTTGGGAGGTGGATTGGAGTTTGTTCTCCTTGTGTACTAGAAGGAAGAAGACTAGGAACCTTCATGTATTCGGACCTTGTAAATATCTTGAGTGTAAAGGTGATATTTCAACATGTGGTTACTGCTGTATTTGAAAGTTATCTGGAGCTGAGACTTTTATGTCTGTTCAATTGCTGATGGGAAATTACTTTAAAAAAAAATGCTGATGGAAAATTCTTGCTTTGCTTAAAAAAGAAACTATCTTGAGCCTTTTGTGTAGGTCTTTCTGCCTTGAAGCAGATGTTATGGAGAGGATAGTTGATGTTGGCTGGTGTGGTCACAGTCCCTTATTGATTACTGTTGATGTCGTGTTGCTTGGGGTCCTTAATCACTAAGCTACTTTGAGGTTGTAGTGGCAATTATAGGTACTTTCGGAAGATTCTGAAGCTCTAATGTTCTTGGTTTGAGAAGATTTTTGGGAGAAGAGGAACTATAGTTTCATTAATGGTTCAAGTTGAGGTCGAATATCTGACAGACCTTCCCCCCTCTGTGAAGCTGCATGATGGATTGGAATGTTTAATAATAGGGAGGACAGAAGTCCGTTTCTCGCCTGATAGTGATGCCGGTGACTGGAGGGAGAGTGGAGTTTAGTGGTAGTGCTCTTCACAGTTTGGTCATACAATTGGGTGAGTGGTAAAGCGGCTTGACCTGACTGAGAAGGTGATGATTGCGGAGTTCAATGCTGCTGGGCTGCTGATGGTAATCCAAGTCCTCATTGAAGCATTGATTTCTATTATGAATAGGAGGTCGAAAAGTGTGAGATATAGGATATGACTTTGCCTTCAAATTACAATATGTCTTTCAAAACCTCATCCTTTCCTCTACGGGAAGAAGAGGATGGACTTTTCCCAATAGGGACCTTGTGCAGGGGATCTTCATGAAATTGATCATTAATATACTTGAATCTTTTTTCTTGGCTCTAAAATTATCTTAGATTTCTTGGAAGAGGGTATTACGTTAGTCTAAGGTTTGAAATGTCGATTTTGACAACGTTTTAATAAATTTTCAAATTCGCATTTTACTGACATGCCAATACATGTCGACAAAAATGACAGAGGTAGTCAAAATGATTAGAATTTTAAAAATAACTATTTCAATGGATAAATATTTTCATTTAAGTCATAAATCTTATCTTTTACTTCATATGTAATATGCTGATACATAACCTGTGCAGCAGCAACAACAGAGCTGCAACATGAGCAGCAACAATAGTAGGAGCAGTAGTATGCCGGCGAAACACCTATATTTTGACAACTTGAGCATCTTGACATAGCATATCTTCAAAAATTGCCATTTCGTCGGCATGCCACCGGCATTTAGATCACTGCATCAGTCCTAGATCTAATATGCATGAAAACAATCTGTCACCTAATAGTCTGCTTTAACCTTTTTTAGTTATCCCCTCTCACTTTTTTGGCTGACTTATCAAATCAATGCACTTATATTTGCTTGGTTTTAGAAGGATGGCTTTTTTATTTTTGAAGATTTTCGGTGTACTTGTGGAGGATATTTTTGAAAAAGCCCTATCATTTGCAAACCAGGTTCTTTACATGAAATTGTGCATTACCATTCTCTTATAGATATACTTGATTCAATATTAGTTTGAAATCCCTGTGAAGATTCGCAAAGGTGTGAATTGGTTGCCCATGGTTGTTGCCTTGTCTCTTTTGGTTATGTTCTCCAATATAGTTGTGGTTGCTGTTTCCTAATGCCTTTTCCCCTCTTTGGTGCCCTTTATCTTGGATGCATCAAAACGATTGGAGAGGAATGGGCACAATGGCCCCTCCTCTAAAATGACGATGGGGAGGAATGGTTTCAAGTCTATTTAGCATTGAGGTCCTAGAAGTCAGAGACAACTAGGCAACCCTGGAAGTTGGACCCCTTTCATTTCCTGCTGATTGCTCTTCCTCATATTTGTCTTCAATTTTGCCTCATGCCTCTGTCCTCATTCTTCCTCTTCCTAGCACTTGGTGTTGGTTGGAGTTGAAGGGCAAATCTGTACTTTCTGTCATAGAAAGAAATGATGTCCAAAGCTGCAGCTTACCGGTTAACTTCCTCTGAGCCAATCAGAGTCATTGTAGTTTGGTGTTAGAATTCAATTACATCTTAAACTTTATCCAGGAGGTTCCCATTATAATGTTGAAAGAGATATTTTTGAATATTTATGTTGTTCATATATTGTCGGCTTATCTGCATCTATGGGCAATTTCTAGATGACTACTTTGCAATACTGTAGTACAAATAGATCAGTTTCTGTGTTTTCATGTCTTCAGAATGGTATTTCTAATTGTGATTTCATTCATTGTATTTGAGACCCGAGAACATGCTCAAATTTCGTCGAATATAGACCAAATTTCGTCGACTATAGACCTGTCAAAAACTTCACTTTCTATGGCCCATATCCTGTCGTTATGAACTTTGAACTTTGTTATCTGCATTGCTTGCTGCAGTACTTTTTGTGGTGTACTCTCTATAGGATTATCTTTGTAATTGACATTAGCTTTTCTTGCAGAACTTTATTGGAGTTTATCCTAACTATGCAAAATTATTCTGCAGATAACCACAACGTGCTGACTGTTCTTAGCTTATGGGCTCCTGTTTTTGCTGTGAGTATACTGCACCCAGATATCCATTAGCTTCTCCTTTTTGTTTTGCAGATTCCAACTAGTATTTTCTTTTCTAAGCAGTAATGCCTAGATGCAACGAGCTTGTTTGATTTTAAGAGTTAGGCCTTTTGTGGGTGGTGTTGGTCTCTTTTGCATGGTTTCTCAATGGTGGGTGTTATAATTGGAGACAGTTTACATTAAATGCCTTTCTGCAAAGAGGCTACCCTTTAAATACACTCAGTCTGCAGACTAGTTTGGTTTTTTCTTTATGGTTTTTTGGAGTCTTGGTAGTAGTGGTGTACTTCCAATATCCTTTCTAGAGGAGATGGCATGTTCCTTTTCTATTACAGTGCTTATTCATGTGTACTACTGCCAAGTGTTTCGTGCAGTGGTTAGAACCCGTGCAAAAATGTGCAAAGATGTTACCAATCTTGCAATGCTCACTGAAGAGTGGCTGGTATTTGAGGGTGCAGTTAGGGATTGATAGATTATGTATCTTCAAATACTTTAATCTAAGTATACCGTCAGTGCAAATGAATCAATTTCAATACCAAAGTGTAGGACATCTTATGATATCTCTATATTGAAGACTCATGTGCTTAATTAATTTATACAAAAATTAAGGCTTTCCCATAGGTGAGTTTGAATGTCACAGGGGAAAAGTCACTAATTTTAAAATAAATAAAAGGACCTGGTTCTAAAATTCTTAGGTAACCTGTTTTTCCTAAATTGACCGAACAGATGTTTTTGATCAGCTGATAACTTGGTTGAACAAATGAGTAATTTATTTACTTGCCACTTTCATATATAGGATCAGGTAACAATGGCTGGTTTTTGGGAGTGGCTGTACCACATAATGCCCAGTAACATAGGCTTTCAAGATAATAGTTGCTACTAATGATAAATCTATAATCTTAGCTTTGCAATAAATTTAATTGCCCAATTATGTAGATTTTCAAGATAATGAATGCTACTATGATAAATCTATAATTTTAGCTACGATGGTGATATTAAAGTAACTTGTCAATTCATCCTTAGTCCTTATACAAGTTACAACTCCATAATACATAACCTTATATATATATATAGAACCGGTAACTGTCTTTTTTCCAAAATTCTCCTTAAGACATCTCTTCGAATTGAATGGTAGGTTTTCTCCAAATCAATAAAAATAATATGTAAATCCTTTTCTTTTGGCTCTACAAATCTCCATCATAGGCCTTAGGCCTTCAGAAGATGTATTGCCTCTATAGTAGACCAGGTTGGAATGAATCTGTTAGAATTGATGGGAATAGAAAAGTTGCATTAGAAAGTAGCCCTACACCCTCTTGTAGAGGAAAGGGGTGGGGGAAAAGAACAATAGGTACATTGTACCTGAACATATACAATGTACCTGGACACAGGAAATAAAAAGCTAGAGAGTACGTCTAATACTCCCCCTCAAGCTAGAGTATAGATGCTAATCATGTTCAGCTTGCTACAACACGAAGCAAAGGTGGACTGCGCCAAAGGCTTTGTAAACATATCAACAGTCTAATCTGCAGAGGTGACACAAGTAGTGCGTAGAAGGCCCTTCTAAATGCAACTTCTAGTATAGTGATAGTCCACTTCCATATGCTTAGTTCTCTCGTAGAACAAAGAGTTGTTAGCAATGTATGTGGCAGCTTTATTGTCATAATGCATCTCAATAGGCTCTTCAATCTGAATATGAAGATCCCACAACACCCATATCATCTCTGCTGCCGTTTGTGCCATAGGTTGATATTCAGACTCTACACTTTGATTCTTAGTTCGCTTGGTAATAAGATTTCCTACAACAAATATACAGAAGCCAGTGGCAGACTTCCTATCATCAAGATCACTAGTATAGTCAGCATCAGAATAGCCCACAACTATCATAGGGACTCCTCTCTGAACCAAAAGACCACGTCTAGGAGCTGTCTTAAGATACCTGAGTAGCTGTTTCACTGCCTGCCGATGTGCATCCGTGGGCCTGTCTAAAAATTGGCCTAACCTCCCAACTGCTAAACTGTTGAGAGAATTGTGTGTGGTGTTTAGTCCCACATAGTGTAGTGGGGCTTTGTTATGTGTGTGGTGGCCTATAAATAGGCATGTACACCCTACCTATTCATTTGAGAAGAATAATAGAGAAACACGCCCATAGGGCACTTCTCCCGTGGTTTTCTCCCTGCTCTTCATGAGTGGAGTTTCCACGTAAACCTAAGTGTTCTTTTGATTACTTTACTGTTTTTGATATCTTGGTGATACGTTTTCGCTTATTATATTTTTCGACTTAAACTAATGTCGGGTCGTGTGATAGTTAGGTATAGAAGTTTGCCTACCAGCTATCTATAGGCCCTGCTATCAACAATCTTTGCTGCTTTATCAAAATGATGTACCTTTGGATCTATAGGGATATTTGCTCTATTGGATCTTAGCATCCCTGCTTCCTGGAGTATATCAAGGGCATATTTCCTCTGAGACATCATGATACCCTCCTTGCTATGAGCAACCTCAATTCCCAAGAAATAGCGTAGCTACCCTGGTCCCTCATCACAAATTGTTGAGCAAGGAACTCCACCTCAAAAATACCCAACTTGTCATCCCCTATGACAATCAAATCATCCACATATACAAGTAGCGCTACCGCACCATGACATGTCCTCTTCACAAAGAGAGAATGATCGGAAGATGACCTTTGCATCCCAATAGGAGCTAAAGCCTCTGACAATCCCTGGAATCAGGCATTGGAACTCTACTGTAGGCTATAAATAGCTTTTTCTCAACCTACATACACACTCCCCTTGAACCTCGAAACTCGAGGCCTGCTACATGTAAACTTCTTGGAAGTCACTATATAAAAAGGCATTCTTAACATCAAGCTAATGAAGAGGCCAACTATGATGTGCTGCAATCGAGACTAAGATTCCGATTGTGGAGAGATGTGTCACCGGAGAGAAAGTGTCAAAGAAATTCACTCTATAAGTTTGGGTAAACTCATTTGCAACTAGCCTAGCCCTATACCGTAAAATAGACCCGTCAGGGTTGTATTTCATGATAAAGACCCAACGAGCTCCAACAAGATGTGCTCTAAAAGGGAGTGGTGCCAACTCGCAGGTCCCCCTATCACGAAGGGTAGACATCTCATCATCCATGGCAGCACGTCAGTTTAGATTGAGTAGAGCCTCTTGGTAAGTGGCTGGGATCTTGGTAGCAGAGATGACATAATTAAAGGCGTGAAAAGACGACCCAACCTGGGCAGTGGAGATAACACTCCCTACCACTTTGTAATGAGCACAAGAATGAGAGACCTTCCGAATAGCAATGGGGACGTTATCCTTCACATTAGCTGACATTGTACAGGAAGAGACATCTATGGTATCAGACACTGCACCTGAAGGAATGTTCTCTGTGTGAGATTTTGTACTAGTAGGAATATCTTAACGAGAAGGATCCTCACTTTAGCTGACACTATACCAGAAGAGAATCCACGGTATCAGACACTACACCTGATGGATTGTCCTTTGTGCAAGACTGTACCTGTAGGAATATCCTGACGAGAAGGAGCCTCTAGGTTCTCAACCCTATCCGGACTAGGAGAAGACTGTGCAATAGAGGAAAAGGGTGGTCACGCCCTATAAGAAACTGGCATCTGATAAACCTTGAATGTGTTCTCATCCGTTGCTACAATCTTGAATGAGTTGATAAATGGTCCTATAGAAGGATGAGAATTGCTACTATTCGAGAAGACACCAAATGGCATAGGGGCATACTCTGGCAGACTCTGCAACAGTGTGGAAGCAACAGAAAAGTAAGGGATTGCTTCATGAAAGGTAACATTTGCACTAATGTAATGCTTCTGGTGTAGAGGATTAAAACACCGGTACCCCTTGTAAGTACGAGAGTAGCCTAGAAACACACACTTGACTACTGGATGTGCTAATTTATCATGTCTAAGAAGATGAACAAAAGCCACGCATCCAAATGTCTTTGGTGGAATACCAAACAACTCGGCATCTGGATATAACACCAGCCATGGTACCTTGTCATGAATAACAAAGGGCCGTCTATTAATGAGATAGCAAGCTGTGAGAATTGATGTACGGGAATTCGTTGTGAAAGATTTAAGTTCAGAAAATCCGTCGTAGTGCTATTCGCAAGAAAGTTCGTCAATCAAATAATTTTTAACCAAAACTCAGAATGAGTCCTATGTCGAACATAGGGAAGATGCATTGATTTAAAATCCGCAGTTATATATATATTTTTGTAATTTTTGTTTATAAATGAGACATTCACAATGAACACTACAACTAAAGAGAGAAAGAGAGAGAGACAACTTTTATACTCAAAATAATGTCATTACAAGTACACTAGAAAGTGGGAAATCTAATCTAGAAAACGATAAAGAGGAGAGAAGTTATCATCCTCGACTATTGCTTGGAGTACGAGCCAGACGGACGTCGCCTGGAAGAAGAGCGAAGACGGATGACAGAGGATGGATTGGGAAGAATCGGGGGTGAGGTAAGGCATTACCGTCGCGGGATCCACTTCCACAACTGGGGTGAGAAGACGGCTGGCGAGAGCTCCGTGAAGAGGATGAGAGGTGGAAAAATTTGTTTTCAACTCTAGCGGAGCTTCTCGTGGCTTGGGAGCACTAGAACGAGCTTTAGAACTTGAGTTCTTAGCTCTTAGAGAGGGAGAGAGACGATGAAAGGGATGATGAAATGTGGAGGGGTAGGCTTTTTATAGGTAAAGATATGTGGGCATAAAAGTCCTTTTAAGGTTTAGAAATGAATGCAGGGCCTTTATTGACGTTTGTGCACGTCGCTGAAGGCGCATGTTGCTGAAGAGGCATGTTGCTGAAGGCTCACGTGCAACCTCGACCATTGATCGCTGATCCAAGCGTCATCGTGCAGCCAAGTCACGCGTCTTCTCTCCTTCAGCCATTTCTCACGCACGAAGAGTCGCACGTTCTCAGCTGCTCGATCATTATCGAACTACTCAGATCCATCCTCTCCGCGCCTTCAGATCGCGTGCTCAACTCTCCATTAGTCTGCGAAGATTGCATCCGGATGTCTTAACCTCCGCTTGTGCGTCAGATCTGGTCTAAGAAGCCGCGTCATCGCGCGCGTCCATCTATTCTTGCATCTAGCAACGCACGTATCCGCTTCCATAGCCGTTCGATGTCGATCAAATGCTCCAATTTCTCCATGCGTCGCTTCTCACTTGATTTGAGGTGAGGCGGGACTCGAACCAATGCGTCACGCTCTGCGTAGGCCGTTCGCTCAACACACTACGATTGTCTCAATGACAATCCAAGGGTCCATCGCTTGCGATCGTTGGATGAGAATTTAACTGTTGAGAGGCACTGGCGTGGATGGCTTCAAAAGTCAAGTGGAGGGGTGCGGGCGGGTTTGGATGGTTGGGATGGTGCCACGTGGCACCATCCTGGCCGTCCATCTTCATATGCTCGTAGGTGGTGCCACGGATGTCGAATTTGATTGATTTTTGCATTGTTGGGCTGCGATTGTTGATCCGAATCCATCCGTGCGGTTGGATTTGTCATATGAAGTCTGGATTGTACACCACCTTAGCTCCTAACATCTGATCTTTCTCGGATTGTATTTAATGCTACGGAAATCCGATCGGGGTGATCTTGGAGTCGTTGAACTCCGATCATTGCCCTGATCAGATCTGTATGGTTGGATCTTCAATTTGAGGCCCCGATAAGTGTTGCCTTGTCCTTGGCCAAAAAAAGAGGTGAATTAATATACAATTTATACAAATTGACGTAAATGCATGGTGATACATGTTATGCACTATTTATAATGCATGGTGCTTCTATGATACTAAGAATATGCATAAAGACATTTTAGGCTATTTGGATGTATACACATTACACCCCCATGCCTATCTTTTGCTAGTCTCTAGCAAAAATTATATGCTATTTCTAAGCAAAGTTAAGATCAAATTACTTGGGCAAAAGTTATTTTTCAACACTAGGATCAGATTACTAAGGACCTGAACTACAGAGACATAACAACGGCTGGGTGTCTGCCAAAATGCAGACCGTTCAAGCCCTCGCCTTATTCAAAAGCAGAAGCATCTTTTTCTTTTTCTTCTTTTCTAATTATTTTTTGGATTTTTAAGCTTAGGGTTTCGAGGTAGCTTTGTACGGCTACCCAATCCACCCAAGATTCGAAGTGAACTCTAAGTACCAAGCATCTTTATGTGTGAAATGTAATAGACTCACTGATCGGCGATTAGAACGGACTTCGAGTTTCTACGACCGTAGGTGACCTTGAATAGGAATTCTTCCTAAAGGTGTATGTATATGACCGGTAGGTTTCTCCCTACTTTTTATTTTTTTGAAGTCAACACAAGGGCAAATCCAGTGTATATCTCCCCGGCTTATTCTACTTCTCTGCTTCTTCCTAAGTGTTTGGAATTAGGCGTCCATTTTTGTGAGCTGGGTTCTAGACAACCGGCCAATGAGTTACCGCCGACAACTTGCCAGCTATACTTGTGCGGTGAAGTGTGGCTTATTTTTTTTCTTTGTTTCTTCTTTTCTATTTCTTTTTTTTTCTTTTTGGATACTTTTCTTTTTCTTTTCTTTTATTTTATTTTTACGTAGGTGGCTTCATTGATCTAAGATTTACCTAGAGGCAATAAGAAGAGAATGGTTGTGTGGTTGGACTTTGGACAACCGGTCGATGAGCTGTTATCACCGATAGCTTGCCAGCTATGTCACCCTAGAAGGTTCATTAGCTACCTAATTTCTGTTAAAACCGTCGAACAATGAGTCTGTGCAAAGTTGTGTGTGGATGCTTAAATTTAAAGTCCCCTCAAATCAATGGGTGGATTGATAAGTCGTGTACTTATCACCCTAACTTGTTGAACCAATTTGAAATAGCGAGAACTCGAAAAATAAGTTCACATTTTAGTGAACGCTCGGGTTGATTAAGCCCGAAGGCCTGAAGGGTCTAAATTTTTAGGTCGTACTGTATTATTTCCTAAGGTTGAAAATTTCAAAAGCCCAAGTTTTCTTTTGCTAATTCAGCCTTTTTTATAAAAAGGAAAAATGAGGAAAATGTATAAGAAATCCACAGAGCCGACAATATAATTCAAAAACTCTCCACCTCCCATGCTTAGCTTATGTAATGTCTTCATTGAAAAGAAGACATGACAAATGGGTAGAATGGAAAAATATCACCTGTATTCCATGATGCTCTGGTCAGCTCTGAGTCAGACTGTACAAGTGTTAAGTTTGGTGCCATTAGCTAGGTGGGGTTGAGCCAAAGAAAGTCATTTTAAGGGTAAAGCAACCTTGTTTGAGATGGGTTCTAGAATAACATGATCAACGTAAGGTTTCAGACGCTGTCCGTTGACCTTGAAAGAATTACCCGTCTATGGGTCAGAAATCTCAACGGCTCCATTTAGGAATATCTGATCAATGATGAATGGGCTGTTCTAATTTGACCTAAGCTTCTTGGGAAAAAACTTAAGTCGAGAATCAAAGAGCCAGACCTTTTGGTTTAGCTCAAAGCTCTTGCAGGAAATCAACTGATCATGATGATTTTTGGTTCTAGCCTTATAGATCTTGGCTTTCTCGTATGCGTCTTTTCCAAGCTTCTCCAACTCAGATAATTGAAGTTTCCTGGTCTTTCCGGCTAAACTTCAATCAAAGTTGCATTTCTTGATTGCCCGTAATGCCCTATGTTCAATCTCAAGGGGTAAATGGCATACCTTTCCATACACTAGACGAAATGGTGACATGCCGATAGTCGAGCAATCTTAGAAAAGTCCTTAATGAACCTTCTATAAAATCCCACTGACTAAGAAATGATTTGATTTGTTTAACAGATGTGGGAGGAGGAAGTTTGGAGATAGCATCCACCTTAGCTTTATCAACTTCACTTCCCCGCTCAGAGATTACATGACCTAAGATGATGCCTTCTTGTGTCATGAAGTGACTTTTTTCTTAGCTAAGGACCAACCGTGTTTTGATGCAGCTGTTAAGGATCAATTCAACGTTAGCCAGGCAAGAACCAAATAAATCTCTAGAAACGGAGAAATCGTCCATGAATACTTCCATAAACTCTCCTACCATGTTTGAGAAAATGGCTAGCATACAACAACAACAACAACCAAGCCTTTTCCCACACTAAGTGGGGTCGGCTATATGGATTCTTTGCCTCCACACAGATCGATTTTCAGCCATTTTAGGACTTAAATTAAAGTAATTGAGGTCATACTTAATAGTTTCCTTCCAATACTTGTTTGGTCTTCCTCGCCCTCTCTTAGCGGGTTCAGCCTCCAACTTCTCGGATCTCCTAACTGGAGCATCTAGTGGCTTTCTTTGTAAATGTCCAAACCATCTTAGGCGGGCCTCTCTCATTTTATCCTCTATCGGTGCCACCCTAACCCTGTTTCTAATAAATTCATTTGAAGTACGGTCCTTTCTTGTATGACCACACATCCATCTTAACATCTTCATTTCTGCCACAGACATCTTCTGTACATGCCTATAGTTTATAGCCCAGCATTCAGAACCGTACAACATGGCTGGTCTTACCACAACTCGATAGTATTTTCCTTTGACTTTTAAAGGAACCCTCTTATCACAGAGAACACCAGAAGCACCCCTCCATTTCAACCAACCTGCATTAATTCTATGTGTAACATCTCCATCAATTCCACCATCATGTTGGAAAATGGATCCCAAGTACTTAAAAATATCTTTCATTGGAATGCACTCTTCTCCAATTTTTACATCAATCCCTTCGTTGTTCCCTCTACTACTAAACTTACATTCCATATACTCAGTCTTCGTCCTACTTATGCGTAATCCTTTATCTTCCAGGGCTTTTCTCCAAAGCTCAAGTTTTCTGTTCACTCCATCTTGTCTCATCAACCAACACAATGTCATCAGCAAAAAGCATACACCAAGGCACCTCAACTTGGATATGCTTCGTCAACTCATCCATAACCAAGGCAAAAAGATAAGGGCTTAAAGTCGAATCTTGATGCAGACCAATGGTGATATCAAAGTAGTCTGTCAAAACATCCTTAGTCTTTACACAAGCTGTAGCTCCATAGTACATATCCTTTATGAGGTTGATATATATAATTGGCACTTGTCTCTTCTCCAAAATTCTCCACAAGATATCTCTTGGGACAGAATCATAGGCCTTCTCCATATCAAAATGGCTAGCATACACCTTTGAAAAATTGCAGGTGCATTGCAAAGCCCAAATAGCATTCTACGAAATGCAAAGGTTCGATAGAGACAGGTGAAAGTCATTTTTTCTTGGTCCTTGGGATGGATAAGGACTAGGTTGTATCTTGTGTAACCGTCCAGGAAACAAAAATACTTTTGATCGGGTAACCTTTCAAGGATTTGGTTGATGAAAGGCAGAGGGAAATGATCTTTTTTCGTAGCTGTGTTCAGCTTCCTGTAATCGATACAGACTTTCCAAGAGGAAGCTGAATGAGTTGTGACAGATTCTCTTTTCTCGTTAGTCACAACAGTAATCCCAGCTTTCTTGGGAACAATTTACACAGGATTGACCCAGGGACTATCTGAGATTGGATAAATGATTCCTGCGTCAAGCACTTAATGATTACTTTCTTGACCACTTCTCGTAAATTAGGGTTTAATCTCCTTTGCATCTGGCGAGAAAGGCGAGATTTATCTTTCATAAAAATTCGATGATTGCAATAGGATGGTTCAATCCCCCTAAGGTCATGGATGATCAAACCAATTGCCTCCTTATGTGCTTTTAGAACCTTGATCAGTTTCATCTCTTGCACCTTGGTCAGTTTTGCACTTATAGTCACAGGGAGCGTTTTCTTAGGTCCTAAAAATTCATATTTCAGACTCTCAAGCATTGGTTTCAGTTTGACCTGGGGCAGGTTTAGGATGTAGGGTAAGGAGGATGTTGATGAAGATTCATCAAGATGGTCTAATGGAAGAGGTTGGAATGAACAAATTCAGCAACCTCTTCAGGGTGTGGCAGGTTTGCAGCAGAGGGTTATGAGTTGGGTTCATCAGTGCAGGAGGAATTCTCAAGGATGGTAAAAGCCATTCAAGTCTCAACGTTCAGATCATTGTCCTCAAGCTCCTCAATATATCCACAATCCTCAGATTTGTTAATTACCTTAAAAATATCAAGTTTCATTTTTCTAGCCCCAAAGGCGATTTCCATACTACCGCTTTCACAGTTAATATTGTCCTTAGTGGTAGCCAGGAACATACACCCTTGAATGATGGGCATGTTCCTTAAATCTTCAGGTACATCCATGTCAAGGACAAGGAAATCTATAGGAAAGTAGAAGTCCTTAACCTTAATGATAACATCTTCAATAACGCCTTTCGGGTTTGTGACCGAACGGTCTTCTAACTGCAGTGTTACTGAGGTCGGCCGAAGTTCACCTAATCCGAACTTTTTGTAAAGAGACGTCAGAATTAGGTTGATGGATGCACCTAGATCCAAAAGTGCCTGGTCAAAGGTGTAATCCCCGATAACACATGAAATCAAAGGGACACCTGGATCTCTCTTTTTCTGAAGAAGGTGATGCAAGATAACAGAACTAGCCTACTCGGTGTCTATCACCTTCCTCGGGGTAGATTCCCTCGGCTTAACGCTTCTGAGTACATAAATCCTTTAAGAATGTAGCATAAGTCGGAATGTGTTTAATAGCATTAAGGAGTGGGATATTGATTTCAACATTCTTGAATATATTCAAGAGCTCCTCATCGCTATCAATAGACCTCTTCCTGGGTTTAAGCAAGGCTTCAAGGAATGGAACATGAGTTAGATCTTTGGAATCAGGTTCCTGAGTGTTGATTTCTTCTTCAGTGTTCTCCTTTCCTTCCTCAGGCTCACTAGGGTGTGATTGACTAGAAGAGGGTAATTTAGCATCCTGGATTTGCCGTCCACTCAAGGTAACAGAATTTGCAGAAACATATGGGTTTGGGTCTTGGGGACGGTTAGGAATGATCGGAGGGGCTTGATTTGCCAAATAACTCGGATTAGATGAAGAAGCAGGACCCTGCTCAACTGCCTGAACATGTGTGTTTGGGCCCCTTTGATTCTCGTACCTGTGGGCTCGATTGCCCTAATTTTGTATGTTGCGAGGGTTGTGTACGGGTTGAGATAACAGAGATCCACACTGACGAGAATTAGCAATGAGCTTGGATTGTAAGTTGTTTAGTGATGTCTTCATTTGTTGCATGAACTGGAGCATGGATCTTGTCATCTCTACCAACTGTCTATTCAAATCAGCCTGCCTTGTAGGTTGACGGGCATTCCAGGTTGGCTGATTAACCCAGTTAGGGGGTAGCTGAGTGTATACATGACCCTTACCCTTTGGTCTTTTTGGTACATAGTGGTTGGGTCGGATTTGGGTCTACTACCTCGGATTTTTCCAGAAAAAGTTAGGGTGGTTCCTCCAACCTGTATTATAACAGTTAGAATATGGGTTGACCTAGCATTTTCCTGTACAACATACACATCCTCATAGGGCGAGGATGGTGGGAAAGAAGGAGAGGGATTAGAAAAACTGGGATCAAAGGCCTCGGTTTGGAACCCATGGAGTTCCGAGTAATGCTAGCTCATAGGTTGAACCGTTTCCAGTTGATTTACGAACTCCTGTCCAGTAGGAGATCGTGAAGAATGGAATCCCGAGTTTTGGGATTGAGTTGATCAAGAAGTATTTGCAGAGTTTCCATCTATCCACTATTCCATTCTTTTGGTAACTAGGTCTACCTTATCTAGTTTATTACAAATCAGTTCCATATCGAATGAAGGAGAGTCATGGACCTCCGATCTGGGTTATTGGGACTAGTTAAAAGTATCCATGGAGGCATGATTGATGAAATTTTCACTCATTTCCTCAAACAATTCATGCGCACTATCTGCATTCGTGGTGAGGAAATTGCCTCCGTAAGAAGCGTCCACATGGCTATAGAGTTACTCAGTCAACCCATGATAAAAGATCTGCATGAGTTGCCATTTCGGCATCTCGTGGTGTGGAACTTCTGTAATAGATTTTGGAATTGCTCCTAGGCACCATGAAGTGGTTCCCCTGGCTGCTAAATGAAAGTAATAATCGCTCGTCACAAAGCATTGGTACGCCCGACCATAAAGAATTTTTTTAGGAAAGTCGATTTAAGACAATTCCGAGTTGCGATTGGCCTTCCAATTGTCTGGTACCAATGTGCAGCCTTATCTCTAAGAGAGTGAGGAAAGTGCCTCATGATCATCTGCTCCTCTTCCACATTTTGAGCTTTGGTTTTTTGGGCCAAAGTGGTCAAGTCCTTTAAATGTTGAAATGGGTCTTCAGAGCCATGTCCATGGAAATGTTTGATCAGGCTTAACACTTTGGACTTGATTTCTACATTATCAACTGGAATCTGGACATCGGGATGTTTTCCATAATTTGAAGGATCATAAAAATCCTTTAAGGGCTGAGCGCCCTGACCATGCATTCGGTGGAATCATTCTTGCATTTGTTGCATTTGGTCCAGCTGCCTTTGCAGCATTTCTTGCGGATTCTGAGGCAAAGGAGGTGGTTGATCAGCCATGGGATCAATTGGATTAAAATTCAACCTACGCCTCCTTGAATGGTCCAATGGTCATTCCAAGTAGAGATTCAATGACCTTTCAAGCATAAACTAGGAAGAGGTCGGAAGAATTTGGGATAAGAACCTTACAGCACAACAAAACAAGCTTGTTCTTAAGTTTTGTAGCCTAAGGACCTATGCTAAAAAATAAGCTCAAACCACAACATGAAATTTGTGTTGTCCTTAATTCAAAAGTTGGTTAAGTTGGGATGGTGAGACAGGGGGAGCGTGTCCTGAAGGCCTCTAATTGTGCCAAACTCGTATCTGCTTAAGTCGTTTGACAATTAGACCACCCAACTTAGCACATTCTGGAGAAAGCAGATGTCAGAAATTCGCACCACAGTATGAGAAATATCTTGAAACAAACTGATGAGTCCTAGGGCCAACATCTACCTAATTTTAGAGTAGGCTTGGGATCGTAGTGCTTTTGGATTGTGGTGGGCTCAAAATAGGTTGTGCCCTTAATGATTGATTTAATAAGTGCGTGTATGCACAACCAGGGTTTTCAAGCAAGATTATTTGGATGATTGGCTTTTGGGGTTCAAATCTTGCTTAAGTAGCTTTTAGGGTTTGAATCAGGGTGATTTCAATCAAATTTAGAAGGCACACCAAGATTTGTAAATACGAGTGAAGATGTTTTCCTTTGAAATCAAAATAAAGTGGAGTGCTTAGTATTGTCCTTAATTGTTAACCTTAATGAGTGAGCTACTTAATGATTTGTTTTTATATGAAGTGATGCGACCCAAACAAATCAAGCAATTGGTTTTGATGCTCCACTCAGTTAGGCACACAAATGATTAACTAATCTGATTTTTACTCAATTGTGTTTAGTTGTGTGCACCGGTTCCAAAGATTGGATTATCAAAAGAGGCTGTGTACCGTTGTGTTTTTTTTTTAGATTTTTTTTAAGTGGGGGTGAGGTGGGTGGAGGTGGAAATCAAAACAACCAATTAATCCTAAGGTTTATGAGAGCACCTAGGTTAATTAGGGTTTGAACTAAGGTGATGGAATGAAGTCTATGGAGGGGGAAAGAATAGGGAAGCACTTACAGTTGTGTTCAACTGCACTTTACTCCTTTTTACCGCTTGAAGATTCCTGATCGGGGTACCTGCATGACAATAGAGAAGAAATAAAAGAGTGAAAGAAATTAAGTGCTCGGATTGTGGAAAAGAAATCGAGATCCGTTGCCTCCCTGGCAATAGCGCCAAATTGGTGTATGGGAATTCGTTGCGAAAAGATTTGAGTTTAGAAAACTCGTCGTTGTAGTGCGATTCGTAAGAAAGTCCGTCAATCAAATAATTTTTAACCGAAATTCAAAATGAGTCTCGAGTCGAACTCGGGGAGGTTACGGAAAAATGCCCAGTTATATTTTTTTTTGTAATTTTTATTTATAAATGAGACATTCACAATGATTATTATTCTATTTACAATATAAACACTACAACGAGAGAGAGAGAGAGAAATAACTTTTATACTCAAAATAATGTCATTACAACTACACTAGAAAGCGAGAAATCTAATCGAGAAAGCGATAAAGAGAAGAAAGAGAGAAGTCATCCTCCTCGACGACTGCTTGGAGGATGCACCGGACGGACGTCGCCGGGAAGAAGAGCGAAGACAGATGACAGAGGATGGATTGGGAAAAATCGGGGGTGAGGTAGGGTGTCAGCATCGTGGGATCCACTCCACGATCGGGGTGAGAAGATGGCTGGTGAGAGCTCTGCGAAGGAGATGAAAGGTGGAAAAATTTATTTTGAACTCTAGCGGAGCTTCCCGTAGCTTGGGTACACTAGAGGGAGCTTTAGAACTTGTTCTTGGCTCTTAGAGAGGGTGAGAGATGATGGAGGGGATGATGAAATTTTTAGGAGGGGTAGGCTTTTTATAGGTGAAGATATGAGGCATAAAAGTCCTTTAAGGCTTAGAAATGAATGCAAGGCCTTTAGTGACGTGCACGTTGCTGAAGATGCACGTGCAACCTTGCTCGTTGATTACTGATCGAAGCATCGTCGTGCAGCCAGGTTGCGCGCCTTATCTCCTTCGGCCGTTTCTCACGTGCGAAGAGTCGCACGTTCTCAACCGCTTGATCATCATCGAACTCAGATCCATCCTCTCCGTGCTTTCAGATCGCATGCTCAACTCTCCATCAGACGACGGAGATTGCATCGGGATGTCTTAACCTCCGCTCGCGCGTTAGATCTGGCTTAAGAAGCTGCGTCATCGCGCGTGTCCGTCCATGATTGCACCCAGCATCGCCACGTATCTGCTTCCGTAGCCGTTTGATGTCGATCAAACGCTCCAATTTCTCCGTACACCTCTTGTCACTTGATTTGAGGCATGGCGGGACTCGAACCCGCACCTTACGCTCTATGTAGGGCGTTCGCCCAACACGCTACGCCCGCAGATTGTTTCAAAGACAATCGAAGGGTCCATCGCTCGCGACCGTTCAATGAGAATCCAACGGTTGAGAGGCGCTGGCGCGGATGGCTTCAGAAGTCGAGCGGAGGGGTGCGAGCGGGTTTGGATGGTTGGAGGCCGTCCATCTTCATGTGCTCGTAGGTGATTTCACGGATGTCGGATTTGATCGATTTTCGCGTCATTGGGTTGCGATGGTCGATTCGAACACATCCGTGTAGTTGGGTTTGTCATCGAGGTGATCTTAGAGTTGTTGAACTCCAATTGTCGTCCTGATCAGATCCGTATGATTGGATCTTCAATCCGAGGTCCCGATAAATGTTGCCCTGTCCCTGGCCACAGAAAGAGGCGAAGTACCGTACAATTTATACAAATTGACCTAAATGCATGATGATGCATGTTATCACTATTTATAATGCATGATACTTCTATGATACTAAGAATATGCATAAATAGACATTTTATGCTACTTAGATGCATACACATCAAAAACTGCATCGCCCTAGTAGATATGTGTCACGCTGTTTTGAATAAGGGGAGTCCTGGTCATATCAAGAATGTCTGCGCTTCCTCTTTGTAACCCCATTCTTTTAAGTGGTGTGGGGACATGAAGTCTGATGAATGATACCATGCAAACCAACTAGTGGGTGCAAAACTCCACTGCATTATCAGATCTGGCTGTTTTGATGCAGACACCAAACTGATTGTTTATCAACACGAACCTCTCAATAAGAGGATCCACTTCAGACTTATTTTTCATGAGGAATAACTAAGTCAATCGGGAGAAATCATCAATCACAATCAAATAATAGTGATGTCCTTGTCTATTAGGAATCCTGTTGGGACCCTAAACTTCAAAATGCTTCAACTGAAGACATGAAGATGTGTGTGGTCCAGTAGTAGCTATAAAGGAGGATCTATAGTGCTTCCCAAGTTGACATGCATCATAAGAAAGTTGTGCGGTTGGGGACAAATGTGGAATAAGCCTGCGTAGTTTATCTAGAGATGGGTGACTCAACCGTCTGTGCCACTCTAAAGCACTTCCTGAGGTACAACTGACATGACAAGCTGCAATATTGGGTCCTTGAATAAGTTGGTAAACACCTTCATGTCCACTACCAATAATATTCCCTATCATATGATCTTGGAAACTGGATTCAAGATCATTAAAGATAACACGATAGTTCATTTGCTTGGTGATTTGACTAATAGAAAGGAAATTCATAGGCAAGTCTGGAACAAAGAAGGCATGGTTGAGTTGCATAGATGGGATAACTGTAATTGCGCCTTGACCATTAATATGGGCATGTTGTCCATCAGCTATCTACACGGTGCGACCGTGTGAGATAGATTGGATCTGTCCAAAATATTGTTGATTACCAGATAGATGATGAGAGACACCTGAGTTAATCAACCACGACACACCAGTGGTTGGAGAAGAGGTGCAGACGGCAGTTCCCAACACACTCTTTGACTCAGGAGAAGTGGCCATGTTCATAAGTACAATGTAAACAACACAATAGGATGCCTCTCCGGACAAATTTAGGCCACCTGAATTACTCCTTGGGCATAAAATCACAATACCTAGATCTGATTTCCACCTTTTCCAACACCTGTAGATCTGATCTTAGATGATAAACAAGGGAATACACACCCTCAATCTGCATATACATGGTTCGCTATGTCTTCAACACACCAATGGGGAATACACACCCCAAAGATTCATCAAAATAGGGGAATACACACCCCAAACTGAATCAAAAGTCTGATTTTGTCATATCATAGTGCTTGTATCCATTCAACACATCTTCCGGAAGGTCCTTGGCTTTAGAAATGTATCACACGAATGCTAAGGACCTCCCTAGAACCCACATCTAGCAGTGTTGCCCCTCCCCCTGTCGCTGAACAGGGAGAGGCAGCAAGAGAGAGAGGGTGGAGATGAAACGGTGGCGCTAGCGCTGTTGGCTAGCAGGCGATGTCGGTGGCAAGAAAGCTTGAAGATGAGGTTAAGGTTTTATTTGGTGGTGTCTCTAACTTGGCTCTGATACTAAGTTAGAATTGATGGAAATAAAAAAGTTGCATTAGAATGTAGCCTTACACCCTCTTATATAGGAAAGAGTTGAGGGAAAAGAACAATAGGTCAAGTGTACCTGGACACTTACAATGTTCCTAGACACATATCTCAACGGAAAATAAAAAGCTAGAGAGTAAGTCAAACAGGATCCGAATTGGTTCAGTTAATATGTATATTCGCCTCAATCAGGATCCGAATTGGTTCAGTTAATACGTTTATTCACCTCAATCTTCTTTCAATTATTCCGTTCCAAAGCTTCATCGTAAGATGTTCGTGTGTGAGATGGGATGAAAATTTTAAGACAGTATTACTTGTATAACTAATATAATGTCTTCTCTTCACTCTTGCTACATTGACAACATTCCTAGTAAAAAAATGATGCTCTTCTTTTTGTTATGATTATCTTCTCCATTCTGCTCTCTGATACCCATCTCCGCAAGTGTTGGTATGGGCACAGCTTGTTTCCAAGAAATGCAGTCACAGGCAGTTGGCTTTCAAATTCGATTATGTCGAAAATAAAAACATATGAATCTATTTCAGAGGATATCCCTTCTCAAAAACAAAATTCTAACATGCTATCTATGTGCATGGAAGATATGTATATGTATGCATGATTGGCAAACGTGGATGATGTTACATGTTTATGTATCCCATTTTGGATGCCCCTGTGATCAAGCCTTTACTAACTAAAAATTGCTGGATTTATTGCAATGGTCTCAATCCTGGGCACCACTCCCCTTTCATGGGGGGCCATCCAACATGTGGAACAGGGGAGGACTATTTTCTCTTCAACTTTAGAATATAGTATAGTGTCCATAATTCTTCTGGAAGTACCACACAAGCGTCCATTTTACACTTCTTTTCCTTGTTGAAGTACCATCCGGGATTGCTATCAAAATAAGTGGTAACTTCTTGTGTCAAATTGGAAACAGTAATTCTCAACAATTCATAGTTATGAGTTTTAGGCATTGATGAACTGAACCCATATGAAAATCCATCAATAGGAAAAGGAAAAAAAAGTAACTTCTAAGATTCTAGAAAATGCAAGAAGGGATTCCATATAAGAATTTGTAATGAATTTGGAGTAAAAGGATTTGTCTTCTTCTATTGGAATTGGTTTTTTGGCGAATTCCGACTTGCTTGAATTGTGTAATCTTCAATTATTGTCACAGGTAACCGTTTCAAAGTAATTTGATTATAATTCACGAATTGGGTTTACACAATGGAATGGCTCCAAAGAAGAGATTCATTCTTTGATAATTCAGTAACTATGCTATTTTTAAAGTTAAATGCTTAAGCAAGTACCCATTGAAGAGTCTGTTTAGAAATTGCGTCAGTCATCTCATCCTGTGTTATGTTTGTTTGCTAGATATACCTTTTGGATATTCATGTATTCTACACAGTATTTTCTGCTATCATCGGTTTTCTACTTGGGGCCAGAGATCGGCTTGGGGAGGTATGCCTGGCATGATCTTATCTTTTTCCAAGTAAATTGCATCAGGATTTTTAACTTTCAATCTGTGTCTGATTTCTTCTTGACCTTTGACACTAGCCTTCATGATTCATGCAATCCATTCCAATATGGTCCATCTGTTATTAATGCTAGTTATGAGGCAAAATACATGAGGTTATCATGTCCCTACTGATCTAAAATTCATGGATTAAGATGGTTGTTGTTGGAAGGAGATAGAATGTCTTAATCATCAAAAGAAATTCTAGCTCTCTTTATATAGAGAGGTGCTGGGTAAAGTACCACAAATAACATAAAAGGCCTCAGAGTCAATAATGCTAATACTCTTCTTCATGCTGGAGCATATATATCATGCATAACTAGCTGAGTACATAGAAAATCATGGTGCTTTTGAGAGAGTGCCTTTGTTAAGATATCTGTAATCTGCTGCTCCAATGTAGTAGTAGGGGTGCTGATCTTCCATGTAGTGACCATGTTTCTAATAAAATGGCAATTCACCTTAATGTACTTGGTGCGTTTGTGAAAAACAAGATTAGAGGCTATGAAAGCGGCTGAGTGATTGTCACAAAATAGTCACAAGAAGAGGAATCTGGATCCTCGGATCATCCAAGAAGTTTACAAGCCACATAACCTCACACTGTATGAGCCATGGCACGATACTTGGGTCTTGTACTAGATTTGGCAACTACCATCTGTTTCTTACTTTGCTAGGTAGTAAGATTGCCACTAAAAAAGGTAGTATAGCCCATCGTAGATCTCCTGTACTCCACAGACCTTGCATAGTCTGCATCAGAATATGAATGGAGATCCACATGCCTTTTGTTCTTCATATAGAGAACCTGCTATTGTCTATAGCGAGGATTCTCCATGAATTGACTCATTTTGTTGACTACAAAGTTGATATCTAGCCTAGTTATAGTAACATACAGAAGTTTGCCCGCAATGCTTTTGTACCTCTTCTTGTCTTGAAGCAGTGGATCATCTTTCTCACTTAGTCGCCCTTGTGGTTCCACTGGATTGAAAGAAGACTTAGCTCCAAGCTAGCCAGCCTTTTTGAGGACTTCCAGAGCATATTTCCTCTGTGAAAGGACCATTCTTCACAACCTTAATGCCTAAAAGGTATCTCAAGGTGCCTAAGTCCTTTGTAACAAAAGTAATTTGCAGGAAGTTCGTAGGGTCCTTGATACCGGTGACATCATCACCTGTAAGAATTATGTTATTAACATAAACTACTAAAATTACAACTGTTTTCTTGTGCCGCACAAAGACAAAGTGATCAAAGGTAGATCTAAGAAAGCCAATATTCTGAATTTCCGTCCTGAACGACTCAAACCGTGCTCTCGGACTTCATTTTAGACTATACATTGCCTTTTGTAGTTGACATACCTCGCCTTCAACTATATAGCCTGGTGGTTGGATCATGTATATTTTATCCTGCAGGTCACTGTATAGGAAGGCATTCTTCATGTCAAGCTGGTACAGAGGCCACACCTTGCTGACAGCCATGGAAAGAATAACATGAGTAGAGTTGAGACATGCTACTAGAGGGAAGATATCAGAGTAGTCTACTCCATAACTTTGAGTGTAACCCTTGCCAACCAACTTGGCCTTCAATTTGTAATTGTCTCATCTGATTTATACTTAATAGTATGAACCCATTTGCAATCAACCACCGTTGCTCCATTAGGAAGATAAGGCAACTTCCAAGTGCCTCGTGTAGTAAGGGCTGCCATCTCCTCATCCATGGCCTGTCGTCAACTTGGATCTTGGCAGCGTCATGATAGTTCCTAGGAACTACCGTGGCAGATAAAGCTATAGAGAACTCCTGTAAAGTTGAACTTGGATGATCAATAGTAGTGTAATGAGATAGGATGTAAAGTACAACTTCTTACTACCTTTCTAAGAGCAACGAGTAACTCCTCTGGCTGCTGATTAGGAACATCCGGATCAAATTCCTGTAGGGAAGATAGATCAGATGGTTTCTCCTTAGGAACCTCAACTTGCATAGATGGAAAAGGGAGACATGGGGTCCTTGTGGCAATGCTCATAAGTGTGGGTGAACCAGCTAAGAGAAGACCCTTCATCTGAGTAGAAAGGCACCTTCTCAAAGAAGGAAACATCTGCAAACACATAATACTTATTTCCTACAAGATCAAAATGATACCCTTTCTGAGATCTCGAATATCTAGAAGCACACACTTAACAAGTCAATGGGAGAGCTTATTAGCAACCTTAAATAGGCAAACAAAGCATGTGCATCTAAAAATCTGCAGTGGTTAGGCAAAGAGACTAACATCAGGATGAAGTAAGGCTTGAAATGCCGATTTCAATACCGTTTCGATAAATTTCTAAATGTGCATTTTGGAGGCACGCCAAGGGCACGCCATGGAAACACGTTTATTTCAAACATGGGACCATCAGTTTGTATGTTGGGTGTTATTCTTGAAGTAAATGATGATTAATTCATGAAATAAATAGATTGTTAGTGTTTGCAATTTTCAGGTTTTATTCTATTTTGTATGGATGCAAGTTCTTTCTCTAATTCTACCCTAAACTTAAGGGTTTATTTTTAATAATTAAACAAATGTTTCCTTAATTCTAAATTGTAAGTAGACTTATATGCAGCGATCAAAATGTTGTCGGCATGTCGGCGAAACAAGGGCTTTTGACAAGATGTCATATTAAAATGATATACTTATTGACAATGTAGGGATATCGTCAGCATGCCGGCGGCATGCCATCGAAATTGTTGGCATGTCGATGGTATGTTGGTTTGCGTTGTTGTTTGCTTCTAGGTTATGTGGGAGCGTGACGCATGTCGCCTGCCATTGCTGTATTTGGCTGCTGGCTGGTTGCTGCTATTATGCTGCACTACTGTTATTGTTGCATGAGTTATGTATCTCATATTGCAAACTTGAAAGATATTGATGATCCGTACCGTGGGGGGGGTTCCTTGAAACGTAATTTGTCTTCTAGAGCCTAGTTATTTTTTTTATATTGCAACATTTTTACCCATTTTGAGTAATTTCCACAAAATTTCCTAATATCAATGATATATCACCAATATATCCCCTTTTGAATTAGCATTATCACTTTTCTTTTTGTAGTCCTTAATTTTGAAAGTAGTTATCCATTTAAATAAGCATAAAACAAGAATTAAGGTTTCAATGGAAATATTTATCCATTTAAATAGTTATTTTTTAAATTATAATAATTTTAACTAGTTTTGTCATTTTTGTTGGCATGCATCGTCATGCCTTCGGCATGCCCTTAACATACCTCTGAAATGGACTATTTTTGAGGCATCAAAATCGTCGAAATTCAATGTCAAAACACGGGCATTTCCACGACTTGCCCTCAATGTGCCGACGAAATGCGCACTTGAAAATTTATTGAAACAATGGTGGAATGGAATGGAATGATCTTGGGTGGTTATCTCTTGGATAACTACCCTTTAGTTTTTCAAAAAAAAAAACTCGAAACGATGCTTAAGTCAGCATTTTGAACCTTTCTTATATCTTCGAAGTAATAGTGGATTTAGAGTTTAGTATGTACATTTACTCTATGATAATGGATAGCTGTGGAATTATGCTCTAAGAGAGTCAAAGCAGAGGAGTAGTGAGACGAGGGCAAGTAGCAACAATGGAGATTAAGTTAGAATAAGAATAGAGTAGCAATAACTGCGTGAGCAACAGTAACAGCGGTAGTAGATAAGAATTGGAGAAATAAGAGTGAGAAGCAGTAGCAGCAAGTTGAAATGCCGAGTGCATTTTGTCACCTGACATTTTTATGAAATTTTGACGGCATTTCGTCAAAGTCCTTGTGTTTCAACTTTATATTGATGTCGATATGGTCTAACTTCAAAGATAGCCATTTCAACAGCATACCGTCAAAATTTAAATTAGTTACAAAAATAATAATAGGTAGAAATTGTTTGAAACACCCATATTGGACTTAAAATATGGTAACGATTTAACAATTGTACCTAATGCGACCTATTTCTCTGAACTTATTGACATCCATATTTAGTAAAATATTGTTGACGTTCTTGCATTTTGACATTACACGTGTGCTGATATTGCCTTATATCAGAAAAGGGTCATTTCGTGGGCATGTCATGGATACCTTATGGGCATTCAGAACAATGGGATGAAGGAGCAAGAAGGGGGTATCTCCATTTTGAAGAGGGTAAGGGACCCTACTGATGAGGCATGTGACAGTGAGTAGGGCATCCCTCCAAAATGCTTAGGGACATTCATAGGAACAAGTGCGGGACATGTCAAGAATATGGTGAAGCTTACACTCAGTAATGCCATTATGTCGAAAACTGTGGACAGTAAATGTTTGATGAATGCTGTTAATGTTGGCTAAGAACTCTTGAACATCTTGTTTTAGGAACTCAAGTGCATTATCTCGTAGAATAAAAAATTTGAACTTCATTAAAAAATTTTGGAATTATAGAATTAATCTTTAACCTATCCTTTAACAAAAACACCTAAGAAAGACAACTAGAATCATTCACAAGAACCATAAATTTGATGAGGACCTAAAATGTCATAATAGACTAACTGAAAAGTAACAAACCCCTCTTATTTTGTTTGGAAGGAAAAGACACCCGGTGTTGTTTGCCATGTTGGTTGGCTGCACAATCAAGAGATGTCGGTACAATGGACTCTAGAAATATTTGTCGAAGCCTAGAATAGATGGGTGATTTAAACGACGATGCCAAAGCTCAGGATCGGTAGAGATAAGCATAGCACCTACAAAAGTTGAGTGTCAACGTAATAGAAATCATCTCTCTTGATCCCCCTACCAATCCTCTTCTTTGTTTGAATGTCTTGAAAAATAATAAAATGTTCATAAAAAATCATCCATCCTTGCACAATCTATAAACTAATAAAAAGCTCAAAGGGAATTAAGGGGCACAATAAACATCTGACAGCGGTAAAGAATCTGTGAACATCTCCAATCAAGGTTCATGAAGTCGGTATGCGATATGCATTTAGTTGGGTCATCTCATAGAGAGTCTATGGACGAGTATGCGATTTTGTATTTTTTTATTTAAAACATATAAAATAATTAGTTAGCTTATTAAAATTTGTGTTTTGACAAATAACACATGTTGAGATATAAGGAGGTATTTGTTATTTTCTTTTTCTTTATGGGGTACTTATGTAGTTTGTCTAGTTCTCTTTTATATGAAAAGAGGGCTAGTGTTTCTTTTGTGGCTAATGCAATTCTTTAGATCGCACATGGTATTAGAGCAGTGATCCTAGGTCGATACCAGGTCGGTGCTCTGGTATCCAATAGAAAAAAAAATCTACCACAGCATCTTTGGATCTCCAATGTGGAGGTGATCTAATGGAGTATGATCTCCATGTAACCGCCACCACCACCGGCAGCAGGTGCGCCAGCCAGGGAGGCGCCAGCGATGTCAGGTTCATTGCCAGGCAGGTTGGCGGTGTCGGCGAAGCTGCTGGTGGGTCGTATGGGCAATCCAGCGTCACTACTGGTGGCCTGGTGCTGCCGGCAGTAGGCGATGTTGTTGGTGGTGCACAATCCCTTGTTCGATGTATATCTTGCGTGATGGGTCTTCTCTCATGCATATCTTGGTTGGCGATGAGTCTCCTCTTTCCTATGTTGTAGAAAGTTGATCCTAAATGATCAACTCTTGTTTCTACTGGGTTCGCGTGTGTAACCCAAGGAGTTGTTGAGAGGAAGAGGGTTAGGAGCGCATGGGTGATTGACTGTGGAGCCTCTATTTATCTCACCAGAGACAGAGATCATTTGTAGGACCTTGTGACTCCATGGGGAATTTGAGATGTAGTGGTGGCTACTGGAGCTACCTCTCCTGTTCCAGCAGTTGGACGTGTAGATAAAACGTCCAAGATGAAGATAGAGAAGGTATATTACGTTGCTAAGTTTTCCATGAATTGCTTGTCTGTGAGTCGAATTTGCAGGGATCTTGGATGTCTTCTTATTTTTGATGTGAAGCATTATTATTTCCAAGATTGCATCATAGGAGAGATAGGTGGTGGTGGCATAGAAACATATGGTCTGTGCTACTTAGGCATGCCCACGTTGTTTGTAGGGGTGGTGTCAATCAAGGTTTGAAATGCTAATTTTCACGTCGGATCAATTTTCAAGTACGCATTTCGTTGGTATGCTGAGGACATGTTATGGAAATGCCTATATTTTGACTTCAGATTTCGACGATTTTGATACCCAAAAATAGTCCATTTTGGAGGCATGTCGACGCATGCCGACAAAAATGATAGAACTGGTCAAAATGATTGGAATTTTAACAATAACTATTTAAATGGATAAATATTTTCATTTAAATCATAAATGTTGTCTTATGGTTCCTATTTAAACGGATAACTATTTTAAAAATTAAGGAGTACAAAAATAAAAGTGTTGATGCTATTTCAAGAGAGGTTATATTGGTGATATATTGTTGATATTAGGGAATTTTGAGGAAATTAGTAAAAATGACTTAACATGGGTAAATTTGTTATAATATGAATAAATGCATATGCTTTAGAAGACCAAAATCATGTTTTGAAGAGCTCTCTCATGGTATGGATCATCAATATCTTTCAAGTTGGCGATTTGAGATACATAACTCGAGCAACAGTAGCCAGCCAGCAGCCAACAATAGTAATGACGTGTGACATGCGTCACGTGCGCTCGACCTGGCAACAGGCAACAATGCAAACCGACATATCGTTAGCATGCTGACAATTTCGATGCCATGCCATTGGCATACTGGAGACATCCCTATATTTCGATTAGTATGTCGTGTTGATCTGGCATCTCGTCAAAAACCCCCATTTTGCTAGCTTGTTGGGGGCATGCAAATGGCATTTTAATCGTTGGTGTTAAATCTCTCATGATCCATTACATTGGTATTGGAGACTTAGGCATCCCTCCATAAAGAAGATGCATCAGATGTATCTAGAATTATTTGATTCATGGATTTTGGATTACAAAGACTGCCGGTTGGGGAAGCATCACGGGAGTAACTATCCCTGGAGAGATGATGATGTTAGTGCAATGTCCTTTTCTTTAGTACGTTGTGATGTTTGGGGTCTATCTAGAGTTGCCTCCCCTAGTGGACACAAAAATTTTGTAGTGATGGTGACTGACAATAGTAGACTTACCTAGGTATTTCTTGTGAAGGCGTGTAGTGAGATTCCTTCTATTGTTCAACAGTTTTTGTCTAAGGTGCAGGCAGATTATGACACCACAGTTTGGGTTTTCGTAGTGATAATGCACTAGAATTCATGTACAGTGATTTATAGGAGGCCTTTCGTTCCATGGGGATCATTCATCAATCATCTTGTGCTCATACTTACCAGCAAAATGGGGTTGCGGAGCGTAAGTTGCGGCACTTGCTTGATATTTCCAGGACCTTGATGTCTCATATGAGGGTTCCTATGCAATTCTGGGGTGATGCCATACAACGGCATATTTGATCAATTGGATGCCACCATCTGTAAGATTCCATATTAGATTATACATTTTGAGTGTAGCAGGTCTTTTCCTTTACCCTTGCATGTTTTTGGGTGCTTATGTTTTGTTCAGAATCATGGTATTTAGGATAAGTTTGCTCCCTGTGCCAGAAAGTGTGTCTTTCTTGGTTACTCTAGGGCCAAAAGGGCTACAGGTGTTATGATGCAATTCGCAGGAGATATGTTCTCACTGCAAATGTGGCCTTCTTTAAGAAGATTCCCTACTTCTCAGAAGAAGGGTCATCTATAGAGGATGCCATACAGGAGATATAGATGTATCATAGGAGATCACATGTAGATGATTTCTCCGATGATGAGCTAGCTCAGCTTGTTACTTCTTCAGACAAGAGTGACTCAGATAGGGAGGAAGAGCCTGTGCAGAGGAAATCTAGAGTCACATGTATTCTTCATCCTATTTCCCGCTACACTACAGTCTCCCATCTCCAAGAGGAAGATAGACAGTTCGCATCAGCTATTGCTACTACAGTTGTTCCTAGAGACTTTCTCCAGGCTTCCCACGATCCCAGGTGGAAAGCAGCTATGGATTAGGAGATGCATGCCCTACAGACCAGGAAAACATGAGATCTTGTTCCATGCTTTGAGGGTGCCACAGTTGTTGGCTGTCGATGGATGTACACCATCATGTACAGATATGATGGGACAATGGAGAGATATAAGGCCAGGCTTGTTGTCAAGGGGTTTACCCAAACTTATGGGGTGGACTACCTTGAGACTTTTTCACCAGTTGCTCGCATTGCTTCCATCAAGATTAGCTTGTCTGTTGAGGTGGTTAAGCAGTAGCCTTTATACCAGCTTGATATAAAAATGTCTTCTTATATGGAGATCTTGCTGAGGAGGTATATAAGAGGCAGCCATCAGGTTATGACAGTCACGGGGAGCCTGCATGTCACTTACAGAAGGCTATTTATGGTCTGGAGTAGATTTCATGAGTCTGGTTTGAGATGCTCAATTTGGAGATCAAGAAGATGGGTTCCAACAGTTCACCACCGATCATTCTATTTTTATTAGGACACAATATGGTGGGATATGGAGAGTTGTTTTCTTGGCAGTTTATTTTGATATGATTCTTACTAGTGATGTTGATGGGATAGTGCAAACGAAATCCTTTCTTCAATCCATTTTTGTTACCAAAGATTTAGGTGATCTTCGTTATTTCTTGGGGATATAAGCAATTCGTCAAGAAACTGGCTTATCCATATCACAGAGGCCGTACACTTTACAGATTCTAGTGGAAGTACAACTTCTCAGGTCCAAATCATCTGGGATACCGGTAGAGTCACCTTCTGGTCATAGCATTGGTGAGACAGATCCTTTGTTTGAGGATATTACCAGGTACCGTAGTACTGTTGGCCGTTTGCTATACCTGACTATTACACAACCATACATTAGTTTTGTGGTAAGTTGAGCTAGTTAGTTTATCCAGAGTCCCAGATACAGTCATTGGCGAGATGTTTGTCTCATTTTGAGATACCTAAAGGGCACTTCAGGGAGAGATTTGTATTATAGTACGAGTAGCTCTCTCGACCTTTTGGCATACTTAGATGCAGATTATGCAGGGTCGATTGAGGATAGACGATCTACATCAAGTTTTGCTGTCAACCTAGGAGGTAATCTAGTTTCATGGAGGAGTAAGAAACATGTGGTAGCTTGCTCTAGTGTAGAGATAGAGTATAGATCTATGGCTTAAGCAGCATGTGAGATCATGTTGATGGTTAGCTTCGTATGAGATTTAGGGATAAAGGTTGATACACTTGTCCAACTTTATTGTGACAATAAGTTTGCCACCTACATTGCATCCAATCCAATCTTCCATAAGAGGATTAAACATATTGAGGTTGATTGCCATTTTGTAGGTTGATAAGTATCCTTTATATGTCTTCTGAGCTATAGCTCGCAGACATTCTCTTCAAACCGTTAAAGAAAAGGCGTCATAATTTTCTAAGTAACAAGTTGGGCCTCATCGACATATACACCCCAACTTAAGCGGGAGTGTTGAGTTGGAAGGGGATATTTATTATTTTCTTTTCCTTATGGGGTACTGATGTAATTTACCTAATTCTCTTTTATATAAAAAGAGAGCTATGGTTTCTTTTGAGGCTAATGCAATTCTTTAGATCTCACAATACATAAATAATAAACATCAACCGCAACTAAAATGAGACCTAAACTCACCTAAAATCACAATAAGTAGTCCTACAACAAAATCAAACCTAAAATATATTTTATCACCTTTCTCAAAATAAAAAATATTTTATCCAAAATCCTACTTGCCTGATTATACGAGTATTCAGCTTGAGTAGTCGGCCTTGCCCCCTTAGTGGACTACTTGAGGATACTCGGTGTGGAGAGGGTAAGGTTGATGAGTATGTAGTTGCATAGTCAGCCGAGTGACTTCCTGAACATTGTCTCCATTCACAATAATAGGGGAATAAGACCCATTTGCCCATCGGACCGAAGTAACAAACATAGATTGTCGTAAAGATGTAAGTGCATCCTTCTTACCAGTGTGATGGTTAGAAGCGTTTGAATCCACAACCCAGGAAGACGTAGATGAAGTAGTAGCTAGATTGGCTGAAGTACCAGTCGTAACAAGAGATGCAGTGGTATTTTGAGTAGTTGACGGTACAACTGCTTGTCGAAGAAGCTATAGAAGGCATGCATGGTCATCATAGGATAGAGATGGGGGTCTAGGCATGGCAGATTCCCCCCTAAACTACCACAGCATTGGCCTGACTAGGTTAACCGAACTTGGTCCATCTTCTCTCAGAAAGGTTTCTTGTTCGTTGACGATGGATAGACGACTCATATGTACGGCCTTGCCCTTGGCTACCACCACAACCAGCTCTAGAACCACCGCACCCGTAGAAACTTTAAAGGTGACGCAATGATGAGCTCAAAAAATTCGCAATAAAAGTTGAGTTTGAAAACCCATCATCGTCATAGTTGCGAAAAATTCGGCTATCAAATAAATTTTACGGAAACTCTGGTGAGTCCCAGGTCGAATATGGGGAGACAAATATTTGATTTAAAGAAATATGCATTTATTTTATTTGTTTTTGTTGTTTTTTATCTTTTTGTAATTTTTTTTGGTATTTTATATAACAGGAAATCAAGTAAGAATTATTTAAACAATCTATTCTACTTGCAAAATATAAAAGAGAGAGATAGAGAGAAACAAATATTATCTGGATAATTCAAGTAGTAAAAAGGAGAAGAGAAAGAATCCCCCTCAACGACTGTTAAGAGGACAAGCTGCGTTGACTGAGCATTTGGAAGAAGGTGGTAAGATGCTAGACGAAGGACAAAGTCGAAGGAAGGAGGACGAAACAGGGTGGTGTCGCAGTGTGATCCACTTTCAAATGGAGGTGAGAGGACGATCGGCTGGAGCTCCACGAATGGGGGTGAGAAGTGGGAATAAAAATTATTTTTGTCTTTAGTGGAGCATCTCGGGGCGTGGGACACAAGCTTAAGAAGCTTCTTGAGCTCTAGAGAGGGTGAGAATGGGGAAGGAATGGTAGGCTAAAGGGGGTGTAAGGCCTTTATATAGGTGAAAAATGGGGATTTTTGGGGTAGGAAATGCTTGTGCACGCATTGGCAACGCGTCATCATTGCTGGTTGCCATCCCTGCGCACTGATCGTGCGTTTGCTGGCAATCGCTGCACAGCTGATGGCGCTCATGCAGCATGCAGCTGTCGTGAGGTTGGGGCATTGATGATCGTCTGATGTAGATCGGAGGGGCAAAGAGAGCGCTGATTGTGCTCTGAGATTGTGCGGGCGCGACAAGGAATGGCGGCCGTTGGATCAAGATTTGATGGCTGAGGGGCCTTACACGCGCTTCACAAATCGGGCATCAAGCCCGTACGCTTTCACTGTGCTTGCATCTCCTTGCGCCACATGGTGAAGCTGTCGCTGTTCGATGAGGATCTGACGAGATTAATTGATTGGCACTTGTGGTTGGCAATTGATTTGCACAAGCGGGGTTTGAACCCGCACCTGCGCTTTGAGATTGGCATGTGCCACCAATGCGCTGTGCCGTTGGATGGTCGCGAAGATGATGGCGGTGTCCAGCGCTTGCAGCCGTTGGATGGAAATGACCAGATCACATGTGGGCTTCTTTTAGTGTGTGAAGGTGGAGTTGCTTCAGCCTGGGGTGTGGATCTCAGTCTTTGGATCTTGATCCAACGTTGGGATGCGAAGGCGTGGATGAAGAGGGGAGGCTGCGATTGGCCTTGGGCGGCTTGGATGATGTCATGTGGTATCATCTGGGTTGTTCATCTTCAAATGCTCATAGAGGATGCTACAGATATCTGACTGGATTGGTTTTCGCGTTGTTGGGCTACGATCGTTGATCTGAATCCATCCGTACGATTGGATTCTTCATTGAAGCCCAGATTCATGTCACCCTATGCCCTAGCCATTAACATATGAGAATTTGTATACATTTTATGCAATCTACTCTAAATGTATGATGATGTGTTATATAATATTTACAATGTTAAATGTAATTGTAAGCCTGAGAATCCGCATGAACAAGCATGCTGAGCTAGATAGATGTGTCTACATCACACCCCCATAACTATCTTTTACTGATCTCTAGCAAAATTAAACTAAATGTTATTTATAAACTGAATAAAGATCTTCTTAGGCAAGAATTATTTATCAACAATAGAAAATTTCAAATAACTATCTTTTCTTTTTTTTTTGGATTTTTCAGTTCAGAGTTTCGGGGTAGCTTTCTACGGCTACTCAATTTGCCCAAGACTCGAAAAGTTTATAAGTTCTAAGCATCTTATTGTGAAAATGTGATACTCATTAAGTAGCAATTAGAATGAACTTCTAGTTTCTACAATCCTAGGTAACCCTTAATGGAAAATTTCTGCCTAAAGGTGTTTATTCGATCGGTAGCTTTCTCCCTAGTTTTATTTTTTTAGGGTCAATATAAGGGCGAATGCAATGTATATCTCCCTAGATTATTCTACTTTCCCGATTCTCCCTTAAGTGTTTTGGATTTATTTACACATTTTGTGAGTTGGACTCTGGACAACCAGTCAATGGGGTATTAAACAAACGACAACTTACCAACCATACTCGTGTAGTGAAGTATGGCTCATTTATTTTTTCTCCTTCTTTCTATCTTTTTTTTCTTTTCTTTCTTTTGTTTTTTGTTTTTTTTGAGTAGGTGTCTACATCACACCCCCATAACTATCTTTTACTGATCTCTAGCAAAATTAAACTAAATGTTATTTATAAACTGAATAAAGATCTTCTTAGGCAAGAATTATTTATCAACAATAGAAAATTTCAAATAACTATCTTTTCTTTTTTTTTTGGATTTTTCAGTTCAGAGTTTCGGGGTAGCTTTCTACGGCTACTCAATTTGCCCAAGACTCGAAAAGTTTATAAGTTCTAAGCATCTTATTGTGAAAATGTGATACTCATTAAGTAGCAATTAGAATGAACTTCTAGTTTCTACAACCCTAGGTAACCCTTAATGGAAAATTTCTGCCTAAAGGTGTTTATTCGATCGGTAGCTTTCTCCCTAGTTTTATTTTTTTAGGGTCAATATAAGGGCGAATGCAATGTATATCTCCCTAGATTATTCTACTTTCCCGATTCTCCCTTAAGTGTTTTGGATTTATTTACACATTTTGTGAGTTGGACTCTGGACAACCAGTCAATGGGGTATTAAACAAACGACAACTTACCAACCATACTCGTGTAGTGAAGTATGGCTCATTTATTTTTTCTCCTTCTTTCTATCTTTTTTTTCTTTTCTTTCTTTTGTTTTTTGTTTTTTTTTGAGTAGGTGGCTTCCTTGATGTAAGATTTACCTAAAGGTAGCAATCAAACAAAATGGGTTGCGTGGTTGGGCTCTGGATAAAGGTAGCAATCAAACGTACGACAACTTTTTAGCCATAACATTCTAGAAAGTTCATTAGCTACCTAATTTCCATTAGAACCATCGAGAATTGAGTCAATGCAAATAGTGTGCAGATGCTTAGACAATAAGTCCCCTCAAATTAGAGGGCTGGTTGATAAATCACATACTTATCACCCCAATTTATTTAACCACTTAAAATAAAGTTTAAGTTGGCGAGGGCTTGAGAAACAGGTCCACATTTTAGTGGAGATGTGGGCTGATTAAGGCTGAAGACCTGATGATTCTAGGTGTTTAGGTCATATTGTAACATTTTCTTAAGTTGAAAAACTCGTAATGCCTAAGTTTTCTTTTATTATTTCATTTTTTTTAAATAAAGAGAAAATAAATAAAAGTAATCTTCGGAACCGACAAAATATCCACCTCCCATGCCTAGATGATACAATGTCCTTATTGTAAAAATAAAGGCATGAAAAAGGAGCGGATTAGACAAGATGTCACCTTAATTTCCGTAACGATCCGTTTAGTTCTGAGCTGATAACAGTCTATACAAGTGCTGTGTTTAGTGCCTTCAGCTAGGCACAATATACAAACAAAGAAGGAATTAAAAGATCAAAATGGCAAGTCGAGATCTGAAGAAAAAGATTGATCCGCAGACCCACCAGAAGAGTGTGTTCACAGATGTGGATGAGAGTATGATGCAAGCCTATCCCCCAAGGTCGGGTAAATCTAAGGTTCTAAATAAAAATTAACTACAAAGATCTTTCTGATTGTGGGGTCAGGCCTGCGGTTTATGCTTGTGTAACCCAAGCCTAAAGTGTTGGACAGTAGGTAGGTCTGGATCAATAGGCGTGGTTGTTAATTTGACATTCAGAGCAAAAAAATAATCCATTATTTTGTACTTGGGTTACAAGGGTCCTAGTAAAAGGTCGGAGGTTTAGGGCAAATAGGTACCCTCAGATCCAAACTTCCATTTCCCCTAGAATTAGCTTCTCATAATTTCACCTTCGAGACCTCCAGATTGTCACTAACTCCATCTAAAATACCCAAGTCAAAAAATTGTGGCTGAATCAAAATTGACTTGGGTGCGGTGAAAATAAAATCATCGTTAATCTCTTTGGGGTATGGTTGAGGAAAGGGGCTACTGATTAAATCTTCCATTAAATCAGGATTTGAATCCTTCAAGTTAGCCCCAAGTGGATCAAATTCCTCAACTAAATTCATCGAGTACCTCAGGCCCATTCATCTCACTAAAATCATTTTCTATTACAAGTGTGACTACACTTAAAGATTCCTTACCTTCAAAATGAAAGAATTCTGGATCCGCATTAATATGTTTTGAGATTATGTGTTATTCCTTGGTCCACAGAGACATTTTTCCTCGTACCATGGCTTGGGGATCTCAGGTGAGAGAATCGGTACATCCTTAATTGGTTCCTCCAATTCAACCTTGTCATCCCAGGTCTCGTAAAATGTATCCCCCCTACACTTGCCTGAACAGGTTCCGACATTGGCTCTCTTAGAGGAGGTACATCTTGAGAATCTTCCCAAGATTGGACTAGAGCAACTGCAAATTTCATCCTTAATCTTGACAAGTTTCCAAGTAATAACTCACCCAGGTCCTTGTCTTCAACATCTTGAAGCTAATCCAATAAAGACTTGTTATGCTCATCAATCATGTTGATCAGAGGCTCCAATTCTTCAGTACAAGGTGTTGGCTAAACTTCTAAAAATCAAATGGTATTCCTTAAGTTAAGCAGCACGTTACTTGGACTTGGTTTAGCTGAGCCAAATAGTTTGGTTGAGGATTGGGTAGGTTTGGGTTCGGTCTGTTAGGGTCAAGGAATTGAGGTTCTTGGGGTCGTCCCTGAGAAGAGGTCATTTCAGGTTGTTCATTAAAGGCAAGTGACCTATAAGAAGTGTAATCCTGGGGAGGGTGGGTTTTATAATGATCATATCCTTCTTCCTTAGAGATCTTATTAAGTTGTTCATATGGAGGTGATGGTCTATATTCGGTGTAGGCGTGATAAGGATAATAATCAAAGTCATGATATCTAGGGTTAGGCCCTGGACATTGAGGTCCGAAATTATAATCCCAGTCAGGATTGTCATAACTAGTGGATGAGGGGTTATAGGTTGGGTTGGGGTAATAATCATCTTTGGGATAAGTGGTGGTTGGAGGGTAGGAGGGGAAGTGTGTGTAAGAGGTAGAAGGATACATGAAAAAGCAAAAGGGAAAACAGAGAAAAGATAGGTGCCTTGTAGTACAAACAAACCAAACCTGTCCTAAAGTGGGTAGCCTAAAGACCTACAGACTCCCAGAACCCATCTTAAAACTTTAAATGATTTAATCTACCTTTATCCAAACAATCATTTGATACTACTCCCCTAGCTGGACATCAGATGAACTGGTAGAAGCAGATTAGTCGAAAATAACCTCGATCTGGGCCTCGAAGAGTGAGTCAATCCTGAAGGTCAACGTCTAATCGATTTTAATTAGCCTTAGGTTTGAATGTGCTCTTGGAATGTGATGACCGTTTAGATAGATTGTGCCCTTAATAATCAATTTACAGTGTATGTGTACACAATTAGGCTTGCAAACAAGGTTATTTGATGATGTGTCTTTTATGGTTCAATCTTGTTTAGTATCTTTTAGGATTCAATTTTTTTAGGTTTGTTTAGTCAATGTTTAGTGAGGCACACCATGTCTTGAAAGCATCAGTGTAAGTATTTTCCTTTAAAAATCAGAAATAGTGCCTAGTTAAGTCTTAAAAATTGAATCTTATTTGGTAGCTACTTGATGAATTAAATTTAAATTGAGTGGTGCGACCCAAACAGATCAATCAATTGGCCTGTTGCACACAAATGTTTAACCTAGTCAGATTTCTATTCACTTATGTGTATGGAGTTAAGGTGTATCGGTTCCATGGATCAGATTCTGGTTAAGTGGTAGAATCAGGAAGAGTGCGCTTTGGTGTGTGGGTGTATATAGTGTGTATTTTTTTCGATTATGTTCCACAATCAAATCAGAATTTTTTTTATATATGGGGGTAAGGTGAATGGAGGTGACAAACAAGACAAATAAACTTATTCTAAGGTTTATGTAAACACCTAAGTAGATTTAGCTGTAATTTATTAATGTGGTGACGTGAAATCTAGCGGGTGGGGGTGGGGGTTAACTTACAAAACCTCTACCGTTACTTTACTCCGATCTTACTACTCTGGCCAGCCTTGAAAGAGTACCTCCAATCATAGCAAGAAATGAGAAAAGTGAGATAAAAGTTAAGTACGGCGAGAAACACAGGAAATCAAAGAATGTTGCCTCATCGGCAACGACGCCAAAATGATGAGCTCGAAAAATTTACGATAAAAGTTGAGTTTGAAAACCCATTGTTGTATTTGTGAAAAATCCGACTATCAAATAAATTTTACCGAAGTGGTTGCATGAAGCGACTCCAACACCAGGTTTTTTCACCAGGTGGTCTCGGCGAGGAGAAACTGGATTGAGAGTTTGCAGGTGGGAGAGGAGTCCTCTGGCAGAGAGGAGGTTGGTCGGGCTACTGCGACCTACTTCAGGGAATTCACAGGGAGACAAAGCAGAGGGAGATGGAGGTGGTGGGGTGAGGATGTGGCGAGTGTTACGATGGATCAGGATTTGGGGCTCACATCTGCCTTCACGGAGGATGAGGTGAGGGAGGCGGTATGGGGCCTTAATGGGGAGGGGTGCCTTGGACCGGATGTCTTCCCCGTTGTTTTCTTTAAGGAGTTTTGGACTGTGGTTTTGCATGAGGTGATGTGAATGTTAGAGGAGTTTTTGGAAGGTAATAGGGGGTTCGAAAGGTTGAATAAATGCTATATTTTCCTGTTACCCAAGAAGGAAGGTGCGAAGGCAATTGAGGATTTCCATCCTATTGTCCTTTCAAATGCCGCCTACCTTATTGTCGCAAAGGTCCTGGTTAACAGACTTCGGGCCCTCCTGGGGGACCTAATCGTCACTAGTGTAGATAGCCTTAGAGGGGAATCTTGGACAGTTTTGTGGTTGCCTTGGAGGCTCTCACGGCATGAAGGGTGAGGTGGAAGGCCTTCTTTTGAAAGGTTGACTTCAGCAAGGCATACGACTTCGTGCAGTAGGATTTCCTCTGGACGTCTTTCGTGCGAAAGGGCTTCCCCCAGGTCTGGATTGACTGGACGAAGCGATGTGTGACTATGACGTCCTCCATTTTAGTTAATGGGAATCCTGCATGAGGGTAGGTGCAGCTTAGGAGGGGGGTTAGGCAGGGCTATCCACTCGCCCCAATGCTTTTTATGTTGGCGGCAGATGCTCTCGCGAGAGCAACCCGCATATCTTGTGCAAGGGAACTGATCAGTGGCTTTGGGGGTGGTGCTGGTAAGGAGGTCCCTTTGTTGCAGTATGAGGATGATACCTTATTTCTAGTTGAGGGGTCAGTCTCGGAGGCAAGGAGACTGAGGATACTTTTGGAGCTCTTTGGGGAGGCCTCGGGGCTGCAGATTAACTATCTGAAATCCAGCTTCATTCCAATGAATATGACAGGCGAGGAAGTGGTGGAGGTAGCTGATGCTCTTCAGACAGGCGTGGGTGCGCTATCCTTGTTGTACTTGGGGCTATCACTTTCTGATCGTCGTCTCACGATGCAAGACTGGATTCCACTTCTGGAGAGCATGGAGAGGAGGTTGGCGAGCTGATCCTCTAAGCTTTTATCGAGGGTAGGGATGTTGACTTTGGTGAAGGCGGTGTTATCCTCGATTCTGACATACTTCCTTTCCGTCTTCAGGGTGCCGCGTCAGGTGGAGAAGCTCACAGGGCTGATGAAAGACTTCTTCTGGTCCAACTTAGGGATGAAGGGAAAAGGGGCGAGGTTGGTGGCTTGGGAGGAGGTGTGCCGGCCGCTACAAGAGGGAGGGTTGGGTGATAGAGATGTGGGGAGGGTCAATTTGAGTCTCCTTACAAAGTGGATCATGAGGTTGGTGGGCCAGGAGCGAGGTTTTTTTGGTGGTGTCCTGCGGCACTGCTATGGTTCTTTTCTTTCTTGGGGACCACTGGAGACCCCTCCTCCAGGGGCCTCCTACTTCCTCAGAGGCTTGGCGGCGGTGGTGCCGAAGGTGCGGTATTTCTTCTCGCCGGAGCTCTGTGCAAGTGATACATTCAGGTTCTGGCTTGATGATTAGTAGGGGCTTGGGAGCATCCTCAGTGACAGGTTTCCTCGCCTCTTCGGGAGGGCTCCAACGTCCACGGTTGGTGACTGCTGGGATGGAGCGTGGTGCCCCACCTTTTGGGGGGGTCTCATGGACCAGAGAGCTACAAAGTTCAAACAGCTGCTCCAAGAGCTAGAGGGTTGGGCACCTGAGGAGGGGAGAGATGCCTTTTCTTGGACCGAAGGGGAGTTTGCTATTGCGAAGGTGTTTAGAAAACTTGGGGGCACCACACAAATCTCGGATTTAGACCTCTCCAGAGATTGTAGGTTGCTTTGGATAGTGGATTGTCCTCTGAAAGTTAAGATCTTCTCCTGGCTTCTACGGAGAGGAAGGATTGTGACGAAGGTATGGAGGGCGAGATGGGTGCTGATGGACGATGTGAGGTGCTCCCTTTCTAGAGAAGCGGATGGGAATGTACATCTTTTCTTCCAATGTCCTTTTGTTTCACAAATTTGGCAGAGATTGGATATAACCAGGATTGATCACCAGGACATATTTAGCTTTTGGTCATCTTTTCGGAGAGGTAGCGCTAGCATCAGAGTGTCCACTTTTCGATCCAAAAGAGATAGAGCCAAGGTGTTGGCTTTATTGTGGGGTGTGTGGTTGGGGAGAAATGGTGTGGTGTTTAGGGGGGAGAGGCCTTATGTGGAGAATTTTGTCTCGTCTATTTCTTCCCAGGTGGTCTTCTGGGAGTCTGCTATGTAATTGGTGGTTGTTGATGTTTTGATGGAATGAGTTTGGGTGGTTTTGCTTCTAAAAAAAATAAATAAATAAAATTTACTGAAACTTTGGTGAGTCCTGGGTCAAACACGGGAAGACGAACGTTTGATTTAGAGAAATCTGCAGTTATTTTATTTGTTTTTGGTGTTTGTATCTTTTGTGATTTTTTTTTATATTTTATATAGCGGGAAATTAGGTGAGAATTATTTAAAGTAATCTATTCTAGTTGTAAAATATAAAAGAGAGGGAGATTGAGAGAAATAAATATTATCTAAATAATTCAAATTAAACCCTATTCTAGAAAGCGGTAAAAAGAAGAGAGAGAATCCCCCTCGACGGCTGCTTATGGGACTAGTCGTGTTGACAGATTGCCCGGAAGAGAGTGATGAGATGCTGGACGGAGGATGAAATCGGAGGAAGGAAAACGAAATAGGGCGATGTCGCAGCGAGATCCACTTTCGAATGGAGGTGAGAGGACGGCTGGTGGGAGCTCCACGAATGGGGGTGAGAAGTGGAAATAAAAATTATTTTTATCTCTAGTGGAGCATCTCAGGGTTTGGGACACAAGCTCAAGAGGCTTTTTGAGCTTCAGAAAGGGTGAGAATGGAGAAGGGATGGTAGGTTAAGGGGGGTGTGGGGCCTTTATATATGTGAAAAATGGGGATTTTTCACTGTAGGAAATGCTTGTGCACGCACTAGTGCACGTTGGCGAGCGTTGGCAACACGTCACCATAGCTGAGCGCCATCCCCGCGCACTGTTCGTGCTCTCGTTGGCTACCGCTGCGCACTCGTTGGCGCTTGCGCTGCAGGCATCTGCTGTGAGGTTGGGGCATTGATGACTGCCTAATGGAGATTGAAGGGGTGAGGAGAGAGCATGGATCGCGCTCTAAGATTGTGCCGGCATGACGACGAGGAATGACGGCTGTTTGATCGAGATCTGATGGCTGAGGAGGCACCCTACGCGGGCTTCACAAATCGTGCGTCCTTTGCGTATGATCGCACGTTCACCGCGCTCGCATCTCCTCGCGCCATTCTGGCGAAGCTGCCGCCGTTTGATGTGGATCTAACGAGCTTAATTGATTGGTGCTCACGGTTGGCATTTGACTTGCATAAGTGGGGTTCGAACTCGTGCTTGCGCCTTTAGAGTGGCATGCGCCACCAATGCATTGCGTCGTTGGATGGTTGTGAAGATGATGACGGTGTCCAGCGCTCATGGCCGTTGGATTTCCATCCAATGGCCTATATCTCATGAGGGTTTCTCTTTTGAGCGTGTGAAGTTGGAGTTGCTTTAGCCATGGGGAGCGGATCGCAACTACTAGATTTTGATCCAACGGTTGGTATGCGAAGGCACGGATGAAGAGGGGAGGCTGTGCCTGGCCTTGGGTGTTTTGGATGATGTCATGTGGCATCATCTGGGTCATTCATCTTCAAATGCTCATAGAGGATGCTACGGATATCCGATTGAATCGATTTTCACGTTATTGGTCTACGATCGTCGATCCAGATCCATTTGTATGGTTGTGTTCTTCATTTAAAGCCTAGATTCATGTCACCTGTGCCCTAGGCATTAAAATATGAGAACTAGTATACATTTTATACAATCTACTCTAAATGCATGATGATGCGTGTTATGCAATATTTACAATGTTAAATGCAATTGTAAGCCTAAGAGCCGTCATAAATAAGCATGTTAAGCTAAATAAATGTGACTACATCATGCAACCACAAATATCTTAGTTCCTGTGTTAGGGGATATCTTCTGAAGTTGTCCATACGTTGTCCCTAAATCAGCAATATCCTTTAAGGCCAAAATCTGATCACGAGTAGGTAGGTATCTGGAACTTAGATCATCTAGAAATCAATACACCTGCCATGTCTATGTCACAACACAATGACTGGAATACATTCAGCTCCTCAAATAAGACCTCCATCTCAGTATAATAGTCAATCAAAGATGGATCACCTTGGGATATGGACTAGATCAGATGGTAGATGTCAGAAAGACTAGCTTGGTTAGACCTCTAGGAATATTTCCTTGCCAACCTGTCCCATATCTCCTTGGTGGTTTTCTTGTGGAGCAAATTTGCTATGATCTTAGGCTTAATACTATTCATCATCCAAATCATAACCAAGTAGTTATCATGTTCCTATCTCTCAAGGTTTGTGGATTGGGATTCAGAGGGAGTCTTGGTTAATTTGTAGAGCTTCTTTTTAGCACCGGAAACAGTTTTAAATGCCTGAGACTAAACTAGATAATTCTAGACATTGTTGAGCTTCATTGATGTGCCTTGAATTACCACAGAGGTAGAAGTCAGGGGCTTGACTTTGAAAGAGGTAGAGGGTCTCAGCATCACCATTTTGGATCTTAAGAATGTTGAAGAGTATAAATCAGAACCATGACTTCATAGACGTAGCTAAACAACCTTCTAATAGCAACTATGGAGTGTAACGAAGAGCGTCTTGAGCCACATCAAATTCTATATACAACCCAAGATGCAAGAGAAGGACATGAGCGTAAATAGATGCTCTAAAAGGGCCACTAGGGGTCCTAGCAGTGAGGAGACTCTAGCAGCGTGCTAGCGGTTTGCTGGGTATTGCAGCAGCAGGTGGTGCTGCTGCTGCAGGCATGCTGGGTGCTGCAGCTGGTGGTGTTAGACCTGGGTGGTGGATTGGGTGTGGCAATAATGGGTGGCAGCGTTGGAGGTCGGCCATGGGTCAACAGTGCGTGGAGAATCGACGATAGGTTTTGGCAATTAGGTGGTGAGAGAAGTGAGAGAAGGCATTTCTCTCCCCTAGGGTTTTAGTGGTGGAACGTTACACATGCATGAAGAGCTTAGGACTCACCTCACTCTGCACCATGTTGGAAGGAAATAGAATTTCTTAAACCTTAGCCGTCTCTATATAGAGAGACGTTGGGTAAACTGCACCGAAGACCCAACTAGAAATTTCAAATAACAATTGTTTCTAAAATCAGGAATCACATTCATTCTTCTTAGGGTTCATTACATTAATTGGGGACTTTAAAACTTTGGGACCAGATTGAATGTACTTTGGTGGATAAAAAAACTCCTTTTCATGTTAAATTCTCACAATTCTTGGTACTCTGGCTTATAGCAATTTAGCTGTACATGATAATCATTAAAGGTGGTTATGCGCCAACTTTTGTTCGAATTCTGGCAGTCTGAGATGGTAGATGCATCATTTAGTATCTAGGTGTACTTTTTTCATCAAGCAGGTACTTAGGTGGCATGAGGTGTGTAGATGTCTCCAACTTGCCTAGGTGGTCTTGGCAAGTATTATTTGTTATAATATCTTTCTTCTGATTGCTAGCTTAGTTTACTTATTTTTGCTTGCATATATCTTTTTCATATTTATTTGTGTTGTTTTGAATATTCATGCATATGCTATTTGCTTGTATTTCATGCTTGCAAGTGGCTGGAACTATTTTGGCACATGTTTCTATGTTTGATTGTACTTACTTTTATTTAACTTTTTACCCTAGTGACATGTCTGACAATTTCTACCTTGATACTTACCTCTGACTGATTTTTATAACCTTTATGGTTTCCCTTTGATTCATTCCATTATATCTGTTCTCTTGCAGATTAGATCTATAGAGGCTTTGCATGAGCTCTTCACAAGTTTTCCCGAAGCTTTTGTGAAACTACTTCATTCGGTTGTGCCAGAGAGGTCCTTCATATCCATTTGTTTGTTTTCTGCTTTTCTGCTTGTTATATAGTTATTCTAAAGTGATTGACTTGTTTTTTCTTTTTAACACAGGAACCATATGACTACGCCTGAAAAGGTAAATGAGATGGTTGTTATATGCATTCAGTAATTTTCATTTTGTTTTAAAGTGAGACTACTTGTGCTGTCTCCATTGGGTAGCAATGTTTGAAGTGCATCTTGACCATACGAAAGTATGTATTTTAGAGGCACACTGAGGAAATAATGGAATTTTGGCACAAAATTTTGACACTGTAATAGTTAGGCATTTCTGAGACCTGTTGGAGGCATGTGAAGAAAATCCCAGAATTTTGGCAAATTATTGAAAATGAAGTGTGGCCCAGGGAATATGGTTCCAGAATTTCAACATTACGTTCTAACTGGTTCAAAGATGCTTAAATTAGTGAAAATCATATTAGTAATAGATGGGAAAATGAAGCAAATCAAATATTCTCAAAGCTTACCTCTCTTTATATATAGAGAGAGAGGTGGGGTAGTTACAACGCAACTGCAAGAAAGAAAAATAAAGAATTCAAACACACCCTTACATGGGAATAAAAGCATAACTAGACCAAAGGGGTATAACACTCCTCTTCAACCTGGAGCACAGATGCCAATCATACTCAGCTTGGGACAACAAACATCAATACTAGATTTGGCAAGAGGCTTAGTAAATATATCTGCTGTCTGGTCATCAGAAAATACTGGAGTTGTGTAGAGCAGCCCTCTTTGAATAATGTCTCTAGTGTAGCGACAATCAACTTCTATATGTTTTGTACGCTTATGAAACATGGGATTGTTGGCTATGTAGATGGCTGCTCGATTATCGCATCTCATCTCTATGGAACTATCTCAACATGTAAGTCAGTCAAGAGAGATTGAATCCACATCATCTCATTAGCAGGTTGGGCTATCACCCTGTACTCTGACTCTACACTAGACCTGGAGACTGTCGCTTACTTCTTGCTCTTCCAGGTTACAAGATTGCCGGCTACGTAAGTGCAAAAACCTGTAATGGATTTCCAGTCAAGGTGGCACCCTGCATAATCTGCATCTTAAGAATGGACCACTGTCATGGATGCCCCTCTGGTAAATAGAAGACCTTGCCGAGGAGCCTTCTTGAGATATCTAAGGACCATCATCCCTACATCCCAGTGTTATCTAGTATGCTTGGCCATAAACTGACTCAATGTACCAATTGCAAAAGATATGTCTGGTCCGAAGCAATGCATACTAAGGAGGATTCTTTACTACCTACCAGTACAAATGTTGAAGTCGGTTCGAACATTGATCATGTTGAAGCTGGCCTGAGTAATCAGTGGCAAGCTGCCTTGTTAACACTTAACTATAACCTACATCCTCTTCAAAATTTGAATACGCCTTATCCTCTAGCGTCCTTTATTGATTATGCTACGTCCACCACAGATTATGCTCTTACTATCCATGAACCATGCAATTTCAAAGAAGCTATCAGGGGTAATTGTTGGATTGAAGCTATGAAATAAGAAATAAATGCCATGCACAAAAATCAGGCCTAGATTCTTGATCTGCATCCTTTTCACAAGAATGTCGTTGGCTTAAAAGGGGTTTATGAAGTCAAGTACAAATCCAACGGTAGTCTTGAGAAATTCAAGTTGTTAAAAGATTCATGTAGCAACTCGGTGAAGGCTTTTATGAGACATTTAGCCCTGTGAACACAATTGTTACCATCCAAATTGTGTTAGTGCTGCCTTTAGTTGTGGATGGCCTCTGTACCAACTTGATGTCAAAAATGTCTTCCTTCGTGGTGATTTAAAATAAGTATACATGGAGCAACCAAAAGGATTCGAAGAAATTGACAGAGTTTGTTATGTGTGCAAGCTTCAAAGGTTCATTTATGGACTCAAGAAAGCCTCTCGAACTTAGTACTTTAGTCACAAGGTCCTTGACGATCTGGGTTTTCAATAGTGTCCTCTTGACCATTGATTATTCATTTACAGAAAAGATGATTAGATTGTGTTATTATTACTTTATGTTGATAACAGCTGTATCATTACTAACGTCAAGAGAGCTCTTGAAAATTCCTTTAGCATCATTATTCTTGGCATTCTCTGTTAATTTTTGGGTATTAAGGTGGATAGAATGGGCAACAAGATGGCATTAATGCAACACAAATACACCATTGATCTCTTAAAAAGATTTAATTTTTTTGATTGCAAACTTGTTTCTACTCCTTGCTCGACACAACATGAATTGTTCGACGTTGACAATACGATAATTAGAAATATAGGAGAGTACTGTAGCATGGTTGGTGTACGTCAATATCTTACTATTACCAGAGCTGACATTACCTTCATAGCAAATCAAGTCTTATAGTATATGCACTTACAACCATTTATCTAGGGGCAGTTATGCAAATATTCAGATATCTCAAGGATACGAGTTCAAGCGGGCTTAGCTATGAGATAGATCCTCTTTTATTACAAGGAATTGGTGTTCTTATGGCCTTTTTTGATGCTGATGGGTCAGGAGATCTTGATAATTGTAGTCTATCACTAGGTATTTCATTTATCTTGGACAGAACTTAATATCTTGGAAAAGGCTGCAAATAAAGAAGCATTGCAAGAGTAAACATAGAAGTTGAATACTGGGCTTGGCATCTACTATTAGGGAAGTAATTTGGATGTGTTCCTTAATAATTTAGGAATCAAGAATAGACACATCTCTATGTTATGTGACAATCGTAGTGCTTGTGCCCTTGCCATCAACCTAGTTTTTCACGATCGGTCAAAGTATAGGGGTGTATATGGATCTGGTTGGGTTGGGTTGGGACTCAACCCAAACCAACCCACAGTTTAAAAGTTTGAGTTTTTCCAACCCTACCCAACATGTTACACTACTGAATCAAACCCAACCCGATCGATAAAATCACGTTGGATTGGGTCAGGTTGAGTGGGATGACTAACCAAAGCGTATGTTTATCTCTTACATGCTTCTTTTTTCTTTCATACTTAATGACAAAAAAAATTAAACTCATAAACAACTCATACTTAATGATAGAATAAAATAGATAAACACAAAAAAAAACTTCAAATAGAAAAAATGATCCAAAAGTTTTCAAACAAAAAAAAATGATCTAAAAGTAACGAGAAAAAATAAAAGTATACCTGATAATAAACTTAATAGGTGCATATAAAAGCTCAGGTTTTTACCAATAATTGATAACAAATATAAAGGGAGTGCTTTGCTGGTGGTGGTGGTGGGATCCCTATGGGAAGAAGAGAGGAGGGGTGAGTCATCAAACGGTGGTGGTGGGGTCCTTGCGGCAAAGAAGAGAGGAGAGTTGGGTTGTTCGTTGGTGGTGGGGGGATCCTTATGACAAAGAGAGGAGAGGTGGGTGTTAAGGGTGGAGATAAGGGTTAGGGTTACCTAAAGAGCGTAAGGTGTTGTTGCCATTGAGGTGAGGAGAGGGAATTGCCTAGAGCTTGAAGCTGAGTGACATTGCATGGTAAGGTTTTAAATGCTGATTTTGACATCCTTTTGATAAATTTCTAAGTGTACATTTCGGAGGCATGCCATGGAAACACCCGTATTTCGATGATTTCATTACCCCGAAAATACTCCATTTTAGAGGCATGTCGACAAAAAAGACATCTCTTCATCTTTTTTCTCTCCTCTCCTCTCCTCATCTTCCCCATTGTAATCCATCCCTTTACTCCACCACTAACAGACCCTCCACCTAGAATGTCGTGATTTTGGTCAAGGAGGACTTAGTGTGGAAGAGCTGATGGGTATTGGCCAGTTATGACCAAAAGATATTGAAGTCACAACCTTTGATATTGGGGGAAGCGATCAAGCAACTGAGAAGTGTAGTATTAAGGGGAGAAGTATGTTGCATAGATCCTCCTTGAGTAGGTCGTCTGATCCTACTAGGGTGATCTCACAGAAACACATTGATTCTTGGTGTATGTTACAAATGTAAGAAGTCCATAAAGAAGTCGTCGCTTAGGATGGTTGTGGATTCTATTGCGAAGCATGAGATTGATGGACGTGTGGCTAATGTGATTGAGGTCAAAAAGGTTCACAGGGGAGGGGTGAAGACAACCCTTGATGGTTAAAGTTCTCTCTTGGAACATTCGTGGTCTCTACGATGAGGGGTGGAGGTCAATTTTGAGAAGGTACTTAGCTGAATGGCGTGTGGATATTGCACTGCTACAGGAAACTCATCCTGACAGTTCATCTCCTTAAATGAAGAAGAGCTTGTGTGGTGATCGTTATATTGATTGCCTAGAGGTGAAGGTGGAAGAGAGATCAGGTGGTCTCATCTTATTATGGCATAATGATACTTTTGATTTAACGTCCTCTGGTGGTTGGGAGGGTGGTTACAACGGTTTTTAATAGGACGTATAACCTATGTTCTCTATTTCCTATGTTTATGGTCCTTGTGACGAGTCTTCTAGGGTAAAGTTTTGGGAGGAGGTTAGCCAGGCCTCCTAGTTAGTGGATGGAATGTCGTGGCTAATTGGGGGGATTTCAATGTAACTTTATACTGTGATGACAGATCAGATGGTAGATGTGATAGATCTATGTGGGATTTTCTGCAGACCCTTCAGGATTTGGAACTTATGGAGCTACCCATTGCAGGGGCCCATTTTACTTGGAGAAATGGAAATAAGGCAGCATTGTGCATTAATAGGTTCTTATGCAACGTTGCGATGGCTGAAGCTTTTCTTGGGGCGGAGGTGATAGTTTGTGATAGACTTTTTTCAGATCACATGCCTCTCTTGTGGTGTAGTAATGAAAATACAAACTTTGTAACATACTTTAAGTTCCATTAATCGTGGTTGAAGGAATCGGGCTTTAAGGAGTTGGTACAGGATAGGTGGACGTCTACACCAGCGACCACTTTTGCCATTCGCACTTTGGCTTGTCGGATTCGTGCTATTTGGGAGGTGGTGATTGAGTTTAAGCGTAATCTTCGTTCCCGAAGGGAGGCCAGGCAGAGTGGGGCTCTGTTGAAGATATTATCTTTTGATGGAAAGGAGGTTGCTCCTTTGTTTGATTAGGATTGTCAAAAGTGGAGAAGGCAGCAGGGGATTGTGTTGGAAGAGGATCAGAAGGAGATGGATTGGAGACAAAAGTCCAGGCAGTTGTGTCTCAAGGAAGGTGATGCAAGTACCCAGAGTTTTCCATTTGACAGCCAGTTGTAGGAGGCGCTCAAACATGATAAAAAGATTAAGAGTTGGTAGTGATGTGCTGAATTAGAGGAATCATATATGTGACACTTTCAGATCCCACTTCCACAAGTTCACATGAAAGCAACTGTTGGTGATTGGCGGCTAGGTGATTTGGATATGGTGCATGTGAGGGAGGGGTTGTGTTGAAGATATCATCTTTTGATGGAAAGGAGGTTGCTCCTTTGTTTGATGAGGATTGTCAGGAGAGGAAAAAGCAGCAGGGGATTGTGTTGGAAGAGGATCGGAAGGAGATGGACTGGAGACAAAAATCCAGGCAGCTGTGGCTCAAGGAGGGTGATGCAAATACCAGACTTTTCCATTTGACAGCCAGTTCTAGGAGGCACTTAAACATAATAAACAGATTGAGAGTTGGTAGTGATGTGTTGAATTAGAGGAATCAAATATGTAATGCTTTCAGATCCCACTTCCACAAGTTCACACGGAAGCAGCCATTGGTGATCAGCGATTAGGTGATTTGGATATGGTGCATGTGAGGGAGGAGGTGAAGGGGGAGTTTCTTGGCAAGGTGGGTGATGAGGAGGCTCTTAGGGTTTACGTGGCTTGAAGGCGGAGGGTTCTCTTGGGCCTGATGGGTTGCAGATCATTTTCTATAAGGAGATTTGGAATGAGGTTGGCCCTAATGTTGTGGCTATGATCCGGGAATTCTTCAAAGGTAACGAGGGCTTTGAGAGATTGAATCATTTTTTTTTTAAAGCCAAAGGGCGGTTATCTAAAAGATAATCACCTAAAATCAATCCATTCCAAAAAATCATATTACATTAGTGATTACAAAATAGATCCCCAAAACATCACTTGGGAAGAAATGAATGAAACAAAGTTCTCAACATAGGGTCTCTGCCCTTGAAAAAGTGCCCCATTTCTCCCTAGCCAAACACCCCACAAGGACACCAAAACCTTGGCCTTATCCTTCTTGAATCTAAAGGCGATCCCTCCATCGTAGGCGTTTCCTCTGCGGAACGAATTCTAGAAGCTAGCTGCATCCCAACGGGCGATCCAATCAATCCCCGTCCTCTGCCAAGCCTGCACCACAAACAGACACTGGAATAAGAGGTGCTGGATATCTTCCTCTGCTCCATCGCAAAGGAGACTTGTCAGTTCATCCAACTGAGCCCATCTTGCTCTCCATCACTTTGTCATAATTCTCTCCTTCCTCACCAACCATGCGAAGATCTTCACCTTCAACGGACACTCTGTCATCCAGAGCAGTCTACAATCTCGTAAGAAATCTATGTTTAAGCTGACTACGCCACTCCCCAATCTATGGAAGACCTTTGCCACAAAGAAATCTCCTTTCCAGAAAAATGCATCATCACCTTCCTCTGGTGCCCAACCCTCTAATTCCTGCAATAACCGCTGGAACTCCTTGCATCTATGGTTGGATAGGCCCCCCCGAAAAGTTGGGCACTAGGCCCCATCCTAACAACTTCCCACCATGGCCGATGGGTCCACAACACCCCCAAAAAGGCAGGGAAACCTGTTGCCGAGGGTAGAGCCAACCTCCTGCTAGTCGTCCTACTAGAATCGGAACACATCCCCTTCCCCCAGTGTAGGTAAAAAGAAATCCCGCACCTTCACCATCACCATCACAGCCACCAAGCCCCTGAGTGAGACTCTCTAGGAGGAAGGGACTCTAAAGGCCCCCATGAAAGGGACCATAGCATTGCCGCATAACATCACCAAAGGGCCCCTGCTCCTGCCCCACCAACCTTGTAATCCACTTCATGAGGAGACTAATGTTCACCTTATCCACATCCCTAACCCCCAAACCCCTTCCTGAATCGGTATACACCTTTTCTTAAGCCACCAACCTCGCCCCTCTTCCTGTCGACCTTACATTAGCTCAGAAAAAATCCTTCATCAACCCCGAGATCTTCTCAATCTGGCGCGATAGTGAAAACTGAAAGGAAATATAACGGTATGGATGCTAGCACTGCCTTCACTAGGGTCAACCTCCCACCTCTAGATAGAAGTTTGAAGGACCGCCCCGCCAATCTTCCCTCCATCCTCTCTAGCAGAGGAATCCAATCCTATAACCTGAGGCACCGATCTGATAATGAAAAGCCTAGATACACTAGCGGTAGAGAACCCACCTATGTCCCCAAAGCACCGCCTACCCTCTCCACTCCTTCGACTGACAAGTTGAACGAGACAAAGGTTGATTTTTGATAATTGATTTGCAGCCCTGGCACCACGCTAAAAGGCTCCAGGACGATTCTCATCCTTCTGGCCTCCAGATCCTCTCCCTCAACTAGAAACAAGGCATCACCAGCATATTGTAGGATCATCGTCTCCCTACCCTCACCAACCATAAAGCCTCTAATCAGACCCCATTCACAAGCCCTTTGTGCTACCCGCGCCAGAGCATCCGCCGCAAGCAACAGCGTAAGTGCAAGAGGGCAACCTTTATGACCCTCCTCTTAGGTTGTACCCATCCTCTTGCTTGGTTCCCAATTGATCAGGACTTGGAAAGATGTCACACGCCTCTTCATCCAATCAATCATCAACAAGGAAGCCCACAAAAAATCCCATTGCACCGAGTCGTATGCCTTGTTGAAGTCAACCTTCAACAAAAAAGCCTATTTTTTCTCCCGCCTCCAAGTGGCCAATGCCTCCATGGCAACGACGAAACCATTCAGGATTCCTCTCCCTTGAACGAAAGTAGCCTGAACAGGAGAGATCAGGTCTCCAAGAAGGTCCCTGAGTTTGCTGGTCAGGACCTTAGCAACAATAAAGTACACGACATTTGACAGCGCAATCGGTATGAAATCCTGGATCGCTTCCGCCCCTTCTTAGGCAGCAAAAACAAGTAGTATGTGTTCAGTTTGTCGAAACCTCTGTTCCCGTCCGCGAACTCCTCTATCATTTGCATCACATTTGTCCCCACTAGGGGCCAGAATTCCTTGAAGAAGAAAGCAGGGAAACCATCCGGGCCAGGACACCCTTTTGCATTTTGGCTCCAAACCGCTTGCCTCACCTCATCCTTCGAGAAACCAGCTGTGAGACTCTCCGCCTGGGCCTTCATGACACACTTCACATTCTCCCCTCTCCACCTTCAGCATCCCTTGACGCACCTCCCAATGAACTCCTTGAAGTAATCTGCTGCAATTCGTCCTAACTCCTCCCTACCAGAGAAGGTCTCCCCATATATCACCATCTTCTCTATCCAGTTTCTCCTCCTAACAGAGGCCACTTGGTGGAAAAACCTTGTGTTAGAGTTGCCTTCCTTCAGCCATCTTTTCCTCGATCTCGTTTTCTACTCCACCTCTGCTTTCATGTCCTTCTCCTACACCACACATGCCATCGTTGTCCTAACCTCTCTATCCTCCGTCGAGATAGGGGCCTGGTCCTCCTGTCTGTTAATTCTAGTAATCTCTGCCAATGCCTCTTCCTTCCTACCCCTCCTGGACGCCTTGATCTACCTCCTGTATGCTCTCAAGTGGTCTTGCAGCATACCCAACTTCTTCGCCAAGCAACATGCGTCAGATCCCTTCACCTCTATAGAGTTACTCTTCTCCATCGGACTTCAAAACCCCTCCATTAGCCAGGATTTGTCAAATTTAAAATAGGTGCGTCCCTTCATTGGACCGCCACATAAGGGGCGTACGATCAGAGGACAGTCTCTCCAAGGCAGACACATCCACCACAGGGAAAGACTTTGCCAGCTCCACGTTGGAAAGAAATTTGTTAATCCTAGACATCTGGCCATTGTTATTCCTCCAAGTGTAAGCACAGGATGCCGGAATCAAATCCACGAGGGAATGTGTAGCTAGAAATCCACAAAAAGATCCGACCGAGGAGTCAGTTGAATCGTTTTTATCTGTTCTTTTTACCATAAAAGCCTAGGGCGGAGTCAGTTGATGAGTTAAGGGAATTGTGTTGTCCAATTCTATTTATCTCCTGGTGGCCAAGATTTTGGTGAATAGATTGTGAGTGGTTATGCCTGATATTATCTCGCTTATCCAGTCAGCCTTTACAAAAGGCATATCGTTGCAAGATTCATTCGTGTTGGCAGAGGAGATGGTGGTTGCGTGGAAAAGAAGGGTTCCTTCCTTTCTATTGAAGGTGGATTTCTCGAAGGCATATGATTTGGTCTCGTGGACTTATCTTTAGGAGATTCTAAGAAAAAGAGGTTTCCCGGATCTTTGGATGCAGTTGATGAAAAGATGTGTTACTATATGTTCCTTCTTTGTCCTAGTTAATGGCAAATCTAATGGTAGTTGGGTCCAGCCACAACGGGGAGTGCGACAGGGATGTCCTTTGGCTCCTTTGTTATTTGAAATTGCCGTTGATACTCTTGCTTTTTTGGCTTTCAAGGCTTGTAGGGGTCATCTTTTTAGTGGGTTCACTTGTCAAGGCGATGGTTCCTTAGTAACGCCCTTGTTGTAGTATGCAAATGATATAACTTTTTTTTGTGGAAGGTGGTTGGATGGAAGCGGCTCATGTGTCATCTTTGGTGAGGATTTTCGCAATGATTTTTGGCCTTAATATTAATAAGAGAAAGTCCATCTTTGTTCCCTTTGTGACCCCTGATGCTGAGATTGAAGAAATGTCTAATGTCAATTAAATATCTTGGTCTTCCTTTAAAAGGTAAAAGATCAGCGGCGTCTTATTGGAGTTTTATGGTGGAGCGGCTTACATGTAGGCTTTCCTCTTGAATGGAAGATTGCTCTCTAGAGGGGGGCGGTTGGTGTTGTTGAAATCGGTCTTATCTTCAATAGCAGTTTTTTTAATTTTTTCACCTTTTGGCCCCAAAAGAAGATTATGAAAAAGTAGATGTCGTTAGGAAAAGATTTTTCTGGGAAAGAGTGGATTCTGTGGGGAATTTTGTGCAGTTGGTGAACTGGAGTGAGGTGTGTAGACCTAAAAGTGAAGGTCGTTTGGCTGTCCGGAGTTTGGTTGCCTTTAACAAGGTGCTTCTCTTGAAGTGGGTGGTCAGATTGGTCTCAGGTGAGAAGTCTATGGTCACAACAATGTTGAATGACTCTTACGGTGCAAGCATGGATCTGGTTGAAAGAGCGGAGTCCAGAGGATGGGTGTCTTCCTTTTGGCAAACAACTTTTCAACTAGTCTGGGGAATGGGGCCTCGTTCAAATTCTGGCTACATGATTGGAGTGAACTGGGCAAATTTTCAGACTTGTATCAAAGAGTTTTTTGGCTAGTAGCTGATAAGGATGCTATTGTTATGGAGCTGTGGGATGACCGGTAGAAGACATGGAACATCATACTATCCATGGGTCTGTCTGAGTTAACATTTGCCGAATTTCAACAGCTTTTATAGGGCATTTCAGATGTTTTTCCTGCGGCAGGTGAGGATGACAGATTCCATTGGAAGGATGGAACATTTTCGGTCAAAAATGTGTACAAGATAAGTTGTAGTGGTGATCAAATGAATGACATCACAGTGGATTCTAAAATGCTTTGGAAATGCAGAAATCATCTCAGTGGATGCTACTTTTCACCTTCACAGTGGACTGATGATGGTGATACGGTATGCTCTTTCTGCCACAAGTCAGAGGAGGATGTCAATCATCTCTTTTTCATGTGTGATTTTTCAAAGGAGGTGTGACAACACTTCAATCTATCAATGGTGTGTTTAGCTTCTGGAATTCCTTCCTGATCTTGATGTGGCGAGGTCGATAAGAGCTTTTGGTTTCCTATGGTTCATCTGGCTGCAGCGGAATGGGAAAGTATTTAATGATTAGAGGTGTTGGGTGGATAATGTGGTGAGGGAGGCCTTTTGCTTTTTTGAGTTTTGGCTTAACAACCTATAAGTCTGTTCCTTTTTTATTAATATATTATTTTGGATGATTCTCGATCTTCGGTATTTTTCTTTCCTTCAAAAAAAAAAAAAAACAAACAAACCCTCCACCTTGAACCTTCCTCCCCTGTTCTCTGTGTGATCCAATAGCGACCCACCACCTCTCCTCCCTCTTCCCTGTGAGGTGTGAGGCATAGTGCCACCATTGTCAAAGTAACCGAACCCATCACTCTGATTACTGTAGCAGCATACATGGTGTGAGATTTGTGAAGTAGAATTGGTGTCTTTATATAGAGAAACCAAATCCCCTCATTTGCCTTTGAGTTTCAATAATCAAGAACAAGCTTCTTTCACATGGTATCAGAGCGGGTTCTCTCAGGGACCACGCCTCCAACGATATGCGTAGAGATCTTGTGATCTCTCCCCTTTGTGAAGAACTCCATCCGTAATATGAAGGATGGGTGTGATCAAGGCAAGACCTTAGTTCTATGGCATCGGCATATGAAGAAGAAAGAGGGTTGTGCAACTCTCTCTCTCCTTGTACGTGGATTGGAGTACCCACTATACCTTGTGCATAGGCCAATCCCATGTGTGATTATATGTATGTATATATCGGGTTGTATCTGGTTGCGGGTTGGGTTGGTTAAGCCTCAAACCCAACCAACTCAATCAGGTTGGGTCATGTTGGTTTTGGGTTGAACCTAACCTGTGTACACTCCTAGGTCAAAGCATATACAGATTGATTATCATTTTGTTAGGGAAAAGAGACAAAGTGGGGTAGTTGTTGTCCAACACATGGCTGCTGAAAATTAGATAGTTGATATCTTGATGATGGTAGTGGGCATTAAGATCTTCTCAAAGTTGAAGAACAAATTGAGTACTTGTCATCCTCATACTCAGTTATTGGGGGGATGATAAAACTATTATATTCAGAGGGTTGGACTGCCAATATTGTAGTATGTGTGTGTTATAATTTGCCCATTGGTTGGGTTGCAAGAAACCTCGGTGTTATAAATGAATCCTTAGGGCCTCCTCTTTGACTATTCATTAAAGTAAGGGAAAACCCAATGCCTAGACATGGAGAGGCACACTGTCTCTTGAACTTGGTTAGCAAATGCCCCTTCTCTTCATTGTCTATGTGTGATTGTTCCCAGTTTTTCAAAGTTGTATATTGGTCGCTCTTGAAAGCTTCCCAGAAAGCCTTGTTCAAGCCGAAGGCCATCATTCAAACACTAGATATAGTTAGCAATCTTTGGTGGAAGAACTTGTAAAAAGGTGATGCCCAATGCCCTCTCGATTGTATTGTAGCTACATAAATTGTATGGTGCTTTAGCTTCCTTCAATCATTGTGACTTGAAATCTTGTACAATGTTTGTTTGGAATGGTGCGCATATACCCAAGCGATAGTTTTTAGGGTCTAGAACCGTAGGCATGTTACATGTGCTCATGTGTGTGAGTTTTAGCTTCACTAGAGCCATGCAAGTGTAGCACACTCACTGGTGTTTTTTTCCATCCTGTGCATCAGTTCTAACTTCACTAGACCGCGTGTGTTACGTGTGCTTGAATGTGGTAGTCAGAACCTTCTTGTATGGCCTCAGAATTGGACTATGATGAACTCATCCTTTGGGGTAAACAACGGGGCTTGTGGCTTGAATTTGCTTCCCATGTGGCCATTGATGCTTTTACCCATGCGCACATGCGCGTATGGGTAAGTGCCTTTCTCAGGAGCAAGCAATAGAAGTTTAAGGGGGTGTGGCCTTCCAAAATTGCAATCACCTCCTAAAAAGAGAGTGCTACTGAGGATGTGCTTTCTTAAATAGAAGATAAGCCTTCTCAACCATGGTCTTAATGCTTCCAAATCTAGTCATTTCTTCAATCCCCATATGAATATCTTAAACAACCTCAAGGGTATTCGGAAGCTCCTGTGTTTGAGAGAGCTGAAGGTAAATTGACATCCACAAATGATTCTGCTGAATATTTGCGTTGGTCATAGGCTATAAAGTTAAACAACTAGGCTATAATGTTAAACAACTAGACAAAGGAATGGCTCGGCTTTAATACAAAGAGAGCTCCAATGATAAGTCAAGAAGTGAAATTTTCTGCCATCTCCATGAGTACTGCAATTAGGTTTTCACCTTCTTTAGTAGGTTTGGTGAGGCCCTTCAAAATGTTGAATATCCATTAACCACCACTCTTCTTTGGTCTTGGTCAATATTATTCTAGCTAATTAAATCAAGACATGTGGGTTTAATTATTTCATAGATCTTGCTATCTAAAACGTAAATCTATTATGGAAAATGACATATATGCCCATGGAAACTTCTGAAAGGACATGTATATCTTTGTGTATCCCATATCCACCTATGTTCCATTGATATTGCATATATACCCTCCAAAATGTCAATTTATTCACATGTATATGAAATATTAGATGAAAAAGTAATGGGTTTTTACAAGAAAAATCTTTAAATTTTCCACTTTCCCAAGACCTCCCCTCCACGTCCCACCCCTTACCTTGTTCATTGACACCACCCTCTCTAACCCTCATCTCCTCCATTAACTTCACCTCCATCCATATGAGGCCTCAACAGCTTGGATAGATGGCAACACTCACCACTGTCTTTGTTGCCACCCTTTTGTTGTTGCCACCGCCCTTTGGATACAAGGATGGAGAAAGCTCCATAAGCATCCATGAGCAGTGGCACAGGAGGAGTAGAGACCCCCCCTTCTTGCTTACCAACGTCGTTGAAGAGCTGCACCTTTTCACTCATGAACAAACACCTCATTGGAGCTTCAACCATCGCTGGAGGGTAGTACTCGCTGCTCATGAACCCATTGTAGTTGGAGAGGGGGATTGGAGGAGGGAGGGGGAGGTAGCAGCATAGGACAGGGGTGGAGAGAGGAGGTTTTGTGGTGGTGGTGGGTTGGAGGGAAGGGCAACTGGAGGAGGGAGGGGGAGGTTGGGGAAGCTTGCAGGGAGGAGGAGAGATTGAAGGAGTTGGGAAAGGGGAGGTCATTGGAGGAGGAAAGGGGCAGGTTGCTGGAGGAGGAGGGGGAGGAAGAGAGGGTGAGGAGGTGTGGTGGGTTGTTGGTGAGAGAGGAAAAAGAAAATAATGTGTGTGCTTGTGTGTAAAAATCTTTATCATCTAGTCTATATAGTTCATAAGGGCATGTAAATAAGTGAATGGATATTTTCGGGGTGTACAACACATTAGACATGAAGTTTTCATTTCTTATCAGAGATTTCTGGGGGCATTTATGTTATTTTTCCTATTACAAATATACATATATGTATAGTATATACAAAAATGATGTTTTATCAACTGTCAGATGCCATAAATTGCATATGCACGAGATTGGCATTTGAATCTAGAGATATTGATTTGCTCCCAATTAATAATTGTTTTTTTTAACCTTAATGCTGCAAATTTTTTATATTTTTTTGGCTGGTTCTATGACTGCAGACTCTGGATGACCAAAAGGTTAATGCTGCTAAATTTGCTCCATTCTGGAATGAGATTATCAGAAATTTGCGTGAAGAGGATTATATAAATAATTTGTAAGTTTATATTTAAAATACAATTTGCTTATGCAGTTGTTTACTGGCAATAAATGATACTCTTTTTTGCTATTATGTATTTGGTTTACAGTGAAATGGATTTACTTCTCATGCCAAAGAACTCTTCGATTCTTCCACTGGTGCAGTGGCCTTTATTTCTTGTTGCTAGCAAGGTTCATTGTGCACAACTTCATTATCAACCACTTTATATTTCATTTTATGTTTTTGAAGGATATTGACGATTTAGACTTTATTACAAATCAGATTTTTCTAGCTCGTGATATTTCCATAGAAAACAAGGATAATCAGGATGCACTGTGGGAAAAAATTTCTGATGATGACTATATGAAGTATGCAGTTGAAGAGTGTTTTCAGAGTACCATTCTTATTCTTACCTCAATTCTTGACTCTGATGAGGAAGGGAAGATGTGGTAAGCTGTTGTAAGTTTCATCAGTACTTGAATATGTTTTTATTTATGTAGGTTTGATGTTTATTTTGTGTTTATCTTTTGTCTTATCCAAGGGTGGAGTTGGTACGTGATGGAATAAATGATAGCATACTTAAGAAAAAGATTACAGTTGACTGCCAACTCAGCAAGCTGCCACTTGTCATTTCCCGAATTACTGCCCTCGTTGGTGTATTGGTAAATGCCTTTTGGATCTTGTGAATTTTCTGTTGCATTATATGATGTCTGCTTCTTAAATAAGTTCAACTTTTTCTTCTTGTAACAAACTCTTTGGTAGGAAATGAGCTAGTTATTTTTATCTGAAAGTGTTCATGATTCATTATTTTTAAACCACTACAAATAGTAGTTTGTGATTTCAACTGTGGCTTCAAATCAGCAATCGAATAGCCAACTATTTCAATTCATTAATTTGATTTCCTTCTCTAGAGATCATATAGGTGCTTCTAGTTTGTTTTTATATAGACAGGCTGATTTCATTTTTTTTTCACCTGCTTTCATTTTTTTTATCGCTTGCCTCCATGTTTGTTATTCTTGGGAAAAAGTCTACTCATTTTTGCATTGACATTTTGTTTTCTTCCATTAGTAGTAAATTTTGTAATTGGTTGTTTTTGTCTTTGCTAATTGTGTTGTCGGATTTGTTTTGTGAATTTCAATTATGTGGCCTCTGTTTCTCTCTCTTTCTAATTTAGGAATATTAAGAAGTCTTTTGTTTATTTTTATTTTACTTTAGGCAAAGGGTTCAGGTGTGGAATTGTGGAATAGTTGTTATGATGGTTATCCTAGTCCTGTTGTTGTTTATTTTGTGTACAGATCTAGGGGTCAGCCAAATCTTTGCCTAGCATAGGTGATGAACTTTTTTGCCATGAGCGTCCAAGTTATCTCTTAGGTCCCTGTCTTCCCCTTGTGGAGCCAGTTTCCAGTCTCAAACTTGTGTTAAATGCTGGTTTTTCATTCTGGGTTGATCATGACTGCTTTATGCATCTTCATTTTTTTTTTATTAAATTACATTTTCTTGTGCTTCTCAGAAAAATAAAGAAACTCCTGAACTTGTAACTGGGGCTATAAAAGCTATTCAAGATCTTTACGATGTGATGCATCATGATGTCATCAGTTTTGATGTGAGGTATGTTTCTGATAAAAATTACCAAATACTATGCTTGTCTTTATAGGTCTCTTTTCTGACTAAATTGTATGTGCTCTATTTTCAAGAGTAAATCGTGACAAGTGGAGTATAATATCGAAGGCTAAGGCAGAAGGGTATCTATTCTCGAAAATAAGATGGCCTGAAGATCCTGAATTGGTAATTGGTCATACTGCTCCAACTATAGTATCTGTTTTCTCATCTTTTAGACAAGGCTTCACCGATAATTTTCAAAATTCATCTCCTTGTTCTTGCAAACTACAGAGAGCACAGATCAAAAGATTATATTCTCTTATGACAATCCAAGAGTCAGCTGCCAATATTCCACGAAATTTGGAGGCTAAGCGCCGGTTGCAATTCTTCACAAATTCCCTATTTATGAGGATGCCAGCTGCAAAGCCAATACGTGAGATGATGTCATTCAGGTTTAGCATCTTCTACTGCTTCTTTGTTTGCATGTTTTATGATTATAAGTTGCCTTTTCATCATCTTGCTGTCTTCCCTGCAGTGTATTCACTCCATATTACTCTGAGATTGTCCTGTATAGCATAAGGGATCTTTGTGATAAAAATGAAGATGGGATTAGCACACTGTTTTATTTGCAGAAGATTTTTCCAGGTACTTTCCATCATGTTCTAGAATGATATGTGCACATGAAAAATGGGCAATGTAATTCCCTAGAAAGCATGCTCAGTCACGACTTGATTTTGGGATTGAGCTGACAATAGTTTTTTGGGTGTATGGACATGAATTTGTACATACTTCCATAGTAGTATGCGAGTGCTTGAAATTTTCTAGGTTTTTTGAAAAGAAGTACTCCATAGGCAAGTATGCAAGTGCTTGAAATTTTGCTAACGAGATGCTCTTTTTTAGTTAAACTTCTAAGTGCTTTATTTGAAGTCCGTTGGGTTCTGCTTTCTTGATCATTGTTGAGCATTGACTGGATCTTGGACATCTTCAAAATTAACTTTTCAATGCTAACTAATAAGTTGATAGTATCTGGCACAAGGAAGGGCTTTTTTGTTGATTTATTATTGTGTTCTTAAGGTTTGATATGTGGAAGGCATTTGCATTGGACATTTCTCCCGTGTTTTTTGTTGACCGATGTTCTTTATAGTCATTGTATGCTTTTAGTGCTTTAGGTTAATGTTGACATATCTCCTTCGATTCTTATTTATTTCTATCAGGTTATTTTGCTTGTTATTTTATTTTCTTGTTTGGACATGTTATTGTTATTTTCCCACGCCACTCCTATGTATAAAAAGGTGTAGGGCTCTTTGGATTGATAGATTTAATCCTTATCACCTACTTGGTATCAGAGCGTAATCCTAGATCGGGTTTTGGTATCCTACCAAACAACTAGCCTCAAAACCCTACACCTAAACCCTAGTCCCTCTCTCCTCTCATCGCCACCTTTTCTCTTCTCGTTGACGCTGCCCCCTGCAAGCTAGCACCGCCCCAGCAGCAGCGTTGCACTGTCCCATAGACAGCAGAGGGGCTCTGTTGGTCTCCATCATTGGCTGCAGCGACTGAAGTGGAGGGTCAGGGACCCTCGCGCAGTGTTGCTGGGGCCCATCTAGGCTCTAGTGCACATCCCTACTATGTGTGGGGGTCCCTACATGGCCTTTGACATGGATTTCAGGCCTCTGTTTGCCTGGATATCCATGTTTGAGGTTTGATCTGCTGCATCTGATTATCTCTATGATCTGAAATCAAATTTCAGATTTATTTTTGGACGTGCTTCCTCATCTACAGGACTTGAGATGGCTTCCTCTTGCGATTTTGTCATGACATCAGGTGCCTTTTCTGAGATCAGGACCTGTAAGACTCTGTTTTTCTGTTGCTGTAAGATTATAAGATCTGATAATGCATTGTAGTTTTATACTACTAGACTTGCTTCCCTCTATAGGTCTCATGACATTATACATTAGACCTCCTACCCCCATCCCTCACAGCAGAATGGTGTGGTAGAGAGGAAACACAGGCACTTGTTAGATTTAACTCGTACATTACTTATCCATCATTGCATGCCATACTTGTATCGGAGTGATGTAGTTCTCACAACATGTCATCTTATCAATAGGATACCCTCTTCCGTGTTGCATGAATGGACTCCTTGGCATGTTCTTTATCTTGAGAGTCATTTGCTTTAGTTACTACCTCGTGTGTTTGGGTGTGTGGCATTTGTGCATCTCTTGGGCCCAGGGAGAGATAAGTTGGTTCCAAGGGTCGTGAAATGTGCCTTTCTTGGATATTGTCGAACATAGAGAGGCTATCGATGTTTTGATCCAGTGAATAGTAGGCACTGTGAGTGCAGATGTTACATTCCATGAGTCTATCCCCTATTTCTCACTTGCAGCACGATAGTTATCATAAGAGGTAGAGTTTGCACCCATGCTTGTCCCTTTAGTTTCCATGGATGAGATCCTTGTTTTCGAGACTATTCTAGCATATGGCAGTGCTAGTGATGATCCAAAGTTCCAAGATTTGCCTATCACATATCAGTTGCCAGTTACTTACAGGCATACCCTCATACTTCTATCCCACTTTCCTTCCTGAGTCAGGTATGTATTGAGAGCTCTAACCAGTGTGTTGCTAGTGGTGATTATGAAGGTCTGGTTGATGTTATTCTTGATGATGACATTCCAATAGCTATTTAGAAGGCTTCACGCTCCTGTGCATTTTACATGTGGTTGGGGTTGTGTTTATAGGTAATTTGGGGACTGCTTTTGGACTGTTCACTGCTGCATTGTCAGCCATGCAGATACCTTCCACGTACTAGCTAGCATATACCTAAGAGATATCGGTATTGTTCACTACTGCATTATCATCGATATGTCGGTATTGATGGCCCAAGAGCTATTGACATGTCGATATCGAGGGGTATCAGTGACATTGTTAAAATTGGAGCCTCTTTGCACAAAATTTCCATTATTTCGGTGACATATTCTCGACATGGGCGATATGTTGGCAGTGTTAGTTGATTTTGTTGCTGCCCTCTTTTAGATTTCCCTTGTTGCTCTCTTCTCTTCCACAATGCAACCACCTTGCTGCACCTTTAAAATTTTCTTGTACATCTTCTTGGGTGATTTTCAACCTTCTCTCTTCCTAATAAGGTAAACATCCTATGCTTCAATTTATTTGCATTATTAAGTCCAAATCACCATGTTTTTAACCTTGGTTATTGGTCATACCGAAGTTAAATCTCTTAATATATTAATGTTGTCTAGGCACTAATTTAGTAAGATACCTAATTAAACCCAATTTGGTGATGATTTTGTGGCTTAAATCATAATGTTTTTAACCTCGCTTATTGTTCAACCCAAAATTACATCTCCTTATATACTTGATTATTAGCTAGATTAATATTGTTTACACATCAATTTAGTAAGATCCTTAATTAACCTCCGATTTTGTGGTGATTTCGTAGCCTAAATCGCCATGTTTTAACGTCGTTTATTATTCTTCCCGAAATTAAATCTCTTGATGTACTTGAGAATTAGCTAGATTAATGCAATCTACACATTAATTTTCATGTTATGTGCATTTTCTTTAAAATGTTATGATTTGACTTTGTCGATACGCCAGTAGCACATTTTTATTATGTTTTCATTCAAAATTTATAATTTTGATGATCTAGCCATTTCTTTGTACATGTAGTAGTTATTAAAATATTAATTTTTATCAAATTTATGACATTTTGAGTCATTTTGGGCCTTCTTGAGCGATATCCCCAAAATTCACCGATATCAGCGATATGTCCATAAGATATCCCCTTTTTGACTTGTCGATACGACATTGATATTGACATTTAAAACCTTGGCCGTAGTTGTGTAGCTAGAGATGGGATACAAAGTGCAAGAATTGTTAAACTTCCAAAGTGCAATCGGTCTTTCATCCACATCATCTTCAATAATTGGCGGTAATCTCCATGTTGAACGATCTTTTGTAGACTCTAGCATAGTGGGTAGTAGAGTATGTCGCTTGTGATACACCTACGTCTCTTGAGGGGCAAGATCAGTGCTAGCACCTTTTCCAGAGAAATAAGGAACTTTCTCAAAGATCATTGCATTGGCAGTCACGATATACCTCTCGTGCACAGGATTATAACATTTAGTAATCCTACAAAGATAGAACTTGCCTTAGGCTGCAAAGGTCTAAACAAAACATGTGTAGCAAATATGTGAAGTAGCAAAGCAAATGGCCTTTCTGTTTCATGATGCAGTAATTGATAAGGTATTGCACCTCAAAGTATTGAAAATGATACCCAGTTGATGAGATAAGTTGCCTTCAGGACCACATCACCCCAAAATTGCTTTGGAACCTTCATGTACACCATGAGTGTCCACATAATATCTAACAAGTGACGAAGTTTATGGTTTGCAAGTCCATTTTGCTATGACGTATGGGCACATGACGTTTGATGCAAGGTTCCTTTGCTGGTGAAAAAGGCTTGAAGATCCATCTGCATGAATTCCAACGCATTGTCACTTTTGAAGACCTGTATCACAGTGGAATATGGGGGTTGTATCTATGCAAAATATCGTTGCTCAATTTGGAGAATCTTTGAGTTATTCTTCGTAAAAAAGACCCAGGTACCTATGGTACCACAAAGTACTGTATTCGTTGACAAGCACCATAAAGTACTTGTGACCTCCAACACTAGTGACATGTGGAAGTCCCCAGATGTTACAGTGTACCAGAATGAAGGGAGAGGTACTAATCCTTTTTGTGCGTTAGGAAAACGTACTACAGTTATGTTTCCCTAACTGACATGCCTCATAGTCAAAGGCAATACTTGGTGGCAATTTAGGAAACATCTAACACATCTTCCTTACAGAAGAATGACCAAGCCGTTGATGCCATAGTAGGGGATCCATCGAGAAAGAAACTTCACCTCTAAACTAAGATGAGATATCGAGGAAGTACAAGGCATCTTTGTCGATCTCACCACCAATGATCTCGTTTGCCTGTTTATCCTGGAAATAGCAATGTTTATCATCGAATATAACATGACCTTGTGATCTTTGTGAGTGCTACTCATAGATAAAAGATTCATGGGGAACTTTGGAACACAATGTACATCAAAATCTAATCTCGAGGATAGCTTTACATCACCCACTGTGGTGATAGAAGTGGACCCATTTGCTATCTTCACTAACTTCATGCATCCCAGCTTGGTAGGTGACAAGTCAATTTTCAATTTGAAATAATTTTCACACAAAGAAAATAAGTCGTCGAAGTAGAAATTGAGCGGTGGAAAATCGATCGTCAACAATTAAGATAAACCACTCACAGGAGAGCGGGTTGTATCCATAGGGAGGCACATGCCTAATTAAACTCGTAACAGTCGGAAACTATTGCTCACCATTGATTCCTCAAGAAATTGAACCAAGAAACCCCTTTGAATTAGTCTAATAATGTCAAGATTCGCCTAAAACAATATTTATGCAAAAAGAGAAGGGCCTTCACCATAAAACCTCCAAAATATAATATTGATTAAAAAAAATCCATTCTCATCAATGGCATGTGAATGTAATATTTAATCTCAACCAAAATAGAGGATTCACTTTCCTCGCTCGCTGCGTGCGTAGAGCACGTCGACTAGTGGCGTGGTCGTCAGTGAAGGGAGTCTAGACCGAGGGTGTCGTGTAGACAGTGGCGGTTCGGTGAGAGACGGTCGCCGGTCGCCAGACGGTGAGGAGGGCCGGCGGGGGGTGCTTTGTTGCTGTTGCTTGGAGTATTTGCAGGCAGCGCTGGTCGTACAGGAAGCACACGGGCGCGTGGCGCGTGGGTGCTGTTGCAAGAGGTGGAGGTGGATGGCATTGACAGCACAAAGTATCATGGCTGGGGCGGGTGGCTACGTGGAGGAGCTTGTTGGGTTCTTCAGTGCAATAGTGGCTAGAGATGAAGAAGACGGTGTGTTTGAGGAAGATCGGAGGTGGTGGTTTCACGGTGATGAAGACCAACGGCTACCGGCGACGATGGCTGCTGCTGTTCTTCGTGGAAGTCGGCGGAGGAAGATGACGAAAGAGGAAGGTGCTGTGCGTGCGAGGTCGTCACGCGTGGAGAAGGTGGTTGGCGCAGTGTAGAGGCTCGTGGTTGGTGGAAGTGACGAGGGTGCAAACACTATGGTCGAGACGGGGAAGCTCGATGGTCGCTCCTCTATCCTTGCGTGAGGGCGGTGGTCGTGGCCGGAGCAAGTTGAGATCGCAAGTGGCCCTCCGCTAGTGCTAAGAGGAGCAGAGGGGAGAGTGGGAATCGAAGGTGGTGCTCTGCTATCAAGGGCGCTGTGGAGCACGATGGTGGAGGCACAGCTGTGGGGTAGAGTGGTGGAGGGCACAGTGGCGAGCGGAGTTGGTGGGTTTCTCTCTGCGTGAAGGTTCTATTGGGTCTCGTGGTGGTGGTGGTGGTGGGTGGGTGGGGGGGGGAGATCATCCAGGTCGTGGGTCTTCTCTTCCCTTAAAATGGCAATGGTAGAGAGATCATGAGAGAAATTGAGGAAGGCCCCTGGTAATTGAGAGAGATATGCATGGGCTCTAGAGAGAGTTTGGGAAAGGTTTGTTTCATGATTATCCCAAAGAGATGTTTGAGAATCCTATATTCCAAACCAGTCGATCTCTCTCTTGATTTGATTCTTTTCTTTTCCCGGTGGAAATCCAAGATTCCAAAAATGGTATTTTCAATTAACCTGTATTCGGGTGTGCATTAAGAACATATGCAATTGAAGTAAATAAAATGCATGAGTGTCAATTCATGAGCTTAACAGATTTTCCAATGCAAAGTATGCACGTAATTTCCTTAAATCTTCAAATTGAATGTTTTTAGGCGTAATTATAATCCAATGAAGTAGACCTATCGGTAGGCATCTTCAATAGGGTTGATTCTCCAGTCAAATGAATTGATGCTTTAGAGTCAATTATCCATTGCCCAGCCTGAATTCTAGGTACAACTCTCTGTCTATCACCGGCCACGGCTACACTTTGCAATATTGATCTCCAGTGAAGCCATATGCACGTAATCCATGTTCCACCTGACAACGCCATCATCAAGTAGAAGGCAATCCCAAGCACACTAGAGGATACGATCCCAAGCACAATATGGGAGATGATCCCAAGCACACAAAAGGAGACAACTATTTTCATCGTTGGTACTCCCATGAGATCAACACCACCAACAGAACAGCCACACAGCCACTACCAACACCAGAAGATCTGCACAGATGTGGAAGCAGCTGTAGGTCCTTCACATGATCACAACCAACAACCACTCGTGACCATCAGCAGCTCCATCAGGTCTGGCCGATCATCACAGCAGTAAATCATGCACAGCGGTGGCATCAGATCGTCGCCCAGTTCCAGATCCACACGCTGATCTATGCCCAGATCACAGCAGAACGCATACAGTAGCAGGAGCAGATCCATGCTCACCACACCAGATCTACATGCCCATCAGATCACTGTCCAGCAGATGATTGTCAGCATCGCCTAGCATGCACTAGATGATCATGCAGATCTTCACCAACCTGATCTGTGTGAGATCTGGATTCCATGCGCTGTTGATCTTTTAAGCTATGATCATGCATGAGAACAGAGATCGATGTAACATTTGGTAGGATATCAAACCTCCGATCTAGAATCACCACTTTGATACCATGTGAACGGAAAGAGATGTTTTATTCTCTAGAAAAAAACCCCTAGTCTCTTTTGTATGAGAGAGACTCAGGTAAATCACATACTTCATCCAACAAAGGAATAAAATTGATACCTCACTACATATTACTAAATACATTCACAGAACGAATCTAAAATTTTTCAGAGTTTGGTTCGGTTCAGAACTTTCAAATATTCTTAGCTCTGTTGTGGTTTTCCTGGGCTTCAGTCACTTATCAGACTGAGTTGAAGAGGGATGCAATAACTAAAAGAGGTTTACTTGCTTTCTTTTTAAGAAAAAAAAAGGTTTACTCTTGAGCAAGGATCTGGCTTCTTGGCACATACTTTGAAGTACGTGTGGTTTTCATGTGTCTATATAGACATACACACTTGTTCTTGTTTGTTTTTAATATGACATTATCTCATGTACTACACTTTTATCCTCCCACTGTATTAGCAATTCATTGTGTGAATTCGGATTGTTGTGGTGGCTTCTCTAACTCATGTTATACTCTCCAACCAATTATAATTTTGAATCTCTATATTGAGAAACAACACACTTTTCTTATTGCGTTCTCTGCTTGGGGGAGGCCCACTGCCTGAGGTCCCCACATAATGTTTGCATCACCCTTTTAGGTGCTTACATGAGAGAAGTCAACTCATTCTCTTATATCTTTGTGTGTGAGTAGCCTGCTTTCTACAAGAGGTTTTCATATAAAAGGCTCTATACTTGGAGATAGAGATTTTTCCTGTCTCAATATTCAACCTGGAATAGACTTGGTACATCTTTCTGCTTGACCTCGAAGAGACGTGATATGGTTGACTCATTGCTTGAAGCAGTGAACACTTTTGGAGGACATCTTCAACAATTGTTCCTCTCTTCAACTTGCAGACTTGTTTGGAGATCGTCTTTGCCTCACCTTCTGGTAGAATACCTAGTCTATTTGTTTGTCTCCCGAGAAATGTTTTAAAAATTGGACTGGTTATTGAACTAGTTAGGTGGTGGTTTGGTTTTTTAGGGGTTTAACCGGCGGTTTGTACTGGTTGAACTACATGTGAAAATATTGAACCGTAAGATCTTTAGTTCAGTTTGTAGTGGTTCAACCAGGTTGAACTGGTGTTTAATAAAAAATTAACGAAAATGTTTAGTGGAAAAAGTTATTTTGCAACTCCAATTACATTAAAATTGACATTCTTTCAGCATGTACTAAACAAAAATAAAAGTAGGACAAAATGTTCAATTTTATTCCAATAGAAAACCGTACACCTCTTTATATAGAGACATGTATTGAGTAAATTGCATGAAATAATCAGACAAATATAAAATGAATAAATAATCCTCAACTAAACATGAAAGATACTAGAGTGCCTAACAATAAAAGGTATAATTGAAATTGAGAGTCTAACCTTAAAAAACACATGGATCTTTGAATCTTTTTTTCCAAGTTCTATCCTCAGTTTTCTTAAAACTTTTTAGCTCTTAAGAGAATGGTCAAACTTGATGATCGGTTTAATCAAACTAGCTTGTTCGACTCGATTTTTACTTTTATTACTCAAACTACTCGACGGTGTAGTTCGGTCAATGTTTTAAAAGGCCACGGCATGCCCATTGCATGCCAACGAAATGGCTTTTTTCTGATGTGAGCAAAATATCTATATAATATGTTTACAATTTCGACAAAATGGATGGTGCTAGGTACAATTCCTAGGCTATATTTTAAGATTGACATAGGCAACTCAGTGGTCCATTTTCTCTCATTAATATTGTTACATGCTTGTTGGAGTGATAAGAACTCTTGTTTGTTCTCTCCCTATTTGTTAGATATTAAAGATAGTTTAGCTTCTTCAAAGTTAAATAGTATTTATTTCATATTTTCTAAGCTAGATTTAAGCTACAAACTTTATGTTTATAGATCCTATTATGAGTTTTAACGATTACATTTGCAAATCCATAAGTACATTAACTAGTTCTTTGATCATTTGATGTATTTGTGTTTAGATTGTTAGATCTTAGGATTCAATGCTTAAATATTTTTTCGATAGGATCAATGCCTATATGTTTGTCAACTGGCATGCCTTCGAAATGCCTATTTTTGGGGGTGTCGAAGTTATGAATATTTAACATCATGGTGTTTCCTTGAAGTTCCTTTGGCATGCCTTCAAAATGGTTATTTGTAGAATAAATGACGTTGAAATCAGTATTTAAAACCTTGTGTTTGTTTTTTAAAACATTGCTTGTGAGGATTAACACTCCAATGAGTCTGCCTGCTTGCTCTGCCTGATGATGTCATGAGTGAGAGGAGCATCTTTATTTTTTTTAATAATTATCTTATGCAACAATTTGGAGCTACTAAACTCCAGTTTAAGGACTGTTAAACAATGATGTTATTAGTTACATATGTAATTGGATCACATGAAAGGTCCAATTGGTGTTTGCTTGATGCCTTTTAGGATTGCAATGAAGATTAGAATCAGGGTTGGGGTTAGAATGTTGGTGCATGTCTATGGAAAGACCATTTTATTGTTTCTTCTTGTTCTTGGTCTTTTTTTTTTGAGAGATGGCTATCAGGGCTGCTTCTCCCCTAGTTTTTCCTTTCACCTGTTAGGGCTTTCCACGTAAATCTTGGTGTTCGTGGTACTTATAATGCTCTGATCCTCTGTTTTATTTTAGTCATCAACAGTCCAATTTACGAAGTTTACCTAGATAGAATTCAATTTTTAGAACTGGAACAAATGCATGTTTCATTTATCCTCAGTGGATGTGCATGCACTTTCCAGTTGGAAGCCTTTAACTGATTTTCTGTCAAGTTTGCATACATAGTAACAAATTGTATATTTGCCCTCTAGATCATTATTTTATGTGTGGTTTCTACCTTCTGAAATTTCGTTTAACTTTTGTTCTTTAATGAGTAGAGAGGAAATTTGTTTTTAGCACTTCATGCATAAGAATTGGTATATGTTGATGATCAGTTTTTTTTTTTTTGCACAATATATGTAGATGATTAGTCACTACATTGTTTTTTCATTTGGCAGATGAATGGAAGAATTTTCTTGCTCGGATTGGGAAGAAAGAGGATGTAGCAGACTCTGTTCTGTTTGATGATCCAAGTGATGCCTTAGAACTTCGACTTTGGGCTTCCTACCGTGGGCAAACTTTGGCACGGACAGGTACATTATTGTTTTGTTGCTAGTTCTACTTTTAATATCCGGATGGAATAGTTGTACTTCGTTTAGGCTGCCATTATATATATATATATATATATATATATATATATATATATATATATATATATATATATATATATATATATATATATATATTTATTTATTTATTTATTTATTTTGGTTGCTGTAGAATGCTTATTTTGAAATGCAGGCTGTGGTTCGTACTCCAGCCACATTGTACTATCATCTGTACATGAAATCAAGCCTGGGAACTTTTGAGTGTTAGGGTTTTCTGTGTTGCTGAAATTGTTGACACATGGCTACTATTGTAAGAGTGACATGGCTGTGAAAGCCACTATGGTTGCGGTGATGATAAATACAAGACAGATTTAAATGGCATGTTTGCATCTTAACATGAAATACCAATTCCAATTGACAGAACATGAATTATACAAGTTTTTTGATTTTTTCACTCTATAAAAAGGAGCTGCATGTGCCACACATTCCAAGCCTAACAGTCTTTACATTATTCTCTTGCAACTTACATCACGAGGAAGTCTTCAAGTTATTGTCTCGCAACTCATATTGTCAGGATGTCCGCAACATGTGTTTTATTTTTGGCATGTGTTCATTGAGGTTCTGTTTCACCAACTTTTCTTTCATTAATTGGCAATAGATCTCTATGCATTTGTATAGCTTGGATTAATGATCATGAGATCAGATTATTAAGGTTTAATCTGAGATCAGTAGTGAAGACTGGATGGTGATTCCCTAGGGTGCTTCTGCTTTCTTGAGAGCTTTAGTCCTTGTAATGTAGAATGTGTTCTCTTTCTTCCACCCTAATATGGGGAATGGAAGAACTTTTAGGTTTTGGATGGATTATTAGACGGAGGTTGGTTACTTTGCTGATTTGCCGCCTACGCTCTTCAGTTTGGTGAATGATAAATTGTGTAAGGTAGATGACGTTTGGGATGAAGGTTCTACTTCTTGGTCACTTACTTTTCGTTGTGGGCTTTCTGAGGCCCAGGTTTTAGATCTGCAGTTGCTGCTTGCCATCCTTCATGATTTTCGCCTGAATCCTGCTTCGATTAATTAGCTTGTTTGGATTGGGGATGCTTTACTGCTACTAAGGCCTAAAAACTATTAGGGGGTAATGTTGTGCCTACATATGAGATGGTGGAGGATTGTCTGCTTTTCTGGCACCTTAAGTCCCCTTGACGGTAAAGATTTTCCTCTAGCTTGCTACTAAAAAATGAAGGGGAAATTATGATACCACTTGCAGCTTTTGTGGTTGTGATGAGGATGATCTTCCCTACCTCTTCTAGATGTGCGATTTTTCTATCTTGGTATGGGAAGTTATTCTTGCAGGTGTTGGGGTAGGCTCTGAAGACGGTTTCTAGAGTACTTTTAGAAATGGTATCTAGACCAACACTACTAGTTGGGTGACAACTGTGGTAGTTCTTTGGTCTATTTGGCTCTGGTGAAATGTAATAATTTTTAGGGGGGAGAGAATCTGGGTTGTGAATGTTGTTAATGGGGCTTATGCTTTGTCAAATTATTGGATGTAGCTTTTGTAATGACTTTTTTAATTAATTGGTCGTGGACGGATATTGACCTTCGGTAGCCACCCTTTTCTTTTCTAAAAAAAATAAAATTTCCTTATGCTTAATCAAGGTTGCAGAAATCGATAGTCGGTATTTAGTCAGTGAGGTCACGGATGGAGTATACAGTATACCGATGATTAATTGATCAAGTATTTTTATGTATTTAAAATTTCAAATATAATTATATATAGTATTATGCATATTATATATACATATATATAAGTTGAAAATATACACATATGTATTAATATTACTTTTTTGACATGTATCTTCTCTCAAGAAGACCCAACAGGTGACAAGGAGGGAGGTAGTGATGGAGGATTGAGGAGAATTACAGAGTGGGGTGCAAGTTTAGGGTTTCATTAGGATTCAAATGCAGGGGATGGAGAAGTTGGGTGAGGTTTTTTTTCTCTTCGGTGTGCCATTCAAGACACAAAAAATTGAACTCTCAATGTTCGATTGGCCGAATGGTCTACCCAATTATAGGCCTGAATATTGATATGCGGTTCGGTTCCGACCACATACGATGAATTGGCCGCATAGATCAATTTTCGTAGCCTTGCACTTAATGTGTGTTGGGAATCAAGCCAGCCATGTGGCAGCCAGCAGGCCATGTGGCAGCATCTCAGGGCCCATAGGGCCAACAGTTTTGGTGGTCCAAGGGACCAAAATTAAAGTCCTTAATTGTTAAATCTAGCTGTTTTTAGTAAAAGTGTTTTAGGAAGTTATGTTGGGATTTATTTTAATTAGAGATAAGATCTTTCCTAATAAGATAAGATCTTTTCGTATTAAGCATATAATATTTTGTTTCCAATTGTAGGGATATGTTCTCTTTGTAAAAGGAGAGTCTTCCCATCTTTTCTATTTTGAGCAATATACAAATATTTCCCAAGAAGCCAAAGCTCCTCTCCGCTCTTTTCTCCCTCCAACATCTGGCCACCCTTGGCCACCATCAATCACCCTTGGCCACCGTCCGCCACCACCTCTTCGGCTACCAGCCTGCCGATGGTGCTCCTCCACATCTCGAAGCCCACTTGTGGATAGCCCTCCACGTGGGCTATTTTTCCCAGGCACATGGAGTTTCCATGCTCCAATATTTTGCCAAATCTTAATATGGTATCAGAGCTTTTGGTTTAGGCTCCCTGTGCATATGGGTATCCTAACCACACGTTGGTGGTTCTCGTATCCAAGAAGTCCTCGACAAATCCGACACCTTATGAGGAGAAGAAAGATTGTAGAAAATGACGGAGGCCTCCACTGTGGTCACCAACACCACGTTGAGCTTAGGAGAAAAGAAGGTAAAGTTCAAGGCCTAGAAAAGAGAAGAGGAGATTTATCAGAAGATATTTAAAGTCATATGGTATCTTTGTATTCGATTTTTTCCTCTTCAAAGGAAAATGTTTTATTGAAACAAAGGGTACCAAACAGATCAAATGAGCGGAGAACAAGCACCACGGCAATCGCTTCAACTTCAACTCAAGAAGAAGAAGAGGCACAATGTAGCCTCTCAAAGTGCACCACAACTACATCTACTTCTCTACTTTCTCTTGGTGACCTTGGCCCGAAGAAAAGTTGAGGGTCTTTTTCGACTCACGTGCAAGGCATCATACTTTTCGAGAAGCCACGTGGAACCCTCTAATGCATCAGGGAGCACCGAGATGAAGGGTTCGACTCTCGAGCGTAGAAGAAGAGACACGAATATCATCCTCAACTCTTCAAGAGAAGAACGATGTAGCAATATCACGTTCGGGAAGCCATCATCCTCTGATCTTCAACTTGAGGGGGAGTGTTGGGAATCAAGTTAGCCACGTGGCACTGTCACAAGGCAAGTGCCATGTGACAGCATGCCAGGGCCCACAGGGGTCAACAGTTTTGGTGGTCCAGGGGACTAATATTAGAGTATTTGCTTAATTTTAAGTTAACTATTTTTAGTAAAAGTGTTTTAGGAAAATATGGTAAGATTTATTTTGATTACAGATAAGATATTTTCTAATGAGATAAGATCCTTTCTTATTAAGGATAGAATATTTTGTTTCCAATTATAGGGATATGTTTTCTCTATAAAAAGAATCTTCTCAGCTTTTCAATTTTGAGCAATATACAAGTATTTCCCAAGAAGCCAAAGCTCCTCTCCTCTCTTTTCTCTCTCCAACCGCCGGCCACCAGCCTGCCGATGGTGCTCCTCCACATCTCCAAGTCCATGCGTGAATAGTCCTTCATGTGGACTATTTTTACCACGCTCCAATATTTTGTCAAATCTTGGCAATGTTTACTGGGAAAGGCATATCAAGAACTTGTAAAATGTCATCCCTATCAGTTCTGGTAGAGAGGGGGGACTGCCTTATTTGCAATATTTACTAAGAAAATAATTCGCTGCTTTCATGTTTCCTTCTCTCCGTCTGAAGCATGTAATAGTGAAAAAGTTAGTGTGTTTTCTTGGTGTCCATATTGCAATAGTCCTCTAAGACCCTCCAAAATACACATCACAGGGCACTAGTTCTCACACATAAGGTTGTTGGACAACTTGCTCAGAAGTGGATCTTGTAAGATGGCTGTGTGTTTGACAGGGTATAGGGGATTGGGAGAATGGTATTTTTCTTCCCTGGAAAAGGATGTGCTTAAATGACTAGATTATATTTATGTAAAAAATGAATATAATGTTCTACGGAGTTTGAGAAACTTGATGGCAAATTACTTGCAGAATCATGCTTCTGTGCCATGTTGAAAATGTAATACCAGAGAGCTTGTGATGTGCCCGTGGATATGGGAACCTCTAATACCAGAGGGCTTGTGATGTACTTGTGGATATGGAAACCTCTGTCCATGTGCTTTGAAGTGAGGACACCTTCCTGCAGACTTGGTCCTCTGTTAACATCACATAGATGCTTAGTTATCTCTCAGGGTGAAAATGTTGGTGCTGTTTGATGTCTTTTATTATGTGCTTGTCTAATTTTGGTCATTATGGCTTTTATCATTTTAACAGTTCGAGGGATGATGTACTATAGGAAAGCTCTTATGCTTCAGAGCTATTTGGAGGATGGAGGTGAGCATCTATACATATGTCATCACCATCATCACCACCACCATCATCTTTATTCCTTTTCTTATGCTGCTACAGATTGGGGAGCTGGAAAAGCGAGCGATACTCAAGGCTTTGAATTGTGTCCTGAAGCGCGGGCCTTGGCTGACTTGAAGTTCACATATGTTGTTTCGTGCCAAATTTATGGTAAACAGAAGGAAGAGCAAAGGGCAGAAGCCACTGATATTGCATTATTAATGCAGAGGTATACTATCATTTGCCTGTAGTTGCCGGTCAAGTGCTATTCTATGAAGCAGCTTATAGACTGCTGAATAAAGTTGATTAATAGTCATTTTATTGGTGGTTGCTCTGGATATGAGCAGTTTCTGCCCAAGTTTGGAAACAACTGGTGGTGTGACTGTTTTGAACTATTAACAAATGCAGTTTGGCATATCAGTGTATCATGTATTATTAACCTTCAGTAGCCTATCATGGAATTGTAGAGGCAGCCAGTTCACTCAAATTGATTTACATGGTCTTTTCCATCTCCATAGCTTATGTTGAAAGCTGTTTCTGGTTTGTACATTTGCTGCTAGGCTTGCTTGTCCCTTTTTTATAATCAATTCATTTATTTTTACTCTGCTAGGAATGAAGCACTGAGAATTGCTTACATTGACATGGTTGAGACTATGAAGGACGGTCAAACTCACACTGAATACTACTCAAAGCTTGTGAAAGCTGATATTCATGGTAATGATAAGGTAAAGCTGCTTCTTATATGTTTCTTTATTATGTCCTTTCCAATGCATATAATGGTGCGGTTTGTTTGTGGGGGCACTTTATTTCTCATCTTGTTGAAGCTTATTTGTTTTATTGATGACAAACTTACACATCCATTGGGTTATTTGAAGTTGGATGGGTCTTTATTCAAGTTTTTTTGTTTGACATTGTCCTCTTAAGGAACCTGGAAAGGATATGGAGATTTTTAAAATTATAAAAGGTAAATGATTCAATGATGAAAATGGATGGTAAGGAATCCTTTCAGAAAGTTAATCTGTTAAAAAATAGTCACATCTGTAAATTCTTGGTTCATCATTTGAGTTCTCTCCAAATTGTGAACTTTTTTTTTTCTGACAAGAAAAAGGATGAACATATGAGGGTAGTGATTGTCTGCTTCATTGTGTAATTAATGAAAATTGCATAGTGGAATCTCTAAGACCAGCGCACAGCCTCAAAATGTTATCTGCATCCCAACAGGCAGTCTCCACAAAAGCCTTCTCCCTCTTAAAAGTTGCCGCATTCATTTGTCAATTCTTTTTTAAGTAAAGACCTTTTATATCCAAAATATGTCATTCAAGTGCCAAATGCCTTGTGTTTCTTTTAAGTGCCTATTTTTCCCATATCATGTTCTTTAACCAATAATCAAGTAGGTGCTTTGCAAGGGATTTTGATAAAAAATGGTTATTATATCTAGTATGCAATTGTTAAATGATCCATCAATGCTAAATGCATTCAGATCTGCTTGCTTTGATGGAATTAGGCATCAAGCAATACAACATTAAGCATGTTGCTTGGATGTATTCTTCTTTGTCAGCGATAAGGGTGATGGAGGATGCTGACAAGCCGAGGAGGCTTTACAGACTGTGATTGGCAAGTAATGAGATGGCTTGGTGTTGAAGGGACATAGGCACGCTTCTTCTGATCTTGACAGTGAAGGTTGATCATTATTTTTAAGAACGTGACATTCTGTTAAGCTTTGCAAGTGCTAATCATGTGGTCAGAGTAGAGGTTCAAACCAAATTGTAGTGGTGGCATCAGGATGGCTTTGCCTTTTAAATAAGTTGGGAAAAAGCAAGATGTAATGCCTTTGGTATGCTGCAGCCCAACAGGGATGAATAGTGTTTAACTGCAACTTTTTCGTGGAATAACCATAAATATGTGCTATACATTGGCTGTTTTAACTTTTTTCTGTTACACCAAAACAACAATCACATGGCTGACAAGAAATTGACAACATTTTAGTTAAATAAATATATAAAAAAATGTAAAAATGAAACTTAGTAAGGTGGATGCTGATTTCAATGACGGAATTTCAGTTAAGACATTTTCTTCACGGTAAGAGAGCAGGGTACCCATCAATGCTTTCATGAGTTGTGCCACCTTCACCACCTTCCTCTTTCCCACTTCGTTGCCTTATGAATACCGTGCCACTGCCCTACACCTCACAATGCTTTGTCTCCTCCCTGCATAAACCATGGGCTCACAATGACTCAGCCAATGAGTTATATATGGGACTCTTGCATGCACCTTGGGCAATGTGCATCATGCTACGACAGCTGTAGTTTATACAACATCCTCCCTAAAAAGCTGCACCGGCATCTTTTTGCACCAAGTAATGGCAATAGCAGTGTTGCTTTCTTACTCCACGCCAGTGTGGGTGCTTAGCTGCATGGTTAGGTGCCCGCAAGTGCATGGGAATCACATGTGGAGTGGTGTCACACACGACACGTTGTGTATCATTTACTTTCATGATATTTCATCCTTTCATGATTTGTGATTTAATTACATCCATGCTTGTATGGATGAAATTTGACTTTCCTTTTCTTTTGCTGCTGAATGTTTCAAGTACTTTTTTCGTTCCCTAGGTGTTTAATGTTGTGATATTTATGCTCATCAAATATCCTGTTTTATGGGCCTAATCGCAATGCCTGTGTATTTCCCATGAGGTACAACTACGATATTTGATTCATTTTTTGGTTGCAGGTTATTTATTCTATTAAATTGCCTGGAAACCCAAAGCTTGGGGAAGGGAAGCCCGAAAATCAGAACCATGCCATCATATTTACCCGTGGTAATGCCATTCAGACAATTGATATGAATCAGGTTGGTGAGTCTACCTTGGTGACAGTAAAATGTGAATAAATTATACTTTGATGGAAGTTACCATATAAAGTACTTCAGCTTATCTCCTTTAATGTTTCTTGTGTCAGATGTTATGCGGATCCATATGCTTGTCATTTTTCTGCTATTGTGATTCATCATAAAGTGATTTACACAAAAATTTGAGTGTTTTTCTTGTTCGTGGTTTCCTAGGGTTTTCCTAATAGGGAGTTGTGTAAAGGCCGTCTTAAGTTATCCATAATAGGTCTCCTTGATCCGCCCCCTCATAAATTACAAATTAATGCCCTTGAAATAAGCTTCCATATGCAACTTGAATCACTTAATTTAGAGTTTGAAATGAGAAAGTTATGGTCAAATTGCTAAAGGTGTATTAAGCTGTTACGAGTATGGGATTCGGTGGAGTTTGATTAGGATTAGGATTCTTATGATAGATTTTTTAGTTTTCTAATGTGTAAATCTTGACGTTGGTTTAGGAATAACATTTTATTGGTATTTCATAATAAAATTTATGGATATAGAAGAAATCAAGAATTAGTTAGATTTAATTGTACTTTTCAAAAAAATGAGATCGGTATATATGTAATTATATCAAGCTTTTTTTTTTAGTGAAACAGAGAAGACTTGCAATGGATATTCCATTGTCACTGAACTTTTCACAAGAATGGGTTCCTTCTATATGTATCAGTATCAATCATTTTTTTTGAATCTATAAGAAAAGGTTTGCATTTCTTGGTTTTTCTTTATCCTTATCCTTTTGTTTCTTGATTCTTCTTTTATTGAATTTGTTGAGTTATTTTTTAGTTGGTCTCTTATTTTCTTTTCTATGCAAGGGTGCTCTTATAATTTCTCCTACGATATCTCTCCATATAAAGGTATCAAGGGTCTTTGAATAAGAATTATGACATTCCTCCTATCATGGTATCAAAGTAGCAATCCTAGATGGGTGCTCCGGTATCCCACCCAAATCTTAGCCGCCAACCCACTACCTAAACCCCTATTGTTCTCTCTCTAGCGTCGTCGACGTTGAAGAAGGCTAGTAGCGTCACCGTTGATGGTGGACTAGCCTTCGCCAGTCCGCAACGTCGCCTACTATTGCTCCTAAGTGCACCATCGGTCCTGTAGCATCGCCATTTCCCCCTTGCGCCACCGGCAGAGCCACCGTTGGTGGTGTAAGGGGCCCTGTCGGCGTTTCCCCTTGGTCCTTTGGCCCTGCAAAGCCTAGATCGGGTGTTGGCAGGAGTTCTCCAGCCTGATCTATCATCAGGAGGCTATGAAGATCAACTACGATTGCTATAATCAGGGTTAGCAATTCTACACATTGGAAGGCACCACTAAGGCCTAATCTATGCCCTAGTGCACGCAAAAATATTGTTCCTTGATGTCTATTGGTTGTATATGGTCTGAAATCAGAGTTTTTTGCTCCTTATGTCTGATTTAAAGTCCACTCAGGTTTGAAATTGCAATTTTTAGGCCCTATGATCTGAGTTTTAGCCTTCAGAACTCCTATTTTTCTTGGATCATGACTCCAAACATCATGCGAGACCAAAATGAACCTAAGAGCGACTTAGTGGGGAAGTCATCTAGCACAAGTGCTCCCCCTCACAAGCAGGGGACCTTTATCAAGTTGGATGGATCCAACTTCCTGCTTTGGTCCACTTCCTTCTCTCTATTTGTTGAATCCGATCAGAAGAAGTATATATTGATAGACGATGTGTGAGTAGTGAAATCCGTAGATTAGGAGGCGGATAATGATTGGGTAGTAACATGCCTTTTGAATAGCATGACTCAATAATCACCAAGCAGGTCATGGTATATGCTTCAGTGGAGAATGTGGGAGGTGTTACATAAGATCCACTCTCACAGAAGCAATATCACCAGGTTGCATCGTGTTGTTGAGAACATTCACACTCTTCGAAAAGGCACCATGGCCTTATCCAAGTATTATGGCACCATGAAAAATCTTTGGAACGAGCAGGATGCGTATTAGCCCATATTTACAGATGCAGCAATTATAGCCAAGCAGAGAGAGGCTATTCAGTCTATTCAGCTATTGTCTGGCCTTGGTCTAGAGTATAAGGCGATGAAAGATCAGTTTATGACTATGGATGAGATTCCTACACACACAAATCTATGCTCGTTTCGCGAGACTTGACACCTATGATCCCGTGCCTATATCTGATTCCTCTTCTATGTATGTTGTTGGTCATGGTAGGGGAAACTCTGGAGGCAGAGGCGGTCGTAGCCGTGGTGGTTGTGGTCGGAGTTCTTTTTTCTGTGAGTACTATCATAGGAATGGACATACTGTGGATCGTTGCCAAGTGAAGCATGGCACCCACATGGAATGGACCCACGTGCTTATTAGGTTTCTATAAAGGATACAACACATGTGCTTGAAGATGATAGTTAGATCTCTGTATCCAAGGCAGATTATGAGCCATTCATTGCCTCTTAGGCCTTTACCTCAACAGGAGCCTTTGTCCAAAGATCTGTAGGTACTTCAGCCATGTCTGTTAGATCTCAAGCTACTGCTTGGTTTGCTGATTCAGGTGCCTCTTCACACAACTAGTGATACTACGTTATTTTCATCCCTACGGGATCTTGCTACCCCCTTCTAAGTTAAGGTAGCAAATGGTGGTTTGTCACCGATTTCTGGTCTTGGAAATATCTCCATCTCCTCCACTTTACCATTGTCTAATGTTATGCATGCTTCTAAGTTCGCTCAAATTACGAAAGATTTACAATGTAGAGCAGTGTTTCATTACCGGCATTTTTTCTTGCAGGACTTCCAGACGATGAGGCGGATTGGTGGAGTTGAGCAAAATGGTTTTTACTACCTCCATGTTCCACCCTCATCTACCGCTGATGTTGTTTGTGCCAATACTGCTCTTTAGTGTCGCCTCTGCCTTGGTCATCCTAGCTTACCTGTTCTCCATTGTCAGTTTCCAGAGATGTCTTTTCCAGAGTATTTTCGATGTGAGGCATGCCAATTGGGCAAACACCAGAAAGGATACATGTGTTATGTTCCTGTATCATAGAGATTTTATGTTTATGCATATGTCACGTTCTTTAAGGAGATTTCCTACTACAAGAGAAAAGGGGGAGCATTCTACCACTCTTCATCCTTAGGAAGGCCCCCTTCCTATGCTTACTAAACCACTGTAGAGCTCTGAGCCTCCTAGACACCAAATAGATCAACCTGATCCTGGTCCTTTCCGGTGTCATCCAGCGATTCAAGATACAGATACTTTTCCTAAGCATTTCTAGCAAAGGTCTATGGATGTACCTCATGTGGATGAATCACTGTCTACCATTTCTGCTCAGTCTCTACCAACCATTGATGACTTCTCTGAGGACTAGGTACGTACTCCTCCTAAGAGAGTTACCCTGGACCTTCCTATTACACAGAAGAAGGTCCCACGGTCTTGTGCTACATATTTTGTATCATAGTTTGTCTTTTAATAGCTTGCTTGCAGTTGGACGACAGTTCTCCTTGCCTATTGATTGTCAGCAGGTGCTACAAGACCATTGGGAGGCATTCCAAGATTCATCTTGGACCTTGGCTATGGAGGAAGAAATGTCAGCTTTGCAGTCCCGTGGCATGTGGAAATTGGTTGACTTACCCCCAGGAACTACTGTTGTGGAGTGTAGGTGGGTATTCAGCCTTAAATGTCGTCCACATGGTACTGTGGAGAGATATAAAGTCTGCCTTGTTGCTAAAGGCTACGCTTAGACCTTTGGGGTTGACTACTTTAAGACATTCTCTCTAGTGGCTTGTCTCAATTTCGTCAGAATCTTACTCTCACTTGCAGTTAACAAGAGTTGGACTATTCACCAGCTAGACATCAATAATGCCTTCCTTTATGGAGACTTGAAGGAGGAAGTTTACATACAACCACTAGGATTTCACAAGGAGTGTCAGAAGGTGTGTAGGCTGAAAAAAACTATTTATGGGCTGAAGCAGAGTGCTAGAGCCTGGTTTAAGCAATTTAGTAGGGTGGTTCAGGAGTATGGCTTTGCTAACTTGTCTACTGATCATTCTGTTTTTACACTACATGGGAAGACATGTTCTGTCGTAGTTATTGTTTATGTTGATATACTCTTGATTGGCAGTGACAGGAAAGGCATAAAGGAAACGAAGGTGTTGCTACAGTCGCAATTTGTGACCAATGATCTAGGTCCTATCAACTATTTCCTTAGAATTAAAGTGCAATACACTGAAGGACTTGTGCTCTCTCAATGCAAGTATGTTCTTGATATGTTGAGAGATGCTAGTATACTGGGTTGTAAACCAGCATATGTGCCTATGCATGTTTCCTTGCATCTTGCAGATGATGATAGTCCCTTATTACAAGATGTAACTAGATATCGTGTCATGATTGGTAAACTATTGTATCTGATTGTTACTCGACCTAACATTGCCTTTGCAGTTGGCAGATTAAGCCAATTCATGCAGTCACCTAGAGAAGTCTACTGGGACGGAGTTTACCAGATCTCAGGTATCTAAAAAGTGCACCTTGGAAATAACTTCATTTTTAGAACAATGGACATTTAGATGTGTGCGGCTACTCATATGCTAACTATGCTGCAGCACATGACGATAGGAAGTCCACTACAAGATATTGTACCTTTGAAGGAGGTAATCTTGTTACATGGAAAAGCAAGAAGCAGGTAGTGGTCTCAAGGTCGAGTGTTGAATCAGACTATAGAGCTATGGCTCAGATTACTTATGAGCTACTCTGGGTTCGGTCCATTTAGAAGATTTTGGAGTTCAGGTCTCTGGTTCTATTCCTGTTGAAAGAATTGTAGTGGTGTTTAGTCCCACATAGTGGATTGGAATTTTGTTGTGTGTGTGGTGGCCTATAAATAGGTGTGTATCCTTATTCATTTGAGAAGAAATATAGAGAAACACCCCCATAAGGGCACTTCTCTTGTGATTTTCTCCCCACTCTTCGTGAGTGGGGTTTCCATGTAAACCCAAGTGTTTCTATTATTTTATGCTTTGATATTTTTGCTTCTACATTTTTTGGATAATATGATCTTTATCAATTTGTTCATTGAGTTCCATTTTTTAATTGTCAGGAAGAGAGTTGCTATTCGTGGCACACGGTTGAAGAATGGTGGTTGTAGCGACATCAATCTCGACGACGCAACAAGAGGTGGCTCGAGGGGGCTACTAGGGAACCCACATGCACAAGGCTCATAACCCTAGAAGCGGTAATGTTGAGGCAGTCATTGCCACCGACCTCCATCTTGCAGAGTTGGATCTCAGACCACGAGTCCATCATCACGAAGCAAATGAAGATGATGGGGACGTCGAGGCCACAGTACTTCCCGAAGCACTCGAGGCACATGAAGACACCATACAATATGGAGGCCTACTAGGTGTTCCGCCACGCACATCTTGGTCGCCACCTACGAAGTTGGTGCCTCCTCTCCTTGTGATCAAAAGGAAGGCGATGGTGGCAGCGGTAGCATGCTCAGGCCTTTAGAAGGCCTTGCGCAATGTCGTGCTCGGAGCAGAAAGACACCACTGCCTCCCCTTACCGCGACCACTGGGGCAGCGCATGTAAGAAAGGAGCGCGAGCCTCATAAGATGAAGGCGTGCGCCTCCAAGGACGAGGTGGAGGATGTTACAGCAAGAAGGTGAAGAAGTGCAAGTAGCGGTTGTGCAACTGTTGGTGCTGCTTTGTTGGGCTTGTGAGAACCCTAAAGGTAGGAGAAATTATCTTTTGGTATTTTGCGATTTTGGCCTTATGTTTCTTTCCTTGTATGTCATGCCTTCCTGTTAGCCTTAAAACACAAAGGGGGAGAAAGAAAGAAAAAAGTTAAGCAGTAGAAAGAAAAAAAAGGTTCAGAAGAAAAGCGAGGAAAGAGAAGGAGAATTTTTAAAATAAAAATGGAAAAAAAAGGAGAAAACAAAAAAAGGAGAAAAGAAAAAGGAAAATTTAAAAAATAAAAAAATGATGATGAATATTCATGAGAAGAAGGGGAGAGGCTATTCTCTAGTTTTTTTATTCCTTCTTCTTGATGTTATTTTCTTTTCCCATATGAGTATGGGAGAAAGGGGAAGTGTGGAAGCCTATTGTAGTCACCCCCGTTTGGGAGTCCTTTTTGTTCCTGGACTACATATGAGAAACTATAACTCTGGGAAGTCCAGAGTTTCGAAGTCTCCAGAGGGGGAGATCCTATTTCGAGGTCCTCAGAGAAAGGGCCTATTTCAGGTTTCTATGTGGGAGATCCAGTTTCATGGACTCTAGAAAGGGAGATCCAATTTTCGAGGTCTTCAGAGGAAGACCCTTTCCAGGGATACTAAATGAGGAGCTACTAGCATCAGGTCTCCAGAGGAGAGGCCTCTTTTCATAACTAGCTACAGTTTGTCTAGCAGCTCCAGCCCATGTTCCCACCTATAAACAAGAACCAGTACAGAGGTTGTGTTATGTTGCGTAGGATGGGTTTCTTTACGTTACAAGCTAAGCATTCCATGCTTCATTGAGGGGGTGTTGAGAGGATTGTAGTGGTGTTTAGTCTTACATAATGGAATGGGATTTTGTTGTGTGTGGTGTCCTATAAATAGGCATGTACCCCCACTTATTCATTTGAGAAGAAATACATAGAAGCACGCCTATAGGGGCACTTCTTCGTGGTTTTCTCTCCACTCTTCGTGAGTGGGGTTTCCATGTAAAGCCAAGTATTTATATTGTTTTATACTTTGATTTAGTTGCTTCTGCATTATTTATATCTGTCAACCATTCCTATGCACTGTGACTATTGAGACTCTTATTTATCTCTAGTTTACCACTTTTGATATATTTTGTTATTTTTTATTTTGATCAGGATATGCACTGTTATTTACCTAAACCTCTCTCTACATATAAAGAGGTATCGAGTCCTTTTCTAAGAAATAAGATTGATCGATTTCTCCTACCTAATATCATAGCATGATCTTAGGTTGGATTTTTGATATCCTACCAAAAAAGGACCCCCAAACCCTAACCCCCTGCTCCTTCCTCACCACCGTCAGCCTCCTCCATCAGATCGACCCCCCTCTCTCCACCGCCGCCGACCACAGCAGTGGCAACGAAGGGTTGCAACAGCATTATAGGGGCCCTGGTTACCCTGCAGCGACTGCTACGGTAGTCCTCTAGGTGGACCAAGGTCGAGCAACAGTTGTAGAGGAGCCCTAAGGTTTCACCACCCCCTGTTGGTCGTGCCCCTATTGTCCTTCATCGTCGTGTGCAATCCACTAGGAGGCCCAGTCATGCTGCTTGGTCTTGAGTAATCTCCACAGGGGGTTGCCTACCTGTGTGGGGTGCGTTGGACATCCCCTAGGCCCTAGCACATCCCACTTCCTTACATAAGGGGCATTCTTTGTGCGATAGATGTGTTTCTCAGATCACAGATGCCCTGGATCTTTACGTCTACGGTCTAATCCACCCTGGATGATGCTTCATATGGTGTGAAAAATTATTTAGATCATAGTTTGGTTGTCTTTCCTTTCTCGATGATAAGTTCTAGCCCTTGGTGATCCACTTCGCCCCTATTAAGCATAATGTCAATCTCACGAGCAGCATAGATGGCATTGGATACAGATTCTGCGATAGGAATGGTTGACAGGAGTCACCATGGTGCAGGATGTTTAGTTGATTATGGTGCTTCACAGCATCCTTGTGGGGATCAAGGTTATTTCCGGTCACTCGGTTCTGTTGCACTAGGGAGAACGGTATAGATTGCTAATGGTAGGCACGCTCCTGTTGTTGGCCAGAGGGAAGTGTATGTAACCCTCACGTTGCAGCTGTTGGTGCTAGAGCACCACGATCGTTTATTTTGATGATAACAAAACACGTGTCTTTTAACATTTGCTTTTGAGTCCTATTTTTTAGGTCAAATTGCAAATGGAGACAGGTGTTTAGACGGAGTTCTAGCTCGCATCCATGACGGATTAAAGGAGCTGGACAGAGGTGAAGGAGCTTCGCGAGGAGCGAAGGCTTGAAGATAGAAGGACAAGAAGAATAGGATATATTTCTATTTATCTTTTTCTATGTACTTTTGTCTTTATATCCTTGCTCTTTTTATTTCTTAGAATATCTGTTAAAGAGCCTCAAGAGATCCTTAAAGTAGTCCTAGGAACACCTGCACTACCCTAGGATACTTAGGTTTTTTATAGAAAGCTTAGAAAATCAAAATATGGATCAGACAGCATTTTCAGACGTCTAATCTGGATTTCAGACGTCTGATAAAAACTTTTGAGATGTCTAACTGTTGACTCAGACGTTCGATTATTTAGGCTGGACTTAGTTCTGTCTGATGAAATCAGACGTCCAAACCTTAGTCCAGACGTCTGATGCCTTTGCCAGACGTCCAATTAGTGGATCGTTGGCTTCCTTAGCAAACGTTGAGGGAATGACCGTTAACCTTGTATCAGACATCCGTAGAGGACCCCAGACGTCTGATACATGACCATTTTTTCTCGACTGACCCAAAATCTTCCTTCAGAGATTTTATAGCCGTTAGACTCGTTGGGAATCCATTTCCAGAGAACAAATAGGTTTCCAGATGTCCTGTTTGTCGTCTGATGAACATACATTAGAACCCTGTTTCGGTCTGATTCAAGTCAGGAAGGAAACCCGTTTAAAATCGGACGTCTGACTTAGCTCCCAGACGTCTTAAACGGGCTTTCCAGACGTCTGACTTAGTTCCCAGACGTCTTAAACGGGCTTTCCAGACGTCTGATACCAGGACCAGATGTCTGATGACCCTATCAGAATCATGATTAATTCTGATTACGGCCTGATTCTCTTTGGCTTTACACCCAACGGCTATAGAAGCCTTCCAAGGCCTTCTAAAGCCTTCCTAGGGCCTCTATAAATAGAGGACCCCTTGGCTTGTAAGACACACCAAGACACATTAAGCAAACCACTCTCCACATCTTTTGTGTCAAAGAGAAGTAGTTGAAGCTCTAGCTCTCCAAGCATCTGTTTCATATATCTAGAAAGCTTCATCCCTTTGCGCACCCGCTCTCCCTCTACGATTACGAGAGCGACAAAGTGCCGCTGCATGGTTCACGCACCCGCATCGTCACATCGACGCACTTCCACCAAAGGGAAGTTTCCTAACTCCTATAGAAGCTAGGATTAAATATTTGAGGCTCTATAGGATTGTTGTACTTTATATTGTCTTTGGTTGGGTATTCGCTTGCGAATTCCCGTCTTCTTCACGAGACAAATTCCTTTTTGTGAAGAGAAGGGGTGTTGAGGAACACTACCCTCGGTCTAAGTAATGTTGTTGTAATTGAGGTTCAGTCACCCTCGTTTAAGTGACTAGGTCGATCGGGAAATCATAACTTGAGAGGGTTAGGTAGTGGTTTTCACCCGATTTGGGTTTCCACCTAAAAATATTTGTGCCTAGTGTGATTGCTTATTTTTGAGATTATTTTAATTCTGCACTTTATATTACGTCACGCATATCTCACCCCCTCCAACCAGAAAATTATAGTTAGTATCAGTGCAGGTGTCGCATTTTCGGCGTTACACACCGGCGAAGATCCAATGGTGGGAAGCGTCACCGCCACTAGAATCGTCGAGGGGTAGTCCACCACCGTTCAACCACCTTTCTTCAATGGAAGCAACTACGGCTACTGGAAGTTACGGATGAAGATGTGGCTTCAAGCCACCGACTTCGCTTTATGTGAACGTTGTGAAACCCCATACGAATTCCCGGAGAAACTAGAGAGAGGCTATTCGCAGCAGTAGACCCACGAGCTTTCCCTCAATGCGAAAGCTATGAGTGCGTTGTACTGTGCCCTTAGCCCGGAGGAGTTCAACCGAATATCTCAATGCACCACTGCATATGAGGTATGGCACACTTTAGAAGTTACACACGAAGGTACGACTAAGGTAAAGACTTCTAAAATAAATTTACTTTCTCAAGAATTTGAATCTTTTTTTATGAAGTCTAACGAATCTCTAAGTGAGATAAACACTAGGTTCACTCTCATTGTAAATCACTTAAAAGTTTTAGGTAAGACTTTCATCAAATGAGAGCTTAAAGGAAAACTACTTCGTTCCCTTGGACCGTAATGGGAGCAAAAGGTCACCGCCATCGAGGAGGCAAACGAAGTAGAGGAGCTCAATATGGAAGATCTCCTAGGAAACCTAATGGCCTATAAGACAAAGTTAAAGCAAAAGAAGGATACACCGGAGCCTAAACCAAAGAAGACCCTCGTATTCAAGGTCACATCAGATAGCGAGGTACGTTTCGACAACGAAAACTTTAAAATTTTACTTAAGAAATTTTTCAAGTTTTGTAGGGAGTCAAAGAAAGAAAAGGAGAAGAAAGAAAGCCCGAGATGTTGCTATCACTGCAATGAGAAATGGCATCTACGACCAGAGTGCCCTCTTCTCAAGAAGGAGAAGGAAAAGGAGAAATCTAAGAAGAAGGCGTTCCAAGCAACCTGGGATGACACAAGCTCAGAGGAAGAAGAAGAGCAGAACCCCGAGGAAGAAATAGCCTGCATGGGCTTCATGGCCATAGGAAGTGATATTGACAGCGACAACAGCGATAATAAGGTAAATCCTGATTTACAATATGCTTTCGATGAACTATTTGAGCTTCGTAAATCACTTAAGGATGAAAATAAAAATATTAAAAAGAACCTTAGTTTTCTTAAAAATAAAAATGAAAGGTTAGAAAAATAACTTAAGGATTTAGAAGCTAGTCCTAAAAATGATGACTTATTGTTAGAAAATTATAACCTTATCGATGAAAATAATAAGTTGATTGAGGAAAACACTATTTTAAAAATTGAAATTTCTAGCTTAAAAATCAAGATGCATGCTATTGAAGGTGAACCTGCATGTCTTAGGGAAAAATCAAATAATTTGATAAATAAGGTAGATAACTTATATAGTTCTAAGGTTGAGAAATGATCTCTGTCAAGAAGACCCGCTAATAGATCCGAATCCAAGCTCAATTGGATACCGAAGAAAGAATTAGAATCTTGTTTTGTAGGTTTGAAGGGTGACTAATACAAGAGATTGGACCTACAAGCTCAAGAACCGTCAACTCGAGTTGGGAGGACCAAAGAGTAGACCAAGGAGAAGGATAAGAAGATCAACGAGATGACGAACAACCGAACAACCTGCCGCAGGTCGACCGCCAGACTGGAGACCGGCGCCGATGCCCGGGCCTCCAAACTACGGATGCAAGCCCCATCCGATATGGCATCCACCACCTCCATTTGGGCTATTCTATTGGCCATGGTAGGTGAGGTAACCCTTAACCCTATCTTTTTATCATTAGCCTATCGATAGGGGGAGTTAAAATTATGAGCTATGTTTCAATCATTAAGGGGGAGATCTTGTTAGCTATATTTCCTTTAGAAAGGGGGAAAAAAATAATAGCTATCTTGTTATAAAGAGGGTGAGGACATTATTCTTGTTAAAAGAAATTCAACCCAATTAGAGAAGAGCATGTTTTAAGAGGGAGATATAGGATATTTAAAATTGATAAAAATATTTTTGATAATGTCAAAAAGGGGGAGGATTTTATGCACTATTATTTTTTGTTTTGTCATCATCAAAAAGAGGAAGATTGTTGGTGCTAAAGCACCACGATCGTTTATTTTGATGATAACAAAATATGTGTCTTTCAACATTTACTTTTGAGTCCTAGTTTTCAAGTCAAATTTCAAATGGAGACAGGTGTTTAAACGGAGTTCTAGCTTGCATCCATGGCGGATTGAAGGAGCTGGACAGAGGCGGAGGAGCTTCGCGAGGAGCGAAAGCTTAAAGATGGAAGGACAAGAAGAATATGGTAGATCTCTGTTTATCTTTTTCTATGTACTTTTGTCTTTATATCCTTGCTCTTTTTGTTTCTTAGAATATCTGTTAAAGAGCCTCAAGAGATTCTTAAAGTAGTCCTAGGAACACCTGCACTACCCTAGGATACTTTGGTTTTCTATAAAGAGCTTAGAAAATCAAAATAGAGATCAGACAACATTTTCAAACGTTTAATCTGGATTTCAGACGTCTGATAAAAACTTTTAAGACGTCTAACTGTTGACTCAAACATTCGATTATTTAGGCTAGACTTAGTTCTGTCTGATGAAATCAGACGTCCAAACCTTAGTCCAGACGTCTTAGGAGACGTCTGATGCCTTTGCTAGACGTCCAATTAGTGGATCCTTAGCAAACATTGAAGGAATGACCGTTAGCCTTGTAGCAGACATCCGTAGAGGACCCCAGACGTCTGATACATGACCATTTTTCCTCGACTGACCCAAAATCTTCCTTCAGAGATTTTATAGTTGTTAGACTCGTCCAGACTTTGTGCCAAACGTCCTGTGTGTCGTCTGATGAACATACATTAGAATCCTGTTTCGATCTGATTCAAGTCAGGAAGGAAACCCGCCTAAAATCAGACGTCTGACTTAGTTCCCAGACGTCTGATACGAGGACCAGACGTCTGATGACCCTGTCAGAATCATGATTAATTCTGACTACGGCTTGATTCTCTTTGGCTATGCACCCAACGGCTATGAAAGCCTTCCAAAGCCTTCAAAAGCCTTCCTAAGGCCTCTATAAATAGAGAACCCCTTGGCTTGTAAGACACACCAAGACACTAAGCAAACCACTTTCCACATCTTTTGTGTCCAAGAAAAGTAGTTGAAACTCTAGCTCTCCAAGCATTTGTTTCATATCTAGAGAGCTTTATCCCTTTGCGCACCTGCTCTCCCTCTGCGATTACGAGAGTGACAAAGCGCCGCTGCATGGTTCACGCACCCGCGTTGTCACATCGACGCAGTTCCACCAAAGGAAAGTTTCCTAGCTCCTTTAGAAGCTAGGATTAAATATTTAAGGCTTTATAGGATTGTTGTACTTTATATTATCTTTGATTTGGTATTCGCTTTGCAAATTCCCGTCTCCTTCGCGAGATAAATTCCTTCTTGTGAAGAGAGGGGGTGCTGAGGAACATTACCCTCGGTCTAAGTAGTGTGGTTGTAATTAAGGTTCAGTCACCATTGTTTAAGTGACTGGGTTTAGTGGATTTGATCGACTAGGTTGATCGGGAAATCCCAACTCAAGAAGGTTAAGTGGTGGTTTTCACCCGGTTCGGGTTTCCAGCTGAAAATACTTGTGCCTTTTGTGTGATTGCTTATTTTTGAGATTGTCTATTTTAATTCCACACTTTATATTACATCACGCGTATCTCACCCCCTCCAACCAGAAAATTACAGCAGCTGTCGACAGCACTACTTGTACTGGCGTTTCTTTTGATCTTGTTGTCCGTGAGCAGGATCACAAAGGATCTTAATTTCAAGGTTATCTTTGATGAGGTTAGATGTATTGTCCAGGATAAGTTCATTAGGAAGACCATCGGCAAAGGTACAAAGGAGAATTGTCTTTATCACCTTGGCCAGGAGCCTTTTGCAAGAGCTAGCAAGTATGACGGTAGGAGTACCTTGCAATGGCACATTTGTCTAGGTCACCTACATTTGGATCGCCTCAGGAGGGTGATTCAACATATTTCACCTATCACTACTATTAGGTGTGATGTTTACCAATTAGGTAAGCATCATCGGTCTTCTTTTCCTGCCAGTACTTCTCATGGATCAACGGCTACTTTTGAGTTACTCTATATGGATTTCTAGGGACCAAGTAAAGTTCTGGACAGGATGAGACATCGGTATTATCTTGTTATCGTTGATGATTTCACGATAGTATCCTTGGTGTTTCTTTTGAAGAGCAAGGGAGATGTTGAAGGTGTTATAGGCTCTTCTCTTGGAGATCAGGACTCAGTATTCTGCCATAGTGAAGATTGTATGGGCAGATAATGCTCTCATGTTTTGTACTGTTAGACTTATGGACTTCTACAGGACTGTAGGATTATCCACTATATTATTTGTCCTCGTACTTCACAGAAGAATGGGGTTACAGAACGGAAGCACAGACACCTGTTAGTGGTTGCCTGCACTCTTCTTATCTACCATAGTGTTCCATAGAGATACTAGGGGATGCTGTTTTGACGGCATGCTATCTCATAAACAGGATGCCTAGTTTAGTTTGTCACGAGAATATACCGATTCTTTTATTACATCCAAATGGTGAGCTTTTCCATATGTTTCTTAGGACCTTTGGGTGTGTTGCTTTTATTTACGTGCCATCACCAGGTCGTGACAAGCTTACTCCTCACGTTGTTAAGCATGTCTTCTTAGGGTACTCTAGTAGTCAGAAGGGGCACCAATGTTATTATTAAATCCACCACAGGATTTATGTCAGGGCTGATGTGACCTTTCATGAGGCAACACCATATTTCTTAGTTGCTGGACAGACGAGTGTTCAAGACGATGCAACTCCCATGCCTATTCCTATTCTACTAGAGGCAATTTCGATATCCGTACCTCAGCCATTTTCTTCAGGCTTTACGACTTCCTTGGATGACTACTAGAGATTGCATAATCCATTACTTATGTATAATAGACCTCGTGCAACACTACAGAGGCCTCTATCCTCACAAGTGACTGATGCTCCATAGGCAGTTGAGATAGTTTCTGATGACAGTGACAGTCTAGTTCGACCTGATCTCCCAGGTAGTATATCACAGTAGTAGTGAGGTTCCTTCTGCAGATGTTCAGACAGAGGTGTCAGATGATTCTGACCTTCCTATTGCCATTAGGAAGGCACCCCGCATGTGAGAGTCCAAATATCATGTGGTTCTCAATTTAGCAAATTTTGCCAAGAAGTTATAGCCTCACGTTTCGTCTGCATGCCAGCAGGCCATGCTTGATACAAAATAGCGTCAAGCCATGGAGGATGAGATGGCAGTCCTTTGGAGTAGACAGACTTGGGAGCTCACCTCGCTTCCCACAGGTGCATGACTGGTTGGCTTCAGATGGGTCTTTACCTTGAAGTATAACCTTGATGGGTCTATTTCGAGGTATAAGGTCAGGTTGTTGGCAAAGGGGTTCACCCTGACCTATAGGGTAAACTTCTTTGATACTTATCCCCTGTTGCATATCTTGCCATCATTCGTGTAGTTATCTCTGTTACAGCTCACAGAGATTGGCGGTTACACCAGCTTGATGTAAAGAATGCTTTTCTCTACGACGATCTTCAAAAAGAGGTTTACATGCAGCAACCCCCAGGTTTTGAGATTCAGGTGGAGTGTGTGTGCAGAGTCAGGAAGGCCATCTATGGCATCAAGTAAAGCCCAAGAGCGTGATTTCAGAAGCTCTCAGATGTGTTGCAGAGGATAGGGATGTAGAGGTCTTCATATCACTCATTTGTCAGGAAAATGGAAAATGATGTGGTAGCATAGTGGTTTATGTAGATGACCTGATTATCACTAGCGATGATGAGGCTGGGATAAGACATGTCACGGAGTCTCTTGCACAGCTGTTTGTTATGAAGGATTTGGGTCAGCTTAGATACTTTTTTGGGATCGAGGTCACGAGCAGAGATGGGATTGTTCTTTCTCAACGCAAGTGTGCATTAGATGTTCTCTACGAGATAGGTATGCTGGGGTCCAAGCCAGCCAATATTCCTATAGACCCCAAGGCACATCTTCATGATGAGAAGGCAAAGGCAGCTGATAGCAGAGCATATAGATAGCTTGTGGGCAAATTATTGTACCTGACTATTACTAGACCTAATATTGCCTTGGCAATAAGCAAGCTTAGTTTATGGAGAGATCGATGAAGTTACATTGGCAGACAGCTGTGCAAGTGATGAGATACTCTCCTATTGCAGTGGTAGGATTCGGATGCTGATTATGTGGGATGTGTGGTTGACAAGAAATCCACCACTGGTTTCTGTACCTTTGTTGCTGGTAATCTTGTTACCTAAGGAAGAAACAGGGAGCAATTTCTCGCTCCAGTGCGGAGTCAAAGTATAGGGCGATGGTCCAAACTACTACAGAGATAGTCTGGATACAGTCTCTACTGCATGATCCGCATACCCAAATTGAGGAACCTATGTAAATTCAACGCGACAATCAAGCGACTATATACATAGCCAACAATCCAATGTTCCATGAGTGCACCAAACACGTTGAGCTTGACTGCCACTACACCAGAGATCTTATACAATGTGGTTTGTTGCATACCACTTATGTTGCATCTAAGGATTAGACTGCCAATGTGTTCATGAAACCTCTACCTCGATCAACGTTCGACTATTGCTGTTCCAAGTTGATCATGATTGACATCTATGCTCCAAATTGAGGCAGAGTGTTGAGACTTATTTATCTCTAGTTGTTTTATCACTTTTGGTGTATTTTGTTATTTTTTATTTTGATCTGGACATGCACTGTTATTTACCCAAGTCTCTCTCTCTATATAAAGAAGTATTGAGTCATTTTCTAAGAAATAAGATTAATCATTTTTTCTATTGTGACAATAAGGCTCACTTTTATTGTAAATAATCATGTCTTCTATGAAAGAATGAAACATATTGAAGTTGATTGTCACTTCATCAGAGAGGCAATTGCAGAGAAAATTTATACACCCTACATATGCACCGAAGATCAACTTGCAAACATCTTTATTAAAGCACTCTCCAAGAAGCAATTGCATAGTCTTTGTTTGAAGCTGAGTATGTTTGATGCTTATGCTCTAACGTAAGGGGGGAGTATTGAGTTATTTTTTAGTTGATCTCTTTTCTTTTCTATGTAAAAGTGCTCTTGTAATTTCTCCTATGGTATCCCTCTATATAAAGGTATTAGAGGTCTCTGAATAAGAACCATGACATTTCCTAACAGAATTGTCTTTCATGAATTTTCTTTAATGCGAACATGTAATATTTCATGGCGTGTCTTAGCTTTATGGGACTCCAGGAATCTCTTTAGATCCTCGGGGAGCTATCTCTATTGCATGGCATTGTCTCATCATTCCTGTGCCCTTCTGTACTTTTTTCTCAACCTAATCCTAAATATATGGCTAAATTAACTAATTTATAATCCAACGACTTGGAATTGGATAGAATTAAGCATGAAATGTACGTGAACTAATTATGCAATCAACAGGTGTCATTTGGAATACGAACCATGTAGAGTTAAATGTGGATAGAAGTTATCAGTGTATGAGTAGCGAATGCACACTAGGAGAGACTCCTCTGGGCACCCTTGATCTCATGCTACGTGTGTAGAAAGTTAGGTGCAACACTTGATCGCTACACTTGATTGATCGTTGCACATGGGTGCAAATGTTGGCAATGCATGTGGAGAGATGTGGACATTGCACTTAGGGAGTCAAGGCATGATTGCAGTTGGAAGAAATGAGCAAAGTATTTTATTTCATAACCCTAATTGTCATTCTATAGAGGGTTTGGGTAAACTACGGAGAGGTCAAAAAAATTATCAGACAAAAGTAGCAACAAGGATATACTTCTCAACACTCTCCCTCAAATTGGGGCATGTATGTCAATCATGCATAACTTAGTGCAACATCTATCAAAAGAGGTCTTGGAAAGTGCCTTGGTAAAAACATCTACAATTTTATCTCTGACGTTAGTATGTAGGAAACCTCTATGAATCAAAACTATGGTCTAGTGGTAGTCCGCATCAACATGCTTGTTGTTGGGAAATAAAAATGGGTCACGTGGCAATGCCATGTGGCAACCATCCAAGCCACATGGCACGCAATAAAGGGCCCACAGGGGGTCGGCGGTCATGGTCCAAGGACCAATTTTGGTGTTTTTGCTTAAGATGTAAGTTTGGTTATTTTTAGTAAATGTGGTTTTAGGAAAATATGTTAGAATTTATTTTTTATTAAAGATGAGATCTTTCCTTAAGAGATATGATCTTTTCTTATTAGGAATAAGATCTTTTGTTTCCAAATATTGAGATATGTCCTCTCTGTATAAAGAGAATCTTCCCTTCTATTTTATTTTATTTTGAGCAATACAAATATTTCCAACTCAAGGCTCCTCTCTTCTCTTTCTTTCTTCTCTTAATAGCCGACCACCACATTGGCCTACCGTTAGCCACCACCGGCCATCCAACTAGCCAATGGAGCTCCTCCATGCCTCCGATCACCACGTGTGGATGGTCCACATGTGGACTAATTTCCCACGCCCAAGTAGAGCCTCCGTGCTCCACATTCTTGTTAATCTTGACACTTGCAATATACATGGTAGTTTTATTTTCACATCTCACCTCAATAGCCAATGGTACTTGAATGTGTAGATCTATAAGAATAGCGCAAATCCACATCATCTCAAGTGACTAGATTTCCAATGAAATATGTACAAAACTTGGTGGTAGACTTTTTGCCCTTGAGGCAGCCTGCATAATTTGTAGCTCTATATGTAATGATGTCTAATGAAGAGCCGTTGGTGAACAAGAGTCCCTTTCCAAGTGATAATTTAAGATACCTGAGGATTATCGTAGGTGCATCCCAATGTAACTTTGTTGGCTTATTCATAAATTGACTAAGTTTTTCAATAGCAAAGGAGATATTTGAGCATGTAATAGTCAAGTATAATAACTTGCCAACAAGTCTGAACTATTAAGGGTTAATTAGGACTACCGTATCATCATGTAAGTGGACTTGAGGATCCATAAAAATAGACACAAGTTTAGGACCCAACATACTAGTTTTCTTGGAGATAGTTCTATACCCTGCTTTCTCCTAGCAACTTCAATGGCTAAAAAATATCTAAGTGGTCCCGGATCACAAAATGATTAGTAAGACATTTCGTCAAGCTACAAATACCTCGAGAATCATCACCTATAAAAATAATATTGTCAATGTACATAGGGATCACAACTCTTCCACGATAGGTATGCTGCACAAATAAAGTGATCGGCTTTGGATCGTTGAAATTGAGGTTCTCAATCACCGTAGATAACTTTTGGTTCCATATAGGAAGGCAATTTTAAGATCAAGCTGATGGATGGGCCAATCATACTGCATGACAACTATGATGAGAATTCATACTGTTGGTAATTTGGCTACTTGAGAAAAGGTATCGAAGAAGTTTACTACTTTGGTTTCAGTTAACTCCTTCACCACAAATCGCATCCTATATTGCTCTACTGTGCCATCTGAGTTGTATTTCTCTGTTTAAACCATTTGGAACCGACGACTATAGCACTTGTAGGCAACTTAGTAAGATCCCAGGTGCCTCTGGAAATCAAGGTTGACATCTCCTCCATTGCTTGTTGCCACTTTTTATATAGGAGAGTCTGCTGATGTGAAGTATGACTACCTACAGCTGACAAGGTTGATAAGCATTGCCAAGAAGTAGGCCCAAAACATGCTAACGAGACATGCTTTGAATAAGGTACCTGGTACGGTTATGTGGTGCCTTCCTTAATATGATAGGAAGGCCAAGATTCTATGTAATTGTACATTCACTTGTGATGGTACATCACTGTAAACTATACTATCAGTGAAAATATGAACTTAAAAGGGGGAGTATGACTAGGAATAGTAGAACGAACATAGGAATGTCTTTTAAGGCTCTAGGAGGAATAGGCATAGGATCACTAGTCATCATTTCCTTTTTTTACACCTTCGCTTGAATACAAACTTGCTACCATTTCGAGCCCGACCTTGTTTGGGTGGTAAGAGTCCACTTAAGCTTCCCCTCTCCTGGAGTGGAAAACTGATTATGAAATTTCTTTGTAAGAATTGGAGAAGAATTTAAAAGTTAGATGTCACTTGTGTTGATTGGACAAAAATAAAGGCAAGGTGATGTTGATAAACCACCCTCTCATCCTATGAAGCCCACTAGGTTACCTCGAATCTCTCTCCTGATGAAGTACCTATTGAAATGCCAACATACTAAAAATAACATGGACCAAAATAAGTGGGACAACTAACTTATTAGTTCCTTATTTATTTCCTTACACATTCCATTGGATCCTCCCACTCATCTAGCTAATTGTAACAGCCCTGTATTAGAAGATGTAACTTGATGTCGTGCTATGGTTGGCAAGCTTCTTTACCTGCCAGTTACATAGCTAAACATAACCAATGCTGTAGGGTGACTTAGTTTATACAAGAACCCAGGGAGGCACGCTAGGCAGGAGTATGCCAGGTTCTGAGATACTTAAAGAATTCCCCTTGGAAAGCACTATTTTTTTAGAAGCATGGTTACCTTAATGTCTTGACTTTGCTGATACTCTAATGCTGACTAAGTTGAATAAAATAATCAAGCGGAAGTATAAATCAAAGCAATAAACAATAATGGAACGTTTGGGTTTACGTGAAAACTCTACTCACGAGGAGCATGGAGAAAACCACGGGAGAAGCATCCTATGGGAGTGTTTTCTTTGTATTTTTTCTCAAAGAATAACTGAGTGAGCACATGCCTATTTATAGGCCATCACACACACACAAAGTGCCACAGTTTCCAATGTGGCACTAAACAACCACTCAATTCTTTCAACAGACTACGTTGGGGCTCATGAGGTTCAGAGATCTACCACAGGTTATTGCACATATGTTGGTGGAAATCTTGTTACTTAGCAAAGTAAGAAGCAGAATCTGGTCTTGGGATTTAGTGCAAAGTCAAAGGATAGGGCTATGGCACATACAACCTGTGGATTCATCCCATCTTACATGATTTTGGGGTCTCAATCTTAGGGCCCATTACTATGTTATGTGATAATAAGGTTACCACTTTTATTACTAATAAACATGTGTTTCATGACAGGATAAAGTACATAGCAGACATTTTCACCAAAGTACTCTCCTGGAAGCGACTTGAGTACCTTGATTCCAAGCTAAACATGTCTGATGTCTATGCTTTAACTTGAGGAGGAGTGTTTAGAATTATTTCAATTATTTGGTGTGTTTTTGTTATTTTCTTATTGTATGGTTTCTTATTGTATGGGGGTATTGGATGTAATTGTCTCTAGGATGTCTCTCTATATAGACTCTTAGGGTTTCTCAATAAAAAATAACTCTCCATCTTTTCCATCAACACTTCCTTGTGCAAAAAGCCATCATAAAGTTCTTACCTTTCTTGGACAAACAGCCACCTAAACAGAGCACCGTCTTTAGTTTTTGTTCCCTGCAGTCTCTCATAGGCATCATGCACAGTAAATTTTCCAGAATTTCAGAACAAAGCATCGGATTGCCAAGTAATTCCAATAGCTGTGCCAACTCCAAGCTGCATTTATCAGATAGTGTGCTCACAAAACTTCGAACCCAAGCATCAGGCTGAAGAGATTTAATAGACTTTGTCTTGCTGTGGCCAGTGCAAGTAACCTTGGAAAGTGGTCCTTCAAAGCGCCATAGGTAGACCGATCATCCCTCCAGAATTAAAAGCATTCTCCATCCAACTTTAGGCACTAAAAAGCCTCAATTCAGGACACACACCCCTCAAAATTGGGAGAACGTACAGGGGTAAACCAGCCTCTTCTCCCAATTCAACGTTTTTCCATAACACAAATGGAAAACCTTACACCAGAATGAGGAAGAACCTCTAGGTAAAACCAGCCTCTTCTCCCAATTGAATGTGTTGCCAGAACACAAATGGAAAACCTTACACCAAGAAGTCTTCTCCTGGCCCCTTTGTTGTTGCTGCCCACGTTGCTGATAGTCCATCATTGATCGTCTTCAAACCTATAACACCTAACCACCTTCATTTAATGGTCGGCAGACCTTGTTAATAGTGCATCATTGATCGTCTTCAAACCTATAACACCCAAGCTAATTTGCTAATAGTGCATCATTGATCGTCTTCAACCTGGCAACCTTTTCTGTAAGCTCTCAACTACCGGCATCTGGTCTGTCAAGGACAAAGGTACATCTGATAATGGAAGGCCAAGACATAAAATAGGAAGAGCTCCCTTTGCTATTCGCAAGATTATGCTATTTATCAAATATCAAAAGGATATTTGCTTTTCTATGTACTGAGAGGTAGGTCGCACAGAATGATGGCAGGTGCACTTATCCCATAAAAAAAACAATGGTTGGTTCACTTATTTTTAGGGAAAGGGAGTGGCTTAAGCTCGGTGTTTAAAAAGCTGTTCTTTTGGTGTGCATTTGTGATTGAGGAGGATGCAGGCATGACAACAGAAGGGTTGCACCTGTTGTGATCATGTACTCGTATTTTAGGACTTAAAAAATCGAAATAACTTTGATCATTCCTACTTCCTGCAACACTTCTTTGGTCTACGATGTCCCTTCTTGTCAGGGTCAACATTCAGATTCTCACAGATTTTGATGGTGTATTGAAGGGCCTTCTCTTATTCAGTAAACATGTCCTCGGTGGCAGTAATCTATATTGGTTACTGTAGCTTATTTAATCATTTGTTTTCTGTAGGATAACTACTTTGAGGAAGCATTGAAGGTTCGGAATCTTCTCGATGAATTCAATCGTGATCATGGCCTAAGGCGTCCTACAATCTTAGGTGTCAGAGAGCATGTTTTCACCGGCAGGTTAGAGGTTCTGTCTTTTTAAACTGTTCTTAAATGATTTGATTGTTAAATCGTGTCAGCTTGCTCATTGTTTGCCCAAAATGCCAGTGTATCTTCCTTGGCATCGTTCATGTCCAACCAGGAAACCAGCTTTGTTACATTGGGACAGCGCGTCTTGGCAAATCCATTAAAGTATGGCTTGTTTCTTTTTGTCAGTTTCTTCCACTTATTTTTTATTATGTCAACAATGAGAATTAAAATATCCCATCAACATCATAGGGTGAGGATGCATTATGGCCATCCAGATGTTTTTGACAGAATTTTCCACATCACAAGAGGTGGCATCAGCAAGGCCTCCCGCGTTATCAACATTAGTGAAGATATATATGCAGGTAAACAACACCTTCCCCATTTACAATCAAATACAGATCATTGGACCCCCTTCGGTCTTTACTTATTTGTTTGTGTACTTTGTGCTATTTTATTGTTTTATGATAGGGTTGTACTTTACTTTTCCTACCTCCATACATCGAGAGGGTTTGAGAATAAAATCATTTGGTTCATTTTCTCTTATTGAGTATCAAAGCAACGATTCTAGATCGGAGTTCGGTATCCCATCGAAAACCTAGCCTTCCTAACCCTCCACCGGTACCCCTCCTCCAAGGGCGCTGTCATCCCTTCCTCCTCTAAAGTGTGCCGCCAGCCCTTCTTCCTCTCTGTTGGCCCTGCAGCAGCGCTGCCAAGGGCAAGCAGTGCCCCCAGTAGGGTCGCCTGAGGCTCCAGTGCTGCTGTAGGGTCCACCGGACTGCTACCTCCACCTTGCGTAGCCACTGCAGGCAATTGCAGCCTCCCCAGTGCTGCCAATCAAGGCGCTGCTGCCTCCAGCAACGCCTTCAGCACTGCCTTAATTGTTTGAGGCTGTTGCTGCTGTGCTTTCTTTGTCCTGTGGAGGCTTCTTGTTGGCAGGGGTGCCCCTGCTACCCTCCTCCCTTCTCTTCTAGGCAGCAATGCACTTTAGAAGGGAGAGGCAGTCACTACTGGGGTTCCGTCTTACCCCAGAGGTGATTGCTACGCCTACAATATTATATTTTCAAATTACAAATGATCTGAAAATAGAATATTCAGATCTGATTTGCTTTTTCAGATAAGATTTTTTGATGGTTTGATGTGTTAGTTTGATTTGTTGCTATTGGAGTGGTTCAGTTGAAGGAAGATGGCGTCTTCAAGCTCTTCGAAGGTGATGTCAAATCCCGTTTTGGAGACAGGGGCATATAGGAGTCTTTTTTTTGGTCCCATGGTCAAATTGGATGAGACCAACTATCTACGATGGTCACAAACCTTTCTTATGATGGTGAGAAGTCATAATAAGAAGCATATTCTTCTTCAACCGAAACCACAGGAGATGACAAGCAAAAATGCCACCTATAAAAAGAATAATGCTATGGTGTGTGCGTGGATAATTAAATGTCATTCCACGAATAGGTGATGAGGTTATGTATTATCGGACAATAAAGGAGATGTGGGAGAGTTTACGAGAGACATTCTCATGAAAAGAAATCAACTAGAGTAATTTAGACCTTCCACAAGCTCATGCAGTTACGCCAGGAGGGACGTTCACTAGCGCAGTATTATTCGGCCATGAAGGGCTTGTTGGAGAAGCACAATGCAAGCAAACAGTGGGTTTGTGTAGGAGTAGGAATCTTTGTAGCGGACAATGCAATTGTAAATGATCTTAATGCAGAACCAATACTTGCCGTATAAACAACACAACCAGCAACTTTGTAGTGTGCACACGAACAAGGTGCCTTCCAAATAACTATCAGAACATCATCCTTAGGAATACCATCACCTTGACCTACACAATCACCATCACCATCAATGACATCAGTGGGCTCAACACATGCCTGTCTTGGGGAGGATGGTAGGACTAGAAAAGGGGGGTATGTTGTCTATATGTCATTGGCAACTTGTAAGTAATCCCTTTGAATTTGTTCTCTACCATTAACTCTATAGGAGGTGGTGGATCTCCTTCATCAGGAATAACTCCCAAGGGAACAGGAGGTATAGGCGTAGGAGCAAACTCTAGCTCAGGCATCAACTGTCTCATAGCAAGAGAAAAGTATGGCACTGCCTCATGGAAGGTTACATCAGCACTCACATAATGTCTCTGTCCCATTGGGTCAAAGCATCAATGCCCCTTTTGAGTGCAAGAATACCCAAGAAAGGCACACTTGACTGCTTTGGGTGCTAACTTGTCCTTTCCTAGACCGAAAGTATGAACAAAAACTACACACCCAAATATTCTTAGTGGCACCTGAAATAGTTCCCTATCAAGTTAAAGCACATGCCAAGGTGCTTGTTCATGTAGAACTGAAGATGGCATTCTATTAATAAGGTAGAAAGCAGTAAGCACAGTGTCACCCTAGTATAGATATGGCACACAATACTGAATAAGTAGAGTCCTAGCAACATCCAAAATATGTTTATGTTTCCTCTCTGCCACACTGTTCTGCTGAAACGTATGAGGGTAGGAGGTCTGATGAATAATACCATGCAGCCTGTAAAACTCAGCTAATCTTCTGGTACAAAACTCGAATGCATTGTCAGATCTCATAATTTTGACTGAAGCATAAAATTGATTTTTTATTTCTAATAAAAAAGTTTCAATGACATGTCCAACATGGGACTTGTTCTTCGTAGGAAACCAAGACAATCTCGAAACATCATCAACAGTTACTAAATAATATTGATGACGCTACTGGTCAAGAATTCGATTAGGACCCCATACATCTATGTGAAGCAACTAAAAAAATGACGATGTCTTCCGTTCAGAACATGCAGGAAAGGAAGATCTATGGTGCTTTCCCAGAATCCCAATTGACAAGTATCACAGTGAATCCAAGTAATAGGTGATAGATGCAGGATGATGCGACAAAGCCTATCTACAGAAGGATGATCACGACATCTATGCCACTATAAAGCAGTCCCAGAAGCAGAAATGGAGCCACTCTAACAAGGAGCAACAAGAGGACTCTGAACAAGCCAATACATACTCCCCTATTCATATCTGTCATTAATCATCCTCTTCGTTAGCCAATCCTGAAAACTATAGCCAACATCATCAAAAATAACTCTGCAATTCAACTGCTTAATAATCTTTCTAACTAACAAAAGATTCATAGATAAATCATAAACAAAAAATAGATCTGGTAACTGCATAATGGAGGTAACTGCCACCTCCTCCTGGCCATTGATGGAGGCATGTCTCCCATTTGCAACCTGCACAATACAACCTTGGGGAATCGAGTGGAATCTCCGAAAACACTTTTGATCTAATAAGTGGTGTAAAGTACCTGAATTGACCAACCAAGGCATATCAGTACCTGAATAGGCGAAAGTAGTAGTCTCTAAAGTATGTGCTGGCTCCTAGGTAAATTGGGCTAATCGTTGAACCACGACATCGTACTTAAAACGAGGAACAATCTCATATGGCTCCTCAGAAGCAACTGCCACCTAGTTAGCCACTTGAGGCCTCCCATACTTAGCCTAGCAGTGGGCTTCCACATGACCAATCTTCCCACAGAAGGGACAAGTGGGGACGAGGTCTCCCTTACTACCTCATCCTCTAATAAAGGGTGTACCTCTACCTATTTGTCCTCCCACAACAGTAAATGCAAATGCCCATCCAATAGTTTCTCCAGTTTGAGATAAAGGTACAACGATCCTGCTCAAACGACTATACACCTCCTCCAGAGATGGAAGTGCTCACAAAGTCAATATCTGAGAATGGGTTGCAAGGTAATCAGAACTCAATCTAGACAAAAATAGATGAACTGCAAACTTTCTTCGGTACTCCTTCTGGGTGTTGCATGTGCACACAAGGTGACATGCTCCATACTTCTTCAGGAGCCCTTTCAGGGCAGAATAGTACCGGCCTTCTTGCTTCAACTCAAACATATCATGGTGAATTTGAAATACCTTAAAGGAGTTCTTATGGGAGTACGTGTACTACATCTCCTTGGCAATCTTGTAGTACATTATCTCATCTCTAATACAGGGCATGACACTGTTCATCGGCCAAGAGTGGACCATCCTGTTGTCCTTCCAAGTGGCATATTTCCATGTCTTCTCTGTTGGTTATGTCTTAAGCAACAAGTGTTCCTTATCATGACTGTCGATGGTTATATGGAATGTTTGAGACCATCTCGAATAATTGGTCTCATCCAACCTTACAATAGGGGCAAAGAAAAGATTCTTGTAAATCCCACTCTCTTTGGTGACCCTCGACGATGAAGCCACCCTAACCGCTACTGGGAAAATATGCACCAATACTTGATCTGAAAGGTGATTTCAGATCATATATGTAAAAACCAAGGCAAAAATCAAATCTGATGCATTGATTCCAAGCTACAGCAGCCCAAAGCCCACACTACAAATCGAGAACACCTCCTTGCAGCACTCTAGTGACCAAGCAGCGCTCCAACGAAGGTCCAGCACCAACTCCAAGCAAGAAATACACTTCAGCATGCCAAAATCGCTCTAGGGTCCTAACGTGGTCACTGGAGGGAAAAAGGCCTCGTTGGCCAGCAACAGGGTTGCCGATGAGGGTTGGTTCTAGTTGGGAAAGAGAGGATGGGTCCGGGCGATGCCCCTCGGGGTGCTCAAGGCCTACCTCTCCTGAAGTAGCGATCCCTAGCTATGCCGCAACCCTAGTAGCTAGGGTTAGCGGTGGTTCTAAGGGCCAAAACAGGGTCGATTGGCCGAAGGCAACTGACAGCGTGTGCCCCCACTGTTGCTAGAGGTCGCTGTTGCTAGTGGGGGGGCATCGGCGGTGGCGACGGCTAGCGACGGTGGTTTAGTGGTGAGGAGAGGCGGGCTAAGTTATTAGGTTCCAATCTCCAGTGGGTTTTTTTGGGTGGGATACCAGAACACTAGTCTAGGACTACTGCTCTAATACCAAATTAGGAGAAAATAAGTTGCCTTTTGGGTGGTGAGTGGTAGCGGTCCAACTTGGTAATCGTAGAAGAAGCTTGTGCAATGGGAATGGGGGTCGATTACCAAGAGCCAATTCCCACTTCTATGAAATTTTGGAAATGGTAAATGAAATCAACAGATATCTCATACTTTTGTGGGTTTCAAGTTTTGAATTTGAAAGTGCACCTGTTGGAGATGGTAGCTGCCAGCTTGATTTCCATTTTTTGGTGCAAAACATCAGGCAGTAAATCAGGAGTCGGTTAGGCATTGAAAAGTTGAATTTGAAGGTGCACTGGTTGGGGATGGTAACTGCCAACATGGTTTCCATTTTTTTGGTGCAAAAAATCAGACAGTAAATCAGGAGCCGGTTAATGACAACTGTGGTGATGGGTTTGGTGTGGATTTTTCCAATAGCGGTGGCTTATTTGGAAAGGATATTAATGGGAAAAAGAGTGTCTAGCTGGGTGCTGTTGGGACTGTGGATCAAGGAGTTTTTTTGGATGGCGCAAAGGATGAGGTTGTCAAACATCAATTACATGTCAGCAATACTGCAGATAGTTCTGGAGATGTGCGCTTGGATTTTGGTCGCCTTTTATTTATGAGCTTGGATACTGGGCTGGTTCATGATCAAGATCTGTCATTTCTCTTCCCTGCAGTGATGCCAGAGGCATTTGTCTTGAAAGATTTTGAAAGCAATCATGGCCCGGATTCAACAAAAGGCAGGTTTCTTAATATTGATTTAAATCCAACTGTGGGCATATCAACATCTATGTTTGTTCAATGAAAAGAGGCTCAAAAGTGTTTCGGTTTCCGTCCCATGTTAGAGGAAGATAAGGGTGCTCTTATGGATGTTCTCTCAACTGCATCTTTGGTGGTGGAGGTTGAGGTCGATAGTCATTCAGTTTAGACCCAAATGTACCAAAAGAGGTGGGTGATGGAGAGGCTTCCGATTGTGCATCTACGACGAGTCGACAATCTTTGGGTAGCTTTCGTTTGTGGAAGCCAGTTTTTCAAAGACGGAGGTTGGTGTATCCCACTGACAAATAACAACTGCAGGTTTAGAAGGAGAGGGAGAGCGAGGAAGCTCTGTCAATGATCGTATTTTCTATTTTGTTGGGTTTTTTTTTTTGGGTGCTAGGTTTGATTTTTGATGTGAGAAGTCTTATTGGGATTTCTATTTGAAAGTGATTATCAGTGAGTGCTTGCTTTGTAGTGTATCCTATATTGGATGCCGTTTTATGATATGGGAGTTCGTGAGTCCTCTGTTGGTGGGTCCTGTGGTTCATGCTTTTATTATGGGCTCTTATTGTAATTACCTATGAATTAATTTTTAATGATTCTGGATGGCTAATGAATGATAGTAGTCTTTCTATTTTCTTTCGAAAAGAAACACATTCAGTAAATGGTGGGGGACTTAGGATCCCAATCGCCCTATCTGGACCTGAGGACCCTTTGCTTCTTACTTCTCTAGGTGACTAAGTTACCTTCAATGAATGTACATTAACCTGTTGTTGACTCTTTGGATCAGAAGAAATCCTGCATAGACATCTCTGACTATCCCATTATATCAAGTAATTGTCTTTGATATGCAGCAAACCTTCTATGGTGAGGATTTGAAATTCTTAAGTTTCATGAGCATCCACTGCACATTGAAACCTCTAGTTGAGTGACTATGAAAAGTGAACTGAAGGGCTGGAAGTGCATAGTGCTTGAAAGGTAATTACAAAACTATATCCACAAATCCAAAAACTGCATAAAGAAACAAACAAGAAATGCTAAGACTACTCCTGTCAGTTGGCTGATGTGTGTGGATTGTACTATTAACGAAACATTTTCCCTCTACACCATTTTTATTTATTCAATAAGCTGATAAGGTTGACTGATTAGCAAGGAGACTAACTGGTTGACCTATATCAAGAGTGGAAAGCAAGTAGCAAACAATTTGACTAGTTGGATGGAATTGTGCAACCCAATTGAACACTAATTCAGATACAGTCTGACTGATTTCTATTTGAAGCTGGCTGATTGTGTGTGCACACATATGCATACCTGGAATTAGGAATTTGATGATTGTTTATGTTTAATGAGTCCCAATCTAAACTGTTTGACTCTAATTGTTAAGTTTTAACCTAAATTGTCAACATATCCCCACTAGCTTACTTTTATTATGTTGTGTTGGGAATAAAAGATGCCATGTGGTAGTGCCACGTGGCCAGTTGTGCCACATGGCAGGTTGTCAAGGGCCCACAGGGCCAGCTGCTAGAGGTTCAAGGAATCAAGTTTTGAGTCTTTTCTTTAGAGTCAAGTTTGCTATTTTTGAATAATTGTTTTAGGAAATAGTTTGGGATTTGGTTTATTTTTTAAATATAAGTTCTTTCTTATTTTAGAAGATAATGTTTGTTTCATATTTTTGGGATATGTTTTCTAAATAAAAGAGTCTGCCCTTTTGTAATTATTTGAGTCAATCAATAATATTTCTTATTCATCTAAGGGTCCTCTCTTCTCTCTCTCTTCTCCACATAGCTGGCCATTGTCACCAAGGTCGACCTCCATGTCTCATTAGATGATTGCTGCTACAACTACCCACCCTCTCTCTCCCTGATTCACGTGGGCAGTCCTCCTTGGACTATTTTCCCACCCACGAGGGAGCCTCCACGCTCCTTGCATGATTCGCAACATGGTATCAGAGCCTCCTGTCTAGGTTCGTTGTGCATGTGGGTTATTGACAGCACGGTAGTGGTCTACGCATCCAGAAAGTCTTCCTCGACAAATCCGACGCCTTATGCGGAGAAGCAAGGCTATAGAAGTTGGTGGAAGCCTCCATGACATGGTGATGCTACGTTGTCTGGAAGAGAAGGCAAGATGGTTGTTCATGCAATCAGGAAAAAGAAGCTTGAGGAGGAGATTTACTAGAAGATATTTTAATTCATATGGTGCCTTTGTATTCAATTTTTTACTCTTCAAAAGAGGAGGTTTATCAAAACAAAGGGTACCAAATACTTCAAAAAGATCAAATAAACGGAGAACGAGCACCACGATGATCGTATCGATTCCGACTCAAGAAGAAGAGACACAATGTAGCCTCTAGAAGTGCACCATGACTGCATCGACTTCTCCACTTTCTCTTGGTGACCTTGACTAGAAGAAAAGCCAAGGGTCTTTTCCGGCTCACAAGCACGGTGTCATACTTTTAGAGAGGCACGTGGAACCCTCTAATGCATTGGGGAACGTCGAGATAAAGGGCTCGATTCTCGAACGTAGAAGAAGAGGCACGAAAACCATCCTCAATTCTTCAAGAGAAGAACGATGTAGCAATATCAAGTTCAGCAAGTCATCGTCCTCCTGGCCTGGACTTGAGGGAGAGTGTTGGGAATAAAAGACGCCACGTTGAAGTCCCATGTGGCAGCTAGCAGACCATGTGCAGTGCCAAGTGTCAAGCTGTCAGGGGCCCACAGGGCCGACGACTAAAGGTCCAAGGGACCAAGTTTTGGATCTTTTCTTTAGAGTCAAGTTTGCTATTTTTAGAATAATTGTTTTAGAAAATAGTTTGGGATGTTTAAAGATAAGTTCTTTCTTATTTTAGAAGATAATGTTTGTTTCATATTTTTGGGATATGTTCTCTCTATAAAAGTGAGTCTTGCCTTTTGTAATTCTTTGAGTCAATCAATAATATTTCCTATTCATCTAAGGCTCATCTCTTCTCTCTCTCTTCTCCACATAGCCAACCATCATTACCCAAGCCAACCTCCACGCAACAGCAAATGGTTGTTGCTACTACTGCCCACGCTCTCTCTCCCTAATTCATGTGGACAGTCCTCCTTAGATTGTTTTCCCACGCACGAGGGAGCCTCCACTCTCCTTACGTGATTCGTAACATGTTGCATTGCTTGTTATTTATTTTTCTTTCTTCTGGACATGTAGTGTTATTTTCCCACATCTCTCTTCTATATGAAGGGGCGTGGGGCTCTTTGGATTACACTATCATTTGTTTTCTATCTACTTGATATCAAAGCAACAATCCTTGATCGATGTTCTGGTATCCTACCCTCACAAAGCCTCCAAACCCTAACCACCTTAACCCTTTCTCTCCCTCTCTCCCTTGTCACCTATAGTAGCCACCAGAGGGGCCGCTGCTGACCACCAGGGTCGCCGCCAAGCCACCGACAACTGACATCAGCCCTAACGCTACTTGCAGCAACCACCTAGGGCTGCAGCCAGCCCTCTTAAGTAGCTGCACCACCGGCCAGCAGTGCTGCTAGTGGTGGTTTCCTGCCCTTGCGTCGGTGGGAGAGGTTTCTACACACCCTGGGTGGCGCCACTACCGCTATTGTGATAGGGATAGTGGAGTATGCAGGTTTGATGCATCAGGAGTATGACAAGAGTCACCATGGTGCAGGATGGTTGCTTGACCTCAGAGCTTCACAACTTGTTTGTGGCGATTAGAGTTATTTCCGGTTGCTTTGTTCAGTTGCACCTATTGTTGACAGCAGACATGCTCCCATTGTTGGTCAGGGGGAGGTGTCTGTGACTCCTACTTTGCGGTTGTCGAGAGTGTTGTATGTGCTTGACTTTCCAATGAGTTTGTTGTTGGTGAGCAGGATCAAAAAAGGAACTTAACTGCGACGTTATCTTTGATGATGTCGGATGTATTGTCCAGGATAAGTTCACAAGGAAGACCATTGCCAAAGGCGTAGGGAAAATGGCGCGTATCATCTTGGGTAGGAACCATTTATAAGAGCCAGCAAGTATGATAGTGGGAATGCTTTGCAGTGGCGTGTTCATTTAAGTCACTTACCTCTAGATCGCCTCAGAAGAGTGATTCCGCATCTCCCCTGCTGCTACTATTAGTTGTGACGTTTGCCAACTTGGTAAGCATCATTGATCCATCTTTCCTATCAGTACTTCTCCTAGATCATCGTCTATTTTTGAGTTACTTCATATGGTTGTTTGGGGGCCAAGTAAATTTCTAGACAGGATGGGACATCATTATTATCTTATGGTTGTAGATGATTTCTCCAGAGTGTCCTGAGTGTTCCTTCTGAAGAACAAAGCAAATGTTGGAGGTGCTATAGAGACTCTCCTATTGGAGATCAGGATACAGTACTCTACCATAGTAAAGGTTGTACAAACATATAATGCCCTTGAGTTTTGCATTGCAAGACTTACAAAATTTTACAAGGCTCATGGGATCATCCACCAAACTACTTGCCCCCATATCTCACAGCAAAACAAGGTTGCAGAGTAGAAGCACATCTGTTAGAGGTTGCTCGTACTCTTCTTATCCACCATAGTGTTCCGCAGCGATATTGGGTAGATGCAATCTTGACTGTGTTCTATCTCATGAATAGAATGTCGAGCTCAGTTCTCCACAAGCAAATATCAATTCTCTTACTACATCCAGATGGTGAGTTCTTTCAAGTGTCTCCTAGAGCCTTTGGATGTGTTGCCTTCGTTCATGTGCCATTACCAGGTGTGGCAAGCTTACACCTCGAGTTGCCAAATGCGTGTTCTTAGGGCACTCCAGGAGTCAAAAGATGTATTGATGTTATGATCCCATCCAAGCACACTGTTTGTGCTGATGTGACATTTTATATGACCATAATGTTCCTTTCAATTGTTGGACAGATGGGTTCTCTTGATGATGTGGCTCCCATGCATATTCCTCCTATTCCTTTAGACGAAATTCCGGTCTCGACTTCTCAGCCTACTTCGGATTCCATGACTTCCTTGGACGATTTCCAAAAATTGCATGGTCCAATGTGCACATATAATTGACCTCATATGATACTGTAGAGGCCTCCTTCCCCACTAGCAAATGATGCTCCTCAGGTTGATGAGATGGTATCTAGCGACAGTGACAATCTAGTTAGACCTGATCCTTCTGATAGTGCTGATCATAGTAGCTGTGAGGTTCCTTCTACATACGCTCAGACAAAGGTGCCAGATGATTCTGACCTTCCTATGACCATTAGGAAGGCACCCGGCACGTGTGAGTCCAGATACCGTGTTGCAAGCAGTTTAGCTACTGACGGCTTTAATTCAAAGTTTGGCAGGTTTTGCCAGACACTTACAGTCTCATACATCCCGTCTACATACCGACACACCATGCTTAATCCAAAGTGATGTAAATCCATGGAGGAAGAGATGGAGCCACTGCAGAGTGTAGACAAACTTGTGAGCTTACCACCCTTCGTACAATCACACAACTGGTTGGTTGTAGATGAGTCTTCCTTGAAATCGTTGTCTGAGAAGAATTGATTGGGTGCTTGTGGATTTCAAGGGTATTGCTTGACCTAAAGCAGATAGTGGATTCCTTTCTATCTTGCATGGAATCTTTTCCATAACTCAATAGAGAATTGGATACGGCAATTTTTTTTGTGTGTTTTGGAATATAGTTGACCAACATGTTAACTGGTTGATTATGAGGATCAGATTTTGCAGTTTTTTCTTCTGCAGTAATATATTTGTGATGTTGTTTACAGGGTTCAACACAACTCTTCGCCAAGGCAATGTTACCCATCACGAATACATTCAAGTATGCCTTTTTTAACTAGATATTCTTATTATAAATGTTTATTTGTTCTTATTCTCTGATGCTTTCTTTTAAATTCAAGATTCTTTCTTTTCCTTGCAGGTTGGGAAAGGACGAGATGTTGGTTTGAATCAGATCGCATTGTTTGAGGGGAAAGTAGCTAGTGGAAATGGTGAGCAGGTTCTTAGTAGAGATGTCTATAGGCTTGGCCAGCTATTTGACTTCTTCCGCATGATGTCATTCTACTATACTACTGTGGGATTCTATTTCTGTACCATGGTATGTATATTAGTTCATTGTTTCCTGTACACAGATACAGGATATTAGCACAGTTTATGTGATACTTATGGATTGTGTTCTGTTTCATGTATTTTCCTTCTCTTTTCTAGTCTCTCAAAAAGTAGCGAACTTATTCACATCAAAAAATAAATAGTGATTTTATTTGAATCCATTTGTGCTATGATTGGAGTTTTTTTAAATTGTTTTCTTTATTTTCGTTTGCTTACCTCCTGCCTTTCTTGACAGCTGACCGTGTTGACAGTATACATTTTCCTCTATGGAAGAGCATACTTGGTGAGTCGATTAATTTTTCTTCCGTAGTAAGTAGATAGTGCCTCCTTTATTTCAATTAGAAGGCTATATACTAATACCTGAGAATGTGGTAGAAAGCTCTTGTCGTCAAACTAAATGAATCTTATTGATTGGATGTGCCCTCGATGTGCCCTCTTTGTATAGAAAATCACCCAAAAACATAAAAGGAAATAGGATAATAATAAGAGTGCTCAAGGAAAAGAATAGAATAGCCAATACATAAATGCAAACAAGCTTAGTTAACTACTTTGAAGATCAAAGGAACGAAATGTTGATGTGCCCTTGTATCATAGCATCACAAATGAAAATGTCAATTGACCTCAATGCTCTAAGTTTGATCATGGAAAGCCTAATTAATTCTTTTTGAAAGCAATGAAGGTTGTTGACAACGGATGTTAACCCTTAAAAATCACTAATAAGGGGAGCTAAGTATACTAAAAATCACATGAAGAATTAAAGCAGAAGACCATTCCATCAACAGTAGCTCCCTCCCTTTCAAAGATAACTGCATTGTGCTCCAATCATATGCTCCATATGAAAACAAATGCCCTTTTGATTTGCTCTATGTCTATCACAACCGAGTGTGCCCTTGAATACTTCCCAGCAAACCTCATGAGATGTAGAGCCCAGCGACCGATCCCTAGTGTGGAGCCAACATTCCCTAGGAAAGGGGAACGCGAAAGACTGGTGGTCTAAGTCCTCCCAAAGCAAGCCATGGAGGACACATGAAGAGTTTGCATTTGGCAACCAATGTCATTTGAAGTCTTGAGTTAGAACTCCATTTCTTTTGAGAAGTCGTATAAAGAAGCTAACCTTCATGGGTAGACGTGTTCATTGAATTCTCCAATAATTACTCCTCAACAACAAATCAGCCTGAGGATGGACTCCCACATGATGCAAGTAGACTTCCTGATAACGAAATGTTTTTGCTTCCATATCCACCCATTTCACCCATCGTCAATACTAATATCCTACAAAGCTTAATGATGTGAAGTAGGTCCCCCTGCCTCTCCTTTTAATGTGGGATGCTAATTGGGCAACCATGACCCTTTTTGAAAGTAACCTGGCATTGATGTTGTAGGCTCCAAAGCTAAGGCAACCAAAGGTGGGTAAATCTCAAGGAAATCCTTTTCCTTTTCAAAAAAAAAAAAACCAATGGAACTCCATTGTCCATAATTGAAATCTGGACCATTGTTAAGAGAACCCCTATAACATGGCTTGACCTTCCTTAAAAGCTTCATCAAACCTCTCCAAAATGTTGAAGATCCTCCTATTGGTCATCATTCTAGTTAATGGGGCCCTTATAAGAGTCATAGAACTTCCAGAAAGGCATATCAGGGACAAGGAGAATCCACTGTGAGCAGTGCGGCATTCAAGCTTTTTGGGCTTGCACACTTCAGCCCAGGTCATTAAAGGAGGAAGGCCATTTCTAGCAGTGAAAATCCATGAGAACCTCCTCTTGATGGAATCTATCCTCTCAAGGACACAATTGATGTCTTCAAAATAGAAAAGAAAATAAATCTGAAGCCGCCAAGAGTACTAAGAAAGTAGAAACATCTCGTCCTCCACTTGATAATGTGCAGGTCACCTGACCTTACGAGTGTTTCTCCATCCTTGGAACAACAGGCAACTAAAATTGATGGTCCTCAAAGAGAGAGGAAGGCCTGAGCTAGCTGCAAGACCTAGGCACGTAAGATGTTAACACAAGCTGCAACCTCATTTTCAAACATGACATAAGGTAAAAAACTGGACTTCTGAAGGTTTACCATAAGATAGAGACCCCCAAACAATCTCTAAAAGAAGCCCCACGTTACGTGCATCCTTTACTAGCCTTTGTAAAAAGAGCATAGTGTCATTTGTGTACTACAAAATAGGTAACACTATACCTCCTCTTTTCGTGCTGAAACCGTGGAGTTCATTAGCCAAGCAAAGAACAAGCAACAAGCAACAAACAATGAAGCCTTTTCCTTTCTTAAGTGGGGTCAACTACATAGATTTTTTGCTTCCACTTAGATCTATTTTGAGCCATTTATAACCATAAATTAAAGTAATAAAGATGATGCTTAATAATTTCCTTCCAACATTTTTAGTTGAGAGAATGGAATAACTTAATTTATTCTCAAACCCTACCTTTCTTTATATATAGAGAGAGATAGGAGCAAATTATAACATAACCCCAATAGGAAAAATAAAATAACAAGTACACCAAACACAATACGTAAGGAAATAAATAAAAGGTTGTGTACCACTTCCCTCAAGTTGGAATATAGATGTCTATGATGCTTATCTTGGTAACACGTGTCAAAAGAGGATATTGCCAATAGCTTGGTGAAGATATCAGCAGTTTGAGCCTCTGAAACAACCTGGTAGGTGAAGATGAAGCCCTTCTGGATCAAATCTTTGGTGTAGTGATAATCTACCTCAACGTGTTTGGTGTGCTCATGAAACATGGGGTTATTAGAAATATAAGTTGCTACCCGGTTGTCAGACCTCAACTTTATATGTCCATCAATCTGCATACGTAGGTTAGCTAGTAGGGATTTCACCCACATCAGCTTTGCAAATGTCTTATCCATAGCTCTGTACTTAGACTCTGCACTGGATCTGGAACAGCAACCTGCTTCTTGCTTTTCCAGGTAATCAATTTCTTGCCATGTAGGTACAGAAGCCGGTAGTAGACTTCCTATCACCATGGCTGCCAGCATGATCTACATCACAGTATCCTATTACTATCATAGATGCCCCTCTAGTGAAAAGAAGATTATCTTTGTGCTTTCTTTAGATATCTGAGCACCATCAGCGTTATATCCTAATGCTGTCTCATAGGCCTTTCCATAAAGTAGCTCAACTTCCCCATAGCAAAGGATATGTTAGGTCTAGTAATTGTCAAATACAACAGCTTTTCCACAAGCTGTTGATACTGCCTGCTGTCAACTGGTTCTACTTTACTACCATATAGTCATGCTTTAGTGTCCATGGGGATCGCTGGCTTAGCACCCAACATGCCTGTGTCCTTCGAAACATCTAAAGCATACTTTTGTTGCAATAGAACAATGCCTCGCCTTCTTCAAACCATTTCTATCCCAAGAAAATATCTCAAAGTCACTAGATCTTTCATCACAAATTGATCTGGCAAGGTCTTATTAATCGTAATTACTCCTGATGTGATAATCAAATCATCAGCATAGACCAGAAGAACAACCGCTTACCATGTCCTTATAACAAACAGGGAATGATCCGAAAATGATATGAGCAAACCAACATATTGCACCTCCTAAGAGAGCTTCTGGAACTAAGTCTTGGACCATGTTTGAGGCCATAGATTGCCTTCTGTAATCTGTACACACTCTCCTGAAATAAACTGATTCTTTATTTCAATAAGAGAATTCTTTATTTTAGTGCCAACATCGGACTTGGGCTTTGTTACGTTGCATTGTTGGGCTATTTCCTATTTTTATTTCCTTCTTGGACTACTGTTCTTTTTTCCCTCACCTCTCTCTATATAAAGAGGTATAGGGTTAGCTTAGTGAAATAAGATCCTTCATTTTCTCCAACTTGGTATCAAATCTAAGTTGAGGACACCACCAAGAAAATCCTAATCCTACCACCAAGCCCCACCCTCGTCGCTGGCACCACCAGCTAGCAACATCATCGACAACCAGCAATGCTGTCGCCAGCAGCCATTCCAAGCAACGTCGCTACCCCCCTTCTCCTCTCTCTTACGCTCTCTCTCTCTCTTGCAACCACCCACTGTTAAGCGGCAAGGGGAGGGGAACACCATCCAACACCACATGTTGCAGGTCCTAGAAAGGTCCTTGGCCTGTAATTGATGGATTTCTAGAGCCAAGAATCTTTCGAAAGATGCGTTGATGCACCTCTAATGCTGTGGTATGATACATTTAGACTTTTTGACTAAGTTTGGGGTGTGTATTCCTTTGTTTTGTTGATCTTTTGAGGTGTGTATTCCCTGGTTCTCTTGTTGCTGAAATTCAAATCTACCTTCAACTGCATTTTGTGAAGTTGCTATAGTTGAAGGGTTGAAGAGGTCCTCGTCTGAGCATTCCTTGTTTGTAAGGAAGACTAGCTATGGTGTTGTGGCTCTATTTGTATATGTTGATCTCATACTCACAAAAGATGACGTGCCTGGTATTTCTCAGGTGAAGGAATATTTAGCACAGTAGTTTGTTATGAAGGACCTTCGAAAATGCAAGTATTTCTTGGGCATTGAGATTACCACGAGTAAATAGGGTATTGCCATGTCTTAGTGAAAATATGCGTTGAACATTCTTCAGGAGGTTGGCATGCTTGGGTCTAAGAGTGCGAATATCCCTATGGATCCAAAGGTTCACTTATTTGGTGACTCAGCAAGGCTAACGAATAAGAGAGCTTCCAGACAGTTGGTTGAGAAATTACTGTATTTGACCATCACCAACTTAGATATTAGTCTTGTAGCAAATAAGCTGAGTCAGTTTCTAGACAAACCTACTGATGATCATTGGCAGGCAGTGATGTAATTCTTGAGATACATTAAGGAAGCTCTAGGTCGAGGTCTTTTGTTTTAAAAGAGAGGTGCTATGACTATTGTTGGTTTACTCTGATGCAGATTATGCAAGTGATGTCAAGGATAGCAAGTCCACTACAAGTTTTCATATATTTGTTGCAGGGAACCTAGTGACTTGGAGGAGTAAGAAGTAGAGTATGGTGTCATGCTCTAGTGTTGAGTCCGAATACCGTGCCATGGCACATACAGCTACTGAAATGATTTGGATACTGTCTTTGTTGAGAGAACTTCATGTCACTCTTGAAGAACCTATGGAGATGTATTGTGACAATAAAGCAGCCACTTACATTGCTAACAATCCCATGTTCCATGAACAGACTAGGCACGTGAAACTAGATTGTCACTATACGAGGAGCCTAATCCAGTAGGGTCTACTTCGTACTGCTTGCCTAGGCTCTTCAGAACAGCCTGCAGATATGTTCACTAAGCCACTATAACATCCAATGTTTGAGAAGTGTAGAAACAAGTTGAGCATGGTTGATATATATGCTCCAGCTTGAGGGGGAGTGTTACATTATATTGTCGGGGTATTTCCTATTTTTATTTTCTTATTAGATTACTGCTATTTTTTTCCCTCGCCTCTCTATATATAGAGGTGTAGGATTGGCTTAGTGAAATAAGATCATTTTCTTCAACTGACTTTAATATAAAAGCCCATGACAATCGAGAAAAATCAACTGCAATAAGATAAAACATGTATCCTATGCGATCAAGTGCACGACTTGGTCCCCATACATCAAAATGAATCAACTGAAAAGGGACTTAAAACTTTGACACTATCAACTAGGAAATGAATTGCTATGCTGCTTGCCTAGTTGATAGGTCTCACACTAAAAGATAGCGGTAGGAGGAATTTACAAATTGACACATCTCGACTTCATCAAAGTAAGATGCCTAAATCACAGGTGACATAAATAACTAGAAGAGCCTCCAATAGACATAGTAGCCTATCCAGCATAAGGCGATAAATCTTCCTTTCTCACAATCACAGCCAATCACCTGCCCTGTAAGTATACCTTAAAAAATTGAAAGAAATGAGAATATATTATTAAGCCTTGCCTCTCCTTATATATGTAGAGGCACTGGAAAAGTTGCACTACACCAAAATAAGAAAAGAATGCAAGCCCACTCAAAATAAAATAAATGCATATGCTAACACTCCCCCTTAAGTTGAATCATAGATATCTATCATGCTTATCTTGGAAACACACAAATCAAATAAAGGTCTAGCTAAGGGCTTGGTAAAGATATCTGCAATTTGTTCCTCAGACGTGACTAGTGTTATATATAGCAGCTCCTTCTGAATAATATCTTTAGTATAATAGCAATCAACCTCAACATGCTTCATTCTCTTGTGAAATGCTAGGTTGTTGGCAATGAAGGTAGCTGCTCTGTTATCACACCCCATCTCCATCGAGCTAGAAAACTGTACCTTCAAATCAGGAAGTAGGGACCTGATCAACATTATCTTTGCAGTCGTTTGAGCTATGGCCCTATACTCAAACTCGGTATTTAACTTAGCAACCGTGCCTTGTTTCTTCCTCCTCTATGTAATTAGATTCCCTACTAAAAAGGTGCAGAACCCTGTAGTGGATTTCCGGTCCACGTAACATCCGACGTAATCTGCATTAGAGTAGCCAACCAAAGTCATAGAAGACCCTTTGAAGAAGAGAAGTCCTTTTCCAGGAGCCTTCTTGATGTATCTAAGCACCATCAATGCTGCATCCCATTGTTGTCGTGTTGGCTTGGCCATGGACTAACTCAATCTCCCCACCTCAAAGGAGATATCAGGCTCATGATAGTCAGGTATAGCAACTTACCCACAAGCTACCTGTACTGCTTGTTGTCCACCAACTGTGCCTTCTCATCAAAAAATGGCATCTCGGGGTCCATAGAAATGTTGGATGCCTTGGCCCTAAGAATACTTACCTCCTGCAGAATATCCAATGCATACCTCCTTTGGGACTGGACTACACCCTTCCTACTCCAAGCAACCTCAATACCAAGAAAGTATTGTAGAGACGCCAAATCTTTTATGACAAACTGCTCCACCATAATGTGCTTAATCTTAGTGACACCCTACACATAATCCCCTATAACAATCAAGTCATCAACGTATATAAGAACCACCATAGTACCTCGCCTAGTCCTCGTGACAAAAAGAAGAAATCAGTCGTCGATCTCTCCTGAATCCAGCTACCTCCACAACCTGAGACAACCGCTGGAACCATGCTCTGGGACTCTGCTTAAGGTCGTATATGGCCTTCCACGGTCTGTATACACGCTCCCCTTAAGCCTCATATCCTGGCGGTTGTTACATATAGACTTCCTCTTGGAGTCACCATAGAGAAATGCATTCTTCACATTTAGCTGATGTAAGGGCTAATCGAGCTGAATCGCCACAACCACCAACACTTGTACTGTAGGAAGTCTGGTAACCGATAAGGTGTCTAAGAAGTCCATCCCATAGGTTTGGGTGAACTCCTTTGCCATAAGGCGTGCTTTGTATTTGGCAATACCTCCGTCTGGGTTGAATTTCACTGTGAAAACCCATTGACAGCCAACAACAGTAGCTCCGTCTGGAAGTAGAGTGAGCTCTCAAGTCCTACGACCCCTAAGAGCAACAATCTCATCCTCCATGGCTGCCGCCATTTTGGAACCAACATGGCCTCGTAATGTGTCATTGGGATGTGAGTAGCAGCCAACGCCTGTGTGAAGCCTACAAGCCTAGGGCCTAGGCTGTCAGTAGCAAGTGTCATAATTGTCAGGTAAGTAGCATAAGTCCATGGCCTCTTCCAAACAGCTATCAGAAGATCCAGATCATCACCTGTCATATCACCGATCTTGTCCTTGTGATCAACATGTGGCAAACTAGCATCAATGTTTAAGGGACACCTAAGAATCCGATGGAGTCGAGGGAGAGGGCCTTTGAAAGGTTATGTAAGGACGAGTATATGTTTGAAGCGGCTTAGTTAGACGTGGAAAGGGTGGTGCAGCAGATAGTGGTGGCTGTGGTATAGTAGGGACGGGAATCTTAGGAAAACTCCCAAAGCGAATAGGTATAAATGGCATGAGTGCCATATCACTCTCAGAAGATAGCTCAGCTGTAGATGTGGAAAAGAAGGTTATTGTCTCATGAAAGATAACGTTTGCTGAAACGAAATGCCGAGTAGTCAGATCAAAACACCGATACCCCATCTAAGTCCAAGTATACTCAAGAAAAATACACTTAACTGCTCTCGGTGCTAATTTATCCCGACCCGGTCCCAACAAATGGACAAAAGCAATACAACCAAAGGTCTGGGGGGTGATGTGAAATAAGGGTCTATCGGGATACATAACAGGGATCCGCTCGTGTAAAGTAGCATTAGGCATCCGGTTAATCAGAAAACAAGCCATCAAAACAGCGTCACCCTAGTAAAGAGAGGAGACTAAGTGATGAATCAACAAGATACGAGCAACATCAAGTAAGTAGTGGTGCTTCCTCTTAGCAACACCATTCTCTGAGAGGTGTGAGGGCAAGTGATCTCATGAATAATACAACTGGAAAAGAAAGTAGCAACCGAGTAGTAAAAAAATCTAAGGCACTATCAGATCAAAAATGCTTCATAAAACATGAATGCTGAGTTTTTATTTCTTTAACAAAATCTTCAATAATTTGTCCCACATCAGACTTATTTTTCAAAAGAAATAGCTAAGAAAGGCAGGAAAAATCATCCACTAACTCCAAATAATTTATGTTCCCAAGTTGATCAGGAATATGACTGGGACCCCCAACATCTATGTGAACCAAATCAAACATAGCAACAGAGGAAACAAAAACAGAAGTGGAAAAACTAGCCATTGGTGCTTGCCCAACTGACAGGCATCACAAGTGAGAACAGTAGTGGAGGGTATGCACGGTAGAACTCATCTGAGATGATCAATAGGCAGGTGACCAAGGCGGCAATGCCACTAGAGAAAGGACCCAGCAGAACTAAGGCGTCAAGTAGAAGCAACAACAGTACAGCTTAGACAGTACACCCCCCATTCCTTAACGCCCTCACCAATCGTCTTTCCAGTGAGCTTATCTTGTAAGACACAAGAAGGCACATCAAATATAGCTCGCAATTCAGATCTCTAGTAATATTGCTAGCAGACAACAAACTCAATGGAAAATCAAGCATGTAGAAAACATCTGTCAGTCTCAATGTCGGAAACAAAGACATATCTTTCTTACCAACAAGTGCCAAGCATCTCCCATCTACCACCTTTACAGTCTTGGCTAGTGTAAATGGTGCTAAATGGGAAAAGGATCTCCTGTCACCACACAGGTGCTTGGACGCACCAGAGTCAATCAAGCAATCACCAGAAGATAAAAGAGACGACATACCAATCGCAAGTGCCTCAAAAGAGGCAATGGCTGCAGTGTTTCGAGGCTGAGAAAAGGATGCTTGGGCTAACTGAACAATCTGCTGTCGTAAAGTCTTAATTTCTGCATTGAGAGAACTAGCTCGGCTGCCTGATTGGCCACAGGTGACCTACCATGCTTCTGCCAGCATGTAGCCTCAGAGTGGCCCATCCTGCCACAATAGGTGCACGGAGACCAAGTACGTGTACCAAAAAAGCGTCCACGTCCACAACCACGTGCAGGGAAGGGAGCACCCCTGCCACTTCCAGGGATCACAGTCAGTGCGGATGTCTGAGCACTAGAGTCAGAAGTAGAAGTGCGCACTGCTACTCTACTAAGTCTGTTGTAGGCTTCCTCCAGAGTAGGAAGCTCAGGATCGGTGAGGATCTGATCTCTAGCTATCGCATACTTAGGTCCAAGGCTCGTTAGGAAAAGGGAGATTGCCGACTGTCTTCGAGAACTCCTCCAGGCCTCACAGACACACCTCGGCAGATAGGAGTGATGCCTCTCCAGCATTCCCTTAATGAGGGAGTAGTGTTGCGACAGCGTGCGTCCCTCCTGATGCAAGTAAAAAAGGTCGTGAAAAACCTGGACAACACATGCAGAGTTCTTGGCATGTGAGTACGTCATGCAAAGACTCCCACATCTCCTTTGCTAACGAATGGTACATAATCTCATCCCTTATTTAGGGAATAACAGTCTGCATAAGTCATGCTCAAACCATTTCGTTGTCTCTGGCCAATTAGCATTTGTGTTATCTTGTCTTTAGACTCTGGATCCATAAGAATGTGACTTTTCCCATGACTCGTGACGGTCATAAGAAGGTCTAGGACCATCACGGTAGTTGATCTCATCTACTTTGATGATGGAATCGAAGAACGGATTTTTGAGTACCCCAGTGTACGAAAAAGAGCCCAATGTCACTTCGAACTGATCTAAAGAAGCCATTTTTGCAATCCACAAGCCTCAATCAACCTTCCATCATCAAAGAAACATCGTTAGATCTGAAAGTGTATGTTTCAGATATGCATCTTCAGCGGAAAACCCTCTGGGACGGGCGTTGGCCTAACCCAGGTGTGGGGGAAGGCACCTAAGATGACCCCAAGGGGACCTAAACTCCCTCTCCCTACGACTACAAGGGATGCAACCTTAAAACACAGCTACAAACCCCTCACAGCTGGTCACCGCGGGCATGCACTGCACCGTCGCTAGATCACGCACAGCACTTGCCTCGCTGCAGCACGCTGCACCGCCGATCGCCTGTGCTGTCGCGCCTCATTGCAAGCCCTCGCTGCACCTAGATCAGCATCACTTGTGTTGCCGCACCTTATTGCAGTGCCTAGATTAGCGCCTTGCCTAGATCGTCGCATCGCTAGGCCTTGCTGCAGCGCACTAGACCGCATGCTCGCCACGCCGCTGCGGGGAGCCTAGTGCATCGACGTAGAGAGAGAGAAAAGGAGATGGGATTTGGTGGTTATGGTTTGGAGGCCTTAGGGGTGGGATACCTAGAGCCTCGACCTAAGACCACCGCTTTAATACCAAATTGGAGGAAATGAGAATCTATTATTGAGCCATGTCTCTCCTCATATAGGGAGAAGTACTAGAAAAGTTGCGATACAGCACCAAAATAAGAAAAGAATACAAGCCCACTCGTAAAATAAAATAAATGCATATGCTAACATGAAACACAAGTGATATAGTATCAAAAATTGTCAACAATTTAGTTCCTTTTTAATACACTTACTGAGAGAATATTTAAAGAAAAATCCAAAGCATGGAGAACAATGGTCCTCCGAGATGAATTTGGGTGCAAACTAGTAAACTATCGCACCTTCCTACATATATGCCACAAAGCACTTGAGTCAACCAACCAATTTGCAACATAAATCCTAGCATCACAGGCAAGACATATACCTGAAGACTTGGCTATTGCAGCAGTATCTCCATGACCAGAGGAAGAGCTAGGTGCAATAGCAGGCGAAATAGATAGTATATGCTAGGTTGGCCTCTAATTCTGATCATCATATTTAGCTTTGGTGATAGGTGCAGTCTTTGAACCAAGATCAGAGCTAAGTACTGCCTGGTAAGCACTGGCAGACTTCCCATACTTGAACCAGCAAGTCTAATCGACATGCCCTAGTTTTCCACAGTATGAAAATTGGGGCCTTGCATGCCCCTAACCATCTTGTCCTCGTCCACAACCATCGATGAACTGCCTAGTACCTTTCTCTCTGCTTTGAAATGCCGCCATGACAGAGGTGTGCTCAACTTATTTGGAGGGAGAGAGAAACCATAAGCATGCTCAGACAATTAAAGGCCTCCATGGCAGATATCTTTAGCAAAGTCTTCATCTGTGATCTTGTTGCCTTATAGGATGGATTTAACCTAGGCAGACAGTGACCCACCATGGTTTGTGCCCTATAGAGTTTCTATGACTCAAGCAAGTTAGAACAAATGAATCAAATAGTTTATTCCATAGCCTAACCTCTCAATATATAGAGGTGGGAAAATTATATGAGTTCTCTTTAAAGAAAAAAGAAATACTACAAGGAAATAAACAAAGTAACAAGTAACACTAGACTGTAGGGGCTAATACTCCCCCTTAAGCTAGAGTATAAATGTCTATCATGCTAAGCTTGGAACAACAAATATCAAAGAATGATCAGGGCAACACCTTGGTGAAGATATTTGTTGTTTGGTCATTAAAGGAGACATGGGTAGTGAAGATGAGATATCTCTAGATCAAGTCAAGTGTGTAGTAGCAGTCAACCTCCACATGCTTGGTCCTCTCATGAAACATCAAATTGTTGACACTGTACGTAATTGCCTTTTTATCACACACACCTCATCTCCATAGGTACATTAATAGGAACATGCAAGCTTATAAGAAGAGATCTCAAATCTCACCTACATCATCTTGGATGTAGTGTGCACCATAGCCCTATATTCTGATTCTGTACTAGACCTGAAGACAACTTGCTTCTTGCTTTCCAAGTCATTAGATTTTTTGCCACATAGGTGCAAAAGCCAGTAGTGGATTTCCTGTCCACTAGATATCCTACATAATCTGCATATGAGTAGGCCACAACACTTACAGAGGTCCCCTTAATGAATAGGACCCCTCTCCATAGTATGCATCCAAGTAGGCCACAATACCTACAAAGTTCCCCTTAGTAAATAGGATCCATCTCCCTAGTAATTTCTTGATGCACCTCACCACCATCATTACAGCATCCCAATGCTGACTAGTATGTCTATCCATAAATTGGCTCAATTTTCCAACAAGGGAAATATTAGGTCTGGTAATGGTCAAATACAGAAGCTTATCCACTATCTCTATATTGTCGACTATCCATTGCCTCAGCCTCATCATACAAATGCATTTTGGAATCCGTAGGAATATTGGTTGGCTTTGCTCCCAGCGTGCCAATCTCCTATAGGAAGTTAAGTGCATACTTTCTTTAGGAAAGAACAAGACCCTTACTCCACACAACCTCTATCCCAAGAAAGTATCCAAAAAGACCAAGATCTTTTATAACAAAATTAGTTGTCAAACTCTTCTTAATCGCAACAATACCATGCCCAGCACTCCCCGTAAGAATGATATCATCCATATAAACTAGTAGTGTCACCACACCTTGTGTCGTCCCTATAACAAACAAAGAATGATCTAAAAAAGACCTCTGGAAGCCCAACATCTGAACAACCTTTGACAACTTCGAGAACCATACCCTAGGGCTCTGCTTCAGACCATAGATTGGTTTACATAGGCAATGCACTCGAGAACACTGCCCCTAAACCTTACAGTCAAGAGGTTGCTGCATGTATACTTCCTACAGGTCACATACAGGAAAGTATTTTTGACATCAAGCTATTGGAGGGGCCACTCATGTTGCACAATGATAGAAATCAAGATGTGGACAATAGGGAGGCGTGCTACTAGAGAGAAAGTGTCGAAGAAATCCACCTCATAAGTCTACGTAAGTCTCTTGGCCGCAAGGCGGGCTTTATGTCTATCAATCATTTCGTCAGGGTTATATTCGATGGTAAAAGTCATCGACAGCCAACAATTGAATCTCCTGGAGGCAGGTCTGCAAGCTCCCATGTGCCATAGGAGTGGAAAGCGGCCATCTCATGTTCCATTGTTTGGCACTGTCTATTCCTGATATTAGCAGGAATAAACGTGGCAAAGATTGCTTAACAGAACTTGTTATAGGCCCCTCTTAAAAATGTAGTGGACATGACATGTGATATAAGATATCAGGCACAACTCCGTGGTGCCTTGGGAACTACAATAGGAAAATCCAGATCATCTGAAACATGGCTATCACCACTAACCTCCCCTGGTTGCTTAGAAGATGTAGAAAGAACGCCATTGTCACCATGTAACTCTCCTAGTAGGAAGAAATGAAAGGCTTATCTTATTATGAGGGCCCTAGCTCTCTTTATATAGAGAGAGGAGAAAGGGCAAATTGTAATACAACCCAACGACAAACAAAAGGTGTACAACACAACCTTATAATTAAATGTAGAAAAATAAGTATACACTCCCCCTCAAGCTGGAGCATATATATCTATCATACTCAGCTTAGAACAACAAGAATCAAAAGTAGATTTAGGAAGTGACGTGGTAAAAATGTTTGTTGCCTGATCATCTATAGCAACTAGGGTTGTATATAGGAAGCCTTTTTGAATAAGATCCCATGCAGCGTTGACTTGCGTTTTCTCAAGACTCAGTATGTGCTCCTTTCCATGATCCCTGGCAATCATTAAAACATTTTGGACCATCATAGATAATTAGTCTCATCCAATTTGATCATTGGATCGAAAAATGGACTCTTATATCCCCTAGTGTCCGTAGAGATATCCGATGTAATCTCAAAAAACCCAGATGTAGTAGAACTCAAGGATGCCATCTTATTATCCTCTATCACCCATCAGATGAAACAGAGTCAATTGAATAAGAAATCATATCTGAAGTTACCAAAACATGGCCTGAAATTGATTTTTCAGACCATCAAGCAACCCTTGAACGGCGAAGCAACCCTTCTTGAGACGAGATCTAGTGAAAATGGGTGGCCTCTCCCTCTTAGGACCCCACAAAGGGGATCAACAAAATAGAGGAGAGTATCCAAAGGTTCCCCTACTAGTCGAACAAGAAGATCAGGAGTGTCGCAACCCCAACAACGATCCCTAAAGGCTACTGCAGCGATGCTCCGACGAGCAGCAACGCCGCATCAGCCTTAGAGGAGGTGCAACCTCCCCATGGTGGCAAGCAGCAAGGACCGTGGCGCTGAAGAGGTAGTGTCACCCCAAGTGACGCAACAGCACCAAGAGAGCCCCATACGGCGGAGCTCAGGCAAAAGGAAGACCTGCAGAGCCCCTCAGCAACGGCACAGCACTGCCTCAAGCAAGGATCAACCCCCACTGACCCCCTCAGTGGTGGCACGGCACTGCCTCTGGCAAGGATCAACCCTTGCAGTGTCGCCCAAGGCGATGCAACAGCACTGGAGGAGCCTCGTTGCCGCCTCCTCTCTTCACCTGTGGCTGTGGCGACGCTATGGGGAGCTGGCAGTGCTGATTTTGATGCCCTCCGACAATGTTGCTAGGGACCTACGATATGTAGGCCACCGATCTAGAATCACTGCTCTAATACCAAATAGGAAGAAATGAAAGAGTTATCTTATTATGAGGGCCCTACCTTTCTTTATATAAAGAGGAAAAAGGGCAAATTGTAATACAACTCAATGACAGACAAAAGGTGTACAACACACCCTTACAAATAAATATAAAAAAATAAATAAGTCTACAGTCCTACACCATTACTGTGCGCAATCTCATCTTTCTGCAAAGTACTACACCTGAGGCTGGAGAGGCACAGGTGTAGTAGAGGGGGGAGGTCGTTTCCTGTCACCTATATACGATTAAGGGCTCATGAAACCTCTCAAGCTTGGAGAGTGGTGGATTAAATGGTAGCGGCACAAAATCAATTACCTCCAAGGGTATAAGAGGAATAGGCACTGGTACCTCGGCAACCTCAAAAGAGACTTATCCCAATAGTGGAAAATTTGGGAGAAGACTCATGGAAGGTGCCATTTGCACTACCCTAGTGGCGTCTTCCAACTAGATCATAGCATTTGTACCCCTTTTATGTCCTTGAATACCTAAGATACACTTGACAGCAGGGGGAGTCAGCTTATCCTTATTGGGCCCATGGTTATGCATAAATGCAACACATAATAGATCATTGTCTTGAAATAAGATGAAATAAGAAACTTGCTCATCAAAAACTCTAGAGGGCATTCGATTAATAAGATAGCATGCAGTCAATACTGCATCTCCTCAATATCTATCTGCTACACTGTTCTGAAACAAGAGTGTTTGTGCAACATTTAAGATACATCGATGCTTTTGTTGTACCACATCATTTTGTTGAGATGTATCGGGATAACTTGTCTGATGGATAATGCCATGATCCTGATAAAAAACACACTGAGAGGTGGTGCAAAACTCCAAAGCATTGTCCGATGTAATGAACTTCACCTTCGCCTCATACTGGTTCTAGATCTCTAACAGAAAGGCATGAATTATATCACCAGCTTCAGACTTGACCTTCAACAGAAATATCCAAGTGACACGGGAGAAATCATCCACAATTGCCAAATAAAATCTATGGCCCGAATGATCCAGTGTCCTACTAGGTTTCCAAATGTCCAGATGAAGTAACTGGTACAAGGCTTATGACCCTAGTGTTGACTTCTTGGGAAGGTACTCCTATGGTGCTTCCCAAGTTGACACGTCTCATAGTAAAAGGTGGCAATTGGAGGAATTTTTGGCAGCATCCTTCAAAGTTTTGGCAAAGGGAGATGACCAAACTAAAGATGCCACAAATAGCTAGAAGAACCCCCTTAAGTGAGAGAAACATGGCCTGTACAGGGTGACTGTAGAAGATGATAGGCTTTACCTTCTTTACGACCACATCCAATGGTGGATCCTATGAGAACATCCTCAATGTGAGCGAACCTACATCAAAGATTACCATGTTCAACTCTTTTGTAATTCGACTAACTGATAGCAAACTCAATGGGAAGTCTGGAGCCAATAGAACATTCTCCAGCTTCATGTGCGAAGTCACACGAACCTCCCCTTGACCAACTCTGAGGGAACGTCACCCATCAACAACCTGCACAATTTTGCTTGATGGAACCAAACAAAGAGTGGAGAACTGTCTTGCATCATTACAAATATGTCAAGAAGCACCTAAGTCAACAAGCTAATTCACTTCCCTTGCCTAGGTTGGCACGCAACTCCTGCTTGACATATGCCATGCTGGCTAAATAACCAAAGCAATATCTCATACTCACTCCTAGGAATAATAACGATATCATGTGTCCCTCTTGGCTTAGTAAAGGCATCATACTCAATGATGGGAACTCTCTTCCCCTTTGGTTATGGTCGAAGCTCAATATGCTTCTTGTCATGACCTCCCATGGTCATCATGCATTTTGTGACCATTGAGAACAATTGATCCCATTTGGCCTCACTATACAATCAAAGAAGGGGCTTTCACACACCCTTGATTTAGAAACACTCTTCGATGTCACCTCAAACATCTTTCAGATGCCATATTGACTTCAACCAGAACCAACCAATGTCCATGTACACAACAGGAAGGAAAAACCTAACCATTACGTGGGGACTAAAGCCCTTAGCCGAAATTGCAGACACTTAGGCAAAGTTGCTGCAAGATGCGAGCCTTGCCTAGGCGATCTGATCAGCAAGATCTGATCCACACGCTGTAGATCAGATCAATAGAAAGTCCACGCATTGATTTGCAGGCTTCAATTTGAGTAGTAGTGGTCTACAATGCATATGGCGATCAAATTTGTTCTTGCTTAATCAGGTTCCAATCTACCGCTAGGAGGCGAGACCTTCTCTGGGTGATGTTTCAGGCACCACTCACTGACAAGGGGGAGCGGGGAGCGTGTTGATACCACCTACCGACAGGAAGCGATGCTGGGAAGACAAGGAGCATGTTGGTGGCCCACCAACTAGCTAAGGGAGGCCGACGATGGTGGTGGTGTCTCCCCAAGACCTCCCTAAGGTTAGGTTTTTTTTTCGATGGAGGTATAGGAATCAAGGTGGGTATCGAACCTCGGCCTAAGGCTACAACTCTGATACCGAGTTAGAACAAATGAATCAGATAGTTTATTCCGTAGCCCAACCTTTCAATACATAGAGGTGGAAAAATTACATGAGTTCTTCTTAAAGAAATAAGAAATACTACAAGGAAATAAATAAAGTAACATAACACTAGATTGTAGGGGCTAACAAGGCATACACATGCGTATAGGCATTCAACCTCTCAAATGCAAACTTCAGGCGAAATTGTATTGAGCGAGTGGTCTCCCATCTTGTCTCATGTGGGCAATCTCGTGATGAAGTTGTAGAATGCATTCTTCATTCTTATTTTGAGAATGTCTGGCAAGGGACATCCTACATCTCCTAAGATGTCTTGTAATACATTATCTCTGAATAGTAAGGTTCATCATCCACGCTCTCACCATTACATTATCCTTTTTCCATATAGAATACTTGCCAGTTTTGTGGATACAAAGATCTCACACAACGGAAGTCTCATCAGAAGAAAGGGTTAACGTCTCTAGGAGGGAAACCAATTTGAGCCGGATTCAGCAGTTCATCTATCTGACTCCCCCCTCGTTGATGTGGTCTTTAACACACACCTACAAGCTAGAACGAGGATGCAACTGCCATCATTCACCTAAAGGAAAGCCATGACCCGATTGCACCGATGGAGTGTTCTGCTTATGAAAGTGGGGATTTATGTTGTACAAGCTGAGCATCTCATACTCTAACTTGAAGGGGAGTGTGGAGAGTGATAGCATTGTAGTTGGGTAATGTTTAGTCTCACATAGCGGAGCGGGAAAAAGGAGAGGTGTGTGGTGGCCTATAAAGGGGCTTTTGTATCTCCTATTTATCTTTAAGAAGAAACATTATGAGATCACCCTCATAATTGCGCTTCTCCTATGATTTTCTCCCATCTTCGTAAGAGGGGTTTCCACATAAACCCAAACATTCATGATTGTGATGCTTTGATTTCATGTTTATTTTATTCTACTTTTTTATTTTAACTATATTCACCCACATTTGTAATATATCGTATGAAGCCAATTTGTTTTCCTTAAAGACAATATTTTATCACGTCAAACAATTTCATTTTTACTTTGTTTTAGGAACCTATGGTTTGGTTTTAGTACGTTAGTTTTTTAAAAGTTGGTTGCTTTTACATTAATAATAATGTCTTTATTTAATTAGCATTAAATTTTAATTATTTTATTTTTTAAGTTTAAAAAATATAAAAAACCATTCCTCCCCTACATACCAAGTATTCATTGTGTAGTGAACTAACTGACTACATACCACATATCGACTTTCTGAACTTTGGTTGGCTGGTGGTGGTAGATTTGTGAATTTCACTCTAGTTGCGTCATTAGGAAGACTTAGTGGTTTGTTAATGGCTTCGAACAATGCCATCTTTGATTTGTAATACAAATGGATTGGCATGCATGTGTATGCAATTGGTTTTTAGAGGAAAACTTATGTGTTCACTTTTGGAGGTTTTTCAATATGCGGCCCTTGTTCTTCTCATCGTAGGCATGGGATCTAAGAGGACATCCGATTTGACGTAAGTTTGTTTTCTGGTGAACCATTTAAGTGGTGGGAGACTTTAATGTAACTTTATATTTCCAAAGGATAGATCAAATGATGGAGGAAGTTATGATGTAGGTTCGGTTGATTTCTAGAAACTTGTAATGGAATGTTGAGAGATAGGGTGTGTTGGTGCGGTATGTTTAATACCACATATTGGGGCGAAGCAAAATGGTGTGTGTACCTCCATTTGTTTCTTAAGAAGAATAATAAAGATACACCCATAGGGCACTTCTCCCCACTCTTCATACGTGGAGTTTCCACGTAAACCCAAGTCTTATTTTTATTGTTTATGCCTCTGATATTATGCTTCCGCTTATTACAAAATTCAACATGATATCAGAACAAGTCAATCTTAGGTTTATTTGTTTATTCTTGAGATTATACGATTTTTATCATCTTTTTGTTCCAAGTTCGTCATAAGGTGCTACTACTCCACCAAAAGAGTTAAGCAAGGATCCACATAATCAAATGAGGATGAAGAGAAGCGATGCCATTGACGTTGCAATGAGGAACTTGAGATCGTGAGTTCAAAGGAGGTCTTGTGTTGATCGAGATTGCAGCACACGATGTAAAGAAGCGGGGTGGCGAGGAGACTCGTCGATCTGGTAGTGCTAGGTGGCACCGCTAGGGCTCGCACAAGATGAAGATGGAGTAGGCAATGCTGGACTAGGGGTGCAACTCCCTGTGATTGAGAGAGGGGTTGCAAGAAGGTGCTTCCACCGGCGATGGTGTTGGCAATGGCCTCGTGGATCCTCGCGTATGATGGAGCCGGCGACACTTATGAGAGCACTGATGGCATCAACGATAGAGGTGAAGAGGATCATATCGCGGAGCATCACCACTCCTTTAGCTTGAGGGGGAGCGTTGTCGATATCAAAGGTCTTCAACAGCGAAGCCGATCGATGGAGATTGGAGAGGAGGGGAACGGGATCGTCTCTCGTTCTCGTTCTCATCTTGAGCAGTGGCAGCTTGTGTCAGATTTCTTAACCCAATGGTACAAAGTTGGTTTTATCTTATGACATTTGATTCTCTTGGATTATGTTAGACATTTGATTCCTTATGTCTAGCCTCCTTAAGGGGGGGAGAGGAAATTTAAAAAAAAGGAGGAAAGAAAAGAAAAAAAATGAAGAAAAAAATGATGATGGATATTTATGAGAAGAGAGGGAAAAACTCTTCTCTAGTTTTATTTGTTTTCTTCTCATTGTTTTTTTTCTTCTCCCATACGTGAATGAGAGAAAGGAGTGTGACAACTTATTTCGGATTCTTACCTACATCTGTCTACAAGCAAGGTGAAGATGTAATAAAGCTGGTGACACAAGACAGCGGTGACCCGGTAGCACCAAGATGCAAAGAATCGGCAACACAACAGGCATGAAGAAGCCGTGACCCAGTAGCACTAGGATGCAAAGAAGTTGGCAGCACAAGAGGCATGAAGATGTCGTGACCCAACATCATTTTTTGTGTTGTGTTTTTTGTCTCGTAGAGTAGGAATATTTCTTGTGCAAGCCGAGCATTCCATGCTCCAACTTGAAAGGGAGTATTAAGAGAGTGTTGGTGTAGTATGTTTAGTACCACATAATAGAGTGAAGGAAAACGGTGTGTGGGAGCCTATAAATAAGCTATTGTACTCCCATTTGTTTCTGGAGAAGAATAATAGAGATACACATGCCCATAGGGCACTTCTTTCGTGCTTTTCTCATCGCTCTTCGTGAGTGGGGTTTCCACATAAATCAAAGTCTTATTTTTATTGTTTCTGCCTCTGATATTATGCTTCCGCTTATTACAAAATTCAACAGAATTGCACCTCCAAGAGTTATCATCATCTAATAACCACTTGGCGCAACATTGCTTCAGCTAATACATGATCTAGTATCAACAGATTTTATTACCATCTACTAACCTCTTGGTGCAACACGCCATAGGTTAAGTCTTGTTATACCTGGGGCTTCTTCCAAAAGTACCATATCTACAGTACTAGTGTCTCTGAAGTTCATATAGCAAATATCTTCACCAATACCCATCCGGCATTCTATCTTTGAATTCAAAGCTAAGCAGGCTTGAGCATTAGGGTTTCAATAAAGCTTAGAACATTCCTTTCTTTCGGGTACCCATAGAAGGAATCTTAGTCTCATAATTCAGGACATTGGTCTTTAGTGCCACGCTGAAACCCTCAGACAGGTTATCAGGTTTTGATTTCTCCTCAAAGCACCATATTATGCTGATTGAGAAATCCATGACTGGTTCTACTGCCCATTGAAACTAACTCACATATGGAAGTTTTTTACCAGATAAGATAGGTTATGTGCAAAAGTGAAACATCTTGTCTCTGTCTAGAATATGATTCCAATGCATCAACTTTCACAAGCACATAATATTTGGAAAATGCTCATACATTTGAACATGGCAATAATTAACATCGAATATAAAATCCGTAAGGTACATATTTATATTTGTGTTCTTTTATGTTTACTTGCAATGAATGCTGGCTTTTCATGCGATGGATTGTAAGCTTTTTAAGAGTTTGTTTCTTTCCTTCTTTAATTAAGCTTATTACTACTGTCTTGTCATTATTGTTTTATTTATATTACTTATTTCAGGCATTATCTGGCCTTGGGGAATCAATTCAGGATATAGCCGACATTCTTGGTAATGTTGCTTTGAGTGCTGCTCTTAACACACAGTTTCTGTTCCAGATTGGTGTCTTCACAGCTATTCCTATGATTTTGGGGTTTATCCTTGAACAAGGTGTTTTCACGGTATGCCCTTGACTAGTGAATCTTAAACTTTATTGTTTGTTGCCAAGTCTATTCAGAAAGGTATTTTTTTCTAATTTTTACTTTTGATTTACAGAATTTGGAATACGAATATATCTTATTTTAGATAGTTGATAGGAAACAAATGACATGGTTTATTCCAAAGAGCTCCGCACCCCTTTAGATAGAAGAGAGGTGTGGGAAAATAACACTACATGTCCAAAGGAAAGGAAAAATATACATGCAACATAATAAAAATAAACTAATGGAGATATGAAAACACTCCTCAAGTTAGAGCATAGATGTCGGTCATGCTCAGCTTGGAACAGCATGTATCAAACGCTCCACATGGCAACGGCTTCATGAAGATGTTAGCCGTGTAGTCCTTTGAAGCAACATATGTTGTATGCATAACTTTCGCTGGATTAAATCTCTAGTAAAGTGGCAGCCGACTTTCACATGCTTGGTGCGCTCGTGGAACATGGGATCGTTGGCAATATACGTAGCAGCCTTATTGTCACATCTCATTTCCATGAACTCCTCAACTTGAGCGTACAAATCCCGCAACAATAATCTAATCCAAACCATCTCAATGGTAGTCTGGGCCATGGTCCTGTATCTCGACTCAGCACTGGAGTGAGAGACCACATCCTACTTTTTGCTCCTCCAGGTAACCAGGTTACCTACAACAAAAATACAAAAGCTGTAGTAGACTTCCTATCTGCAACGCACCCTGCATAATCTGCATCTAAGTATCCCACCACATTCATGGGAGCCCCAGCCTAAAAAAGAATACCATGTCCGGGTGCTTTTTTCAAGTGTCTAAGCACCTACATAGCAGCTTGCCAATGCTGCGTGGTTAGCCTATCCATGAACTGACTGAGCTTGCCTACAGCAAGTGCAATATCGGGCCATGTAATAGTCAGATAGAGTAGCTTACCAACCAACTATTTGTATGATCTGCTATCAGCTGCCTATATCTCATCATAAAGATGTGCCTTGGGGTCCATAGGAATGTTGGCTAGCTTGAACCCCAGCATACTTGTCTCCTGAAGAACATCCAACGTATACTTGTATTGAGAGAGAGCAATCCCATCTTTACTCCTAGCAACCTTGATCCCCAGGAAGTATCTAAGTTACCCCAGATCCTTCATAAAAATCATAACAAACTATCGTGCAAAAGACTCCTTCACCTGACCTATCCCAACTTCATCATTACCGATGATAATCAGGTCATCCACATAAACTAGAAGTGCCACCACACTCTTCTCTATCTTTCTGACAAACAGAGAGTGATTTGAGGAAGATCTCTGCATCCCCATCTTCTGCAATGCATCTGAAAGCTTCTGAAATCATGCTCTCGAGCTTTACTTTAGGCCATATGTGGCCTTCCTGAGTCTGGACACACCCCCTGAGCCTCAAAACCCAAGGGTTGTTGCATGGAAAAGCATTCTTCACATCAAGCTAGTGCAACTGCCAATTTCTGTGAGCCGCAACAGAGATGAGTACACGAATAGTGGCAAGGCATGCAATGGGACGGAAAGTGTCAAAGAAGTCCTACCCTATAAGTCTGGGTGAACCTCTTTGCGACCAACCTGGCCTTAGACCTTGAAATAGACCCCTCAGGATTGTATTTCAAGGGAAACTCATTTGGAGTCGACCAATTGTGCGCCTGCAGGAAGTGTGGTAAGCTCCCAAGTTTGTCTACTCCTAAGTGCCTCCATCTCTTCCTCCATGGCATGACGCCACTTTGAATCGAGCATAGCCTACTAGTATGTAGATAGACTCTGAGACTAAGTGTCTGACAAATTCTGCCAAACTCATAACCAAGGCCGTCAGTAGCCAAACTGCTTGCAATACAGTATCTGGGCTCACATCTGCGAAGTGCTTTTCTAGCAACACTAGGAAGATCAGAATCATCTAGCACCTTTGTCTAAGCATATGTTGAAGGGACCTCACTACTATTGTGATCATCTCTATTGGGAGGATCTCGTTTAACCAAATTGTCTGTCGCTAAATACATCTGATCAACCTGTGGAGCATCATCCGCTGGTGGGAAGGTGGCCTTTCTTGTGTCATATAAGGTCTACTATATGTGCGCATCGAACCATGGAACTTTTAGAAATCATCCAGGGGGGTTGTATAATGCGAAGAAGTAGGCTGAGAAGTCGAGACTAGAATTTCTTCCAAAGGAACGGGAGGAATAAGCATGGGAATCACATTATCAAGAGAATTCATCTGTCCAGCAACTGAAAAGAACGATATGTTCTCATGGAATGTCACATCAGTGCTAACATAGTGTCTGCTATGGATGAGATCGTAGCATCAGTACCCCTTCTAACTCTTGGAGTACCCTAAGAACATGCACTTGACAGCTCGAGGAGTAAGCTTGTCATGACTTGGTGATGACTCATGAACAAAGGCAATACATACAAATGTCCTGGGAGACACATGGAAGATCTTTCCATCCGGATGTAGTAGAAGAATCGATATTTGCTCATGGAAAATTGAGCTCGGCATTCTATTAATGAGATAGCGCATAGGTAAGACCACATCTCCCTGATATCATTGCGGAACAATGTGGTAGATAAGAGTATACACAACCCCTAAAAGATGTTTGTGCTTCCGCTCTGCAACCCTGTTTTGTTGCGAGGTATGAAGGCAAATAGTTTGGAGGTGATCCTACAAGCTTTGTAGAACTTTGTAAATCTCACAGTGTAGAACTCGAGGGCATTATCTGTCCATACAACCTTCACTGTGGCAAGGTACTATGCCCTGGTCTTGAGTAGGAGTCTTTATAACACTTTCAACATCTTGCTTTGTTCTTCAGAAGAACACCCAGGACACTCTGTAGAAATCATCTACATCGACAAGATGATCCGACCTTTCATTGTTGAGTTATGTTTCTGCTGTAAGGGGTGTTTTGTTATTTTTATTTTAGTTGTAAGTTTATGATGTAACTTTTCCCTCACCTATATAGAGGTGTAAGGACTACTTGGTAAATGAAGAAGACTCATTTTCTTTAACTTGGTATCAGAGCCAAGTTGAGGACTCCTCCAAGAATATCGTAACCCTACCAGCAAGCCTGCCTTCACCGCCACTGCCACCTCCGGCAGCCACGCTGGCCAACAGCAGCATCGCCACTACCAACCAGCGTCGCCACCACTGCCAGCAGCAGCAGTAGCATCAACAACAGCAGCACCGTCGCCTGCTAGCGTCACCGCCGCCGCTGGTAGTGACAGGAGGGTAAAGGGGGTAGCGCCGCCTCTCCTACTCTTCTCCACCACCCTTTTCTTGCTGTTGGACATCTTCCAGCAGTAAGAAGAGGGTTGTAGATCCCTATCTCCTTTGTTTTAGGGTCTAGGAAGATCCTCCACGTGTTGGTAATGAAGTTCTAGAGCGAGGATCTTCTGGCAAGGAGTTTGAAAGGTCTTCCTGGATGGTATAATCAAATCAGATCTTTGTATCCGTTTGTTTTGGGTTGTGTATTCCCAGTTGGTATATTTGTTGGGGTGTGTATTCCCCGCTTTCTATCAATTTTCATATCTGAAGTGTGAAGAAATTCTTCCCCGCTTTCTGTCAATTTTCATATCTGAAGTGTGAAGAAATTCAGGGGTGTGTACCCTTTTCTACGGCACATTGAACTTAGTTTATGACAATGTGTTTCAGTGAATATGGCAGTGCCTTAGTCAGAGATTGCGCCAGGAATCGTCGTGGATGATACTTCAATTATTGGTGTGATGTGGTTGATTGATTCAGGCGCTTCCAATTATTTATTCGGGAATCTATAGTGTTTTGAGCAGATTCAACCTGTTTCTCGAGGTCATACAGTACAGGTGGCTGATGGGCGACTTACTCCTATTAGTGATAAGGGGGAAATTAATGTTACCCCTTCTATGTAACTTAATCATGTCCAGTTTGTTCCAGATTTATCCATGAACTTGCTCTCTGTCAGCGAGATCATTAAATAAACGAATTGTTGTATCATCTTTGATGAGCATGGATGTATTTTCTAGGATAGAATGACAGGGAAGACTATTGGTAGTGGATATGGAGTTTACCAACTTCAATAGGGTCCCATGGCTGCAGCATGTTGGGTTAGTACCACATCTGGGAGTGCCTTACAATGGCATAGACGGTTGGGCCATCCTTCTTTGGAAAAATTACGCTGGCTTATTCTTCATGTATGCCCAACGACACAACTTTCATGCGATGCATGTCAACTTGGGAAGTACCATAGATCTTCCTTTCCAGCTACTACAGGACCACATTCAACTTCGTGTTTTCAGTTAGTGCATCTTGATGTTTGAGGTCCCAGTAGGACTCCTGATAGAGCAGGGCATCGGTATTATTTGATTGTGGTTGATTTTTCCATATTGTCATGGCTATTTCTCATGAAGAATAAGTCTGAAGTGGGTCCACTGATTGAGAAGTTTGTGTTGATGATAAAAAATCAGTTTGATGTTTGCATCAAGACTCTTAGATCTGATAATGCACTAGAGTTTTGTATTCATCGGCTGGCAGAATTCTATGGCTTACTTGGCATAAGGAAGTCGCAGAAAGGAAGCACGGACATATCCTTGATATGGCTAGAGTGCCTCTTATCCATAATAATGTACCACAGAACTACTGGGGAGATGCAGTTCCCACAGCTTGCTACCTTATTAATAGATTGTCCTCCTCAGTGATTCACGAGCAAATACTGTGGTAGGTGCTTTATCTAAATGATGAGTTGTTTGATCTTCCACGCAAGACATTTGGGTGCGTGACTTTTGTACATCTCCTTGGACCTGGGCGCGAGAAATTAGCACCTAAAACAGTCAAGTGTATGTTTCGTAGCTACTCTCGTATTTAGAAGGGGTATCGGTGTTTTGATCCCCTACACCAGAGACATTATATCAGTGCAGATGTCACATTTCATGAAGCTGTCTTATTTTTCTGTTGTTGCCAGGCAGGTGCAGAGTGTGCCAAAGTGTGCGCCTGTACCAGTTGCTCCTATACCATTTGGTATATTCACAAATACTAATAGTCCTCAGACTACTGAGCCACCTACCAGCACATTCAGGCCAATACCAGCGGATGAAGGGACCTTCAAGGGTCACACTTATCAGTTGCCAGTTGTGTATAGGGCAAAGTCCCTTCCATCTATTCCACAGACTCCTCTGGTTAGTGTTGATAACCTAGAGGTAGTTTCTACTCAGGAGGCTTCTTCAGATACAATGTCAGGAGATGTAAAGGGTGAGTTTGTCACCTGTGAATGGTTCTCCAGGTCCTGATTCCATGAGTGTTAATGAGGATATTCCTATTGCTATCAAGAAGGCTCCACGACCTTGTGCCCAAGATCGTGTTGCTGGGAGTATTGTTTCTGTTGATTCTCTAAGTTCGGAGTTTCATGCATTTACAATTGCTGTATCCAGTGCTAAGTTACCTACCTCGTACCAGCAAGCTTTAGTACATCCACATTGGAAGGCAGCTATGGAGGAGATGTCTGCACTTACTACCAGAGGTACCTGGGAGCTGTCACCTTTATCATCTGGCACACACCTTATTGGAGCCAGATGGGTCTTTGCCTTGAAATACAACCCGGATGAGTCTATTTCAAGGCATAAGGCCCGCTTAGTGGCCAAAGGATTCACCCAAACCTATGGAGTGAATTTCTATGACATGTTCTCCCCTGTTGCACGACTTTCGACTGTTCGCATCCTTATCTCTGTTGCAACTCATTATGGATGGTAGTTACATCAATTGGATGTCAAAAATGCATTTTCATACAGAGACTTGGAGGAAGAGATATATATGTAGTAGCCACCTGTCTTTGAGGTTCAGAGGGAGTGTGTATGCAGGCTTCGTAAGGCCATTTGTGGTCTTAAGCAGAGCCCCCAAGCCTGATTCCAGCGCCTGTCTAAGGCATTGTCTGTTGTTGGGATATAGAGATCTTCATCGGATCATTCACTATTTGTGAGAAAGACCAGTAGGGGTACAGTGGCTTTACTTATGTATGTGGACGATCTTATTCTTATAGGTGATGATGCAGAGGGTATATCTCAAATGAAGGAGTACTTGGGACACCAGTTTGTCATGAATGATCTTGGCAAGCTGAGATATTTTTTAGGCATTGAGTTTGCTACAAGTAAGGGATAATTATGTCGCAAAGGAAATATGTTCTTGATATTCTTCAGGAGACAGTCATGCTAGGATCCAAAGATGCAAATATTCCTATGGATCCTAAAATTCATCTTTTTGAGGATAATATAAAGCTAAAAGACAAGAAAGCATATCGACAGCTGGTGGGGAAGCTGTTGTATTTATCACTAGGCCAGATATTAGCCTTGTCGTGGGTAAGCTAAGTCAATTCTTAGATAAGCCTACTGAAGTTTATTGGCAGGCTGTGATGCAGGTGTTGAGATACATCAAGGGATATCCAGGTAGAGGTATTCTTTTTCAGAGAAAGGCACCTATGTCTGTTACATACTCAGATGCAGATTATGCAGGTAATGTTGGTGACAGGCAATCTATTACTGGTTTTTATACCTTTGTTGCTGGGAACTTGGTAACCTGGAGGAGCAAGAAACAAAGTGTTGTTTCACGCTCTAGTGCTGAGTCTGAGTACAGAGCCATGGCACATACTGCAACTAAGATGACATGGATTAGATCTCTATTACGAGATCTTCATGTTAATGTTCAGGAACTTATGGAGATGCATTGTGACAACCGGGCTGCCACCTATATTGCAAACAATCCTATGTTCCATGAGAGAACAAAACATGTGGAATTGGATTGTCATTACACCAGGAGTTTGATTCAACAGGGTCCGCTTCGTACTACTTGTCTTGCCTCAAATTAGACTGTTGACATGTTTACCAAGTCGTTGTTTCGCCCCCAGTTTGAGAAGTGTAGAAACAACTTGAGCATAATAGATATATATGCTCCAGCTTGAGGGGGAGTATTGAGTTATGTTTCTACTATAAGGAATATTTTGTTATTTTTATTTTAGTAGTAGGTTTATAATATAACTTTTCCCTCACCTATATAGAGGTGTAGGGACTACTTAGTAAACGAAGAAGACTCACTTTCTTCAACTTTCATAAAAGAACAAAGCATATCGAGGTGGATTGTCATTTTATTCGTGATGCAGTGCTACAGGGCAAGATTTATACTCCATATATTTCTATCAAGGACCAGCTTACAAATATATTCACGAAGGCTCTCCCAAAAAAATGGTTAGAGTATCTTTCCATTAAGCTGAGCATGTCTGATGCTTATGCTTCAGCTTGAGGGGGAGTGTTAGAATAATTATTTTTACATTTCAATCCCAGCTATTTTATTTTGTCCTTGTATTTGTTTTATCCCTTGGGTTGCTCTCTATATAAAAGAACCAAGGAACCTGATAATAGACGATGCCATTTTAATCCTAACAAAATCAATTGCAGCATTTCTTAAAAATATTAACAAAATAAATAATTGCAGCATATAAAAGGTGTAAACATGGCTTTTACCAACACCAGTTTCTGTAAGGTTTTCATTTTTGGGGTTTGATCTAAGACACCCAACTAATTTACAAATTTGAAGCCGACTTTGAAACTTCTGAATAGAAAAAATAAATAAACGTATATTTCTTCCGACAGTTGACTAATCGTAATAGAGGATCCAATCCTATTCCATCTCAAAGACACTAAGACCCAGGGTAGAATCATTTGTTAAAACGAGAAAATATCTGAACCATCAAAAGATTTCTTACTTGCCAATGGTACCACAAAGCTGCACTGCATCAAGAACCAAAAGTACAATGCTTCTTGTTTACTGTTGCCCTTTAATACACGATTACTGTTATGTTGGGTTGCTACACTCTGACTTGTATTATGATTGTTTCTGATTGACCACTGTGCAGGCTATCATTAGTTTTATGACCATGCAACTTCAGCTGTCCTCGGTATTTTTCACATTTTCTCTGGGCACAAGAACCCATTATTTTGGCCGGACAATTCTTCATGGTGGCGCTAGTGTAATATCTCGTCTATGCTCACTTCAATATGCGTCGTCTTTTTTTATTTGTTCATTTATTCTGTTAATTCCTGCAGTACCGAGCAACTGGAAGGGGCTTTGTTGTTCGTCACATCAAATTTGCAGAGAATTATAGGCTTTACTCCCGCAGTCATTTTGTAAAAGGGTCTGTGCTCTAATTCTTTTCCTATTCAACGTCATGCTTATCAACTGATTGTTAATGTTTCACACTGTACTCGTCAGGTTAGAAGTTGTTCTTTTATTGGTGATATACCTTGCATATGGATCTAATGATGGAGGTGCTATATCCTACATCCTTCTTACTGTGAGCAGTTGGTTCATGGCACTTTCTTGGCTTTTTGCACCATATTTGTTCAATCCATCTGGATTCGAGTGGCAAAAGTATGGCATATTCTTAAATAATTACCAAATAGATCTTCTTGACGATTGTTATTCCAACATTACTTATCCTAATCTTTTATCCAGGACTGTCGAAGATTTCAAAGACTGGACAAACTGGCTTCTTTATAGAGGGGGAATTGGTGTCAAAGGGGAAGAAAGCTGGGAAGCATGGTGGGATGAGGAGCTGGTAGGCTATGCTTCAATTTTTATTTTCCGACTTACTTTTGTACTATGCTTTCCTGTTATGCCTCAGAATTCTGTTAAGATGAAAATTGTTGTGCTATAAGGAGTTTGGATAGGAGAAAATGATGGCCGTTGTTTATTGTTATTCTCTTCCATCCAAATACAATCTGTATAATACATACTCTCCGTGAATGCAGCACTGTAGCTAATTTCACTGAATTCCATATCCTCCCATGCCAACTTTTGAAAAATTCTCTAGGAATTCTCTTTAAGACTCCATATTAGTTGTGGACCATGTGCTTCATTGATTGGGGGAGGGGCCTAGTGAAAGAGAGAAGGAAGACATTATGGGCATTCACTATATAGCCAAGGTCCCCTTAGGCTGTGTTTGGATGTAGCCTTGGAGGTGAGATAAGAGTTTAGAAGGGGCTTTGGGGTGGGTTTCAAATTCCCACTATTGAGTTGTATAGATTATTTGGATTTTTATTATATTTCTTCATTGTATGAGGGTGTGTGTTGTTATTTTTTTATTGTGCCTCAAAACAATCTGCTCATTTGTCCCAACATGGTATCAGAGTAGCGATTATAGACTGGTGCATGAGTACCCTATAAAACCCTAGCCTCCAAACCCTTCCACCCAAAACGCTTCTCTCTCCTTGGGTGTCGCCAGCCCCATCGCCGACATCGTCAGCCCAGCAACACCACTACTAGGCCTTCTCTCTCATGTCAGTCCAGCATCGTTGCCTTGGAGGCCTCCAAGGCTCCTAACGTCGCCCCTAGGCGTTCTCTCTTCTATCGGTCCAACGTCGTTCCTAAGGGGCCTCTAAGGCTCCTACCACTGCTGCTAGTGCTTGCTTGCCTCACTTGGGGCCCCAAGTGGCACTATAGGGACTGCCCTTGTGTGTGGGGAGGCCCATATTCTCGACAGGGGTGCTATAGCACTCTCCTTACTCCTTTCGCATCTCTGGGAACCTAGGAGGAAGAGGCAACCCCGTTGGGGCCTCCTCTTGCCCCAACAGGTGGCTATTATGCCCATCTTATGCGTTGAACTCTTCTAATGGTCTAAAATCTTTCCTTTCAAATCTGAGTATTATTCATTCTGTGGAGCATATGACTTGGTACAAGACTTTGATTGGAGTAGCTATTCTATGAGCTGGGTTGTTATAGGAGACCATAAAGATTCCTTAAGCAACTCAATGGGGAGATTATCCACCACGACTGCTTCTCCACGCATGTAGAAGACTTCTATTGACTTGGGCAGTTCCAACTTTCTTCTCTGATCTCATCGAAAGTACATTCTCGCAGAGAATGAGCCTGCAATAAAGTCTACTGATTGAGAGGCAGATAACAATTGGGTTGCCATGTGGTTGCTGAACAACATAACCTAGAGTATTGCCAAGCAGGTAATGACTTAGATCTTGGCGAAGAAGATGTGGGAAGTTCTACATGAGATACATCCATAAGAGCAATATTGCCCATCTTTACTGAGTTGTGGAAGGATTGTTGACTGTGACCGTAGGAATCCAAGTTTTGAAGGTCGTGGCAGGGCTTGTGGTGGTTGTGGTCAAGGACGGAGCAATCTCTTCTGCATCTACAGCTAATAAATGCAGGGTGAAGCACGGCTACCCTCAGGGATGGACCTACGTGCTCATCAAGTATCTACAGAGGATACTACCCAGGCTCAAGAGGATGACAATCACGTTACCATCTCTAAGGTAGGGTATGAGAGTTTCATTGTATCCTAGACTTCCACTTCGGTCGGGGCATCTATTCTGCAACCTATAGGTACTTCTACGCTATCTACCAGGTCCTATGCTTCAGCATGGATTGCTGATTCAGGTGCTTCTTCTCATATCACTAATGATACTGATTTTGTTTCTTCCATTCGAGATCTTGCTACCCTCTTCCAAGTCAAGGTAGCAGATGGAGGCTTATCACCCATTACAAGACTTTGGAATATTTCCTTGTCACCTACTTTGCCTCTTTCTAAGGTGATGCATGCACCAAGATTTGCACTTAACCTAGTGTCTATTAATCAGATTACAAGAGATCTTTGATGCAGGGTTGTTTTACATTACCAGTATTGCAAGACATCTACACGATGAGGCGAATTGGTGGACTTGAGCAGAACAACTTGTACTACCTCCACATTCCACCTCCCTCCTTCACTGTTGTTGTGTATGCCACAATTGCTCTTCAGTAGCACCTTCGACTTAGCCATCCCAATCTTCCTCTGCTCTATTGCCAGTTTCCAAATTTGTCATTCCTAGATTCCTTTCAGTGTGAGACTTGTCAACTAGCAAGCACCACTAGTCATCCTTTTCGTCCTAGAATAAATGTATTGAGTCTGTTTTTGGTTTAGATTATGTAGATGTGTAGGGCCCATGCAGGGTCCATAGTATTAAAGGTTTTCATTACTTTTGTTAGTTGATGATTATATTCAGATGCCGTGGGTCTTTACGATAAAAGAGAAGTCTAAGATTCCTGTTATTGTTCAAATTTTTTTCCAAGAAATTAACTGAGTTCTTCATAGGTATCAAAATTTTTAGGAGTAATAATGGGCTTGAATTTGTAAATACCAGGCTTACTCAGTTCTTTCAGTCTATTTGAGTTAGTCATCAGATGTCTTGCATCAACACCAGGTGAATTCGTGAGCCTTTGTCTACCATTCTTGCTCAGTCCTCCCCAGATGCCAATGACTCATCTGACAATCAGGTACCTTTTACCACTTAGAGTACAAATCTGAATCTTCCCATTTCTCACAAGAAGGCTCAATGATCTTGTGCTAGATATTTTATTTCTTAGTTTATGTCACTTAACCATTTGCCTGCAACAAGATATCTTTCTTCGACTGTTGACAGCCACTACGTTCCGCAGGATCATAAAAATGCATTCCAGGATCCATCCTAGACACTTGCTATGAAAGAAGAGATGGCCGCTTTACAGTTCTGTAGGACATGAGAGTTAGTGGATCTATCCGCACGTGCTATGGTTGTGGGGTATCGGTGAGTATTCACCTTCAAGTGTCACCCTGATAGGTCTGTAAAGCAATACAAAGCCCTTCTTGTTGCCAAAGGTTGTACACAAACCTTTGGAGTGGACTACTTTCAGATCTTCTCCCCAATGGCACGACTTAATTCCATCTGAATCCTACTTTCTATGGCCATTAATTAGGGGTAGTGTTTGAATTCCCACAATATGTCAGCAAGATGGCTTTTCTCTAATGTGAGGCCATATCAGCATACATGTAACGTTGAAATACGTGAGTGTCATCAATATTTTGTTAAACATCAAAATAATATGCTAATGATATTAGCGAAATGGATATTACTAGGTACGATTCTTAGGCTATTACCATATTTTCAGGTTGACATAGGCGACTCAGTATCCCATTTCTACCCATTATTTTTGTTTTATGCTTGGCCCGATAAGAACTCTTACAAGTATTTTCTCTCTATTTGTTAGATCTTTAAGATAATTTAGCTTCTCCAAAATTAAATAGTATTTGTTTATTATTCTCTAAGCTAGATTTAAGCTACAATCATTAAATTTAGATCGTGTTGTAGGTTTTAACGATTACATTTGCATATCCATGAGTTTATGATAGATTAACTAGTTCAATACTTGTTTGATCTACATTATTTATAGAGTTAGATTGTAGATCATAAGATTTAGTGTTTAAATTTTTTTTTAACAGGATTATTGTTCAAGTGTCTATTAAGTTTTTCTAACACAATTATAGAAATTTAATACAATCCTAATTATTCTAATAGCAGCGATTAAGATGTCAGCATGCTGGCGAAATGGGGGGTTTCAGGCGGAGGACCATATCAACATGGAAGGGATAATAAAATACAGGGTTGTTGGTGGTATGTTGACAATTTCAACCATGTTGACTATTTCAATGATATGTCGATTGACACGACCATTTCAGGGTATGCTATTACTTGCTGGCTGTTGCTTTGCTCCTGCGTGTAGGTGTAACTATTTCCTATTGCTGCAGTGGCCAAAGTGTTAGGCTTAGTTACTTCAATGGTGGTGGCACTATGGTTTGTGCCTCGCAGGGAAGAGGGAGGAGAGGTGGTAGGTTTCCGTTGGGTCACACGAATGAGAGGGGTGAAGGTTCAAGGTGGAGGATCTATTGGTGGAGTAAGGGGTGGGTTACAATGGGGAAGAAGATGAGGTAAGGAGAAGGAAAAAGATAGAGACGTCATTTTTGTCGACATGCCTTCGGCATGCCTTCGAAATGGACTATATTTGAGACATCAAAATTGTCGAAATCTACAAGTGTTTCCACAGCATTCCCTCGACGTGCCTTCGAAATGTGCATTTGGAAATTTATCAAATCAACATCGAAATTGGCATTTACAACCTTAATCATGGGTGGGCTATTCATTAGTTGGATATCAAAAATGTATTTCTTTATGGGGATCTGGAGGAAGAGGTTTACATGCAACAACCTCTAGGCTTCATCATTCAGGGGGAGTATCGGAAGGTGTTTAGGTTAAAGAAGGCCATCTATGGCCATAAAAAAAGTTTGAGGGTGTGGTTGGAGAGATTTAGTAAAGCAATACATGAGTATGGCTTTATTAGATCTTCTGCTGACCACTAGGTGTTTACATTGCACAAGGAGACAAGATCATTGATTTTAATTGTCTATGTGGATGACATTTTATTGACGGGCAATAACAAAGAAGGCATAGAGAACACCAAATCTTTATTACATTGGCAATTTGTTACTTGAGCCTTATCAACTATTTTCTGGGTTAAGAGGTATAACACATAGATGGGGGACTAGTCTTGTCTCAGAGGAAATATGTGCTGGATGTGCTAAAGGAGGCCAGCATGCTTAGATGCAAACCAGCATGTGTGCCTATGGATCTGTCATTGCCTCTTGCATATGCAGATAGTCAACCATTGTAGGATGTGATTAGGTATCGTGCCTTGATTGGGAAGCTGTTATACCTGACAGTCATTAGACCTGACATTGCCTTTATTGTGGGACGACTGAGCTAGTTTATGCAAACACCCAAGGAGGTCCACTTGTATGGAGTTTGTCAGGTGTTGAGATATCTGAAGTGTGCTCTTAGGAAGGGGCTTTATTTCCAGAACCATGGTCATCTTGGTGTTTGTGGCTATTCTAATATCAACTATGCCAGGGCACATGAAGACAAGAGGTCGACCACAAGGTATTGTTTTACGTGGGAGGCAATCTTGTCACCTAGAGGAGCAAGAAGCAGGTAGTTGTTTTTAGATCAAGTGCAGAATCTGAGTACAAAGCCATGGCACATACTACCTGTGAGTTGTGTGTCCGATCCATTTTTCAAGATCTCGATATCCAGATTTCAGGACCTATTCCTATGTTCTGCAATAATAAGGTTGTCACATTCATTGCCAATAACCCAGTATTTCACAAAAGGATCAAGCATATTGAAGTAAATTACCACTTCATTAGAGATGCTATTATGAACAAGATCTTACACCCTACATTGCCAATGAAGATCAAATTGCAAATATTTTCACTAAAACACTCTCCAAAAAGCGGCTTGAAATCTTATGTTCCAAGCTAAGCATGTCTAATGCCTATGCTCCAACTTGATGGAGAGTGTTGAGTTGTACGGGTTATTTGGGTCTTTGTTATATTTCTTTATTGTATGAGGGTGTGTATTGTTATTCTTTCGTTGTGCCTCTCTATATAATGGCACAAAGCGACATGTGGAATAAAAACAATTCGCTCATTTGTCCCAACACCCACTAAAGGGTTTCATATTTTCCCATTATATATCAATCATTACTATCTCTTATATCACATCAGTACCAATATATATTAAAATATACCCACTCAAACATAATTTATACATTAAAATTATTCACAATATCACATCAACACCGATATATATTAAGATATACCTACTCCAACATAATATACCCACTCACTATATCATGATATTAAAATATTACCAATTAACATCACATCACCATATCAATCTATTAAGAATCAGGCAGCATGATGATGCCCTTCTTCCTTGAAGTTAGCTTGTTGATGCGTTGTTGGAACCCGAATGGCAAATAAAGCTTGGTAGAACTTCCTGAATGTTCCCAAACAGTCCGTAGACAATGCCTTATAGTAGAGTACCAAAATGGTGCACCACAATTGCATGGAGCCTTCTAAATAGCAACCAAAAGATCAAGATCATGTGGCAGTAAGTCCTCCGGCACGAACTCCTGTAGCTACTTTGAGGTAGTAGCATCCACAACTAAGCAACACATCATCAATCTGTAAAGTATCTGTGCTCACATGTACATAAGAGGATGGTGTTGCTGAAGAAGGTTGCTACCTATAAGTAACTGGGAGCCTGTAGGTAATAAAAGGATCACGAAACCTATCAGACTCACTACAGGTAGGCACAGCACGATCTGTGATCAGGATGGCCTCCAAGGGAGTAGGGGGTTTAGGCATGGTTGCCTCAGTAACCTTAGGAAAAAGACTACGCCCTACCATAAAGTAGGAAATGGACTCATGAAAGGTGGCATCGACGCTCAAAGAAATGGAATCATTACACTGATACCTCTTCTAAGTCCTAGAGTACTATAGGAACATACACTTGACTGCTCTATAATAATGCCAACATCGGAGTTATTCTTTAAAAGAAACACCTATGACAAACAAGAAAAGTCATCTACAATCACAAGATAATAACGGTGACTTAGACGATCAAGAATCTGACTAGGATCCCATACATCCATATGAAGTAGCTGAAACAACTCTATGGGCCCAAGTCTATAACTAGCAGGATAAAAGGCACGTTGGTGCTTGCCCAGTTAACAAGCATCATAATTAATCACAATAGGAAGAGAAATATGAGAAATCACATATCTGAGCCTATCCAATGAAAGATGATCAAGGCGGATCTGCCACTAGAATGGACTCTCAATAGCAAAGGAAACCTCCCCATGACAAGCAGCAGTAAATATGAGAGAATTGGTGGCTGCTCTCTTGTGATTTTTTCTTTCGGGATTTTCCACATAAAATTATGTGTCAATGTCTTCCATTTTGCATGCAATGAAATTCAAGACCTATACCATCAAGGAGCTCATCTTTCTCTGGCAAAAGTGTTCCCCTACTCCTATGCCCTTAATTTGATATTCTCAACCTACGAACTGAAAATGAGAGAACTTCCCACTGCATAAATTTTAATTACTTAGCTAAATTAACTAATTTACAGATTGACTTAGAATTATCAAGAGTTAGGTATAAAATGTACGTGAAATAGCGATGCAATCACTCTCCTTTCCTTTCAGTTGAGCATGTACGACCCCTTCTCTATCTAGGAACATGTGAAAAAAAACAAAGCCCACATTCCCACTCTCCATTCATGAGGGCAGTCTGGTCAATCAACGTTCGAGCCTCTGTCAAGAAAGAGCTTTGTTTTCCCTTGCATCACCTGTGTTGAAGCATTTGGACATCTACTTGATTTGTCCCGGATTATTTGGCCACTAAGCTACATTCAAAAGGAGCCCTGTTAAGGGTGGATCTTGATAGGTACAAAATGAGCAAAATGATTCTCTAGAGAAATCCTAAGTGCCTTTATACAGAGGCACAAAAGAAAAAAATTACAAGCACACACCCACACAATAAGAAACGACAAACATAGGGTACATAACTCAACACTCCCCCTCAACCTAGAGCATACGCATGAAACATGTTCAGCTTGGAACACAACTCAAGATTCTTCTTGGAGGGTGCTTTAGTGAAGATATCAGCAATCTTGTCTTTGATGGTAATATAGGGCGTAGTAATTGTTGAGAACTCTAGCTATCTTTACATTTAGTTGAGGATTATTTAGTTATTTTATATTCTTATCTGGTTATCTCATGTAATTTTCCCAACACCTCCTATATAAAGAGGTGTAGGTTTTCTATTGCAATATGACTGATTATTTTGTCCCACTTAGTATCAGGGCGGCAATCCTAAATCGGCACTTGGGTATCCCACCAAAACAAGCCTCCAAACCTGTCCTACCAAAACCCTAATCTCATTCCCTCTCCAAACCCTCGCTACCATTGGTAGTAGCGCCAGCAGAGCGCCACCATCGGCGGTGGGTAGCACGTGGCGTGGAAGGGGGGTTCGACCTCCCCAAGTAGTGGCGACAGCACTGCAGACTTCCTTCTCCCTGTGGCGGCATCATAGGCCCCAAAGGGGAGGTATGCGGCGGTGCAAAGGCCTGTGTATGGCCTAAGGCAACGGCCCGACACCCCTACCAACAGGCAGGAGCGTCGTCGATGGATCTGGAGTAGCCTACTCCAACGAGGGAAGGCAGTAGCTGTCTATTGAGGGCCGCTAGGGGACCCTCTTGGCCTTAGCGTGCTCCTCCTACTACTCGGAGGGCTACCATGAGTGTCTAACGTGATTTTCGAGGAAGCAATCACCCAGATTTCATTTTAGATCACTTAATTTGTGATCTATTGTAATTCTATAAATCTCGATGTATTTCAGCAACTTCTCAATGTATTTGAGGACCATGGCTTCATCATCATCCGAGGTGACTTCAGAGACCAGTCAGGAGAGTAGAAACTGCAAAAACCTGCTCTTCGTGCCTATTGTGAAGCTGAATGAGACCAATTATGCTCGTTGATCTTAAACGTTCTTGATGACTGTGGAGGGTCATGACAAGGAGTATTTCTTACTCGAGCCAGAGCCTCAAAACAAGATCGGGAAGTACACCTCATAGAAGAAGGATAATGCTATGGTAAGAGCGTAGATCATGAATGTTGTAGCACCACGGATTGGTGATGGCATCATGTATTACAGGACTATTAAGGAGATGTGGGATACAGTACATGACACGTATTCCCACGATAAGAATTACAATAAGGTCTATCAGATCTACAACGAAATGTTTTCTCTGAGGCAGGAGGGGTAGCCCTTGACGCAATACTATGCCACATTGAAAGGGCTTCTGGAGAAGTACAATGCATGCAGGCTGTTGATGCGTGAAATTGGAGATAAAATATGCGTTCGTTGTAGTATCCTCTAAATTGCTCAATCAACAAATATAATTTATAAACTCGAAAATCTAGAAATGAAGTCTGAGGTCGAACACATGGAGCAAAAAGAAATTCACACACTAATCTTGATTAATATATAAATGAACATAAGGAATCAAGCCAAGAATGGTTATCAATGAATAATATCTACTCAAAATTGATCTTGAATGCATAACATGAGTATATCAAGAGTTTTAATGAGGCAAAAAGATGTCTAAGAGAAAATAATGGTGATTTGAATCACCAATTATTAGTCTTAAGCATATACATATCAATCGCTCAATATCTGAAATAAATGAACAGTGACTTGAACTACTTAAGCTTAATTCCACGCAAGCAAATGTATCAGGCTAAATCAACCTCATCAGACGACGGCAATGTATATAAGACAACTTAAACGTTGCCTTGCTACAGTACTTTGAATGTTCTGTTCTCTTTCTCAGCCCTTTCTCTTCTCTTGATGCATAAGGGCTTCACACCTTTCCTCGCGGCTAAGTGTTGAGACTCCTTCCTTCATATCAAAACCCCCGCTCTCTCTTTCTTTTCCTCCTTTCTCTTTCTCTTGAACCATGGTAATCGGGTATACGGATAAGCATACCTGGGTCCAGGGCTGCGGGTGTGGGTCATAGCCAAGGAGTGTACAAGTCGAGTCGGGTTGTGAGTGCGGGTGTGATGGACCTTACCCCATGTGTTTGAGGCGATAAAGCCTAAACAGAAAATTTGTGCAGCTGCAGTGCTTCTTCTCCCACCAATGTGGGACTATCCTGACTCTTCCTCGCATCTGCAGTAGAGATGAAGATGCGTCAAATTGATGCTGAAGTCGTGGGCGAGGCCTCTAATTGAGGACCTGTGAGAGTTCCTAGAGGTCACTTGCACCACCTATAGGTGCGACCTGGGGCAATCGTGGTTAAAGCACCACGAACGGAGCCAGAGGGATGACGCGGCGGCGGAGGTCCGGCGAACTACCTGAAATAGAGAATACGGCCTCTCCACCTTGTCAAAATAGTTCAAGAGGTTCGCTGGAGCATGGCGAAGATGATGGCGGTGTCCCCGTGGTGTGGGAGTGCGTGGAGTGGTCAGCGGAAGTCAAGGATGGAGGCCGGTGATGGGTTTGTTCGATGGCGTGTTTGCGTGGATGGAATGGCGAGATAATAGAGGGGTTTTGGTCGTGAGGTGATGGCGGAGCTCGTAGGAGTGTTGGCGAGGTGGATGGATGGGTGTAGCGAGCGGATGACCTCGCCAGAGAAGCAGCCGGAGATGGGAGGGATGACGGTGAGCTTGTGCGTCAAGGGATATTTTTGGGTTTTGAATAGTAGAAACTAACCTAGAATTCTAAACAAACCTAACTACCTATTCTAAGGTTACGAAAAGGTAGGATGGGCACCGGTTGTGGCTCGCCGGCACCGTGTAAGGTGAAGTTCTCCAGAGGGGGACGGCGAGGATAGGAGGGAGGCGGCGTCTGCAGGTACCACAAGACGCAGACGATCGTGGGGAAGAAGAATCCACCTGCTATTGTCTGTAATGGTGGACGAGGAAGGTGGATGAAGGGGCTCATCGGAGCTTGGTCGGAGAGGGGTCAGAGGTAAGGAAGAAGAAGAAATTTTGACTCCAAACCTAGCTAAAGAGGTAAGGCATGCATTAGGCATGCTTTTATAGGGCTTAGGATGGAGTTCCAAGCTTGAAAACTCCGAGCTTCTTGTGCATGTAGGATACTCACATCTCCCATGCGTTCGCATGGGAGATTAGAAAAGAATTAGAGCCCAAGAATAGGTTTAGATCGTAGAGGATCCTCATGAATCTTTCTTCCAATTTTGGAAGGGTTTGGCCGCGAAATCAGGGAGTAATCCCTGATTGAAGGTCGTCGGCGAAGTGGGTGTAGGAGTTGAAAGCGGTGGGGACCTGTTGGTGAAGAAGATGATGAAGTTAGGGGGGTATTTGCAAGGGATTCGAAAGTTAGGGCATGTTTGTGAGAGAAAATAGTCAGACTAGAGCAAAATGCAAACTTGGTCAAAATAAACTCTAATTGGGTCCAAATTTTGGTACACACCTAATTTGGACCCAAGGAATCTAATGGTGAAGTCGGATTTAGGTTTTGACCAAATTTGATTGGGTAATTTGCGTAGAAATCCAAATTAGGGTAACTGTCGGTCGGAGATTCTGTTTTAGGTCAAATTGGGTTCCAATGGTCAAAGCAAGCATACCAAATCTTATAGAGTATTTTTTAATGAATTTTAGAAGGTTTAGGTGAATTTTATCCTAATCGGAACCTCAGTTAATTAAGTAAATCTGTTTTTATAATTTAAGATGTCATTTAATTCTCAAAACGTGTGAAAACTCGTTTCGTTCTGCATGAACCCACTTATTAGGCAATTATGGCTATTTGACCTTCAATTAACCCCTAAAAAATCCCGTAACTGCTCTGCAGTTAGGATATTCCGTTAAAACTACAGTTTTACCCATGTTTTACTGTTTCTCTCAGAATGGATTTGCAATGAATTACAATCTTCTGGCGGTTATGTAAGAGCATTTATCAATGGAATATGACTAATTAAAGCTAGATATTGTTGATGTTATCATACCTCCATGCCTAACTTTTACTGAACTTTTAGCAAAATCTTATGAAATTAACTTGAATTCTAGACCATGCCTTTGATGCTCAAAGTCCTGATTTATTCTTCTTTTTAGAAATTAGGTAAGAGTGCTAATAATAGGTTTAGAGGTACTCAAGTACCAACTAAGATCCAAACCTGACCAACTTTAGCCTCAGTCTGTCGCGAAAGTTTCTAAGGCCCACAAAAATTATCCAAAGATTTGTTGAACCCAGCGGTTAAAGCACCCGTACTTGTAACATGGTTAGTCTCGGTTCAGTTTGCAGTGCATTTTGGTAAGAGAAGAATTTTTGCATTTTTGGAGAGCTTTCTCTCTCTTTCTTTTCTTTATTTCTAACTTTGGATTGGCTGAAAAACACGGTCTATATCGGATTCCTAGTTTCCACCATCAATCCTTGTAGGGTCCCTAGCAATCGATGCTTCGAGATAGCATCGCCCATGACAACCCCCAGAACCCTGGCTTTCGACACTTCGAGATAGTGCCGCCCATGGCTTTCTATAGCTAAATTCAGGCCCTAACGATAGACATTTCAAGATAATCCTACCCATGGCACCTAAATCAGCACAATGTGCTTACCTACCCCTGGTAGGATATTTAGATATCCTGGGAGACAAGCACCGAGGAGATGATATGTTATTGCACATCTTCGAGGGGAATTTCCTGTCTCTCCACCCTCGGAACTCGTCCAAATCAACTTATGTTGATAAGCCGCTCCTAATCTAAGTAGCTTTTTCATAACAGAATAAATGCTTTTACGTGATTTTGATTATTAAGCGCACTGAACCAGACTGTGTGTGGATTAGGGTGCTTAGGTTACCGAGTCCCGTAAACCAGAAGTCAGTTAACGAGGTCGAATAATCCTTAAGCCTTAGACCTAATACTTAAGCTTCGGATTTTCCTCAATCTCTTGAGGACTATCCAGATTTTAACGGATACTTGAATTTTTAAGTCCTAAAATAAGCCCAAGAGGCCTAAGATCACTCATACTAATCTCTGTTTCTCTGTTTTTTTAGGACTTAATTTTTTTCTTTTGATTTGGTCTAGAACCTAAGTAAATTCCATAATTATTTACTAATGACTATCACTTTTTGTTTCAAATTGTAGCTCCTTTTTGGCATTTAAATTACCTCCTCTTTTTCCTCCTCAAGAATGACATGCAATTTTAAGCTCACAAAATTTCCTTCCCTTTCCATTTATTTTTGTTATTTTTCAATTTTTCATTTTTTTTATTTTTTTGAATAAGTAATTTTTTTGTGAGAACCCTTCAAAAACTTGAATTTTTATATGTTTGCACTTTAACACCCCCTCGTGCATAATTTTTACAATGTCATTGTAAATCGGAGGGTATGAAATCAGTTTAGTTCAAGGATTAGAACAGATTTAAAGAGAGGGGTTTTGGTCGTAAGGTATGGCGGAGCTTATGGGAGTGTTGGCAAGGTGGATGGATGGGTCTAGCGAGCGGATGACCTCGCCGGAGAAGCGGTCGGAGATGGGAGGGATGACGGTGAGCATATGCGTCGAGGGATATGTTTGGGTTTTGAATAGTGGAAACTAACCTAGAATTCTAAAAGAACCTAACTACCAATTCTAAGGGGACAAAGGAGGTAGCATGGGCACCGGTTGGGGCTCGCCGACGCCGTGGAAGGTGAAGTTCTCCGGAGGGGGGCAGCATCTGCAGGTACCACAAGACGCGAACAATCGTGGGGAAGAAGAATCCACCTGCTATTGTCTGTGACGGTGGGCGAGGAAGGTGGACGAAGGAGCTCGTCGGAGCTTGGTCGGAGAAGGGCCGGAGGTAGGGAAGAAGAGATTTTGACCCCAAACCTAGCTAAGGAGGTAAGGCATGCATTAGGCATGCTTTTATAGGGCTTAGGATGGAGTTCCAAGCTTGGAAACTTCGAGCTTCTTGTGCATGTGGGATACCCACATCTCCCATGCGTTCGCATGGGAGATTAGAAAAGAATTAGAGCCCAAGAAAAGGTTTAGATCGTAGAGGATCCTCTCATGAATCTTCCTTCCAATTTTGGAAGGGTTTGGCCGCGAAATCAGGGAGTAATCCCTGATTGAAGGTCGTCGGCGAAGTGGGTTTAAGAGTTGAAGGCGGTGGGGACCTGTTGGTGAAGAAGATGATGAAGTTAGGGGGTATTTGCAAGGGATTCGAAAGTTAGGGCATGTGTGAGAGAAAATAGTCAGACTAGAGCAAAATACAAACTTGGTCAAGATAAATTCTGATTAGGTCCAAATTTTGGTACAAACCTAATTTGGACCCAAGGAATCTGATGGTGAAGTCGGATTTAGGTTTTGACCAAGTTTGATTGGGTAATTTGCGTAAAAATTTAAATTAGGGCAACTGTCGATCTAAGATTCTGTTTTAGGTCAAATTGGGTTTCAATGGTCAAAGCAAGCATACCAAATCTTACAGAATATTTTTTTATGAATTTTAGAAGGTTTAGGTGAATTTTATCTTGATCGGAACCTCAGTTAATTAAGCAGATCTGAATTTATAGTTTCAGATATCATTTAATTCTCAAAACACGTGAAAACCCGTTTCATTCTGCATGAACCCACTTATTAGGCAATTATGACCATTTAACCTTCAATTAACTCCTGAGAAACCTCTTGATTGCTCTGCAGTTAGGATATTCTGTTAAAACTGCAGTTTTACCCATGTTTTACTGTTTATCTCAGAATAGATTTGCAATGAATTACAGTCTTCTGGCGGTTATGTAGGAGTATTTATCAATGGAATATGACTAGTTAAAGTTAGATATGGCTGATAATGATGTTATCATCACAGGCCTATGTGCACGTGTGATACTCATCTGAAATATCACAAGGAGACAGCGGTCCTTCACTTTCTCTCTGGGTTAGGCCTAGAATATGATCCTGCACGCTCTCAGATTATGACATTATCAGAGCTTCCATCACTTGAGAAGACTTATAGCTGATTGAGTCGAATTACAGTGGCTACTCTTACACTTGAGATTACTAGACAAACCTTTGCTCTGGCTATTAGTGGAGGTCATGGTCCTAAAGGTTCACCTTCTACTCATGGACGTGGTTGTGGCAGAGGACAAATAGGCAAACCATGTCCTAAGTGCTCTTTCTGTGGTAGGATTGGTCATGTTGAGGTGTCATGCTGGTCTAAGTATGGGAGACCTCCCATGGCCAATCAGGTTGTTGCTTCTTTTGAGATAGAGTCTGACACAGTATCTCGTGCTGAGATTGTTGCTATTGTATAGAGGCTTACTCAGATTACTCAGGAGACTCCATCATCCTCTTTGGATACTGCTGCCATTACCTCCTCAAGTACAGGATGTGTTTTTTCTATGTCTGACAGATCCACTTGGCTGTTGGACTTAGGTGCATCACAGCACTGGTGTGTTGATCACAGTGTCTTCCAGTATCTTTACTCCATACGTCCTGGTAGGACGGTTTAGGTAGCAGATAGGAGGCATACCAGAGATGATGGTTAGGGGGAGGTGACAGTCACCTCTATGAAATTACCTAATGTCCTTTTTGTCCCAGATTTCCCAATGAGTTTGTTATCTGTTAACAAAATTACAAAGGATCTGAATTGCAGAGTGATTTTTTGTGACGGTTGTGTGTTTCAGGACAAGCTCATGGGAGGATGATTGTTGCGGACATAGAGGGGGGCATGTATTTCGTTACAGGGAGTGCTTTACAGTGGCACAATTGCCTTGGTCATCCATCGCTGGACAAGCTTCGCTATATCATTCCTCACCTTTCGCCGGCCGCCAAAATTCACTGTGATGCACGCCAGATGGGAAAGCACCGCAGATCTACTTATCCTGCTAGCTATACTGTTTCCGAGTCAATTTTTGATTTGTTGTATTTAGATGTATAAAGCCCTAGTCGAATTTCAGATCAACTAGGACATAGGTAGTACTTGGTGATAGTGAATGATTATTCCAGATTATCTTGACTTTTTGCTTCCACTGTTAAAGTTGTGCTACTGATAATGCACTTGAGTTTTGTACTACACATCTGAGAGCATTCTACAGATCTCACGAGGTGATTCATCAGACTACATGTTCCCATACATCCCAGCAAAATGGAGTAGCAGAGAGAAAACACAGGCATATCCTGGATGTGGCCTAGACTCTTATGATACATCCCAATGTTCCATCGCAATATTGGAGAGATGCAATTCTTATTGCTTGTTATTTGATTAACAGGATGCCTAGCTCTATTCTTTCTGAGCAGGTACAATGGCAGATACTATATCCAGATCGAGAATTATTTCAGTTGCCACCCCAGACTTGGTTGTGTAGCCTTTGTGCATATCACCGGGCCAAGTAGAGATAAACTTGCACCCAGGGCGGACAAGTATGTATTTTTGGGGTACAGTCACACCCAGAAAGACTACAGATGTTATGATCCTCTACAGAAGTGGCACAATGTTAGTGCTGATGTTACATTTCAAGAAGCCATCCCATATTTTTCACTTACTGGCAGGCAGTTTAGGCTTGAGGCAAAGAGGGCTCCTATGCCTATTCCTTCCATTCAATTTAGTAACTTTCCTGCTACTCAAATTGCATCACCAGATACTACAGATACTGATCAAGCCCAATTTAGAGATCCTCCTTTGGTGTTTAGAAAGCCAGTTACATATCAACAACATATCCCCCCTCCTTCAGCACCATCATCCTCTGTATAGCAGGTATGTGTTGACACTACTGACCATTGTGTATCTAGTGATGATCCTACAAATGTTATACCAGTTGCCTCCAAGTCTCCTAGTGATGCTGAAGCATCACCATCTGAGCCACATGTTCATACTAAGTCCCCTTCTGGATGATATGGATCTTCTGATTGCTATTCGGAAGGCCCCTAGGAGTTGTGTGCGTTACCAAGTTGCCAGAGCAGTTTTGTTTAATTGCTTGAGTCACTTATTGCCTTGTTTACAAATGCACTCACTTCTGCACAGATACCAGCCACCTATCAGCAAGTTATACTTGATCTGAAATGGCTTCAGGCCATGGAGGATAAGATAGCCGCACTCCAATCTCAGCTGACATGGGAGCTTACTCCATTGCCGCCTGGTGCACGCACTGTTGGCTATCGTTAGGTCTTTGCTATAAAGTATAACCCAGACGATTTTTTCTTATTACAAGGCTCAACTTTTGGTAAAGAAATTCACCCAAACTTATGAGGTAGATTTCTCTGATACTTTCTCTCCGATCGCTCGACTTCCTACTATGCGAATTCTCATTTCTGTTGCTACTCATTTTGATTAGTCGTTATATCAACTGGATCTCAAGAATGCCTTCTTATATGGCGATCTACAAAAAGTATACATGCAGTAGCCCTCGGGGTGTGAGATTCAGGGGGAGTGTGTGTAGGCTGAAGAAGGTGATATATGGCCTTAAGCAGAGTTTGAGGGTCTAGTTTCAGAAGCTATCTAATGTTGTTGAAGACATGGGACTCGATCTATTTTGAATCATTCCCTAATTGTGAGAAAGACGGACAAGGGAATTGTTGCTTTTCTTATCTGTGTAGATAACCTAATTATCATCAGTGATAATGCAGCTGAGATTGTTGAAATCAAGTAGAAGCTGGCAGAGAAATTTGTTATGGAGGATTTTTAGGCTCCTTGAGATACTTCCTACGCATAGAGGTGATAAGAGAAAAGAGTGGTATTGTCCTTAACCAAAGGAAATATGCTTTTAATCTACTGCAGGAGACTAGGATGTTGGGATCTAAGTCAACCAATATATCCATTGATCCGAAGATGCACCTTTATGATTCTGAGTCATCGGTTATAGAGAGCAGAAGCTATAGACAACTGATTGGGAAGCTACTATATTACCATTACACCCAGACATTTCGCTTGCAATTGACAAGCTTAGTCAGTTTATGGATAGGCTGACCAAGCAGCACTGGGATGCTGCTATGGAGGTGCTAAGGTACTTTGAACAAGCACCTGGACGTGGACTACTATTTAGGAAAGGCAATTCTATGGCCATAGTGGGTTACTTTGATGCTAATTATGTAGGCTTCCTTTCGAAAATGCACAACTGGATTTTAGTAATCTGGTTACTTGGAGGAGCAAGAAGTAGAATGTTGTCTTGCTCAAGTGTAGAGTCACAGTACAGAGCAATAGCACAAAAAACAGCTGAGCTTGTATGGATTAGATATGTCTTACTTGATTTGCATGTTAAGATTGAGGAGCCTATGGAGATAAGATGTGACAATAGGGCGACTACCTATATGGCAAACAATCCAATGTTTTATGAGCATACGAAACATGTAGAGATTGATTATCATTATACTAGAGATTTGATTCAAAGGGAACTTCTCTTCACCACCTCAATTGCTTCAGAGAATCAGACAGCTGATATGTTCACTAAGCCTGTTGCCAGATCTACATTTGAAGCTTGTTCTGACAAGTTAAGCATAATAAACATCTATGCTCCAGCTTGAGGGAGAATGTTGAGCACTCTAATTATCTTTACATTTAGTTGAGAATTATTTAGTTATTTTATATTCCTGTCTAGTTATCACACGTAATTTTCCCAACAACTCTCTATATAAAGAGGTGTAAGGTTTTCTATTACAATAAAACTATTTATTTTGTCCCACTGTAATCTTGCCAGCTAAAATAGCATCTTTGATAAAATGGAAATCAACTTTGTTGGTAGAGTACGTATTATTGTTTTTGGAGTTGTTTGTTATGGTTCTTGTCCTATTGGACTTATGATGTAATTTTTCTAACACCTCTCTCTATATAAAGAAGTGTAAGGTTTCATTTGAAAATAAGATTTGTCATTTTCTCCAACTTGGTATCAGAGCAGCGATCCTAGATCGACAGTCTGATATCCCACCCCTCACAAACCTCTGTACCCTTCCACCGAAACCCTAATACTCTTGGTAGACACCCCAGGGAGCTTCTGCTAGCACACCACCTACCGCCGTTGGCCCCAATAGGCTGTCGTCGCACTCACAGCGGCTGTTGGTGCTCGCCGTGGACTACTGCTGGCCCCAGCAGGCCACCTCCAGCAGTCACAGGGCATCACCGCCCCACTGTAGGTGGTTGCTGGTGCTCCTTGGGGCCTTACAGCCCTACCCTTGACATCGGAGCATCACCTTGTCGCCTGCAGGTCGCGGCTCCACATCTAACCTCGGAGCGTTGCCGCCTCATGCGTCTAACCTCGAAGCGCCGCCACCTCATTGCCTACATGTCATGGCGGTGCTTCTCAAGGACCTGCAACCCTGCTTCTGACGTCGAAGTGTCACTCCCTCGTCGCCTGCAGGCCACAGCTCCTGACAGGGCCATCGACTGAAGGCAGCACCGCCTCCTGCAGGGTTGCATCTCCTTCTACCTGTTCTGTGTATCAGGTAGTGGGGTTGGTGGCATGATTTTCTTGTCGTAGAGGAGGCATTACACCTCTTAGAAGTGTTGTCAGGTTTTTTCCCACATCCTAACATACGCTAAGCCATGATCTAAGGGGTGCTTGTGATTCTTGGGATGTTATCTAGGATCTTTAGATTTTAGATCTCATGTTGAAGAGATGATTATGAAGTTTTCATATCTGAATATTGATTTTAGATCGCATCTGTGGCATCTTGTAGCAGTCCTAAGGCACGATGGCCTCAGATTCTTCGAAAGTATCGTCGATTACCACTACGGACAACGGGGCATACAAATCTCCTTTCTTTGTTCCTATTGCCAAGTTGAACGAGGCCAATTATGCTAGATAGTCTCAGATGTTCCTCATGACCGTTGAGGGACATGATAAGGAACACCTACTGTTGGAGTTGGAGCCATAAGATAAAATAGGGAAGAATACCACATGGAAGAAAGATAATTCAATGGTCCGTGCTTGGATCATGAATTCTGTTGAGCCTCAAATTGGTGATGAGATTATGTACTACAAGACCACCAAGGAGATGTGGGATTCTCTACATGATACATATTCTCATGAGAAGAATTCTAGCAAAGTGTTTGAGATTCACTATGCTATTGGTAGGCTCAAATAGGAGGGTCAGTCACTGTCACAGTACTATGCCTCTCTAAAGGGGCTACTTAAGAAGTACAATGCCTGTCGACCTGTCTGCACTTGTGCCACTCAGAGGGTACATAGAAAGGAGTATGTTGTCCTACAGTTTCTTGACAGATTTAGACTAAACTATGAGGTTGCTAGGTCCCAGATCCTACTCTGGCTGAATTTCCATCTCTAGAGGAAGCTTATAATCGTGTAAGCAAGGTGGTTGCTAGGCCATCCATGTCAAAGAGTGGACAGACTCCTGTGCTTGTTGCTGCCACACGTGGAGGACATGGTGCTCCATCCACTAAGGGGAGAGGGCGTGGTGGTTGAGGTTCTAGTGGTAGACCTCGTACCATTTGCTCGCATTGTAGGAAGATTGGCCATACAGAGGCCTCTTGTTGGATGAAGCACGGTCAACCTTCCATGGCCAACCAGGCTGTCTCTTCAGAGGAGGTGAGTGACATGGTGTCTCGTACAGACTATGATATTGTGGTCCAGTGCCTCTACCAATTGACCCAAGAAACCACTACTGCTGCGGATACTACCACCTTAGCTACTAAAGGTATACCTTCTACTCACAGGTCTGGTAGCACTGACAGTGCCTTTTGGTTGGTGGATTCAGGTGCATCTCAGCATCTCAGTGGGGATAAGACATGTTTTAGATATGTTCATAATGTTCCCTTAAGGAGATCTGTGTAGGTAGCAGATGGCAGGTAGTGTAGGGCTCATGACAAAGGAGACGTAGCAGTGACTCCTGCATTGACGTTGCCTAATGTTCTTTATGTTCCAAAAGTTTCAATTAGTCTTTTGTTTGTTAGTAGAACTACAAAAGGCTTGCACTGTCGTGCAATATTTAATTAGTTGGGTTGTATTTTTTAGGACAAACTCACGGGGAGGACGATTAGTGGCAGACATGAGGAGGGGGTGTGTATTGCCTGATCCAAACTCTATTTGCTACTGTGTCATGGTTAGGTTGCATTTAGTGCTGGTACAGCTCTTCTGTGGCATCGTCTTCTTGGGCACCTATCACTGGATAAGCTTTAACGCATCATTCCTCATATTTCGCCAGCTACAGAAATTGTGTGATGCATGGCAGCTGAGAAAGCACCACAGAGCCAGTTTTCCTCTTAGTTTGTCTCAGAGTTTTGCTACTATCTTTGATTTACTGCACATAGACGTATGGGAACCAAGTTGTGTCCCAGATAGACTGGGTCATAAATTTTATCTACTTGTTGTGGATGATTTTTCCAGGGTGTCATGGTTATTTCTTTTGAACAATAATTCTGATGTTGGATCAGTGATTGAAACATTTATTTTACAAATAAAGTCTCAATTTTCTACTATTGTGAAGATTATGCGGTCTGATAATGCTCTAGAGTTCTGTACATCTAAATTGGTAGCCTTTTATAGATCTCTTGGAATTGTTTACCAGACATCCTATCACATACGTCGCAATAGAATGGCGTAGTGGAAAGAAAGCATCATTACGTGCTTGATGTGGCTAGAACACTATTGATACAGCATAATGTGCCACAGGTGTATTGGAGAGATGCAATGTTAACTGCATATTATTTGATCAACAGGTTGCTCAACTCAACTATACAAGAATAGGTTCCTTGACAGATCCTCTATCCTAAGAAGGATTTATTCACTGTTCCACCTTGGGTGTTTGGCTGTGTTGCCTTTGTTCACATTCTTGGACCTAGCAAGGACAAGTTAGCTCCAAGAGTAGTGAAGTGTGTCTTTCTGAGCTATAGTAGCACTTAGAAAGGATATAGATGCTATGACCCCCGTGGTAAGAAGTATTATGTGATTGCAGATGTCACATTTAATGAGCCCATTCCGTATATCTCTACTAATGGTCATCAGGTGACATTTAAGGGAGGCTTGGCTCCTATGCCTATTCCACCAGTTCCCTTGGAACAAATCCCCATTACACAGAGTAAGGATATCACTACCACAGAGACATCTATGAGGCAAAAAATTGAGATTACTCAGGTTTATAAGCTACCTGTGACATACAAATAGCATGCATGGCAAGAAGAACACACCTCCCCACCACCTCAACCACCTGTCTCCTCCCCTTGTCACGTATGAGTTGATACTGACGTGAGTTGTCCTCGTGGTGCTTGTGCAGGTCCCTCTTATGAGTCTCTTACTCCAGTTGCTACGAAGCATAGTGAGGAGGATCTTGATCTTCCTATTGCTATTCGGAAGGCTCCACGCAGTTGTGTCCAATATCATACTGTACAGACAGTCTCTATTGCTAATCTTGGTAATTCATTTGCCACTTTCACAGCAGCTCTCTCTACGACGCATGTTCCTACCTCTTATCAGCAAGCCATGTTGGATCTAAAATGGCGTCAGGCCATGGAGGATGAGATGATTGCTCTACGCTCTAGAGGGACGTGGGACCTGACCACCTTGCCTCATGCTAGAACAATTGGGTGCCATTGGATCTTTGCGGTCAAATACAACCCAAATGGCACAATATCTCGCTATAAGGCGAGACTGGTGGCAAAGGGATTTACCCAAACATATGAGATAGATTTCTTTAATACCTTCTCTCCCGTCGCCCGACTGTCTGCTAATAGGATTTTGATGTCTGTAGCTGCTCACTATGACTGGCCTCTTCATCAGTTGGATGTGAAGAACGTGTTCTTATATGGAGATCTTCAGAAGGAGGTCTATATGCAACAGCCTCTTGGGTTTGAGACTCAGGGGCAGTGTGTATGCAGATTGACGAAAGCCATCTATGGCTTGAAGTAGAGCCTGAGAGTATAGTTCCAGAGACTCTCAGAGGAGGTACAAGTAATGGGACTTATAAGGTCCTCTGCTGATCACTCTTTGTTTGTCAAAAAGAGTAAAATAGGAGTGGTTGTACTCCTTGTCTACATGGATGACCTGATCCTTACTGGAGATGATTTTGTTGGGAAAGATAAGGTGAAAAGGAAGCTGGTTAATGCCTTTGTGATGAAGGATCTGAAAGAACTCAAATACTTTCTTGGGATTGAAGTGGTATGCAGCAGAGAGGGCATTGTTCTTAGTCAGCGTAAATATGTCCTTGATATCTTGCAGGAAACAAAAATGATGAGGTCCAAACCTACTAATATACCTATGGATCCCAAAGGACTCCTCTATGAGACTGAGTCTTCGCCTATAGATAGCAAATCATATATGTAGTTGGTTGGTAAATTGTTATATCTTACTATTACACATCCAGTTCTTTCCCTTGCAGTAGGAAAACTCAGCTAGTTCATGGACAAACCAACTAGGCAACATTGGGATGCTGCTATACAGGTGCTTAGGTATGTGAAGAGAGCATCTGGCAGAGGTGTTTTATTTTAGAGGGGCACATCTATGAGTGTTGTTGGCTATTCTGATATTGACTATGCAGGGTGTATGACTGACAAAAAGCCAATAATTGGATTTTGTACTTATGTGGCAGGCAACTTAGTGACCTGGACAAGCAAGAAGCAGTAGGTGGTATGCAAGTCCAGTGCAAAGTCAGAATAAAGGGCTATGGCTTAGACAACTAAAGAGATGGTCTAGGTCAGATCTGTGCTACATAATCTCCACGTTCAAGTAAAGGGACCAATGGAGATGAGATGTGATAACCGCGCTGCTACATATATTGCAAACAACCCAATGTTCCATGAGCGAACGAAGTATGTTGAGGTTGATTGCCACTATACTAGAGACTTGATACAGCGTGGAATCATTTACAACTCATCTGTTTGAAGATCAGTTTGCAGGCATATTTACAAAGCCCCTTGCAAGATCTGCTTTTGATAAGCATTGTTCCAAGCAGAGCATCATTTATATATATGCTCCAGCTTGAGGGGGAGTGTTGGTAGAGTACGTATTATTGTTTTTGAAGTTTGTTATGGCTCTTGTCCTATTGGACTTATGATGGAATTTTCTCAACACCTCTTCTATATAAAGAGGTATAGGGTTTCATTTGAGAATAAGACTTGTCATTTTCTCCGATTAACTTCTATACACTTGGTTCGCTCATGGAATGCTAGATTATTTGCAATAAATGCAGCTACTTTGTTATCACAATACATGGGAGTAGAGCCAGAGACTGTCACCCCTAGATCTTACAAGATAGATCTCACTCATAGCAACTCACAAGTAAAATGAGCCATAGCTCTATACTTAGACTCTACACTAGATCTAGAAACTACATTCTGCTTCTTACTCCTCCAGGTGACCAGGTTGTCACCAACATAGGTGCAATATCTTGTAGTAGATCTCTTATCCTTTTGAGCTCCAACATAATCAACATCAGAATATCCCCATATATCCAGATGACCATATCTTTTAAATGATAGTCCCTTTCCAAGATACTGCTTAAGATACCTCAGCACTTGGCATACACAATCCCAATGCACCTGTCTAGGAGACTGCATGAATTGATTGAGTCTCCCAACAACAAAAAAGATGTTCGGTCTAGTAACTGTTAAATATAGCAGCTTTCCCAGCATAGCACAGTACCTAGTCACATAATCAAGTAACGGACTCTCTGAATCTGCAAGTGGTATATATGGGTCCATTAGAACACTAGTAGGTTTGCAACCAAGCATTCCTGCCACTCTCAGCATGTCAATCACATATTTTCTCTGAGATAAAACACGACCAACATCTATGTGTTGCACTTTAACACCCCGAAAATAATTTATTAGCCCCATATCATTGGTCACAATCTAAGAATGCAAGAAATTTTTGGTAGCTTCTACTCTTTTATCACTTCCTATAAATAGAATATCATCAACAATCACAATAAGGATGACCGAACCAGTAGCTCAGTGCATGGTAAAAACTGAATGATCAATTGTAGATCTAGTAAAGTCATTCTTGCACGACATTACTAAACCTTTCAAATGAAGCTCAACTCTACTTAAGACCATAAATGGCCTTTAAACTCCCCCTCAACCATAAAGCATGGGGGTTGCTGCATTTATATCTCTTTCTCTAAATCATGGAGGAATGCATTTTTAATGTCTAGCTACAAAATTGGCCAATCATTATTTAAAAGAATTCCTACTGAATTAAGACGAGCCACTAATGAAAAAGTTTAAAAATAATCAACTACAAAGATTTGTGTATAACCTTTTGCAACCAATCGAACCTTGAATCTTTCAACTGATGATACCGATCTATCTAGACAACATTTGAGGGTAAACATCCACCTACACCCCACAACAGTAGCACCAAGGGGTAGGTCAATAAGTTCCCAGGTCCCTTTTAGCTGGAGAGCTGCCATCTCCTCCATGGTTAAAGTCCAGGAATAATCCTGGAAGGCCTCTGTATGACTCCTTGGAATATGTTGTACACTGCAAGACATAGAAGTCTCCCTGCTATAGGTAAACAATCAAACGACATATAGTTTGAAACTCAATACTTAGCACACGACCTTTGTGGCTTCCTTTGGGTAATAGGAAGATCACATCATTTACCTCAGGTGCTATGGGCTCTGGATCTCCAGTAGAATCTACAAGATCAGCAACGGACTAAGTAGGTATGGTAGAAAAAGACTCATCAACTGGGGATGTAGTGGAAGCAGGCCTGCGTTGGAAATGTTTAGGGAAAGTGTTTGTAACCTCAGGATGTCTAGGAAATCTCATAGAAGGGACATATGTTTGAGGTATAGGCTCAAAGGACATTGGTGGCGCAACAACGGTCATGGGAAATGGAACATCCTATGATGCAATAGAAGATTTCCCTATAGCAAAATAGTATAAAATCTCCTCAAAGATTGTGACATCCTTACTGACATGAAAACAATGAGCAAAAAGGTCAAAGCACCAGTATATGATTGCTTCAAATTGCCATAAAACTAAATAAATCGTTGTGGGAGTGTGAAGCAAATCAAAACAAAAATAAACCCGCGTATAGATGGGTGTCGATCCATAAGGAAAGCAAAAGAACACCAAAATATTCTTATTCAATCTCAAGAGTTCAAGTACATGTCATAAGAAACAAGGAAAACAAAATAAACTGGAGACGGAAATAGGTGGCCTAGACGGAGTGTGTCCCCTCCCTTGGCGGTGTGGAGCACGATGATGGTCGAAAGCACGGTCGTGGTCACGGTGCAAGGGCTCGATGTTGTCACCATCGAGCCGATGGAGATGGAGTGTGGAGGAAATCTCCACAACGCAGTAGACAGGGTAAGTACACAGTGATGCATAGTGGTCGTGGAGAGGAGGAAGAAGAAGAGGGCTCGCCCTCTCTTCTCTCTTCTTTCTTTATTGGTGGAGTGGTAGAGAGGAAGAGAATGATGAGGAATCTCTCCAATGGTGTGACCCTTGAAATGTGGATCTTGGATCCACATTTTAAGGTTGTGTTAATGGCTTTCCAAAAGAATGTCATGCCACCTTTGAAATATCCTCTTCAAATGGCAAGCACAACAAGGATGATAGACCACTTATGGTGGAATCCCACCAAAGGTAGCGACCATATTTAGAGAAGGAAGAATTATGCTCGTGTCCAGGCTGCTTCACCATTTTCCTGGTGATGTGCATTATTTGCTCCACCTAGGTCCTATGTAAAAGAAATAGAAAAGTTAATTCAAAGTCCTAATAGATTGCTAGCATGCCAAAAGAAGTATATATGAAATTATTCCACATGCATAAATATTTGAGGTGCGTAAGACTGTGCATACTATAAGGAGATGCATACAATTCTAATTCCTTACCTATGCAATTATTTTTATCTAAATGCATATGAAAATGCATCCTAATGTGAACTTGCAACCTTAGGCTTAATTATATCAAATACCTCCATGTCTAAGTTTTGCTGATCCCTAGCAAAATATTGTACTCAAGAGTACAATCATCTAAACTAGGACGGATAATTCGAGCCTTTCTCCTGACCTTTAAGGAATCAATCCTAAATCTCAAAAATTAGACTCAAAGGTACTAATGTACTAACCAAGATACAAACCTCTTTGGCCCTTTGGATTCCAATTAGCCTCAACCTTTGGTCTTTAATACAGGTTTATTAGACTCTCAAGCCCGCCCAGGGTTTGCTAATTTCGGAGTTTTAAGTGTTCATGCTCAATGTGTGATTTATTAATGGGCACCCACAATTGTGCTTCCTGTTGTTCCCGAACTGCACTTACCCCTAACTTCTCTAGACTCACCTCAGCTTGACCTTACTCAGATTTGGCAGCTTTCTCCTCACCTTTTTTTTTAATTCCGAGGTCAACCTTAAAGGCATATCTCCTTGGCTAGGCCTTTTAACCTCTTATTTAATTTCCCCGATTGTTACCACTCAACTCCAAATCATTTTTCTTTTTTTTTATCCCATCTTATTCCTCACTCTTTCACATGCCTCCAACCTCCTACAATGCATGTTTTATTTTCTTTTTTATTGTGTTTTTCTTTTAACACCAAAATGTAACGAGGTGTTTTTCTGGTACCCATATGTAGCGAGGTACCTTTTTATTCTCCATAGCACCCATGTGTAGCGGGGTGATCTAACCCTCATTTTATTCAAACACTCCAACTCTTTTTCTGATGAGTGGCTTTCCTTCCTCTTTTCAAGAGCCTCCCCTAATCAAGACCTAGAAAGACTGGGGACGTAAGGTTGGGCTCTGGACACCCTACATCTAGGGGGTTACTCCTATAGCCATACCCTGTAGAGATCTCTATTAGATTTAGATATAATTAAGGTGCATTACGTAGAGTCTCCAACCCCGACCCTGACGAAACCCACAATAAGCCCATTCTGGTTGCCCAACTATGCAAGTTTGTGTGTGTATTAGGGGGCACTTTGGTTAGAGGGATCCCCGAACCACGAGGTGGGAAAGAGAGTCAGATACTTCCTATGCTATTGACTTAATACCTTGGCTTTTCAGATTCCTTAAGAACTCAGAAATGATCTATATCTTAAATACACGAGTTTTTAAACCTCTTACAAGCCCAAATGGTCTAAACTCAAGACTCTTCTTCAACGCCTTCAAGGTGGTTGACAACTTAGCCTACCTAATTTTATCTGTCCTAACTCAGATTGTGTCCTCAAGCACACAATGTTAATTGCTTTATTTTCTTTTTGTTGGTTTTTATTTTTCCAAATTTTTATTTTTTTTATAAAAATGTAAAAATGATGCAAAAAGGAAAAAATAAACTATAGAATGCACCCCCCATGCCTAAATTCTATAATGTCCTCATTGTAAAATGAAGATATAGGGGGAGAAAGGAAAGAGGTGACCTAGGCAAGGATTTATTAGAGTTGGGTTACCTCCCAACGAGCACTGCATTGACATCAATAACCAAATAGGGAATACATGCAAGTTAGGTTGTGTATACAGGTGAACAGGCCCTAAAAACATGCATAACAGGGCAAGCCTAGAGAAGAGCTAGCCCAAAATGTTGGTGAGCTGATGATGGAAAGTTATACCAAATGCTCGCCAAACAAATGTGGGAACAAGATTCTCCTGAGCCACCTTTGGAGGTCTCTTATGATATGATGAATAACGGCCTCCGAGAGTGTAGGGGTAGGATGCAACAGCTCCTCCAAAGGGTACAGGTGAAGGTAGGGGGTTTCTAAAGGAAGCACCCCCGAGCTAATAGAATGACCTGTACATGCATCAATCCATACCTGCCATTCCACTACCGAGTGTACTGGTCTGATGTTCTCCCCTGACAAAATGTGTTTGAGCAGAGATTTGAGCGAAGCATTGTCTAGGGAGTTTAGGTTTTGAGGGGTTGTGATGGTCATAGGATCTAGTGAAGGTTTAGTCGGTTCAGTGTCTAATCCTAGCAACCTTTCAAGTTCTTTAATATCATCCCTAGCAGTCTTGGTAAAAGAATCAATATCCTGCCAATCATTAATGATAATATCAGTCAATGGAGTCAATTTTCACCTTCGAGCTTAGGCAAAATAGTGGGTAACTCCCAATTACATTCATTTGATGGCAGGTTAGAAGCAACATAATCAAAAGTTTTGTTTAAATTCATTCATTTGATGGCAGGTTGGAAGCAACATAATCAAAAATTTTCTTTAAATTCATGAACGTCACCCCCATGTTCTTTTTCATTGCTCAAATCCTCCCTGGGGGGTTTGTAAGATTCCTTAAGTGTAATGGTTGCTTCCATGTTTCCCCACATTTCATGAGGAGGATCAATTTCAAAGATGGAAGCAAAGAGAAATCCATTCTTAATTAAACTCTCAGAATTATTAAGGGGTAGATCCTCAAACAATACATATTCACCCCTAAAATCACTCCAGATTCTAAGTCCCAGTTCCTCACTTAATTCCTCATCCTCCTCTGAGATCACTTCGTCATCTACTCGAGGCAAAAGTCTTCGAGTTTCAAATTCCTTAGGGTACTCTATCTGGAGTGGTGGGTTTTCATGTATGGTGTGCAACTCCTTAGGTGTAATTCAGGTGTAGACACCCTAAGGGTGGGTTTAGGTTCCACCTCGAGATTTGTGGGGGGAGTGGAATTGACAACATGACTATGTCCCGATTCATTGAATGTGAAGATGTTATCACCAGGGTCAAGTTCTTCTAAGGGTACCATCTTCCCCTTTTTCAGACTCTAATAAAGTTCAGGTGGGTATTCTACGTGATCTTCATCCTCAAGTGGCCACATCTCATGATTGGAATCTAAAGTATAGCTAATCCTCATAAATGGGTCCCTATTTTCATTTAAATCATCAAAATATCTTTAAGTATCAAAGACATAGGTGGAAGGACTAGGATCAACCCAGGGAGGGTAACTAAAGTGACCACAATCACTTTCATCCTCAAAATTCTGAGTGTTTCTCAAGAGCTCTCCCATGCTTTTATACATATCATTTTTAAATTTAAGCAACTCTAGACGAGAGGGAGAAATATTACAATCGACTTTGGGAGGATCATTAGATTGGGTGCCTCTTTCCATAGGAGTTGGTGTCCACCCATTAGATGTAAAATCATAAAGGGAGGGTGGGTTAGGCATTTCTATGTTATTCGGGATTTCAGGTGAGGTATATCCCGCTCCTAGGTTTTGCTCATAACTTTGAGGATTAATCAAACCAATATTCCCGAAGTAGGAATAAGTTGGATCTCATTGATAATCAGTATATCCATAAAAAGATGGATCATTGTGGAGCATGGGATCCAGATTGGGTTTTTGTGAGTGGGAGTAAGAGGTGAGAGGATAAGAATAATCCATTTTAAATTATTCCCAAGGAGTACAACACCCCAATCGCACACAATTCAAAAATCTTTGGAAATTAGTAGGTTTAGGCTCTTTGAGTCAGTTTCATGTAGGTGACCAAGCAAGTTGTACAATACAATTACGAGTCCTAGGCCAACCTACAATGTGTCCTAAAAACCTACTCACAAGGCGAATTTGGATGCAGTCGATGTCAACCCTTAGCTCCCTGAGTCTCAAAGGGTCCAAACCTCCTTGTGGTGCAATAGAGAGGTAGAACGGTCTGCTATCCTACGTGCATGCTTATGCAAATCAAGTGTGCATTGCACCGAAAAACTTGATTTTTTATTTTTTTGAAAATCGCACTCAAGGCCTTATCACACAAATGTGTCCAATTTTGAAGTCCAACAGGTTTAGCGGTCCCAAATTTTAATTTAATAGTGACCCCACTTAATTCATCAATTCAGTCAACTTAGTGGTCTTTGATTTGAATCCCAAATGTAATGAATGGACAGATGGATATGCAAAGTTGAGAGGTTTACCTGCCTCCAGCAATCTTCGTGCAAGATGCAATACAGTGCACCAAAATTTAGATCTAAGATGTTATGTCCTAGAATGGGCACACCCAGGGGCAGGCAGCTCCTAGCAAATAGCTCGTTCGACAGCTTATTTATCTAAATGAGCAAATCAAACTAACCTAAACAACTAACAAGCAGCACACCACAAAAAATAATAGAGTCCTAGCCACTAAAGAAATGGGAACATGCTCCCAAAAACACCTTGAAACAAGGGTCTAATCAATCCAACAAATTGGGGAACAAACCCCGAAGAACCAGTCCCACTTAGTTACAAGGCCAAGAAAGCAAAATTAGTTAAAATAATCTAAATAATGCGGAAGCCATAATCAAAGCAATAAACAATCAAGGAACACTTGGATTTTATGTGGAAACCCCACTCATGAAGAGCAGGGAGAAAACCACAGGAGAATGCCCCAATAGGGCTCTAATTTCTATTATTCTTCTCGAAGGAATAGGTGGCGGGTACACGCCTATTTATAGGTCACCGCACACAACAAAGTCCCACTACACTATGTAGGACTAAACCACTGCACATGTTTTGTTGAGAGAATTGAGTGGTTGGTTTAGTGCTACATTGGAAGATGTGGGCTTCGTATATGAGTGGTGGCCTAGAAATAGGCGTGTATTCTCATATTCCTTTGAAAAAAAATGTAGAAATCAAAGCCCTATCGAGGCCTTCTCCCATGGTTTTCTCTCCACTCTTCATGAGTTGGGTTTTCATGTAAACCCAAACGTTCCTCAATTGTTTTATGCTTTGATTATTGCTTTCGCATTATTTATATTATTCAACTTGGTATCAAAGCAGTTCTTTCTTGGGTTATCTTCTTATTACGTTTTATAATTTTGTTCTTGAGGGTTTTTATTCGCCCCTCCTGGTGGAGAAGAGCGGCGTGGCGGTGTTGTTCCCATCGTAGAGGCGGAGCAGCGGCGCATCGGAGGCCGCCGAGGTGGTCTGCTGGGCCACACTAAGTGGCGAAGATCAAGGAGGTTGATCCTCCTTGAGATGGGGGTGATAGGGCCCTCATATACCATGATGGTGGTGCTGCCACCGCTAGGGCTGATGCGATCCCCACACCAGTCACTGGAGGTCGTGGCAGCGATCAGACGGAAGGTGATGGCAGGCTAGACGGTGCTCGGAGGAGCTTCGAGAGGATGAGGGAGATCTCGTGTGATCAAGTGGCGTGGGTGACAACGGCGATGCCCTCATTCTTGCGCTGGTGATGCAACACCTCAGGGTGATTATGGCAACTCTGCAGCAGCCTCGCCAGTCACAGAGATCCCCCCTGCTGCCCCTAATGACGGGACAAAAGCTGTAAGAGCCCTAAGCCACACTTAGCGATGACGTTGAGGTCGCGAGGGTTGTCAGGGCCCTAAATCGATGGCGATGACCTTGCTTCTAGCTAAAAGAGGCAGCGACGTAAGGACAAAGTCGGGCTTGCTGAGGTGGGTGGAGATCACACGAGGATCGCAATCATGAGACGATCTCGCACGATCATGAGACGAGATCATGCTGTCAGAGATCTCATACGAATCATAGCATAGAGCAGCACGAGATTGGCGGCATTGAAGTGGTCGATGGAGAAGATTACAGCGACGATGGAGGAGCTAGAGGCCGACATCTCTGCGAGATACACTTGAACCTTTTTAGGGCACTCTTAGCCTTTTATTTCCTTTTATGTTTCTTCTTTGTTTTTACCTTCTTACTTGCTAGTTTTGCAAAAAAAAAGGAAGAAAGAAAAAGAAAGAAGAGGACAGTGGGAAGGGAAAAGAGGAAGAGAAAAAAAAAATCAAAAAAAAGGAAAGAGAAAAAAAAATAATGAGGTTCATGTTTATAAGAAGAGGTGGAGAAGCTCCTCTAGTATTATCATTTTCGATATTTGTGATCGTTCTTTATTTTTGTATTTCTTCTCGTCGTTTTCTTCTCCCATACAGGTATGGTAGAAAGGAGTGTGCAAGCCTGTTATAGTCATCCCCCATTTGGGAGTCCCTTTTGTTCTTGAACCACACATGAGAAACCACAACTCTAGGAGATCCAAAGTTCCAAGGTCCTCAGAGAAAGGGTCAATTTCAGGTTTCTATGTAGGAGATCCAGTTTCGTGGACTCCAGAGAGGGAGATCCACTTTCAAGGTCTTTAAAGAAAAACCTTTTTCAAGGATACTGAATGGAAAGCCACCAGCACCAGTTGAGGTCTCCAAAGGAGAGGCCCTTGTTAGAACCAACTACAACAATTTGTCATCAAGCTCCAGCTGGTCTGATGTGTCGTCATCAGTATACCTGCCTATAGGCATGAACAAGACTGTAATTGGCATCTGTAGAGGAGAGTCAGTTGTACATATTGAGAGTGTTGTTTGCTCTGCTGTGTAGAGGGGTTTCTTTATGTTACAAGCTGAGCATTCCATGCTCCAACTTGAGGGAGTGTTGAGAGAACTGAGTGGTTGATTTAGTGCCACATTGGAAGATGTGGCCTTTATATGTGAGTGGTAGCCTATAAACAGGCATGTACTCCAATATTCCTTTAAGAAGAAATATAGAAATCAAAACCCGGGGCCTTCTCCCGTGGTTTTCTCCCTGCTCTTCATGAGTGGGGTTTCCATGTAAACCCAAGCGTTCCTCGATTGTTTCATGCTTTGATTATTGCTTCTGCATTATTTATATTATTCAACTTGTTTCTCTCAACACTCCCCCTCAAGCTGAAATATGGAATGCTCAACTTGTAACGCAAAGAAACCCACTCTATACAGAAAAACAAAAAACACTCTGAACCGATTCTTGCTTGTAGACGAGAATACAAGCTGGAGCTGCTAAAGAAACTACTGTAGTTGGCTCTGGCAATGGCCTCTCCTCTTGAGACCTGGTGCTGGTGGCTACTCATTCAGTATCCTTGATATGGGGTCTTCTTCTGAAGCCCTCGAAACTAGATCTCCCTCTCTAAAGTCCACAAAACTGAATCTTCCACTTAGAAACCTAGAATGGGCCCTACCTCTGAGGACCTCGAAACTCTAGACCTCTCAGAGTTATGGTTTCTCATGTGGAGTCCAAGAACAAAACAAACAACTAAATGCGGGTGACTATAATAGGATTCCACATTCCCCCTTTCTCCCATACTTGTATGGGAGAAGAATAACAATGAGAAAAAAATAATAATAAAAAACTAGAGTAGAGCATCTCCACCTCTCCTCATAAACATTCAATTTTTTCCTCCTTTTTTTTTACTTTTTTTTCTTCATGTTTTTCTTTCCTCCTTTTTTTCTTTTCTGATTTTTCTTCTCTTTCCTTTTTTTTTTAAAAATACTCCACCTTGATAAGGAACTTACCAAGCGTTTTAGGGCTTCAACGAGAAGGGACACCGAGCTCCACGCACCGCGCGATATCTCTACCTCCATCACTGACCGCATGCGTCAACTGTCCTCGCAAGATCTACGCCGAGATCATTGTCACACCATCGTGAGATCAGTGCCAAGAGATCTCAACAACCATGCACGATCACGTGATGCAAGATCTCCATTGCTTCAACCACGTGCAAGCCCTAGCACCGCCATCATCTCTTTTTTTTTTCTTTTTCTTCCCTTGTTGGCGCTACTTATTCCATCACTGATCGCCGCTTCTTCCTCGCGAAGTCAACGCCCACAGCAACACTTATGCGATGGTGCACCCTGCCCCCGAGATCTCAACCTCGCCAACTCTTGATCTCGACCTCGCCCCTACGCGCCTCGCCATCATGGTGGTCAGGCAGATCACACCGCCTCCACGTGCATCACCACTCCATCTCGCGCGAGCCCTATTGTCGTTGCCTAGCACTGCTATCGTGTCCTCGTCGAGTCATCATCTTCTTTGCGACCACGTATGTCACCTCTCGTGCGATCTCTCACCAAGATCGGGTTGCTGTAGCCCTCGCACAACTTGAGTGCCATCATCGTCAAGTCTCCTCACTGCTTCTTCAAGAGAGCATCACCGCGCTCAGATCGCAGCCACTGCAATCCTTACCGCTGCTACCCTCTTTGATCTCCTGCAGTAGAGTGTCGCCAACCCATTGAGTGCACCATTAGCAATGACCACACAAGATCTCATGTGAAATCCTTGCGTGGCTACTATCTCCATCACCACTGCTCCTTGTAATTGCCTATGATTCTGACATGCTCCTAATCATGGAGCGAATAGAACTTCCATGAACAAGAGAGATAAATGTAATAATCCTAAGAACGAAAAAACAATAACCCAAGAATCGACTTACTCTGATATCAAGTTGAAATAATCTAAATAATGCGGAAGTAATAATCAAAGTAATAAACAATCAAGGAACACTTAGGTTTTACGTGGAAACCCCACTCACAAAGAGCAGAGTGAAAATCACGGGAGAAGGCCTCGATAGGGCTCTGATTTCTATTCTTCTTCTCAAAGGAATAGGTGGGGGGTATGTGCCTATTTATATGCCACCACACACAGCAAAGTTCCACTACACTATGTCGAACTAAACCACTACACATGTTTCTCTTAACAAAATTAAATCAAATCTAAGTCTAATCTAGGTGCTACGGCTATCGTATCTAATCATCTTCAGATTTGAGGTGTTGCTCCTCCACTTATAGTGTGGCTCGCTCGAGGTGCGGAGCTACGCCAGTGCACTTGTTTTCTACCACAAAACAGAAAAGCAAAAATGGATTAGGTACTGGAGTTCCAATTAGAGTCAAACATGAATGAAATTTGTGCAGGACACTATATTTTCAAGCAAGAATCAAGCGCATATTTTTTTCATAATTTAATGAGATCGTTTGCTATTTTAACCGGTTTTAATTTTGGAAGGTATGCAGTCTGCCTAAAATGACACCTAGTTAAAGGCTCACGTGAAATCAGGATCTAACTCTATTCAAAAATTTTACAGATTTTTCATTCAAAAAATTTCATTCAAATGAGAGTTATATTTGATCCGAAATATTCTCAAAAAATTTCATTCAAATCCGAGTTATATTCAATTTTTAAAAATTCCTGGAAGTTACGAAAACAGAACCAAAAACCAGATCTGACTCCGTAGTTTTTTTATTTTTATCCTTTTTTATACTGCAAATTAGAAAACTCAATTTATACCGTTCAAAAGCTCTTTTCAAGATCTACCATCACATGAAATTTGAAAATTTTTGGACCTACGAAACATACTGCATGGAATTTTAAACACGTCTAACAGGTCTGAATCAGGAAATCCACGAAAGAAAATCCCAAATCAAAGGCCAAAGAGTCTACCTAGATGCAATCCAGACCTAATCCACCCTAAACTGGCCTATATGCTATGTATAGGAGATTAAATAAGAATAAGATGGTGTCTGTTTGCCTTCCCCGGCAATAGTATCATTTGACTGCTTCAAATCACCATAAAACTAAATAAATCGTTGCAAGAGCATGAAGCAAATCAGTATAGATAGGTATCAATCCATAGGGAAAGCGAAAGAATACCAAAATATTCTTATTCAATCTCAAGAGTTTGAGTACATGCCATGAGAAACGAGAAAAATAAAATAAACTGGAGAAGGAAATAGGTGGCCTGGATGGAGGGCGTCCCCTCCCTTGGCAGTGTTTAGCACGGTGATGGTCGAAAGTGTGGTCGCAGTGCAGGGACTCAGCCTGTCACCACCGAGCCGATGGAGATGGAGAGTGTGGAGGAAATCTCCACAACGTAGTAGGCACGATTAGTACGTAGTGATGCACGATGGTCATGGAGAGGTTACGCTATGATCGTGGAAGCGAGGAGGAAGAAGAGGGCACGCCCTCTCTTCTCTCTTTCTTTCTTCGTTGGTGGAGGAGTGGTAGAGAGGAAGAGAATGATGAGGAATCTCTCCAATGACATCCTTAAAATGTGGATCTTGGATCCACATTTTAAGGATGTGTTAATGGCTTTCCAAAAGAATGTCATGCCACCTTTGAAATATCCTCTTCAAATGGCAAGCACAACAAGGATGATCGACCACTTATGGTGGAATCACACCAAAGGTGGCGACCACCATATTTAAAGAGGGAAAAATTATGCTCAAGGCCAGACCACTTCATTTTCCTAGTGATGTGCATTATTTGCTCCACCTAGGTCCTATGTAAAAGAAATATAAAGGTTAATTCAAAGTCCTAATAGATTGCTAGCATGCCAAAAAAAAGTATATATAAAATTATTCCACGTGCATAAATATTTGAGGTGCACAACTATGATTCCTTATGCAATTATTTATATCTAAATGCATATGAAAATGCATCCTAACGTGCAAGAACTTGCAACCTTAGGCTTAATTATAATCCACCGAAGTGTACTCATCAATATCCTTTCTAGGTTCTAAAGTATCCTACAAAAATATACTTAACTGATCGAGAAGACAATTTGTCCACTTTAAATAAGTGAACAAAACAAACACACCCAAAGTCTTTTGGTGCCAAAGAAAACAAGTCTCGATCGTGAAATAAGACAAAGGTGTCGTAAGAACTGCACCAGCCCAAAAAGTAGTGGGAACATGCATTTAAAACATAAGAGTGCGGCCAACATCAAGCAAATGCCTCAACTTGCACTCAGCCACCCCATTTTGTTGAGATGTATGAATACAGGAAGTCTGATGAACAATATCCAATGACTGAAAAACCTGAGCCAATGTAGCATTCACAGACTCAAGCCCATTATCAATACTGAACATGCAAATAAGAGTAGAAAACTGAGTCTTTATTTCATTAATAAAATTTTTTATTAGTACAGGTTTCTGACTTTTCCTTAATCATAAATACCCAACAGACACAGGTATAATCATCTACAAGAACCAAAAGATAACGAAAGCCCCTAAGACTCTTGACCCAACATGAGCCCCACAAATCAGCATGAATAAGACAAAAAGATGACTCAGTATGCACATTCTCTTGTATGAGGGGCTCTTGGTTATTATTTGTTTCTTATTGGTGTTGTACCATAACTTTCTGATCATTTCATTATATAAGAAGAGGTAGTGCTCAATAATAGATTCATCTCATTTTATCCAATTTGGTATCAAAGCAACAGTCCTAGACTGAGGCTCTAGGTACCTTACCCCTAAGGCCTCCAAACCTTAACCACCAAATCCCTTCCCCCCCTCTCTATCTCTACGTGCCATGCATCACCCTCCACGCGGCGGTGGTGGCAATCGTGCGGCCCAGTAGTGCTGCAACATTGACCCACACATGGCGGCAAGGCCCAACAGTGCTAGAGTAGGTGCAACAGGGGTCTGCAGCGCCTTCAACAATGGCATAAGCGGTCTGCGACAACCCTAGCAGCGGCACAAGCGATCAGCGGCGCTCCTACAACTTGTCCAACAGTGCCTAGGTCCTCGTACGCACAGTCGGCAGTGACTTTGAGGGGTTTATAGCCCTGTTCTAAGGGCTACATCCCTTGTAGTCGTAAGGAGAGGGAGTCTAGGTCCCCTTGAGGTCGTCTTGGGTGTTCTCCCCGCACCTGGGTTAGGCCAATGCCCATCAAGATGTAGATCTGAAAACATACAATTTCAGATCTATTAATGCTTTTTTGGTGATAGAAGATTGATTGAGGCTTGCAGATTGCGAAGATGGCTTCAGATGATCAGTCCGAGGTGATATTGGGCTCTCTTTCGAACGTCGGGTACTCAAAAACCTGTTCTTCAATCCCATCATTAGACTAGATGAGACAACTACCCGTGGTACTCCTAAACCTTTCTCATGACCATCAAGGGTCATGGGAAAAGCTAAATTCTTACAGATTCGGAACCTGCAAACAAGATTGGCACAATTGCCAACTGGGACAAAGACAATGCTATGGTTTGTGCATGGCTTATGCAGATTGTTATTCTCCAAATAAGGAATGAGATTATGTACTATGCGACAGCAAAGGAGATGCGGGAGTCTTTGCGTGAGACATACTCACACACCAAGAACTCCGCATGTGTTTTCCAAGTCTTTTACAACCTCTTTTACTTGTGTCAAGAGGGACGCACGCTGCCATAATACTATTCCCTCATTTAGGGAATGCTAGAGAGGCATCACTCATATTTGCTAGGATGTGCCTATGAGTCCTAGAGTTTCTGAAAACAGTTGGCAATCTCCCTTTTCTTGGCAAGCCTTAGACTTGATTACACGGCAACCAACGATCGGATCCTTACCGCTCCTGAGCTTCCTACTCTGGAGGAAGCCTACAACAGACTTAGCAGAGTAACAGTGCACACCTCTACTCCTGACTCTGGTGCTCAGACGTCCGCATTGGCTGCGATCCCTTGACGTGGCAGGGGTTCTCCCCTCCCTGCACGTGGTCGTGGAGATGAACGCTCTTCTGGTACACATACTCAGTCTCCGCGTACCTACTGTTGCAGGATGGGCCACTCTGAGGCTACATGCTGACAGAAGTATGGTAGGCCACTTGTGGCTAATCAGGCAGTTGAGGTTACTAATGGAGTCCTCTGGAATCAGGTAGCCAAGGTTACTGATGGAGTCCTCTCGAGCCCTAATGTTAGTTCTGTCCGTACCAAGATTGAGAATCTATGGCAGCAGATTACTCAGTTGACTCAAGCGTCCTCTTCTCAACCTCCAGGTACTGCAACCATTACCTCATCTTCTGAGGCATCTGCGACTAGTATGTCGTCTCTTTTATCCTCTGATGATTGGTTGATTGACTCCAGTGCATCCAAGCACCTATGTGGTGACAGGGGATCATTTTCTCAGCACCAATGACACCAACCAGGAATGTACAGGTAGCGGGAGGCATTCGCTACTTGTTGGCAAGGGGGATGTCTTTATCTCCTACTTTACGATTGACATATGTTTTCTATGTGCCTAATTTTCCATTAATCCTATTGTCTGTTAACAGTATTACTAGATATCTGAACTGCTGAGCTATATTTAATGCATCTTCTTGTGTCTTGCAGGACAAGCTCACTAGGAAGATGATTGGTGGAGGGTGTGAGGAACAGGGGGTGTATTGTTTAAGCCGTATTGTTATTGCTGCTTCTGCTACCCAAAGCCTTGTTTATGCTGGATCCCCTCTCCAGTGACATCACCGTCTTAGCCATCTACCTATTGATTGTCTTAGACGAGTTCTGTCGCACATGACCTCCACTATTGCTCTCGCCTGTGATGCTCATCAGCTAGGCAAGCATTACAGGGCTAGTTTTTCCACTTCTGTTTCAGTTTCTTCTATTGTGTTTGATTTGATTCACATGGATGTTTGGGGTCCCAGTCATATTCCTAATCGACTTGGGAACAGATTATCTAGTGTTAGTGGATAATTTTTCCCATCTTTCTTACCTATTTCTTTTGAAGAATAAGTCCGATGTAGGACAAATTGTTGAAAATTTTGTTAAAGAAATAAAAACTCAACATTCATGTTTTGTTAAGCGTTTTCGGTCTGATAATGCCTTAGAATTTTGTACCACTCAGTTGCGTACTTTCTTTTCCAGTTGTGGCATTATTCATGAGACCACATGCCCCCACACCTCTCAGCGGAATGGTGTTGCTAAGAGAAAGCATCGCCACTTGATGTTGCTCATACCTTGTTGATTCACCACTCGATCCTCTCTTTACTGGGGTGATGTTATTTTAACGGCATGTTTTCTGTTCAATCGAATGCCTAACGCTACTTTGCACAAGCAGATTCCTTTGCATGTTATGTATTCCGATAGGCCCCTATTTCATGTCACCCCTCAGACTTTTGGTTGTGTTGCTTTTGTCCATTTGTTAGGACCAGGCCAGGATAAACTAGCACCAAGAGCAGTTAAGTATGTTTTCCTTGGGTATACTCAGACACAAAAGGGGTATCGATGTTTTGATCTGACCACTTCTCGACATTTTGTTTCAACGAATGTTACCTTTTATGAGGCGATGCCCTTCTCCACATCTGCTGTTGAGCTACCTTCTGAAGGTGATATGTCACCCATGCCATTTACACCCATTCGCTTTAGGAGTTTTCTTAAGATTCCCGTTCCTACTACACCACCACCTGCTACGCTATTATTTCCTCGTCTAACTGAGCCACTTCCCCCCCCCCCCTTCGCCTTTACCATCGGATTCTTAGGTGAGTCCCTTAGACACTGACGCTTGTTTGCCATGTGTTGATCACAGAGACAGGACAGATGATGTAATAGGTAATGATCTAGATCTTCCGATAGCTGTTCAAAAGAGACCATGGACTTGTACTACTTATCCCACAACTAGGGCACTTGCTACTGACAGCCTAGGTACCAGGTTTACAGGATTTACCCAGGCGTTGGCTGCTACTCAAATCCTAGCAACTCACCGCGAGGCCATGCTTGATCCAAAATGGCAGGCAACCATGGAGGACAAGATGGCAACTCTTAGGGGTCGTAACACCGGGGAGCTCACTCCACTTCCAGACGAGGCTACAATTGTTGGATGTCAATGGGTGTTCACTGTGAAGTTCAACCCAGATGGAGGTACTGCCAGATACAAAGCACGCCTCGTGACAAAGGGGTTTACCTAGATCTATTGGTGGACTTCTTTGACACCTCACCAATTCTAGATTTCCTACAGTACGTGTGCTGGTCGCAGTGGCAGTCTAGCTAGATTGGCCTTTGCATTAGCTGGACGTGAAGAATGTATTCCTCTATGGTGATCTCCAAGAGGAAGTCTACATGTAGCAGCCACCTAGATTTTAAGTTCAAGGGGAGTGTGTATGCCGACTGCAAAAGGCCATCTATGGCCTCAAACAGAGTCCCAGAGCATGATTCCAGAGGTTGTCTCAGGTTGTAGAGGCAACTAGATTCAAGAGATCGACGGTTGATTTTTCTCTTTTTGTCAGGAGGACTGGACAAGGTACTGTGTTGCTTCTTGTATATGTTGATGACTTAATTGTTATGGGAAATGATGTGCAGGGTGTTACTAAGATTAAGCATATTCTGGCAAAGCAATTTGTTATGAAAGATTTGGGGGCTCTACGATACTTTCTTGGTATTGAGGTTACCCGAAGCAAGAAGGGCGTAGTCCTGTCCCAAAGGAGGTATGCGTTAGATATCTTACAGGAGGTGGGTATGCTTGGGGCCAAGGAGGTCAACATTCCTATGGACCCCAAGATGCCACTTTATGATAATGATGCATAGTTGGTGGACAACAAGTAGTACGAGCAACTTGTGGACAAGCTGTTATATTTGACTATCATGCGGCCCGATATCTCCTTTGCAACGAGGAGATTGAGTTAGTTCATGGCCAAGTCAACACGACAGCACTAGAATGCAGCATTAATGGTGTTCGGGTACATCAAAAAGGCTCCTGGAAAGGTCTTCTCTTCTCCAATGGGTCTTCTATGACCTTGGTTGGCTACTCTGATGCGGACTACGCTGGATGTCATGTGGATCGAAAATCTACTACGGTGTTTTGCACCTTTTTGGTAGGAAATCTGATCACATGGAGCAAGAAGCAAAGCATAGTTGCTAGGTCGAGTGTCGAATCTGAGTACAGGTCCATGGCTCAGACGACTGCAGAGATGATGTGGATCAAGTCCCTACTCACCAATTTGGAGGTACAATTTTCTAGCCCGATAAAGATGAGGTATGATAACAGAGCAGCTACCTTCATTGCCAACAACCCAGCTTTTCATGAGAGGACGAGGCATGTAGAGGTTGATTGCCATTATACTAGAGATATTATTCATAAAGGGTTGCTATATACAGCACCAATCATGTCTGATGAGCAGATTGTAGATATTTTTACCAAGTCCTTAGCTAGGTCCTTGTTTGATTTATGTTTATCCAATCTAAGCATGGTTGATATCTATGCTCCAGCTTGAGGAGAAGTGTTAGCGTATGCACATTCTTTTGTATGAGGGCCTCTTGGTTATTATTTGTTTCTCATTGTTATTGTACCGCAACTTTTCTATCTCTTCATTATATAAGAAGTGGTAGGGCTCAATAATATATTTATCTCATTTCGTCCAATTATTACTAATTGAAAAAGATATCCTATGATGCTTGCCAAGTTAACAAGCTTTACATGAAAGACTCTGGAAACTCCATATCAAGAAATTGTTCGCAAAGAGCAGAAACACTCGAATGTCCCAATCTAAGGTGTCACTAAAGAGCAGATTGCAGGATTATCAAGTGAAAAATGCAAGTAATAGAGACCATCTGCTCAAGTCCTCTACCAATCTGTTTCATCGTCTGGAGGTCCTGCTGAACAAAAAAATAATCATGAAAAACAACTCTACAATTTAATGCCCTTGTAATTTGCCTAATAGACATTAAATTGAGAGAAAATTTAGGTGCATGTGTAACATCATCCAGAGCTAAAGTAGAAGATAAAGAAATGTCACCCAAGCTAATCACAGGAGACAAGGCATCATCTACCACCCTGACATGCACAGGGGTAGTCTGAGGTCTAAGAAAGGAAAACAAAGTAGCATCTCCTGTAATGTGAGAGGAGACACCTAAATCAGCCAGCCAAGACGATGTACAAACACCTCCAATACTTGTAGCAATACCTATCTGACGAGTCACCGAAGCACCAATAATAGACATAGGCTGAGCCAACACAAGCTTATCATATTTTTCTTTAGAAATAGCTATCTAGTACTAGCATGATCATCCTCCTGAGAGTACTGTCCGTCTCCACCATACACCACTTGATTTGCCTGATGACCTCATGGAAAGCCATTTTCATCTGACACCTGTCAATTGTATGATTTGTCTTGTGACAATGTTCACAAAACAAACCCATATGGCCTCTGCCACGGCCCCCTGCTCTAGCAACCCATCCTCTTCCTCTACCTCCAGATGTTTCCTTACCACGACCAGTAGATGCCATCGCAGACCAATTTGAATGTGGGACATCAGAAATATCTAGTCGTGAGAGTCTAGGATATATTTGAGCAAGTGTAGGAATCTTCTCTAAAGTCATCAGTTGGCCCTTCACTGCTTTGTATTCAAGACCCAGACCAGCAAGCAACTAGACCAATCTGAAAGCCTCTTTCTGCTTGGTAATAACAGCAACATCAGTAAAGATGAGCTGGTAGGTATCCTACTCGTCCCATAGGTTCTTCATCGAACCATAACATTCGGCAAGGGGCATGGTCTCCTTTCGAAAGGAATGAGCTCAATAACTCTATATAGACAGCTAATATTGCTCTTGTGGGAATGTATCTCATAGAGGACTTTCCACATCTTCTTGGTTGAAGCATAGGACATGACTTGCTTGGCAATTGGTTCTTTCATACTATTCAGAATACAGGTGGCAACCCAGTCATTATCTGCTTCCCTATCTGACGTTTTGACTGTTGGTTTATCTTGAGTGAGAATATACTTTTTGCAATGTGAACCTACAAATGGGGAGAAAGATGTGGACCAGAGGAGAAAGTTGGTGCATAAAGGAGGTTGCGCTCGTGGTTGAGATTTTCCCATCAAGTTGCTAAAGGGATCTTTCTTGTCTTCCATAATAGCTGATTTGTAGGATCCAAGAAATCAAGTGTCCAAGCAGCAAATCAAGTCACATATTTGCTACTGAAACTACAGACAATTCTGAAAACCACTAATTTAGGACAAATGGATCCCAAAAAGGTGAATCAGGCATAGCAATGGCTTACCAGGGCTGGCGCGGTGCCTAGAGGCCTTTGGATAGAGCGTTGGCGCCCAAGAAGTGACAGGAGTGGGGTTTCGGTCGAGGGCTAGGGTTGGTGGGGTAATGCTCTAGGATCACAACTCTGATACCATGATAGGAAAAATTAAGTAAATTGATTCTCTAGAGAAACCCTAAGTGCCTTTATATAGAGGCACAAAAGGGAAAAAGTACAAGCACACACGCATACAATAGGAAACAACAAAAATAGGCCACATAACTCAACTCAACATCAGTTTTATCTAAGCTTCTTGGAGTAGTGATCCTGGTGCGTATGTTTCAATTCTTAGGCTTGACACCATTGTTTTTTTCTTTTTGATCCGTCTGCAGTCCATTATGCTTTGGCATAAGCATGGGTGCATATGAATAATGGGTGTCATGTGTGGCAGGCAGATCTTGTCCACTACTGCTCAGGAATTGGTTTAAATCCAGTTGTCTATCTTTTGCACTGGCTGATCCCCTTTTAGACCTATTTTTTAACTCGAATTTGTAGGCCTATACCCCACAGTGGCAAGTAACTGGACTAATTCATGTACTTTCAAAATTTTGTTTCCGAGTGCTTGCTTGCTCTTCTGAACTGTATGATTATGGTGTGCTTCCATGTTTTTGACTTTATTTCAAGCATCTACTTCTTTGTTCTGGATAGCCTTGTGTCAATCCATGGTATCAAATATGACATTAAAGAGGAAGAGCCTGCAGCTCTGGAAGGATTGGCATTCTGGAGAGATGGTGTCACTTGGATAGTTGCAATTTTTAGTGTTAAAAACAGGATATCCAATGACAATATGGAGCATCTATCGAACCATCTCAATTAGTTCAATGGACGAACTTGAACTCTGTGCATCAGTTTTTGGCACTGTTTGTGTAGGTTAAACTATCAGTGGCAATAAGATATTTATAACCTGAATACCAAGCATTTATAACTGTCTTGACGCCGTTATGATATTTAATTGAGATGGTTCTATCATTGGAGTGCACGAAGAAGAAGAAGAAGAAGAACGCATTGGAGGTCAATACGCACAAATAAACCAAGGCCTACAAACTTTTTATACATGAAAAGGTGATAATGGAGTACATATAGGCATACAACAGAGGTTGAAACTAAAGTCTGTGACACAACCTTGAAACTAAACAATCATGAACAATTTAGTGCTCATTCAAAACTCATGTGCATGGCAGATCCATTTTCATAGTATGAAACATATAATACTGCAGTAGTTTCCAATCTTTCTCCATCTTTACAAAACCTTGACTACTTTTTCCTCACAATTCATTGAATCTATTAATAGTTACTAATCTTTCTCCATCTTTCCAAAACCTCAACTACCTTTTCTCTTCATTCATTGATATCTTTAATGAACTGCAATATTGTAGAGCAATCTTCTATGATTATATGCAATGCATTATTTCAGGCACATATTCGCACTCTGCGGGGAAGAATTCTGGAAACTCTTCTAAGCCTGAGATTTTTCATATTTCAGTATGGTGTTGTGTACAAGTTGCAGCTGACTGGCAGTAATACTTCATTGGCGGTAATTTATGTTTAAATTATAACATATCTTAACCAATTTCTTAATTTAGATGTTCCCTTTTTTTCTCTTAAAGTACCAAGTAGGCAAACATCCGTCACTCCATTTAACAGCATATAAACTGAAAAGAATTACCTGTAGATTTATCTTCCATAGATCAACCAAAGTCGTCTTATTTGTTACAGCATTAGAATTAGGTTCATTTTAGTCATCTTGCATTAAGAGGTGGCTACTATTTGCCATCCTTGTATCGCCTTTTGTCCTTTTATTAGGGGATTTTTTGCAGCGGTGACAGACTTGAGTATTAAAGTTTAGATGGGCACTCAAAATTTGGTTCCTGTACTTTCAGGTATATGGGCTATCATGGTCTGTGCTTGCTGTGCTTTTCATTTTGTTTCAGGTATATGGCAAGTTTTCCTGCTTTATTATACATTAGCATTTTTGCTTGCTTTTCTTACAATAACTTCTTTGCAGGTGTTTACATTCAGCCAAAAGGCTTCTGTAAATTTCCAACTCCTGTTGCGGTTAATTCAAGGTGCCTCTTTCATGCTAGCACTTGCTGGTATCGTGGTTGCTATTGTGGCTACAAGACTATCTGTGACAGATATTTTTGCATGCATCTTAGCATTTGTGCCCACTGGATGGGGTCTACTATCTGTGAGTATCTCAAACTTACCTTATGTATCCTCCTGCAGTTCATGCATACATCCACCCACCCACGGTAATGCTCCAATGCAGTGTAATAGAAAATGCAAGGCATAATGAGATAGTTTTATGTTATCAAGGTGAGGTCTCACTGTGTAAGCCTTTACATGGTCAAGGTGTAAGCCTCATCATACAATAGAAAAATAGATGTAGATATGCACTTTCAATGTGTGCATATTAGAACTTCCAGGCTTTCTAATCATATAACTCAATGGGAAAGGTAGACAAAACAAGGAACCCAAAATGGACCAACCTGAGACCAAAATCATATTTACAACTGAGATAATTAGGGTTGTTGTATCATTCTATAAAGATTTTATTACTTGTATTTGATTAGAGCCCAAGGTAAGCTTTATCAGGTTCAGGGTAGAGAATAAGTCTAACGAAAAATTTGCAAACACAAGCAATTGATAACCCAGTTTCACCATTAAGGATATATGTCTAAGGAGGGAATTTAACCCTCAATTTTTCACTAAATGCTTGAAGAGAGAGAAAAGGTGAGAGTACAAAGGGTATTTGGGGTTTTGTGTCCCTTTTCCCTTCTTGTGGGGGCCCCTTTTATATCAAGGTCCCACCACACATTCCTCTCTCTGGACATGAATTTAAATCTTGCAATCACCGATCATGGCATCGAGTAATGATCCTTCACCTACACATTACTCCACGTATAGCTTGCTCATTCCACTAATTCCTCTAGTCCCCCTCGCCGTGTATCCATCCATCTTCCCAATTACCTTTTGCCAGGCTACCTTCTTGGTAGAGCTCGGCTAAATCCTTCGTTGGACCCTGTTGTAGCATACTCCCATGGAGTATGTTATTATTTCTTATTTTATTATAGACATGTATTATTATTTACCCACACCTCTCTTTATATAAAGAGGTTTAGGGTTCCATGATTTAGTAAGATTGCTTATTTTCTTCCACTTGGTATTAGAGTCGTGATCCTAGATCGATGTTTTGGTATTCCATCCTCACACGGCCTTTGAACCCTAACCACCTTACCCCTTTCTCCTCTCTTGCCGCTGTTGCCACTATCCAACACCACCACCACCAGCCGCCTCAGCACCGGCCAACAACCACTAGGGTCGCTGCCACCGACCACCAGGGCTGTCACGCCACTAACCAACAATGCTGCTGGCAGTGGTCCTCTCCCTCTAGCACCGACGAGAGAGCCACCTGGGCAGCGCCACTAGGGGGCTCCCCAATGCCTTAATGCGCACCTATGCCTAATCCAAGGGATTGTTGTGATCCTCTTCTTGGTTTTTAGGACTTCACTGTCTTGGATTTCATATTTGGGAGATCACTGTATTTCTGATGCCTTGATTTCAGATCTGAAATTAAGTTTCAGATCCGTTCTTGTGGTTGATTGGTTCCTACTAGGCACGATGGCTTCACCTGGAGGTTCAGAGGTGACATCGGATACTGCTATTGATGTAGGAACCTACAAGAACCCATTCTTCGCCCTGATTGCCAAGTTAGATGAGACCAATTATGTGAGGTGGTCTCAAATGTTCCTTATGACTTTGAAGGGTCATGAGAAGGAACACATTTTGTTGGGGTCTGAGCCCACCAACAAGATCGAAAAGTATGGTACATGGAAAAACGATAATGTAATGACGTTTATGGATTATGAACATTATTATATCTCAAATTGGTGACAACATCATATATTATAAGACTACTAAAGAGATGTAGAATGTTCTTCATGGCACGTATTCCCATGAGAAGAATTATAATACAAGATGTTCCAAATACATCATGACATTGGCAATCTGAAGCAAGATGGTCAAACTCTTTCTCAATACTATACTTCTTTGAAGGGTCTTCTTGAGAAGTATAATGCATGTAGGCCTGTGTACCTGCTTTACTCAGAGGGAGTATCGTAGAGGGTATGTTGTTCTGCAGTTTCTTGGTGATCTTAGTTCAAAATATGAATGCACCCACTCATAGATTCTAGCATTATCTGAGCTTTTCCTCTCTGGAGGAGACTTATAGTAGGCTGAGTAGGATTGTTGTCAAAGACACCTACTGATGTGATTGGACAGACTACTGCACTAGCTGCTACTGGTGGGCTTGGTGGATCGGACCCTCTACACATGGTAGAGGGCATGGTAGGGGACACATAGGTCGACCCCGAATCGCTTGCACTTTCTCTGGCAAGGTTGGTCATGTGGAGGCTACCTACCATGCCAGGCATGGTAGACCTGTTGTGGCCAATTAGGCTACTATTTCTGAGAAGCAATCAGATATGGTCACACATGCAGAGTATAATGTAGTTCAGCATCTTGCACAACTTACTCGAGCCTAGAGCACCTTCTTCTGATACTGCTGCCTTTGCATCTTCCTCGGGTGCAGATCTTGCCTTGAGTTCGTAGCGTAGGTCTAGTGACGGCACTATGTAGGTGGTTGACTCAGGTGCATCTAGGCGAGTGGTGACTCTTCTTGTTTCCGGAGGATTCAATCTGTCACCCCTGGTAGGACTGTGCAGGTCCCGTGGTTTTCACCCCACTCCTCGTGAGTGGAGTTTCCATGTAAACCCAGGTGTTTTTACATTATTTTATGTTTTGATATCTTATTATTTTACTTCTGCTTACTCATATTATTAAACTATTACTGTTAGACGTGCTCCACAGAAAAGGATGCCAAGGGACTCTTTAAAAAAGAATGCCAAGGAGATATAGAAGAGCCTTACAAAGAAGTTTTCTCAGATGTCTAGCAACTATCACTTGGCTGATACCTTCAGACATATCGCCAATAATCAGGGAGTGCAAACCCCAGTTGACTAGTGTAGCACCATGGAGGCTCTATATGAAAACTTGCTATCTTTGCCCCGCATGTTGTGACATCAGATTACTCAGCATGCAAAGTGGCAGGTGTATTGACCTTTTTGATGGCCAGAGTCCTTATTACCAGTATGCCAAGGATCATTATTGTCCTCAGACTTGATACTTGATCTTGATCTCATTTAGTCATCTCCAGGGGATCATCTCTGCAGCCTACCATTCTTTGGTATCCTAGTATTTTAAAGGAGATTTCTGCACCATGTGGTGGCCATGTGGACTGGCACTACTATATATGTAATCTACCCAGGAAAGAAAAAAAAAATGTAGCTGTTTGGGTACAATGATCGATCCCCCTTTAGAAAGAACAATTCTTATAAACAATCACTTGATCCTTTCAAAAAATAAAATAATCACTTGATTAGGTTGAGATAAAATCTGAAGGTTTTTAATCTCAAAGCATAATTGTAGGGTTAACTCGAGCTTTGTTTATCCTGACAAAAATTTTGAACATAGCCAGTAATGTGGAATAAATACACATGACTCTTCTCTCATCATTTAGTGTATTCCAGGGGAATGATAGAACTGATGGCAAATATTTGTGCAAGTTCAGCCAGTTGACCATTGGAAAAGAATGGTTCATGTGGGAGAAGCTAAAATGTATATGTGTAACTCAAAATAAATATATGAGCTGTGGATAATTTCAACTTTTATACTGGAATTTGTGTAAAACTTATGGTATTGGGGTCTACCTGGAAAATAAAACCACAAAAGCCTGAAGGTGAAACAAAAATGGACGTCCTTCCATTTCCAAGCTAGATTTTGGTGCTTCATGTCTGTTCTTGTGATAGTTTCAGGGAAAGGATTGTCTTGATAGATCCTTGTTATTGAAAGAACCATTGATTAGCACACCTAAGGGCTAGTTTACTTGAAGGATTAGGAAAATGATGTTAAGAAATGTGAAACTAGTGTTAACCCGTAATTGTGTTTACTTACAAAATGGTGTTAACACCAGTTTGTATTTGAATTGATCCTAAGTTGTGGTGTTAACCCTTGTGGCGTTTACTTGATAATGGTGTTAAGTATATAAAACATGAGGGATGCCAAAGATACAAGTGGTATATAATTTTGACACGGATTTAGCTAACATCAATTAAAACTGGTGTTAGACAAACCCGTGTTAAAATGGGTAAACCCGGGTTAGCCAATTGGGGGTTTAGTAGTCAAGTAAACGGAGGTTAATCCCCCTTTTGAGGGGTTAACCCCCATGTAAACTAGACCTAAAAGAAAGGTATCATCGAAAATTGTTGAAATGAGTAGCTGACAAGCCTGTCCATGATGCAGATTGCAGCAGCTTGGAAACCAGTGATGAAGAAGTTGAAGTTGTGGAAATCGATCCGCTCACTTGCCTGCCTTTACGATGCTGGGATGGGGATGCTCATCTTCATTCCCATTGCCATCCTGTCTTGGCTCTCTTTCGTGTCAATCTTCCAAACCAGACTTCTTTTCAACCAGGCATTCAGCAGAGGTTTGGAGATCTCTCTTATCCTTGCTGGAAACAACCCCAACACTGGACTGTGATTGTGGTACGTCATGTAATTGTTGCTGTAACATTGATGTCCCAACTCTCTTATCCTGTGAACTTTCAAGCTGATTTATTGCTGAAAATATTGAGCTTGTAATTATGCAGAAACCGTAGTCCCTTTTTAGGTTAGGTTAGGCTAGGTTTGGGGTCATGTTGTAATTTTCAGCATGGTCGGCTGTTGTATGTTATCTGAATTGTAGACGATCATGATGCCTTCATGCATGTGGTATGGAAAGAAAATATTGTTTTAACATATCATGGTTGGCTCTGTATTCTTCCTCCAAAGTATGAAATTTCGTGGGTTCGTTCTTCTCTCTCCATCACCACTGTAGGTCGTGGAGGAACATTTGAATTGTCAATTTGGTGCCATGTTCTTAAATCTGAACATGGCTGACAGAAATTTTCGCGAGTTGAGTCGTGATAACTTTGATAAAGAGCTATAGGTGATTATCATTCTTCTTTTGTAACAGGAACTTTTCCCTTTGTACAAAGCGATTGTCGTATCTTATTTTCCAACCGTGGAATATTGATATGTGTGCGGGTGGTAACGAAGGATTTCGCAGGAGTTGGTAGGAATATGACGCAGCTTGGAATTAATAGCTCGTAAATTTTGTACCAATTATTGTTAAAACAGAGGACAATCGATCCACAGAAGTGAGCAAAAACAGAGAGCACAGGAATTAATAACTTGTAGAATATTGTTCCAATTACTATTACGAAAAGTATAAGATCCTGCATGAGCGTCGCGATCGTCGAATGGCTCTTGCGTCAGTAGGTCCGTAGTTCAAAGCAAAGGGTATTAATGCATGTCGAACATTCTATACCTTGTTGGATGACGCCGATTCACTTTCTTTATCATTCGGTGTCGATTTGGCCCACGAGTGAAGGGCTCCCATTTAAACTTTTTATCTATCGGCCGCAATTCGGCCCACAGAAGACAAATTTAAGGGGAAGTTTTGCTATGTATTTGTTTTTATCCTTGGTGTCTCTATGAGGATTGGCTTTAAAGCCAACTGGCCTTGTCTAAATCCTTATGTATTCGGTTCCGTATAATTGAAAGGTTTAATTTTTGATATATGCAACTCAATTGGTTCGCCTTCCGTTGGAGGACCGATAGGAACCAAATACCTTGTAGACACTTCGACATTCAGTTCTACCCTTAAAAATCGGAGATTTGGTTTCACTCAATTGAAAGATAAAACGGGCTCCAAACCTTTTTTCTGATTAACTGAAACAAGACAACCAAAAAAAAAAACGGAACGCAGGATGTTTATGCGAGGTAGCAATTTCCTTGATACGAACTGCCACACTATATTTGAACAAGCAAGCAGAAAACAAAGCATGAAAGAAAAACAACAGATCAAATAACAATATTTGCCTCCCCCTTCAAATAAAGAAGATACATAAATATTGATATCATATATAACATATATAGCTCTGTCTCTTACTCATACCAAGGCGTTATCGATCACTGAACTCCTGCACACTCAAAAGCATTTCCTGTGCACAATTGATGGACCAGACTCGTCGTACTCCGCCTTCGAAATCCACATCTGCAATGGACCAATGGTATACAAAGCAACATTAACGGTTAATATATATATATATATATATATATATAAGGAACAATATGCGGATTAGTGACCAACGAAGAAGCACTCTTTTAAACCTAATATACGTATACCTCCAGCCATTTATCAGCGAACTTTTGATCTCCAATCGAGGAACTTGCACACAAGACCCTTCTTATATATCATGCATAATTTTACATATATATCACTTGCGTCACTACATTCCCACCTGCTGGAAGGTGCTGAGGGATGCCAGGATGGACCCCCCGATCCAGACGCTGTACTTCCTCTCCGGCGGGGCGACGACCTTTATCTTGACGGTGACGGGCGCGAGCGCGGTGATCTCCTTGTTCATGCGGTCGGCGATTCCGGGGAACATCGTCGACCCGCCGCTGAGGACAATGTTGCCGTACAGCTCCTTCCTTATGTCCACATCACACTTCATCACGGAGTTGTACGTTGTCTCGTGTATCCCCGCCGCCTCCATCCCTATCATCGGCGGCTGGAAGAGCACCTCGGGGCACCGGAACCGCTCCGCCCCGACCACTATGACCTGTCCGTCCGGGAGCTCGTAGCTCCTCTCGATGGAGGACCCCGTCTTGGCGGCGGCCTCGAGCTCCTGCTCGTAATCCACCGCCACGTACGCGAGCTTCTCCTTCATGTCCCTCACGATCTCGCGCTCCGCAGTGGTGGTGAAGGAGTACCCGCGCTCCGTCAGGATCTTCGCGAGCGCGTCCGTGAGGTCGCGACCCGCGAGGTCGAGGCGGAGGATCGCGTGGGGGAGCGCGTACCCTTCGTAGATCGGGACCGTGTGGGTGACGCCGTCACCTGAGTCGAGAACGATCCCTGAATGCAGACAGCCGTACACACATACAAAGAGAAGAGTCAGAAGACCGTTCATGAGATTTAATTTGAACATATTGCGATGCGACGCCTATATATAAGCGTCGCCGTAGATCTTCCAGGGGGGAAACAAGCCAAATCCGTGGCGAGATTCAGCCTGGAGCGAATGATGGGCTTACGCGCATGGAGAGGTTCAACCATTAGTGCATATACTTTGCATCAGTTATTTAGATGTGGCAGTATTGATATTAATTATATTTAAGATCTCATTCTTCTTCTCTTCTACGTAGATGACCAAGATCTCAAGAATGAGAATGAGGGTGTGCAAACATCGTTGATGTACATATATGTGTGGCTTACGTACCAGTTGTGCGGCCACTGGCGTAAAGGGAGAGAACAGCCTGGATGGCCACGTACATGGCAGGGCTGTTGAAGGTCTCGAACATGATCTGGGTCATCTTCTCCCTGTTGGCCTTTGGGTTGAGGGGCGCCTCCGTGAGGAGCACCGGGTGCTCCTCTGGGGCCACACGGAGCTCGTTGTAGAAGGTGTGGTGCCATATCTTCTCCATGTCCTCCCAGTTGCTCACGATCCCGTGCTCTATGGGGTACTTGAGGGTCAGGATCCCCCTCTTCGACTGCGCCTCGTCGCCCACGTACGCCTCCTTCTGTCCCATCCCCACCATCACCCCCGTGTGCCGTGGACGCCCCACGATGCTCGGGAACACGGCCCTCGGGGCATCGTCCCCTGCAAACCCTGCCTGAAGGAAACCCTAGCTCTTTTTACAATAATTAATTAATCCCATTAATTCAATTAATACATCCATGTTTTGATTAATTTTAACCACATTCCAATGGCTTTTAATGTTTTCAAAAAAAAAAAAAAAAACCTATAAGAGGTAAAACTTAAGGTAGTGAAGGGTTTCTTTGAAAATGTTGGACGGGTGTATACATTGATGAGGTGTTTCGACGCTAAGTTGAAAGGGAGTCAGAATATTGGAGGGAAGCTGCGGAGTTAGAGATTTATAATACAACCAAAAAGGAAGAAAAAAAACTGCTATTTATGAACATTTTTAATTAAAAACAGTAGATCAGCTTCATGAAACTTAATTTGAGCGGCACATGCATTTGTAAAGGCAATGGACTTTATAATGACTTTTTTTTTTATTTCAAATGGAAAAAAAGATGGCTACGGGGGGGTGGGCGGTAATTATCCTCTTAACTTTTCCAGGAGTCCAATTGAAAGAAATAAAATCGTATAATCAACTTGTTGAGCATAAGTTCAAAGGATCCAAATTAACCGTGCAAAATGCTTATAAAAATTTTCATGCTGTAATTCTCTCTGTATTTCACTGTTCAATATCATGTGTTTCAAATGTACAGCAATTCTCGACATGTTACATTTATGCCCCCATTCTTACGAAGATAAGGAATCTTTTTGCCAAAGGATGTCACAGACGAACTGGGAAAATAGTCGAAAGGATTCAAACTTCCTTTGACAATTCAGCGATTATATATGGGCAAATCATACCTTGTGATTATTTGATTGCGCAAATATTTCTTTGAGCAAAAAATCATGTTACGATTCTTTTCCTTCTTACAAATTTTCAAAAGCTTTTTGTTAGTAACGGATAAAAAAAGTGTACTCTTTTTCACCCAAAAAAAACAGATATTTAAATGAAGGAAAATGTTTTAACCATTTGCTTTCAGTATGGTAAGTCGTATCACATATATGGTATCATTTTGAAAATTAAGGTATATACCTTGACCATTCCTGTGCCATTGTCACAGACCAGAGGCTGGATATCTTCTGATTCTGCCATCTATGCTTTCTCGCTATATATGGTGATAGAAAGAAAAGTTGCAAGTTTAGAAGCAAATAGATCGTCAAGTCACGTTACAATTAAGTAGTCTCTGCGAAAATTAATGTCCAAGATCTGGTAAGCTGAGTCCTCTTTGACACCTTAATTTCTTCTGGGAGGGAACTCAATTTCACATTCTTTAGATTTACATTAAAAAAAAAAAAGTTCAGATAACATCAAAGCATCCCATGATTCAGGGCCGAAAAATTTCGTACATTACATCTACTGGTTAAAGAAAGAAGAGAATCACAAGTGAAAAAGGCTGAATTTCGTATCATAGAGACTGAACTTCTCCAACCTTCAATTCTGTTAGAAAAGGCTTTTCCATGGAAAAAGAAAATAATCTGAATGCAAAATGCAGAACTGTCTGAAAAATAAATGGAAAATTCTCACGAGAGAGAGCCTTTATCCTTAAAATCGAATTGAGATGATAAAAAAAAAAAAAAATTGAGAAGAAAGAGGATATTTTTTGAGAGGTTTTACCTTTAATTATGATTTACTTAATAAGCAAATCTAGTGATTCATGAGCTTGGATATATAGGTGCTTGTCTGAACGAAGTCCAATGAAAAAGGTGAATTTAAAACCTTGATCAAAAAACCAGAAAAAGGAAAAGCACAAAAACACGAATCTCCTTACTGAAATCAAATACATGACTAACATGGGAGCTTTTCACCAACAGCTGACCTCTCCAAAGATGCAAAAGCACATCCGAAAGAGCTAATTAGGACGAGCTCAATTGCATATATATACCTTGGAGACCTTAGATCCCTGATGTCAATCGATCTCTAGCTATTAGTGCCCTCGATCGATTTGGCGACTATATGTTTTTCTCACTAGGTGCTCTCTCATACACCCGCGAATGGTATTTAAAAAGGGAGGAAAAAAAGGTGTAACGGGAGACAGGAGTGGACCCAGCAAAGGGTGTAAAAGAATCCGCCATCTCAGATTGATTGGGTGTTAAGTGAAGGTAAATGATTGTACACATAAATCTCCAATCGCTTGCAATGTCATGCGGTGAAAGTACTCTCAAGCATTTGTTCGATCCCATCTTTTTCCTTTTGATGTTTTTAATGGTGTAAAATTTTCAAAGGAAAAAGCAAGAAAATACAGACAGTTCAGCTCTTTGTAATTTAATCTACAAATAAAGCATGGTAGGCCATGCTTGACGAACGAAAACATTTATCGTATATTGTGTCCCATATACAGAGATTAGATATCTATGATGCTTCTATTAATTCATAAAAATGATTGATCGTACAAATGCATCGAATTTCTCATTCCAAGATGGACATGTGAGATATATTCTATATCATATCATATGGCATAAACGTTCTCGTGATTGTCAAGAATGCAAATGACAAGTCTTACATGGGAAGCAGGTGTAGATTGGACGAAGCATCGGTAGGAGAACAAAAGGAAAAAGAAATCCCTTTATCCACGCTGGTAGGAATATGCAAAATAGAAGATGAATATGGTATGACTGTTTGTTTAAAAATAAATATTCGTACCCTGTGACATGTTTGGTAAGGTGAGCAACCAGAGAATATGATTTTAATTGATGCCTTTTAATTTTTTATATAAAAATTAAATTTTATTGATAAAAAATTAATTTTTAAATGAATAATTATTTTTTATAAATATATTTTTTTATTTTTATTTAATATATTTTGATTTTTAATTGATAAAATATTATTTTCAACCAATATCTATTATAAAATAAAATATATTAATATATTTTTATTTTTAACAGAAATATTTTAATTTTTAGTAGATATATTTGATTTTCAATTGAATGATAATCGATATATTTTTTAATTTTTAATTGATTGATGGTATATTTTACTTATTTTTATTTAAATAAAAATATAAATAGGATCCATGCATTACAACACACATTTATATGTTCATATGCTAATTGTTTATGACAGAGTTAACATGCATTACCCAGACTTTGGTTTGGGTACATCGCTATGCCCTTTCTCTCAACTTATTCGAGAATTTCAGTGCCATCTTCGTTTCATCTTTCCCATCAAAAATAACAACTGTCTTGTTGGAGCAACACTCCAATGGTTTATGACTGTAAATAAGAAACTATTCAAGGATATCTTTGTAATTACCTTGTATTATGCAAGGATATACGTATGTGTGTCAAAAAAAACGCCTTCACCGAAGCACCATCCCGGCTGGCGAGTTGGGCCACAGCACATTTGGAGGTGGAGATCACAGCACAGCCTTTGGACGGAGGCCAGAGGGGAGATGGGGCAATCGTGAGCGTTGGTTGGGGTATCAAGGGGGTGGGGAGAGCCCACCAAGCAATTGTGGGTGGGCAGTTAAGATTCCAGGTCGGGCCGGTCACCTTTTGTCGCCTTCTTTTCTGTTTGCTGACCATCCCTCCCTCCACTTGACCCTTTCTTTTGCACCTCTTCCCCCTCAAAACTTTGTAAGTTATATCTCATATAAAAGTTCAGATTTAAATTTTCAAATGTTTAAGTCATCACATCTATAAATCCATTCATATAGGATTAAATTTTAAATTTTAAATTTTATTAGAGTCAGCCGAACTAATACAGATTAATCTAAATATCTTATGATTCAATTTTTTCACATGATCACGTCATCACCAATACAAATTGTAAATTAAATTATTAAAAAATCAAATCAACACCCACTTTGATTTTTAAAACATTATACGCCTATAATACCGTGTGCCTCTCCCGAAAATTGTTTTCTCTCCCTTTTCTGGTTGGAATAAATCCTATTTTTTATTGTTAATGTCAAAATTACTGACCCCCTAATGAAGTGAGGCCCAAATAAAAAAATAAAATAAAAAAGGTAATTGTTTTTAAAGTTTTGAGCTTCAACCTTGCGGGTCAGAGTTGGCCATGGGTTTGAGCTTGCTGATAATTATGAGACCATTTCAGGAAGCAATTTAGGATCTGTTATTTCGGGACTGACTCTGCAATTGACCACCTCGAGATCGTGGGTTCGTATGTCACCAATTAAGAATTTGCAACTATGGAATTTGATGTGGGCTTTCTTTCGGCAAGAGCAGCCACCTCCCAGTTGAAGCAAATAGGGAGAGGAGAAGAATATGGTTTATGGATTTGGGGTTCCCCTGAAATGGTCTTCTTCTTTTGCCCTTCATATGCAGGTCTATTTATGGGCATTCTTCATCCTGACCTCCGTAATCCCATAACTACCTGATCGTATCACCAATTTTAATTTCTCGATTGAAATTCTCCATTCATCTTTGATCAGTCATCAATGGGAAAACGTCTCTTTTCTTTCATACCAGCCATTATATTTCCAAACCCACTTGAAATGTTTGATTCTTTTTTGCTCTTGTGCAAGGACACCATTTTCCCTTTCTTCTGTTGTGTGCTCATTGGTCTCTTAACTTGTTAATGATCAAGGCACAATTTCGGTAATTTTAGTTAAGAGTTTCCTATGGGTTTCTAAAATGGTACTCGTGATGGACGAGCTTTTGATCAATTCTGTCACCATCTTGCGGTATGGAAGTTGGAGCTCTCCATTCCTCCCTTTACTCATTGTCAAGTAACCATATTGTCTCTGTGTAGGTTTGGGAAAATATAAAGGAAACAGTTTTGAGATTCAGCACAGGATGGCCTCGCTTTCGACCCATGATTGGGATTGTTACAGTGGAAATACTGGGTGGATGGAAATGAATGGTGCTCAAAAAGCTCCAAGTTCTCTGACATCATCATGTGCTTTTCAATCTAGGTCTCTCTAGGTGTTTTGCTTTCTGATCAAGTAAAGACATGTGCAGTGCTTTCTCCTTTTTTTTCTGTCCATTATAGAGATGTAGTGCTCTTTATGTACATTTGGATATTCCAGAAGACGCCTTATTCATCGCTTTGTCGTCAGGGGGCTTTTGGCAAAGCTGAAGGAGGATCTTTTATCTGTCACTCCATTTGTAACAACAGATTGTCAGTTTTGTAGCCTGACAGATTAACACATTAGCAGTTTGAGATAGCTTTAGCATTCAAGTCCAAGGTTGGCAGCCAAATTCAATGTTGTTTTGGGAAATTGATGAGGCAAGTGTATAGGATTCCGGCTTCAGGTGGTCTGCAATGTTTTACAAGCTTGCATTTAAGATGATGAATTGGTTATCTGTGCGAAAGCACCAAATATAGCAATTCTATCAATAGTGTTTATGCTGTAAAAAACTGTTGGGGATCTCCAATGTGTTTGTTGATTTAAATTGGTGTATATCCCATGAAAACCAATGGTTTTGCAGTTTGCCTGTATTAGTATTTGCATGCATATTGTTAAGAGGAAAAATACTGTTCTATATCACACCATCCTAGGTGTCTACACATAAAAGACAACAGGGGAAATTTTATATGAGGTCCAGCAGGATTGGAAATAAATAAAAACATGAAAGAACTAAAAATAATACAACTTGAATAATATTTTCGAACACTTGCTCAAGTTGAAGCATATATAGCATGCTTAGCTTGGAACGAATAAAGTCAAGTTTTTTTGGCAAGGAAGAAATTTGGTGGATACATTAGCCAGTTGATCCTCTCTAGCAATATATGGTGTAGATATCCCACTGATCACAATGGCTTCTCTAACAAAATCATAGTCTATCTCGATGTGTTTTGTGTGCTTATGGAGAGTCGGGTTATTTGCAATAAATGTGGTAATTTTGTAAGCATAGTTCTTCGGGGATAGTTTACACCCAAAATAATTTACACAGTGGATGCCATAGCTTGATATTCTGATTCTACGCTAGACTGATATAACATTCTGCTTCTTACTTTACTAGGTAGCCAGAATATCTCCAACATAGGTGCAAACCCAATAGTGAACCTCTGATCTTCACGAGCATTAGCACAATCAGCATCCAGGTATCCCCAAACATTAAGATGGCCATGCTTAGTGAAAGAAAGTCTTTTACTTGGCAAGGTCTTCAAATACCTGAATCAAGGAGGTCGAGGAATAAAACATTGATGTACCACATCTTGACGACACCAGTTTGCATTTTAAAAATAACAAGGACATGCAGCTGACAAAAGCAAGATGATAATGCAAAGCAGAACAAGAAAAGCATACATATTATCCCCCAATAATTTAAGAAACTCGGTTAGCACATTTGGATGATATATGAGTATTATGGTTTATCCTAAATCATTTTAATATTTTTTAAAATATAAATTATTATGAGTATGAGCTCACCAAGGAGAGAAACTAGACCCAATCCAAGTGGGCACACTGCAGCAGCAACAAGCTTGCCCAGGTGGGCAGTTCGTGCCAATCACCTAGTGGGTCACCTAGTGGAAGCACTGTCATAGAACATTGCTTTTCAGAGAAAAAAGGATGGACATCATAGGTTGGTAGGCACCCAGATATATTAATTAATCAAAGTAAAAAAAAAGGGCAAACACTGAATATAACTATTATTTACGGAGGGTATTAATAGATATCCAATGGTGTGTGTGTACAGGAAGAAAAACTCTCACATAGCAGTCTTTCAAGTGCTAATAAAGTTACAGTAATCCGATAGATTTTTTTTCTCTTTTCTAGATATCATGCATGTGCTCTAAGATGGCATCCAGACCGTCATCAAGGATCTTCTAGGCCTAATTTACTTGGAGGGTTAACTCCTCAAAAGAGGGATTAACCTCCGTTTACTTGACTACTTAACCCTTCATTTGCTAAGCTGGGTTTAGCAACTTTAACGTGGGTTTGGCTAACACCAGTTGAAACTAATGTTAGCCAAACCCATATTAAAATTCTACACCACTTATGTTTCTAACATTTCTCATATTTTATATACCTAACACCACTACCAAGTAAACACCGTAAAGGTTAACACCACAACTTAACACCAATCCAAGTAAGCACAAACTAGTGTTAACACCACATCGCAAGTAAATACAATTACGGATTAACACCAGTTTCACATTTCTTAACACTACTTTCCTAATCCCTCAAGTAAACTAACCCCTAAGGTATTTCATCAATCAGGAATTCTTTACCATATTGCTTTGAGGACCATAGCATTTCTACTTTTCAAAAATAAGAAACAGAGCATTTCTCTTACTCGACCTTTTCATGGCTTGCATACATTTTATGGAATACTTAATATGATTTCTCACATGGGCCTTCTTACGCATTTTGAAAGTCAATATCTCTAAAATATAGTTGGGATGGGGGAAAAAGGCTGTAGTAGAAAGTACTATGCTTCTGTGTTCTTTTTCAATGAAATTAAAAAAACAAAGTTTTGTTTTTCTTGCAAACTGCCAGTGGGCCAGTGGCATTGCACTACTGCAGGAAAAATAGACACCTGTTAAGTGAGTGTCATTTTTCTCATTGTTAAATAAATCCTGCAAGTTCGAGTCTGAATGATTCTGTGTCAACAAAGTTTCTAGTCTCCCTAGAACATGTTTGGCTATGCGCAAGTAATTACTTGCAGAAGCTGGCTTTGACACGTTAGTATAAAGCCATGGATTTTTTTTTTTTCATTTGTCAAAATCGAATGCTTATGGGCACAGGGTATCATTTCCACGTGGTTGCCAAAATTAATAATAATAATAATAATTGCTTTTCCTGCATATCTTCTGAAGAAGATTAAATGATCCCTTCATTTTGATTGGTCAGAGAATTGTCTCCTAAAGTCCATTCTCACCACATAGAATTGAACAAGGAACGGGACATTACATTAACCCATATTGTCTATTATCTGTAGCTCCTTTGCAGATGCAATGATGACTCTCTCTACATTGCAAGTGTCCTTGATGCCATGTGCTGGAAAGTGAGGCTGAAACTAGGGTGCCACTCTCCACACTAGTTTTCCAAACCAGTTCATAATCAGAGGATAAAAATGAATACCAGGATTAATCAAGCAACAATTAAGAAGATATGATAGGACCCTTTCTCAGCAATTTTTTCACCCTGGAAATTCAAGGTTTTGTCGGCCAGTCGTGCTCAATGTGAGACTGCAACGATCATAAGCCAAATGAACCACAGGGTTTAGGAGTTGGTTCTCTAGGACTTTCTTAGATAGACATCACTCTTGTGCATTTTCAATGCCTGGATGCAGCTGTACCTGTCACAAATAACATCTATTATGTCTCTATTCAGACAACCTAAACAAGGCCACAAAGTTTAGATATCCCAGATAGCTGATAAAATCCATCTAATCATCCAAACTCATTACATCATACTGAAATCTTTGTCCACAAAAATGTTGGACGGGTAGTGCCATTGTTTGAGATTACTGACATTCATTTCTTTTTAACAAGTGAAGATTCCACCGTCCGGCACAATTTCGATGCATCAACATTAAGTTGGCTCCATAAGTCAGAAATGATGCAAAAACGTTTCTGGAAGGGGGTGGAGTACACTGGGAGATTTCTACAGCTAGTTCCTTGGGACATCATTTACTCCCTCGGGAAAGATGGAGGTTTGGGGGCCTGTTTGCTTAGTAACTTCTGTGATGATCTTCTGATGAAGTAGGTGGTGAAGTTATTTCAGAATGTCAGGACACTTTGGCATTGTTTATTGAAGGACTCTTATGGAGATTCTCTTTCTTTTCATCAAAAGGGCAATCTCTCATCGCACTGGTTCGGCCTTCTGGAGGGCTTTGGTCCCTGTTATGCATAGGGTAGCCTCTCTTTTTAGTCCTGCTTTTGGGTGATGGGAGGAGGTTTCGATTTTGAGCAGATGATTGGATTGGGTATGATCATTTGGCTGAAGTACTTCCCCACATGTAGTGCCTGGTGGACGACAAATTGACTCCTGTCTCAGAGGTGTGGGACGAGAGCTCCTCCTCATGGTCTCCTATGGTGGGCAGGGGTTTATTTGACGCCTAATTATATATAGGACTCTCAATTACTTCTGGCTATATTGGGAGATCCATGTGTTGAGAGAATTAAGTGATTATTTAATGTTACATTAGAAAGTGTGCATTTTGTGTGTAAGTAGTTGCCTATAAATAGGTGTGTTTGTGGAGACCTCCTTCCTGGAGATGAGCTGCTCCAGATGGAAGAGCTGCCGATACACGCCCGTGCAAACCTCGTTGTCACAAGGAAGGAGGAAGAGGAAGGAGGATGAGACTCTCATCTCTATTAAATTAGATACGTCCCATACATCTTCAAAGATGAATTGAATCATCACTGTCTTCCCTCCAAGATTAACACCTTTAACTTAACCTAAGTCAAGTTTTCCCTAACCCTAGTCAGTAGACTAATGGAGAGACAACGAAATAGCACTTACGTTAACAACGTAAGTTTTACAATAATATTATTAGCAATAGTTGCAAACCAGTGACATAAAATTAATTTCAAAAATTTACGGTGACATTTACCTAAAATCCCTTACATTAAAGTAACTTCTCTGATAGAAAATAGGGTAGTTGAAGTATACTAAAGTGAGTTTTCTGAGAATAGTTGGACAGAACTATTTTTCTTGAAAGACTGCAACATATTCAATCATTTTAGAAAAATCAACCCCATAAATCTTGTGTTAAATTCATTCTTACTCAGTCAGATTCACTTTCCCATAAACATTACAAGGGCCTTGTAGTCGCTGTACAGCTTCCTTGCCTGCGTGGTTTCTATACAAAATATACAAAATCATCCATATGCATACAATGCAATGGAATGTCAAAGTAACATTCTACATGCCGCTACTCAATGGATACATTGCAAAACTGAGCTGAGAAATAACCTTCTCCGATTCGCTGACCGCGGCCTGGATTTAACATAATTGTTGCGAGCGGGCTCAGTTCATTATTTTACTCTTCTCCAATAAACCGATGCACAAAAATCAACTGCTTATCACTTTTGGTTATTCTGATTTTGTTGTCTGCATATCTGCAGCAAGAAGATCAAAAGAGTACTAAGATTTGTGAGGAAGGTGCCAATAAATGCATAGAAGATGCATTGATTTACATGCTGAATTCTCACACAAAAGGGTCTGTGAGGAGGCTACTTACAACAATTTCATCTTGAACTCGCTATTTATGGCCAGAGGTAATTTCAGTGAACCCACAATAACAGAACCATCATTCATCGTTATATCATAGTCATTGTCTGAGGATCGCCTGCTATGAAGCAGTCATGTTAGATATGCCATCTTGTATGGATAAAGAGCAAAAGGAACAATTGCAAAGATAGCTTGACGTTCATTGACAACAATATGCTGAAACATTATTAGATTTCCTTGTATTACAAAAAAGGAAAGGTCGAAAAATGAGAAAAAAATAAGAGGGACTTTTCATGTTTTCTACTTGGGAACCATTTCCAGCAATATTTCAAGAAATAAAGCCAATCTTATAACAAATTCAAAACCACAGCCATATGCTGCATGGATACCAACAATCTTAGGAAAAAGTTGAATGAACGTGTTAGCACAGAATCTAATGACTGGATGTAGATTTAAGTACTAAGATGAATAACAACGCGCATGTACATTGCAACTTTGCCTTGTGGTTGACAGTGAAAATGATTTGACGTGGATATGTTGGATAAAATTATAGGATCTGCCTTGTGGCTGATCCATGAAAGGATATGTGCAACTTAAGAAAAGAAAGAAAGAAAGTGAGTGAGTGAAAAAAAAAAATTACTTTCTTAATGTTAGGAAATAAATTCAAATTAAATATTTGATTAGTGTTTATTATTTTTAGTTTTGGTTGGGTTTCCATGTATGCCCTTTTGTCTATATAAAGAAAGCTAGGACCTCTCTATTTGAATATAACAAGAATTCTTTTTCCCCTAAAATTCTCTACATGGTATCAAAACCACCGATCTTGGTGGTCTAGAATTTATAAGAAGAAGATCTAGAGGGGGGAGGCCCTCTAGCGGTGCTACCGGTCTCCGGCAAGCCACCGAAGAGGCTCTCTCCTCTCCTCAAATTTCTCCTCTCTTCTTTATCTCCTCTCCCTCCTTCCTCATCTCAGTGTCGGAGAAACCCAGCAACAACCGAAGAATAGGTCCACTGCCGCTGTCGCTACACAGATTGTCGTCAGACCTAAAGGGGTGCGTTGCTGGCCCATCGCAGACCAGCCACACCCCCTCCAATGACCATTAGCCAATGGAGTTGCTACGAGTGAGCCAACCTTTGCCCAGCGTTGCCCATGAGTCGTGAGGCTCGAATCTCTGTTTCGACCCTTCAAACCTCGTTTGATCAAGGGTTTGAGGGCACCATCGTGTTCCTTGGAGGCTACTTTACCGAACCAAGGTGGTCCGGATCTCCTCCATCTCACCGAAGCTCCGCCACCGTCATGCCTACTACAGTACCGCCGCCTACAACCAAAAAAAAGGGGGGGAGGGGGAGATGAAGGAGAAGAGGGAGTCAATGATGGCTTCGCTCCTTTTCTTTCCTTTCCTCTCCTCTCTTCTCCGATCGCACGAGCAACAGCAATGGCATCAAGCGATCGCGGAGGAGGTCACCTCTTCTGAGGGGCGGCCGAGAGGTTGGTCTTGAGGTATGGAAGGTGGCCAAGTAGAGGAAGAGGGAGACGGAGGTTCGCATCTCGGCGGACCGAAGGAGGGAGGACGATGGTCGCTACTTCAAGTGTCTCGGCCGTGACCACTAGGCGAGGGATCGTCGGGAGCCTCTGCGATTTGGAGGTGTCGAGGCCTTAGGCATCGGGGTGCGTGCTGTAGCAGTGTCAGGCAAGGGAGCGATGCACAGGATGCGGTTACAAGGCATCCTCCGCCACCACCCCGATGCTGGTGCCCTTAGCTGAGGTCGAGGCCCCCTGGTCGAAGGGGGTGGCTGCTCTTCGTGGCATGGTGGGCGATGGCCTCTTTAGGGAGTTGATCTCGTGGCAGCTGCAACTATCCAAGGTGGAGGCCCTCCATGTTGTATCAATGGGGGCTAAAGTGAAGATCCTTCTTCTCGTCATGGGATTCACTCCGGAGACAAGGGAGGACCTCTGCTTCAAGGATTCTCGGATGCGATTTGGCACACTAAGGTGGCGAAGGACCTGTGTGCGCGATGGAGCGTAGAGGAAGCGACTGCCGGAGAGGATGCCGGCAGAGTTGATGGTGGAAGGGTTTCCGTGGTGGCTCCGTATGGTGGAGACACTCGAGGCGATGGTGTCTCCATTTGCACGCCTCCGTAGCTGTGGGGAACAAGACTCTCCAATGGGCCACTTAGGGCGGTGGTGATGAAGATGGGGACGTCGATGATGGAGAAGGTGGTTCTTCACCATGGACATTCATGGGTCGTCTCATGCACCCTCACAAGAGCCTCCATGGTGAAAGCCACATATGCGAAGGTGACCAAAGGGGCGACAAAGCCTCTATCCTCAAAAAGCGATGCGGCAGCGCCGCCGCATCTCCGAGCTAGGGTTCCGCCCGTAGAGGGGGAACTGGATCGTCCACTTGATGATGTGGAAACGCAACCCTAGATTGCAGTGCGGCCGGCATTGAATGCGGTCATTGCGGACGACTCAAAGGAGTTGCCACATCGGGAAGGTAAGGAGGCGAAGGTTGCGGTGCAATTGAAGAAGCGGGAGGTGCCTCGTCTCGTGCAGTCTAAGGAGCTAGGGTGTTCAGGTATCGCTTTTATTATGGGGGTGGACTCAACGATCGGATCTGGCCCAGGTCCGATTAATGGCAAGTCCCCTTCTGGAAGCTCAAAAGCCCATGAACCAGCCAATGGGCTACGAACTCCGGTTAAGGGGGTTTCGAAGGCACATAGCTCGTGCCCCTCGACTTCGCGTGCGACCTCGACCGAAGTTGTGGCCCTGACTTCTCCCGACTCGACGGTGCACACCTGCCCCGGAGAAGGAGATAGATCTCTACCTCCAATCGTCAAGTAAGAGATGGAGGGCCCCACAACAAGGACCAGGGGCTTCTCCTCGGCAGCGGGCGACCATGTGGAAATCCCCCTAACCGAGTGGAGGCCTCGTGTGGTGAACAGAGGTTGGGGAGGCACTATTCGCTACAAACAAAGATGGAGATATCGAGGAACGACCCAAGGTCGAAGAGTGGTGGTGGATGGTCGTGGCAGATCACCATAGCCCTCGACAACAGCAACTCTGGATCAGAATGATGAAGTGCGTCGGACAACGGAAGCATGTGGCTTCAGACCAACGATGAGGGAGGCTTCTACCTGTCCTAGATGAATGGAGTTGTTACATGGAGCGTGCAGGGTCTCAACGACCCGTCAAGGAGGGCATCACTGGGGCACTACATTCGCCTGTGAAAAGCGGACATGTTACTGCAGGAGACAAAATTGTCCGACTGCGATGCTAGAACTTGAAGGGAGATAGGGGGCTCATGGATGAAGGGATTTTGGTCTATTGGAGAGGTTGGCCGCTCAAGACAAATACTGGGATGGCAGGAAGATATTTTCTCCACGGATGACTACTTTGCTGAAGAGCACGTCATCTCTACAAGACTAGTTCGGAAATAGGGAGGTGCCAAGATGACGACCACGGGAGTGTATGAACCGTCAGATGCTCAGGAGAGAGGGTTGATGTGGGAGGAACTCACATCAGTGGCTGCGAACTGCCATGGATGTCCCTAGCTGCTTGGAGGAGATTCCAACATCACTTTACAGACGGACGACAGACCTAGTGAGCGGGCGAGGCAAGATCCTGGATCTAATACTTTTGAAGAGTTTGTTGCTATGCATGACCTCATAAATATGATTCCAACATCCTGCGCGTACACACGAAGGAACAACTATGGTCAAATGTCCAGGATTAACAGATTTCTATCCAGTGTGGAGATAGCAGAGGCGTTCCCCTTGGCGAAGGTGATTCCTTTAGAGAGGCATTTCTCATATCATACACGCCTTATGTGGAGACCTAATGAGGGGGTGCATTGTGGCACCTACTTCAAGTTTGACAAATTCTGGCTACTAGAGGAGGGGTTCCAAAGTATGGTGGAGAGGTGGAGCTCTTTTGAGGTGGAGGGATCAACTACGCTTCATCTAGCAAAAAAATTGGCTATGCTGCGGGATAACCTCAAATCATATAAGGAAGAAATCAAGGCAGTCAGGAGAGGCAGAAAGGAAGAGGCTTTGGCGGAGATCACTAGGATCGACAGATAAGAGGACCAAGCACCTATCTTGGTTGAGGATAGGGAGATCAAGACGAAGATGGCACGAGGAGTACAGGAGGAGGACAGGAAAGTGGAGGTGGAGTGGAAAACGAGATCGAGGTAAAAGTGGCTAAAAGAGAGCAACTCTAATAGCAAATTCTTCCACCAAATGGCATCTGCCAGAAGGAGAAACAGGATAGAGAAGCTACTGATTCACAGAAAGACTTTCTCAGGCAGGGAGGAGGTTGGTTGTGCTGCGGCAAATTACTTTAGACAATTCACAGGAAAGCGCAGCAGGGGTGGTTGACGGTGGAGGGGGGAGGATGTGCCATGTATCACTAAGAACCAAGCATAGGGCCTCATGGCCGGCTTCTCAGAGAACGAGGTGAGACGGGCGGTTTGGGGTTTAAATGCAGAGGGATGCCCTGGCCAAGATGGTTTCCCTATCTTCTTCTTTAGGGAATTCTGGACCCTGGTAGGGACAGAGGTGGCGCAGATGATAGACGAGTTCGCGACAAGGAACAGGGGGTTCAACAAGTTGAATAGATTTTACATGTTTTTGTTGCCCACGGAAGGTGCAGAGGCAATCCAAGACTTTCGTCGGATTGTGCTCTCAAATGCCATCTACTTTATTGTCGCCAAGGTAATGGCGAACAGGTTCAAGGACCTTCTTGGAGACTTGATCTCCTCTATTTAGACGGCTTTCGTTCCAGGAAGATGTATCCTAGATGGTTTTTTCGTCGCTGTGGAGGCGCTGGCCACTTAAAAGAGGGAGAAGAAATAGGATTTTCTACGAAAGGTAGACTTCAGCAAAGCATACGACTCGATGCAGTAGGATTTCCTATGGGCTTCCTTGTTGAAGAGAGGCTTTCCTATAGTGTGGATTGATTGGATGAAGAGGTGTATGACGACATCATTCTCGATTCTGATCAATGGGAATCCAGCAGGAGGTTGGGTGCAGCCTAGGAGGTGGGTCAAGCAGGGAGGTCCTCTTGCACCTAATACTGTTTGTGCTTGCTGTAGATGCTTTAGCGAGGGCAGCTCACAAGGCCTATGATAGGGGTCTAATTAGAGGCTTTCTGGCTGGGGATGACAGGAAGATGGCGATCCTATAGGATGCTGATGATACCTTGTTTCTGGTTGAAGGAGCAGGTCTGGAGGCTAGAAGGATGAGGATCAAGCTAAAGCTTTTTAGTGCGATGTCAGGGCTGCAAATCAACTACCAGAAGTCAACTTTTATCCCAATGAACATTACAGTTGAAGAGGTGGAGACAGTGGGTGGTGCATTAGAGACTGATGTGGGCTCCTTGCCGCTGGTGTATCTAGGCCTGCCACTGTCAGATCGGCACCCTAAGTTGCAAGATTTGCTCCCTTTGCTAGAGAGGATGGAGAGATTAAATCTGGTGAAGGTTGTTCTGGCATCCATACCGTCGTATTTCCTCTCAGTTTTTAGGATGTTGCGACAGGTTGAGAAGTTTCCAGGTTGATGAGAGATTTTTTCTGATCTAATGTGGGGATGCTAAGGAAGGGGGCGAGGTTGGTGGCTTAGGAGGTCTGTAGGCCGGTGAAGGAAGGGGGGCTTGAGGTTAGGGATGTGGACATGGTGAATGTCAACCTCCTTATGAAGTGGATTGCCAGATTGGTGAGCCGTGAACAGGGGCTATTTGGTGACGTCATGCGGAGCTATTCGGGTCCTTCCTTTCCTAAGGGCCTTTGGAGTCCCCTCCTCCCAGGGCCTCCTTTCTCAGAGGCTTGGCGACGGTGGTAGGGAAGGTGCGGCCTTTCTTTACCACTACGCTAGGGGAGGTAGATGTTTTCTGGTTCTGGCAGAGGATCAGCTCAACCCTCGGTGACAGATACCCCTACCTCTTTGAGGGAGTGGTGAACCCTTCGCCTCTATGGGAGATTGTTGGACTGAGGTCTGGTGCCCAATTTTTTGGGGGGGTCTATCTAACCAGAGGTGTGAAGATCTCCAACGACTACTACGGGAGCTAGAGGAATGGGAGCCAGAGGAGAGTGGTGATTCATACTCATAAGAAGAGGGAGAATTCTTTGTGGTGAAGGTCTTCCACATATTGGGTAACGACAGGGTCAACCTGGATGTCGATCTCTTAGGAGATTACAGACTGCTCTAGGCGACAGAGTGCCTGCTGAAGGTGAAGATCTTTGCCTGACTGGTGAGGAGAGGGAGGATTATGACGAAGCGACGAGCGAGATGAGCCCAGACAGATGATTTGAGTTATCCCCTTTGTGTAGGTGCAGAGGAAGACATCCAGCATCTATTTTTCCAGTATCCATTTGTGGTGCAGGTGTGGCAGAGGATGTGGATTGACTGGATTGCCCATCGGGATATGGCTAGTTTCTGGTCTTCATTCCGCAAGGAAAATGCCTATGATGGAGGAATCTCTCTTGGATCCAAGAAGGATAGAGAAAAGGTCCTAGTTCTCTTGTGGGGTGTTTGGCTGGGAAGAAATGGGGTGGTCTTTAGGGGGGAGAGACCCTATGTTGAAAATTTTGTCTCTTTCATTTCTTCCCGAGCGGAGTTCTAGGGATCTGTTTTGTAACTTCTAGTGTAATTCATTTTCATCGAATGAAATAAATGTGGGTGGCCATCACTTGGATAACTACTCTTTGCATTTTCAAAAAAAAACAGCAACGGCATCAGTGCTCTAATTTCAATCAAAGAAGAAGGGGGTTATTTAAATTGTTGGTCCGATCTTAGGTTGAGTCTTGTGCTTTTGGGGCATTTATGTGTAGCTCCAAGTTTTGATTTTTATTGTTTGGGTCCTTATATGTTGAGTGGAAGACACAAAAATTGAAAATGAGAGCCGCCTCAATATGTCAAAGTTCGAACAATACTCTCACATACTTCAAGAGAAACCAAGCGTTGACTGGCTCTGTGAGGGCATACAAGAAAAGACACCAGGATTGAAGACACGAAAAGATGACTACCACGTCGACAAGAGTGGATCTTCACTACCTTAAGAATCCAAGTCTTCATCGTCTCCCGCATCTCGACTCATGGGGGAGTGTTAGGAAACAAAATCAAACTAAATATTTGATTAGTATTTACTATTTTTAGTCTTGGATGAGTTTCCATTATGCCCTTTTACCTCTCTATATAAAGAGAGCTAGGGTTTCTCTATTTGAATATAACAAGAATTATTTTTCCCCTAAAATTCTCTACACTTAATATTAAAACAACCACAAAAAAGATGTTTGAAAGTTTTTCTTTATGCACCATCAACATTGTGGCCCAATCATGAAAAGAGTTCTTGCTTTCAAAATGAGACCCTTCCTACTGTAACAAAATCATAAATAAAGAAATGCATATAATAGATATTGTAATTTTCCTCCTACAATTCCATTCCTCATGACCATACTTTAGTTCCCTTTCCGGTAAAGCTTACCTGAATTAGTGCTCTTCTTACCTTCTAACCATAACCTATATAACCATTACCTCTCTACCACATACCACAACTTGTAACTTGTAAGATGTAATCTCTAAACTAGCCACATCCCTCCTCTGTTTACGTGATTTGCTTCAGTTTCTACTAGACTATATTCTCTAGCTCAAACTACAACTACTATTGGCCATACACTTGTTGCCATTGTCGAGACATTTAAGAGATATTGTACGTTACACACAATTTGTTAATTTTTTTTTTAAATGTAACCTATTCTGAAGAAATTCTATGCTATACACAATTTGTTAATTTTCCTTGAAGGTATAACCTATTTCGGAGATGCAGATGATTTCTTTTTTCCTTTTAGATAAAGATGAACATATTTTCATCTGTAATAAAATAATCTTGGCAAAACCTGAGAACAGTGTTGAGGGGTTCGTATGTAGATTGTCAACATACATAGGAGATTCTGACCAACCAAATGCTATGAATTTATCAATCTTGTTAATTTTTCAAGCCCAAACCAACTCGGTACCGGATAGCAACCCTACAGAACTTATATTTTTTGACCCTGTAAGTCAATCCTACAAAAGATATCAACTCCTAACACAAAGTTAGTGGCTCATGTTTGCCTACATGCCAAAAAAGAATGCCAATCACTCAAGTCCATTTGGTCCCAATAAAAATCCCATGTAGAAATGGCAGGCTTGTGTTGCAATTTGCCGCTAGAAGAAGGGAACATGCAAATGTGTAATTTTCTTAAGAATGTTATACTATCATTCTTGTATATTAAAAGAGAGAGAAACAAAGAAAATAAGAAAGAACTCTATCCAAACAATCGATTAAATAAGTACAAACCAAGAAAGAAATACTACTCAATTTGTTGATCAAGTGATAGATGAATCAAAAAAGGTTAATCAGAAGAATGCAAATAAGCATGATATGAAGAATTTGTTGCTGTTGTTCAATTCTCCTTGGCCAAAAAATTATCATAGATGTTGTAACTGCAAAGGTACTTACATAACTCTCCCTCTTGCACAGATCGAGAAACCTGGGAAAAGGCTGACAACATTTTCCAGTTGGCAGTTTTTTTTAACAATCTAAAAATGAGGCATTAAGCACAATGAGTGAAAAATCTACCATAATCGTGATGCATCCTAAAAAAACCATATTGAATAGAAAACACCAAGCTTACTTGCAAACCTTTATATCCATAAGTTGCTGTCTCAGGCCAGCTTTCTCCTTCTACCTGCATACCACAGAAATTAGCTTAACATATTCATGTCATCAATAGTGAACAGAACAAAGGCTCGGCCAAAAAGGAACAAATTCCTCATGCTCATTTACACGGTAGACATGCCTTTTAGATGTCTTATTCATACTGAAGGTTGTTCAAGTTTCAGTTATTTGATATGTCACAATACAATATATAAGAATTGTTAGTGAAGAGACCAGAACAAAATATAAGCCAAAAACTTTATCATCCTTGATTTCTGCTTACTGTTGATGAGCACTGGTGATTTCTAATACATCAAAATAGAACAACAGATTGAGGGTTGTTTACAACAGATAGAAAGCATGATCAATATGCATTCCAATTTGGATTAGTATGATATTCACGTCAGGATCATCGAAATCTAGTACACGACAATGGAACAACAGATTGAGGCTTGTTTAACATATAGAAAGACGTGACATTTATGTATTTCAACTTGGATTAGTTGAAGTTATGGTCTTCAAGCTGGGAATGTCAGAGTTCCACCTTTGATAATTTGCATTTAAGGAAACTTTAGAATGAGATGAAAAATGCACATCTTAACAGGATGGTCTTTAAATAGACAGGTTTGTCGATCATCAAAGATAATGGAGTTTTAGATTAGTCACATGCATGAAGAATGGGATGGAAGCACTTGTCTTACAAAGATTCCCATTCAGGGAAGCATTCATTGTATTCTCATGCAAGAAGGAAAAGAATGAAACCCCAAACAATTGAAATAAAAGGACCTGAGAAGCCCATATCAGTTGCCATTCACCCTCTGCAAGCCCAAATTCTTCATTTACTTCTTGATTTAGGGTGATGAACTCCTGTATTGCCTGTCAGTTCAAGGGAATACAAGTTGTTACAGGTTGTAAAATGTCTGCGTAATACAAGGAAAGTTGCATTTGGATTACCTCTGGAATTCCTATGCCAGCTGAAATCACTGATAGTAGCTTTTGTCTAGGTTCAATTTTCTTTTGTAAAACAAATGTTGTCCCCTGCACTACACATTGCCTCGCTTCAATAACAAACTTAAAAAATCAGTGCAAACAGGACACATCAGGACCGATGGTTTTGTATGGTTGAAAAATGCAAAAATGGAGTAATAAGCAACTACTTACATGGTAAGATCAAGATGAAAATTCACCTTATTTCCTTTGGAAAGGCGCACATTGCCGGTGCTGGATAAGTATGTGGTGTCCAACCAGCCCTTGGCCTCATCTCCTAGAAGCCTAAATGGAACAGGGTATGGGACCTTAAAAGGTAAAAATTTAAAGGAGAAAGCTGCTCTGTCAAACCGGAAAAGGATGCGCTTTCCACTGTTAACAGAAGCTTCAGCCTACAAGGAGAGCAAAGTGGCAAAAGTCAGACAGCATTATGTAAGGCAATATACATTATTTTGTAAATGCAATTTATAGACAACAAACATGTAAGTAGGTGGCCTGTTATGCTCATTGGCAATGACTTTGACACAATAGTCTGTTTAACTCGGTCATGAACGTTGTGACTTTCATGGTTCCCATGTATCAGGAGAGGGAAAAAAACTGTGTAACTAGGATAAAAACATTCTTGAACATCAGATGGCAAAAAATTGAGATGCAATAAAATTATATAAAGATTCTCGGATGCTTTTAGCCTTACAGCATCACTTATTGGAAAAAGTACACTGACGAAATCTGTTTCTATGGGGGAAAAAATGCCATGACGAGTCTTCAGTAACCAAAAAACTTGTTGAAATTATCTGGAAATGCCAAAGTAGTAGAGAGAAGGTGTCCCATTCCATCACTGTAGATTTAGTCCATATGTTTCTATAAACAAGTGGAGTTTAGTGTCTCTAAATTTTAAAAAAGGCTTAATATATGTATGGTAATTATCAGTAAGTAGGGTTATTTCAATCTTACTTTTGCACAATAACAATGGCAAAACTAGCCAATGGGATCAGCCACTGCCTGGTCTGCACATGGACCAGGATTGGGTTGAAAAAATTGTGCATTGGCTGGCCCTGTTCACTTCTTCAATGAGCAGGTCTGGACACGTTATTTGTAGCCCAGCCTGACCTGGTTATCTAAAGGGGGTAAAAAGAAACTAAAGAAGAAAAAAGAACCCAAAAGGCAAAAGTCCTCCCAATCCCAAAGCCCCAAACCTTTAATTCTCTCCTCCCTAGTATGTGCTAAGTTATAAAATGTCATTTCATGTAATATTTTACCATTTTTCAGAAACCCTTCAATAGAGAGCTTCATGTTAAAATTTTCTGGGCCCACGGGCTGGGCCAGCCCAGCCTGGCCCAGAGTTGGCATTAGCAAGACAGTAAAGGAGACGTGTGAACTCTTGCAGTGACAAAGCCATGCAGTTGAAAATGATTTTAAAAAGGGTAAAAAGTCAACTTAGAAGTTCAGTTTGTTTCTGTATATTGACCCAAAACTTGATGTTTGGAAAGGAAATGAAATTAGCATATTGTGCAATCATACCTCTACTTTTAGCTCTCCTATTGCTTCTGAAAATTGAACAATATTGGATACTCTCGATTCACCTTCCTTAAGGTAAATTTCTTGAAAGACTTTAAACGAATCAACTCCAACAAATGTTCTCTGCATATTTATCAAGTAAAGAAAAGGCATCATTTGACTAAAACTGGAAAACAGAAAAAAGATGATCTGAACAATGTAAGGTGAACTTAGTACTGGTAAAGCATTTAATAAGTTCTTTTTCATGATATATGTCTTTCTGTAAGAATCTGTGCATGAGCTTTTGAAGAACCTTGCCTGAATTGGAGATGCTGTTCCAGGCCTAGTAGTAAAAATCAGTTGCCAGCGACCTTCTATTAAGTGAGAATTAGTCTGCAATTTTGGCCACACTATGAGATTGGTAGTTGAAGGGAGCATAAAAATGGCCAAGGTAATAAAATTATAACTTATCTGAGAAAGAAATAAAAAGGTTGATAGAAAGTACAGATCAATAAATTGTTTCATGACAGGTGAAACAGTTCGCCAAAAATCTTTTCGAAATAACTTTGTTTAATACCTTTCCAAAAAAGAAATTACTTTGTTTAAAAAATTACAAGTTTTACCGCTAATTAAAACTGATGTTGGCACTTCAAATGCTAGCTTTTATTAAATTCTCCTAGTTTCATCTTCCCTGTGCATCATTTGCATCACCATCGAGTGTGCGTGCAAGCATGTGTGGCGGGGGGGGGGGAGGGGGGTGGGGGCTGCAAAATACCCATTCACTAGACAATTTGGATCCTCTATGACAGCGTTGTCAAGATGTGAGGTTACATGAAAGTTCTAACCTCCAAAAGAATATTTGTAACCTTGGTCCTCCATCCCTCTTGTCCAAACTCTTCCCCATCCCCACTTCCTCCTAGGCCTCTTCCTCCAACCAATCTCCCTTTAAAGTTGCAAAAGTTGGCACTTGGTATTCATCTAGGGAGGTCATTGACTAAAGAGTATATTATATGCAAGGAAATACTTACGGATTGATAATATTATATTTTATTTTAGATTGAAAAATGTTTGACTAATATGCACATGTTGAGATCTATTGTAAACGGGTATATGGACCTTAGGGCGGATCCATATTACCCAAGGCACCATACATTGTAACTCCCTTCTCTTCTTGTTTTCTAAGTGAAGAATCCCTAGCCTCAAAAGAGTGAAGAGGTCTAGGGAACTTGCTTCAATGGTTTTCTCCCTCCTATTATGGAGGGTTTCCACATAAATCCTTGCGCAAATGTGTGATTGATCATGCTTGCTTCTTCTTGTTCTCAAGATTCGACTTCAACATGGTATTAGAGCGCAGTCGATCAGGCTCTTGTGTTTGTGGTTGAACTCTTTAGGTTCCCACACAAATCTTACACATCAAGGGGCCTCTACTCTTCGTTGAGGCTCCTCACTCATGCTTCCTCTACTCTTCGTTGAGGCTCCTCACTCATGCTTATAGGTGGAGATAGGTTTCAGTGGCCATCCAGGAGGTGGTCTTCAATCTAGCAATGTCACTGACGATGATGCTGGTGGCAATGACAGCAATAGAAGTTCCAGTCAACCCTCTTCTCACCCAGCCACCTCGCCTTCTGGGGTGGTTCTCGCTCGAAGATTAAATTTGGGCGTAGACCACACCTAGGCATGTTAAACAGGTCAAATGAAGTTGGACCTGACCCGTTAAGGCCATACTCATTTATAAACGAGTCGAGTTGGGTCCAAACTATTTATTAAGCGGAGCTAGATGTCCTAACCTAGATCCAACCTACCTAAACCTGCCAAAATCGGACCCAAGAAGTTAAATAAATGGGTAAATCGAGTTAGGCGAGTTGGCAAGTTAAATGGGGTAATGCATTAAATGTGTTACATAAAATAGGTTAAATGGGTTAAAAACGGGTTAATGGATTAAATGAGTTAATGGATTAAACGGGTTAAACTAAATGAGTTGGGCAAGTTCGTGGGGCTCAACCCGAACCCAACTCGTTTATGAAAATGGGTTAAATGGGTTGAAACTCGTTTAATGTTTATTTGGGTTGATTATTTAGGTGAGAAATGATTGGGTTGACGGATTTTGAGTTTTTTTGACAACCCTAACCACACCCCAAGGACTAGTTGGGGGCTCCTTTGGGCTTCCATCGATGGCCTAGGTCCCATCTAAGGTAGGGCAGTAACACTGCCTTATCCAATTCCGACATTGGCAGTGATCTAACTCCCCTACCACCCACTCCAGCGAAGTCTCGAGGTCCATTCCAAAACTCCGTTTGAAGCCTTTGGCAATCGATGAAGGTTTGGAGCCTTTAGGTTTTCCACATAAACTCGTGACTTGTGCCCCAGGTTCCTGGGGATCCGACTGAAACTCTGTTTGTGGGGTTCAGCCCATCAGAGGTCATCTTTGTCGAGTTGATATTCAAAGTTGGTAATTTATCAACCTTATCCAACACTTCAAGGTCGAGGTATACCTTTTCTTTCTCTCGATGAGATTTATACACCCAATTTTATTCTCTTCGACAAGAAAAGCTACAAGTGGTCTCATTTGTGATCATTCACACACACCTAGTCGTATTTCCTTGTTGTGTAAGGGGTTCAAGTGGTTTTGGGTTCATTATTGGTGCTTTTGCTTCTTAGCTTGTGTGGGTATATTTTGCATTTGTGGTTGTTAATGATGGGATCTAAGACATCAATTATGAAGTCTATAAAAGAAAATCTAGTTGTACTCTGGTTACTCTAGAAAGAACATATGATCATGCTCCATCCCAAGATGATTGGATTGTTGATAACAAAGCTACAGGCAACATGATTGAGAATCCACGTTGGTTTTCACAGTACAAGCTAGGTTAGGTTCAGGAAAAGAAACTATCACTATTATTAATAGTTTTAGTGTGAAAGTAGCCACGAAAGTAGTATACATCTCCTGAACAAGGTCCACCTTGATAATGTGTCTCACAGGATCACAAAACAAGAAAAGAAACTAGGATTGTACTTGAATGTAATGGATTATATAAATTTCATGGAAAGGTTGCTTTAGCAGTCCAAGCTATGTTACAATCCCGAGGAACCAACACTACTAAGACTTAAGATTTTACCCTATGGCACGGACGACTTGGGCATCTAAAGTTTTCATCTTTGCAAAAGTTATTTCCATTTTTTTTTCTAGAAGTACTTTATAGGGCGTGCATTATGACGTCTGATAATTTGAAAACATAAAAAGAGTTTCATTTCATGAATCCAAACATAGAAATACTACACCTTTCTCTTTGGTCCATTCAAACATGTGTGGACCTACAAATGTCAAATCTGAGATGAGGTACAAATACTTCACCACGCTTATTGATGACTACTATAGATGCACACTAATTTACCTGATGAAGAGTAGAATAGAGATTCCTCGTATTGTTCAGAGCTTTCTTAACATGGTCGAGATTCAATTCCAAATTGAGAGTTTGAATCCTCAGGTCAAATAATGCCCACAAATATAGTAAGGCCCCATTTGGCATGCCTTTAAATGGAGTTATCCTACATGACAGTCATAAGTGCTATAGTGTATGAACAATGCAAAAGTTTTATTCCCTATCCATCACATCTACCACCATCCATCACATTTACCTCTCACCAATCATATCTACCCATACTAACTCACTTCCACCCATCACATCTACCTCCCACCAACCCACTCCCAAAATAAATAAAAACAAAAACCAATAATAACATATCAACTCAACTATCATATCCACACCACTAACCATTCTCTTACCGATTCTCTTATCCTTAAGAATTCCTAAACTTTACCATATCTTAAACTTTAAACGTCTACCAAACGGACTACTGAGTTATGTATGTTTGAGTGTTTTATTTCTATTTGTAGTAAATGGGTATTCTTGTAACTCCTCCCTCTGAAGCCTCTCTATATAACGGCCCAGGGTCTCTTTGAAATAAAGTTCTCATTTCCATGCTAACATGGTATAAAAGCAACAGTCCTAAACCGGTGGTCTGGTATCCCCCCAGCCTTAGCCTCCCAACACCATAAACAAAACCCTAACAACCCTAATCCGGCACTACCATCGTCTCCAGCAGCCCTCTACCGACGATACCCACCCTACCACACCACCAATAGGGCTGAGGGTCCCCAGCGCCGCCCAGCATGGTGGTCAGACCCTCTAAGCACCGCTAGTGGTGGCCCCTCTTCTCTGGGACAGGGTTCTAAGGCTCCAACGAGGGAGCAACACCACCCAACGACCGTGCTCAGGGCATCCCTCGCCTCCATTGGTGGCCTGAGGGTCTGAACACTACCGCCTAGGCCCCTCACGACCACCAACACCATCGCCATCCCTTAAGCACCGTTGCCCAAGCCCCTCACAACCACCAATGCCGTTGCCATGTCCTAAGCGCCACCTCCTAACCTCTAAAAGCACCTTCCAAGGCCACAAGAGGGTCAACATGTTGTGCTGCACACCTTCTCTAGCCTCGAAGTGGTGATTCTGATCGAGATCAGGGGCTAGGAGGGCATTTTTCATCCCGAACCTACTTCTAGAGGTCGTTCTAAAAGGGTTCCACCCCTTGGAAGGCACTGCTAGAGTCTGATTTATGCCCTAGTGCGTGCAAAAACACTGTTTCTTGGTGTTATACAACATACGATTTGAAATTAGATTTTTTATAGGTCTTGTATGCATGTTTTGAAGCCAACTTAGGTCTGAAATTGAGATATTCAGACCTTTTGATCAGATTTTTGATTTCTAAAATTCCTGTATCTTGGGGATCTCAACTCCAAACAGCATGGGGGATCAGAAGGACCCTGTAAGCAACTTGGCGAGGAAATCATCTACCCCAAGCGCTCCCCCTCGCATGTAGGGGACATTTATCAAGTTGGATGGATCCAACTTTTTGCTCTGGTCCACCACCTTTTCCCGGTTTGTCGAATCCCATAGGAAGTACATTCTAACTGATGATGTACCTGTTGTGAAATCTGCAAATTGGGAGGCAAACAATGACTGGGTGGCTATTTGTCTTCTCAACAGCATAACTCAAACTATTGCCAAGCAAGTCATGGCTCATGCCTCAGCCAAGAAAATGTGGGAGGCACTACATGAAATATACTCCCACAAGAGTAATATCACCAAGCTATACAGAGTTGAGGATATTCATAGTCTTCGGAAAGGCACCATGGCCTTATTCAAATATTACGGCACCATAAAGAATTTTTGAAACAAGTAGGATGTGTACCAAGCTATCTCTACAAATGCTTTTATTATAGCCTAGCAGAGCTGTCTAGACTTAGCTCCCAGTACAAGGCAATTAAAAATCAGTTCATTAGTATAGATGAGATTCCTACACTAGACCTCTCTCTCTAAGCTTGCCACCTCGAATTCCGTACCTACTTCTGATGCCTCTGCCATGACTATTGTTGGTCATGGTAGAGGAAATTCAGGTAGAAGAGGTGACGAAGCTCGTGGTGGTGGTAGGTGTGGACATGGTCGTGATCGAAATTCTTTCTTCTGTGAGTACTGTCACAAGAATGGACACACTGTGGATCAATGTTAGGTCAAGCACGGTTACCCACAGGTATGGATCCACGTGCCCACCAAGTATCTACAAAGGATACCACCTAGGTGCATGAAAATGATAGCCAGATGACTGTTTCCAAAGTTGACTATGAGCATTTCATGACTTCTCAGGCATCTACTTCTGCTTCTGTTCAGAGATCTACAGGTACTTCAACGATGTCAGTTAAATCCCAAGCTCCTGCTTAGCTTGCAGATCCAGGTTGTGGATGACTATACTAGGATGTCCTCGGATTTTATGATGAAAGAAAAGTCTGAAGCTTTTGATATTGTCAAAAATTTTGTTCTAAAAATAAAGACTCAATTTTCTACTATTATTAAAATTTTCTGGAGTGATAATGATTTGAAATTTGTGAATGCCAGGACTACAGCTTTTTTTCAAGTCTTTAGGTATTGCTCACCAGACTACTTGCGTTCATACTTCCCAACAAAATAGGACTGCTAAACGTAAGCTTCGACATTTTCTTAATGTAACTCATTTTATTATGTTTCAAATGAATGTTCCTTCATATTTTTGGGCTGATGTTGTTCTTACTGCCACTTATCTAGTGAGCCATGTATGTTCGTCTGTCTTAGGGGGTAAAACTCTGTACTCTATGTTCTTTCCTGGCAAGGACATGTTCTCTGTCACTCCGGTTATCTTTGATTGTATGTGTTTTGTCCACTTATATAAAGTGGATAAGATTTCTCCTCGCTCTGTGAAGTGTATTTTTCTAGGCTACTCCAGGACCCAGAAAGGGTACAGATGCTATAATCATGTTTCACATAAATTTTATGTTTTTGCTGATGTCACATTTTTTAAGGAGATCCCCTATTACCAAAAACAAGGCGAGCAATCCACTTCTTTCTATCCTCGGGAGGTTCCTCTTCCTATGCCATCTGAGCCACCACAACCCACTAAGCCATATATATCTAGGGTCAGTCAGCCTGATCTTGGTCATTTCCCATGTCGTCCTAAGATTCCTGATACAAATACATTTCCTAAGCACTTTCAACGCAGGACCCAGGATGTTCCTCAAGTGGAAGAGCCACTGTCTACTATTTCTACTTAGTCCCCACCAGCTGTTGATGATTTGTCTACCTACTACTACTGAGGATACTACTCTGGACCTTCCTATTGCACAAAGGAAAGCTCCACGATCATGTGCTAAATATTATATATCTCAATTTATATCACTTAACAATTTGTCTATAGTTAGAGGCCAATTTTCTTTGGCCATTGACAGTATGCAGGTACCACAGGATCATCATGACGCCTTCTGAGATCCATCTTGGACCTTGGCAATGGAGGACGAGATGGCAACTTTACAGTCCCATGGCACGTGGGATCTTGATCTACCCCCAGGTGCTACTGTTGTGAGGTGTAGATGGATATTTACCCTTAAGTGTCATCCAGATGGTACTGTGGAATGATACAAGGCACGCGTAGTTGCGAAAGGCTACACTCAGACATTTGGGGTTGTCTCCCCAGTGGCTCGTCCTAATTCTATTCAGATACTACTTTCTCTTGTTGTCAATAAGCATTGGACTGCTCATCAGCGATATCAAAAATGCATTTTTGCATGACGATTTGAAGGAGGAAGTCTACATAAAGTAGCTACTAGGCTTTCCTACTCAGGAGTGTCAGAAGGTGTATAGACTGAAGAAAGTTATCTATGGACTGAAACAAAGTTCCAAAGCCTGGTTTGAGAGATTCAATAGGGTGGTTCAAGAATATGGCTTTACCAGATCTTCTTCTGACCACTTTGTTTTTACATTACATAGGAAGACAGGTTTAGTTAGACTTGTTTATGTAGATGACATACTTCTTACTGGCAGTGACAGGCAAGACATTGAGGAAATAAAGAAGCTACTACAATCACAATTTATTATCAAGGAGTTAAGCCCTATCAACTATTTCCTTGGTATTGAGGGGAGGAGGCATTGTGCTATCCCAACACAAGTATGATCTTAACATGTTGAAAGATCGGGGTATGCAGGGGTGCAAACCACCATACGTGCCCATAGATGTGTCCTTACCTATTGCAAATGATGGCAATCCTCTACTGCAAAATGTGATCAAATACCGTATAGTAATTGGTAAGCTATTATATATGATTGTTACTCGTCCTGACATTGCCTTTGCAGTTGGAAGGCTGAACCAGTTCATGCAGTCACCAAGGGAAGTCCAATGGGATGGTGTTTGCCAGATTCTCAGGTACTTGAAAAGTGCACGTGGGAAAGGACTTTGTTTCAAAAATAATGGGCACTTGGATGTTTGTGGATATTCTAATGCAGACTATGTAGGTGCTCATAAAGATCGAAAATCCACTACAGGATACTGCACATTTGTTGGGGGTGATCTAGTTACATGGAGGAGCAAGAAACAGGCAGTAGTCTCTAGATCTAGTGTTGAGTCTGAATACAGGGCCATGTCTTAGATAAAGTGTGAACTACTCTCGATCCGTTCTATTCCAGAAGACTTTGGAGTACAGGTACCTGATCCTATTCCTATGCATTGTGACAATAAGGCTGCCACCTTTATTACAAACAATCATGTCTTCCATGAGAGAACCAAGCATATTGAAATCGATTGCTACTTCATCAGATGCCATTTCAACCAAGAAGATTTCTGCACCCTACGTATATATTGAAGACCAACTGGAGAATATCTTTACTAAAGCACTTCCCAAGAAGCAATTGCATTATATTTGTTCCAAACTAAGCATGTTTGATGCTTATACTATAACTTGAGTTATGCATGTTTAGGTGTTTTATTTCTATTTGTATTGAAGGAGTATTCTTGTAACTCCTCTCTCTGGAGCCTCTCTATATAAAGGCCCAGGGTCTCTCTGAAATAAGGTTATCTCATTTCGTCCTAAAACAGGCCCTAAGAGCTCTCTAATGACATTTTTCGAAGAAAAAGGGATTGTACACGAGACATCATGTTCTTATGCTCCTCAACAAAATGGCATTGTAAAAAGGAAAGGGCAGCATCTAACATGCAAGGTTTTAAATATCGATATCATATTGACAAGTCAAAAAAGGGATATATCAGGGTTATATCGCTGATATCGGTGAATTTTGGGAAAACTATTCAAAAAGGCATAAAATATCACAAAATTTAAAAGTTAACATTTTTATAAATAAGATATCATGAAAGGATGCCTAAAAACATGTATATGTATTATATCAGGGATATATCACCGATATCGATGATTTTTTTATGTGTGTGTGGTTTCCCACCATTTCAACATTCAAACCCAACGCCAGCATCATCCCAGCATTTTCAGTTCTTCAAACCTCCCACCCAACCATTTTCAAACCTTCCCACCGAAAGCTACTACCATCAACAGCCAACCCGCCGTTATCTCGGGGATATTGCCCAATATATCGGCGATATCTCCCCATATCGACAATATATCACCGATATCTAGGAAAAAAATACCTTCGGTGGTATCGATACCACCCAACCCCATCGATACCAATATATCGACGATATATCACCAATATATCGTGATATTTCAAACCTTGCTAACATGACCTTGCTACTCCAAGGAAAAATTCCCAAGCATTATTGGCCTAAAGCTATGCTAACAACAACATATCTAATAAATCGTATGCCAAGTTGGGTACTCAATGAGAAGACTCCTGCCTTCTTACATAGGCCAGAAAGAAATTTGTTTCCCTTTTCTTCAAAGGTTTTTTGTTATACATGTTATATACATATCTTACACCCTAGATATTCTAAATTTGACTCAAGATGCATCAAAGGTGTATTCTTTGGTTACTCTAAGATAAAAAAATGATATAAGTGCTTGAATCTCTCTACAAGAAAAAGATATGTTACAAGAGATGTTACTTTACTAGAAACTAAATTTTATTTTCAAGACAATTATCCTCTTCATTCATAGGAAGAGTGAACTTGAAGAGGATTTTGGCATTTAGTTTGACACCTTTGATTTCCATGGTATGGCTAAGGGTGGTTATGAGAATCAGAAGGGTATACAAATGCCCCAAACCTAAAAAGCTAATAAGCCTCAAATTGAGAAATTAAATGAATCCTGTGTTGTTTCTCGTATGAACAATGATGATGGAAGTGAAAATGGTATAGAAAATAATGAAAGTTATAGCAAAGGGGAGAATAATAGTGATGATATCAAGATATATGAAAAAAGGTATCAACATCCCCATCCACATTCCCTTTTTAAGAAGAATGCCAACATAAATACCATTCCACCTTCATCTCAAAATCCAACACCAGCTACCAATGACATCCATATTCCTATTGTTGAACCTCATAAGGTTGAAGTTGAAGTACAAGGACAGGTGATGGAAATAATGCTCTAGATACAATCTTGATAGATATGTGGGTTTCTCTCAGTTTAGTCCACGATAGCAGTGTTTCATTTCTTCTCTTTTTGCTCCCTTTGTTCCTAAAAATGTTGAGATGCACAACTTAATCCTCGGTGGATGGTTTCAATGCAAGAGATAATGAAGGCATTGATAAAGAATGAAACTTGAAAAATGATAGATATACCCAAGGACACCCACATAGTGGGCTCCAAGCGAGTATATATTATCAAGGATAAAGTAGATGGGCAGGTGGATAGGTACAAGACTCGATTAGTAGCAAAAGAGTTCACACAAAAATATGGAGTGGATTACTTAGAGATTGTTGCACTGGTAGCAAAGATGAACTCAGTTCGGGTGATTCTTATCTTGGCAATTTTGTATTTTTGGCCATTATGCCAACTAGATGCTAAGACCGCGTTCTTGAATGGGGATCTCAAGGAAGAAGTCTACATACATATGTCGCCATGATATCAACAACAGGGGAAGTGTTGCAGACTAGAAAATCTCTTTATGACTTAAAATAGTCTCTGGGAACTTGGTTTGAAAGATTAAGGATGGCCATGATAAATCAAAGCTACAAGCAAGAAAATGGCGATCATACCTTATTCATAAAACATTATGAAAATAAAGTTACTCTTCTCTTGGTGTTTGTTGATGATATGGTCATTTCAGGTGATGCTTTTGAAGAGATTCAAAACCTAAAAGGAAGACTTGCCAAAAAGTTTGAGATCAAGGCTTTTGGCAATCAAATATTTTCTTGGCGTTGAGATTGCAAAATCTAGGAATAGGCTAGAGATGGGCTCATGTTATGTCAAAGAAAATACGTTTTAAACCTATTGAAAGAAATTGGGAAGCTTGAGTGTAGACCATCTACATCTCCTATTGAACCTAATCATCACTTGAGTCTAAAAAGTGGTGAATTTCTTAATGATCATCTAAAGTACAAATATCAAAAAATCATTGGAAAACTCATCTATCTTACTCTAACCTAACGTAATATCACGTATGTTGTGAATGTCATGAGTTAGTTCATGTATGCTCCTACGGATGTTCATCTTAAGGCTATGGACCTACTAATTTGTTACTTGAAGAAAAATCCTGGTAAGGGATTATTTTTTACTAAAGGAGACAGACTTCATATTAAAGGATACATGGATACAAACTAGGTAAGATTTGTGGATGACGAGATCTACTACAGGTAACGTAATCTTCCCGAGTATCAATCCCATTATTTGAAGAAGTGGTTGAAATGATTCAATTCCTTATTGAATATCTTGAGCTCTCTTATATAGAAGACTGTGCCCTTAAGGAGCTAAACACCCAAAAGAACCGTACAAACACAACACAAATAACATATGCTAACACTCCCCCTCAATCTGAAGCATAGATATCTATAATGCTCAGCTTGGATACACATGAATCAAATAAGGATCTATCTAAGGACTTGGTAAAAATATCTGCAATTTGCTCCTCATATGTGACTGGTGTAGTATATAGCAACCCCTTCTAAATGATGTCCCTGGTATAATGGCAATCAACTTCAACATGCTTCGTTCTCTCGTGAAATGCTGAGTTGTTAGCAATGAAGGTGGTTGCTCTGTTATCACACCGCATCTCTATTGGGCTATAAAATTGTATCTACAAGTTAGTAAGTAGGGACCTAATCCACATCATCTCTACAGTTGTTTAAGCCATGACCCTATACTCAGGCTCGACGCTGGACCTCGCAACTGTGCCATGTTTCTTGCTCCTCTATGTGATTAGGTTCCATACCAAAAAGGTGCAGAACCTAGAAGTAGATTTACGATCCACATGACATCCGACATTGTCTACATCAAAATAGCCAACCAAAGTCATAGAAGACCCCTTGGAGAAAAGGAGACCCTTCCCAGGAGCCTTCTTGATGTACCGAAGCACCATCAACGCTGCATCCCAATGCTGACATGTTGGCTTGGCCATGAACTGACTCAATCTCCCCACCACAAAGGAGATATTGGGCGTTGTGATAGTGAGATATAGCAGCTTGCCCACAAGCTTCCTAGACTGCCTGTTGTCCACCAACTACGCATCCTTATCATAAAGTGGCATCTTGGGGTCCACAGGAATGTTGGCCTCCTTGGACCCAAGCATACCCACCTCCTGCAAGATGTCCAATGCTTACTTCCTCTGGGACAGGACTACGTCCTTTTTGCTGCGAGCAACCTTAATACCAAGAAAATATCGTAAAGCCCCCAAGTCCTTCACGACAAACTACTCTGCTAAAATGCACTTAATCTTAGCAACATTCTGCTCATCATCTCATGTGACAATTAAGTCATCAACATAAACAAAAAGTACCATAGTACCTCGGCCAATCCTCCTAATAAAGAAATAAAAATCAGTTGTCGATCTCCTAAATCCAGCTCCCTCTACAACTTGTGACAACCTTTGGAACCAGGCTCTAGGACTCTACTTAAGGTCGTAGATGGCCTTCCGTAGTCGGCATACAAATTTGGTATCAGTGATATTGTGCAAAATCGAGTACAGAGGCAAAATACAAAGCTATGGTATCCAGGATCATAGGTGAAGATTATGTTGTAAAACATAGGTATATCATCCAATCTCCTTATGAAGCTTTATTGTAATAATAAAGCTACTATAAATTTGACAAACAATCTGATTCTTCACAACAGGACTAAGTATGTAAAGTTAGACCGACACTTCATATGAGAAAAGATTGACTCTAATGAGGTGTGCCTCCCTTATCTTCGATCCGGTGATCAGATTGATGATGTCTTCACTGAAAGACTTGCCACAACACAGTTTGAGGAAGATGTAACCAAGTTGGGCATGTTTGATATCCATGCCCAACTTAAGGGGGAGTGTTGAGTTTTATTGTAAACAGGTGTATGGACCTTAGGGCGGATCCCTATAACCTAACGCACCATATGTTGGTGCAAGTGCACCTTGATCTTTGATTTTGCTAATAACAAAACAATGGTATTTAACAATTGCATTTGAGTTCTTAGATTTCACGTTAATGCAATGAGTTAAATGATTTGAAAGAAGCTCAAGCTCAAGATCCATAGAGGATTGAGGAGCTTAATGGGGGCAAAAGCATCAATGAGAATTGGAGGAAGAAACATTAAAGGAGCTTTGGACTCAAAGCTTGAAGATGAAAAAAGTTGAAGAATAGGTCATAGAATCTTTTATTGTATTCTATGTATTTATTTGTTGCTCTTTTGTTTCTTAGAATATTGTTAAAGAGCCCTAAAATAAAATTAAACACCTTAGTTGGCCATTAGGACACCTTGAAAACCAAACCCAAGCCTCAAAACAACTTAAGTCAACTGTAGGGAACTGACCAAAACAGTTATGTGTCAACTAGCTTCTTAGTAGCTAGTCGACTGGTAGCCTAGCCCGTCGATCAGCTCCTATATAGGGCATCGACCAGTCGCCAACCAGTAGAGTAGACATTAGCTATACAATGGCTAGAATCCTTGGAAAATCCACCCATTTAATTCACTATTCAATTGGTTGAGTTTCCCAATACCCTTCACTAGAGAGTCGACCATCAACCGACCGGTCCTTCAATAGTGCATCGTCTGATGTTGAGCAAGCATCAACCGATTGCCAAGAAACTCCAAGTACAGGAACTCAAAGCTTAGAAACCTATTGTAGCCAGCCAACCATCAATCGACCTACTTGTATAGCATGCACCGACCACCGGCCGTCTGACCAAAGAAGCCTGGAGTTTGCCATTTGATCTCTTTAAGGCGTCGACTTATTTTATCTTTTGGTCGACCGGTGGTGTTCAAGCGAACCAACCAAGCGTTTGTTCTGATTTCTGAACATTGCCTTTCACCTAATTAAATTCACCAACAACTATTTTAAATCCCTAGGCCTATCTGGACTATTCCAAACACATATATAAATATGCAAGAACACACCTAAGCCTACACACACATATTAGAAAAGAATACAAGTATCCAACACCTTTGAGTGCTACTACTTCCCGTTACAAATACTTTGAGTGAGATCAAATTGTGAGATTACCAAGGTGCTCACCAAGCAACCTACATCACATCTGAGAGCATCATTTCGCTACGCTTCCATGCCATTACACTTCTATCTTAGAGAAGATTCTTATACCAACAGGAGCTCAATTTAATCTTTCCTTTTGGGCTCTATAGGTCTTTTGTTTGATTCAGTTTTTGTTGGGTACTCGCATTACAAATTCCTATCTCCATTCGAGACAAAATACTCTTCACGGAAAAGAGTGTCCTTGAGGTACACTACCCTCAGTATAAAGTAGTGTGGTTGTACTAAAATTACACTATCCTCATTTAAGTAGTGTGTTAATGGATTTAATCAACTCAATCGATCAGGAAATCCTAAGTTGAGAAACTTAGGTGGTTGTTTTTACCAGGATTGGATTTCCACCTAAATATCCTTGTCTCATTCTGGTGAATGATTTTATGTGATTAATTCTTATTTTTATTTGTTCTTTATTGATATTGCACCCTCTCCTTCCTCTCTAGTGCAAACCTACAGTATATATTGTAGCTCCCCCTCTTCTTGTTCTCTAAGTGAAGGATCCCTAGCCTCAAAAGAGTGAATAGGCCTAGGGAACTTGCTCCCATGGTTTTCACCCTCATGTTATGGAGGGTTTCCACATAAATCCTTGTACAAATGTGTGATTAATTGTGCTTGCTTCTTCTTATTGTCGACATTCAACTTCAACGGTACATATCAGCAAATAGGAGTTCTTACATAACTGCCATCTTCATTTATGTAAATTTCATAATAATGTTAGCTCTATTAACAAAAATGTCCCTACATCTATCTATGTAAGTTAACAACATGAGTAGGAAATAGTTTTGGACCTAAAATAAATGAAATCTTTTATGCCCCTATGTTTTTCTTAATCTCTTTCCCACCTCTACCTTCTTCCATCTCCCTGTCCTCCCTGCCTCCTCCTCCAGCCATGACCTCATCTCCTCCTCCCTTCGCCACATGTCCCCTCCTCCACATCACTTCCTATGACCACCAGCCCCTTAGGCATTCCTCCTCCTCCTCCCTTTTCCCCTACTCCATGTCCTCCTCCCCTGAACCTTATCCATGGTTCCACACATCACCAATAGCCTCCTTTAATTTAGATATATTGCCATCTCCTGAAGGAGTACTCTGTACACATACTTTTGAGGTGGCTCAATAGGCAACTAAATCCAATAGATATATAGGCATCAACCAAGGGTTTCTTCCTTTTATGCTGTTTTGATATGGTTATGACAAGGAAAGATGGGATATTGGGCATTTTTTTGTGATTTTAAGGGACGATTAATTCGAGTGAATCTTCCAGGGAAAGATGAATCCCAGCAGCCCGTTGGAGAAGTTAGTGAAGGCTGCAACTTCTAGAAGTGTTTGTGTGTCAATGGCAAGGATAATGATTTGGATGATGTAGGAAAGGATATGATTGTACGTTCTTGATATGCTGGCAAACTAGCCACTCTAGGATTACTTAAAAGCAGAGGAGATCAAGTGGGCACAGGAGCTGCTTGTGGTGGTTATGCTATTGGAAAGCCGAATCTGGTTGGGGGGACTCATTTCCAGTGTTCTGAGAAAGAGAAAGCTTGTAGGGAGTCCTGTGATGATGGTGTACTATGTTGAATGACATGGAGAAGCAGGTGAGGATTAAATGTTAAATAATGTTAAGTGGGAAAAAATTGTCAAAGGATCCAAAATGACACTATCCATTAACCTTTGGACAGAAAAATCATCAGCCATTCCAAATATCAATACCATCCATTAAGGGATCACACCTTTGGAAAGATGAGGTCAGAAAATGCTACAAAAATTTATTAGGTGTCATTTTGCTTTCAACCCTATAAATGTGGACTCCCTTTTTTTTGTAAATTATACTAAAGTAAATTAGTATGTAAATTGCCCCTACCCACTCCACCCCATGGCTCATATGAGGGTTCAAAATTGACCAGCTCTGTTTTTCCTGTGTCATGTACTTTGGAAACTTTATTATCTATACCTTCATACATACTTTGGAAACTTTTTTACTTTACCTTCAAAGGGATTGCATATATCAGGTCTATGTGTTTTCCCTATTTTGAAAACAATTCATTCAAGATGGATGTGAAGATTGAGCTACAGGTCCTTGACAACAAAGAAAAAACAATCTGGCAAGTACCTACATAACACCACCAAGATTACTTCTATTCAACAACACCTTTTCAGTTTATCCTTGGAAAACAGGGTTATCCCCAAACAACAAAAAACATGTTACAAACTTACAATGGCCACCAGGGAGGGATATTCATGTTGTAACCACTACTCCCACCTTAATTGGCACCTACTGGTTGCAGGACCAAAATTCCATTGGCCACCATTATCGTCCACAAAGAGTTGGCCATCTTTATAGTCCACTTTGTGGTTGCTAGCTGCCATTCATGACATTCTATACCCTGTTTCTGCCTAATAATGTTCACTTGTGCTTTACACAGTGATTGTGCATGTGCATGCCAAAGTGCTTTTTCCAACTTTGCTCCTCAGACAGTTTGGACATCGAGAAAAAGCACCCACTAGAATGCACTATAGCTGAAAGATAACAGGCAAGGAGAAGAGAGTAGATAGAGGATTTAGCACTCTCTTCAAATGGCATATTCCCTCTTCTATCATGGAGTTTTTATAGGGTCTTTCTCGCATTCATCTTCCCCCGCCCCCCACAATGGCCCTCAAATTCCACTTCATTTCCTTCAACTTTTGCTTCCCCATAATGGTTAATTGACTCCTCAGTTTAGACCCGACCTATTTGCCAATCCATTCCTCAAATTGAATAAAATCTACAAGGTAAATCACTCAAAAATTACCACACGGTCACTTATTCCAACAAAAAGAATACTTTTTCCTCGTCTATTGGGTCCATCAATGGCATGCCATCATTAGATATACTATCAATCACTACTACTAGCAAAACCCACTCACAGGATTAGGAACGCCTCCAAGTTCCTCCAAAGCATCCACCGCCCTCTCCACCTCCTGAAACAAAACCCAACAATCATGCAACCAAAACAAGCAACATCAGAGAACAAAGAACAAAACTTTTCCACCAAATTCGTAGTGCCCAATCAAGAAAAAAAACACGAAAGATCACACCTTTAACTGCTTGGGAGTGGAGGATCGACCTCTCCCTTGCAAACCCAACACGGCCTCCACCAGGCGGGCCTCCGGCTCGGTGAAGCCGAGCGGAGCCTTCTCCTTCTCCGCCAGAGATGCCGAGACGGGTCGGCGGAGCGGTCTGACCGTGAGGCGATGCGTCGGACGATGAGGGGTGTGGAATGGGTCGGAGAGGAGGGGAAACCCTAATTTCTCGGCTCCGCGCGCCATTTCGGAGGGAGGGGGGTTGGAGCTCAGTGTGGAGCAGTGGAGATGGTCGTTGGATTTTAAGTCGGTGGTCGGAGCTGAGTTAGAGGGAAGCGAGGAGTTTGGTTGGTTTCTCTTGGCTGACGTGGATGGTCAAGGACATGCCACGTGGATGCTCGATTAGGGGCATCTTCCGTGGTGCTGGATCGAGATTCTTTCTTCGACAAGGACTTATGCACAATTCAAAATCAAAAATAAATAAAAAAATAAAGAAATAAAGAAAAAAAATAAAGAGGGCAAGGGTTGACACTTTTCTTATTCCATGGTCAAGTTCATACCCTTATACCTTGTTCAGTAAAATTTTACAATTACTAAGATAGTTTTATCTTTACTAAAGTAATTTATTATATTTTCCCTTATATTATATTTTTTAAAATTAAGTGAATTATCTTAGTTTCCACCGTAGCACATTAATCCATATATAATTTTTCAATTAATTTTTCTATTACCTAATGTGTTGTCTTTTGTATTATCTCAATATGTTGTGTTAATTCTTATTATAGCACATCAAGCCATTGCTTGATTTGTTCTTGAAATTAAATGAGTGTTTAGTTGTACGATTTAATTTTTTTACATTTAAGTTTGTCCTTCATTTTCCTTAAGTTCATTTTCTTTTTGGGATCTATCCATTTTTTTCACAATCAATCTTCTTTTTTTGAGGTGAGAGCTTGTCATGTGCAGTGGTTTTGGTCATTTGCGACGCATTGGGCGTGAGTGGATTGGAGATGCCAACAAGTGTGAGTGAAGGATTACGAAGGGAAACCCTGGTGTAATCAGATCTAATAATGGGGCAATGGAGGATGAGTGATGGAGGAGGAGGGTGCGATGTGTGATGGCCGAGAAGTTAGTGTATGGTGCTGCCGGGTTGGGTAGTATTGGGTTATGCACAGTATCTACCAATGTGTATAAGTAATGTGCTAGTGTGCAAAGCTATTTGGTGGGGTGGAGGCAGTGGTGGTTGTGTTCTCCAAAAGGATGAGCAAAGTCCGTAGCATGCTCTGTGGGTGGAGGTATGCAACAGTAACGAGATGTTGTGTATAGCGCAACATGGTGTTGTGCAATGGCATTGCTTGGTTTTGTGGGGATGGGGTGTTGCAGTGATGATGTGCTGTGTCAAGTAAGATCTATGCATCAAGCAAGAGATGCGTATTCTTTGTTAGTGCTCTTGCTCCTCGCAACAAATCTGAAGGCATGTGATGTGTTCTAAAGGTGCTCCAACGAAAGTATGCGATGCTTGGATCACTAAGAGCAAGTGTATAGTATTTAATGGGCTCGGTCAATAGAGGTGGCATTGGCATGGGTTTGGGTATAAGCATAGTGGTGTATTTACTATTATCCAAAGAAAAATAGATGTACCTAGACCGCAACTCTATGCACTCTCTTCTCAACCCATTCCCGAATCTAAGTGAGGTTCAAGAAGTTTATCATCTTAGGATGGTCAACCATATGAAATCCTATGAAGAACGTAAGAATTGCAACTTCAAGGGAAATGTTGTTGTATTAAATCATGAAAGTTTATTCCTTTTTTTTAATAAAGGGTTTGAAATTTCTATAAGCTCTATTTCAAGAGTACATAAGGATATTTTTTAAGTGAAAGATCCAAATTAACTTGTGCATGGCCTTAAAATGGTCATTTTAAATCTTCCGATGCTCTTTACAAATTCCTGTATGCAAAACATATTGGTAAAATAACACTAGTATGATATGTTGTTCCATTAATCCATATTCCTTATTAGCATCTAATAAGGGAGAAAAAATCTTCCAATTGTGAAATAAAATTCGTAATTCTAGACTGCCTATGCGGTGATATGACTAGATCCCGATACCGACAATCTAATGGGTCTGGCTACCCTGAGTTGGACCCAGCAAGTCTTTACCTGCTTCCCCAACAATCTAATGGATTCATGTTAACAAGGCGAGATCGTGGTTTTAAAAAAAATGTTCGTTGCAGTATAAATGAAATCACCGCGAAAATAAATAAGAATTTATAACTCGAAAACCAAGGTATCCGAGGTCGAACACAGGGAGCAATTGGGTATTTAAAAACTTAAGAGCATAAGTCTCAATTTAATAAAAAGCAACTACCAATCCAATCAAAATTGAGAAGTAAAAATAATGTCAATGTAGAGATAAGCTCAAATTTTGGACGTCTGATGAAAAATAAGACGTCTTAAAAGTTTCTGCTACAGTGCAAGACTTGTCCTTCTCTTTCTCGCTTCTTTCTCTTTCTCTGCAGCTATGGTTCTTCTGCCTTCAGTCTTCTTTCTTCTTTTCTTCTTTTCTTTCCTTGTCTTCTTCTTCTTCTGTCTCTGCTTGGCTGCTCCTTCTTTCTTTCTTCAGCCCTTGCCTTCTTTGGCTTCTTCTTCTTCTTTCTTCTTCTACGACTAAGTCCCTCCTTGTCTTTGGCTTCCTTTGCCTCCAAGTCCTGCCTTCAACAGCTACCTCCTTCTTCTTCTTTTCTTCCTCTTCTGCATTGGTCTTTTCTTCTTTAGCTGCGCCTCTTCTTTCTTCTTAGCTTTCTCTTCTTCTACGTTCAGATTCTTCTTCCTTTCCTGCACAGCACAACGGAGCAAAACCTATCCCTACCCCTTCCCGCATCTCTCTCTCTCTATTTCGCTCTTAGGTACGCTCTCCCAGAGTCGGGTAATCGGGTCGGGTTTCCCGTGCCCGGGTCCAGGTGCACCGGCGTGGTGTAGTGCGCGAGGAGTGCTAGGTAATCGGGTCGGATGCCAGGTCAGCGGGGGTAGGTGTCGCGGACGAGGCGTGGTCGAGTGAGGGCGAGGGAACTCACCCCGTGTCACTTGAGGCGAAGAGATAGAAACAGGAATTCAATTTAAGTAACACCACTTACCCCTGAGTTTACGAGGTGGGACTAAAAGTCCCACCTGCTTTTGCTGGCGCCCATAGGAGGGAACTCCACTCAATTGGAGCAGATGGGAGCCTCGCAAAGTCTGCTCTCAGGCTGGTTACATTCACACACTCAACGTGCGTCACCTGGAGCCCTTATGCCTGGAGCGCAAGGCCTGGAGCTCTTAGCAAGCAAGCTTGCTTCAGTGTTAATGGCGGAAGGGGGCTCAGACCTGCGTGACACAAAGACGGCCTTGCAGCCCTGTCAAACAATAGGGAAAGCTTCGCCATGTCACTGCGAAGGTGAGGCGGGGGTTGGCGTGGCGCAGAACGGCCTAGGCGTGCGTGCCTAGGTCGAACTGTGACCGTGCTTGTGGGTTTGTTTGGTGGAAGTGTGGGGCGTGTGTGGCGGTCAGTGGATGGGCGGAAAGTGATCAGTGGGTGATGGCAAAGGTGATGAGGTTGGTGGCGAGGCGTGTGGAGGTGCGGAGCAGTGGATGTGACTCACCGGTGGTCGGCAGGAGATGAGGGAGACGAAGGTGGACAGTGGCAGTTGAGGGGCGTTCCCTGAAATTAAATGAGGGAAAATGAAGAGTGGGAGGAGAGGAACTTATCTGCGGGTATTGGGACAAAGGGGAGGCAGAGGAGACGAGCGACACGAATGTGCCGTCGTCGGGGAAGAAAGCCCTGAGGTGAGGATGACGGTGACGAGGAGAAGGTCGGAGAGGCATGCGCTGGTGCTGCGCAGCGCGAAGGAACGAGACGAAGCTAACTCTGCCACCGGTATGGTGATAGAGTGACAAGAGGGGGGAGGAGAGATCGCCAGAGCTTGTGGGCGTTTGACCGGAGATGAGGAAGGAGGAAATTGAGAGGGTATCTGTGGCCAAATCAAGCTTAGAAGATGCGTAAAGAACCGAGGGTCCTTTTATAGCCACTGGCCGAGCCCTTTGTGCTTGGAAGGCAAGCCTTCCAGCATAAAGGCCTTGCCGAAGAAGGAAGGTGCGCAAGACACCCAAATCTCTCGAGCGTTCGCACTAGAGATTTGGTGTCAATCTGATATGGAGATCTCGTTCAGACGATGGAGAAATTCTCAGAGAATCTCCCTTCCAAATCTGGGAGAAGATCTCTGAGGATTCAAGGAGATATCCTCCTCAAATCCTCACCGGAGTGGGATTCCTCCGCTGTAATGGTGAAGGGACCTGAATGTAAGGGTGGCGAGGAAGTTAGGGGGATCTGCACAAGGGTTTTCAAAAGTTAGGAGCCAGAATGTAATTGGATGGATAATTTTGCAAAGTAGGTCAAGATGACCTTCCCTTAGACTCAAATTTTGGTATAAACCTAATTTAGACCTAAGGAATCCAATGGTGAAGTTGAATTTTAGGCTTGACCACGTTTGACTGGATATTTTGCACAAAAATCCAAATTAGGTTAAATACTGAGCTAGGGCCCCTATCTAGGTCAAAACAGATTCCAAAGGCCACATTGAAGGTTCTAAACCCTAGGGGATATTTTTCCATGAATTTTAGAGGGTTTAGTTGATTTTTAACCTGACCAGAACCTTGTGAAATTAAGTGGGTTTATTTTAGGGTTACAGAATATCATTTAATTCTTAAATCTCATAATAACCCTTTTCTAACTACACCATCCCACTTTTCCCCTTATTAAGTCTAATGGACCTATGTTTAACCCTTGAGAAATCCCGTTGATGTACTGCAATGGTAAAATTACAGTTTTACCCTTTAGTTCATATTTCCTTCCTATAACAGTAATCCCTTGAATTAGGCCTTCCTTTAGGTTATGTAAGAGCTTTTGTTTACTTTCTCAGGTCAAAATGAGCTAGTTAAGGTTCATGATGAAGTTCTCATCTATCCAATTACCCTAAGTTGGACCCAGCGAGCCTTTACACGCCTGCCCAGCATCTTTACGAATCCAGTTATTCAAAGACAAACCGTTGAGTTGTTTCTCCTTCGGTAAGTAGATGGACGCAACAGTTACGAATCATGTCCTCCTTATTGATTAGATTATGGGATCGTGGGTTGAGAACCCACGACACCCATAATCGAAGATCACGTAACTTATATGTGCCAAGGTCACTCGAGGAAAAGGGGTTACACGATAAAGGAGAAAAGAGTGGAATAGAGAGTATTTGTGCTTTCTATTCACCATACTCAAATAGTGGAATTTGAGAGTTAAACACTCTCCCGAGACGTACACAATTCCAGGTGAAACTAGGTTTTCTTGTGTTATCATGCGATTGTTTTTAAGTCGAGTACTCTACTCTAAGAGGGCTCGATTAGCATCAAAGCGTGTTTGTAGGATGATCCCATCATGGCTGAGTTTTAAGCTTGTTGATGGAAACAAGGAGAAAGCAAGGAGATACAAGTGATTAACATACGAGGCTTTGGGATGTAACTGTATTTCCCTACGGGAGGAGGTAAGATATGTGTGATATATAAAATGAGGAATTAAAATAAACATTCTCGCAAAAACAAGTAATCACACAAGGCACAGGATACTTTTAGGTGGAAACTCAAACCAGATAAAAACCACCACATAAGTTTCTCGACTTAGGATTTCCTGATCGACTAAGTCGATCAAATCCACTAACCAAGTCACTTAAACGAAGGTGACTTAACCTCTTACAACCACACTACTTTGAACAAGGGTAGTGTACCTCAAAAACCCCTTCTCTTCACAAGAAGGATTTTGTCTAGCGAAGGAGACAGGAATTCACAATGCGAATACCCAACCAATAACAAAGAATAAATACAACAGAATATAGAGCCAACAAAGTATATAAATGAACCTAGCTACTATAGGTGAATAATCTTCCCGTAAATAGGAGTGCATCGGCGTGACGACGCGGGTGCGTGAACCACGCGGAAGCGCTTCGTCGCTCTCGTAATCTTAGAGGGAGAGCGGCTACGCAACTAGAAGACAACTCTCAAAATGTGGAATGGTGAAATGGAGAGCAAGATCTTCTTCTCAAGATCAATTTGACACAAATGATGTGGAAATGCTAATGCTTGGTGTGTGTTTGCAAGGCAGGAGTACTCCTCTATTTATAGAGGGCCTAGGAAAGCTTTGGAAGACCTTAGAAGGCTTTCATAGCTATTGGGGTTGAACCCAAGGCAAAACAGGCCGTATTCAGAATCATTTATGATTCTGACAGGGTCATCAAACGTCTGGTCTAGGTATCAGACGTTTGGAAAACTAGGTTAAGACGTCTAAAACTAAGTCAGACGTCTGATTCTAAGCGGGTTTCCTCCTTGACTTGGTTCAGACCTAAACATGGTTCTTGTGTAAGGCCATCATACGACGTACAGGACATCTGGCACTAAGTTTGGACATCTGGAAACCTATTATACTGCGGAAATGAATTTCCCAAGGTAGGTTAACAGCTAGAATATCTCACAAAGTGATTTTGGGTCACAATGAGGGTTAACGGTCACAAATCAGACGTCTGGGGTCCTCTATGGACGTCTAATAGAAGCCTAACGGTTATTGTCCTTAACGTCTATTTTGTTAGCCAATGTTCCACTAAGTGGAAGTCTACCACAACCATCAGACGTCTGGACTAAGGTCTGGATGTCTGATTTCAACAGACAGAACCTACTAAGTCCAGCCTAAGTTATTGGATGTCTAAGTCAACAGTCAGGCGTATTAAAAATCACTATCAGACGTCTGATTTCCAGATTAGATGTCTGATTAAGCTGCCAGAACCTTATTTTGGTTTTCTAAGTTCTTTACAGAAAACCTAAGTATCCTAAGGTTGTGCAAGTGTTCGTAGGACTACTTTAAGGGTTCTTTGAGGCTCTTTAACATGCTACTAAGAAATAAAATAAAGAGCAATAAAAGAATAAAGTACAAATTACAATGAGCAAGAAGGAAAATCTATCCTATTCTTCATCTATCCTATTCTTCATCTCTTTCCTTCTTCAAGCTCCTCCAATCTGCCATGGATGCGAGCTTGAACTCCATTTCTACACTTGTCTCCATTTGCAATTTGACCTAAAAACTAAGACTCAAAAGCAAATGTTAAATAACAAGTATTTTGTTATCATCAAAATAAACGATCGTAGTACTCTAGCACCAACAGTAACTAGCATCCAATGTCATGGGTTCTTGCTATTACTCTTTTTTCCAATAAAAAGCATTGCTATTATAGTTTGATAAAACAAGAAAGTATAAGATCGCACAAATGGCATTGATTAGATCCAAACCTATTTAACCTACGAGCCAAATTATGCCATGGGTCAAGCCAACCAAATTTGAAAGGATTCCTGCCTAGGCTTAATCCAACTCGATCTAAGGGTTGAAGTACTTGACCCAAGCCCATCTAATATGGGTCGAATTACAAATCCATGGACCAATATCTATGTTGATCCATCTCTTAATTTATTGGAAATTTTTTCTAAAACATAAATATAATTATATTAAATAAGAAAAGCTGAGACATATCACGTTCCTTTTCCCATAGAAGTGGATCAAGTGGCATCCACAAATATATTTGGGGAATAAGGGAAGTGCTCGAGACAAGGGTGACTAAGACAACGCTCGAACCATGTTAGAATGGCTCGATGACTTACTTCCCAAGCCCAAGCCTGACCTATTTGCAAGCCGATTTAACCAAGCAGGTAGGGGTTAGGCCCATTAATTGGCTAAGTTTAATCACAACGAAGGCCTTGACAATGGTGGGTGGGGCCCACAGTCCCTCCAACGGCAAACTCAACAACTATCCACCTACACCACATCACTCATTGGAATTCATGAACTGGAACTTAAATAAAAACCACGGGAGAGGAACAAAGTAAAATAGAGGGTTTAGAATGATATTTTGTGTCATTTAAATGTTACAGAAAAGAGAAAATGCTAGATAATCCAATCTTCTTTTGACTGGACCGCTTCAACCATGCTTCATGTTTCCTAACTCCTAATTAGAATAATAATTAAAAGATTAAAACATGGTATGATCTCGAAATAAATATATGATCATACTCTATACCTAAGACAAAAAAACAGGTCTACATTGCAACACTAATGGGTATAGATATAAACAGATCAAATATTATCATGCTGCATGAATATGAATCAAGCAAAAGTTGGGCTTTGTTAAGAAAAAATGGACATGAGAATTAGTTTTAAATCCAATGGATTGAAGCAATTAATAAACCTTTAACCATAATTTTTTGGGTAGTAATATCCAGCCTTTACAACAATATTTAATTTTTCTACATTTCTTATGTAGTAGTAGTTTTGAAATATTAGTGCAACAGGATGTCAATGAGAATTTGGGACGATCCTATTTCATTGAGTTGTTGCTTATCCATAAGTAAGAAAATTATCTTCACAAAAATAAGCCCAAGTAGCTTGTGATCAAACTCGCCTGATTCCAATCCACTTTCTCGTGCGCTTACATAGTTAAACCCTACTACTTGAACGATTACACTTCTCCAAAAGTGTAACCATCCACCTTTCATATTCTATAAAAGAGCTCCCCACCTACATGGAAGGGGACATGCTTAATGAGGGCAACCCAATGGGACTATAACTCACCATCTCTTATATCATGCCATATGTCGTGAATGTTAAGGATTAGATATGCTCTCCAGATGTATACCCATGCTATTTGGAACTAGATTAACAATCCTCTGTATTCTGTGTGAATTCATGCCTATTTCTATTTTTCGTGGTTACATTACATTTCTCACATATACAATTGTTTTGATGGTCATTGGTAGCATTGACAACAGCCTTTGAGACCCATCAAATGGTACTGTCAAGAGGGAAGCGGGGGCAAAGGGGCACCTACCATTGGCACCATCAGGTAGTAGCTATTGGAGGCAAGGGGAACCTTCGCATGAGAGCAAAAAGAGAAAGAAAACAATACTACTATCGTAGCTGACATAGTCAAACAACGAAAGTGGAGGCATATGATGCGAGAGAAAGTTACCCTCACAAAAATAAGGCCAAACAGCTCCTAATTGAACCCACCTTAATCCAATGCTTGACCCAATCCACCCTAGAATGCGAAGAGGTACGGGTCCACTTTACTTCCCCAAGCAGTTACACAGTCAAACCCCACTACTTAGATGGTTGCACTTCTCCAAAAGTGTAACCACCCACATTTTGTATTCTATAAAAGGGATCCCACCAACATGAAAGGGGACAAGCAACATAGGAGCAACCCAAAGGACCTACAGCTTAATATCTCTTGTATCATACCACATATAGTGAATGTTAAGGATTACATCTTCTTGCCATACATATACCCATTATAGGTGGAACTGGGTGAACAATCTCTTGTATTTTGTGTTGATCCATGCCCATTTCTATTCTTTTTGACTATGTTACGTTTCTCCCATATATAAATTTTTTGATGACCAATGATGACCTTGATAATGGTCTCTAAGATCCATCACTTATGCATTTATATCTTGGCTATTGGACAACCAAGTGCTGTATTTTTTTGTACATACAAAAAAAGGGGTGTCACATTTTGGCTACTTAATAATAATGCATTGAAAGTCAATGTTTTTTAATCATTTTATTCGAAATAGATGGAGAGAGAAATGCAAACTATAGAGATAAAGGAAAAAAAAAACACAAAGCTCTCCGAACTTTGACCTTTCTTCAGTATTAAACTAATGTGTTTAGTAATCGACTTTCTGCAACATTCGTTAAACAATCGCCATAAAGCCTTGTTGATAGATTTTTGTCCCCGGCAACGGTGTCAAAAATATGACGGCACGACGATTGATTCATACTAAAAGGGATTTTAAAAATGTCATTATTGTAGTATGTCACAAATATAAATTGATGTCACATCAATTTTATTTATATACTTAATTTTTACTGATTTATTTCAGGTCGTTTATTGGGAGACAGTTATTGATATACATCACTCTCTAAGTTTAAAAACATTCTTTAATTCCAAAATGTTGATTTTACTTACAAAAATGAATAAAAGAATTTGGTTAATTATGTACAAAAGAACGAATTAAAACACATTACAATGCTTAAAAATAAATGTACATAAACAAGCATCAAAAAAAATTATGTACAACTACTTTATTTTAATTATTTATAACTAATATAGTAAATACCTATGTTTAGGTACAAAAATAGTTAATAATATTTACTATACTAACTCATTATAGCATACCAACATCTATAGTAACATATATAATAAATATAGTAACATATATAAGTATCGCTAAAACCTTCGTAAAATTATGTACATAATATAAGGTAAAATACTTACCTTTACTGACATATAATCCTATGTACAGTGACATATATAGGCGTTAGTGTAACTTTAGTAACATATTTACATATATATTTACAGTGACAGATGTATTCGTCACTAAAGCCCTTAGTGTGTATATATACATATAAGAGCTCAAACACTTATACTCTATATACACTATCTATACTATTACAGTATACATTATATTATACTATTCACATACGTATACATTATATATTATATACTTATATACATATATACAGCCGCACACATAACACAGACACACCACTTATACACAATACACACACTCACTCAACATACACCACACTAAGGTACACACACATCACAGACTCATGTTCCAACACTTAGTCACATTTCTTCCTCTTCTCCTCTTAGCTCTCACTCATAGTCAGTTCAAACCGGCTCGGTTCAAGTTAACCGACTCAAAAATTGGTTTAATGGAAGGGTGGCCTTTTCGAGGGACATACAGGGATACACAACACCCATTGATGGGTAGGACGAGACCTCTACTAAGACCATCCTAATTCATTATTAGGTACATTATATCCGATTTATAGCTCATTATTGGACCCACACAGGCCCACGCACAGTGCATGGCCCCTGGCTCAGTGCACCGCACCATATTCATATTCTCATATCATGTATCAGAGAAGACATGGGTATGATGTTCTGTGCCCGGCACATGTCAACTAAAAGAGGGAAAACACAAAACATTAATATGGTGGTGCACGCGGTCCTAAACTACCGATGTGGGACTATGAAGGCGCCCAATTGGCACTGCAGCCCTGTGCACTATGTGACTGATGTGCTTACTTTGGCCCTTAATTTAAGGTCCATAATTTATTATAAATTAAAAATAAATTATGGGATTTTAAAGTCCTTACATAGGGCTACATAATTATGTAATTAGCTTACAAAAATAAGTTATTTTATTATATAATTAAATTAAGTAAAGTATACAGTTTATACACCTTAAATTAGAATTTAATTTGCTAGTTACAATATAAATTAGTTGATTAATCATCAAAATAACTTAATACAATATTAATATACATAATAAATTATTTATTACAGGTTTTTATTAGATTTTAGAAGCTTTATTTTAATTTATATAGATTTAAATACATGTTTTAGTTAGTTATACTTATAAATAAACTATAAATATTGAAATAAAGTGTAAATATGATATAAATAAGTTTAAAATACTTATTATAATCAATTACAAGTATACAATATAAATTATTTCAATATTAACTTAATTTACTAATTATGTTATTTTAACTTAGTAAATTACCTAGTTGACTTAATAAATTAATTATTTACTGTATATATATAATTAAGTTATATTACAAGTGTTATAATATTTATATTATATATATAAATATGTATGTACAATATTGGATATAGATATGTATATTTAATTATGTTATGGATTTACTTAGTTATTATACATTTAAGTTATATAAATTAATATAAAATAATAGAATAAAGTTATATATACATCAAATTATCCTAAATACTTAATGTACTATATAGAATACATATATAAGTTATTTATATATATTTTATGCATATTATACAATATTCACTTATAACTTAGATTTAATTACTATATACAAGTATATGCATGGTATACATAGTATTTTTAGGGGTTTTTAGGATTTTTCTAATTTTTAGGGGTTTTATATATTTAGTAGAGATAAGCGAAGAGAGAAAAAGAAAGAGATGAGAGAGGAGATTTTTTGGTGTTTTTGAAGTTAATGTCTTTTATTAAATTACAAGGTATACTGAACCGTCGGCTGGTATGTTATACCAAGCTGGAAGTTCATAATGCCTTGAAACTTGGCATACACCTAAAAATATACCTAATCTTGACTAAGATAGGTTTATTTTATTTTTTTGAAATTTTTTTAAGATTTGTATTTATTTATAAAGTTCATACACTTTAGGCCTTCAAAGGATTTTTCAAAGAGAACTTAAGACCCAAAAGAGGTTTGAGTGGTTGGGAATGGTTTTAAAACACAACAAAATATTCAGCACACTACAATACACATGCATGAGCAGTTAAATTTGATTTTTTTATGTGAATTTCATTAAAACTCTCATTTGGATAGATTATGCACATACGAATAGCTGATAAAGAAATCTAAGTAGGATAATAAGAAATCCAAGTTGGATTTCAATTAATCTAAAGGCACAGTGTTAAGACCTGTGCCATCAAAGTTCTTTAAGACGTCTGGGACTTGAGCCAGACGTTTGGACGCCTTCCCAAATATCTGGAAATCAATTTTTGTGTGCATATGACCGCGAGTTTGCGCGCGTGCCGCGCGTAGACTGAGCCCAGCCGCCTTCTTCTCTTTCTTCTTCCCTTACCGACTTGAGGAGTTCCCCCCCCCACACCTACATATATCCCTCTCCTCTCCCTCACGCCACCCCACACCATCCGTCTTCTCCTTCCTTCAACGCGAGAGCAAGAGCGAGAGCAGTTGCAGCCGAGTGCAGTGGCGGAGAGGAGAGCGCGCGAGCCGTGAGAAAGCTCGCCGGAGCAGCTCGAGGCCGGTTGGGCGTTCACGAGACGGAGGGGTGTGTCGGGGAGGTTTCCCCCGACGCTGCTGCAGCTAGAGTAACGGACGAGCGACTGCGCGGCGTGGTCGCGCGCAGTAGGAAGAAGACGAAGGAGGTTCTCATTCTAGGATTTTTCCCAGAATCAGACGTCTGGACCTACATTTAGACAACACGGACGACGTCTGGAGGAAGCTCCAGACGACTGAGAGGTACGTACTGCACCCTTTACTTCCCTTATGCGGATACGGCCATGCCGGCCGTTCCGCCGAGGCTCTGTTGCGTGCCGTGTTGAGAGATTTTGCGTGCGCTTGCAGGTTTCGCTTTGAGAAGGTGCGGGACACACCCTCCCACGTGGTTCAGACGTCTGGGCAAGGCACCAGACGGCGGAGAGTGTCTCCAAACGTCCGGAGGGATAGTCGGACCTCTGGAACTAGGTCTAGATGGTTCAGCAGGATCCTGGACGTCTGAGGAGCAACACAGAGTGAGGCATGGATCTGGACACCTTTTAAGACATCTGGAAGATGTTCCAGACATCTGATTTGAGTCAGAATTGTCATTTTTGACCCGTTTAGGGTCCGTTTGAGGTCCGCTTTCTGCGTTTAAGATTTCGTTCTTCTTCGTATAAGTTCCTATACTTGTTGGAATGCTTTTATCATGTTCTGAGTGGTTCCTTGTGGTTGATTCTTGTATTAGGACATCGTTCTGTTGCGGATTTGGGGGTTGCGGAGGCATGTGGACCTGCCGATCAAGCCTCCATTACTCCCAGTTTTGCGGGTAGAGTGGCTTCCCTTAGTTAATTACAAACATAAATGCATATCTGGAATAAATGATAAATCCTAGGTATGGCATGAATCCTAGGACCAGAAACACTAAATTGAATGATAGATCCTAGGGTATGGCATGAATCCTAGGACTAGAAACACTGGAACGATTGTATTGAATGCCTGAATTACAATCTTTGATGAGTAGATAGAATAATAATAATTGCCTGTAATTGGATAACAGTTGCCTGTGATATGTAGAGTACTATTGTTAATAACTGCTACATGTAATTCCTGTTGTTTGAAATTAAATACGAGCTGCTTGTATATAAATTGGAAAAGAAAGATTGAATGTTGGGAACATGTGCTATCTATGAATAAACCTGAAATGATGAAACATAGAATGGCTTGGCCTGAGAAACATGAGCATGAACCCTACGGGGAATTAGGAGTAGAGCTCCTGGAAATAGATAGAATGGAATTGGAAAGGTGAATGGGGAAGTGAGCTGGCCCTTGAGTACGGAGTACCAAGGAAAGCGACTCTCTCCCTGTTTAGTGTAGAGCGGAGCTAGCTGCCCTAAGGTTGGGACCCGGGATTAGGACTGGCCACTTTGTACCGACTCTGTGGCCCTCGCGTACATAGTACCGGGGAGAGCTACTAGTGTAGGGAGAGAGCTAGCCACCCCATGGGGTCCAGGGTTCAGCTAGCCATCCTACACCGACTTGTTAGGCCCACTGGGCAAACCAGGGTAGTCAGGCGAGGGTGCGCGGACTGTGGAGGGGCGAGACCCCTGTTTGGTTCTTAGGGGCTAGACCCCTGTTATTGAGAGGGCTATGCCCTATACTGGTTCCGTGTTGTGCTTTGGGCGCACCCGTTAACGGAAACGACTGACCGCGTGCCAGTGCAGGGTAGCTACCCGTGCATTTATCGCACGTGCCATAGTCACCGTTACGTTTATCAGCGACCTTGGGGTGGTTGACTGAGTGTAGGACCACCACGGGGGACTCTCCTGGATAAGAGAGCACCACATACTACTTCTACTCTTCGGAAAAGACTGCAATCAAGATCATTCCCACGAGAAACATTCAAGATCAAGAAAAAGACCTGATAAATAAACGAAGTGATGAAAGAAAGAATAATTTGTTGAATAAAGAAAGAAATTAAAAACAACAGGTACCTGTCCACCTTTATTGTTTCTCTTAGTTAGCTGGTTGCCACTCTACTTAGCGTTTCGCTGACGTGTTATACTTATAACTTTTTTTGAGGTCCAAGTGTTGAGCAGCCAGAGCCCACGGCTGCAAAGGGTACTGGGCCCAGTAGAGCCCAGTAGTTATACTTTTGTTGTACCCCGTTTTCTGTAGTAGTGAGTATTTTTTACACTTCTGTACTCGTTTATTGTAAATTTTATATTCCTGTACCCTTTTTAAATTCTCTACTGTTGTGGTGGTGTATACTGTAGCAGTTTATTTCTTTACTACTGTACTTTTGTTACTTTTAGTTGCTTGCATGGTGAATGTGGTTTATTTTACTGCTTTTTGGTTACTTTCTCGTTGGACGACTGGGTCTTGGGATCAGTCGAGTCAGTCCGATTCTCGTGTCCTATAGGGATTCGGGAACCGGGTCATAACACACAGGAATGCTTGTACAATATATATATAGCACTACACAACAGGTCAGCTCCTTCAACTTTAATTCATCCCAAAATCCACACAAATCAGACTCCAAACAGTTCAGACAGTGGTTGCAATTCAGCAGCAACAGTTGATGCTACTACTGCAAAACTCAGCAACTGATCTGATGCTGTAGTCTCAGTAGGAATTAGATTAGTGAACCAGCTACCAGTCATCTTAAACTCAGGTGTGGTCACTACTGTTATTTTAGCACCAATGGCTGCTGTAGTTATCTCCGAAATCCAGCCCAGATTAAATCTAAGAAGGTCTGATCTAAGGCACACTAAATCCACAAAAACACATTTGGCAGATCTGTCCAAAATCCTTTTAAAAATCATAAATGAAGATATGAAATTCCATTTATGAATAAAATTTCCAGACTGAATTGTGTATATATCAAAAACCCATGTTACCCTAAATGGGCTGTTGCTATGGCTCTACCAAAATGATTTGATCATCTGAAATACCTGCACACCATTAATTGGTGTGCATGTGTTCTAGGTGATCCTTTAAAGCCAATTGGATCATTGTTCTAGCCTTAAATCGGGACATCTGATTTTCATGGGCTTGAGCTACCAAACAAAACGAGAAATCAAAGATTAAATTTAAAATTGGGCATAAGCACATATAATGATCAAAACTACGTTAAAACAACTTAAGTCTATTGCAATCAAGTAAGTCAAACATAAGAAAGCTCAATTTGATCATTTAAATCCGATCAACACATGATTACTTCAGAAAATCCTCTAGAATTTAGATTAGTCCAAACGATCAAATATGCACAAATCAAACTATATTGAGGGTGCTTGTGACTAGTGGAATGAATGAATTCACCCTCAGATGGAATTGAATGCACTGTGGATCTAGAAGCTATTGAGCTTTAGATCCATAGCGATTTTCATGAATGGAGTGAATCATGAAATAAATTATCAAGGAAAATCGATGAATGTGATAGTGATATGGAGGGGGAGATTAATAGGCATGTGGATGACAATGGGTTCATCTCTTCTGATCTGAGTTGATCAGAGGAGGTGAGGGAGAATTATTCTAATCTACTCCTATCTGACTACTGAATCCATCAATCTGTTAACTAACTAATTCTATGAACTAATGCACTAATTCTACTCTACTGAATCCAAATTACACTAACAACTATTCTAATTTACTCTAAAAAAGCAAGGAAATCCTAATCTAAAGGAAGAATGGGATGCCTGGGTTGCAGCTAGTCACTGTAGCGACGAAGGGAGATGAGGAAGACTCCAGCGAGGAATGGGATCCCTGGATCCATAGTGGGTTGCTGTGGCGACGAAATTGAGGAGGGAAAGTCTCACCCCTGTCACAAGCACAGGTGATGAAGGAGAAAGGAGAACTTGAGGGTGGATGAAATGAACCACTCAAGGGGAGGGAGCTGGTTGGGCATGCGCGCGAGCTTAGGGAACTCCTTAAGTAGCCGAGAGAGTGATTGGAATCACCGTGAGGTGAGATTAAGCATTTAAGGCTTGGACGGCTATTATGACCCAACATCAAACGTCGTTTAAGACGTCTGGGAGTCGGTCCAGACGTCTGGAAGCCTTCCCAGACGTCTGGAAATTAACTTTTCGGCGTACGGGTTCGCGTCTGCACGCATGCGCGCGCAGACTGAACCGCAGCCCTCCTTCTTCTCTTTCCTTCCTCCATGCAGGCGCAAACACCTTTTTCTCTCTCTCTCTCCCCATGGCAACCTTCAAATACCCCCTCTCCTCTCCCTCACCCTCACTCCACCGCCTTCTTCTTCTTCTTCTTCCTGTTAGCGAGCGAGTGAGCGGGCGAGGGCAGCAGTAGCTGTTGCTAAGAGTGCGTGGGGAGGAGGGGCTGCTGCGAGAGGGAGAGAGCTGGACCGCGAGGGTGCGAGCTCGCCGGAGCAGCCAGGGTCGACCGGCGGGTGCGCAGCGGAAGCGTAGTGTTGGGGAGGAGCTGCTGCAGCTCAGACAGCAGGCGAGCGCGGCGCGGCACGGCCGTGCGATGCGGGCGAAGGGCGAGGAGTTCCTGATTCTGGGAAAATTTCCCAGAATCAGACGTTTGGACATACGTCCAGACGACGCAGAAGACGTCTGGAGGAAGGTCCAGACGTCTGAAAGGTACGATATTTTTCGATCCCTTCTATTTTCGTGTGTACGGCCATGCAGCCGTCCTGCCAAGGAGTTCTGCCTCATTTCGTGTTGAGGACGATCGTGTGTGCGTGCAGGTCTCGTTTGGGAAGGCGCAAAGGCACACCCTCCCACGCAGATCGGACGTCTGGGCACAGCACCAGACGACAGAGAGGGTCTCCAAACGTCCGGAGTGACAGTCGGACGTCTGAAACTAAGTCCAGACGGTTCAGCGGGAGTTTGGACGTCTGAAGGACCGCGCAGGATCAAGGTATGACGTCTAGAAGATGTTCCAGACGTCTGATTTTGGGTAGACTTGTCGTTTTTGACCCGTTTAGGGTCCGTTCGGAGTTTGTTTTCCCCGTTTCAAGTTTCGTTCTTCTCATATTTAGTTCCTCTACCTGTTTACAGTGTTGTATCATGTTCTAAGTAGCTCCTTATAATTGATCCTTGTGTTAGGACCCCGTTCCGTTGCGACTCTGGGGGTTACTGAGGCACGCGGGCTTGCCGATCACGCCCCCAGTGCTCCCGATTTTCCAGGTAGAGTGGCCCTTTTAATTATTTATCAAAAATTATGCACTTGTGAAATAATTAATAGAGTCTAGGGTATTGCATGAACCCTAGGACTGAAAAACTAGATTGAATGATAGATCCTAGGGTATTACATGAATCCTTGGACTGGAAAACTAGATTGAATATATATACATTGCAGTCTTGGAAACGTAGAAAGGAAACGATAATTGCTTGTAATTGGTTAACAGCTGCCTGTTTATGAATGGATAATTACTGTTGAGAACATGGGCTATACGAATATAAAGCTGAAATGATGAAACCTAAATTTGCTGAGTTAAAAGAGCATGAACCCTACGGGGAATTAGGAGTAGAACTCCTGGGAAGTGAATGGAATAGAATTGGAGAAGTGAGCTGGCCCTTGAGTACGAAGTACCAAGGAAAGCGACTGTCCCCTTGTGCAAAGCGGAGCTAGCCGCCCCAGGGACCTGGGGTTAGGTCTGGCCACTTTGTACCGACTTTTGGCCCTCGTGTACACAGTACCGAGGAGAGCTACTAGTGTAGGGAGAGCACTAGCTACCCCACGGGCCCTGGGGTTCTGCTAACCCTCCTACACCGACTTGTTAGGCCCACCGGGCAAACCAGGGTAGTCAAGCGAGGGTGCGTAGACTGTGGAGGGGTAAGACCCCTTTTTGGTTACTGTGGAGGGGTTGGACCCCTGTTACTGAGAGGGTTCTGCTCTATATTGGTTCCGTGCTGTGCTTTGGGGCACACCCGTTAATGGAAACGACTGATCACGTGCCAGTGCGGGGTAGCTACCCGTGAGTCTATCCCGTGTGCCATAGTCACCGTTACGTCTGTCAGTGACCTTAGGGTGATTGACTGAGGGTAGGACCACCACGAGGGACTCTCCAGGCCAGGAGAGCACCACGTGTTACTTCTACTTTTCAGAAAAGACTGCAATCAAGATCGTTCCCACGAGGAACATTCAAGATCAAGAGCAAGATTTGAGGAATAATTCAATAATTGAGTAAATGGAAAAATAAAGAAAGAGATTAAAAATATAACAGCTACTGTCCACCTTACTATTTTTCTTAGCTTTTGGTTGCCACTCTACTCAGCGTTTCGCTGATGTGTCACGTTTGTCACCTTTTCAGGACTAGGTGTTGAGCAGCCAGAGCCGACGGTTGCAGAGGGTGCTGGGCCTAGTAGAGCCCAGTAGTTTTTACTTGTATAGTACCCACTGTACCTTTCCTTCTGTTGTAGTAAGTAATTTCTGTTACCACTGTACTCTTTTATTGTAAGCATCATGTTTATGTACCTGTTTATTTCTTTACTATTGTGGTGGTGTATACTGTATTAGTTATTTTCTTTACTGCTATATTTTGTTACAGCTAAGTATATACATGGTGAATGTGGTTTATTTTGCTGCTTTTTTGGTTACTTTCTCGTTGGACGACTGGGTCTTGGGATCGGTCGAGTCGGTCCAATTCTTGTGTCTCATAGGGATTCGGGAATCGGGTCGTAACAACAACTACGATGAAGGGAGAGAAGCGTGCGAAGTTTCAAATCAAAAGATGGTCGTTGGATGTGATCTAGAGGGGAAGGTGATCACACGTGTCGAAGCGTGCAAAGGCTCAAATGGATCTAAGCCACAAGATTGAGAGATTAATGAATGGACAGCCTAGATTTCTTATGTTCTTAAGCCACAGTAGACCCGCGCGATTGCAGGTCAAACGGTGAAATTGCAAAAAAGCCATTATGGGCAAAGGGGTATAAGTTTTGCAATAAGGCCCATAAGTGGTGAAGAGGTTCTGGAGAGCCGTCCTTAGGATTTTCAAATAGGTCATTGTGGTGTACAAAATGGCTCCTGGAAGGTTTTTAATGTGAATAAAGGACCTAAATGTAAAATTACTAATGCAAGGTTCTAATGATATCCAAATGCAACCATGTTTTTGTTGAAGCTTAATTGAACATTAAAGAAGTTAATTGTACTTTTGATTTAAACTTTTGAAGTCAAATGTTTGTTCAATTTGCAAATGTATCATCAATTTATATTAATGAATAAAATATCTCATTTACCGATCTAATTTTGCATTTTTAACATAGATTTGATGTTTTAGGTCTTTTTTACTATTTCCCACACTTAACCCATTTCATGTGTTAATACAGTAGTGTTTAACATAGTTTCTAGTTTAACTTAAGCATTTTAGCTATGATGAATCACACCTCATCATTTAGTCATGCACTTTGCTACAGGATTGATGAGGAATGAGAAAGAAAGATGTGGGAATCCATGTTGGTGATCAAACAATACCGACCAGTGAGGTACGGGATCCACTAAGAATATATGATGTGTACAATACATATGGGAAAAATGAAAAAGAGCATTAACAACATTCATGATTATGACCTGAAACTTTATTGAGCAACCTATTTAATGTAAAGGTATAGCTTAAAATGTTCCATATGATGATAAAAAAAAATAATTTTATATATAAATGAATATAAATTTACTTTTTTTATCGTTGCATAAATAAAGGATTGGTAAATAATCTTCAATATTATTGCAAGGAAATACATATTTACTTTTACAAAATTTGTAAATTGAAAGTTATTTTCATATTAAATGACATTGGAGAGAGAGATATATATTAAATGCAATTAAATACTATGAGTAAATTCTAAATACAGCTTGATCTAGATATGAATTTGTGATTTAAAAATTTAATGAGTAATTAAGCAGGGCATGCAGATATGAGTATTAAATTTGAAAATAAATATGTAAACTCAACACTAACCTGATCTTATTTACACTCCTATATCCAATGCCATAAATGTATGATGTATAATTTTTCATGCAAAGTAAATTATTCTAAAAAATATTAATTATCTTGCTTATAAAATAAATATATAAATAAATAAATAAAAAATATTTATCACACATATGAAGCAACATGATTAAATTCACCTTAGAGATACATTAAAATAACTCATGAAAAAGGTAAAACATATATATATATATATAATTTATATTTTAAGATTTTGGTATATATTATTTTAAATATAATTTATTTAATAATGTATATATTGAGTGTATGTGAGTTTATTTACTAATATATATATTTTGTTTGTGTGCCCGTACGTGTGTGTGAACTTTGGTGAAGTAAATGTTACGTAAGTTGTTTCTTAGAAAACAGAAAAACCGTAACATATGGGTGCATGTGAGAGAGAGAGAGGGGGGGGGGGGGGGGGGGGGTAGCGTGTAGGGGAGTGAGTGTTGCAAGAGATTGACACTTGACAACTCAAAATTTGATTATAGTACATATTAGTGTACTTGGATCTGTACTTTGCAGTGTGATAGATAAGAGAAAAAATATAGAAACAAAAGAGACGTCACATATATATAGAGTAATATAATTAAATTTATCTTTTGAATACATTAAAATTACTTGTCAAAAAAAGTTACCCAAAACAAATCGTAAATTATCGTGGAATGTACCATAATTTTTATATTTTTGAAATACAATATAATTGTTATTAATTTATTAGCATATGAAATGACCCTTTTCCTTGGTCATTTGGTATTTTTGGATTTCGTAACGTGATTTTTGTGTAATTTTAAATTCTTTAGGTTTTATTTTTGGGGTTTTTGAAGAGGAAAGGAAAATTGCAAGGGTATTCCTTCAATTTTTCCCACCACCACTCCCCTACCTGCACATCCTCTCCTTCCCCCTCACCCCTTTGCACGCCGCACCATTCCCCCGTGTGGCACCCTCACTCTCCACCATTCCTTCCCCCATGCCTTATCTCCCCATATATATCCCCTCCTCCTCCATTCGTCCCCACACCAGCAGCCGAGTGAGAGGAGAAGGAGAGGGAGAGCGAAGAGCAGAAGAGTTTGGTGGCTGAGAGTGGAGGACTTGCGAGGGTGAGGCGATTGATTAGCCCATAGTTGTGGGCTTTTCAAGTATTTAAGTGCCTAGACATTAGGTTAATTCTAACATTTATTTAACATAAATTAGGATGTAAATAGATTAATTCATATTTCTAATTTAATTACATAACTCATGCATTGCATTCATATTTTAAATGCATTTAGAATTAACTTAGAATGTCATTCATTTAATTAGTTAATCAATTAGGTACATTATTTAAGTTAACATAAAAGTTGAGGGTTTGTATATAAATAATCATAATATTTTAATAATATCCTTTATTCTTCTTCTTTTCAGCAACAGCTCGGCTGCCGCTGCAACACCTCCTGCAGCACTAAAACCACATTCATGGATTAGCGGAGAAGGTGGATCTGTTCCTGCCTCTCCGTTTAAATTCGTGCAGGCGGCTACAAAAAGAGGAGAGAGGCTGCTGAGCGAAGCAGGCCTCCACCCCCAACCCACACTGTGTAGAGAGTCCATCTCTTCCATTCCACACCGCCGGCCTCAACCGCGGCGACGACCCTCCACCACCATGGGCGTGTGGTGTGACAGGCCACACCACCATCCGGAGATCGTCCGCATTACCGTGAACACCTCGCCGTGCACCTCCCTCGCCGTCATCACCAACAACCACCGTCGCAGTTACTGCAATCACTCCTCAGCCAGTTAAGACGTCCGGGAAGTTTCCCGGACGTCTGAAGCTTCGACCCCCCCCCCCCCCCCCCCACTCCAGCAGCAACCACCCTCGCCCACTTCACCTCTAGCGCCAACCTCCTGCCGTCGCCCGCTCACCTGAACCGCCAACCCTCGCCGGCTCACCTGAACCGCCAGCCCTCACCCGCAAACTCCATGCGCGCCTGCACGCCCTCTGGCCGCGCGCAAGGCGGGCACGGCCAGCAGCCTTCCCGCGCCTGCAGCCTCCCCGTCGCTATCTGCAGTGCCGCACCAGTGCGTGAGCGCACTCACCTACAGCACCAAGCCCACGCCTGCTAGCAGCCTGCAGCAGCGTCAAGCCCGCGCGTCCGCTCCAGCGCACCTGCACCTTCTGCTTGTAGCGCCTTCCGCCAACAGCAGTGCACCCCGCTTCCGCCTGCAGTGCCTCGAGCAGAAGGTGCGGAATCAGTGCGCGCAACAACAGGCCGCGGGCACCTCCAGCAAGCAGCCTTCGTGCGTGCACGCGCATCACCTCCAGCAGCTGCAGCACTGTTGGTAGCCACTTCGCTGGAGCTCCGTCCGGCCGACTCCGACCACCGCGCGACTCGTCGCCACCACCGCTGCGAAGCCCTCGGTCCAAAGAACTTCCTCCGAGCTTCCCGCCTCCGGCCGACCACTCCTCTTCACGCACGACCAAGGGGAATAAATCCCCTGTTTTGCTACAGTATTCATGCCATTAATAATTACATTTTCTGCCATTGTCATTTTTTAATGATATTTTATTGAATATGCATTGCAACAAATATCCTCTAGTTATTACGAATTGCTATTTCAGCATGATTTCTTGATTCAACCTTAATCTGAAGGCAATTTTGGCTTGATTCTTGTCTAAACTAACTACAAACAAACGTTTTTAACCGGTGTGAATTTAAATACGTCATTGTCTCCCTGTGGATACGACCCGCTCTTCTGCGAGTGGTTATTTCTTTTTAAATATTGATTAGTCGATTTTTCCTCCACATAAAACTACAAACGACTTTAAAGCGAACAATCGACTCGTCAAAATGGCGCCGTTGCCAAGGACGCAGCAGACGCAATAATTTCACCTGATTTTATTTTGATTATTTCTCAATTGCACAGTGATTTAACCATTTATTATTTTCTTTTCTGTGCGAGAAATTTGTGCAAGAATCAGCCATTGTGAGAGGCGTCACTTGACGTCGCCAGAGGAGAATTGGTTGAGCTATTTTGAAAAGGAGAAGGACGAGGACGCGACGGTCATCATTGTACATTTAGTCGCTAATCTGATTAGAATAGAATTAAGACTTTAGATTTAATTTTTCATTGCATTTTGTTTGAAACCTTTGTTCTGGGGTATATTTTGAGGGGTTTGTTCCTCGATTTTGTTTTGGGCCTGTGTTGGTTAATTTTTGGGAGCCTGCTCCCTTTTCTTTAGACTTAGGTTTTTTAGTTTATTGATTACAGTTATTTGCTTGTGCATAAGTAGTTTAAAAAAAAAAATAAGCTGCCTGCCCCTAGGACGAACCATTTAGGTCAGTATGAGCAGCCTCTAGATTTATTTTTCTGCATTGCGTGCATTCTTGCATCGTTGATTGCTGGAAGCAAGGTATGCATTCTCTTACTTTGCGTCTTATTCTTGATCACGCATTGCATTTGGATTTAATTCAAAGACCACAAAATTTGTCTTGAAGCGATCTAATAAGTTGTCACATATATTCGAGAAAAAAGGACTAATTAAAAGAGGGACATCTAAAAATCAAGGATTTGATTGTAAAACGTGGTGTGCGATTCAAAATTCAAAATCCTTTTGCGGTGAATGCACACTTATATCTTTTGCACCACAGCACTCATTTAGACATTCCTAAGTCTTGAAACGACTAGGACAAGAGCCCTCCTACTATTGGATTCTAAAGTGTTCGGAACTTGAGATCAAAGGTTTTGTAAATCCAAAGAGGGGGATACCCTGTCACGGATTTTTGGGGGTAGTTGAGAAGCACCGCAAAAGCACAGCTTCAAACGAAGGCTTAGGCCTATTTGCATCCCTCGATCTTCCGTCTTTGGATTTACTTGACCATTTGAGATTTAATGAAGAATACCTAAGCTCCAACTAGATCTTTTTAGGCATTTCGAAGGTTGACAATAGGCGCGTAATTGATTGGGCAACTTGTTTTGTCACCTACAATTTGAACTAAAGTCAAAAGCCTAAATTTGTAAAGATCGAACAAGTCCTTTTGAATTGTATTTGTAGTGCATGCTTGGTAGGCGTTCTCTTAGGAGACAACTTGTGTTTGATCCTGAATCTAAAAGAATCCTAAGAAGAGACCTTCTAAGGGTAGAAATGGCTGGTCAAAGGAGCCTTAAGGAATATTTCATCCTAACCAATCAAGCTGGCCCTGTACTACGTAGACCTGGAGGGGACAATCCGTATGAGATCAAAAGTAGTACCATATCCTTGCTACCCTCCTTTTACGGTACTACTAGGGAAGACCCTTACAGGCATATTAAGGAATTCACAGAGGTCTGTTCCACGGTGAAGCTGCAGGGCGTTACTGATGACGCTCAAATGTGGACCCTCTTTCCCTTCTCCCTTAAGGACAAAGCCAAGTATTGGTATCACATCCTTGATAATATAAATACTTGGGATGCCCTGAAGGAGTTTTTGAAGAAGTACTTCCCATGACCAAAACAAATCACTTTAGGAGGGAAATTATGAGTTTTGTTCAAAAGGAATGGGAAGCATTCCATGATGCGTGGGAGCGCTTTAACGACTTGCTGAGACTTTGCCCACATCACCAGGTGCCTAAATGGCAACTGGTTGAAAGGTTCTACACCGGACTTAATGATTCGCATAGGCAAACTGTGGATGGTGCCTGTGCAGGAACCTTTCTATCTATGACTGAGGATGAAGCTTGGAACTTATTTGATACTTTGAGTGAGAATTCTATTCACTTGAATTCTGCCTACATGGATAGAAAGCCTACTCTCATGCAAAGAAAGTTGGAGGCGAATGAGGCAAGGGACACCCAGAATTTAGCTTATCAGATTCAATTATTGAATCAAAGCATGGAAAGGCTTATGTCGAACCCGAGTTTATTCGTACCTAACACCTCCACATCCCAAGCTTCCAACTGCTTAATTTGTCAAGGCAATATACACGCCACTGTGGATTGCCACTTGGCCTCCCAATTCCCTAAACTTGTACAAGCGGATTTGAATGCCGCTCAAGGTTCCGTCCAAGACCTCGTAATGACCCTTTCTCCAACACTTATAATGAGGGATGAAGGAACCACCCAAACTTTTCATGGAGACAAGAAAATGTCTCAAATTCAGGGAATTACAAACCACAATCCTTTTAAAACCATCAAATAAACCAACCTCAGACCTTTACCCAACCTAAAACCTCTGAGATGGATGAATTGAAGGCGATGTTGAAAATTATGTAAGAAAGTCAAAGTGTCATCATCCAATCTCATGACAAGGCTGTACATGAGATGAAATCACAAATTGGACACCTTGTTGAGGCCATTAGACAGAGGGAGACTAGGAAGCTCCCCAGTGCTGCTGAGGAAAATCCTAAAGGAAAAGGGATTGTCTTTAGAGAGCATGCTCAGGCGATGACTATTCTAAGGAGTGGGAAAGAAATTTCCAAACCCGATGCTCCTATAGTCTCACCCCCTAAAAAACCATCCACCCCGACTTTCTCCCCCACCGGAGAAGACTTGCCCAAATCTTCTCCGCTTGAAATCACCTCACCGGAAGTAGTTGCCCCCGTTCCACCCCTTACTCGACATGACAACCCTTCCACCCAGAGATCGAGAGTGCCTTTTCCAGAGCACTTATCCACCTCTGGGCATACTTCTGCTGGCTCATCTGGAGCCAAAGATAAGACGGATGAGATTATGGAAACTTTCAAGCAAGTGCAGATTAACCAGCCTTTGCTTGAAGCTATCAAGCAGATTCCGTCTTATGCCTGCTTCTTAAAGGACCTGTGCAAGAAAAAGCGGCAATGTAGAAAAGTTGTCCTGCCTGATTCTGTTAGCTCAATTGTTCAACATGGCACACCCCCGAAACTTAAGGACCCAGGAGCCCCATACATCTCTGTAGTTATTGGTGACTTACAAATTGATGAGGCTCTACTTGATCTGGGTGCGGGGGTTAACATCCTTCCGAGCTACGTGTATGAACAACTTAGGGGAGGAAATCTGAAGCCTAGCCCTGTAATCCTTCAAGTTGCTGATCGATCACTTAAGACACCACAGGAAATTTTGGAAGAAGTCCTCATAAGAGTGGAGGATTTCTTCTTTCCCGTTGACTTCTTAGTTTTGGACACTGACCCTACCAACAAGCCAACCAAACCCTCCATCATTTTGGGCCGCCCCTTCCTTGCAACTTCTCATGCTTCAATTAATTGCAATACCGAGGCATTGAAAATGGGCTTTGGGAACAGGAAAATCCGACTTAATGTGTTTGATGCTCACAAACAAGCTGGACTTGAGGATTGTTCTCAAGTTGAGGTGATAGATGACTTGATTGAAGAGGCAACTCCTGCAATGTTGTATGATGACCCCCTTCAGCATGTCATGCTAAATGAGCATTCCCATCTCTTGGAGGAATGTGAAGGGGATATACTAGAACTTGAGGAATTGCTAGGAGTTTCTGCTGAGTCTCTTCCCCCATCATTTCCGCCGAAGGTAGATCTGCTACCTGAGATGGAGACATCTATTATGAAACCCTCAACCATACAAGCCCCCGACCTTGAGTTGAAACCCCTCTCTGACACTCTCAAGTATGTTTTCCTAGGTGCCAATGATACGCTCCCTGTTATCATTTCGGCTGTGCTGTATGAGGCACAGGAGGGAGCCTTGATTAAATGCCTATCTAGGCACAAGGAAGCTATTGGTTGGAGCATTGCTGACATTAAGGGTATAGACTCTACACTCTGCATGCATCACATTTATGCTGATGATTCCATCAAGCCTTTTAGAGACATGCAGAGACGTCTGAACCCTAATATGAGGGAGGTTGTAAAAAAGGAAATCCTGAAGTGGTTGGACGCTGGGATCATATATCCCATTGCTGATAGTAAATGGGTCAGTCCCATTCATGTGATGCCAAAGAAGGCAAGCCTTACTGTGGAACTCAACGACCAAGGTGAACAAGTTGTCACTAGACCCTCAACTGGATGGAGGGTTTATATTGATTATCGCAAGCTGAACACCGCTACCTGGAAGGATCACTTTCCTTTGCCTTTTATTGATCAAATTCTCAAAAAATTGGCAGGGAATAAGTATTATTGCTTTCTCTATGGATATTCTGGGTAAAATCAGGTGGCAGTCTTTCCTGATGACCAGGAAAAGACGACATTCATGAGTCCTTACGGGACTTTTGCATTCAGGTGTATGCCGTTTGAATTATGTAATGCCCTTGCAACTTTCTAGTGGTGTATGATGTCTATCTTTTCGGACATGATTGACGAGTGTGTTGAAGTATTTATGGATGACTTCTCCATTTATGGCTCGTCTTTCGACCAGTGTCTCCTATACCTAGAGAATGTGTTGAAACGATGTAAAGAGACTGGTTTAGTCCTCAGTTGGGAGAAAAGTCACTTCATGGTACAAAAAGAAATTGTACTTGGGCATGTTGTATCCGAGCAAGGTTTGGAAGGAGATAAAGCCAAGATTGATTCTATTTCCAAACTTCCATTGCCTACGAATGTCAAACAGATTAGATCCTTTCTGGGCCATGCTGGCTTTTATAGGCACTTTATTAAAAATTTTAGTAAATTTTCTAGGCCACTTTGTGATTTGTTGGCGAAGGAATCTTCCTTCAATTTTGATTCAAAGTGTGCCGAGGCTTTTCAAACTTTAAAGGAGGCCTTGATCTTTGCGCCTATTCTCCAAGCTCCTGATTGGACACTCCCATTTGAGCTTATGTGTGATGCTTCGGATTATGCAGTGGGAGCAATCCTTGAACAAAGGGTTGAGGGAAGACCTCATGTGCTGCATTATGCAAGCAAGGCTTTAACCGAACCTCAGCAAAACTACATCGTCATTGAAAAAGAATTACTTGCTGTAGTTTTTGCTCTAGAGAAGTTTAGGTCTTATCTACTTGGGTCTAAGGTGGTTATTTTTACTGATCATGCAGGAGTGAAACATCTCATTGCTAAGAAAGATTCTAAGCCACGTCTGATTAGGTGGATCCTACTCCTTCAAGAATTTGACTTGGAAATATGTGAAAAGAAAGGAGTAGAAAATGTTGTGGCTGACCACCTGTCTCACCTTCCTCTTAATGACTCTCTTTCTGGAGACATTCGCGAGACATTTCCCGATGAAACTCTGATGGCGGTAACACCAACTTTACCTTGGTATGCAGACACTATAAATTACTTGGTCACTGGACAAACTCCTGGCTCTTGGAATGAGCAGAAAAGAAAGAGATTCATTTTTCAAGCATGATATTTTCATTGGGAAGAGCCAGAATTATTTAGAATTGGACAAGATCAAGTATTGAGACGTTGTGTGCCTGAAGAGGAACAACAAAGTGTGCTGAGTTTTTGCCATGAACTTCATTGTGGAGGACACTTTGGTGCTAAGAAAACTGCTTTTAAGGTTCTCCAATCCGATTTTTGGTGGCCTTCCTTATTTAAGGATTCTCATAATTTTGTTAAGGCCTGCATTAGATGTCAACGGACTGGAACGATTGGGAAGAGGAATGAAATGCCTCAACATCCTATTCAATTGTTGAAATTTTTGATGTGTGGGGAATTGACTTTATGGGCCCCTTCCCGTCGTGCCATGGTTATGAATATATCTTGGTGGCAGTTGATTATGTCTCTAAATGGATAGAGGCCATTCCTACGTGCACAAATGACCACTCTATGGTTTTGAAATTTGTGAAGGTCAATATCATATCTCGTTTCGGCTGCCCCAAGACTATTATAAGTGATGGGGGAGCTCATTTCTGAAACCACCACTTCAATCGGTTAATCATATGTTTGGGAGTGACTCACAAGGTTGCTACCCCTTACCATCCTCAGACAAGTGGCCAGTTTGAAGTGTCAAATAGGGAGATTAAAAATATTTTGGGAAAGACCGTTAGACCTGATAGGAAAGACTGGTCCCAAAAGCTCGATGATGCTTTGTGGGCTTATCGAACGGCTTATATGACCCCTTTGGGTACTTCTCCCTTTTGGATTGTGTATGGAAAAGCATGCCATTTGCCTGTTGAGTTGGAACATAAAGCACTTTGGTGCTATTCAAAGTGTTAACATGGATTTAGAGAAGGCAGGTATGGCACGACTTCTAAAATTAAGTGAGCTTGAGGAGTTAAGGAATGATGCTTATGACACCTCTCAAGCTTATAAAGAAAGAACTAAGGTCTTGCATGATAAGTTTATTCTTCGAAAGACTTTTGAGCCCAACCAACAAGTCTGGCTTTTCAATTTCAGACTTAAGCTTTTTCCTGGGAAGTTAAAATCTCGTTGGGATGGGCCTTACATAATCACCAAAGTATTTCCGCATGGAGCTGTGGAGATCAAAAATCCTTCCTCTTCAGCAACTGCCTTTATCGTCAACGGTCAATGGTTAAAATCGTACATTACTTTAGATGACCATCTGGTTGACGAAGTCACTCTTGAGGAGCCTTAGCTCCTACCATTCTTTGCCTCAGGTAATATCTTCCTTTAGCTATTTTTGTTTTCAATGAGGACATTGTTTGAACCAGGCATGAGGGAGAGGACTTGAGGCATTTTGTTTATAGCATGCATATATAAAAAAAAAGAAAAAGTTTTGAGCTTAACTGGCTAAGTCCTGCATTCTTAAGCAAATCAAAACTCTAGGGTAGACTAAATTAATTCTAGGGTCAAACTTTAAAAGCTAAATGAGCTGTTAGCTTTAGACCTTTAGGGTCCTTTGTGGACTTAAAAACTTAAGTAGGAGTTAAGTTGCGGACCATTCCTTAAGAGGTTGAGGAAGGGAAGCTAGGGTTTGAGTTAAAAGATGGGGTAGTACCTAGAGTCTTGTTCTACCTTTTGGTTTACGGGTCCTTATAACTCAAGCATCCAAATTTCACACACTTGGTCTGGTAATTAACTTAATTTCTTTCTTTCTGAAAAAAGATTTGATTCTCTTAGTTTTGACTTAGGAGGGGCTTGAAAACACATTTTGATTGGAAGAGTTCCTGCCGTAGGAGAGGGGAATATATACTCACCTTGAGGATGCGATGATAACATATTACCTCATCGACGCTTGTCTCTTAGGATATCCATCCTACTGGGGGCATGTAAGTGCATTGTGCGGTTCAGGTACCATGGGTGGCTCTATCTCAAAGTGCCGATTGCCATAGGCTTGAATTCGCTTAAGAAATCCATGGGCGATACTATCTCGAAGTGTCGATTGCCAGGAGTTCTTGGGGTCGTTATGGGCGGTGCTATCTCGAAGCATCGAAAGCCAGGAGCCCTTCGAGGTATGGTAATGAGGACAATGAATCCGACACAGACCGTGTTGATAGCTGATCTGAGGTTAGACTTAGAAGAATAATATATATATATATAATTCTAAAAAAAAAAATCTTTTTCCTTTAACTCAAATAACTCAGACCAATGCACAGGCACGGATGCTTTAATCTCAGGGATCAATAAACTTTAGGGTAGAGTCATAAATCAGGGAAACTTGTGCCTGCAACTCGTCTTTAGCCGACTCAATTTGTAACTTAGCAACTACTTAAGAACCTTGGGTCTAGAGTCTGAACTTGAAATGCTTCTGAAGGAAGACCAATTTGGTTGACTAGTCTACTTAGAGTACTAGGTTTCGTTTAATTTTGTTAGGGACTAGCAAAAACTAGGCATGGGGGTATTTGATTAACCCATAGTTGTGGGCTATTTAAGTATTTAAGTGCCTAGACATTAGGTTAATTCTAACATTTATTTAGCATAAATTAGGATGTAAATAGATTAATTCATATTTCTAATTTAATTACATAACTCATGCATTGCATTCATATTTTAAATGCATTTAGAATTAACTTAGAATGGCATTCATTTAATTAGTTAACCAATTAGGTACATTATTTAAGTTAACATAAAAGTTGAGAGTTTGTATATAAATAACCATAATATTTTAATAATATCCTTTATTCTTCTTGTTTTCAGCAACGGCTCGGCTGCCACTGCAACGCCTCCTGCCGCATTAAAACCACATTCATGGATTAGCGGAGAAGGTGGATCTGCTCCCGCCTCTCCGTTCAAATTCGTGTGGGCAGCTACAAAAAGAGGAGAGAGGCTGCCGAGTGGAGCAGGCCTCCACCCCCAACCCACACTGTGCAGAGAGTCCATCTCTTCCATTCCACACCGCCGGCCTCAACCGCGGCGACGACCCTCCACCACCATGGGCGTGTGGTGTGACAGGCCACACCTCCATCCGGAGATCGTCCGCATTACCGTGAGCACCTCGCCGTGCACCTCCCTCGCCGTCATCACCAACAACCACCATCCCAGTTACTGCAAGCACTCCTCAGCCAGTTAAGACGTCCGGGAAGTTTCCCGGACGTCTGAAGCTTCGACCCCCCCCCCCCCCCACTCCAGCAGCAACCACCCTCGCCCACTTCACCTCCAGTGCCAACCGCCTGCCCTCGCCTGCTCACCTGAACCGCCAGCCCTCGCCTGCTCACCTGAACCGCTAGCCCTCACTCGCAAAGTCCACCCCCACCAGCCGCGCGCAAGGCGGGCACGGCCAGCAGCCTTCCCGTGCGTGCAGCCTCCCTGCCGCTACCCGCAGTACCGCACCAGTGCGTGCGTGCACTCACTTGCAGCGCCAAGCCCACGCCTACCAGCAGCCTGCAGCAGCGTCAAGCCCGCGCGTCCGCTCTAGCGCACCCGCACCTTCCACCTGCAGCGCCTTTCGCCAACAGCAGCGCACCCCGCTTCCGCCTGCAGCACCTCGGGCAGAAGGTGCGGAATCAGTGCGTGCAACAACAGGCTGCGCGCACCGCCCGCAAGCTGCCTTCGTGCGTGCACGCGCATCACCTCCAGCAGCTGCAGCACCGTTGGCAGCCACCTTCGCCAGAGCTCCATCCGGCCGGCTCCGACCACCGCGCGACTCGCCGTCACCACCGCTGCGAAGCCCCTGGTCCAAAGAACTTCCTCCGAGCTTCCCGCCTCCTGCCAACCACTCCTCTTCATGCACGGCCAAGGGGAATAAATCCCCTGTTTTGCTACAGTATTCATGCCATTAATAATTACATTTTCTGCCATTGTCATCTTTTAATGATATTTTATTGAATCTGCATTGCAACAAATATCCTCTAGTTATTAAGAATTGGTATTTCAGCATGATTTCTTGATTCAACCTTAATCTGAAGGCAATTTTGGCTTGATTCTTGTCTAAAGTAACTATGAACAAACGTTTTTAACCGGTGCGAATTTAAATACGTCATTGCCTCCCTGTGGATACGACCCGCTCTTCTGCGAGTGGTTCTTTCTTTTTAAATATTGATTAGTCGATTTTTCCACCACATAAAACTACAAATGACTTTAAAGCGAACAATCGACTCATCAGCGATGCTGCAGCTGCTACCATTTATGCAACCAGAAAAGATTCAGAAACAGTTCCGCTGAATCATTTTTCCGCAGAATCAGACGTCCGGAATGACCTCCAGACGTCGGGTCGGACGTCCGAAGGTAACCTCAGACGTCTAGTAGAGCAGTTTTCTTTCGATTATTTTCCTGCCAAGTTATGACCGTGCATACGTGTATGTCAGAGGTCGGGAAGCGTGCTGGTCCGAAGACCGAGGTAGTTTCGGATATCCGAATGTGTCTCCAAACGTCTGAAGACACCCTTAAATGTCTGCACTAAGTTCCAGACGTCCGAGAAAGGTGCCCCGAGCAAGGTATCCCTGTGAGTTCGTTTAAGATGTCTGGGACTTTTCCCAGACGTTTGATTTTGGTCAGGATTGGTGTTTTTGGGTTCGTTCAGGGCCCAAACGGTATCAGTTTTCCACAAACGAAACGTCGATGGTTTCCTTTCAAGTTTCTCTATGTAGTGATACATTGTCTCTACACTTCTGAGCTCATTTTGACATATGGGTCAATGTGATAGTTCGTCCATTCATGGTGTCCACGGAACCTATGGGCATTGCAAGCTCCGTCGATTATGCCCCCACATCTCCCGATTATTCTGGTAGAGTGGTTCTCACCCAAATCTCGGAATTAATAAATTGCATGGGTAGAATTAGATCGAACCTAAGATGTAAGATGAACCCTAGGAAGAGATAAATTCACGCTGCCATACAATATAGTCGATTGAACCCTAGGTTGTGACATGAACACTAGAGCTGAAAGAAATGCATGCGTAATTAATAAATGATTGGATCACATTGATGAAATCATGTGCTGCTTGAAATGAAATATGTTAGGAATGGAAATGCATACTTGTACTAAGTAATTGATGATGGAATTTGAGTTGCCTGTCCTACGTACAACGAACCAGATATGAGAATAAGAAGGTCCATGTACGAACCCTTTAGGGAAGTTAGAAAGAAACCAGGAATATTGTAGTACAGGAAAACCTGCAGGTTTTAGGAACATGTTGCTTACAGGCGGCTATTTGGACTTGGTTAAGGGAAGTGAGCTGGCCCTCGTGTGCATAGTACCGAGGAGAGCAACTATCCCTTTAGAGTAGAGGGGAGCTTGCCGCCCTTTAGGTTGAGACCCGGGGTGGTTTTGGTTACTCTACGTCAACCCCTGTTTGGCCCTCGTGTACGTAGTACCGAGGTGAGCAACTTAGTGTAGGGAGGGAGCTAGCCACCCAATGGGGCCTGGGATTAGATCTAGCCACCCTACACTGACTCTTGTTAGCCTGTTGGGCAAACCGAGATAGTCGGACTAAAGTATGCGGACTGTGAGGGGGCGAGACCCTGTTCTGAAAGGGCAAGGCCCTGTGTTATTCCGTGCTATACGTTTAGGCGTACCCGTTAGCGGAAACGACTGACCACGTGCCAGTGAGGGGTAGCTACTCGTGCGCTTATCACGCGAGCCGTAGTCACCGCTACGTTGCGACCGTGACCCTGGGGTAGTAGACCGGGTGTAGGACTACCACGGGAGACTTCCTGTCAGAAGAGTGCCACATGTACATCCTACATCACGGGAAAAATACAAGCAAAATCGTTCCCTTAGGGAACAAGAAGATTGAGAAATGTTATGAACCTGGTTAGAATACTAGGATCGGCAAAACGATAATTGGAAATGGATGATAATAAATAAACTGTTAAATGCATGTTTTGTTAGATACCTGTTTAAAATTATATGATTTAAGTACCACTCTACTCAGCATTAGCTGACTACATATTTCATAACCTTGTTCAGGTCAGGGATTCAAGCAGCCAGAACTATCAGCTGCTGAGGGTGCTGGGCCCAGTCGAGCCCAGCAGTAGTTTTCTTTTACTTCTCTTATAGAGGGTTTTTGTTAGTAGTGAGTACCTGTAGCTCATAGTTATTTTCTGTTATATTTCTACTAGTTTCAGTTGTGATGGCTATGTTCTATACTTATACTTTTTGATGTATAATGTGAGATACTAATGGTTTGCTGTTTTCTTTCCTTTATTTCCAGTTATATATTTTCTCCTTAGTTACATTACTTGTGTGGTTATGGAAAGATTAAAGCATTTGGTTCTTTTTCGTTGGACAACTGGATCTTGGGGTTCGTCGAGGTGAGCCATTCTCAGGTTTTGCAGGGAGCCGGGAGCAGGTCGCGACAGCATATGAGGAGATATTTCAAATAATTTAGTATTTTAATAAAATTATAAATGCATACCTTTTGAATTTCCATATTTACATGAAAATATTTACTTATATCTAAAAAAACATTTTATTTGTTAGAAAATTTGTTTCCAAAATTTATACTTTGATGTTTAAAAATAAATTTGAATGACTTAAAGTGTAAAAATATTTTTCTTTATCAATTTGGTAAAGTCATCACTATTTTAATTGAAAATTATTTAAATACTTATTTTTATACTTATGATCACTTGTTGTTTATGTATTGACTATCTTTATATAGTTTAAATTTGATCATAGTAAAGTCATTTTGGATGATACTTCCTATGTTATCCTACTTAAAAATTTAAGTTACAAGAATTTGATATAGAGGAGAGTAGAGGGGTATATAGATTGCTAATGGAAATGGAAGTATAAACGGTTGATGGTGCATATAGGTGTAAGTGATTGGTAGGAGGGGAGAGATCATATGTTACATAAAGTAAATCATAAGGGAATAATAAAAATGATCAAACATGTCTTAGATAAAAATGATAAAAAAAGATATATTGAACACATAAAAAACTTCTCTGCAGAGATTTTCATTTTTAAATGTAAATATTATACCTGAGAAGATGTAATAAATTACATCTAAAATAATAAACATTATATATCTAGCATATCAATTGTTTTCTTTCCAAATTAAGCTATATCATATAATATATGGTTGTGAAATTATAATCTAAAATATATATATTTACTTTCACTTGTTGGAGAATGGATAATACAAAGAGTTCTTCAATTTTTTATATTATGTGACAAGGAAGTGAGCTCTTAGAGATATGAGTCCTGGTGAATTATATAGCTTGATATTTTTAATTTAAGGAAAAAAAAACTCTACAATAACCAACGAATACAAGATTTTTTGCATATCATTTAATCTTTGATGGGAGGAGGGAGGAGTATGGCAATATAAGAAATCCTACGAATAAAACTGAAAAAAAAAGTTACATCACACAAAGGATAGTTTAAACGAGAGAAAATATAATAAATAAAATAAAATCAAGGAAATAGAATGAGGGAGTGATTATGAGAATAATTAAAAAAATAATAATGATATAAAAATTATCTTTCATTATTTTAAAATTATTTTTTGATCCGAGGGAGGAACATGTTCTTAAAAAGAAAAAAAATGAAGGCAACGACCGATGGCATCTGTCTATATTTTTAAAAAAATGAGGGCAATAAACTCGTCTTAACCTTTCCAAAAAAAAAAAGAAGAAGAGTGACGGAGAAGAGAGGGAGGGAAGGATGGCGTTGGATTAAACTGCCGAATAGTCTACATGAGACACTGGATGGGATACCGAGTGGCAGGGGAGAGAGAAAAGAGACCGGCACGGGGGCGCGAGGAGAGAGCAACACGTGGCTAGAAAGAACCTGCTTTTGGTATAATAGAATAGATAAAAATAGAACAATATGTTCCACCTCGAGGCACGTGAGAAGAACGATGGCATAGTTTCTGCTTTTACGTTGCAAAGCATATTTTTTAACGTTTTGACAAAATATTACATTCTTTTATTGTACTTACCTTTGAGATGAAACGATATCGGTCATAAATATCAAGGAGTGAGAATACATCTGTAGTAAAATATGCAATGAAGTAAGCCATACTTGGAACGGAAATACTTGAGCATGATGATGCCACCAAGGAAGGTGATCCAGAGGGTGGCGCCCCGTAAGGACAGAGGAGAGGAGGTACGTGAGCTCTAGGAGAGGGAGGGGTCCCCCGCAATGGTCGTTTTGGAGAGTGAGAGGAGAGTGTTGGGGATGAAGATGATGCTTGTAGAGAGGAAGGCGATTGACATCACAAAGTATCCCTCTCTCTCTCTCTCTCTCTCTCTCTCTCTCTCTGCATATGGCAATTCTATCGAATATAATGATCGAACAAATTTGAATTCAACTTTAAAATTTTAATGAGCATTTCTTCTTCCTTAGATTAAAAAAAGAAGATGCATTTAAAATTAGTTTACGCTTACTATATAGCCAATATAAACCTGCAGAAATGTTTGTTTGTGGTTATATCTTTATGTTTACTTTGACACTTTCTAGACATACGTTAATTTACAGTGCAACAAAACTTTTTAAATTGATATTTTTCAATGCATAGCTTTAATCTTTCTTTTCAGCTAAACGCCAGCAAAATTTGCTGTAATCGGGTTGGGCACTAGCAAACCAAATCAGAGATCTTGCAAGTTGATTTTTTTTAGTTTTTACAGAGGTTGACGTTGACATTATTAGCGATTCTGCCAACCTAAATTATTGATCAGGTCATTTAAACTAAAAGAACAGCAGTAAAAGATCGAAAAAACTTGGGCGAAGCGTTATGCAACATTTAAAAAGTAAATATCACTGATAATATTAATTACATTTCATCATTGACATTTGAGTTAGAACATTGATGATATTTGAGTTGAAATAAAATACCATGAAGAAAATATCTAAATATCAACGTAAAGTCATCAATATAATTTAATTTGTAACTAAATAGTACAGATGTAATTTAATTAATGAAAGGAGGAGGTAAATTATTGCCTAAGTTGTCATGTTAATGTTACTTGGTCAATCAAATTTCGATTGATATAAAAATTTAATAAATATTTGTTCTTCCTTAGACGAAAGAATAAGAAAAAAGAGTATCCATAGCCGTTATAAATCAGCAGAAATTTTCTTTTGTTATTATATCTTTTTGGTTACTTTAATACTTTCTAAACACACGTTGATTTACGGTGCAACAAAATTTTTTAAATTGATATTTTTCAATGCATATCTTTTTCTGTCTTTTGTTTCAACTAGATACTAATAAAACTTGATTTAACCCGGTAGGGCAATAGCAAATCAAACCAATCTTAAAGGTTGATTTTTTAAAAATTTTCTGAAGGTTAAAGAAGTAAAAGTTTACATAAAATGTCACACATCTTTTAAAAAATAAATATCACCGATGAAATTAATTATACTCTATCACTAATATTTGATTTAGGACATCGGTGATATTTCATTGAAAATAAAACATTACATGTATAATTTTTAAATATCAACTCAAATGCCATCAATATAATTTAATCCATAATTAAATATTATCTGTAATTTAGTTCATGAAAGTAGGGGATAAATCATTGCATGAACTGTCGTGTAAGTGTGCAAGCCTATGGCCCCATTTATTTCGTAGGATTGTCATTGGTGTCCCGCGTTTGGTTCATTTGATCTTGGGGTGGTTGCCAACTGAGATAATCCATTTTACCATGGAATAAGCTCATCTGGCCGGAGGAGGTGGGATGACCGTATCCCATGGGTTAATCCCACGCAGTATTGATGCGAATACCCATTCTGCCCTTGCCCAACACGTCGTTCTCCTTCGTGCAGGCGATCGTCATTGATGGCGATCCCATTTTGCGAGCCCTTCTCCTTCATTGCCCTCTCCAGGCGATTGCGCCCTAGCGGCGATCCCATTGTGCGATCTCTTCTCCTTCGCTACCCTCCCCTGTTGATCATGCCCTAGCGACGATCCCATTATGCGAGCTCTTCTCGTTCTTTGCTGCCCTCCCCAGGCGATCTTGCTCTATTGACGATCCAATTGTGCTCTGCCGTGTCCTTCTTAGCTGACCTCACCAGATGATCAGCCATCGCAAAAGGATCTATGGAAGTAATCTCCTACTGGTGTGTTATCACGTTAGGAATAATGATTGGCCTTTTCGCACATGTCTCGTGAACCCTAATTCATTGTTGCTTGGATGGTAGATGGTAGGCATCGTTTGTCCTCGATAGATCTGCTTTTGTGTTTGTTTGTAATTGGATCTTGTTACCTTCCTCTTTTTACTTCATCTCCATCCTTCCCGATGGACGAACACCCTTCGTAACTGCTGGATATGGGGTTGGGTCCTGGTAGTCTGTTGTGATGGCTACCTCCACGTGTTGTTCTCATACATCTGGCATATCGCGTGGAGGCTGGTTGAGGATAAGGGCGAGGCAGTCAAGTATGGTCTATTTAAGTGAGACAGATCCATGTTTCTACCTCCTCCTTGTCATTATCCTACTTTGTCTGCTGGAAGGTGTGGAAGAGGAGGAAGAGGGCAGATCTGGAAGGAAGGGTATGGTCTGATTTCGGGCTTTCATAAACATGTTTGTGGGCGTTGAATGTTAACTCGTTTGGTGTTTCTTGTATGAAGCAGTCATAGCTGACTTGACCTTGGAGTGTAAGGTAGTGGCATCAAGGTTGCTGCAGCTCTACCTGATAGGTTTTTATCATCTCGAGTGGAGGTAAGTTCTACTTCCTCTTTCTTCCTCCTACCTCTTTCTTCCTATTTTTTACTTTATCTAAGGTATTTCTTATTAGCCTCTTTCTTCCTATTTTTCTAAGGAGGTCTTTCAGAGGAGACTTAATGGTGAAAATAAACACCTAGATGATATTAATTTTGTCAAAAGAGAAGGAAATATTCATAGATAATATAATTGCATTGTAAATGCTTCAATATCTTCTTAATATTTTTTTCAATTTAATTTTATTGACAGAAGCTATTCCTGGATATGTCACTGCAAATGATATTTAGGCCTAAAAAACTCTCTTTTTATAATGTTAACAAATAGATGTTTCTTTATCCCCATGCCTCCCTTTAAATAATAATCCCAATCTTCCCTCCCAGACCACTCTGTGGTAACTCTGACATCTTGTATAGAAAATATCCAACCCTAGTGGATATTTTCTCCTTGGTTAACTATAGAAAATTCCAATTCATCACCTAAAATACCTGCGTAGGGGTACTTTGCCAAATATTTACTTTATTTCATAATTTCATTGCTTTATTTTAGAATAGATGCAACTGTTGGGATATTGTTGTGATTGTTTTCATGATTTTTTCTCTGGTGCTGTGAACTAGTGTTGCAGTTCCAATCATGATTTTTCCTCTATTTGTGACTTCCCTGGAAATCATGAGTACCCAATGTCTCCATTTTCAAACACCCCCCTATTTAGTTTAGCATTACTAAAATTCATATGACATACATTCTGTTCGTATCAAGTGTGCAGGACCTAAATTTCTGCAATTGAGTGTATGCTTCTTATTCTTTATGTATCATTTTATTTCTTCTTTCTTTCTAACTTATTCTAAGTTAAGTAGAGGTATGAGTGGTTTTAAGAAAATTTGTGATATAAAAAGGGAAGTTATGCAAGGAAGACAAGAGCTAACCACTTTCTGCAATATATGATGATGCCTTTGTCTGTTTTTATTTACCATTGAATCATCACCTCTTTGCTATATGATTCTGTCCTTGAATCCCCAAACAAAGAAGGAATGCTTTATGAAAGTTGGCTATATTATCATATGTTTTTTGACTTAGGTATCATGAAGGTTACAGTCTTGAGTTATAGACATTCAGCTAATTTTTTAGAGCTGGGAGTAGAAGATAAAGAATAATAAAGGTTTACCTGGTGAAATGATGAATATTGGGGTGCCAGAGATTTGTATAAGCTGGTGCTTTCCATTATATTCCATACTTGTTTCAAAGTTGGGAATGAATTCTTCTGAAAATGCCGTGCTCCCAATGTTAGTGGACTTCATTTATGCAGTTGGTGGCAACAAGGTTTCATGTAGTGATTGTGCTTGATTTGACATATCAATTGATTGTACTTGATTTGATGTACCATTCCATTGTGCTTGACATTCCTCTTGACCAACATTTAGTTTAGTTTCGGACCTACAAGCTTTGATAGAATTTGACATTGGATTACCATATCGTATAGTTAAATGCTCTACTTTTGACTGTAGGATGTCATCATCCCAACCATCATCCTTCGCCGATCCCAAGAAGGCTAAGAACTGGGACTATCGAACAACTAATGAGTTACTAAAGATTTTGATGAAACACCATAAGGACGATCATTGGGAGAATGGATCGTTCACGAAAATCGCTTGGAATGACATTGATAAGGAGTTTGTCACAGCAACTGGGTTACCATACACCCACAACTAGATTCTAAATAGGTGGAAAGAGTTGAAGAGGAAGCACACTTTATATGCTCAACTCTTAAGCAAGAGTGGGTGGGGAATGGACCCGAGGACAAGTTGCCCAGTAGCACTGTCACCCTATGTTTGGACTGAGGTATTAATTCCAACTTTCGTTGAATACATCAAACGAGTCATGGCTCTTATTCTTTCATTGAAATTTACACTTCCGTTGTATATGTAGCTCCCACCTGAATTGGCAGAACTCCGGGAGAAGCCGTTTGTCTACTATGAGGATGTCCATAGCATTGTCGGGAGGGATACAACTACAGGTGAGCATGTGCTCTCGTCGAACATGCAGGAGCAAGTGAATGAGGTTGTCGAAGATCAGGTCGACATATGTTACGACCTGGGTCCCAAATCCCTACAGGACCCGAGATCGGTTCGACTCGATTAATCCCAAGACCCAGTCGTCCAACAAGAAATAACCGAAAAGCAGAAAAATAAATCACATCTACTATGCAAGGTAACTAACAGTAAAAGCGTACAAGCAGTAAAGGAAGTAAAAGCTGTTAAACAGTACATACCACCACCACAACAGGAAAGTAGAACAAAAGTGTAGTAACAGGAACAGTAAAACAAACTCTAAAACTCACTAACAGAAAAGAAGTACTACAATAGAAAAAAAACTATTGCTGGGCTCGACTGGGCCCAGCACCCTCTGTAGCCGGTGACTCGGGCTGCTCAACTCCTAGACCTGTAAAGGGTTATCAGAAAACGGAGTCAGCGAACACTGAGTAGAGTGGTAACCAAACTATCTAAAGAAATAAAAGCTAATAAGAAAATTTATCTTTTTCAATTATTTTATTTACAAGTAATTCCTTTTCATCCATTGGTTTACTTTCAGATTTCTTTCTTGATCTCGCATGTTTATCGTGGGAACGATCTTGATTACAGTCTTTTTCAAGGAGTAGAAGGCACACGTGGTTCTCTCTTGGTCGGGAGAGTCCCTTGTGGTAATCCTACACCTAGTCAACCACCCCAAGGTCACAGACAGACATAGCGGTGACTACGTCACGCGCGATAAGCGCAAGAGTAGCTACCCGGCACTGGCACGCGGTCAATCGTTTCTGCTAGCGGGTACGCCCAAAGTACAGCACGGAACAGTATAGGGACTAACCCTCTCAGCAACAGGGGTTTAGCCCCTCAGAACCAAACAAGGGTTTCACCCCTTCACAGTCTGCGCATCCTCGTCTGACTACCCCGATTTGCCCAGTGGGCCTAACAAGTCGGTGTAGGGTGGCTAGCTGAACCCTGGGCCCCGTGGGGTGGCTAGCTCCCTCCCTACACTAGTAGCTCTCCTCGGTACAGTGTACGCGAGGGTCACAACAGTCGGTGTAGAGTGGTCAATCCTAACCCCGGGTCCCAACCCAAGTGCAGCTAGCTCCGCTCTACACTAAACAGGGGATAATCGCTCTCCTTGGTACCACGTACTCAAGGGCCAGCACACTTCCCACTCACATTTCCAGATCCTTCCATTTATCCATAGGAGCTCTACTCCTAATTCCCTGTAGGGTTCATGCTCATATTAATCATATTATACCATACCAGGTTTCATCATTCACAATTTTCATTCTCGTATTATACACATGCAACTCGTATTTCCACAAATTAACATTTACAACAAGTGATATCACAGGTAACTGTTTAGTTATCTCAAGCATTTTATATTCTGCAGGTAGCTCGTGTTTATTAACAGGCAATTGTTTACAATTCAACCCATTCATTTATGACTGCAATCTCAAACACACATACAAACAGTACAACTATTTAACGTCTTAGGGTTCATGCCACATCCTAGGGTTTTAGTATCTAAATTTCATAGATGTATTCATATTTTATAAGTAGGACAGGGGGAAACCACTCTACCAGACAATCCAGGAGTACTGGGACTCGAACGACAGACTCACGTGCTTCTACAAGCCCTAGACACGCAACAGGTCGAAATCCTATACCAAGGAACGCATCACAGCGAAACGTTCAGAACAGTATATAAGGATTTCTAACATGTAGAGGAACTCACAAGGAAACCACAGATATCTCGTTCGCGTAAAACGGACCCCGATTAGACCCTAAACGGGTCAAAAACAGAACCGTAGAACCAAATCAGACGTCTGGAATAAAGTCTAGACGTCTTAAAAGTCACCAGAGTCTCACCTCAAGTCTCTGTGTTGACCTCAGACATCCAGGACTCCTTCTTGACCATCTGGACTCAGCTCCAGACGTCCGACCTATCCTCTAGTCGTTTGGGAATGCCTCCGATCGTCTGGTAAGCTGTCCAGATTTTAGAAATGCATGGGAGGGCGTGCCACGCACCTTCCCAAAGCTTCTCCTACGCACGACAGAGTAGCGCAACCTTATTTAGCCAAACAAATTGTTTCTGCGGTGCGGCCTGCATGGTCGTAACTGCAAGAAGGACGTACCTGCGCGAAAATCCACTTTCAGACGTCTGGTGTTGTCACCAGACGTCCAGCCCGTCGTCTGGAAGGCACTCTGGACATTTGATACTGGAAAATTTCTAGTACCAGTACGAGCTCCCGCTCCCCTCGCCGCGCTCCGCCGCAGCTCCTCCCTTTCGGCTGTAGCTTCGGCCGTTGCAGAAAGTCGGGGACGGCTCCCCGACGCACTCCTCCCGCACGCGCCGCGGTGGCCATGCGCACTCCAGCGAGCCTCTTCGAGCTCGTGAGCTCAACCTCCTTCTCTTCACGCCACTCCTCCTCGCTCTCGCTCCCTCTCTCTCGCTCGTCTCTCTCACGGCAGTGGAGAGGAAGGAAGGTGGTGGTGGTGGAGTGGAGAGGAGAGGAAGGGGGAGAGGGCTCTTATATAGTGAGCGGGTTAGGGTTCGGTGGGGGAGAAGAAAGAGAAGAGGAGAGAGAGGAAAAGCAGCCTGCGTGCTGGCTGCATGCAGGAGCAACTTCGCGTACAGATTTTTCAATTTTCAGACGTCTGACTGACAGTCCAGATGTCTTAAAATGCTCAAATAGAATGGGTCTTTACAACATAGGAAATGATGATGCAGTAGGTTCTGTTGGAACACAAAACACCTTCATTGGTTCATTTGCAACTGGATCTATCCCATTTGATAATACAGGTGCAATGGACGTTTGGACATTCCTAAGGAGGCCTTACACTGGCCCTAATCTTTTTGTGAGGACCAATATCCCATCGGCTTCGGCTAGTAACCCCCATCAAATGCAGCAAACTCCTCCTCGACAGACAACTTCTGAGGGGGAAGGGTTGAAGAGGGCTTCTGGGAGTTCCACCCTAAGTGGGGCGAAACGGAGGAAGAAGGCATCATCGACTGTGATTGAATTAGCTAATGCAAGGTCTGAGGAGTTTATAGAACTCATGAGAACTTTGGTGAAGCATCAAATCTCTCCCCCACCCAATGTCGACCATTCAGGGAATGACATTCGTGATTGCATGCGGAGGTTAAGCATGCAGGTTCCTAGTATCACATATGACGACTTGGTCACCTTGGCTGATGTCTTCACCCATTCTAGTTGGAGGGAAATATTCAAGGATGTAATCAACTCTAATGCCGAGTTCGGTGCATTTTTGAGGAGGCATGTTAGCAGCGATTACGGCTTCTGAACATCTTATTGGCAGTATCTTCGTTTCCTTCTTGCATTTGCAGTAGTTACTTTATTGCTATTGTCATGTTTTGTTATTTTATGGTATGTTACTTGGTTTGTCATTCGAAATTAGGAACACGCACAACATAAGAGGATGTTGACTCACACCCTCATCGTGGCTTTTGCAAGTTTACATTGAATATTGATTACTTCCCATCATTTGGTGGACCAAGCATTATCACCAACAAAAAACTTGCCTCCATTGTTGGCCCCTCATGCAATGAATTGTGAAGATCCTACACTTGATAGATTGCAATGGGTGTTGGAGATGTACATTTTCATGATGTTTAAAGAAATATGGCATTGACGAGCTACAATCTGAGTTAAAATTTGTAAAGTGTTTTGCAAAGGTTCCACAGAATTAGATTTCAGATAACATGAATATACTGTATTTAGTGCTGCATTGTACTTAATGTTTATGTTTTAGCATTTTATAATAGAACTTGTTCTCATTGTATACCAGCGTTAACAAACAGATTATACTTGATGTTTTGTCAAGGATGTTTCTCATTATATAAAAATTTTCTAATAAAATATGATTGAGTTTCCATCTATTTATTTTATTAATTATCTTCATAACGTGGTTGATATTGCAAGTATTAATCGTAGATCATCCGTTATACCTATATACAATAATTATGCATTCTAAATTTACTCCAACTAATAAATATCGTTTATATAATGTTGACTTCTGTGATGACATTGTTTAAATATCGTTTACAAATTGTTCAAATCATTTTTACATGAGAAATTACGATTTACAATTTCATTTCCTATTTTTATAACAACAGAAACATAAGTACCGAACATACCATTTGTCATCCACTTGTTACAATCAATTGTATCAGATTTTCTACTGATATATATCGACATTTGACTTCTTACTGATCTTCCCTTAACTCATATTACTCCATACACTTACACCTTTATTAACATATTCAACTAGGGACAAAATGATCATTTATCATCTTTCCAACTGACTTCCTCCATTGATTTGACATATCAACTATCAAATAATTCCACCAAAACATCTCTTCCAACTTAACTAAACATGAGATAAATCTATGTAATCCCATATTTTCCCCAAACACCAACCAAATAACAAACAATCATGATCCTAAATTTATCTCACGCCACGCACATAATTTACAATCCCATAAAAACAACTCTTGCAAACAAACAATCCCTAAGGTAGCCTCTTGCTCATTCCGTAGTATAAGTTGACTTGTAGAGAATGCTGGTGGACAAACCTATGCTTTACAGTGGAAATAACATTATCACTGGTGGAAGATTACGTCATAAAAAACTTAAGGTTATATATATATATATATATATATATATATATATATATATATATATATATATACTGCCGTAGAAGAGGTGGACGTGGCTATCCAAATGGGAGGGGAAATGGTTGTGCAGATAAAAAAACAAAATATTTTTTAATTTTTTAAATTAAAATATATTTAACAATTATCTCATTAAAATTCATAAATTTTTTTGTTCACTCTCGTAAAATTAACGTATCAATTATTATAATCTCATAAAATTAAATATCTTTTTATACTTATTGTACTTTAATTTTATCCTAATTTTATCCCAGAGTAAGACTGTCGAGTGCCATACGCAGCCAAAGAGTTCCTTCCCATCGTCGGGTAAGGGAAGAAGTGGCGGGCGTTGATGCGGTTAACAACAAGGACCTCGTTGGGATGGGGGTCACAAAGGGATGAAAAGTCAAAAGAGGAGAGGTCACCTTTGTGGCGGACAAGGCAGAAGGCGAAGGGAGGTTCCTCGATGACAGCAAGAAACACCGAGACAACGTTGGTGCTCTTGAAATTAGGGGTGACACGTTAGCACTTGTGTTCTGGAGCCTTAAAATTAGGGGTGGAGTCTTGACCCTCCTGAGTTTTTTTCGAACTTTTTTTTGGAAATTATATGCTTCGTTCAGTTCTTTACTTTCATTTTTTCTTCGTCCAGTTATTTAACTTCTTTCGGCTCCTCTCACTGGGGTTGAGTAATGGGCTTAACTTTTCATGATTAACTTAGGTTCTACCTAAGTTCATTTAAGTAAGTAGGTTTATAAGTTTGGTCTAGATATGTTTAATTCGTAAAATTCTGATTCAAGTTCAAATCCAATCCAAAGTAAATGAGTTAGGTCTATTTATTATTAAAAAATAATAATGGTGAGAGATAAAATCGTCATCGAATCTAAAATTTTGCATACAACTCCACAAAAGATCTAGCTGCTTGATTACAAGGTAAACAGGCGGGATCAATATTACTTGTCTCACTTGCAACAACCCGAACCCAAATTGAGATCCATCCAATCTGTCAAAAGATTCGGCAAAGAAAAGACCGAGGATATGTTAAGATGGAAGCAACCACTTGCGCCTTGACAGCAGGCATGTCGTTGACAATAAGGACACTAGAGGCCCCTGTTGATGCAAGGGCATCACAATCGATAATTTTGATGATGACAAAACACTTGTTTAACATTTGCATTTGAGTCTAAGATTTAGGTCAATCGCAAATGGATACAAGTGCGAAGGACCTCAGAGCTCGCGTCCATGGTAGATTGGAGGAGCTCGTTGAAGGTGAAGGGGCTTCGCTTGGAGCGAAAGCTAGAAGATATGAAGAATATGATAGATGTTTATTCTATTCATGTACTTTGTATCTTTTGTTATTTGCTCTTTTTTTCTTAAAGTATTTGTTAAAGAGCCTCAAAGTATCAATATAGTAGTCTTAGGAATACTTACACAACCTTAGGAACTTAGACATTTCGTAGATAACTTAGAAAATCAAAGTAGGTATCAGATAGCATGATCAGATGTCCAATCTGGACTTCAGACGTCTGATCTTGTCTTTTAAGACATCTGATTGTTTGATTAGATGTCCAAAATACTTAGGTTGAAGAACCACTCTCTGTCTGCCTTGTTTAGACGTCCAGCCTTTTGTCCAGACGTCTTAGCAGACGTCTGATGACATTGTCAGACGTCCAATTAGTGAAATGTTGGCTTAGAAATATGTTCATTGAGAATTGACCCTTAATCTTTGAAATGACCCTTTACCAGGGTTGTTTGGCTTTTCTGGATTTTGTAGGGGTTTTTGTGTAGTTTTAAACCCCTTAGGTTTTTATTTTGGGGTTTGTGAGGGGGAGAGGAAAAATTGCAGGGGCATCCTCACAATTTTTCCATCACCACTCCCCTCACCCCTCACGCCCACACACCATTCCCCTACGGCGCCATCTTCCCTCACTCCCTACCATGTCGCATGCCACTCCTCCCCTATGCTCTCCTGTGCCTTATAAACCCCCTCGTCCCTCCTCTCTCCCCACACCACAGTCAAGAGGAGGGGACGGAGAGTGGGAAGCAACAGCAGGAGGATCCAAAGGGGCAATTGAAGAGGAGATCTCTGCGAGGAGGGGCACTGTAGCTGAGCGAGAGGAGAAGGAGAGGGAGAGTGGAAAAGTTGCTGCAACTTTTGCGGCGAGGAAAAGGGTCGAAAATGGTTCTATGGAATCATTTTTTTTCCGCAAAATCAGACATCCAGAGTGACCTCCAGATGTCGGGTCGAACGTCCGAAGGTAAAATCAGACGTCTGATAGCGCGTATTTTCATTTATTTTCTTCCTTGCCAAGTCCTGACCGTATGTACGTATGTCAGAGGTTGGGGAAGCGTGTTGGTGCGAGGACCGAGGTAGTTTCAGACGTCTGAAAATGTCTCCAGACACTTAAAGCGACCTTCATATGTTTGCACAGAGTTCCAGACATCTAGAAAAGGTGCCTTGAGCAAGCTGAGTCCCTGAGTTCGTTTAAGACGTCTAGGACTCTTCCCAGATGTCTGATTTTGTTCAGGGTTGGTGTTTTTGGGCCCATTCAGGGCCCAAACGAAGTTGATTTTTTGCAAACGAAACATCGTTAGTTTCCTTTCGAGCTTCCCTACGTATTAGTATAATGTCTATACAGTTCTGAGCTCATGTTGACATATGGGTCAATGTGATAGGTCATTCGTTCGTAGTGTGCATTGAACCTGCGGGGATTGCAAGCTCCGTTGATTGTGCTCCTACATCTCCCGGTTATCCTGGTAGAGTGGTTTTACATTAATCTTGAAATTAATAATTAAATTGCATGCGTAGAATTAACTGAACCTAGGTTCTGAGATGAACCCTAGGATTGAAAAGAGGTAAATGCATGCTGCTATATAATCAAACCCTAGGATTATGAAATGAACCCTAGGGCTGAAAGAAATGAATGTACATTTAGTGAATGATTAATTATTATTTCCTGAAAAGAAATAAACTATGAGCTGCCTGTAATGAACTACGTCATGCCTGCTTGTACTAAATAATTGATGGTGGAATTTGAGTTGCATGTTCTACGTACAACGAACCTGATATGGAAATAAGAAAGTCCATGTACGAATCCTACGGAAAATTTAGAAAGAAACTAGGAATATGGTAGTAAGGAAAACCTGCCGGTTTTGGAACATGTCGCCTACGAGTGGCTGTTCAGACTTGGTTAAGGGAAGTGAGCTAGCCCTCGTGTATGTAGTACTCAAGAGAGCAACTATCCCTTTAGAGTAAGGGGAGCTTGTCGCCCCTTGGGTTGAGACCCGAGGTGGGTTTGGCTACTCTACGTCGACTCCTGTTTGGCCTTCACGTACGTGGTACCGAGGTGAGCTACTTAGTGAAGGGAGGGAGCTAGCTGCCCCATGGGACCCAAGGATAGGACTAGCCACCTTACACCGACTCTTGTTAGCCCGTTGGGCAAACCGAGATAGTCAAACGAGGGTATGCGGACTGTGAGGGGCGAGACCCCTGTTCTGAGAGGTAAGGCCCTGTGCTGTTCCATGCTGTACGTTTGGGCGTACACATTAGCGGAAATGACTAACCGCATGCCAGTGCAGGGTAGCTACCCATGCACTTATCATGAGTGCTGTAGTCACCGCTACTTCGCGACCATGACCTCAGGGTAGTAGACCGGGTGTAGGACTACCACAGGGGATCTCCCGGTCAGGAGAGTGTTACGTGTACATCCTGCATCGCGGGTAAACTACAAGCAAGATCGTTCCCCTAGGGAACAAGAAGATTGAGAATTGTCCTGGAAACTGATTAGAATACTCGGATCAGAAAGATGATAATTGGAAATGGATGATAACTAGTAAATCGTTAAATGCATGTTTAGCTAGCTTCCTGTTTAAATTATATGATTTAATCACCACTCTACTCAGCGATAGCTGACAACAGATTTTATAACCTTGTTCAGGTTAGGGATTCGAGCAGCTAGAGCCACCGGCTGCTGACGGCGCTGGACCCAGTCGAGCTCAGCTGTAGTTTCCTTTTGTTTCTTTTATAGAGAGTTTTGTAGTAGTGGATACCTGTTGCTCATAATTATATTCTGTTATATCTATACTAGTTTATGTTGTGATGGCTATGCTTGTAATCATATTTTTCGCTGTATAATGTGAGATACTAGTGGTTTACTGTTTTCTTTCCTTTATTTTTAGTCGTACATTTTTCTGCTTAGCTACATTACTCGTGTGGTTGTGGAATGATTATGATATCTGGTTCTTTTTCGTTGGACGACTGGGTCTTGGGGTTCATCGAGGCGAGCCATTCTCGAGTCCTGTAGGGAGCTAGGAGAGGGTCTTGACAAGATGGTATCAAAGCAAGGTCGTCTCGAGAAATGAACCAAATGATTTAGAAGTAACCACACTTGTACATGTAGATAGGATAGTCATCACAACGTATTATCTTGATTGTCGCTTTTGAGTCGTATTTCTCTCTGTGATCACGTGTCCCTGACCAGTTCAATCCTTTTCTTTTGATCTCCATGTAGGAGATGCCTCGTCAGGGAGCCCTTGAGGCGGGCCGCGAATGTGGTTGTGGCCGTAGTCGTAGGGGCAAACATGTCGGACTTGATGCACCAATTACCCCACCCCTCCTTCTGGGCATCCGGGCCCAAGATCTCGCCCAGCTGATTCGGGATATAGTACAGGATGAGCTCCAGTAGCCTCCTCAGCCACCTCTCCTTGAGGATACAGAGGAGTCATCCGTAAGGCAGGTGAGCCGCCACGGCGCTGGACGGGCTGGAGGGGGAAGGGGTGATTTTCCACCACCCCCACCTCCTTCAGACACTTCGGGGCATGATGAGAGGCTCATCATGGCTTCTAATTACCCCTAATTAACTAGTCTTTCTAGTTAATTAGCTAGGAATATGTATATATATGGGTTAATTATGAAATAAGAGACAAACTATTAAAGGACCTTAAAATAAATTTAAAATGATAAATTATAAATCAATTAATATCATTAATAACTTAATTAATAAATGAGCTCAAAATACCATTAATCAGTTACCTAATTAATATCTTATTTAACTTAAGTAAAATTTAAGATCTAAATCTTAAATAACTTAAGTAAGTTAATAAGTTAATAAATATTAATAAATGGGTCAAAAATGTGAATACAAGGCTTTAATATAATATTTAGCTAAATTATAAATATATATAAAAGGTTAGAAAAGAAAATAATTTAAATTAACCTTGAAAGCCTCTATTTGCATTTTGGTCCTTAGAATTCATTGCATTTGAGTCCTTTCCTTTCACTTAAGTCCTTATCTTTCCTTGCATTCAGGTCCCTATGTATACTTTTCTTCTTCTTCTTCGTTTCTTCTACAGTCGCTTCAACGACTGACGAGCAGCGGTGAAGACACCTCACGATCACCTTCCATCTGATGCCATTTCACCATCGTCAAGCTCCTGGAGCTTGCACTCACCTTCTTCGCTTCATCCCACGGTCTGGATGATCCTGAAATCCAAATTAGGACTCAAGGTTAACTTTATCGGCATCGGAGAAGACGCCGATGGTTACCTTGAATCTAGACATATTTGCATCCAGATTCGAGCTCCTTCACATCCGTTGAACCCTATAAATACCCCTTAAACCCTCCGATTTCAGGAATCGGCTCCTTTCCCTCTTCCCCTATTGTAGCTGATGATAGGTTATTCCCTCCCACTCCGGCGACCTACTTCCATCACTACACACCTCCTTTGATCATTTCAACCAATCGCCGAGCTTCGCCGTCCTCCGCCGCACCTCTGATCAAGGTGACGACTCCGAACTACACTTTTGCTCTGCAAATTCGCCTGCCAGACTTCTTCCTTCCTCCCTTTGATTTCCTCCTCCGTTAAGAACCTTCAACTAAGATTCCTCAACCTCTTTCGTCCAGGTAATAGTAGGATAGGTAAGGTAGAGTAGTTAGTTTAGTTAATTAGATAGTTTAGTTAGGTTAAATGTTAAATTCTTTCATCATCTTCTTTAGCTCCGGCGAGCTCTTTGAGCTCGCCTGGGCCACTCTTTTGCCATTTTTACACACTGATCACTTTCTTCACCTTAACATGATTTCATAGCATTGCTTTTCCTGCATTTCTATCAGCTTTATCGCTTAGAACACTTCCACATTCACCGGCGACCTCCGCTGTCCATGGCGGAGGCCTCCGATCTTAAAGCACACCCGTTGGGGCCCTCCATCACCTCTACGTAATCTAAGGGCCCCATTCCCATACTTAACTAGTATAATTAACTCATAGAAAATAAATGCATAATTCCATTCCAACTTTCAAGCCCTCTGTCAATGGAGAGCTTGAAAGAGTTCCTCCACCTAGTTAACATCCCAGACAGCATCACAAGGTTCTATTGAACTTTAATCCTCACTCAATTGAGTGAGATAGTTGACTCTAAGTTTGTGTGAACTCAGAGATAAAGTTTTTTGAATTCCTTGATAAATCCTTAATTCGATTGTCAATTGGATAAAGTGTTGAGTTCCTGAGGTTCATTGTGACCTCAAGAAGCTCTTATGACCTTTAATGGTCTGTTTGATGGAATTTTGAACACTGTCTAACATTTTCTGAACTCACCGGAGCTCCGGCGAGCTCCAACGAGTCAAATTTGATCTTTAGCTCGTAGAACTTTGCGCAGTGCTCCAGACTGAATACTAAGGACCTAAGAATTATGTATCAATCGCTAATTTGATGTTCTAGTATCTAGAGTATGTTTTTGACCTTTGTCTTCTCCAGCTCCGACAGAGTTGGAGAAGCTACTCAGTTACAGTTAAGTTTTTGGAATTAGGTCAAAAAGCATGAGCAGAACCCTTAGAGGTTATTTTTGACCTTTGATGGCTTTAAAATCCTCTAGGTTGTTCTGCCGAACAAATCTAATTTTGTGCTCAAAAGATGATGCCTAAGATCACCTCAGACTTGATCAAATCCAATTTTGAAGCTCTGAATCACTTCCTGAGGTTGAATAGAGTCGATCTAGGTCCTCAATTTGATCTAAGAAAACCTAGATTAGAAAGTCAACTCTAACCTTGATTTGGTCAATTTTGGATTCAATTCGAGGATTAACTGTTTAATTCTGTGAAATTAATGTTGCAATGGAATCCTTAGATGACCTGGAGTGTTTTAGAGTTGATTTAATTCAGGTTTATTAAGGATTTAGTGTAAATCAAGTTTCTGGACAGTTTGGGTTCTTTAGAACCCAATACTGTGTTCAGTATGTTCTTGGCAAATTTTCATTGCAAATCTACTTAGATTAGTTATTTTTAGCCTCCTGAATCAGTTCAGATCACCTGTTGAGGTTGTTATCTCTTTGTTGAGCAAATTGGAACTCAAATCTGAGCTCTGAACTCTCAGAATGAAGCTTTCAAGCTTCTGGTGCTTCTTGGAGTTGTTTTGAGTTCATTCTCTTCTACTTTTGATGCGGAATTCCCTCCTCAATAGAGTCCTAACCTCAACTGGAGGTCAAAAGCCTCTTCCGTAAGTCAAAAGACATGTCTTCTCTTTTGCAGGCTCAAATAGCCATGCGAACCCTTGATCTTCGTCCTTCAAATCGAAGGGCCAATCTAGATCTGAACACCAAATTGGTGTTACAATCTTGTTGAGCACATCAAGAGCTCTCGATCGAGCCTTTGCTCGACTGATTTGGTGAATAGAGCCAGCTGGAATCCTCAGGTGAAGTTTGGTCTAGAGTGAACATAGATAGTCCCACATCTGTAGATTTGGAGGTGCCGCTATGGTATATTATGTTTTTGTGCCGACAATGTTTTGGTCGTCATCATTTGGTGTAAAGAGAAACTTATGTGTGCAGGCGCGTGCATGTGCACGTGCCTATGTGGATGTGTGTGTGCATGCGCAGGCGTATGCCTGTGTGCGTGGGCCCATGAGTGGGCGCGGATGTGGATGTGGGCCTGGGAGGCTGGAGACTGTGCATGGTTTGAATTGGAAACAAAACACCTAATCAAAATTAGGCTCAGACCCAGTAGGGTCTGATCCCACCCTCTAGGGGGTGCTATGTATCCCCTACCGATCTGAGCTGCCCACTATAAAAATCAAATTCTTGGTTAAGTGTGAGCTTGTATGCACAAACCTAAAGAAGAAAACGAAAGAGAGTGAGACAAGGTAAAGGAAATGTTAAAGAGAGCTCGAGAGAGAGAGGGCTAAAGATTAAGAAAGAAAGAAAAGAAGAATGAACAAAGACAAAGGAAAGAGAAAAGAGAATTCTAAGGGGCTGAAGAAAGAAGAAAAATGAAGAAGGATAATTAGATGTCTAATCTTCTTGTTATCTTTTCTCTTGTTATTTTGAGCTTAAATGAGGAAAGAAGGCATTTGTACTCATTTGATTAGCTTATTCTTGCCTTAATATTTTGTAATTAGATGTAATGATTGTAATAAACATGTTTTCTTGGATTTTAATGACAAATCACATGTGTAAATATGATTCTATATTCATGGAAGTTGCATGTACTAATTGATTAATTTTTGTGCAATGTTAATAGACTTAAAGTATTTCAATTTAATATTTAGTCAATTAATTAATTCTTATTTTTTTTTTAGCAATTAATGGTGAGTTAAGATTAAGTTATGCCCCCTAGCGAACGACCTGAACTCAACCAGTTAAAAAGAACTTTTAAAAATATAAAACGTTAGGTTAACTTAACTCTATACTGCACAACCGACATAAAATCAAGTTAACCTAAGTTACTTTCTCATGCGATTAATTAAGCCTAAATAACTTAATTAATTGTGTTGAGGAATTAAACGATCATCGAGTCCTTGCCTGGAGGCACACCCGTTCCCCCATTGCGGCTCCATCATGAGCTTTTCAGCTAGTTCCGGAAGCTGAAGCCGAGAGCCCGTCTAAGGCAGAGGACTGGATGGAGTAGATGGAGATCTTCGACACACTCCATCCTCCTGGAAAGTGCCGCGTGGCCTTCTCCACGTACCAGCTGGAGAGCGCAGCTCACAGGTAGTGGAGGGCGGTCAGAGGACAGGAGGAGGGAGAGCCGAGGTGAGACCGGTTTGTGGCACTCTTTTGCGAGCAATACTTCCCATAGACCTGGCAGGATCAGAGGAGGCAGGAGTTCCAAACTCTCCGCCAGGGGGCGTTGACGATTAGCGTATATCGTACGCATTTCCTGGAGCTGTCACGCTTCGCCCCGATAGCTACGTCTACCGAGGAGGAGAGCCTATGGAGGTTCATTGAGGGCCATCGGCCTGCTATCTAGGGGTACGTGAAACCCCTGAAGCTGCCTACCTTCTCCTGCGTGGTCGAGGCGGCCATGACTTACGAGGAGATCAACCCGTCCATGTGAGACATTGATGAGGGAGGACAGAAGAAGCCCTACCAACAGGAGCACTCACAGGGTCGCCGGGAGAGGAGGCACCCAGCACCTGCAAGGGAGTCGTCCCGTTCTGTGGGTCCACCAGGGACATTTGGGGGCCCCAAATAGGGACCAGCCGATTGCAGCAGACCCCCGCCTAGCTACCAATAGGGACAACAGAGGGAGGAGGTGGCATTCCACTATGCTACCTGATGGGAACACCATCATGAGCCATAACTAGGTTAATTTGATCTGATTAAGTATCTAAATGCTCCTACATAATCGCCAGAGAGTCATATTTCACTACATAATCATTCTAAGGGAAAAATAGGAAACTAGGGTTAAAACTGTAATTTTACCAGCACATCATGAATGCAGTGAAACCATGGGTTTTCCTAGGGGTTCATTAAGGGTCAAAATATCCTAAAAAGGTAACAAGTGGGCTAGATCAGTCAGAAAAGGGTTTGCATATGTTTTGAGAATTAAATAACTTTTGAAACCTTAAAAATAGACCCACTTAATTAACCAAGGTTATGGTCAAGATAAAATTCACCTAATCCTTCTAAAAATCATAGAAAAATATTATCTAGGGTTTAGTACCTTCAATTTAACCATCAAAACCCATCTTGACCCAAAATGGAGTCTCAGACAGATATTTGCCCTAATTTAAATTTTTGCATAAATTACCCAATAAAACATCATCAAAACTAAAATCCAACTTCACCATTGGATTCCTTAGGTCCAAATTAGGTTTGTACCAAAATTTGGAACCAAGATAAGCTTGTCTTCACCTAGTTTGCAAAATGGTCCTATCTGATTACATTTATACCCCCAACTTTCAAAATCCTTGCATTTAGCCCCCTAACTTCCTCTTCATCTTCACAATTAGGTCCCCCCACCATTATCGAGGAGGAAACCTACTCTGGCGATCTTTGACAAGAGATTTCTCCTTGATCTCTTAGCGAATCCCTTCCAAAATTGGAAGGGAATTTCCTTAAGAAATCCTCTCCAATTTGAACCCGTCCATGTGCTCCAAAAATTTCCCAATCTCTCACGTGAACATATGAGAGAATTGGGTATCAAGAAACACCCAATTCCGGTGAGGGTCTCCGATCTTGGAAAGCTTGATTTCCAAGCTTTCCTTGCCTCTGGATCCCTATAAAAGAACCCTCAGAGCTTGCAGCTCTCCTCAGACTTGATTTTGGGCCGTGTAACCCTCCATTCCTCCCTCCTTGACTGGTCGAAAAGCTCCTCAAGCTCCGGCGACTTCCTCCGACTCCTCTCGTCGTCTGACCACAAAACCAGTGGCAGATTTGCCTTCCTCTCTCTCGTCCGCTCTTGGCCGTACCAGCAGGAGCCCTTCTACCTCCGTCATTGTCGCCATCCCAATCACCGGAGTACCTTCTTCCCCAACGTCGGCCTACCAACGCCGGTGCTGATCTCCCTCCTTTCGTCCACTTAGAATAGCTAGATTATTTACATAACTCTTTTAGTTTAGTTTTATACTCAAAAACCCCAAAAACAACCCCTCGACACTGACGTTCACCTTCGTCTTCTCCACCTCTGTCAACATCTCCGGCGAGGCTCTTCGTCCGCTACACCGTACCACAAACCTCGCCACCTACCTCAAAAGCCCCGCCGTCCTTCCACCAACCAAATCCCTCTCATTTCGCTCATCACTCACCCAAACCATCTCCCGAACAAACCCACCGTCACGCCAACAGTCCGAGGTCGTCAGACCTCCTCACACCACCAATCGCCTCGGCACCATCACGGTTGCATTCGTCGTCATCTGGCGACGCCTCCTGAGCATTTTAACATAGTCGAAAGGCCCTATTTCTGATTCACAGGTGGCAGGTTATCATCACCATTGGCAAAGCTTCGACGCAAGCTCGAAGCCTTGCTCCAGGTACTATGAGCCCCAAGTGAAGTTCCAGGCGCTGCGGACTTGCATCATGATCAGCCCTGGACTTCCAATTGGAACCATTAACTACTCCTTGGATGGAAATTGAACGATGCAGTTGCTGCGACCTTCTGTGCAAAACGCTAGGGATGGATAGTCCCGCATCGTGGACTACAGAGTGGCTGCAGTGATATAAGATGCAAAAGTGTTGAAGGGTTATTGCCTCAACACTTAAGGGGTGAGGTCCCTCTCACCCGCTCACCTGGCCTCGTTCGTGACACGTACACACGGACCTGGTTCGACCCGTTTACCCGCCTAGACCGACCTGCACTCCTCGCTCACCACCGCATGTCGGTGAGTCTAGACCCGGGTGCGTTTGATCCGATAACCCAATTATCCGTGGCTCTGGGAGAGCGGATCCTAAGAGAGAAAGAGAGGAGAGTTGCATAGGTAGGGGGAGGGTTTTGCCCTGAGAAGCTTGGCCCTGACACTTAGTCGAATTTTGAGGAGGAGAAGCAGAGAAGGAAGAAGAAAAGAAGAAGAGGAGAGTTGCAGAGCTAAAGGTAGAAGAGTTAGAGAAAGAAGAAGAGGTGGAGGCCTGAGAAAAAGAAGAAGAAGAAGCTGTAGCTGAAGAAAGAGAAGAAGCTGAAGAGGAAAGACAGAGTCAGAGATAAGAAGAAGAAGAGTTGTAGCACATCAGCAGACGACTTTAAGCCGTCTGATTTCCAAATTAGACGACAGATTTGAGCTTTCATTTCATACATATACATTGAGTTCCTTAGTTAATATTGTAGGAGTATATGGTGATTTAAAACACCATTTTACTCCCATCTTTTTGCACATTGATACATGATATTATTGTAAATTCTTTTAGTTTAAATTGTGATCTTGATTTTTGAATTCCATATTGCTCCCTGTGTTTGACCTTGGAACCTTTTTCGAGTAATAAAATCTATTTGTTTTCAACGCGATTTCGACTATACTACAATGCTTCATTTTAAACTCAATTTCACCGTGTAAACACTACCTGTGTGGCTAGCCGAGCTACATACAGAGGGACTGCCCATCCAGGGCCAGAGCACAGAAGACGCTCCCGGCACCGAGCACTAGAGGCTGATCTGGAGACCATGGTTACCAGGTCCGAGGAGGAGGACAACAGTCACGAAGAGGGTACTGGCTAGCTACTTCTTGTTGAAGCGACGGGTTACTACGCTATTGTATTTGGTTTTGAAAACCTGTCGTTATAATTTGAAAGCAAAGAACTCGTGTTCAACAAATAAAATTTATACCGGAATAGAAATCTCGGGTCGAACTCAGGGAGGCGGACGTTTGATTAGAAACACGTGTTTCTTTTATTTGTCACGAAACAAAATAACTGATTGAAAACTATTTAACAAATAATAAATAGAAGAGAAAGAGAGAGAATATTACAAATAAAAGCAAAAGGGATGTAGAATAAGCATGGATTTCATTATCAAAAAGTTGTTCGTTACACTACTCATTACGACTAGAAAGCGGGAAATGATTACACTAGAAAGCAGTAAATCTCTTCTAGAAAGCAGTAAAAAGAATGGAGAGAGAGATATCGTCCTCGACGATCGCTCGAAGGACGAGCCGAACGGGACGACACCTGGAAGACGAGGAACGGAGTGGGAAGAAAAACGACGAAGCGGGAAGAACGGGAACGAAGCAGCATGTCGTCGTCGTTGCGGGATCCACTTCTCGAATGCAGAGAGAGGACAACCGTAGGATGATCCATGAAGGGGGACGAAGGTGGAAAAATTAAGATTTTTACTCTAGAGGTACATCCCGAGTTTGGGACAAGCTCTTAGAGCTTTGGAGGGAGTGAGAGAAGAGAAGGGAAGCAAATTTCTTATGGAGGGGGTCTCCTTTTATAGTTGCAAGGAGTGAGGGCAATTTAGTCTTTTTATGTTGAAAATCATTAATTTAGGACCTTTAGTGACTGTAGTGGGGGCGACGCGCGTGTGACTGCTCACCTCCCCGCGCTCATCTCATGTTCACGTCCTCCAAATCTCGACCGTTCGATCGTGAGATCGAACGGCTGAGAGCGCTCCTCGCTGCGCCTCCTCTACGCGCACATATGCGTGCGATCTCGCGTCACGCGGGGGCATGTGATGGTGCGTGGATGCTATCGAGCACCCACAGCCGCTGGATCCTCATCGGGCGGTCGATCGCTCCTGCACGCCCACTCCAATTGAGGCATGGTGAGGCTCAAACGTGTGCCTCAGCTTCGCGTTAAAGTGCTCGACCAACGCGCTGTGGGCACATTTGTGTCGAGCACTTAACTTAAGCGGGAGCGCCTCGCAGCCGTTGGATCTTGATCCAACGGTGGGGAAGCGTTGGTGCGAGCACCTTCAGCGGATGCATGCGGTCGGTTGGGCGGCCGTGATGGTGTCGACGTGGTGCCATCTTGGCTGTCCATCTTTTGGGTGGCCGTGATGGTGTCGACGTGGTGCCATCTTGGCTGTCCATCTTCTGGGTGATGTAGATGATGCCACGGGTTTCGGATTGAGTCGATTTTCACGTCATTAGGCTAGATCGTCGATCCGAATCCATCCATGAGGTTAGATTTGCCATCTAAAGTGTGGATTAACACCATCTTGGCCCTTGATCTTCTAGGGTTCCTCGATCTCTATCTGATACTACAGTTGTCTGATTAGGATGATCTTGGAGTCGTAGAACTCCAATCGTCGCCCTGATCAGAACCGTACGATTGGATCTTCGATCCGAGGCCCTGATAAAAAGTCGCCTTGTCCTTGAACATAAAAGGAGGCAATTAACCTCCATTTTATTTAGACTAATCTAAATTCAAGATGATGCATGCTATGCAATATAAATAGTTTGTAATGCAATTCTATGCTTAAGAACAAGCATATGTAGACATTTTATGTAATATAAACATGTTTGCATCACTTCTCGCCCGTCCCAGACGTGGCTGCTTCTTCTGCACCAAGGGTTGAGGGGCGTGTTAATGCCTTGACTCACGGAGATGCTAGAGCTTCAGGCTCTATAGTGGAAAGTATGGTTATTATTTCCGGCAGACTCATTTACGTGCTTTTCGATTCTGGTGCCACGCATTTGTTTGTCTCTACGAGTTTCGCCGTCAGATTGGGATTAGGTAGTGTGCTATTAGAGGAGCCTCTCCTGATTAGAGGCCCAGGTGGACAGGTATTTGTCGGCGAGGAGGTCTTCACTGTCTATGAGGTCATGATAGGGGGACACAGTCTTCCGATTGACCTGATTGTAATTCCGATGGAGGATTTTGGCGTGATCTTAGGGATGATCTGACTTGCTTCTTATCATGTCCTAGTGGGCTGCTTTGGGAGGAAGATCGTTTTCTTCATACCCAAGTTGCCTCCCTTCGAGTTCCATGGTCAGCTGGTAGACGGGGGATTTAGGTGCATCTCCATGCTTCAGGCAGCGAAGCTACTGCGCCAGGGTTGCGAGGGCTTCCTCGCTTGTGTCATAGTAGATCCTCGCCCCGTGGTCGACTTGCAAAATATCCCGGTGGTCCTTGAGTATCCCATCGTCTTTCCAGAGGAGCTGCCAGGACTGCTACCTGAGCGTGAGATCGAGTTTGAGTTCTCATTGGTATCAGGGACCGGCCCCATCTCTGCTGCACCATACAAGATGGCCCCACTTGAGCTACGAGAGCTCAAGTCTCAGTTATAGGGTCTATTGGAGAAGGGCTTCGTAAGACCCAGTGCATCCCCATGGGGAGCCCCTGTCCTGTTTGTGAAGAAGAAGGATGGTACCCTTCGGCTGTGCATCGACTATGGACAACTGAACCAGGTCACCATTAAGAACAAGTACCCACTACCTCGCATCGATGATCTCTTCGATCAGCTGAGAGACGCCACTGTATTTTCTAAGGTAGATCTGAGGTCGGGCTTTCATCAATTGAGGATCAGGGAGACCGACGTCTCCAAGACAGCTTTCCGCACGTGGTATGGTCACTACGAGTTTCTGGTCATGCCGTTTGGGCTAACCAACGCCCTTGCTGCCTTTATGGACCTGATGAACCGCATCTTCTGGCCGTCCTAGATCAGTTCATGGTGGTATTCATTGATGACGTACTTGTCTACTCTCGGGATCAGACACAGCATGGACAGCATCTCCGCATGATCCGGGACATTTTGAGACGGCACAGGCTATACGCCAAGTACAACAAGTGCGAGTTTTGGTTGAGACGTGTTACCTTCTTGGGCTATGTGATCTCGGGAGACGGGCTGGCTGTGGATCCAACCAAGGTTGAGGCTGTGTTGGTGCTAGAGCACCACGATCGTTTATTTTAATGATAACAGAACACGTGTCATTTAACATTTGCACTTGAAGTTGTAGATTTCAGGTTAATTGCAAATGGAGACGTGGTTAGATGGAGTTCGAGCTCACATCCATGGCTGATTGGAGGAGCTTAATGGAGAACAGAGGAGCTTTGCGAGGAGCGATGACTTGATGAAGGAAGGAGATGAAGAATAGGATAGATTTTCCTTCCTTGTACTCTATGTATTTTTGTTTCTTTTCTTGCTCCTTATTTTGTTACTTAGATTCATGTTAAAGAGCCTTAAAGAACCCTAACAGTAGTCCTAGGAACACTTGCGCAACCCTAGGATACTAAGGTTTTCTATAGAGAACTTAGAAAACCAAAATAGGGTTCAAACAACATTTTCAGACGTCTAATCTGAAAATCAGACGTCTGATAAATACTTTTAAGACGTCTGAATGTTGACTCAGACGTTCGACTATATTTAGGCTGGACTTAGTTCTGTCTGACGAAATCAGACGTCTAGACCATAGTCCAGACGTTCAGAAGACGTTTGATGATTTTGCCGGACGTCCAATTAGTGGACCGTTGGCTAGCTTAGCAAACACTGAAGAAAATGACCGTTGCCTCGTATCAGACGTCCGTAGATGACACTAGACGTCTGATACATGATTGTTTTTCCTCAGCTGACACAAAATCTCTTCTCAGAGATTTTATAGTCGTTGCACTCCCTTGGGAATCCATTTCTGCAGAAAAGTAGGTTTCCAGATGTCCAGACATCATTTTAGACGTCCTGTAGGTCGTCTGATGACAATGCACTAGAACCCTGTTTGGATCTTATTCAAGTCAGAAAGGAAACTCCCCTATAATCAGACGTCTTAAACTGATTTTCCAGACGTCTGATGCTAGGATCAGACGTCCGATAACCTTATCAATGTAATGATTAATCCTGATTTCGGCCTGATTTTCTTAAACCTTGCACTCAACAACTATGGAACCTTCCAAGGCCTTCCAAAGCCTTCCTAGGGCCTCTATAAATAGAGGGGAACCTTTGCCACTCAAACACACACCAAGACACACTTAGCCACATACTTTCCACTCTTTTATGTCGAGAAGAAGAAGATCAAATAGAAAGCTCTTGCTCTCCAAGCCTACTTCTACATCCAGAGAGCATCGATCAAATTGCGCACCCGCTCTCCCGCCGTAGTTCACGAGAGCTCCGTTGCGCCGTCGCGTAGTTCACGCATCTGCGTCGTCGACGCACTTCTGCAAAGGGAAGCATCCTAATTCTTATAGAAGCTTAGGTTAAGATTATCTTTGTTGGCTCTATAGGACTATTTGTAATTTACTTTGTTATTCGGTTGGGTATTCGCTTTGCGAATTCCTGTCGCCTTCGTGAGGGTTTTGAGGTATGCTACCCTCGTATAAAGTAGCGTGGTTGTAATTGAGGTTGTACTACCCTCGTTTAAGTAGTACGTTAATGGATTTGATCAACTTGGTTGATTGGAAAATCCTAACTCGAGAGGGTTAGGTGGTGGTTTTCACCCGGGTTGGGTTTCCACCTAAAAATAATTGTGCCATTTGTGTGATTGTCTATTTTTGTGAGATTGTTATATTTTAATTCCGCATTTTTACGTCACGCTGATCTCACGTGCTCGAAGTAGGGAATTCACAAGCTATACTCAGGTGGGAGAGGCCGCGTACAGTGATAGAGATACATAGTTTTCTAGGCCTAGCAGGGTACTACAGGCGGTTTATCCAAGGTTTCTCACAGGTCGCACATCCTATGACCCAGTTAACTCGAAAGAACGTACCCTTCACCTGGATAGACGAGTGTGAGTCATGCTTTCAGGAGCTGAAGGAGAGGTTGACCTCGACTCCTATACTCACTATCCTAGATAGCAATGGCAGATTCGTGGTCTACACTGACTCCTCATTACGGGGATTGGGGAGTGTACTCATGCAGCTGGGCCACGTTGTCGCTTACGTTTCGCGACAACTAAAGTCCCATGAGCATAACTACCCCACCCATGACTTGGAGTTGGCAGTAGTTGTCCTCGCGCTGAAGACATGGAGGCACTACCTGTTTGGAGAGACATTCAAGATCTTCACTGATCATAAGAGCCTCAGATATCTGTTTGACCAGAAGGAGCTCAACATGAGACAGAGACGTTGGTTGGAACTCCTTAAAGACTACGACTGTAGCATCTCCTACTATCCAGGGAAGGCTAATGTGGTAGCTGACGCCTTGAGTCGGAAGGCGCCCGCCCACTTGGCTAGTTTACAAGCACAGAGTTGGAGACTCATGGAGGAGGTGGGTAGTTGGCGACCCCAGGAGTCACATGGATACTGTGGGGCAGTAGTAATGGCGAGGCAGGGATGACCAGAGCTGATAAATCATATCGTTTATAGGGAGATGACAGAACCATACCTACAAACATTGTGAGACCGGGTATTGACGGGGAACCCAGGAGAGTTCTTGTTCACTGATGGGGTCCTGCATTTGAAGGGATGCTTGTGCATTTCTAGAGATGAGGAGCTGTTGAGAGAGCTCCTGACTGAGGCACATGGGTCCAGATTCACCATACATCCCGAGAACACAAAGATGTACCACGACCTATGACGCGATTTCTGGTGGAGAGGCATGAAGCGGGATGTTGGTAGTTTTGTTCAATAGTATCTAGTATGCCAGCAAGTGAAGGCCGAGCACCAGAGGCCTGCAGGGTCATTGCAGCCACTTCCCGTGCCAGAGTGAAAATGGGAGAGTGTCACTATAGGCATGGTAGTGGGATTACCTGTGACATAGCGAGGACATGATGCAGTCTGGGTGATAGTGGACAGATTAACGAAGGTGACACAGTTTCTGCCCATTCGAGTCACTTTTAGACTAGCACAGTTGGCAGAGCACTACATCCGAGATGTAGTATGCCTTCACAGAGTCCCTCACAAGATTATTTCAGACAGAGACACTTGTTTCACTTCCTAGTTCTGGGTGGAGTTTCAGCGGGCTTTGGGGACTCGTCTGAGGTTTAGTATAGCTTATCACCCCTAGACCGACAGACAGTCAGAGTGCACCATTCTGACCCTTGAGGACCTCCTATGTGCTTGCATGCTGGACTAGAGAGGCTCCTGGGAGGAGCATTTGTCCCGGCAGAGTTTGCATACAACAACAGTTACCACTCAAGCATCGGCATGGCACCATATGAGGCTCTGTACGGGAGGTGTACTGCTCCCTTGAGTTGAGTTGAGGTGGGGACCAAGTGGGAGGTTGGTCCTAGGTTGATACGCCAGAGTTAAGAGGTGATCGAGCAGATCCATAGACGACTCTGTATTGTCAAGAGTAGGCAGAAGAGCTACGCTAATCTGAAGCATAGAGGGGTACAGTTCAAGGTTGGGGATCAAGTCTTCCTCAGTGTTTCTCCCATGAAGGGCTTGCAGCGGTTTGGGGTGAGAGGGAAGCTTGCACCGAGATTCGTAGGGCCTTTTGAGGTCCTAAAGAGGGTAGGACCTGTTGCTTACCAGCTTGCCCTTCCTCCCCAGCTCTCTGGAGTACACGACATGTTCCACGTGTCCAACCTCAGGAAATATATCACCGATCCCAACCATGTTCTAAGACACGAGAGCATTGAGGTGGGAGACAACTTGACCTATCCTAAGAGGCCTGTACAGATACTAGACAGAGCCGTCTAGAGATTGAGGTGGAAGGAGGTACCCCTGGTAAAGTCCTGTGGAGAAGCCAGTGGTACGAGGAGGCCACTTAAGAGCCTGAGGTGGCTATGCAAGCATAGTACCTCGAGCTTTTTGAGGGTACGTCATTTCCGACCTACTTTGATCTTCTTTAAGTTTGTTATGCACATTTACTTTATTTCCGCATCCTAGTTAGCTCAAGTTTCAGGGATGAAATTTCCTTTCAGTTTGTTATGTTGAAATGACCCTTTCCCAGGGTCGTTTGGCATTTTTGGATTTCATAGGGGTTTTTGTGCAGTTCTAAACCCCTTAAATTTTTATTTTGGGGTTTTTGAGGGGGAGACGAAAAATTACAGGGGCATCCCCACAATTTCTCCACCACCACTCCCCTCACCCCTCACACGCCCACACACCATCCCCCTACGGCGTCATCTCCCCTCACTCCCCACCATGTCTCACGCCACTCCTCCCCCATGCTCTCCTATGCCTTATAAAACCTCCACTCCTCCTCCCTTCTCCCCACACCACAGTCGAGAGGAGGCGATGGAGAGCGGGGTGCAGCAGTAAGAGGATCCAAAGGGGCAGCCGAAGAGGAGATCTCTGCGAGGAGGGGTGGAGCTGCTGCAGGAGCCCTGCAGCTGAGCAACAGGAGAAGGAGAGGGAGAGTGGAGGAGCTATTGCAGCTTCTGCGGTGAGGAAAAGGGTCAAAAACGGTTCTGCAGAATCATTTTTTCCGCAGAATCAGACGTATAGAGTGACCTCAAAACGTCGGGTCAGACATCCGAAGGTAAACTTAGATGTCTGATAACACATATTTTTCGTTTATTTTCTTCCCTACTAAGTCTTGACCGTATGTACGTATGTCAGAGGTTGGGGAAGCGCACTGGTGCGAGGATCGAGGTAGTTTCAGATGTCCGGAAGTGTTTCCAAACATCTGAAGCCACCCTCAGATGTCTGCACGGAGTTCCAAACGTCCGGAAAAGGCGCCCAGAGCAAAGTGAGTCCTTGAGTTCATTTAAGACGTCTGGGACTCTTCCCAGACGTGATTTTGTTCAGAGTTGGTGTTTTTAGGTCCATTCAAGGCTCAAATGGAGTCGATTTTCTGCAAACGAAATGTCGTTGGTTTCTTTTCGAGCTTCCCTACGTATTAGTATAATGTCAATACAGTTGTGAGCTCATTTTGACATATGGGTCAATGTGATAGGTTGTTCATTCGTGGTATGCACGGAACCTACAAGGATTGCAAGGTCCGTCGACTGTGCCCCCACATCTTCTGGTTATCCTGGTAAAGTGGTTTTACATTAATCTCAGAATTAATAATTAAATTGCATGTGTAGAATTAATTGAACCTAGGTTGTGAGATAAACCCTAGGATTGAAAAGGGGCAAATGCATGCTGCTATATAATCGAAACCTAGGATTGTGAAATGAACCCTAGGGCTGAAAGAAATGAATGTACATTTAGTGAATGATTAAATTATTGTTTCCTGAAAAGAAATAAACCATGAGCTGCCCATAATGAACTATGTCATGCCTGCTTGTACTAAATAATTGATGGTGGAATTTGAGTTGCATGTTTTATGTACAACGAACCTGATATGGAAATAAGAAAGTCCATGTACGAACCCTGCGGGGAATTTAGAAAGAAACTAGTAATATAGTAGTACGGAAAACTTGCGGGTTTTGGAACATGTTGCCTACGGGCAGCTGTTCGGACTTGGTTAAGGGAAGTGAGTTGGCCCTCGTGTACATAATACCGATGAGAGCAACTATCCCTTTAAAGTAGAGGAGAGCTTTTTTCCCCTTGCGTTGAGACCTGGGGTGGGTTTGGCCACTCTACGTCGACTCTTGTTTGGCCCTTGCGTACGTGGTACCGAGGTGAGCTACTTAGTGTAGGGAAGAAGCTAGCCGCCCCATGGGGCCCGGGGATAGGACTCGCCACCCTACATCGACTCCTGTTAGCCCGTTGGGCAAACCGGGATAGTCGGATGAGGGTACGCGGACTGTAAGGGGCGAGACCCCTGTTATGAGAGGGTAAGGCTCTGTGTTGTTCCGTGCTGTACGTTTGGGCGTACCCGTTAGCGGAAACGACTGACCGCGTGTTAGTGCTGGGTAGCTACTCATGCGCTTATCATGCATGTTGTAGTCACCGTTACGTCGCGACCGTGACCTCGGGGTAGTAGACTGGGTGTAGGACTACCACAGGGGACTCTCCCGGCCAGGAGAGTGCCATGTGTACATCCTGCATCATGGGTAAACTGCAAGCAAGGTCGTTCCCCTTGGGAACAAGAAGATTTAGAAATTTCCTGGAAACTGATTAGAATACTCGGATCAGAAAGACGATAATTGGAAACGGATGATAACCAGTAAATCGTTAAATGCATGTTTAGCTAGTTGCTTGTTTAAATTATATAACTTAACCACCACTCTGCTCAGCATTAGCTAACCACAGATTTTATAACCTTGTTCAGGTTAGGACTTCGAGCAGCCAGAGCCATCGGTTGCTGAGGGCGCAGGGTCCAGTCGAGCCTAACTGTAGTTTCCTTCTGTTTCTTTTACAGAGAGTTTTGTAGTAGTGAGTACCTGTTGCTCATAATTATACTCTGTTATATCTGTACCAATTTATGTTGTGATGGCTATGCTTGTAATCATATTTTCCTCTATATAATGTGAGGTACTAGTGGTTTACTATTTTCTTTCTTTTATTTTTAGTCGTATATTTTTCTGCTTAGCTACATTACTCATGTGGTTGTGGAATGATTATGGCATCTGGTTCTTTCTCGTTGGATGACTGGGTCTTAGGGTTCATCGAGGTGAGCCGTTCTCAAGTCCTGTAGGGAGCTGGGAGCAGGTTACGACAATCTTTTATTAGACGTCCGTAGAGGACCTTCTACGTCTGATATGTAGACGTTAACCCTTGATTAAGCCAAAATCACCTCTCATAAGTAATCTAGCCGTTTGTTCCTTGGGAAATCCATTCTCGCAGTTATTTAGGTTTCCAGACGTTCAAACCTAGTGCTAGACGTCCAACAAGTCGTTTGACCAACTTACACAAGAATCATGTTTAGGTCTGACCCAAATCAGTAAGGAAGCCCGTCTAGGATTAGACGTTTGATTTATTTTTCAGACGTCCTAAAAGTTATTTCCAGACGTCTGATAACCCTGTTAGAATCATTAATGACCTTGATTCTAGCCTGTTTTGCCTTAGGTTCACTCCCAACGGCTACCTAAGGGTTCCTAAGCTTTCCTAAGCCTAAGCCTTCTACAAATAGGAGAGGCCCCTTCCTTTGTTAGATACACTTAGAAACACTAAGACACACCAAGAAATACAACTTCCACATCCATTTTTGTCATAGAGAAGCTATTCTCAAGAAGAGAAGTGATCTTGCTCTCCAAAGCCCCATTTGTCAAATCTGAGAGCTTCGATACTCTACCGAGATCATGCCTACGCACTTCGATCTAAGGGAAGTTTTTCTTTGCCTATAGAAGCTAGTTTTATTCACTTTACTTTGTGGCTCTATAGAATATTTGTATTTGTTTTTGTTCGAGTATTCGCTTTGCGAATTTCCGTCTCCTTCGTGAGACAAAAACTTTCTCGTGAAGAGAAGGGGTTTAAGGCACGCTACCCTCATTCAAAATAGCATCGGTTGTATTGACGTTGAGTCACCCTCGTTTCAAGTGAGTCATTAGTCGATTTGATTTACTTGGTCGATCAGGAAATTCTAAATCGAGATGTTTATGTGGTAATTTTTACCAGGGTTTGGGTTTCCACCTAAAAATTCTTGTGTCCTTGTGATTGTTGCCTTTTGTGAGATTGTCTATTTAATTTCCGCATTATCTATCTTTCTGCAAATCTCACCCCCTCCATAGGGAATTACATTTGGTATTAGAGTAGGCCTTGCACATCGGCTTTACAACTCGGCAAGGATCCATGGAGGGAAGCATCACCGCCAGAAGACACGTCGAGGGGCAGTCTGATTGCACAGCAATTCACGCCTCTAATCTGACCATCTTATGCTAGTTTCTAACATTAGGCAATTGGATTAGATCGATTTACATGCATCTTGTAAATACTTGCATTTGTGCATTTTATAGTGGAAGATGGAGAGAGAGATTGAGCATCCATTCATCCATTTCATCCCTTCCATTTCCACCTTATTTCCATTCAAATCCCACCACTTATTCCACCTAATAAGCAACCTAGCACAATCTACATTGTCGCCACCCTCACCCATCACCTATAAAACTACCTTCACCTCACTCCACAGAAGTCGTCGGCACCCATAACTCCCCATACCTTCAACCATTCCCTCCACCTCCATATCCCTGAGACGCACACACACCATCACAACACACACAGCCAGCACTCTCCTGAGCTCTCTTCTCTCCCTCTCTTCCTCTCCATAGGCAGCTCCTCTTCTCACCAGTTGAGAAGAGGTACACTATGCGTAGGAGAAGCTCCTCGTGGTTACATACACCACGTTGAGCTCCACCACTGCCTAGCTCCTTTGTGAGCAGGTGGGCATGGTGCTTTTCTTCTTTTTCCTTTTATTTAATTTTTGTTTTATCAAGTTTCCATCGCCATTAGCGAGCTCTGAGGAGCTCTGCTCTATTATAGTGCACTGTGTTGGGTTCATCGCAACTCATTTATTCCTATTTGCAACTGGACGCTTCTTAGTTATCCGGTGACAAGCGCTCCCACGCCACCAACTGGTTCCCACTGGACAGTTTCGCACGTTCCCCCCCCCCCTCCCCCAATTTCACTAGCTAAGTGAGAAACTCAGCCGATGAAATCGCAAGTCAGTTGGTGCACAAATGCCCTAAGCACTGTAGCGGAACTTCCACTCTCCCTCATGCGTGGGCTCGGTTGACCGAGCATTCCTCACTTAGCTGGTCACTCACGCCCTCTGTCTCCTCCGTCCACCGCTTGCACCCGCTCATGCCACCTGCTCACCCTCTCTCTCCTCTTCCCACGCACCCACACACATACACACACAGACGCCCCCCCCCCCCCCCCCCCCCCCCCCCCCCCCATCAAATGACTTATCACTCACACCTAGACAAACACACACACTCACACATACATACACACGCATATATACATATATATATACATACATACATACATACATACATATACATACATATATATACATATATATATATATACATACACACACACATATCTATATCTATATATATATATATATATACATACACACATATACATATATATACATATATATAGATGCACACACACACACACACACATATATATAAACTTATAAGGAGAAACTTATACAAATATACTATACATACATACATATATATACTTATACAGATATATATAGATATATATACTTATGTATATATACTTATATATACTTAAATAGCTACCACATATATACATATATATACACACACATATATTCTACTTCCTCTTTCACACACTTCCACATATCTCCCACCCACAATATCATGTACATATCCACTTACCGCACATTTAATCGTGGGAATATTCACACCAGTTGTGTATATTCCTCGATATTCGTGCATATCAAGATTTCCACCCACACTTCCACACGTCCGCTTCACACCCACACGCAACACGTAGCTAGGTTAATCCCGTCTGTCTAGACGATGGTTAACCTAGCATTGTGCTACATTTTTATTGAATCGTAGATTCAATATTCACTATCCTATTATCTAGTTATATATACTTATACCTGTATAGATATGTATATATATATAAGCTAAGTATTTCCATACCTTCTTTTCGCATTTCTTTTCCTTGTCATTTATTTTGTTGATAAAGAAAATACCAAAGAAAAGAAAACCTAAAATAGAAAAGATAACTCTTGTCTGTGCAGGTACACGATCTTGCGTGTAGCAAGATTCATTTTGAACTTGATTATTGGCGAGTCGGCAAGGACCAATTTTTGGCAATAGCCAAGAACAAAATTTTTGAGGGTGTGCCTCAAGGACAAGACTATCCAAACAAATTAGAAAACCAAGAAAAATCCAAAAAAATAGAATAAGCGAATGGAATTAGTGCGAGTCATAGGAATCGCGTAGACATAGATTAACTCTAAACCCATCTCCTTGAGTTCGACCTTGGGCCTAAAACTGACAAGTTAAAATTTGATTTAGTCTAGGTTAATAGATTTTGAGAAACTGTGTAGATTCACCTGTAGGTAATCACTTCCACTATATACTTTACGATGCTAATATCACCATATTGAAGAACCCTACCCGCGTTCTAACACGAGTTTTCTCGCTTTGTTGTCGGGGAGGCATTATTTGGAGTTAGTTTCTACACTCTTCCTTTGATTTTCTCTTCTCCCACCCATCTCTTCATAGGTTTGTTTTTGTGCAGGTGTACTTGTTGCTAGGAGGAGACATGCAGAGGAGGTTGGAGATGTGGGAAAATCCGAAGTAGGAGTGAGAGGGGGAAGTTAGCAGCATCGCTTGGAGCTTTGCCCACGTTGCTGAGGAGATAGGTATCTTCTTCTTAGCAATTTAGGTCATTCTGTCACATTGAAAATGCAAAAAAAATAAGCAAAAACCCTAAAAAAATCTTTTTGGGATTTCTGGGGCGAGTGGATTAAAATCCACTGTTTGATTCTCTCTATCACCACCACCGCCCTTGATTTTCCACATTTTCGTGCTCGAAAAATTTGAGAATCTTGATTCTTGATCATTTCGTGACGCGAAAATTATCATTGAGGCGATTTACAATCAATTGTTTGCTACACATTTTTCACCTCATTAGGTCACATTTGGGATCTAAACTTTGGTTGGGGAGCCTTGGAGTTGATTTGACTCCAACCCCACCACGACCCTTAACTTGCCTTGATTTGATCCCGAATCTCAACCCCAATATATTCATTTTCATTTTTCATACTTTTTGGTGGTTGAGCCTTGTGTGGATTCTCATTTTGGTGATTGGGAGCACTTGAATTGAAGTGCTTTGGCTCCCTTTCACATTGAATTAAAATTGATTCGTGCATCCACACTTAGAAATTTCCAATTAGGGGCCCATTTGCATTGTAGCATGCATTAACCAAATCAAATTGAAGAAGGGTTGTTTGGGCATAGAAAAGTTGTATTTCTTGAAAGCCCGGAGATTGGTTGAATTGGTAATTTAGTGAAGTCATAAAATCCATACTACCTAAGGTTGAAATCCTAAAAGCCAGTCACCATCTAAAACTTCAATTCGAGGAGATTTTCCCGTAGCATGCTTGCTTTACACACTCAAAAATCGACGCATTTGGGCATTACTTGTATACAACGCCCTTCACATTCCAAAGCACTTGTATCCTAAGCCTCTTAATTAAAATTGATAGTAACTTGAACCCATTAAGGTTTGGAGGTCTAACTACCTGTGTGTAGTGCCTACGTGTTGGTATGGGTTCCCGCGTGCTATCGGGTGTTTAAGACTGGGGCAAACAGCCTTTAAATATGACTCGGTGGTTCTGTGGTGCTCGTATTCAATTCCGTAGGTTGCGATAATAGGTAACTTAGATCTTTGAGTCTCAGGTCACCTTTAGAGGTTAGGACCTTGATTGTTTGATTTGTCATCAAGTGCACCTATTCGACGTCCTTTCTCTTATCCCCTTCTCTCTTATCATCTCCCCAATTCTTCCTACGACAGTGCATGTTTGGGAGGAGGTAACAAAACCCTGAACTTGTTAAATTATCTGATCACTCTAGAAGGGAAGAATCGGTGAATCGTCCTCCTCTGTAAACGTGGCTGCTCGCCCACCCCCAAATCCCGAGGGAAGAAATTGCCCCCCTCCAAATCCACCAGGTGGTGGAGTCGTTGACCCATTAACCCTCCTTCAGGCCCAAACGGAATTGTATACTGGGCAGATTGAAGCCATTAGGAAACCTTGGAGGAAATGCAAAACCCTCCCGAACGGGAGGAGCCTAGGTCTCTTAGCTCATATTAGAATCCCGCTGCTATAGAGACCTGTGGGTAGATTCGTGTTCCCGTGGGCGGGGAGGATTTTGAACTACAGCCAAACTAAATTAGCCTAATCAACTTCCATTACCATGGATTGGCCAGTGAAGACCCTTTTCTTCACTTGGAAGACTTAACCTGCTTAGTTGAAACGATTAAACTAAGAATATCGGGATGCGTATCGTCCTCATGAAAATGTTCCCGTTTTAGTTGCGGGACAAAGCAACGCAAAGGTTGTGCACCATTGGGAAACCTCTCTGAACTTGGGAAGAGATGCGTACGGCATTTCTCAAGAAATTCTTCCCAATCGGGCGCATCAATGCACTTCACCGTGCTATGATAACACTGCATCTTGGGGTGATAAATCTATCAATTGGGGTTTATCTTAAGATAAAATGCACAGATAACACATCATAAATAGGAATGGGAGCATTGCATGCATCACACAGCAAGATTGCTTCTAGAACAGTATTAATGGCCATTTGTATGGGTACTTGTCAAAACAGGCCTCAGATGAGTAATCAAACCACACAGATGGATTCAGAGCGACGAACCGAGTCCAACGGACTCGAAATCGGCCGAATCCGACATTCGGAGCTCCTGCAATGGGCCCAAGAAGTCCTGGCCGTTGATCTGATGATCAACGACCCACAGCCCGCCACGTGGAACCCCCACAACGCATCCGCGCCACCGACCGATCCTGCCTTCAACCGGAGGATGAATCTCAGCCATCGATCTTCGATCGAATGGCTGAGAGCCACCCGCACGCCTGCCCTCACTGCGGCAAAGCAGCGAGTGCAGCACAGCGGTCGGACGTCGCACACCCGCGCAGCCGGCGCGGGTTCGAATCGCACCTCGCGAAAATCAGAAGGCGAAGGTGCGCACCATGTAAATTCGACCGCACGATCAGCAGCGGATGGCGCAGATGGAGCTGCGCGGCGCAACGGATGCGCACGAAAGCTCGCGCGCGCGATGACGCTGCAGACGCGAGCCTCTCAGCGCCCCGCGCAGAAGCTCAGCCGTCCGATCTTCGATCGAACGGCTTATGTCCCACGCCGCGGATCAGGCACGAAGAAGAACGAATGTGCACTGGCGACCGGTGGGCAGGGAGCTACATCGACAGATTTAGTATGGGTTTAGCGACGTCCCGGACATCACTAAAGCCCATACCTGAATTAGAAAACCCTTTTGCCTATATAAACCCCATCCAACTACCCATTCAAAGCATTCACTCCACTTGCAAGTGTTCTACCCCCCTCCTAGCTACTTTTAGCCCTCTTTGTAATCGCCGGAGATGACGAGTCTCCGACGGAGCCCCCCTCCACCGCCATGGCTGCCTCGCCGTCTTCTCTCTCTCTCTCTCTCTTTCCCTCTTTATCTTAAGCTTTACTTTACTTATGTTCAAGCATTTATCTAGTGTTCTAATTATGAACTAAAGTTGCATGTCAAATGATGTTGTTTTCTATTCATTTGCCTGCTCTCTTTTATGTTTGAATTGCATGCTGTGAATGAGGAAATTCTAACCCTATTCTCTCTCTCTGTCTCTCTCCCTCTCTCACTCGCTTTTCACCAGTGCCTTTTCGCAAGCAAAACCCCACGATTTTCGTGACATTAAGTGACGAGAAAAATTCGATTTTAACGCCTCCCTGAGATCGACACTCGGACTCACATCCGTTTCTTCATTTTAAAATCAACGTTGCGAGCACAAGCTATAACGACTCTTTTAAACAAATGCGCCCATGCCATGTCATGCTATTACTTCTTTCATGCAACAAAACGACGAGCAATTTCACCAGGCCTGGGAAAGGTATAATGACCTCCTCAGGAAATGTCCACACCACGATCTGCCTAAGTGGCATGTATCCCAGATTTTCTATTATGGGCCAAATGAAACTTTGAGGTAGATTGCTGACACTTTCTGCGGAGGGAATTTCATGAATAAAGACGAGGATGGAGAGTTTGAACTATTTGAAAATATTACTGAGAATTCTATGTATAACGCTTCCATCGTTGTCTTTAATCGGAGCAGCACACCTCGTAGTGGAGCACACGAGGTTGACACGGGACCTTCCTACTCATCCACCGACTTAAATGTAATCACTCAAAAATTGAATGAGGTCTCCCTCGTTCACAAGAAGCTAGATGAATTTTTGGCCAACCATACTTGTCCTGTGGATCACACATCGACTCCTTCACCACGTCACAAACCCAATCCTTCCCAAGTCAGGATGATTTGCAAGAATCTCACACGACCTGTACCATCTTTACCGAGTATCACGCCAAGCGACTCAGTGAGTAATGTGGATCTGGCTTCTGCTGGCCAGTATTATGACATGAAGGACCAAGCCTCCATGTACTTGGGATGTAGTATCGTATGTTGGTGCCAGAGCACCACGATCATTTGTTTTGATGATAACAAAACATGTGTCATTTAACATTTGCACTTGGAGTCTCAGATTTCAGGTCAACTGCAAATGGAGACATGATTAGACGGAGTTCGAGCTCGCATCCAGGACGGATTGGAGGAGCTTGATGGAGAACAGAGAAGATTCGCGAGGAGCGATAGATTGAAGATGGAAGGACAAGAAGAATAGGATAGAATTCTGTTTATTTCTTTCATGTACTTTTGTCTTTATTTTCTTGCTCTTTTTGTTCCTTAGAACATCATGTTAAAGAGCCTCAAAGTACCCTAACGGTAGTCCTAGGAACACCGGCACAACCCTAGGATACTTAGGTTTTCTGTGGAAAACATAGAAAACCAATATAGGGTTCAAACAGACGTCTGATAATGTGTTTTAAGACGTCTGACTGTTTATTCAGACGTCTGATAACATTTAGACTGGACTTAGTTAGCTCTGTCTGATGAAATCAGACGTCCAGACCTTAGTCCAGACATCTTAGAAGACGTCTGATGGACTTGCCAGACGTCCAATTAGTGGACCGTTGGCTGGCTTAACAAACACTAGAGGATATGACCGTTAGAGCCTTATCAAACGTCCTTAAGCCTTTCCAGACGTCTGATAAATGACCATTTTCCCTTAGCTGACCCAAAATCTCTTCTCAGAGATTTTCTAGCCGTTGCACTCTCTTGGAAATCCATTCCTGCAGAAAAGTAGGTTTCCAGACTTCCAGACATAGTGCCAGACGTCCTATATGTCGTCTGATGGACTTGCACTAGAACCCTGTTTAGATCTGATTCAAGTAAGGAAGAAACCCGCATAAAATCAGACGTCTGACCTTATTTTCAGACATCTTAAGTTGGTTTTCCAGACGCCTGATGCCAGGATCAGACGTCTGATAACCCTGTCAGTGCAATCATTGTTCCTGATTTCGGCCTGATTCTCTTGGGCTTTGCACCCAATGGCTATGGAAGCTTTCCAAGGCCTTCCAAAGCTTTCCTAAGGCCTCTATAAATAGAGAGGAACCTCTTGCACACAAGATACACCTAGACACACCAAAAACAAGCATTTCCACTCATTTGTGTCCAAAAAAAAAAAAGCTCTTGCTCTCCAAGCTCAAGTTCTACATCTTGAGAGCATCAAGCCTTTGCGCACCCGCTCTCCCGCCGTAGTTCACGAGAGCAATGTTGCACCGTCGCGTGGCTCACGCACCCGCATCATCAATTCGACGCACTCCTTGCAAAGGGGAGTTTCCTAATTCCTATAGAAGCTAGGTTTAAATCTTTGTTGGCTCTATAGGACTATATTTGTTATTTTATCTTTGTTATTTGGTTGGGTATTCGCTTTGTGAATTCCCGTCTCCTTCGTGGGACAAAATCCTTCTCGTGAAGAGAAGGGGTTGAGGAACGCTACCCTCGCACTTGTAGCGTGGTTGTAATTGAGGTTGAATCACCCTCGTTTAAGTGATTCGTTTAGTGAATTTGATCAACTTGGTTGGTCGGAAAATCCTAACTCGAGAGAGTTAGGTGGTGGTTTTCACCCGGTTTGGGTTTGCACTTAAAAATAATTGTGTACCTTATGTGATTGAATTTTTTTGTGAGATTGTTTATTTTCAATTTTGCAATTTATTACGTCACCCCCTCCTGGTAGGGATTCTACACCGTATGAGGACTCGTCTTTAGAATTCGAAGATGTGTGTGTCCTGGGGAACAACCGATATTCTTCTACTTATAACCTAGGGTGGTGCAACCATCCGAATTTCGCATGGTCCAACAACCCTCATCGCCAAAACCCCGCTGGTGGACCAATGTGACCGTACACTCGCGTCATCCCAAGGGCTCAATATAATCCTTGGGCAAATCTACCGCCAGGTCGTTGCACACATCAAATTGATCACACACCAAGCCCTCTTGATAAATTGTTGTGAATGATGATGGAAATGTCCATGCGCCATGAAGAAAATATAACCACTCTTCAACACCAATTGGCGCAGTAGAATGCTGAGATCAGTCAACTATGCATGACGACTAGATCTCAGGTTACTCTTCCAGCCCAACTTATTCCAAACCCGTGAAATTTTGTACCTCGTGGTCCGCAACCATAGGTACGACCTTCTCAGGGGTAGGTTTATCAAATTCTGCAAGCTCCAAGTACTTCACCTAGATTTCCGGCTAATCTCGCAGCAGCACATCAACCATATGTCCCTATTGTGAACCCTTGATAAATGCCAGTTTATCATCATTCTTATGTATTTAAACAAATTTAGCTCTTAGGATTTTAACTCCGCAAACTGGTTTTTCAGGCTGCATTAGGCATAAATTAGGTTAGGCATGCATCACACATTTTGTTGTCTTTTTAATGTGTTTTTGTGAGCGTTAGGGTTATACAGATTGTCAGATCCCCAGAACCCAAGCACTCAGGAAGGCAGCTAGTGAAGGAGAAGCCCAAACTAGTTGGAACTCAGCTTGATCCAGCTCACTATAGCTGGACTTTAGCTCACTTGAACTAAGGTTAGCTCATCCTTGCTCCATTCAGCTCATCTCAACTGAATGGCAGCTCAAGAGAGCTCATCTCAGCTCACCTTAGCTTAAGTCAGCTCAGATCCAGCTCAACTCAGTTGAGTCTAGCTCTTCTCAGCTCCAATCAGTTCAATGGGAGCTCTAGCTAGCTCAGTTGAGTTGATTGGAGTTCACCCCAGCTCAGGTCCAGCTACATCCTACTCCACTCAACTTCTGCCAACTGAAGATGACTTCATCTTAGCTCAGGAAGCTCACGTCCAGCTCCCGGGGATTCAGCTTAGCTCAATTTATCTGGTCAGCCATTGCCTTCATTATCTACAAGATATCCTGTGTAGATTTCCTCATTGATTCTTGGAACTCCTCTTTCAGTGCCTCAAGAGGATCAGCCTGCTTTGGAGGGTGACTGGCAGCTTAGTGCAGTGACTAGTATATAGAATGAGGTTGCTGTTATGACCTTGTTCCTGAATCCCTACAGTACCCGAGACCGGCTCGCCTCGACTAATCCCAAGACCTAGTCGTCCAACAAGAAATAACCGAAAAGCAGGAAAATAAACCACATTCACTATGCAATGTAACTAAACAGTAAAAGCGTACAAGCAGTAAAGGAATGTAAAAGCTGCTAGTTCAATACATACCACCACAACAACAGGAAAAGTAGAACAAATGCAACAGTAACAAAAAGTCGGAAACTCACTATAACAGAAAAAAGAGTACAACAAAAGTGCTGACAACTACGACTGGGCTCAACTGGGTCCAGCACCCTCCGCAGCCGGTAGCTCGGGCTACTTAACTCCTAGATCTGAACAGTGTTATGAAAAGACGGAGTCACCGAACGCTGAGTAGAGTGGTGTCCATACTATCTAAAGCAGTAAAAGTAGCAAGCATATTTATCCTTTTCAAGTTATTTTATTTTACAGGTAATTTCTTTTCACCCCATTGGTTTACTTTCAGATTTCTTTCTTGATCTTGCATGTTCCTCGTGGGAATGATCTTGATTGCACTCTTTTCGAAAGAGTAGAAGGTACACGAGGTGCTCTCCTGGCCGAGAGAGTCCCTCGTGGTAGTCCTACACCCAGTCAACAACCCTGAGGTCACTGACAGACGTAGCGGTAACTACGGCACGTGCGAAAAGCACACAGGTAGCTGCCCCGCATTGGCACGCGGTCAGTCGTTTCGGCTAGCAGGTACGCTCAAAGTATAGCACTGAACAGTATAGGGCCTAGCCCTCTCAAAAATAGGGGTCTCACCCCTCCACAATCCACGCACCCTCGTCTGGCTACCCCGGTTTTCCCAGAAGGCCTAACAAGTTGGTGTATGGTGGCTAGCGGAACCCCAAGCCCCATGGGGTGGCTAGCTCCCTCCCTACACTAGTACTCGCGTCGGTACCGTGTACGAGAGGGCCAATGGAAGTCAGTGTAGAGTGGCCAATCCTAACCCCGGGTCCCAACCCAAAGGCGGCTAGCTCCACTTTACACTAAAAGGGGACAGTCGCTTTCCTTGGTACCACGTACTCAAGGGCCAACACACTTCCCATCCACATTCCAGGCCTTTCCACCTAACCACAGGAGCTCTACCCCTAACTTCCCGTAGGGTTCATGCTCATGTTCACCATATTATTCTAATCCAGGTTTCATCATTCACAATTCAATTCTCGTTTATACACATGCAGCTCATATTTCCACAAAGTAACACAAGCAAAAAGTGATATCACAGGTAACTGTTTAGTTATCTCAGGCAGCTCATATTCTAACAGGCAACTCGTATTTATTTACAGGCAGTGGCTAATAATGTAGCTCATTCATACATATACAATTTCAATTACGCAAAATAATTGGTTCAACCATTTCTTATCCTAGGGTTCATGCCACATCCTAGGTTTCCAGTTGTCTAATTTTCATAGATGCATTCATATTTAATAAGTACAACAAGGGTGGACAACTCTACCAGATAATCCGGGAGTACTGGAGGCTCGAACTGCAGGCCCACATGCCTCTACAAGCCCCAGACACGCAACAGGTCGTAGTCCTATACCAAGGAGCACACCACAACCGAAGGTTCAGAACAGTGTATAAAGGCTTCTAATACGTAGAGAAACTCACAAGGAAACCACAGATATTTTGTTTGTGTAAAACGAATCCCGATCGGACCCCAAACCGGTCGAAAATGTGTTTGCAGACCAAAATCAGACATCTGGAAACAAGTCCAGACGTCTTAAAAGTCACAGATGAAGGTTCGCCCTACTAGGAGGGGGTGACGTAATAATTGCGGAAATAAAATAAACAATCTTCACAAAATAACAATCACACGAGTACACAATTATTTTTAGGTGGAAACCCAAATCGGGTGAAAACCACCACCTAACCCTCTCGAGTTAGGATTTTCCGATCAACCTAGTTGATCAAATCCACTAACCGAATCACTTTAGAACGAGGGTGATTCAACCTCAGTACAACCACGCTACAAGTACGAGGGTAGCGTTCCTCAACCCCTTCTCTCCACGAGAAGGATTTTGTCCCACGAAGGAGACGGGAATTCGCAAAGCGAATACCCAACAAAATAACAAAGATAAAAGAAACAACAAGTCCTATAGAGCCAACAAAGTAATTATAAACCTAGCTTCTATAGGAATTAGGAAACTCCCCTTTGCAAGGAGTGCGTCGAGTTGATGACGCGGTGCGTGTGCCACGCAACGGCGCAATGTCGCTCTCGTGAACAACGGCGGGAGAGCGGGTGCGCGAAGGTTTGATGCTCTCAAGATGTAGAACTTGAGCTTAGAGAGCAAGAGCTTCTTGGACACAAGAGTGTGAGAGTGTATTACAAGGTGTCTCTTGGTGTGTATCTTGTGTCTCTAAGTGTGTGTCTTGTGTTGCAAAGGTTCCCCTCTATTTATAGAGGCCTTAGGAAGGCTTTGGAAGGCTTAGGAAAGGTTCTATAGCCGTTGGGAACAAAGTCCAAGAGAATCAGGCCGAAATCAGGACAATGATTACATTTGACAGGGTTATCAGACGTCTAACTCTGGCATCAGACGTCTGATTTTGGGCGGGTCTCTCCCTGACTTGGATCAGATCTAAACAGGGTTTTTGTGCAAGTCCATCAGACGACATACAGGACGTCTGGAACTATGTCTGGACGTCTGGAAACCTACTTCTACTGTGGGAATTGATTTCCAAACGTTGCAACGGCTAGAAAATCTCTGAGAAGAGATTTTGGGTCAGCCGAGGCAAAACGGTCATTTATCAGACGTCTGGAAAGGCCTAAGGACGTCTGATAAGGCTCTAACGGTCATAATCTTGAGTGCCTGCTAAGCTAGCCAACGGTCCACTATCTGGACGTCTGGCAAGTCCATCAGACGTCTTAGGGACGTCTCCTAAGACGTCTGGTATAATGTCTGGACGTCTGATTTCATCAGACAGAACTAGCTATCCCAGCCTAACAGATATCAGACGTCTGAAACAACAGTCAGACGTCTTAAAATACTTTATCAGACGTCTGATTTGGGAATTAGACGTCTGGAAGTGCTGTTTGAACCCTATATTGGTTTTCTAAGTATTCTACAGAAAACCTAAGTATCCTAGGGTTGTGCCGGTGTTCCTAGGACTACTGTTAGGGTTCTTTGAGGCTCTTTAACATAATTTTCTAAGGAAAATAAAAAGAGCAAGAAAATAAAGACAAGAGATACAAGAAAGGATTAAAAAGAATCTATCTTATTCTTCTTGTCTTCTAACTTCAATCTGTCGCTCCACGCGAACCTCCTCTGTTCTTCATTAAGCTCCTCCAATCCATCTTGGATGCGAGCTCGAGTTCCGTCTAAACACGTCCACATTTGCAATTGACCTGAAATCTAGGACTCAAATTGCAAATCTTAAATAACACGTGTTTTGTTATCATCAAAATAAATGATCGTGGTGCTCTAGCACCAACAACAGAGACTCACCTCAAGCTCCTGCAGTGACCTCAGACGTCCAAGACTCCTCCGCGACCATCTGAAAATAGTTCCAGATGTCTGACCAGTCCTTTGGTTGTCTGGGAATGCCTTCGGTTGTCTAGTAAGCTGTCCAGATGTCCGAAAGTGCGTGGAAAGCCATTCTGCGTGCCTTCCCAAGGCTGCTCCTGCGCATGACAGAGCAGCACCCTCTTTAGGCTAAACTGAATCATCTACGGTGCGGCCTGTACGGCCATAATCGCGAAGAAGATGTACCTTCGCGATATAGATGCTTTCAGGCGTCTGGTGTCGACGTCAGACGTCTAGCCGGTCTTCTAGAAGACACTTCGGATGTCTGATACTGGAAAAATTCCAGTATCAGATCGCGCTCCTACGCTTCTCGCCGCACTCCGCGGTGTCTCCCCTCGCTCCGCCACAGCTCCAACTGCTACAACTGGTCGAGGACGACGCTCCAACGCCCTCCTCCTCCCGCACGCGCCGCGGTGGCCGTGCAAGCCTCCGAAGGGCTTTCACAAAGCTCTCGACCTCGGCCCTCTCCTCCTCCTCACACACACTCCTCCTCCTCACTGTCGTGCTCTCTCTCACACACCCTTGCTCATGGCAGTGGAGTGGGGGTGTGGTGGTAGTGATGGAGTGGAGAGGAGAGGAAGGGGTGGTCTTTTATAGCCGAGGGGTTAGGGTTCGGCAGGGGGAAAAGAAGAAGGAAGGAGAGAGAAGGAGTGCTGATCGTTTCTGCAAGTCAACTCAGGTCCTCTAAGTGCTGGAACGGATCTTCGCTTGAGTTTCCATAGAAATGACTGCTGATCAAACCGATCACATTAGGCTTGAGCTCAAATGCGTCTTTGCCTACTGGAATCCGAACTAAGGGTGCGATAATCGGTGCGGCTGGATGATAGAAATCCTGAATTCATCCTCCTTGCGGTGGATGCTGCTTTCTGTCAAGCGTCGTCAAGATACAGTCCATGCTTTGCTGATGCCGCTCCTCAGATTCAACAACCCGGGCCTCCAGACGAGCCATCGAGTCCAGATTACCAACATCCTGACTTCGTCTAGGTTTAGGATTAGCCATTGTGGCTAAGGGAGTAGAAGAAGTGGGGGGAGAAGATGGTCCTGGTGAGGTGACTCACCTCCTTGGGAGTGAATCCCAAGGTCCAACCAGTTGAGGCCTAAGTGACCTCCTTCCTTGCATACACCACCCAACCCCTGTTTTGGTGTAGCCAAAACAGACAAGGCTAAGGCCCTGTCAATCAGATGGTCCTTATGATTGGGTGACCAGATTTTTCATTTTAAGTTTGAATTCCTGAAGAAAAATTTGTCGTGCAATCGCCTGAAAGTGATTTCCGCCTCTCAAGCTAACCTAGCCAGTCTGGTTACGAGGGGGCTAAGGGGAAGGTTCTTCCTTTGGCTTACGCCACCGGTTCCGTTATCCCATAGCCGTGATCGTTTGACACTACCCCACAAACTTAGTCACGAGGTTTGGCAAGAGGGATTGAAAACACCCAGTAGTATGACAACGAATTCGGGTTAATTTTGTGTTTTAAAATTAATTTTAGCCCTTTTTTTCAATTGGGGTTTATGCTCAGTGGCCCACAAGGTGACCAAGCTCACCGGCTAAACCTTAGACTAGATTAAGTCTATTAGCCCAAATGTATGGTCTCTAGAGTGTAACCCTAAAGATGTAACCTAGGGTTCATGCAATTCTAGGGCCCTTTTTTTTTCAGTAGACTACGAAATAAAAATACTTCTCCAGAAAAAATTTGAATCCAAATAAGTTGAAATTTTGCAAATATATTCATTTTTCAATTTTATTTTCATAAAATATTTTTTTTGTAATTTTTACTACTTTAATCGAATTTATAAAGATTTTTAAATGTCAAGGGGTCAGATCTGGAATTTTGACCCCTGGTCGATTTTCTACTTTGAAACAGTATCAAATGATGTTCAAAAATTTGGGAAAAATATGAAAATTAAAGCCAATGAGATCAGATTTCAAACCCCACCATTTTTGGTCAAAACAAATTCGCGGATTACTTGAAATTGCTTTTTGAATTTTGAAAATCTTAAATCTGGGTCAGTCTGACCCCCTTGCACTTCGCAAATTTTTAAAAATTTTGTACTTGAAAATTTTCCAAATGAACAATTCCGTTTGAAAGGTGATTTAAAAATAAAGGTCTAGTCTGAATTTCAGAATTTTTCATTCACTAATTTTTCGGCAATTGAATTTTTAAATCGAAACTTGAAATCTTGCCGAAAATCAGAGAATGGTGGGAAGGCTTTTAAATGGTGTTTGAGTTTAAAATTCAAACTTTCCACCATTTTTTTTTTCAAAAAGTATTTTTTTCTCAAAGGATTTTCATATATATATATATATATATTTGCCTTTTCAAAACTAACCTAGTCTAACTACTTAGATTTTTTTTCTTTGATTTTTTTTTCTTTTTTTCACGAAAATAAATAGGTTTTTTTTATTTTTTTTCAAATAAATCTAACCTAGGGTTTAGAAAGTGAAATCCTAATCTAAGATGAGATGTGCACCTGATTTTTGTTTTAATCTGTGCTCGTTGCGTACGCAGATTACCATTTTTCCTATTTTCCTGCACATCAAAAGACAAGCAGAGGAAGATTTGTCAGTGATAGCTCAAGAGATCGAAGTAAAAAATGACGTTGCCTCCCCGACAACGGCGCCATTTTGTTGTGAATCGTATAACACGTATTTAATCAGAATGCGTCGTAGTATAGTTGCGAAATACGATAAACAAAAATATTTATAAAGATAACGAGACTTGAGTCTCCGTTGTTCATCTCTGGGAGACATTATGGAAATGCAGATTTGAAATCAATCTCTTTCTCTCTACTTGCTTAAAATCTCATGTTGGTTTATGGTGATTTACGTATTGATGTACGACATGCTAGTTGCCAAAAGATAGTAATTAAAACATACAACTTCAATCACACCAAAAGATGATAACTAGGCGCATGGTGATTTTCAACATAAATATTTATATATATAAAAGATGATGATATCAGAGTTGCAAAGCACAGGTAGAGGAATGCTTGTACAAGGAAATAAAACTACTCGCTACCAGAAAACGATTGCATACATGAATCTATGGGGGGGATTTTGCATGCATCATTGGGGGAGAATAAAGAGCTACACTACTAAGTAGTAAATAAAGCATGTAAATCTAAGAAGAACTATAATCTAGTCTAGCAGAAATAAGGGCATTTGGAGGTGGCTCCGATGGCCTTTGACTTGGTTGAGAGGAGGAGGGGCGACCAATGGTGCTTAGCCCAGCCGTTGGAGAGAGGTTGGAGAGGTGATCTAGCATCTTGGAGTGGAGATGGTGGTAGTCATGGTGAAGCTACTCGTGGACATGGAGGTGGAGTGGATGTGGAATGAAACTAAGCTAAATGGAACCAAGAGTGGATGGGTGCAAATGGCCACCCTTTAGGTCTTTTTATAGACCTAAGGGAAGATTTCTAGAGAATTATGGAATTCTTTAGAGAGGCCTATGGTGGGAGCTCGTGGGAGAGTGAGAGAGAGAGGATGGATGGTGGTTTTTAGATCCACCAAATGTGGATCTAAAAATTGAATGGCTCTTGGTTGCTAATTTTAGCAACCAAGTCAACAGCACATGGTAGAGAGTTCTAGAGAACTCTAGGCTAGGTATTTTCGTGTGGATGGTGTGTGTGGGTCGAAACTTAGGTGGCTAGGTTGATTAGGTTAGGTTCTAGTGGGTTTAGGTCAAGGTAGGTCTCAAATTAGGGTTGTAAACCCTAATTCACTAAGGTAAAGTGCAATTAAACTTAATACAAGTTTAATTGGGTGTGTGAAAACTTAATTGAGAGTAACATAGCTCAATTAAGTTAGGTCTAGGTCAATTGGACTCTCACTGAGTCCAATTGGATAGTGTGTGCTGAGATCAGGGCTTAATTGGACTCAATGAGTCCAATTGAATAGGCTGATGGAATTTGCTAAGATCCAAGTCAATTAGGTTTAGTGAGGACCTAATTAGGTCCTTAGGGAGGTCTAGAGGTGATGTACTAGAGTTATGACACCTTAATTTAGGTTCCTATGGGGTTAGAATTGGGTTTAGGGACCTAGAGATCTAAGATCAAGGCTTGAATCTCAAAACAGGGTCTGGAGGGCAGTTCTGGACGTCCAATAATAGTGTTAGACGTCTTATAGTGAAAAATAAAAAGTCCAGATTTGTTGTCTAGACGTCTAATCAGAGTTATGAGGGATTCTAGGTTCTATTTTGGTTATTCAGCAGAAATTGGATGTCTGACCGAGTGTCTGGACATCCAATAACACTGCAGAAGTGGGTTTAAGGTATGCGGGAGTTGGCTAAGGGTTCTGCACGTCCAAATAGAGGCTAGAATTAGGGTTTTAAGTTTTCCTAGGGTGTGGTGACCTAATCTAAGGGTGGAAAAGGCTTGGGGAAGCTTCTAGGCTATACTAGGGCTAGGATGATCCTAAGTTCTTCATAATTTACTGCTTTATTCCTACTTAAATAGAATAGCATACCTCAACCCCTTACATTATTGTCTACAACATCTTATTCTAGGTCTTCTGCTCCAGCTCTGCTATAACTCCAATTATTCTTTATTCTTTAGATCCAGCTTTAGATCTACCTTTTAATCAGCTTATTACCTGTAATTGACATAATGCACCTAATCAGCACATTATAGCATTATTTTATACTTAGCTAAAAGCAAGTAGTAAGGATGCAAATAATTCTTATGCATGCATGAACTACCCTAACTTATGCTATGTCCTAGCCTAATTTAGGTCAATTAAGTCTTATGATTGCTGCGCAATCAAGCATCCTACCCGCCCCCTTGGTTCCTTCTTCCCCTTCTCTCTTCTTCCTTGTGCTGCGCCAAGGAGGAGCAAGCTTCCAACTTTGAGGACGGCCAAGCATTAGAGGAGAAGGGTGGTGCACGCCCACCCTTGGAGAAGATTTGACGGTGATACCATCCACCTTGGAGTAGCATAGTGCACGCCCCCTTTGTGGGCTTGCCTTGGAGGACACCATGTTGAAGGAGCATAGCTAGGAAGGAGTTGGAGAGTTGCTTTTCAAGCTCAGGAGCCACTGAGCTTGGAGTAAGGATTCTCTCCTCTTCACCACCATCATCAGGAGGATCTTAGTTTTACTTATTTTTATTTCTAGTTTGTTGTAGAAGCATTCCTCTACAAGGATTTTTTGTAAAACTAATTTCTCCAAGTATAAAATTGCCTTCTTTCTTTAGTTTGCATGCGTATTCTTTTCCAGCACTTTTTCACCCTCTCCCCCTAATTACCCTAGGCCTCCACGTGCCTAGGGTGAGCTTAGAGAGAGGAGTTAATTTTCACCATAGTGTTAGTGTAGTCTTTCCCACCAACAATTTTGCGATTGCCTTGTTATTTCAAAACATAAAAATTATATATTTGCAAATACCAAAAAGACAGGTGAATTTCAGTTTTCAAGTAAGAGACGTATTTTGCAAACATTTAGCCTCCTTGGATAACCCTAGATACTCTCCCTATCTAGGATTACAAATTTAAAAGCGACTTGATTTTTGTGCATTACAACGATAAAACCCTAATTTTACAAATCGCACGAAAACCCGATCACTTTTTGGCGTTGTTGCCGAAGAGGCACGACTTTGCACTTGTTGTTCTCTTGCTTGATAAGTGGATCTCATCCCCTTGTTTATATTCTTTCTCTCGTGTGCAGGAACTACAGGAAGAAAGTAGGATTCTGGAAGGAAGGACTTGAAATTCCTTGTCTTCCTACGAAAATTCAGATTGGTTTCTCTTTCTAGTACACATAGCCTTAAAAACTACAAAAAAAATATTAAACATGGCATTCAAGACCTTAAACATCTTAATTAAGTGAAGTGGTACACTTTAAAACCCGTTTTTGCTTTCTGCACCACTTAACACTACTTCACTTCAAGTGTTGGTGTTCTGATTTTCGAGTCCAGACTTCTGTTTGGATTTCAAAATTCAATTCCTGACATTACAAGCCTCTAAAAATCTTGAAATTTCACCCAGTGATTCCAAATCAAGTAAGGAACATTTGTTCCTAATTTCATAGCAATTGGATTTGTATAAAATTTTTCAAATTCATGGACTGCAAATAGGTCATCTCTTCTAATCTTCCTATTTTGCTACTGTCCGCGAATTTAGGAATTTTTATACTCATCCAATTTTTGTGAAATTTAGCTTTCTAAAATCCTTGTGAAATTTTACACATCACATAAAATCACAAAAATTTTCTGAGGTCAGTGATACTGAATAGTCCAAAATACCTACAGGTATCATTTTTGAACTTTGACACTAGCATAAAAAAAATCTTTTAAAAATATCAAAAAAATTCCTAAAATCTTAAAAAAATATTTTTTGGAATCCATATTTGATTTTACATATAGTAGTGGTGTTGCTCGCATTGTTTGGACCACTACTTAAAAAGAAATCCAAAAACAAACTCTTTGGTAGTTAAATTTCTGCTTAGGATTAAATTGATTAGGATTTTTTTTCATTTCTAGAGACCAACAAATTAAAGGAAATTGATTTTCACCGATACAACCTGATTTCCTTTTGTTTCTCGAATTTCAAACTTGCTTGAAGCTTTAATAAGGAAACCCAAAAATATATTAAGTTAAATTAAATCCTACGGCAGAAAAAACAAACAAAAACTTTGTGACAACTTGTTTGATATTGGAGTCACTCTCCAATTCCTGCACACACCATAAAAATTAAAATAACAGAGCAATACCCAAATCAACGCCCTCCACATTCCATGTGCACTCTAGTCTCCTAGACCTAATTAAAATTTGTAGCAATTTGCCCCGTAAGGTTTCATCAACTTAGGCTTGCTATCTAGGTCTTAAGTTTTCTCTAGTTAATACCAATTCTTTCATCTATATCCGGTGTCAGACTGAGGGGCCATGTCAAACGACCAAGCGCGGGTTTACACAAGTCCCCAGTGATTTTCCTAGGATATGCTTAGGCCCAACCATCCCCTTATTCAACTTGGCCAGATTTGTTGATAGAATGGGTATTCACTATTGAATTCTTATTTCCTAGGTAAAACAAGTCTTAGATTAATTTTTTAAGGAGTCACACTTAAGCTAGATCTAGAAATTTTGATTAATTGATTGCACCCTTTCTCTCATCTCCATCTCTTCTCCTCCCCTCCCATTCTTCCCTTTTATGCACAGGCAACAATCCCGAAATCTGCACTTAGAGGGACCTTTTGATTTTGCCCCCCATGCAAAAAGACCTCTTTTTCCGTTTTCTTCTAAAAAAATGGAAAATCAACAAAATAGGTCCACTAACCCTTCCACCTCCACTTCTAATCCCAACTCTAATCCCACTTCTAATCCCAATTCTGACCCTTCCACCTAAGATACCCCCCTACCTTTGATTTCCTGCATTTGGAGCTTCCTAATGCTGATTTGCCTTAATCTCAACGACAAGCCCCCGCCTAATCTTTACTCCTTGATGGCTGAGAAGATTGCTCAACTTCATGCCAATAAACAATTGTTGACTAGGAATATCACAAACCCAGCCAACCAAAGGCCAAACCCACTACCCCGTCAGCAGCCTGTCGTTCCTCTAAAAGATCTCTATGATCCTTCTTATTATGAGGAAAGATTGGGGGTGGTCATACTTGAAGGGAATTTCAAGATCAAGCCGGCAGTTTTGAACCTGATTAAACATTTCCATGGCCTTCCTAGGGAAGACCCATTCAGCCACCTTGAAGAATTAACTCTTCTTGCATAAACAACCCATTCCCGAAATGTGCAAGAAGACCAATGGCTGATGTGGCTATTTCCATTATCTCTTAAAGATAAGGCCGCTTACTGGTTCAGGACCATTGGTCGACCCATTACCACATGGCCTCAACTCAACAGTGCCTTCCTCATAAAATTCTTTCATATAGGTAGTACCAATTCTTTACGAAGATCTATTATGACCTTCCAACAAAAATCTGGTGAGAGTTTTCATGATTCTTGGGAAAGATTCCAATATCTCCTAAGAAGTTGTCCGCACCACAAGATTCCTTTATGGTAGCTCATGCAAATCTTCTATCATGGTTTAGAAGATCAAATTCAATGTTTCGCCGACGCCTCGTGTGGCGGCAACTTCTTGAATAAGGATGATGAAAGTGCCTATAATCTGTTTGAAGAAATGACTGAAAACTCATTTAATCAAGCTTCCATGAACACATTTTGCAAAACTTCAAACCCGCAGTTCGGTGTTCATGAAGTAGGCACTCCATCTATTCCTGTAACCCAAGATGATCTTCAAATGATTGCACAAAAACTCGACCAGATGCAGATAAATCAAAAGAAAATTGAGGAAAGACTCACCACACCAACCCAAGCTCCACGTATTCCACATCTAACCCAACCTAACATTCCACGACGAGAATGTTTGCACAATCTAAGCACTACCCCTGTTGATTATCATCAATATTCGGAGGCTTTCTATGATGCATTGGGGAATTACAATTTTCCAAACCCTAACCCCACTGAAAATCTTTCTACCCTCTAGGAGCAATTTAAAATTTCCTCTAATTGGAAGAATTATCCGAACCACTCCTGGAACAATCAGGTTCCTCCCCAACCTTCAAATCAATTTAACGGGTATGAGTCGAATCCGACCTTTCATCCTAGGCCATCTCAACAAGACATTAATGGCCAGATGATGAAAACCTATAGGATATGCAGAATAAGATGATGGAAGTAACTCGCACCATCACAAATCTGAATAATCAGATTGGGGTTACTGTTGAATGTCGGAAGACTACGCTATCGAAGTTGGTTCTGAAACCATGTCGTTGTAGTTCGAATAGTGAAGACATCTGTTCAACAAATAAAATTTATACCGGAAATCTATAAAGAAGTCCCAGGTTGAACTTAGGGAGGCTACGTCGATCAGAATTCGCAATTATATTTTTTTTTGTGTTTTTGTTTAAAAGGCAGAATAATCACAATGAAATGGAATCAATATAAACAATAAGAGAGAGAGAGAGGGAAAACATTAACTTGATATTGCAAAATGTTGTTACAACTAAAAAAGTGAGAAAAGGTTACACTAGAAAGTGAGAAATTATTATAACTAGAAAGCAGGAAAATTATACTCTAGAAAGCAAGAAAAAGGAATGGGAGAGAGAAGTTATCCTCCTCGACGATCGCTTGGAGGACGAGCCAAACGAGACAACGCCTGGAAGACGAGGAACGGAGCAGGAAGAAGGAGGTCGAAGCAGGAGGAATGGGAACGAGGTAGCACATCGTCGTCGTCGCGGGATCTGCTTCTGGAATGGGGGCAAAAAATTGATTTTAGCTCTTGAGGAGCATCCCAGGTGAGGGACAAGCTTCTCTTGAGCTTTGGAGAGGGAGAGAAGAGAAGGCATGAGAAATTCGTATGAAGGGGATCTCCTTTTATAGTTGCAAGGAGTGGGGGCATTTTGGACATTTTAAATTCAAAAACATTAATATGGGACCTTTAGTGACGGACTTAAACGTCACTAAAGGTCCTTCGTGGGCGACGTGTGCTCGCGCTGCGCGCACCCACCCTTCTTCTCCGCCCAAAACGCCTGCACACGTTCGCACGCTCACAGTCGTTCGATCAAGAGATCGGACGACTGAGAGTAGCTATGCCAGCTATGCCAGTGTCGCGCGCCTGCGTGCGATCATGCGTAAGTGCCACGTGTCTGATCACGCGTGGGCACTATCGCTTGCTCCTCGCCGCTCGATCTTCATTGTGCGGCCCTGATCACTCGCCCGCTCCATGCCTCCTTTGAATTTGAAGTGCAGCGCGGCTCGAACACACGCCCATCGCTCATGAAGGGGCGCTCGACCGCTGCGCTACGCTTCCTCTTTAGGCAAGCGGACGCTTTTGTGCATGCGGCTCCGCGGCCGTTGGATGAGCATCCAACAGTTGAGATCAAACGAGCGGGTGAAGAAGGAGGGCTGCGGTCGGTGTTGGGCGGCTATGATGGCGCCATGTGGCACCATCTAGGCCATCCATCTTCTGAGTGATGTAGATAGTGCCACGGGTGTCGGATTGGACCGATTTTCATGCCGTTAGGCTGCGATCGTCGATCTGAACCCATCCGTGCGGTCGGATTTGCTGTTTGAGGTCTAGATTAATACCATCTTGGCCCTTACTCTTTAAGATTCCTCGGTCTTTATCTGGTGCTACGGATGTCCGATTAGGGCGATCTTAGAGTCGTTGAACTCCAATGGTCACCCTGATCAGATCCGTACGATTGGATCTTTGATTCGAGGCCCTGATAAAAAGTCTCCTTGTCCCTGACCATAAAAAGGAGACAATTACTATATAATTTATACAACTTGATCTAAATGCATGATTATGCATGTTATGCACTATTTACAATGTATGATGCTAATGTGATACTAAGAACATGCATTAATAAATATTTTAGGTTAATCAGAGGTATGCACATCACACCCCCATGCCTATCTTTTGCTAATCCCTAGCAAAAACTACATGCTATTTATAAAAAAATTAGGTTGGATTAGTCGGGCATAAGTTATTTTCAACATTATGAAATTTTTACTCAGGATCTGAACTTTCAAAGACACAACAGCACTCGGGTATTTGCCAAAATGCAGACCGTCTTAAGCTCTTGCCTTATTCAAAGAAAAATCTCCTTTTCTCTTTTTCTTCTTTTCTTTTCTTTTTTTTGAATTTTTGGGTTTAGGGTTAAAGAGTGACTTTCTACGGCCAGTCGACCCACCCATGATTTGATGAGAACCCTAAGTTCTAAGCATCTTATTGTGAATGTGATAGACTTGTTAGTCGATAATCAAAATGATCTTTGGGTTTCTACGCCCCTAAGTGACCTTAAAAAGAGAGTTCTGCCTAAAGGTGTATCTTTACGACCGGTAGCTTTCTCCCTACTTTTATTTTCTAATGGGGTCAACACAAGGGTGAGTCCAGTGTATATCTCCCCGGCTTATTCTACTTCTCCGCTTCTTCCTAAGTGTTTTGGGGATTTTTAGTGCATTTCTTGAGCTGAGTTCTGGATAATCGGTCGATGAGTTGTTACCATCGACAACTTGCCAGCCATACTCGGGCAGCGAAATGTGGCTTATTTCTTTTTTTTGTTTCTTTTCTCCTTTTTATTTTTCTTTTTCTTTTTTTTTGAATTTCTTTTTCTTTTTAAGTAGGTGGTTTCCCTGGCCTAAGATTTACCTAAAGGCAGCAAGAAGAGAATGGTCCAGTGACCTGGCTCTAGACAACTTACCTATGGGCTGTTACCCACGATAACTTGCCAGCCATATCACCTTAGAAGGTTCATTAGCTACCCAATTTCCGTTAAAACCGTCGAACAATGAGTCAGTGACAAGATAGTGTGTAGATGCTTAGACTTAAAGTTCCCTCAAATCAGAGGGCTAGTTGATAAGTCGTGTACTTATAACCCAAACTTATTTAATCAAATTAGAAATAAAATTCAAGATGGCAAAGACTCGGGAAACAAATTCACACTTTAGTGGATACCCAGGCTGATTAAGTCCACAGACTTGAAGGGTCTTCGTGTTCAAATCATTCAGTTTTATTTCCTAAGATTGAAAATTTTCTAAAGCCCAAGTTCTCTTTCCTAATGACAAAGTTATATATATATATATAAATAAAAATAAAATAAAATGAATTTACGGAGCTAACGAAGTAATTCAGAGATGAATATCCACCGCCCCATGCCTATTTAATGCAATGTCCTTATTGTATTAAAAAGACATGAAATAGAGTGGAGTAGAGTAAAAAGCACCTGTAAAGACCCATCCCACTTTCAGCCTTTTAAGACGTTTAGAGTCTCAGTCAGACGTTTGGAGTCTCAGTCAGACGTCTGTCCAGACATTTGGACCCTTTCCCAGACTTCTGAAAATGAAATTTTTGTACGCGCTCTACACTCTGCATGCGGGTGGCGCGAAGAACTCCTTTTTCCTCTCTCTCCTTTCCTCCTTCCTGCCCGAACCCTAAGCTTCCCACTCCATCTATAAAGAGCCCTCCCCTCCTCTCCTCTCCACTCCACACACCACCACCATACCCCACCATCACCTTCAGAGCTGCGGGAGCCGTGAGAGGAGGTGAGCGAAGGAGAGAGGGAGGGCACGGAGAAGGAGAGTGCGGGAGGAGGAGGAGGCCGAGGTCGGGAGCTTCGATGGAAGCTCGGCGGAGCTCACACGGCCACCGCGGGAACGTATGGGAGGAGGAGAGAGTCTGGAGAGGCATCCTCAACCACTTGCAGTGACTGGAGGTGCGGCGGCGTGAGGAGGCGCACGGCGGAGAGCGCTGGTAGCGGGTTCTGATACTGGAAATTTTCCAGTATCAGACATCTGCAGCGGAGTCCAGACGATTAGCGGAGCATCTATACGTCTGGAGTCAAGACCAGACGTTTGAAAGCTCCTTTATCGCAAAAGTATGTTCTTTTCGCAGTTACGACCATGCAGGCCGCACTGTAGATTTGTTTGCCTAATTTTTGGTGGCTGCGACTGTCGTACGCAGGAGCAGCCTTGGGAAGGAGCGCAAAACGCTCTCCCATGCACTTTCGGATGTCTGATCAGCTCACCAGACAACCGGAGGTGCTTTCAGACGACCGGAGTAGTGGTCCGACGTCTGGAACTGCCTTCAGATGATCGCAGAGGAGTCCTGGACGTCTGAGGACATTGCAAGGACTTTAGGTGAGGTTCTGTATCTTTTAAGACGTCTGGACTTGTTCCCAGACGTTTGATTTTGGTCAGCAGACACGTTTTTGACCCGTTTGGTGTCTGATCAGGATCCGTTTTACGCAATGAAGTATCTGTAGTTTCCTTGCGAGTTTCTCTACGTACTAGAAACCTTTGTACACTGTTCTGAACCTTTCTTTTGTGATGTATTCCCTGGTATAGGGTTTTGGCCTACTACGTGTTTGGGGCTCACAGAGACTCCTGGGTCTGCGGTTTGAGCCCTCATTACTCCTGGATTGTCTGGTAGAGTGGTCTACTTTTGTTAATCATATTAAATAAGAATGTGCCTGTGGAATTAGCCAACTGGAACCCTAGGATGTGGCATGAACCCTAGGACAGAGAAATGAATGAACCATTTGTACTGCATGACTGAATTTGTACACATGATTAAGTTAACTGCTAGTAATTGCCTGTAATATAGTTGTGAGCTACCTGTTAGAATATGAGTTGCCTGAGATAAATGAACAATTACTTGTGAAATCATCAGTTGCATGTATTGAATTATGGAAACACGAGCTACCTGTATATAAACGAGAACTGAATTGTGAATGGTGGAATCTGGATCGGAATAATGGGGTGAACATGAGCATGAACCCTACGAGGAGTTAGAGGTAGAGCTCCTGTGGTCAGATGGAAATCCGGAATGTAGATGGGAAGTGTCGAATTTGTCATCTGAGGTGCGGATTAACACTATCTTGGCCCTCGCTCTTTAAGGTTCTTCGATCTCTATCTGGTGCTACGGATATCTGATTAAGGAGATCTTAGAGTCGTTAAACTTCAATTGTCGTCCTAATTAGATCCGTACGGTTGGATCTTTGATCCAAGGCCCTAATAAAAATTCGCCCTGTCCCTGACCATAAAAAGGAGGCAATTACTATATAATTTATGCAACTTAATCTAAATGCATGATTATGCATGTTATGCACTATTTACAATGTATGATGCTTACGTGACACTAAGGCCATGCATTAGTACACATTTTAGGTTAATCAGATGTATACACATCAGTTACTTCCACTCAAAGGCCTGCAGGACATCTTCCATCCTAACCCATGCCCAACCCTAGGAACCAATATTTGGGCAGAAATCAAAACTTTCATAACCAGCCTCCCATAAATCCATCACCTCAGCAGCCTCCCAGGTTTTCACAACAACAGGCCCCCTCACCTCCTCCAAATAATAATCCGATTGCACATGCAGTTATGTTGAGGAGTGGAAAAGCCACCACTAATCCCGGGCCTTCACAACAACCTGGTGAATTCCACATTCCTGTGCAAATTCACTTTGAACTCCCACATCAGGAAGAAAAAGAAGCACAAAAATCTCAGGACACGACTCCTATCCCTTTTCCACAAGCTCTCCACCCCACCACTAATCGAAAAAAGAATCTTAACCCACAGCAGAAGAACTCATGTATTTATTTGGGCAAGTTTAAATCAATATCCCTCTCCTAGATGCAATCAAATATATACCTGCCTATGCCAAATTTTTGATGGAGATCTGTACTCCAAAAAGGCAGGCCAAAAATCTTGGATAGGTGCATCTTTTGGAGATAGTAAGCTCGGTCGTACAGAGCAAACTGCCTCCTAAGATGAAAGATCCAGGCGTGCCTTTAATTTTAGTAATTATTGATGACACTACCTTTGATTGCGCCCTTGTTGACCTTGGTGACTCAGTCAATATCATTTCCACTATTTTATTTAAAGAATTTCAGATCGGTGAATTAAAACCTATTGAGGTTACCCTTCAATTAGCTGACAGAACTACAATCAAACCTCATGGGATTGTCGAGGATGTCTTGGTTAAGGTCCAGAATTGTGTCTTCCCCGCAAACTTTCTGGTCCTTGACATTGAGATACTTGAATCTTTAATATATGCCCCAATAATTCTTCGACGACCCTTTTTAGCCACTGCAAAGACAAATATAAATTGTCATACAGGCAAAATGGATATCACTTGCACAGGCCAAACTATTACTGTTGATATTTTTAAATCCTCTAAGAGATTCCATGATGATAGTTTTTTTGAGGACTTAGATACAGAAATTTCAAATTTGGTGGAGACAATCTTGGTAGATACCCTTCTTGACCATAATTTTTTCGAGGAATCTGACTCAGAATCAGTGGTTGGCTAAATATATGACTTGGAGACTTATCTTCAACAAAAATCTATTCCTGATGATCCCCCTGATTATTCCCTTAACCCACCCACTTTTCTCTCAACCCACCCCTACACACTAACCTCACCTACCTCTCATCACTCCTCTCCCACCCCCTTTCACCTGGACCTACCACCAGACCTGCCCGAGTTTGGCATTCATCCTGAATTAAAACCTTAGGTAGACTCGGGTTACACAAACCATTTTCTATCCAATTTTGATCCCTATCTTTATCCCACTCAACTTTCCAGGGATCTAAAAGAAGACCCTTTTTATGCAGGCATCCAAGTGTCTAACTACTTACATGAAAATTCATCTTCCGTGCATACCTTCACGCCCGGCTGAATGGTGTAAAAAATAGTACTTGATGGGAGGTAACCTATCATTTTTCCTGGTTTCTTTTTCTCTTTCTTTTTCTAGGTTTTTCCTATCCTAAACTTGACCGCCTTTCACTAAGGTAATTCCTTTTCCCTCCTAATTCATGAGGACATTGCCTATCATAAGCATGTGGGGGTGTTTTTAAAATTTTGACGATCTATTTAGGATTTTCAAAACCTAAAAATATGCATTTTTTCTTTTGTCATTTTGTTTTATTCTCTACTTGCATACCCAAAAAAATAAAAATGTTGAAAATTTTTTAAGGAAAATTTTGAAATCGGGACTAAGGTTGAAAACTTACTTCATAATACAATGGGATTTTATCTTTAACAAATTAGGAATAAGGATACGAATCTGATTATTTGTGTCAAATTTCACACACAAGCCAATACCTAAAAACAACTAAAAATTAGAAAAACCCCCTTATTTGGCCTTAGTAAAAGTTTGAAGTAGATCATTGGTTTGAGTTCCCACCGTCGAGGAGGAAAATGCCACCTTTGAGGGCACGATATCAACAAGTTACCGCCTCGGCGCTACTTTATATCTATATTTGATATCTTTAGACGGAGCATTAAAACGTATTTTTGCAGCTCAAGTGTCTTAGATGGTACTCTAACTATAGTGTCAGAGTAAGAGCGTGAGTTTGCTTGGAGCACCCCTTTGCACCGCATTGTGTTTTGGAGATGTGAGCTCCTAGGTGGTGTCATGGACAGTGCTATCTCAAAGTATTGGCGCTTGAGCCCCCTCGAGGATTGGTAACGGGAATGATGATCCTGACATATCTGTTGTAAGACTAAGCTAAAAATAAGATGGGGGAGACAAAAAAAAAGTTTTAAACCAAAAACACGCCCTTATAAATGTCGGCTTTTCACAAGTTGACGCAAGGTTTTAAAGGTTATTTTATGTTGCTAATCAGATTCAAGAGCCAGAAAAATCCCGAACACAAAAATTTTGAGTCATCTAAATTAATAAGTGTTAATCTGTGAATTTTTGGTGGATATATTGATCTCGATTCGTCTAATTTTTTGGATCCAAAAATAAATCCCGATGTTTATCTTTAACAAATCCCGTACCTCCTGTGTTTGAATCAACCAACGTCTCGTAATCTCTTTCTCCTCAAAAGTTGAAAAAAATTAGATTTCCCAAAATTCTGTTTTGTAAAAATTAAAGATTTGCTAAGAGACTAGCAAAGATAAGCACAGGGGTGTGATAAACGCTAGTTTATTATCATTCTTATGCATTAAAACAAATCCAGCTTTTAGGATTTTAACTCCGCAAATGGGTTTTTTTGGTTGCATTAAGCATAAATTAGATTAGGCATGCATCATACATTTAGTTGTCTTTTTAATGTGTCTTTGTGAGTGTTAGGGTTATACAGATTACCAGATCCCCAAAACCCTAGCACTCAGGAAGGCAATTAGTGAAGGGGAAGCCCAAACTAGTTGCACTCAGCTTAATGCCCAGAACTCTAGCACTTAGTATTATTTCTAGGATAATCCACTACTTTTTAGAGTAAGTGTTGATCAAATAATTCGTCGCTGTGTTCCTGACAGCAAATTCCCCATTGTATTATCCTTTTGCCACGATCAGGCCTTTGGAGGCCACTTTTCTGGGAGGAAAACTGTAGCCAAGGTGTTGCAATGCAGATTCTTTTGGCCCTCCCTTCATCAGGATGCACACAATTACTCTAAGTGTTGCACTAGGTGGCAGTCGCTAGGGTCAATGTCATGTTGCGACATGATGCCCCTCCAACCCGTCCTAGTTGCCAAGAATTTCGACATTTGGGGATTCGATTTTATGGGTCATTGATGGGGGTCTCATCATGAACCCTAACTAGCACAATTTGATTTAAATAAATGTGCAAAAGCTCCTACAAATCCTAAGGAAAAGCCTAACTCAGAGAATTCTAAATCTAAGAATAAAATAATTCATAAGGGGTAAAACTACAATTTTACCAATGCAGTACACAAACGGGATGTTTAAGGGTCTAAATACAGGTCAAATGGGCTTAATAAGAAAGAAAGTGGGATAACCTGATCCGAAAAAGGTTATAGCAAGTTTTAGGAATTAAATGACATTCTGTAACCCTAAAAACAAACCTGCTTTAATTCAAGAAGTTTCTGACAAGATAAAAGTCCAATAAACCCTCTAAAATTCATCAAAAAATATCCTCTAGGGTTTAGAAACTTTAATTTGGCCAGTAGAACCTGTTTTGACCTAAATTGAGAACCATACCCAATTTTTGACCTAATTTGGATTTTTGTGCAAATTTACCAGTCAAACGTGGTAAAACCTAAAATCAAATCTCACCATTAGATTACTTAGGTCCAAATTAGGTCTATACCAAAATTTGGACCTAAGAGAAGACCATCTTGACCTACTTTACAAAATGGTCCTTTTGAATTACTTTTTGACCCTTATCTTTTTGAACCCTTCCATTTAGCCCCCCATCTTCTCTTTCGTTCTTTGCAGAATGGTCCCTCTTCCACCCCACGCAGGCGCCCATATCTCCGGTGACCTTGCGTGGAGGATGGCACCGCGCAGGGTATGGGGGCCGCTCTCAGGAACGAAAGGGGGTTCCCTGCGTCGTCCTCTTGCGCAGGGACCCCCTGCCATGGCTTGCCAGTGCCCACTCCTCTCTTGCGAACGCACGAAAGGAATGGGTCTGGTTTCCGGCCATTCTCCGACGTGCTCTCCACAATCTATCCTCGAGAATCTCCTCCTTCCAACTGCTATAAAAGGAACGGCAGGGCTTCCGGTCAGGGCAAGCTTGTTTTGGCCGAAGGAAACCCCTAATCTTCGTCTCCTCCTCCGGTCAAGTGCCCACTAGCTCCTACGACCCTTCCCCCTCCCCTTTGTCTCTCTACTGCCATACCTGCAGCAGAGTTCACTCTGCCTCATCCTCTCGCGCCAGGCCGCACCAGCTGGCGCCTTTCAGATCCCCTCCTCGTCGTCGTTACCCCCCTTCTAGGCATCTTCGTCTCCGGCGCCGACAGGCATGCGCTGAGCGCCTCCTTCCCCCCTTTTGTCAGTTAAATAGGTCAAAACCTTTCCCTTACTCCCCTCTCAATTTCCCCCTCTTCAACTGTCACTTTTAACCCCTCAACTGCGACTACCACCACCATCAATTCCACCTCCGGCCACCAACTCCGGCGAGGCCGCTCCACCTCCACAAGCCATCCCACCCCTCTTCGACATGCCCATAAGCATCCCCACACTCCACTCAACATTTTCCCCCACTCACACCACCACTCCACACACCCAGAACACCCCTCGAACACACCCACTCTAACTCACACAGTGTGCCCTAGGCATGCACACGCCGGCCTCCCCACGCCACGTCGACCCCCGTATCGCCTTCGCCGTGCTCTGTCGAAGCTCCCTAAGCTTTCTGACATGGCCGCAAGGCCATTTTAGTGTTTTCAGGTCATGCCCCCTTGCCTCCACTGACGACAAGCTTGGAGCAAGCTCGCAAGCTGCTCCAAGCCTCTCCAGCTCTAGGTGTAAGCCCCAGGCGACGCGGAGGAATTCCGCAAGTGTGCCTAGGTCTTCAATTGGGGTCGCAAGCCTCTGCTGCTGCCCCAATTGGACTCTTCTTCCCGCAGGCACTAGAGAACGAAGGTGGGACTTTAGTCCCACCTCGAAAGTGTGTGGGCGCGCGCCCACACATAAGAGGAAAAAGTGTTATACGCTGGTTGCCTCTGATAACACTAGGGTGAGGTCCCTCACCTATTCACTAGGTCTCGTCCGCGGCACTGCCAACGCAGATCTGACCCGCGACCCGATTACCCCTCACTCCTGAGCACTCCTCACGCACCACACACACATCAGTGTGCCTAGACCCGGGCATGCAACCCGACCCGATTACCCGGCTCTGGGATAGCGTACACAAGAGAGATTCAGAGAGAGAGAGAGAGATGCGGGAAAGGGTAGGGGTAGGTTTTGCGTCGCGTGTGTGCAGGGAATAGGTGAGGAAGAAGAAGAAGAGGGGCGGCGAGGACTTAGCAGCAAAGAAGCAGCAACAGAGAAGAAGGAAGAAGGAAGGAGCTGCTGAAGAAAGGAGCTGAAGGAGAAGGAAGGGCTAGAGAAAAAGAAAGGAAAAGAGAGGAAGCCTCTGCCGCACAGAAGAAGCCAAGAGGAAAGAAGGAGAAGCCGCAGTGAAGAGAAGAAGAGGAAGAAGTTGAAGAAGAAAAGAAGACAGCAGACTGAAGAAGGCACTGTAGCAACAGCACCGATAAGGCATCCGACGCGAAGAATCAGACGTCCCGATCAAGGAAGAAAAGAGAAAGAAGAAAATCAGAGAAGAAGAGAAGGAAAGAAGAAGGAAGAAGAAGAAGGACGGAGCTGCTGAAGAAAAGAAGAAGACGTAGAAGAAAAGAAGAAAGAAGAAAGAGGCAGCAGCTGAAGAAAGAAAGAAGGAAGAGGCAGACACAACAAAGAAAAAGAAGAAGAAAGAAGAAGGTAGACTGAAGAAGAGAAGGACCGGTTGAAAGAGAAGAAGAAGAGAGAAGAAGAAAAAGCCAAAAAAGAGAACTTTTGCTCACTCCCTCTCTCTCTCTCTTATTCTTTTTGTAACAGAATTGTGAAACTTTATGTTGCTAGAATGACGTGTGCTCCCTGAGTTCGACCTTAGGAAAGTTTTAATTCCGAGTAATAAACTATAAACTGGTGACCGTTGTTTGTAATTTATTATAACGAATTAATCATTATAACACCGCCAAATGCAGCAACGACAGCACCTGTTTTTGGCACCGTTGCCGGGGAGCAACAACCATTCTAGAAAATATTTATTCACAATTTTTTACTTACTACTAACTTAAGCTCCTCTTTTGTTGTGCAGGCACAGGAAATCAAGAAAAAGCATAGGAAAACAAAAAAGGTAACAAGCAGCCGCACAACAACCACGCCAAGGGACAGGTAATTTTCTATCCTCTCAAGCCCCTTAAATTCTAAAGAGGAAGAAAAAAAAAAGCAAATTAGGAAAAACCTGTCGTCCATACTTAGTAAATCACAAAAGTTGCCTGTTTTCAAATTGCAACACATTCTATCTGTACATCCACTAAAGGTGTTAGGGCTAAAACCTTCTTGCTTGAGCCCTCATTACCTAATCTTGAGGCAACTAGCCGGACCAATTAGAGCCAACTTAAGACTCAATGCTAGGGTTTTAGAGACACACTTTCTAATCAAGAATTGAGAATTCCTAAAAGAAGTGTGCCCAAGCCATTACTTGAAAATGTCTATCAAGAGAAACCCTAAGCAATTCGGCTCTTAAAACACTTGAGCCTTAAAAGACAAGGCCTAATAAGCTCTCAAAGGAACTAATAGGTGAAGTTGATCCCTTGGATCAACCAACCTTTAACTTAGGGCACTCTTTACACTCAAAAGGTTAAAGTTCAAGTGAAACCTTAAGCACCTTGATCCTAACTAAAAGTGGTAGACTTAAGAGGTCAAGGTCCCCATTCTGGTCTACCTGGAATCTCGGTGACAAGAGAGGTCTAGTGGGGGAAACCCTGTAACCCGTGGGGGCACTCTACCATGTAGGGGTCTTCGCGGGACTCACCTCTCTGGCTGCCCAGGTAATTCTCAGGTGGACGACCTTCTGATTAAGGGGTCCATCCGCCCCGAACCTCTATAGTCACCCAACATTTTGGGTGTCTTGATTGGGTCCAGCACCTGCTAAACTCATTAATCCATCAGTGCATGTTTGGTAGGAGGTCCTTGAAACCTCCTCTAGAAATTCACTCTCCCCGAGGCCGAGCCTCGGTACCCTTGTTTGTGCAACCAACTCTTCACATAGACCTCTCCTCTGATTCTGAACCCAACTCACCTTCTTCTTCCACAATGGCTCAGCCAGTTGAGGAAGAGAATAATCTTGAGCACCAGCTCCAGCGACTCAATGATCTCTTCCAAAACTTCATGAACCCACTGCAATGTCCCATGATGCGTGATCACTATAATCCCGCTGCGGTGGCTATTGAGCCTCTAGTCAGAATCCCGACTGGAGGACCTGATTCTGAACTGAAGCCCAACATGATTCATGCCATACCTAAATTCCATGGGCTTAATTCTGAAGACCCCTTCCAGCACATCAAACAGCTAAAGCATCTGGCTTAGACTTTCGAGTCAGATGCACATAATTGGGATATCTTACTCATGAAGATGTTCTCTTTCTCCCTTATGGACAAGGCAGCCCATTGGTATCAGACCCAGACCCGTCCAATCAACACTTGGGAGGAACTTCAATCCGAGTTCTTGAAAAAGTTCTTCCCCGTTGGTTGGACCAATGCCTTGCGCCATTAGATTACTCACTTTACGCAGCAGACGAGAGAACTTCTTCACGAGGCATGGGATCGTTTTCAGGATCTCATGAGAAAGTGCCCCCATCACGGAGTTCCTAAATGGGAACAAGTCCAGTCTTTTTACCAGAGACTCCGTGAGGATATTAGACTGTTCGTCAATGCAACTTGCGGAAGGAATATCATGGGTCAGCATGAAGACACCGTGTAGGAGATTCTCGAGAATATGTGCGAGAACTCCATCAATAATGACTCCATGGGACTATTCGACATGACGAATACCCGCGCATCGACGAACCTTAGGGGGGCACAAGAAACGCAAGGCCTGTCCGCATCAGTCGACCTGGAATTGATGGCCAGTCGATTGGACAAGGTCTCTATTATTGAGAAGAAGGTGGATGAGATGACTCAGCACTTGCAGCGAGCCACCTCTCTGCAGAACTCCTTTGCACAGCCTCCTCCCACACGGGAGACTGTGCAACACATTTTCCACTGACCTTCTCCTAAGGTGGACTCGTATCCACCCCCATTTGACTCTCGGATCGGAGGCACCTCCGATCCTTTCTATTCTAGTCGGGGGAGCTCTACTCCCCCATTCTCTGACTTTTCTGAGGTTCCTCAGACTTACGAGGACCTCAACGCCATCCAGAATAACTCATTTTCCAAAACCAACAATCCTGGACGGCGAAACCATCCCAACTTCCAGTGGGCGGGGAATTCCCAGAATCCGAGACCACCCTTTCAGCCCCGTCCACCAGCACATAGTCCTTACCAGCCGCCTCAACCTCGGCCCAACCCTACTTATCTAGCCGGGCCAAACCAAGACCAAATGTCCCTCATCCTTCAGACTTTGGCTGACATTCAAAGAACGAATGCGGCTATTCAAAAGTAACACAAGGACGAAATCACAAATGTTCGAAACCAACTGGCCCAGTTGGCGAATTCTCTCCAACCAGGCACGCTTCCTTCTTAGCCTCTACCCAACCCTAATAGCGTGCCGACCCAGCGACGCGTTATGGACCCACACCTAGGCCAAGCACACATGGTTTATCAGGCTCCTTCTATTCCTTCGCCTGACGGGATGGAAGCTTCAACTTGTTATGCGGGTTATCAACAACAGCAGCCCATTCTACCAACCCCCAACCAGAACCAGGCAGGACTTAACTCCGTAACAACCCGTAGTGGTAAGGCAACCCAAGATCCACCTTATCCAAACCACTCCAAGCCTGGTAGTGACTCGAATTTTAGGACAGTTATCCAGGATGTTCCTATCCCCGTCCCAGATCAAAAACCTGGACCTATCCTAGAGGAACCAACCAAGGTTCCATTTCCCGAGGCCTTGACCAAGGGAAAGAAGACAACCAAATTCGTGGCTCCTGAGGAGGACCTGGTCAAGCTCTTTGAGTAAGTCCAAATAAACATCCCCTTGATGGATGCGATCCGCCACGTATCAGCTTACGCACGATTCTTGAAAAATGTGTGTACACCTCAGCGTAAGCCGAGAACCAAGAGTGGGAGTCCAATTGTACTTTCAGAGCAAGCCAGCTCTGTAATCCTGAGCAGACTCCCATCCAAGGCAAAAGACCCAGGTACTCCCCTGATTTCATGCAAGATCAGAGAAACCCAGTTCAACAGAGCATTGTTAGACTTAGGTGCTTCCATAAACTTAATACCCACATCCTTACTCAATCACCTAGAAGAATCTGAGTTGAAACAGACCTAGGTGACACTACAGTTAGCAGATAGATCTATCAAGTCACCAAAAGGGATTCTTGAGGATGTTATTGTAAGGGTGTGGGATTTTTACTTCCCTGTGGACTTCATAGTCTTAGATATGGATGCATTTGAGAACCCAAGGGATACCCCGATCATACTAGGGAGACCTTTTCTGGACACTGTAAGGGCCAACATAAGTTGTGAAGAGGGCCAAATAGAACTGAAATTTGGGAATCAAACTCTCAAAATTGATATCTTTAAGGCCCAACAAGGGATCAATTGTAGTGTCATTGAACAAATATGTGATGTTAGAGCTCTGGTTGATGAACCACAACTTGAGGGCAACATGATCATTCCTCATCAGCCACAAGAGAATCTTGAATCGCAATTAGAGGAGGCAGACATTGAGATAGACAAACCCATAACTCCTATCCTTGTACCTCACACTCACTCTGAACCTCCCACTGCTGCTGATAACCCCATTCTTGAACTCAAACCCCTTCCCGATCATTTGAAATATGTCTTCTTGGGTTCTAATCAGACATTTCCTGTGATTATAAACTCCAGACTCACACCTGATCAGGAATCCTGTCTGATTACTGTTCTCCAGCAACATCGCAGAGCCATTGGATGGACTCTCGATGACTTAACTGGAATAAGTCCCTCTTATTGCACACATCGTATTTATTCTGAAAAGGGTGCACGACCTTTCCGGGAAATGCAGAGACGTCTGAATCCTAATCTGCAAGAGGTCGTGAAAAAGGAGAACATTAAGTGGTTAGATGCAGGGATCATCTACCCGATCTCCGACAGTCGTTGAGTAAGCCCAATCCAGGTTGTGCCTAAAAAGGCAGGGCTCACCACCATTACGACTAAAATAGGAGAAGTCATACCTACCCGTATAGCCAACTCGTGGAGAGTTTGCATAGATTACCGAAGACTCAATTCCTCCACGAAGAAGGATCATTTCCCACTACCATTCATTGATCAGATTCTCGAGAAATTAGTGCAAAAATAGATTCTTCTGCTTTCTTGACGGGTACTCCGGTTATAACCAAGTGCTATTCATCTTGAGGACCCAGAGAAGACCACATTCATCTGCCCCTTTGGGATGTACGCATTCTGAAGGATGCCTTTCGGTCTCTGCAATGCGCCCGCGACTTTTCAGCGGTGCATGCTTGCCATATTCTCTGATATGGTAGGTGATTTTTTGGAAGTCCTCATGGATGACTTCTCAGTTTTCGGGGCATCATTTGATGATTGCCTCCAGCACTTGGTTCATATACTCAGGCGTTGCATCGATGTAAATCTAGTTCTTTCCTGGGAAAAGAGCCACTTTATGGTGCCTGAGGGGATCGTCCTAGGTCATTTAATTTCTGAGAAAGGCATTCAAGTGGATTGAGACAAGGTTGATCTGATTTCTCGACTTCCTATGCCTAGCTCGATCAGGGACATCCGTTCTTTTCTGGGGTACGTCGATTTTTACCGTCGTTTCATTCCTGATTTCTCGAAAATCGTGCACCCCCTGACTACTCTTCTCTCCAAGGATGTACCCTTTGAAATTTCCAAGGAATGCACTCAAGCTTTTGAGAACCTTCATGACCGAGTCAGCCAAGCCCCGATCCTACAGTCCCCTGATTGGTCTCAACCCTTTGAGATCATGTGCGATGCATCTGACTTCGCGGTAGGAGCGGTTCTGGGGCAGAAAATTGACGGGAAACCCGTGGTCATCTACTACTCTAGCAAGACACTTGACGAGGCTCTTCGTAACTACACGGTTACGAAGAAAGAGCTGCTAGCCGTAGTCTTTGCCCTCGAAAAATTCTGATCCTATCTCTTGGGTTCCCACGTCATCATCTACTCGGATCACATTGCTGTGAGGCATCTCCTTGCAAAGAAGGACGCGAAGCCTTGATTAATCCGATGGATCTTGCTGTTGCAAGAATTCGACCTCAAGATTCGCGACAAGGCGGGAAGACAAAACGTGGTCGCTGACCACTTGTCTCGCCTTCCTTCTGAAATCAGCGACCCTTCTGGACCAATCACGGAGCATTTTCCGGATGAGCACCTATTGACTATTGGTACTGGGCTTCCATGGTTTGCTGATATAGTAAACTACCTAACATCTCGTCAGATCCCGTCTGATTGGCCAAAGGCCAAGAAAGACAAGTTGCACTCTAATGCCAAGTACTACATCTAGGCATATCCGTACCTTTTCCGCATAAGTGCTGACCAAATCATCCGGAAATGTGTCCCGGAGGGCGAAGTTAATGACATTCTCTCCTTCTGCCATGACCAGGCATGCGGTGGCCATTTCTCTGGGCACAAAATTGCATAAAAAATCCTCCAGTGTGGCTTTAACTGGCCCACTATCTTCAAGGATGCATACAGTCATTGTAAGGCATGTAGTTGTTGCCAAACTCTGGGCAACATGAGCCACCGCGACATGATGCCTTTGCAGTCGATTCTCGTATGCGAGATCTTCGATATTTGGGGGATTGATCCTATGGGTCCCTTTCTTGTTTCGGACGGCTTTGAATACATTTTGCTCGCTATGGACTATGTGTCCAAATGGATCGAAGCCATTCCGACCCGAACCTGTGATCACAAGATTGTCATCAAATTCATTCATCAGAATATCTTCTCACGGTTCGGGATTCCTCATGCAATCATCTCTAACGGAGGGACCCATTTCACGAATGCTCAGTTCAGGTCACTGATGACCAAATACGGGGTGTCTCACCGAATCTCTACTCCTTACCACCCCCAAACTAATGGTCTAGCTGAGCTATCAAATCGGGAGATCAAGAAAATCCTGCATGTTACTGTTCGACCTGACAAGAAGGATTGGTCGTCCTGACTTCTGGAAGCTTTGTGGGCTTATAGGACCACCCACAAGACCCAACTAGGCATGTCTCCTTTCAGATTGATCTACGGGAAGGCATGTCACCTTCCCGTCGAACTGGAGCACAAAACCTATTGGGTAGTACGGAGCTGCAACCTAGATCTTTCTAAGGCTAGAACCCACAGAAAGCTTCAGATAAGAGAGATCGATGAATTACGCCTTGATGCGTATGAGAACTCGCGAATCTACAAAGAGCGGGTTAAAGCCTTCCATGACAAGCACATATCTAGAAAGATCTTCCACCATGGTCAGAAGGTCCTACTCTTCGATGCCCGACTCAAACTCCTCCCTGGGAAACTACGATCCAAGTGGGTCAGACTGTATCTTGTCCGACAGGTTTTTGGAAATGGAGCCATCGAAATCAGTCCTCTCAGCCATGATTCCGAACCTTTCATCATGAACAGTCAGAGACTCAAACCGTTCATTGATGTAGCCTCTACAGATTCGGCTGAGTCGTCATTTATCCTCCATTCCCCCTGAGCTTATTGCGCCCAGCTAATGGCATAAAACTCAGCGCTTAACGGGAGGCAGCTCGTCATTCTGAAAAACCCGAAACCATTTCTGACGCCTTTTTGCACTTTAGGTTCATCCTTTAGGACAGTCGACTCCACCTCGGATGCTCGTATCTGAGAATAGAAATCGTCCGCAACAGTCACCTTGACCCATCCACTCACCAAAATACCTGCCCTAATGCATGAACCAAGCTAAATAAAAAATCCTCCTAATTTACAATGAGGACATTGCAAATCTTAGGCATGGGGGGGTATGAAAGTGCAAAATGAATAAAAACTCATAAGAAAAGGTTTCAACATAAAAAAAAAGAGGAAAGGAGGGAAGAATTCTTGTGGAGGAGGAGAAAAAGAGCTGAATGATAAAAGGAGCACAACAATAAAAAAGAAAAAGGGATAGTCATTAGTAAGAAATTAAGAGATTAACCTAGTTCTAGATCACATTCAGGAAAAGAAAAAGGAAAGTGCATAAAAAGAATAGTAAGAATGCAAATCTTAAGCATTCTTGGATAGACTCTTAGTACCCATTAAGATCTAGATATTCTTCAAGAAGTTGAGGAAATTGAAAAGCTAAAGTATTAGGTCCAAGGCTTAGGGAGTATTCGACCTCGTTAACTGACTTTTGGTTTACGGGACTCAGTAACCTAAGCACCCAAACTCACACACACAGTCTGGTTCAGTAAGCATAAGTATCAAAATCACGCAGAAGCGTTTCAAAATGTTCTGAAAAGTCACCTAGATTAGGAGCAGTTGATCAACACAAGTTGATTTGGACGAGTTCCCGATGCAGAGAAATGGGAAATTCCCCTCGAAGATGCGTAACAACAAATCATCTCCTTGGTGCTTGTCTCTTAGGATATTTGCATATCCTACTGGGGGCATGTAAGCACTCTGTCCGTTCAGATTCCATGGATGACATTATCACGAAGTGTCAATTGCCAGGGTCTGAATTTGGCCACGGAACACCATGGACGGGATTATCTTGAAATCTCGAAAGCCAGGGTTTTGGGGTTACCAGGGGCGGTGCTATCTCAAAGCATCGACTGCCAGGAACCCTTGAGGATTGATGATGGGGACAGGGAATCCGATACAGATCGTGTTGTGAAGCCAATCCTAACCTAGAATTAAAAAGAAAAGAGAGAGAAAACTCTCCAAACATATAAATCTTCTGTCTCTCTCTTACAAAACGCACTGCGAACTGAACCAAGGCTAAAATTATCTCAAGCACGGGTGCTTTAACCACGAAGTCCAATAAACCTTAGGTTAGTTCCTGTAGGCCTCAAAAACCTTTGCTAAAGACTGAGGCTAAAGCTAGACAGATCTGGATCTTGGTTGGTACTATAGTACCTTTTAGGTCTATGATTGGCATTCTAACCAAATCAAGGATACAAGAGAAAAAGCACTCATCTAAATTTGATAAGAAATTCATGGTTTAGAACAAGGGTTAAAACATTAAAATTTTGCTAAGGGACTAGCAAAAGCTAAGCATGGGGGTATGATGAGAGCCTCATCATGAACCCTAACTAGCATAATTTGATCTAAATAAGTGTGCAAAAGCTCCTACAAAACCTAAGGAAAAGCCTAACTCAGAGAATTCTAAATTTAAGAATAAAATAATTCATAAGGGGTAAAACTGCAATTTTACCAATGCAGTACACAAACAGGGTGTCTAAGGGTTCGAAAAAAGGTCAAATGGGCTTAATAAAAAAGAAAGTGGGATAACCTGATCCGAAAAGGATTATAGCAACTTCAAGGAATTAAATGACAGGACCCTACTTATCCATCAGGGCCAAATCAAGATCAAATGTCCTTAATCCTTCAGACTCTGGCTGACATTCAAAAATCGAATGCGGCCATTCAAAAACAGCACAAGGACGAGCTTACTGAAGTTAAAACTCAGCTGGCCCAGTTGGCAAATTCTCGCCAGCCAGGCACACTCCCTTCCCAACCCCTTCCTAACCCAAATAACGTGCCAACCCAGAAGCGCGTTATGAATCCAAATTTAGGCCAAGCTCAATGGATTTATCAGGCCCCCACTGCTCCATCTCCAGACGAGATGGAAGCCTCTACTTCTCGTACGGGATTTCAGCAGCAGCCACCCCTCCTACCAAATCCAAACCAAAATCAGGCCGGATTAAATTCTGTAACAACACGTAGTGGTAAGACAACTCAGGACCAGCATTATCCAAGCCACGCCCAGCCTGATAATCATGACCCTAGGATAGTTATCCAAGGTACCGCTGTTCCAGACCCACAACCAGGACCTATCCTAGAGGAACCAACCAAGATCCCGTTTCCCGAAGCCCTGACCAAGGGAAAGAAGACCACCAAACCCGTGGCCCCTGAGGAGGACCTGGTCAAGCTCTTTGAGCAGGTCCACATAAACATCCCCTTGATGGATGCAATCCGCCACGTACCAGCTTACGCACGATTTCTAAAGAATATATGTACACCCCAGCGTAAGCCGCGAACCAAGGGAGGGAGCCCAATTGTTCTGTCAGAGCAAGCCAGCTCTGTAATCCTTAGTAGACTCCCACCCAAGGCAAAAGATCCTGGAACTCCCCTGATCTCCTGTAAGATAGGTGGTACCCAATTGGACAGAGCATTATTAGACTTAGGTGCATCTATAAATCTGATACCCACATCCTTACTTGACCATCTGGAAGAATCTGAGCTGAAACCAACTGAGGTGACATTACAATTAGCAGATCGATCTATAAAGTCACCAAAAGGGATTCTCGAGGATGTTATCGTAAGAGTACGGGATTTCTATTTTCCAGTGGACTTTATAGTCTTAGACATGGATGCACCTGAGAACCCTAGGGATACACCAATCATTCTAGGGAGACCTTTCTTGGCTACTGCTAGAGCCAACATCAGCTGTGAGGAGGGCCAAATAGAGCTTAAGTTTGGAGATCAAACACTGAAAATTGATATATTTAAGGCCCAACAAGGAATTAATTGCGGCGTCATCGAACAAATTTGTGACATCAAGACTTTGGTTGATGAATCACACCTCCAGAATGACTTGAGTATTCCTCATCAACCACAGAAGGATCTTGACCCGCAAATAGAGGAGTCCAATCCGGATGTGAACAACCCAGTAACTCCCACCCTTGAACCTCACATCTATACTGAACCACCCGCTGCTGCTGAAAACCCCATCCTTGAACTGAAACCCCTTCCTGCTCATTTGAAATACATCTTTTTGGGTTCTAATCAGACCCTTCCTGTGATCATCAATTCCAACCTCAATCCTGAACAGGAATACCGTCTGATTGTTGTCCTCCAGCAACATCGCAGAGCCATCGGATGGACCCTCGATGATTTGACTGGAATAAGTCCCTCTTATTGTACTCATCATATCTATTCAGAAGAGGGCACACGACCTTCTCGTGAAATGCAGAGACGCTTAAACCCCAATCTGCAGGAGGTCGTGAAAAAGGAGATCATCAAGTGGTTAGATGCCGGGATCATCTACCCGATCTCCGATAGTCGTTGGGTGAGCCCGATTCAGGTCGTGCCTAAAAAGGCAGGACTCACCACTATAACGACTGAGACCGGACCCGATTAGCCAACTCGTGGAGAGTCTGTATAGATTACCGTCGACTCAATTCCTCCACGAAGAAGGATCATTTCCCACTACCCTTCATTGATCAAATTCTCGAAAAACTAGCGGGAAATAGGTTCTTCTGCTTTCTTGACGGGTACTCCGGTTATAACCAGGTGGCAATCCATCCTGAGGACCAAGAAAAGACCACATTCACCTGCCCCTTCGGAACATACGCTTTCCGAAGGATGCCTTTTGGTCTTTGCAATGCACCCGCTACTTTTCAGCGATGCATGCTTGCCATATTCTCAGATATGGTAGGTGATTATCTGGAAGTCTTCATGGATGACTTTTCAGTTTTCGGAGCATCATTCGACGATTGCCTCCAGCACTTGGTCCAGATACTCAGGCGGTGCATCGACGTGAATTTAGTTCTTTCCTGGGAAAAGAGCCATTTCATGGTGCCTGAGGGAATTGTCCTGGGACACTCAATTTCGGAGAAAGGTATCCAAGTGGATCGAGCTAAGGTTAATCTGATTTCTCGCCTTCCCATGCCTAGCTCGATCAGGGACATCCGATCCTTTTTAGGGCATGTCGGTTTTTATCGACGATTTATCCCTGATTTTTCAAAAATCGCACGCCCCCTGACCACTCTTCTCTCCAAGGATGTTCCCTTCGAAATCTCCAAGGAATGCACTCAAGCATTTGAAATCCTGCGTGACCGAGTCACCCAAGCCCCGATCCTACAGTCCCCTGATTGGTCTCAACCCTTTGAGATCATGTGTGATGCATCCGACTTCGCTGTAGGAGCGGTTTTGGGGCAGAAAAATGACAAGAAACCTGTGGTCATTTACTACGCCAGCAAAACACTCGATGAGGCTCAGCGTAACTATACAGTTACTGAGAAAGAGCTGCTAGCTGTAGTATTTGCCCTAGAGAAATTCAGATCATACCTTCTGGGTTCCCATGTCATCATATACTCGGATCACACGGCTGTGAGGCATCTCCTTGCAAAGAAGGACGCGAAACCTCGATTGATCCGATGGATCTTGCTGTTGCAAGAATTTGACCTCGAGATTCGCGATAAAGCGGGAAAACAAAACGTGGTAGCTGATCACTTGTCCCGTCTTCCTTCTGAAATGATAGACCCTTCCGGACCCATCACTGAGCATTTTCCCGATGAGCACCTGCTGACTATTGGTACTAGCCTTCCATGGTTTGCTAATATTGTAAATTACTTGGCATCTCATCAGACCCCGTCCGATTGGCCGAAGGCCAAGAAAGACAAATTACGCTCCGATGCCAAGTATTACATTTGGGAAGACCCGTACCTCTTCCGCATAGGTGCCGATCAGATCATCCGGAGATGTATCCCGGAAGGGGAAGTCAACAATATCCTCTCTTTCTGCCATGACCAGGCATGCGGTGGCCATTTTGCCGGGCATAAAACCGCATCAAAAGTCCTCCAGTGCGGCTTTTACTGGCCCACACTGTTCAAAGACGCATACAGTCATTGCAAGGCATGCAGTCGTTGCCAGACTTTGGGCAACATGAGCCATCGCGACATGATGCCTATGCAACCGATTCTAGTATGCGAAATCTTTGATGTTTGGGGGATTGATTTTATGGGCCCCTTTCCTGTTTCGGATGGTTTCAAATACATTCTGTTGGCTGTGGACTACGTGTCCAAATGGATCGAAGCCATACCGACCCGAACCTGTGATCACAAAATCGTTCTCAAATTCATTCATCAACACATTTTCTCAAGGTTCGGGATTCCTCGTGCAATAATCTCTGATGGGGGGACCCATTTCACAAATGCTCAGTTTAGGTCACTGATGACCAAATACGGGGTGTCTCACCGAATCTCTACTCCTTACCACCCCCAAACTAATGGTCTAGCTGAGCTGTCGAATCGGGAGATCAAGAAAATCCTACAGGTCACTGTTCGACCTGACAGGAAGGACTGGTCGTCCCGACTTCCGGAAGCATTGTGGGCCTATAGGACCGCCCACAAGACCCAATTGGGCATGTCTCCCTTTAGATTGGTGTACGGAAAGGCATGCCACCTTCCCGTCGAACTGGAGCATAAAGCCTATTGGGCAGTACGGAACTGTAATCTAGATCTTTCCAAGGCTGGGACCCACAGAAAACTCCAAATCAGCGAGATCGATGAATTACGCACAGACGCGTACGAGAACTCGCAAATCTACAAGGAGCGGGTTAAAGCCTTCCACGACAAACACATCTCGAGAAAGATCTTTCATCCTGGTCAAAAGGTCCTACTCTTTGATGCCCGACTCAAACTCTTCCCAGGAAAACTGAGATCTAAGTGGGTCGGACCATATTTGGTCCGACAAGTTTTTGGAAATGGAGCAATCGAAATCAGTCCACTCAGCCACGATTCTGAACCTTTCATCGTGAATGGTCAAAGACTCAAGCCGTTCATTGATGTAACTTCTACTGATTTGGCTGAGGCATCTCATATCCTCCTTTCCCCTTGAGCTTATTGCGCCCAGCCGATGGCGTAAAACTCAGCGCTTAACGGGAGGCAGCCCGTCATTCTCTTTGAAAACCTGAAACTTGTTCTGACACCTTTCAGCACTCGAAGTTCACCCTGAACTAAGACCCCCTAGGTTACAATGAGGACATTGCAAATCTTAGGCATGGGGGGGTAGGAAAGTGCAAAAACTTGTAAGAAAAGGTTTCAAACAAAAAAATTCACATATGCCAAAAAATACCATAAAAATTAAAAAATTTTTCGAAAAAGAATAAGAGGAAAAGAGGAGAAGGAAAATTTTGTGAAGGAGAGAAGAAACAAAATGAAAAAGGAGCACAAAATTATAAGAAAAGAGTGATAGTCATTAGTAAGAAACTAAGGAATTAACCTAAGTTCTAGACCTCATTCAAGAAAATAACTGAAAAGTGCACAATGAGATTAGTAAGAATGCAAACCTTAGGCATTCTTGAATAGACTCTTAGTACCCATTAAGATCTGGACACTCCTCAAGAGGTTGAGGAAAATGAAAAGCTGAAGTATTAGGTCTAAGGCTTAGGGAGTATTCGGCCTCGTTAACTAATTTTTGGTTTACGGGACTCAGTAACCTAAGCACCCTAATCTCACACACAGCCTGGTTCAGTAAGCGTAAAAATCAGAATCACGCAGAAGCGTCGCAAAAATCTGAAAAGAACACCTAGAATAGGAATGGCCGATCAACACAAGTTGATTTGGACGAGTTCCCAGCGCGGAGAGGCGGGAAATCCCCTCGAAGATGCGTAACAAAATATCATCTCCTCGGTGCTTGTCTCTTAGGATATTTACATATCCTACGGGGGGCATGTAAGCACTCTGCTGGTTCAGATTCCATGGATGGCATTATCTCGAAGTGTCAATTGCCAGGGTCTGGATTCGGCCACGGAATACCATGGATGGGATTATCTCGAAATCTCAATAGCCAGGGTTCCGGGGGTTGCCATGGGCGGTGCTATCTCGAAGCATCGATCGCCAGGAACCCTTGAGGATTGATGATGGGAGCAAGGAATCTGATACAGACCGTGTTGAAAAGCCAATCCTAGACTAGAACTAAAAAGAAAAAGAGAGAGAAAACTCTCCAAACAGAAAAAACTTTCTATCTCTCTCTCTTACAAAACGCACTGCGAACTGAGCCAGGGCTAAAATCATTTCAAGCACGGGTGCTTTAACCACGAAGTCCAATAAACCTTAGGTTAGTTCTTGTGGGCCTTAAAAACCTTTGCTAAAAGACTGAGGCTAAGGCTAGACAGATTTGGATCTTGATTGGTACTAGAGTATCTTTTAGGCCTATGGTCAGCATTCTAACCTAATCTATGCTCAAATAAAAAGGCACTTATCTAAAACCATTGAAAACTTCATGGTCTAGAACAAGGGTTGAAACCTTAAGTTTTTTTTTTGCTAAGGGACTAGCAAAAGCTAGGCATGGGGGTATGATGAGAACCTCATCATGAGCCATAACTAGCTCATTTTGACCCAATACAAAGGATAAAAGCTCCTACATATCTCAAGGAAAAGCTTAACTCAGAGAATTCTGAGTTTGAGAAGAAAACAAGTCATAAGGGGTAAAAGTGCAATTTTACCAGTATAATCTGCATACAGGGTAATTCAGGGCCCAAACATAGGTCAAAACAGCTTAATAAGAATAAAAGTGGGATGAGATGATCTAGCAAGGGCTACAGCACTTCCAAGGAACCAAATGATAATCTGTAACCCTAAAACAACCCACTTCAATTCACAAGGTTCGAGGCAAAGTAAAAATAGAATAAACCCTCTAAAATTCATAGAAAAATAATCTCTGGGGTTTAGAATCATCAATTTGGCCTTTAGAACCCATTTTGACCTACATTGAGAACCATGCCCAATTAATAACTTAATTTGGGTTTTTGCGCAAATTGACCGGTCAAACAAGGTTTAATATGAAAATAAAATTCACCATCAGAGTCCTTAGGTCCTAATTAGTCATGTATAAAAACTTGAGCCTAAGAAGAAACCTCCTTGACCGACTTCACACTTTGGTCCTCATATATTTACTCTTTGGCCCTCAACTTTTGAACCCTCGCATTTTGGCCCCTAACTCTCCTTCGTTCTTTGCAAACAGGTCCCTCCTGCAAAACCCTGCCAGCACCATGCTCCGGCGACCTTGCGCGGAGCATGGCGCCGCGCAGGGTGAGGTGGAGGACCTGGCAAATGTACCGGGGGTGCCCTGCGTCGTCAGCCGTCGCAGGAGCACCCCCATGGTCACTGTAGCCCCCCATACCGGCCGTGCGAACGCACGGACGGTATGGGTTCGTATTCCGACCATTCTCCGGCGAGGGAGACACGTCGTCTCCCTCCGCCTTCCTCCCTGCTTCAACCCTATAAATACCCCCCGCCGCTCCACCGACGAAGGCAGCCTGGACCTGACGGAGAAAACCCCCAGCTTTCTTCTCTTCTTTCTCCGGCAGACGCTCACCAGCTCCGGCGACTTCCTCCCCCTCCACCTCTTCGCTCTGCCGCACTACCAGCAGCAGAGACCTCCTCCCCTGCTCTTCCCGCGCCACGCCGCACCCAGCTGGCGCCTCTCCAGCCTTCTGCTCGCCGCCGCCCCTCTCCCTGAGCATCGTCTTCTCCGGCGACAGTCGATACGACTGTCGCCCTATTCCTCCCCCTTCGTCCCTGCAGTTAAGTTAGACTTACTCCCCTTCTCCTCCTCTTTCTTTCCCCGCTTTCGATTTAGTCAATTAAGCCCTCTACCGACCCTGTTCACCCTCATCCTCTCCGCCTCCGACCACCCTCCGGCGAGCCGCTCCCACCACCTCAGCGACCCACACGGCTCGCCGACTACCGCAGAACCTCCGCCTCCTCACCCTGATCCTCTTCCGCCCCTCCACTTCCCACCAAACACCCTCTGCAGACCCACCGAACACACCCACTCCCTCGCTCACAGTTTGACCTAGGACGACCTGACAGCTCCATCTCGCCCCCTGCAGACCCCCTGACCACCTTCGCCGTGCCACGGCGAAGGTCCCCCGCCTGTCTGATCTGGCCGAGAGGCCGTGCCATTGGTTTCAGGTTCCAGGCCTTGACCGCCATTGGCGAGGAAGCTCGAAGCCTGCTCGAGGTTGCTTCAAGCCGAGATATCCCAGGCTGAAAAGCCACGGCCAGCGCGGAAGAGTCTCGCGCACACACCCTGGCCCTCAATTGGAGCTGTGCGCCTCAACAGCCGATGCAATTGGGAGCACCATCCCTGCTGCAGGCGTGAGAGAATTGGGGTGGGACATTTAGTCCCACCTCGGAATCTCTCGAAGGCACGCGGATGCATAAAGGCAAAAACTGCCTTATGCTGTTTGCCTCAGTTACCACGGGGTGAGGTCCCTCTCACCCGACCCGACCCGACTCGGCCTCGTCCGTGACCACGCTCCGCGGACCTGGCCCGACCCGATTAGACTGACCTGCACTCCTCGCCCACCACGCACGCCGGTGGGCCTGGACCCGGGCCTGACCCGAACCCGATTACCCGGTAGCGCTCTGGGAGAGCTTCCGAAGAGTGATTTCAGAGAGAGAGATACGCGGGGGAGGGGGGGTAGAGTAGGTTTTTGCCTTGACGAATAAACTCTGAAGTGTGCAGGCCAAAGAAGAAGAAGAAGACGATCTGACGAAAAAGAAAGAAAGGAAACAAGGAAGAACAGAAGAAGAGCACGAGGGGAAAATCTGAAGAAAGCAGAAGAAAAAGAAGAAGAAGAAGAAGAAGAAGAAGAACAGGAAGAACCAAAGACGAAGGGAAAATCTGAAGAAAGCAGAAGAAAAAGAAGAAGAAGAAGAAGAAGAAGAACAGGAAGAACCAAAGACAAAGAGGAAAATCTGAAGAAAGCAGAAGAAAAAGAAGAAGAAGAAGAAGAAGAAGAACAAGGAAACAAGGAAGAACAGAAGAAGAGCACGAGGGGAAAATCTGAAGAAAGCAGAAGAAAAAGAAGAAGAAGAAGAAGAAGAAGAACAGGAAGAACCAAAGACAAAGAGGAAGATCTGAAGAAAGCAGAAGAAGAAGAAGAAGAAGAAGAACAAAGAACAGGAAGAACCAAAGACAAAGAGGAAGAAAGAAGAAAAGAAGAAGAAGCCAAATTTTCATCTCTCTCTCTCTCTTTATTTTTGTAATAGAACTTGTATATCTCTAGAATACAACTTGCTCCCTGAGTTCGACCTCGGGAACTCTTTTATTTTTCCGAGTAAAAAAATTTTATATGAAAACGTTGGTAACAACCGGCTTTACTACAACGATATAACACAAACCGGTCAAACCAGACGCTTATCATTTTGGCGCCGTTGCCGGGGAGCAACGGCTAATTCTAGAGGTAAACATTCCTGTATCTTTTAATTTCTGATAATCTCCTCTCTTTTGTGCAGCTACAGGAACTCAAGAAGACAAGCAACCACACGACAACCACTCCGAAGACAGGTAAATCTTTTCTCTCACTATTAACCCCTACACTCTAAAGAGAAAGAAAAGAAAAGAACAAGCAATATAGGGCTAACCTGTCTTCCATATTTAGTAACCATAAAAGTTGCATGTTTTCAACTCATTATTTCTGCACACTATCAAGGGTATTTAAGGGCTAACACATTCTTGCTTGAGCCCTAATTACCCAACAAAGAATTAACTGGACCAAGTAGAGCCAACCTAGGATCCAACACTAGGGATTTAGAGACACACTACTTAACTCAAGAATTGAGAAAACCAAATGAAGTGTGCCCAAGCCCTTGTCTGAAAATACCTATACAAGAAAAATCCTAAACAATTGGCTCTCTCTAAACACTTGAACCCTAAAAGACAGGACCTAAAAGCTCTTAAAGAAAACAATAGGTAAAGTTGACCCCTTGGGTTAACCAACCTTAAATTAGGTCACTCTTTGCACTTAAAAAGACTAAAGTTCAAGTGAAACCTTAAGCACCCTGATCTTAAAATTGGTAGACTTAAGAGGTCAAGATCCCCATTCTGGTCTACCTGGAACCGCAGTGACAAGAGAGGTCGGGTGGGGGAAACCCTGTAACCCGTGGGGACGCTCTACCGTGTAGGGGTCTTCGCGGGACTCTCCCTCTCTGGCTGCCCAGGTAATTCTCAGGTGGACGATCTTTCTGATCAAGGGGTCCATCTGCCCCGCACCTCTATAGTCACCCAACACATTTTTGGGTGTCTTGATTGGGTCCATCACCTTCTAAACTTACCTCTCCCAACTGTGCATGTACGGAAGGAGGTCTCTAAGACCACCCTTAAGACCTCCTTTAGAAATTCACTCTCGTCAAGGCCAAGCCTCGACGCCCGTGTTTGTGCAGCAACACCCTCACATTATTCTCTCTTCTGATTCAGAACCAAGCTCTTCTTCTTCCCCCATCATGGCTCAGCCAGTTGAGGAAGAAAATAATCTGGAACACCAGCTCCAGCGACTCAATGACCTCTTCCAAAACTTCGTGCACCCACCACAGCGTCCTATGATGCGGGACCACTACAATCCTGCTGCGGTGGCAATTGAGCCTCGAGTTAGAATCCCGATTGGAGGACCTGATTCCGAACTAAAGCCCAACATGATTCACGCTATACCTAAATTCCATGGGCTTAATTCTGAAGATCCCTTCCAGCACATCAAACAGCTTAAGCATCTGGCCCACACTTTTGGATCAGATGCGCAAAATCGGGATATTCTTCTCATGAAGATGTTCTCCTTTTCTCTTATGGACAAGGCCGCCCATTGGTATCAAACTCAGACCCGGCCGATCAACACTTGGGAAGAACTTCAATCCGAGTTTTTGAAAAAGTTCTTTCCCGTTGGTCGGACCAACGCCTTGCGCCATCAGATTACACACTTCACTCAACAATCAGGAGAACCTCTCCATGAGGCATGGGATCGTTTTCAGGATCTCATGAGGAAGTGCCCCCATCACGGAGTTCCTAAATGGGAACAAGTCCAATCTTTTTACCAGGGACTCCGTGAGGACATCCGCCTTTTCGTCAATGCAACCTGCGGAGGAAACATCATGGGTCAACATGAAGACACCGTATGGGAGATTCTCGAAAACATGTGCGAGAACTCCATCAACAATGACTCCATGGGATTATTCGACAGGACGAATACCCGCGCAGCGACGAATCTTAAGGGAGCACATGAGACGCAGGGCCTGTCCGCATCAGTCGACCTGGAATTAATGGCCAGTCGATTGGACAAGGTCTCAATCATTGAAAAGAAGGTGGATGAGCTGACTCAGCACTTGCAGCGAGCCACCTCTGCGCGTAACTCCTTTGCACAACCTCCTTCCACACAGGAGACTGTGCAAAACATCCTACACCGATCCTCCCCTGGGATGGATCCATATCCATCCCCATCTGATTCTTGGACTGGAAGATCATCCGATCCTTTCTTCACCAGCCGGGGGAACTCCATTCCCCCTTTCCCTGATTCTCAGGAGGTTCCTCAGACCTGCGAGGACCTCAACGCCATCCAGAACGACCCATTCTCCAACACTTACAACCCTGGATGGCGAAACCATCCAAATTTTCAGTGGGCGGGAAATTCTCAAACCCAAAGACCACCTTTTCAGTCCCGCCCACAGCCCTCTCATCACTACCAGCCGCCTCAGCCTCGGCCCAACCCTACTTATCCATCAGGGCCAAATCAAGATCAAATGTCCTTAATCCTTCAGACTCTGGCTGACATTCAAAAATCGAATGCGGCCATTCAAAAACAGCACAAGGACGAGCTTACTGAAGTTAAAACTCAGCTGGCCCAGTTGGCAAATTCTCGCCAGCCAGGCACACTCCCTTCCCAACCCCTTCCTAACCCAAATAACGTGCCAACCCAGAAGCGCGTTATGAATCCAAATTTAGGCCAAGCTCAATGGATTTATCAGGCCCCCACTGCTCCATCTCCAGACGAGATGGAAGCCTCTACTTCTCGTACGGGATTTCAGCAGCAGCCACCCCTCCTACCAAATCCAAACCAAAATCAGGCCGGATTAAATTCTGTAACAACACGTAGTGGTAAGACAACTCAGGACCAGCATTATCCAAGCCACGCCCAGCCTGATAATCATGACCCTAGGATAGTTATCCAAGGTACCGCTGTTCCAGACCCACAACCAGGACCTATCCTAGAGGAACCAACCAAGATCCCGTTTCCCGAAGCCCTGACCAAGGGAAAGAAGACCACCAAACCCGTGGCCCCTGAGGAGGACCTGGTCAAGCTCTTTGAGCAGGTCCACATAAACATCCCCTTGATGGATGCAATCCGCCACGTACCAGCTTACGCACGATTTCTAAAGAATATATGTACACCCCAGCGTAAGCCGCGAACCAAGGGAGGGAGCCCAATTGTTCTGTCAGAGCAAGCCAGCTCTGTAATCCTTAGTAGACTCCCACCCAAGGCAAAAGATCCTGGAACTCCCCTGATCTCCTGTAAGATAGGTGGTACCCAATTGGACAGAGCATTATTAGACTTAGGTGCATCTATAAATCTGATACCCACATCCTTACTTGACCATCTGGAAGAATCTGAGCTGAAACCAACTGAGGTGACATTACAATTAGCAGATCGATCTATAAAGTCACCAAAAGGGATTCTCGAGGATGTTATCGTAAGAGTACGGGATTTCTATTTTCCAGTGGACTTTATAGTCTTAGACATGGATGCACCTGAGAACCCTAGGGATACACCAATCATTCTAGGGAGACCTTTCTTGGCTACTGCTAGAGCCAACATCAGCTGTGAGGAGGGCCAAATAGAGCTTAAGTTTGGAGATCAAACACTGAAAATTGATATATTTAAGGCCCAACAAGGAATTAATTGCGGCGTCATCGAACAAATTTGTGACATCAAGACTTTGGTTGATGAATCACACCTCCAGAATGACTTGAGTATTCCTCATCAACCACAGAAGGATCTTGACCCGCAAATAGAGGAGTCCAATCCGGATGTGAACAACCCAGTAACTCCCACCCTTGAACCTCACATCTATACTGAACCACCCGCTGCTGCTGAAAACCCCATCCTTGAACTGAAACCCCTTCCTGCTCATTTGAAATACATCTTTTTGGGTTCTAATCAGACCCTTCCTGTGATCATCAATTCCAACCTCAATCCTGAACAGGAATACCGTCTGATTGTTGTCCTCCAGCAACATCGCAGAGCCATCGGATGGACCCTCGATGATTTGACTGGAATAAGTCCCTCTTATTGTACTCATCATATCTATTCAGAAGAGGGCACACGACCTTCTCGTGAAATGCAGAGACGCTTAAACCCCAATCTGCAGGAGGTCGTGAAAAAGGAGATCATCAAGTGGTTAGATGCCGGGATCATCTACCCGATCTCCGATAGTCGTTGGGTGAGCCCGATTCAGGTCGTGCCTAAAAAGGCAGGACTCACCACTATAACGACTGAGACCGGACCCGATTAGCCAACTCGTGGAGAGTCTGTATAGATTACCGTCGACTCAATTCCTCCACGAAGAAGGATCATTTCCCACTACCCTTCATTGATCAAATTCTCGAAAAACTAGCGGGAAATAGGTTCTTCTGCTTTCTTGACGGGTACTCCGGTTATAACCAGGTGGCAATCCATCCTGAGGACCAAGAAAAGACCACATTCACCTGCCCCTTCGGAACATACGCTTTCCGAAGGATGCCTTTTGGTCTTTGCAATGCACCCGCTACTTTTCAGCGATGCATGCTTGCCATATTCTCAGATATGGTAGGTGATTATCTGGAAGTCTTCATGGATGACTTTTCAGTTTTCGGAGCATCATTCGACGATTGCCTCCAGCACTTGGTCCAGATACTCAGGCGGTGCATCGACGTGAATTTAGTTCTTTCCTGGGAAAAGAGCCATTTCATGGTGCCTGAGGGAATTGTCCTGGGACACTCAATTTCGGAGAAAGGTATCCAAGTGGATCGAGCTAAGGTTAATCTGATTTCTCGCCTTCCCATGCCTAGCTCGATCAGGGACATCCGATCCTTTTTAGGGCATGTCGGTTTTTATCGACGATTTATCCCTGATTTTTCAAAAATCGCACGCCCCCTGACCACTCTTCTCTCCAAGGATGTTCCCTTCGAAATCTCCAAGGAATGCACTCAAGCATTTGAAATCCTGCGTGACCGAGTCACCCAAGCCCCGATCCTACAGTCCCCTGATTGGTCTCAACCCTTTGAGATCATGTGTGATGCATCCGACTTCGCTGTAGGAGCGGTTTTGGGGCAGAAAAATGACAAGAAACCTGTGGTCATTTACTACGCCAGCAAAACACTCGATGAGGCTCAGCGTAACTATACAGTTACTGAGAAAGAGCTGCTAGCTGTAGTATTTGCCCTAGAGAAATTCAGATCATACCTTCTGGGTTCCCATGTCATCATATACTCGGATCACACGGCTGTGAGGCATCTCCTTGCAAAGAAGGACGCGAAACCTCGATTGATCCGATGGATCTTGCTGTTGCAAGAATTTGACCTCGAGATTCGCGATAAAGCGGGAAAACAAAACGTGGTAGCTGATCACTTGTCCCGTCTTCCTTCTGAAATGATAGACCCTTCCGGACCCATCACTGAGCATTTTCCCGATGAGCACCTGCTGACTATTGGTACTAGCCTTCCATGGTTTGCTAATATTGTAAATTACTTGGCATCTCATCAGACCCCGTCCGATTGGCCGAAGGCCAAGAAAGACAAATTACGCTCCGATGCCAAGTATTACATTTGGGAAGACCCGTACCTCTTCCGCATAGGTGCCGATCAGATCATCCGGAGATGTATCCCGGAAGGGGAAGTCAACAATATCCTCTCTTTCTGCCATGACCAGGCATGCGGTGGCCATTTTGCCGGGCATAAAACCGCATCAAAAGTCCTCCAGTGCGGCTTTTACTGGCCCACACTGTTCAAAGACGCATACAGTCATTGCAAGGCATGCAGTCGTTGCCAGACTTTGGGCAACATGAGCCATCGCGACATGATGCCTATGCAACCGATTCTAGTATGCGAAATCTTTGATGTTTGGGGGATTGATTTTATGGGCCCCTTTCCTGTTTCGGATGGTTTCAAATACATTCTGTTGGCTGTGGACTACGTGTCCAAATGGATCGAAGCCATACCGACCCGAACCTGTGATCACAAAATCGTTCTCAAATTCATTCATCAACACATTTTCTCAAGGTTCGGGATTCCTCGTGCAATAATCTCTGATGGGGGGACCCATTTCACAAATGCTCAGTTTAGGTCACTGATGACCAAATACGGGGTGTCTCACCGAATCTCTACTCCTTACCACCCCCAAACTAATGGTCTAGCTGAGCTGTCGAATCGGGAGATCAAGAAAATCCTACAGGTCACTGTTCGACCTGACAGGAAGGACTGGTCGTCCCGACTTCCGGAAGCATTGTGGGCCTATAGGACCGCCCACAAGACCCAATTGGGCATGTCTCCCTTTAGATTGGTGTACGGAAAGGCATGCCACCTTCCCGTCGAACTGGAGCATAAAGCCTATTGGGCAGTACGGAACTGTAATCTAGATCTTTCCAAGGCTGGGACCCACAGAAAACTCCAAATCAGCGAGATCGATGAATTACGCACAGACGCGTACGAGAACTCGCAAATCTACAAGGAGCGGGTTAAAGCCTTCCACGACAAACACATCTCGAGAAAGATCTTTCATCCTGGTCAAAAGGTCCTACTCTTTGATGCCCGACTCAAACTCTTCCCAGGAAAACTGAGATCTAAGTGGGTCGGACCATATTTGGTCCGACAAGTTTTTGGAAATGGAGCAATCGAAATCAGTCCACTCAGCCACGATTCTGAACCTTTCATCGTGAATGGTCAAAGACTCAAGCCGTTCATTGATGTAACTTCTACTGATTTGGCTGAGGCATCTCATATCCTCCTTTCCCCTTGAGCTTATTGCGCCCAGCCGATGGCGTAAAACTCAGCGCTTAACGGGAGGCAGCCCGTCATTCTCTTTGAAAACCTGAAACTTGTTCTGACACCTTTCAGCACTCGAAGTTCACCCTGAACTAAGACCCCCTAGGTTACAATGAGGACATTGCAAATCTTAGGCATGGGGGGGTAGGAAAGTGCAAAAACTTGTAAGAAAAGGTTTCAAACAAAAAAATTCACATATGCCAAAAAATACCATAAAAATTAAAAAATTTTTCGAAAAAGAATAAGAGGAAAAGAGGAGAAGGAAAATTTTGTGAAGGAGAGAAGAAACAAAATGAAAAAGGAGCACAAAATTATAAGAAAAGAGTGATAGTCATTAGTAAGAAACTAAGGAATTAACCTAAGTTCTAGACCTCATTCAAGAAAATAACTGAAAAGTGCACAATGAGATTAGTAAGAATGCAAACCTTAGGCATTCTTGAATAGACTCTTAGTACCCATTAAGATCTGGACACTCCTCAAGAGGTTGAGGAAAATGAAAAGCTGAAGTATTAGGTCTAAGGCTTAGGGAGTATTCGGCCTCGTTAACTAATTTTTGGTTTACGGGACTCAGTAACCTAAGCACCCTAATCTCACACACAGCCTGGTTCAGTAAGCGTAAAAATCAGAATCACGCAGAAGCGTCGCAAAAATCTGAAAAGAACACCTAGAATAGGAATGGCCGATCAACACAAGTTGATTTGGACGAGTTCCCAGCGCGGAGAGGCGGGAAATCCCCTCGAAGATGCGTAACAAAATATCATCTCCTCGGTGCTTGTCTCTTAGGATATTTACATATCCTACGGGGGGCATGTAAGCACTCTGCTGGTTCAGATTCCATGGATGGCATTATCTCGAAGTGTCAATTGCCAGGGTCTGGATTCGGCCACGGAATACCATGGATGGGATTATCTCGAAATCTCAATAGCCAGGGTTCCGGGGGTTGCCATGGGCGGTGCTATCTCGAAGCATCGATCGCCAGGAACCCTTGAGGATTGATGATGGGAGCAAGGAATCTGATACAGACCGTGTTGAAAAGCCAATCCTAGACTAGAACTAAAAAGAAAAAGAGAGAGAAAACTCTCCAAACAGAAAAAACTTTCTATCTCTCTCTCTTACAAAACGCACTGCGAACTGAGCCAGGGCTAAAATCATTTCAAGCACGGGTGCTTTAACCACGAAGTCCAATAAACCTTAGGTTAGTTCTTGTGGGCCTTAAAAACCTTTGCTAAAAGACTGAGGCTAAGGCTAGACAGATTTGGATCTTGATTGGTACTAGAGTATCTTTTAGGCCTATGGTCAGCATTCTAACCTAATCTATGCTCAAATAAAAAGGCACTTATCTAAAACCATTGAAAACTTCATGGTCTAGAACAAGGGTTGAAACCTTAAGTTTTTTTTTTGCTAAGGGACTAGCAAAAGCTAGGCATGGGGGTATGATGAGAACCTCATCATGAGCCATAACTAGCTCATTTTGACCCAATACAAAGGATAAAAGCTCCTACATATCTCAAGGAAAAGCTTAACTCAGAGAATTCTGAGTTTGAGAAGAAAACAAGTCATAAGGGGTAAAAGTGCAATTTTACCAGTATAATCTGCATACAGGGTAATTCAGGGCCCAAACATAGGTCAAAACAGCTTAATAAGAATAAAAGTGGGATGAGATGATCTAGCAAGGGCTACAGCACTTCCAAGGAACCAAATGATAATCTGTAACCCTAAAACAACCCACTTCAATTCACAAGGTTCGAGGCAAAGTAAAAATAGAATAAACCCTCTAAAATTCATAGAAAAATAATCTCTGGGGTTTAGAATCATCAATTTGGCCTTTAGAACCCATTTTGACCTACATTGAGAACCATGCCCAATTAATAACTTAATTTGGGTTTTTGCGCAAATTGACCGGTCAAACAAGGTTTAATATGAAAATAAAATTCACCATCAGAGTCCTTAGGTCCTAATTAGTCATGTATAAAAACTTGAGCCTAAGAAGAAACCTCCTTGACCGACTTCACACTTTGGTCCTCATATATTTACTCTTTGGCCCTCAACTTTTGAACCCTCGCATTTTGGCCCCTAACTCTCCTTCGTTCTTTGCAAACAGGTCCCTCCTGCAAAACCCTGCCAGCACCATGCTCCGGCGACCTTGCGCGGAGCATGGCGCCGCGCAGGGTGAGGTGGAGGACCTGGCAAATGTACCGGGGGTGCCCTGCGTCGTCAGCCGTCGCAGGAGCACCCCCATGGTCACTGTAGCCCCCCATACCGGCCGTGCGAACGCACGGACGGTATGGGTTCGTATTCCGACCATTCTCCGGCGAGGGAGACACGTCGTCTCCCTCCGCCTTCCTCCCTGCTTCAACCCTATAAATACCCCCCGCCGCTCCACCGACGAAGGCAGCCTGGACCTGACGGAGAAAACCCCCAGCTTTCTTCTCTTCTTTCTCCGGCAGACGCTCACCAGCTCCGGCGACTTCCTCCCCCTCCACCTCTTCGCTCTGCCGCACTACCAGCAGCAGAGACCTCCTCCCCTGCTCTTCCCGCGCCACGCCGCACCCAGCTGGCGCCTCTCCAGCCTTCTGCTCGCCGCCGCCCCTCTCCCTGAGCATCGTCTTCTCCGGCGACAGTCGATACGACTGTCGCCCTATTCCTCCCCCTTCGTCCCTGCAGTTAAGTTAGACTTACTCCCCTTCTCCTCCTCTTTCTTTCCCCGCTTTCGATTTAGTCAATTAAGCCCTCTACCGACCCTGTTCACCCTCATCCTCTCCGCCTCCGACCACCCTCCGGCGAGCCGCTCCCACCACCTCAGCGACCCACACGGCTCGCCGACTACCGCAGAACCTCCGCCTCCTCACCCTGATCCTCTTCCGCCCCTCCACTTCCCACCAAACACCCTCTGCAGACCCACCGAACACACCCACTCCCTCGCTCACAGTTTGACCTAGGACGACCTGACAGCTCCATCTCGCCCCCTGCAGACCCCCTGACCACCTTCGCCGTGCCACGGCGAAGGTCCCCCGCCTGTCTGATCTGGCCGAGAGGCCGTGCCATTGGTTTCAGGTTCCAGGCCTTGACCGCCATTGGCGAGGAAGCTCGAAGCCTGCTCGAGGTTGCTTCAAGCCGAGATATCCCAGGCTGAAAAGCCACGGCCAGCGTGGAAGAGTCTCGCGCACACACCCTGGCCCTCAATTGGAGCTGTGCGCCTCAACAGCCGATGCAATTGGGAGCACCATCCCTGCTGCAGGCGTGAGAGAATTGGGGTGGGACATTTAGTCCCACCTCGGAATCTCTCGAAGGCACGCGGATGCATAAAGGCAAAAACTGCCTTATGCTGTTTGCCTCAGTTACCACGGGGTGAGGTCCCTCTCACCCGACCCGACCCGACTCGGCCTCGTCCGTGACCACGCTCCGCGGACCTGGCCCGACCCGATTAGACTGACCTGCACTCCTCGCCCACCACGCACGCCGGTGGGCCTGGACCCGGGCCTGACCCGAACCCGATTACCCGGTAGCGCTCTGGGAGAGCTTCCGAAGAGTGATTTCAGAGAGAGAGATACGCGGGGGAGGGGGGGTAGAGTAGGTTTTTGCCTTGACGAATAAACTCTGAAGTGTGCAGGCCAAAGAAGAAGAAGAAGACGATCTGACGAAAAAGAAAGAAAGGAAACAAGGAAGAACAGAAGAAGAGCACGAGGGGAAAATCTGAAGAAAGCAGAAGAAAAAGAAGAAGAAGAAGAACAGGAAGAACCAAAGACGAAGGGAAAATCTGAAGAAAGCAGAAGAAAAAGAAGAAGAAGAAGAAGAAGAAGAACAGGAAGAACCAAAGACAAAGAGGAAAATCTGAAGAAAGCAGAAGAAAAAGAAGAAGAAGAAGAAGAAGAAGAACAAGGAAACAAGGAAGAACAGAAGAAGAGCACGAGGGGAAAATCTGAAGAAAGCAGAAGAAAAAGAAGAAGAAGAAGAAGAAGAAGAACAGGAAGAACCAAAGACAAAGAGGAAGATCTGAAGAAAGCAGAAGAAGAAGAAGAAGAAGAAGAACAAAGAACAGGAAGAACCAAAGACAAAGAGGAAGAAAGAAGAAAAGAAGAAGAAGCCAAATTTTCATCTCTCTCTCTCTCTTTATTTTTGTAATAGAACTTGTATATCTCTAGAATACAACTTGCTCCCTGAGTTCGACCTCGGGAACTCTTTTATTTTTCCGAGTAAAAAAATTTTATATGAAAACGTTGGTAACAACCGGCTTTACTACAACGATATAACACAAACCGGTCAAACCAGACGCTTATCACCTCACCTATTCACCGGGTCTCGTCTGCGGCACTGCCCACGCGGATCTGACCTGCAACCCGATTACCCCTCACTCTTGAGCACTCCTCACGCACCACACACATGCTGGTGCGCCTAGACCCAGGCACGCGACCCGACTTGATTACCCGGCTCTGGGAGAGCGTACACAAGAGAGATTCAGAGAGAGAGAGACGCGGGAAAGGGTAGGGGTAGGTTTTGCGTCGCGTGTGTGCAGGGAACAGGTGAGGAAGAAGAAGAAGAAGAGGGGCGGCAAGAACTTAGCCGTAAAGAAGCAGCAGCAGAGAAGAAGGAAGAAGGAAGGAGCTGCTCAAGAAAGGAGCTGAAGGAGAAGGAAGGGCCAGAGAAAAAGAAAGGAAAAGTGAAGAAGCCTTTGCCGTACAGAAGAAGCCAAGAGGAAACAAGGAGAAGCCGCAACGAAGAGAAGAAGAGGAAGAAGCTGAAGAAGAAAAGAAGACAGCAGACTGAAGGAGGCACTGTAGCAACAGTGCTGATAAGGCGTCCGACGCAAAGAATCAGACGTCCGAATCAAGGAAGAAAAGAGAAAGAAGAAAATCAGAGAAGAAGATAAGGAAAGAAGAAGGAAGAAGAAGAAGGACGGAGCTGCTGAAGAAAAGAAGAAGACGTAGAAGAAAAGAAGAAAGAAGAAAGAGGCAGCAGCTGAAGAAAGAAAGAAAAAAGAGGCAGCTGCAGCAAAGAAAAAGAAGAAGAAAGAAGGTAGACTGAAGAAGAGAAGAACCAGCTGAAAGAGAAGAAGAGAGAAGAAGAAAAAGCCAAAAAAGAGAACTTTTGCTCACTCCCTCTCTCTCTCTCTTATTCTTTTTGTAACAGAATTGTGAAACTTTATGTTGCTAGAATGACGTGTGCTCCCTGTGGTCGACCTCGGGAAAGTTTTAATTCCGAGTAATAAATTGTAAACTGGTGACCGTTGTTTGTAATATACTATAACGAATTAATCATTATAACACCGCCAAATGCAGCAACGACAGCATCGGTCACTTTCCTCCATCCAACGATTTCGAGTACATCCTTGTTGTCGTTGATTATGTCTCGAAATGGATTGAGGCCATTCCCACGCGCTGTGCTGACCATGTCATTACAACCAAGTTCGTCAAAGATCACATCTTTGCGTGCTTTGGGATCCCTCAAGCCATCATTTCGGAAGGAGGAAGCCATTTCACTCACGCATCATTCTGGGAACTTTTGAGGAAGTACGGAGTCCACTACCGTATCGCTTCTCCGTATCATCCTCACACGAATGGTCAAGCTGAAGTGTCAAACCGGCAAATCAAGCAAATCGTCTAAAAAATGATTTGACCTGACCGTAAGGATTGGTCCGACAAGCTAATTGACACTTTATGGGCATATCGGATTGCCTTCAAGTCTCCCCTTGGTATGTCTCCATACAGGATTGTTTTCGAGAAGCCTTGTCATCTGCCTGTGGAGTTGGAGCATCGCTCTTATTGGGTGGTTCGCCAAAGTAACCTCGATCCAAACTTGTGTGGTCAAGAAAGGAAACTCCAACTCCAGGAATTAGAAGGGCTACGTCGTGAAGCTTATGACTCTGCTCTGACTTTTAAACAATGTACCAAGGCCTTTCACGACAGCCGCATTAGGCAGAAAGAATTTTAGCCATCACAGCAAGTTTGGCTTTACAATGCCCGGCTTAAATTCTTTCCTGGAAAATTGGAGTCCAAATGGACTGGTCCTTTCTTGGTCTTATGATCCTTTCCCAACGGAGTCATCGAATTGAAGATCTCAAATTTGGGCATAAATTTATGGTTAATGCGCAGCGGTTGAAATCATATCTTACCCATGAGCCTGCCCCTAGTGGTGAAACAGTTGCCTTGCTGGAGGGTAACTAATATGAGCCTCACACAGAGTCCGGTTGGGGACGTTAAATTCAACGCTTGTTGGGAGGCACCCCAACAATCCCTTTCACTCTACACTCTACATCACATTTCACTTACCTCACTTCACTTCATTTCGTTTCAGCACCCACCATCCACCTTACTTTATACCCTATACTCACCCTTGCACTTAAACCTTTACCCTTGTCTAACCCCTTTTGCATGCATATGAGGACATAGCATGATTTGGAATGGGGGGGGGGATAGGCATCCATAGGCTGGGAATTATATGGGTATTTTGCAAATTCTTGACCATTATACATATCCATCTATAGTATGTATATATATATAGCCTAATTCGAAAAATCCCTAAAAATGAAAAATTTTGAAAATTTTCAAAAAAAATAAATAAATACAAAACACCAAAAGTTCATAAAAAATGGAAAATTCAAAAATTAAAAATGTTTTCAAAAGTGTTTAGCTATGGTCTATAAGCCGAAGCAAAAATAAAATAAATGCTTATAGACATTCAACCTTTGCTTTTAAAACTTTCCTAGCCACAGAAGCTTGATTTGGTCAGGTTTTGGCTGAATACACTCGAGCAGTGACAAGATAGACCAGGATTTCTCCTAACTTAGGATGTATTCTTGTACCTGAGTCAATAGTACATGATTCGTTGGTTTGCTTCTGCTTACGAGTCTAAGTAACCATTGTTCATACTACACAGAGTCGGGAAATACTGGATGAAGGTATGATCCAACCTTAGTGTTCATTAGGAAGGGTGGAGTCCTTACCTGTGCATGCAGGTAGACTCTATATCTTAGTTTTTAGTCTTGTGTGAAGAAGAAACTCTTTTCATCTAAGTTCTCACCCACCAAATAAGTGTGCTTTATCAAATAAAGTTGTCAAAGACATACTGACATTTATTTGTATTAAAAAAAATAGAGAAAAAGTCAAAAAGAGTTTGCAGAAAAAGACATTCTTTAGAATAAGTCAGTATGTTCTCTTATGTCCTGTAAATTCCTCCACCAAAAGTTTTTTAGAGTGCATTACAAATACCCTATTTCTACCAAATATTCTTTGAGTCACAACGTAATAAGAGCTGGGTTGATTCTTTTCTCATTTTTGAGAGTTAATTCGAAGACATGAGCTGAAGCTAGGATTAACCTAGACTTAAAAAGACGTGAAACCCCGGGATTGAGTCTTAACGTTCATCTAGTTAGTCCTGATCAATCACTAAGCACAAACCGTAACCTCTTAGCATTCGAGTTTTGCAAAACCCTCTGAGTCTTGAAGATAGCACTTAAGGTTTAAATATCAAGAGTCCTTGTTAGTCGAGAGATGATCTATGTTATGTGAGACTTGAGTTCTGGTAGTCGTCTTTGCAATTGGCTCTCACAATGTTCAACTGATAGACACATAAATGTCTCTTCAGAAACATCTTCAGCATAAGATCATTTTTAAATACTAATACCTTATTGAATAAGTATTTTGCTAGGGACTAGCAAAAGATAGGCATGAGGGTGTGATTGCGCAGCAATTCATGTCTCTAATTTGGCCATCTTATGCTAGTTTCTAACATTAGGCAATTGGATTAGATAGGTTTACATGCATCTTTGAAATACTCGCATTTGTACATTTTATAGAGGAAGATGGAGAGAGAGATTGAGCATCCATTCATCCAATTCATCACTTCCATTTCCACCTTATTTCCATTCAAATCTCACCACTTATTCCACCTAATAAGCAACCTAACACAATCTACATTCATTTCCCAACATTTCAAGTGCCTACATGCAAAAATCCCACATTCCAACGGCCTCCCATTGTCGCCACCCTCACCCATCACCTATAAACTACCTTCACCTCACTCTACAGAAGTCGTCGACACCCATAACTCCCCATACCTTCAGCCATTCCCTCCACCTCCATATCCCTGAGACGCACACACACCATCACAACACAAAACACACACAGCAGGCCACTCTCCGGAGCTCCCCTCTCTCCCTCTCGTCCTCTCCATACGTAGCTCCTCTTCTCACCAGTTGAGAAGAGGTATGCTGTGTGCAGGAGCAGTTCCTTGTGGTTACATACACCACATTGAGCTCCACCATCTCCTAGCTCCTTTGTGAGCAGGTGAGCATGGTGTTGTTCTTCTTTTTCCTTTTATTTTTGTTTTTCTTTTGTCAAGTTTCCATCGCCATTAGTTAGCTCTGAGGAGCTCTGCTCTGTTTGCACTGTAGTGCATTGTGCTGGGTTCATTGCAACTCATTTATTCCTGTTTGTAATCGGATGCTTCTCAATTATTCGGTGACTAGCGCTCCCACGCCTGTAGCCAATTCCCGCTGGACAGACCCGCGCATTACCCCACCCCCCCCCCCCCCCCCCCCCCCATTTAGCCGGTGAAATCGTGAGTTAGCTGGTGCACAAATGCCCCTAGTACTGTAGCGGAACTTCCTCTCTCCCTCATGCACGCGCGGCTGACCAAGCGTTCCTCACTTAGCCGGTCGGTCGCGCCCTCTCTCTCCTCCGTCCACCACCCACACCCGGTCGCACCACTTGCTCACCCTCTCTCTCCTCTTCCCGCGCACCTACACACAGACGCACACCCCCCCCCCCCATCAAACGACTTATCACACACACACAGATAGACACACACACACACACATACATACACATGCATATATACATATACATACATATATACACACACACACACTTATACAGATATATATACTTATGTATATATACTTATATAGCTACCATATATATACATATATACCTACACACATATATTCAACTTCCTCCTTTACACACTTCCATATATCTCCCACCAATAATATCATGCATGTATCCACTTACCGTGCATTTTGATCGCGGGAATATTTGCACCAGTTGCGCATATTCCTCGATATTCGTGCATATCAAGCTTTGCACCCACACTTCCACACGTTCGCTCCACACCTGCACACGGCATGTAGCTTGGTTAAACCCGTCTGTCTAGACGACGGTTAACCTAGCATTGTGCTACATTTCTATTGAATCCTAGATTCAATATTCACTATCCTATTATCTAGTTATATATACTTATACCTATATATATATATCGTATGTATATATATATATAAGCTAAGTATTTCCATACCTTCTTTTGGCATTTCTTTTCCTTATCTTTTATTTTGTTGATAAAGAAAATACCAAAAAAAAAAAACCTAAAATAGAAAAGATAACTTTTGTCTGTGCAGGTACACGATCTTGGGCATAGCAAGGTTCATTTTGAACTTGATTATTGGCGAATCGCCAAGGACTAATTTTTGGCAGTAGCCAAGGACAAAATTTTTGAGGGTGTGCCTCAAGGACAAGACTATCCAAACAAATTATAAAACCAAGAAAAATCCAAAAAAATAGAATAATTGAATGGAATTGGTGCAAGTCATAAGAATCACGTAGAAATAGATTAACTCTAAACCCGCCTCCCTGAGTTCGACTTGGGCCTAAAACTGACAAGTTAAAATTTGATTTAGTTCAGGTTAATAGATTTTGATAAATTGTGTAGATTCTCCTACAGGTAATCATTTCCACTATATACTTTATGACGCCAATATCACCATATTAAATAACCTTACCCGCGTTCTAACACAGTCCACTACCTGTCCTCCCTATTTTGACGGGAGCAACTACGGGCATTGGAAGCTGAGGATAAAGACATGGCTTCAAGCCAATGACTTCACCTTTTGGGAAAGATGCGAGACCCCGTTCAACATTCTAAAAAGACCCGCGAGAGGTTACTCGCAGCAACAAACTCGAGAACTTTCGCACAACGCCAAAAGGATGAATGTACTCTATTGCGCATTGAGCCTAGAAGAGTTCAACCGAATCTCTCAATGCGCCACCGCATATGAGATTTGGCACATATTAGAGGTAACTCAAGAAGGTACCTTCAAGTTAAGAGCTTTTAAGATAAATATTCTTTCACAAGAATTTGAATATTTTGTTATGAAGACTAATGAATCTATAAGTGAGATGTATACTAGGTTCACTCTTATAGTGAACAACCTTAAAGCTTTAGGAAAGACCTTTATCAAGGGGGATCTTCAAGGAATGTTGCTCCATTCTCTCAGACCAGAATGGGAGCAGAAGGTCACAGCCATCGAAGAGGCAAACGAAGTCGAGGAGCTCAACATGAAAGACCTCCTAGGCAATCTCATGGCCTATGAGACAAGGATGAAGCATAAGAAAATGGACACACCAGAGCCGAAGCCAAGGAAGACTCTGGCCTTCAAAGTCACATCAGATAGCGAGGTAAGTTCTGACGACGGGGATCTCAAAATTTTACTTAAGAAAATTTCCAAGTTTTGTAGGGATTCTAAGAGAGAAAAGAAAGAGAAGGAAAAGGATAAAGGTAGCCCTATTGGTGCTAGAGCACCGCGATCGTTTATTTTGATGATAACAAAACACGTGTTGTTTAACATTTGCACTTGAAGTCCTAGATTTTAGGTTAATTGCAAATGGAGACATGGTTAGACGGAATTCGAGCTCGCATCCATGGCAGATTGGAGGAGATTGACGGAGAACAGAGGAGCTTCGCGAGGAGAGATGGCTTGATGAAGGAGATGAAGAATAGGATAGATTTCCTTTCCTTGTACTCTATGTATTTTTTGTTTCTTTTGTTGCTCTTCATTTTGTTACTTAAATTCATGTTAAAGAGCCTCAAAGTACCCTAACAGTAGTCCTAGGAACACTTGTACAACCCTAGGATACTTAGGTTTTCTGTAGAGAACTTAGAAAATAAAAATAGGGTTCAAACAGCCTTTTCAGACGTCAGATAAATACCTTTAAGACGTTTGAATGTTGACTCAGACATCTGACTATATTTAGGCTGGACTTAGTTAGTTCTGTCTGATGAAATCAGATGTCTAGACCTTAGTCCAGATGTCTTAGAAGACGTTTGATGATTTTGCCAGACGTCCAATTAGTGGACCGTTGGTTGGCTTAGCAAACAATGAAGGATATGACTGTTAGCCTCGTATCAAACGTCCGTAGAGGACCTCAAATGTCTGATACATGACTGTTTTGTCTCGGCTGCCCCAAAATCTCTTCTTAGAGATTTTATAGCCGTTACACTCTCTTGGGAATCCATTTCGGTAGAAAAGTAGGTTTCTAGACGTCCAGTATGTCGTCTGATGACAATTCACTAGAACCCTGTTTAGATCTGATTTAAGTCAGGAAGGAAACCCGCCTATAATCAGACGTCTGAATTTGTTCCTAGACGTCTTAAACTGATTTTCCAAACGTTCGATGCCAGGATCAAACGTCTGATAACCCTGTCAGTGTAATGATTAATCATGATTTCGGCCTGATTTTCTTGGACCTTACACCCAACGGCTATGGAAGCCTTCCTAGAGCCTCTATAAATAGAGGAGAACCTTTGCCACTCAAAGACACTTAGAGACACCAAGACACACTTAGCAACATACTTTCCACATCTTTTGTGTCCAAGAGAAGTAGCTCAAGCTCTAGCTCTCCAGGCTTAAGTTCTACACCTAGAGAGCTTGATTCCTGTTGCGCACCCGCTCTCCCTCCGTGATTACGAGAGCGACGAAGCGCTACCAAGTGCTTCACGCATCCGCGTCGACGCACTTCTTGCAAAGGGAAGCATCCTAACTCCTATAGAAGCTTAGTTTAAGAATATCTTTGTTGGCTCTATAGAACAATTCTTGTATTTTACTTGGCTTGTGTTGGGTATTCGCTTTGCGAATTCCTGTCTCCTTCGTGAGACAAAATCCTTCTCATGAAGAGAAGGGGTTTGAGGTATGCTACCCTCGTATAAAGTAGCGTGGTTGTAATTGAGATTGTACCATCCTCGTTTAAGTAGTACGTTAGTGGATTTGATCAACTTGGTTGATCGGAAAATCCTAACCCAAGAGGGTTAGGTGGTGGTTTTCACCTGGGTTGGGTTTCCACCTAAAAATCATTGTGTACTTTGTGTGATTGCTATTTTGTGAGATTGTTCGATATTTTTTTTTGAAATAGTGAGGATTGCTATCATGAACCGATAGCAATCCGGAGGGTAGTATATTTCTTATCAAAAAAGTATTACAAAAGAGATTCCCAACTATGTATGAGGGACCAGCATTTCTTTACAATGTTCTCACATCTCACCGGTCTCTCCTGAAAAAGCTTATCATTACGCGCCCTCCACACACACCACAAAGCAGCTGCCATAGCCCCTAATGGCCGACCAGGACTGATGAACCTCTGCCACAGTGAATCCCAGGAGTGAAGAGGTTCTAAACAAACCATCCTCCAAATCTTGTCGTTGACCAGGCAAGAGGAGAAAATGTGTGTTGCACTATCAGAGTGTAAGCCACAAAGAGGGCAGGCATTCAGAACAGTCCCCATCCTTCTGTGCCTCAGATCACCAGTGATCAAACCTTCCCGTCTGCAAAGCCACAAGAATATCTGAACCTTCAAAGGGATTCTCAAGAGCCAAATCTTTCTGTCAACAGGATCACATTCCACCTCACTGTTGGATCTAATAACTTTCTCATACGCCTGCTGCAGTGAGAAGATACCCTGCCAGCTATATGTATCCATCGCATTCCTCGTAAGATGCACCTGCTATAGATCAACCATCAGATTTTGCCTCTCCTCCTATAGTCGAGTGCCTGATCTGCACTGTTGCAGCCCTTCCAACCGCCAGCAGCCCTCTGCAGCAGACCACAAGCTACTGACTGTGGCTTCCTTGTCTGCAGCAGCAGCATCAGCTCTTGGGTAGACCTCTTTCAGTACCCCCAAATCAGACCACCGCTCATTCCACAAGCTGAAATTTCTGCCATCTCTGAGCCTAGGCTGCAGCAAATGCCAATAGCTGCTGATTGCATTGATCACTGATCGCTAAAAAGGGGAGGGTTTCTTTGGTTGTAGCCTTTACAGACTGCTGTTTGATCCCCCATAGCTGTCCCTGATCAGATCAACAATCAACCCCTCCTTGTAGTCCAAAATCCTGATGCCCCATTTAATCAATAAAGCCTCATTGAACTCTTTGAGTGCCTTAATTCCCATACCACCAATCTCCTTTGGCCTGCAGATATTGCTCCATCTGATGGGCTACATGAAACTGCCTTCATAACCTGCTCATTTCCAGAAGAATCTCTTCCTCATAACATCTAATCTCTTCCAAATACACTTAGGGGCCCTGAATATGCTAAAATAGAAGATCAGTATGGCTGTAATGACCGAATTGAGAAGGATTAGTCTTCCACCCTTAGACAAAAATTTACTACTCCATCCTTTCAGCTTTCTAGAAACCTTATCAAACAAGACATTCCAATCAGATTTTTTCAATTTTGCAGCCCTCAGTGGCAATCCTAGGTACCTCAGTGGCAACTTACTTTGAGGTGACCCCAATGTACCCTCCAAGTCCAGTTGCTCCTGCTCATTCATACCAAAACAAATCAAGACAGACTTTTCCTTGTTCAAACATAAGCCTGAAATATCCCCAAATATCTTAACCAGTAACCCCAGAGCATGTGCCGCAGGCTTGGACCCTTCAACAAAGAACACCGTGTCATCTGCATATTGCAAAATGGGGGCCAGAGTTCTCCTGTTAGACAGTGAGTACCCTTTAATTATACCCACCACTGCCAATTTGCAAGCATACCTTGCAAGCCCATCCACCGCAAGGTTAAAAACCAACGGGGGTAGAGGGCATCCTTGTCTAACCCCACGCTGAGGCTGGATCCACACTCCACAATGCTTCCCATTGATCAATGGAGAGAAAGAAGTAGTAGTGACACAACGTTTCATCCATTGGATTCATAAGGGGGGAAAGCCTCTTCGTCTAAAAACCTCCCAAAGATACGGCCAAGAGATCGAATCATAAGCCTTCTAGAAATCAACTTTCCACATGAATGCCTTGCATTTCCTTCTATGCCATCCACTAACCATTTCCTGAGCCAAAATAAATGATTCTTGAAGTGATCTGTTAGGCAGGAATGCAGCTTGTATCGAGTGGATCGGCCCTTGCAGAACATTTCTCAACCTATTAGCCAAAATCTTGCTGATGACATTATAGATGGAATTTGAAAGGGAGATCGGCCTAAAGTCTGAAATTTTTCTGCTCCCATTGATTTAGGAAAGAGAAAAAGATAGGACTTGTTAATGCTCTCAAGCCTAGCATTTCCCACCTCAAATTCTCTGATAACATCCATCACTTCCTTGCCCACCACACTCCACATCTCTCTGTAAAAGAAAACTTGTATTCCATCAGGGCCCGGGGAACCTTCCATATTTAATTCTCTGATTGCTTGTAGGGTCTCCTGTTCAGTGATAAGTGCAGTCAGTTGTGCAGCTTGATCACTCGTCACCCTAAGACCATCACTTCCAGCCATTCTCCATTTCCCCCTCTTAGCTGCCCGAGATGCCTTTCTATAATATTTAATGGCTTCAGATTTAATCTCCTGATTGGAAAAGACCCTATGTCCATCATTGAGAATAGAGGAAATAAAGTTAACACGCCTCCAAGAGCTAGCCGCAAGATGGAAAATCTTCGTATTGGCATCTCCCTCCTTAAGCCATTATTGCCTTGATCTCTCCCTCCAATCGATTTCTTGTTTAAGGTCTTCATCCAGTATCTCACCCTGCCACATTTTCCTTTCAACCAATTCTTCCTCAGATAAAGGGCTAGCTGCTTCCTTAGAATCCAGCTCCTGAATTTTATTCAGAGCTTCCCTCCTCCTCTGCTGCCTCATCAAGCTAACAGTAAATCCATACTCTTTTAAGACAGTGCGCAAATCAGCCAGCTTGGTTGCCAATCTGACAGTAGCAGACCCCTCCACCTTTTTAGCTCGCCACCAAGAGCTGACCATCTGATAGTAGCCCGGTTCATTCAGCCATGATCTTTTCAGTTTGAAATAAGAACCAACATGGGTTTCTTCCCCACTGTCCCACACCAAAGGGGTGTGATCAGAAAAAGGTCAGCTCAATCCACTCATAGTCGATAGCTGGAATCTTTCAAGAATGTCCACATTCCCAAAAAATCTATCTAATTTGGATGCCAGCCCATTTCCATTGCGCCAAGTAAATTCCACACCAGAGGATGGATACTCACTCAACTGCAGAGATTGAACCATCATCTGGAAGCCAATAGCCAAACTGTCTGTGCTACCATTAGGTCTATCTGCACCTGTTAACACACAATTGAAATCCCCACCCATCAACCACATTCCCCCCTACACCAACTCAGCCACAGTAGACCACTCCTCCCACAGCTCCTGCCTGGCAGATGTAGCACATGGTCCATATACCCCAGTAATCCAGATACACTCCTGCCCCTGGTGAATCTGGAATTTGCATGTCAGCATATGCCTGGCTTTGTGAATTTCCAAACATTGAGCCCACCCCTTCCTCTACCAGATAGCAATACCCCCCGACCTCCCCTGTGCATCAATCTGCACATAATCATTCAGCCCTGAAGCTAGCAAGTCAGACCAAAGCCTGTCAGAACTACCTTTAATGTGTGTCTCTTGAATGAGCGCACATTCAATTCCCCATTCTCTCAAATGTCTCATCAGAGAAGCCCTCCGGCATTTGTCGTGCAGCCCACGCACGTTCCAAGTGAGGATTCTCATCTATCCTCACTGGACCCCTCCCCCCTGAGGGTTTGACATTTGCATACCTGCATAACTTTCGCAACCTCGTCTTCATCCATCAGAATGATAGCCTTTGATTTTCTCTGTCGGAGGCTATATGGTGATCTGCCCTTACCAGTCTTTGAGCGAGAACCACCTTCACATTTAAGACCTTCCTTCTCCTACAGGTCCTGTTTATCCTTCAGAGACTCAATCTGCGTGTCATGATTCCCCTGCTCCTCAGTCTCCATGTCACCTGACAACACATCCCCTGCCATCATGGGCATTGGTCCTGCGTTTCCCCCCCACCCGATTCCTCCTTTTCTTCATTCTGAACCTCCCCCATCTCCCCCACACGGAAGTCCTTACGAGTTTCGACAGTTAGGGATTCATCGCCGCGAACCGTGCACAGTTCCTGCACAATCGCCTCCTCACCAGCTGTAGGTCCAGACGACTTAAGTTGCTTTGCTACAGTGTCCCCCACCAGGAACCTCAGCCTCAGCATCCAGGAGCTCCCACCACATCTCAAAATCAGATTCTCAGGTACAGAGCCAGCTATAAATACATCAACCATCACATTCAGCAAGCGCCCATCGCCCTCAAGCAATCCGATAACCGTGTCCTCTACCACCGATGCAAATCCTGAGATCATTGATGATATGATCTCCTTCGACCTCAGATGCAAAGGAAATCCCTCAATCTCAAGTTTTCCTGATCTGGATCCCACTCTCTGGGGTGGTCTCTCCGGCAAGGCTCCATCAAAGGGAGAAACCAGTCTCCAGATCACCGTGAAGCCATCGTTGCAGGATGTTTGAAATCGCAGCTTCTCAACATCCACCATATCAAAGACAAAGAGGACAAAACGTGTATTTGACAGAAAAGAAACTTGCCAGGAGTTGGTCGAGAGGGAGAGAGAGTTTACTAGGGTGCGAACATTCTCCGCCGTCGGTCTTCCAAACATAACTTCCTCGACCAGAGCTCCACGCAAGGCCATCTTTGCCGCTTTGATGTTCTCTGTCATAGGAACCTCCACATCAACCGTAAGTCCCCCCGGTTTGCGCAGAGATGGGGGCAGAGGCGGCATCTGCATAGCCCTAAAATTCAAACTTCCAGAGCGCGGGAAAGGACGTTCTTTCATCTATCCCCCTAAACTACTACACGAGTCCCTTTTGTGACCAAATCCCCCGCAGCCCAAGCACACCACGGGAGATCGGCAAGTGGCCGCCATATGTCCCTGCCGCCGGCAGCGGAAACATACAGTCTTGCCAGGCACCTTTGCTCCTCTTCTATCAGACCACCTTGCCTCCATCCCCCTTTTGCCGTAAGCATCAGAATCCCTCTGCTCCTTCCGCCTCCAAACCCTCGACCTCCAAGTATGCCATCCTTCATCATCCCTACTACCACCAGCCGTCGTCCCTGAATCGCCTGTCGTCGCCCGCATCGTTGCCCCTTCACATAGGATTGGCCGTACTCCTGAATGTCCTGCCGTAAGCATCAAAACACTCCAAGTTTTTCAAATTCAGGGATTTTTAAGATTGTTCGATATTTTAATTCCGCATTTTAACGTCACGCCGATCTCACCTCCTCCAAGTAGGGATTTACAAGACCAAGACATTGATATCATTGCAACGAAAAAGGGCATCTTCGACCTGAGTGCCCTCTTCTCAAGAAGGAGAAGAAGGAGAAGGAAAAGAAGTACAAGAAGAAAGCATTCCATGCTACGTGGGATGATTCAAGCTCGGAGGAAGAAGAGGAAGATCCCGAAAAGGGCGAAGTCGCTTGCATGGGATTCATGGCCATGTCAAGTGATAGCAGCAGCGATGACAGTGACAATGAGGAAAACTATGAACTATAAGATGCTTTTGATGAACTTTATGAGCTTAGTAAGACATTAAAAGTAGAAAACAAAAGCATGAAAAAGAAACTTAGTCTTCTTAAATCTGAAAATGAAATGTTAGAAATTCAACTTAAGAATCTAGAAACTAGTTCTAGTCCTAACATTTCTAAAAATGATAATTTATTGCTAGAAAATCATAACCTAATCAATGAAAATAGTAGATTGATTAAGGAGAATACTAGCTTAAAAACTGAAATTTCTAGTCTAAAAACTAAGATGTATGTTGCAAAAAAAGAACTTCTATGTCTTAGGGATTATTCTAATAACTTGATGAATAAATTAAATAATTTCTCTAATGCTAGAGTTAGCACTAGTCATAAGGTTGAGAAAGGATCTCCATCAAGGAGACCCACTAACAAATCCGAATCCAAGCTAACTTGGATACTGAAAGATAAATTAGAATCTTGTTTTGTAGGTTTCAAGAGAGATTGCAACTTGAAGGATTGGACCTACAAGCTCAAGGGTGGTCAACTTGAATTGGGAGTACCAAGGAGTAGACCAAAGAGAAAGACGAGAAGATCAACGAGAAGACCGATGGGTGATCAAACCGCCACACGTCGATCGTTAGATTGGAGACTGGCGCTGATGTCCGGACCTCCAAGCTTCGGATGGGAGCCCCATCCATTTTGGCAACCTCCATTTGGGCCATGCTATTGGCCATGGTAAGTAAGGTAAATTCCTTACCCTATCTTTTTATTTATAGCATATAGGTAAGGGGAGTTAAAATTGATGAAGCTATTTGTCCATCATTAAGGGGGAGGACTTAAAAATTACATAGCTATATTGCCTTTAGAAAGGGGAAGATAATAACATAGCTATCTTGTTATTATAAAAAGGAGGATATTGTTACTCTTGTTAAAAAGAGGAAATTAACCCAAAATTAGAAAAGCATGTTTTAAGGGAAAGTATAGGAGAATTAAAATTGATGAAACCTTTTTGATAATGTCAAAAAGGGGAACTTTTTGGATTATTAATTATAGTTTTGTCATTATAAAAAATGGGGAGATTGTTAATGCAAGGGCACCACGATCACTAATTTTGATGATAAGAAAACACTTGTTATTTAACATTTGCATTTGAGTTCAAGATTTCAGGTCAATTGCAAATGGATACAAGTGTGAAGGACCTCAGAGTTCGCATCTATGGTGGATTGGAGGAGCTCGTTGGAGGAGAAGAAGCTTCGCTTGGAGCGAAAGCTAGAAGACGTGAAGAATATGATAATGTTTATTCTATTCATGTACTTTGTATCTTTTGTTATTTGCTTTTTTTTTCTTAGAGTAGTTGTTAAAGAGCCTCAAAGTAACAATATAGTAATCCTAGGAACACTTACACAACCCTAGGACACTTAGACATTTCGTAAAGAACTTAGAAAAGTAAAGTAGGCAGCAGACAGCCTGATTAGATGTCTAATCTGGACTTCAGATGTCTGATCTTGACTTTTAAGATGTCTGACTGTTTAATCTGACGTCCAAAACACTTAGGCTGAAAAACCACTCTCTGTCTACCTTATTTAGACGTCCATCCTATAATCCAGACATCCTAGCAAACGTCTAATGATATTGGCAGACGTCCAATTAGTGGAACGTTGGCTTAGAAATATGTTCGTTGAGGATTGACCCTTAACTTCTATCAGATGTCCGTAGAAGACCTTAGACGTTTGATATAAAGACGTTAGCCCTCGCTTAAGCCAAAATCATCTCTCATCAATAATCTAGCCGTTTGTGCCTTGGGAAATTCATTCCTGCAGTTATTTAGGTTTCCAGACGTCCAGACCTGGTGCTAGACGTCCAACAAGTCATCTGACCAACTTACACTAAAACCCTATTTAGGTTTGACCCAAGTCAGTAAGGAAACCCATCTAGGATTAGACGTCTGATTTACTTCCCAAACGTCCTAAAAGTACTTTCCACACGTCTGATATTTTTCTCAGACGTCTGATAACCCTGTTAGAATCATTAATGACCCTGATTTCGGCCTGTTTTGCCTTGGGTTCACTCTCAACGGCTACCTAAGGGTTCCTAAGCCTTCTATAAATAGGAGAGGCCCCTTCCTTTGTTAGATATACTTAGAAACACTAAGACACACCAAGAAATACCATTTCCACATTCATTTGTGTCAAAGAGAAGCTATTCTCAAGAAGATAAGTGATCTTGCTCTCTAAAGCCCCGTTCGTCAAATCTGAGAGCTTCGATACTCTGCTGAGATCACGCCTATGCATTTCAATCTAAGAGAAGTTCTTCTTTGGTTATAAAAGCTAGTTTTATTCACTTTACATTGTGGCTCTATAGGATATTTGTTTTTGTTTGAGTATTCGCTTTGCGAATTCCCGTCTCCTTCACGAGACAAAAACCTTCTCGTAAAGAGAAGGGGTTGGAGGCACACTACCCTCATTCAAAGTAGCATCAGTTGCATTGAGGTTGAGTCACCCTTGTTTTAAGTGACTTGTTAGTCAATCGGGAAATCCTAGACTGAGAGGTTTAAGTGGTGGTTTTTACACTGGTTTGGATTTCCACCTAAAAATTCTTGTGTACTTGTGATTATTTCCTTTTGTGAGATTGTCTCTTTAATTTCCGCATTATCTATCTTTCCGCAAATCTCACCCCCTTCGTGAGGAATTACAACCCATAGGTTATAGGTCTTTCCATATTATAAATAGTGAGGAGAGATCCCCGAGCAAGTTCTCACGCAAGCTCGGGGCAAGAGAGAAAATCTTGTAACCTCTCAAATTCTAGTGCATAGTTGAGAGTATCATCCTCCCCCCAGAGATACACCTCTTGCAGTAGAACTGGGTCACCAAACCACCATGTCTCCCTTGCGATTGTTTGATATTCGTTAGGTCGAGTCATCCTATCGCAATGGAGACTCGACCACTCCCTCCTAGCGATGGATGCTCATGGCTATTTAGTGCTCCCATCCTTTACAAATCTTTTAGTGGCCGTCAAAGGCTCATCAAATGATAAGATGTTTAATTTAGTTAAACTCGAGGATGTGGATGGGGAGGGGGGGTGGCAGGAGTCTTGGAGCGAGTTCGTAACATGTGTCTCTCACAGGAATGAGAATGAGTGTATTACGAGCTCACGAGAATTGGTTGGAATAGGAACCGTTTAGGCATAGACATGAAATCTCTGGTGGAAATAGTTGAAACAAATGCATATATAAAATAAATAAATAAAAACATATGCATTTTCAACGTATTCGCATAGATAAAAAATATTAAATTAAGCAAATTAAACATGATTAGGTAAGATCTAGAATAAAATAAAGAACAAAGAACATGTAATAGCACAAATAAACAAAACGAGAAGGGATTAGATTTTACTCCGATCGAAGTGCCCATTAAGGACTGCCCTTAGAGAAGGTATCGTCCCCCACAATATTGGTGCGTCGGGGTCTGACAAACTCCTCCCAGGATATGACGATCCACCTCCAAGATTCGATACACTCCGATCTTGAACTTCCTCGAAAACCACCTCAGGAGAATAAAGCCGAGGCATTTTGGTTCGCAACCAAATTCCCGATTGATCTACCAACCAAATGGTTTGATCAACTAAAAACTTATCATGGACCTCTCAGTCTTCTTGTGTAAGATCGACAAAAGTGATTGACGATTTTTCTACCATTCTTATGTCGAACGAACACACCAAGAAAGAGAGGCAAGAACGAGAGAGAGAGAGGGAGAGAGTCGAGAGTTTTCTACTCTTGTTGTGTGTCAAATGAGAGCCCCCTCGTGGCCCTTATATAGAGTTCACGACCAGACGTTTAAAGAAATTCCCATTTTATGGAAACATGACAATTGATCGACCAATTAAGTTCATTGATCAACCAAAACCATTTGATCGACCAAGGTAAATACATTGATCGACCAAAGCAATTGGTTGAGCAATTTTACAATCTGGTCGATCAATCCAGGTCAAAATCGTGAGATTAAAATTCGTAGCAAGAGAGGTCGAAGTTCCAAATTGATTCTCACCCGAAACCGAGTGGGAGCCGGGGCGGGGCGGGGTGCGTGCGCCCGTGCGTGGTCCTCAGCCCCACCTCTCACTCTTTGCTATATAAGCAATAGGAGGCAGAAGCCTTTTATACCCACCAAAAGGTTTGTACACTTGCAGTATAGGACTAAACACTTCTCCCAAATCTCACATATTTCAGCATTAATTCTCGCGTCACCATATGACAATTGTATCCCGATTGATGCAATTAGACTTTCAAATCCAACATAACACACCCATTCTCACATGCAAACAGTAAACTCCATGGTGGGAAATTGGAAATGCATAGGAATGGAAATAGGTGTGTTACAAGAATAGGTGGGAATGGGTGTGTCGCAGGGTTTAATATGTGCATATGAGCCTTAGATGGGTCAGGTCAGGTTTGGACTAACCTAAGTCTTAACCCATGCTCATTTAATTAATAGGCAAAAATGTTAACTCAAACGTGACCCTTTAAGTTATCAGCCTTGGGTTAGGTCTTAGGCTGAATCAGAGTATCCCCAAATAGGAAATTTTAGTTCTGCCCTTGCTTCAAAGGTTCAGGCACTACATTAATTGTTTCGTGGCAAAGCTTTAACTCCAAAATGAAATTTCAGATAAAGTTTTGGCATGTTTACATAAATCACCACGGTAAAATTCAGTCCATTCCAAACTTCGTGGAATTTTCCTACTGCCCACGAGAATAAGTCGTTCTCGTTTTTGCCGAAGGCTTACGGGATTGACACGGTCGGAAAACTCATCAGCTGAAAAGTCATCGGTCTACGTCACCCACTTAGTCGAGGCATCACCGAAGTCGTCAGCCTTATATCATGGAGATTACTTGAAGTTTCCACGACTACGATGGTGCACCGAAGTCGGATTCCAATACCTCAATTATAGATTTGCTTACTAAAACGTTTAGATTGAGAAATAAGGAATAAACTCCAAAATTAAAAATAGGTGGGGTTTATTCCACTTTTGTGTTAAATGCTCCATAAGGTCACAATGATGAACAAGCTTAGAATAACGCTTAGACTCAGGGTACTTGCGGTTGGTAAGGTCACAATGACGAACAAGCTTAAAATAACACTAGGGCTGTGATTGATCGAGGATTTGGGTTATTTTGAAATAGAGTTAGAGTAGACTAAGTTGAGGGAGGTATTTAATTGTAGGATTGATATAGTGATATGATGTTTGTAGGTAATATTCTAATATTATAATAAAGTGTTAATTGATATATTATATTAGAGTAGGTATATTTTAATATATATATTAAAGTTGATATAAGTAGATATTGGTGTTGATATAATATAGGAAGTTCCGTTGATGTGATGTAGATGGAGAATTATGAAATCTTTTTAGCAAAATCCTTAATCCATTTCTATCCCACCTACAAACCCCTATCCCACTAGTTATTACATTGCCAAACGCAACCTATCCTATGTGATCATGGTAAAAGGTACTTGAGGTTATGGTAAACAATGGGAATCGATATCAAATCAGCAAGTTGAGCGTTAGACTTTGTTACGACTCGAACCCAACTTTTTACGGAATCCAAGAATGGCCCGTCTCGACTAAATCCTAAGACCCAGTTGTTTAATAAGAAATAACCAAATGCACGAAACGTACCACAACCACACACGCAATATAACTAAGCAAAATAAATAATAGGTAGTAACAGAAAAATAGAACAGAGTTCCAAAAGAACAATGTGCCACAGGGAGAAAATAACGTTCACTAACATAGCCATCACAACTAGAGTAAAGATGCATAATAATAACATGCTCCAACATACTAGAGATACTCACTAACAGTAAAAGGTCTATGCAATGGAAAAGGGAAAGAACAAATTACTGCTGGGCTCAACTGGGCCCAGCACCCTTTGCAGCAGGTGGCGCTGGCTGCTCAACTCCCTTACCTGAACATGTTTACATATATTTGTGGTCAGATAATGCTGAGTAGAGTGGCACATAAGAACATTAAATGCATTTAATCATGAAAGAAAAGCAGTAAACCATTCATGCATTTTTCAATTACTCATTATCATCTGTTTCCATTTATAATTCACTATGTGTTTAATTATTCGCGTATTCTAGTAAGGGTCCACATCATTATTTAATCCACATGTTCCTTAAGGGAACGATCTTGATGCAGTTTTTCTACGATGCAGGATGTACACGTAGTACTCTCCTGACCAGGAGAGTACCCCGTGGTAGTCCTACACTCGGTCAACCACCCTAGGGTTATGATCGCCACGTAATGGTGACTACGACACGTGCGATAAGCGCACGGGTAGCTACTCTGCATTGGCACGCGGTCAGTCTTTTCCGCTAGCGGGTACACTCAAATGTACAGCAAAGAACAGAACAGGGGCCACACCCCTCAACAGACTGCGTACCTTCGCCCAACTATCCCGGTTTACCCAGTAGGCCTAACAGGAGTCGATGTAGGGAGGCCAATCCAAATCCATGATCCCAACCCAAGGGGTGGTTAGCTCTCTCCCCACACAAAAGTAACAGTAGCTCTCCTCGGTACAACGTACGCGAGGGTTAGCCTATTCTCTCTACACAAGGGGTGGTTAGCTCTTCTCGGTACGTGCGTACACAACAACCAACGTATCCTTTGAAAAATGGTAATTAGCTCTCCTCGGTACGTGTGTACACGAGGGCTAGCTCACACCCAAGTTAGAGCTCAACTAACCATCATGCCTCACGGTAAGCGAATTATTTCGTAACCATCAGAGTTTCCATGTCACAGTACTTAAGCTATCTTTCTAGTTCCCCATAGGGTTCGTTCATAATACTCGTCTCATTTCATTACATGGCATGTGTCTGTTCACATTCTGGTTTCTTATTCATATAATAGGCAGCTCTTGATTCAGTAGGACAAGCAATCATCACATCAATTTAGGTATTCAATTACTCACAGTAGAGAATTTAACCACATGCATTCTCAATTTATAGCAAGCAAGTTTCATGCATCGAATATAAACATTCACATTTTCAGTCCTAGAGTTCATCTCATGTCCTACGTTTCAAGTAGATATTTCTAATTTATCATGCACTTTAATAATTTAAACCAAAGGAGTAGAGAGGATCACTCTACCAAAGTGTACGGGTGGTATGGGGGCACGAACGGTGGATCCCAATGTCTCCACGGGTCCTGTGTGCAGTACGGACTGGAGACCTATTCCAAACAGTTGATTAAACCAAACATTAACATCGTTGACCAATATTCCATTATGTCAAACAAACTCAAAACAGTATGGACATGACCCTAACACGTAGGAAATTTCGAAAGAAAATTAACGGTACTTTGTTTATGCAAAACCAACTTCATTTGGGCCCTGAATCGGCCCGAACAAGCACATCCTGACCAAAATCAGATGTCTGGGGTGAGTCCCAGACGTCTTAAACGAGCACAGGATTTCACCTTGCTTTTTTACGTCTGCTCCAGCCGTCTGTTGCCCTTCACGGCTGTCTGAGGGTGTCTCCAGATGTCTGACATTTCTCCTGGTCATCTAGGAGAGCAGTTAGATGTCTGACGTTGCTTCCAAACATCCTAAAATGCCTCGAACGTCATGCCAATGCGCCTTTCCAATGCTCCTCGTACCTACGCACATGCACGTAGCTAAAGTTATGCTCAACAATCGTTAAGGCAGCGGAAACTTGGTTTCCGCGCTTGCACACACCATGAGTAGAGCTTACCTTAGTACTCTGTGTGCTACCAGACGTCCTGAGTTCACTCCGGACGTCTGACGACCCCTCTAGACGTCTGGTGAATGTCGCAGACGTCTGATATTGCGGAAATATCCATGTGCAGAACCTCCTTGCAATGCTCCTCTAGTGCCTGGAGTCGCAGCAGCTCCCCGTAATGGTGCCGTAGCAACCTCAGGCTCTCATGAAGCCCTCCCTCACGAGCTCCTTGGGCCACTCCTCGCGCACGTCTCACCCTCTCCTTTGCACTCTCCTGCAGCTCCTCCGTCTCTCTGTGCTCGCCTCCTTTCTTGCTGGCAGGGGGCAGCAAGGAAGGAGGAATGGGGAAAAACGAAGGAGAGGGTGGGAAGAGAATGTGGCCGTTGGGGATGAGAGGGTAGAGAAGGAGGGGGGTGTTTAATAGGGGAGGACTTAGGGTTTGGGGGTGGGTGTGCGTGGGGGATTGTGTAGGATAAGGTGGGGTCAGGAAAATTGCACCTGGCCCCGCAAGAAAATTTCAGGGGTCTTGAAATTGCGCAAGACCTCTCTCGAAAGTCACAAACTCCTCACGGGATCTTTTTGGTGTACATAAAAATTATGAGAACACCCTTAAAATTCTAGAAAAATCTAAACAACCCTTGGGAAGGGTCATTCTAGACTTGGTTCATTCAAATGATGGAATGTGCTTATGCCATTGGATCGAGACACTTTGACTCACGGGCTCAAGATAGAAAATACCAAACTTTTGAGTACTTTGCAAAACAGATCCCAAAGAATATTTTATATTTTTATGATCATCTCTATTTTAGGTATTTCTAAAATAGACGAGATATTTTAATTTTGTTAATGCCAATTGAATTAATGTTATTACCGATGACTTTGAAAGTCCAAGATATGTGATACTAATTGGATCAAGATCACCAATTTGACCTTGCATAAGTCACTGTCAAGTTTAATGGGACGATCACTAAGTTGACCTCGAGTGAGTTTGATTTATAGATCACTTATGTGACTTTAAATTGTAAGAGGTTGTTTGTTATTATAAATAATAGAGATTTTTACATGGATGTTCAATATTACTTACTACGTGCTTGTTATTGCATTTTTTATTTTTAATTAAATGTAATAAAAAAAGTTACCTCATTTTTAGAATTACCACTCCCTCAGTTGGCTCTGTAAATAAAATAAGTAAAATTTATATTTTTATCTTAGATTTTGTTTTTCTTTTCCCCCTCCTTCCACCTCCCCCTCCACCTTTTCCTGCTCTTTCCTCCACCTCCCCTAACCACATTCTCTACCACTGGCCTGTTGGAATTTTATGTCCCGAGTGAACCAACCTGAGTTGAATTATTTGATCGGTGATTTAAATCTAAGTATCAGATCACATGGGCACGCTAATATGTTTAGATTGGTCTCTCAGTACAATTGGAATAATGTATTGTGTCTTGTTTAATACACCAATGATAGGTATGGAAGAATCCAAATGATTTGGAACAAGGATTTTGATAAGCTATCAAGAACCATCATGATATTCAACTATTGTCTCCAGTCTAAGAATGGTGACAATCTTCTCTAGACACTATTGTCTGACTGATGCCCTTTATCAATGCACATCCTCTTCATGGAAATAGATATTGGGGATTGTCACGCAGTTAAATCAAAGAGTTGACTCGATGGGATGAATATGTGAAAGTTCCTATCACTATCACAGAGAAGACATATTTTTTGATCTGAAACAGATATGTGTTTCTATGTTTGAGTATGTACATTTGGTGGACTGATGGTAGATGCATCCACCTTAGTGCTAAGATTAGAAGGTCGATGTGCATATGAGGGCACAAAAGATGTGATCTCTCAAAAGAATCACACAAATCAATTGTCTTAGGTATATCACGTGAGATGTTCCCTTCAAGAAATCTCGCCTAAAGATTGAAAGTCTCATCGAGGAGTCTCTCTAGGCGAGACTTCTTTAAGGAGCCACAACACATGAGGTGTTGTGCTAAGCCACTCACAGGTATAATTCTTTACTTGTGGAGAATCAGAAATGGGGAGATATTAGATCTCCCCATGTGATTCCAGTTACATATGTTGTTAATATTTCTCGATCTTTATTATTCAGGTTTCCTAGCATCGACCTGAGTATTTGATTCGTAAAACATTTAAATGCCTACGTTTCACACTTTTGCAATGCCATGGGAATCAGGGATCGAATTGTTTGAGCCTTCATGCCCCCTCGATTGTTGAGCGAGTTTGAGTTGTTTTCCCAACACGACCACCACCCACCTTTGATGGCCCCAGGTAACTCCCCCAGATTTGGTTCGGGTTGCACGTAGTCAAATCATCAGTTCTTAAGTTTAATGCACTTAACAACTGTTTAGAGTTTATATGGCATAATTTCATGTACAATGAATTTAGTGGCAAGAAACATATGATAAAAGAACATGGCAAAACAAGAATAACCACCAAGCACCAAACACAACAATCATTTCATAGTACATCCTCAAGAGTATGATGCATTAATTCGACATAGTTAATTAAGTTAATTTGACTTAATTAATTACATAAGAATGTAACTTAGGTTAACTCGAATTAGTGTCGTAAATGTAGTAGAGGGTCAAGATAACCTAACATTTTAGAGTTAAAATTCTTTTTTAATTGGTTGAGTCTAGGTTGTTCATTGGGAGGCATAATTGAATCCTAATTCACCATTAACTTCTAAGAGATAATTAACAACTACTTAATTAATCAGATTATAATTAAAATACTTTAAGCATGTGAATCTTACACAAAAGATGGATCAAATAAAAGCATGCAAAATTCCATTAGAAAGAAACAAGTTTACACAAGAAATCTAACATTTAAAACCAGGTAAACAAGCTTATTACCACATTTATTACAAAAGTATAAGTCATAGAATATAATACATGAGTCAACAATGCCTTTAAAACAATTAAAAGCTCAACACAAATCGTATAATAGCATCAACCCTGAAATCAGACGTTTTAAAAAAATGTTAGATAACTTAAAAATATAAATTGAACTTCTAATCAAAAGTATGGACATCTGATTTTTCTCATTTTCTTCTCCTATTTCCCTGCCTTTATATTTCTTCTCTCAAGCTCTCCTTCCCTTAGCTTTCTTCTTTAACCCTTTCATTACTCTTTTAATTTCCCTCTTCTCTTTTATACTTAACCTCCTTCTCTTATTTTCCTTAGTCAATCATCTTGTTCTCCTTTCTTTCTTTAACTCTTCTTTCCTTATCTTTTCTTCTTAAGTTGCTTCTCTTCTTCTTCTCTCTTTTTCTTCTTTAACTCTCTTAAGTTTCTCTTTTCTCTTTTCCTTTCTTTTTATTTATACTGTGCATTCCTTATCTACACTTTTTAGCTCACCTTAAGCCCATTTTTTTCTCTTTACTTAACAAAAATTAAGGATGGGCAGTCAGACCTCTTTCGAGGATACACAGCACCACATAGGGTGGGACCAGACCCTACTAGAGGTCTGACCTAGTTTTTATCAGGTGGATTTCCATTTATTTTCATCAATGCATAGTAGTGGGCCTAATCAGGCCTACACACATCCACGCCCACACTCGGGCCCATGCACACACGCCCACAGGCGCACACACCCACGCACAGGCATGTGCACCTGCACACATGCTCAATTTATTTCACGCCCTACACTGACGATTGAGAGGGTCTCAACGAAAAAACCCATTATACCAAGTTGTGCAGCCAAGAGTTCTCGAGGTGGGACTTTTCTAGCATTTCCAGGACAAACTTCAATCAAGGAATCTGGCCGACTCAGTTGACCAATTCGATCGAGCAAAGGCTCGATCGAGAGCTATTTATGTGTTCTATCTAATTGTAACACCAATTTGGTGTTTGGATCAACTCTGATCCATCTATTCCAGAGATGAAACATGGCTATCTGCCATGGTCGGGATGGCCTGCAGTGAGGAGTTTCAGGTCTATCAACTTGTAGAGAGAGAGAGAGTTCCTCTCAACTGAAGGCTTGAATGCCTTCAGTGAATCATTCCGCATCATTTAAGTGAGAAAGGAGAGCCTGAAAAGGTCTCAGGGAGCAGCATAAGGTGAGGAAGCTCAACCTGAAGCTTCAGAACTTGAATTTGAGCTCAAATTTGACCAACAGATAGATAAAATAGTTAGGGAAGGATTTGAACTAATTCAGGAGGTCCTAAACAAGAGATCTGGATAAAATTTGGATTCAAATCTCGACAAAAAGACTCAAGAACAAGTTGGGTTCCAGTTTGAACCCAAACTGTGCAATGAATCCAATCTCAGCTAATTCTCAATAAAACTCACTCAAATCAGTCTAAACAAACTTTAAATCATCCCAGAATCCTAATCAACCTATTAAATCATTGAATCAATCCTTTAAGTACCCTATTGAACTCAAGTTTGACTACGATAGCTTCAGGGTTGACTTTTGCATCCAAATCCTTTCTAATCAAATTAATGACCCAGATGGGTTCACTTAATCCTCAGGAATTGATTTAACCCTTCAAATTAGGATTTTGGGGTTCAGACAGTGCCAACAGGCACTGCCGCCTAGGGCTGAAATAGGTTTGTTCGACAGAGAGACCTAGACGTTCTCAATCCAATCTAAAGGCCTATGTGGATTCTCAGTAAGCTCCTCATGCTTTAGGATCAAATTCCATGCTATAAATCCTAGTATTTTAGCCTCTCCAACTTCGCCGAAGTTGAAGAAGACAAAGCTCAACAGGAAGATTTAATCATTAAAACACAATTCTAGCTACTGAAATCTCATCCTTAGACCCTTTCAAGTGATCTGGAGCTTCACGAGGAATTCTAATGGCTGAAGCTATGAAATTATCTTGCCGGAGCTCTAGTGAGTCCAAAAATGGATGCAGAAGTTAAAATCTCAACAAAATAGGCCAAGAATGGCCTCAACATGTTCCTAAGGTTGCAAGAAACCTCAAGAAGATGACAGATGCCTCAATTGAAGGACTTAACACTGAATTCATTGAGAATTCAGTGGAATCACTTCTTGAGTTCAACAGAACTCAAGAACTGATCTCCCTTAAACTTGAATGAGGGGAACACTTCATTAAGATGTGGTGAAGGTGATGATATGATTAATTAGGTGGAATTACTCCTCTAAGCTCGCCATTGATAATGAGGTCAGAGGTTGAAGGAAATTTGGGCATTTGTGATTTAGGCGATTATTTAACTAATTATAAGGTTGATCGGGGCCCTTAAGTGATGACAAGGCGACGGAGGGCCCCAAATGGGGGTGATCTAAGCTCGGAGGCCTCCGTCGTGGATAGTGGAGGTCGCCAGTAAAGGTGAAGTGGATTAATCGAATAAGCTACTAAATTGAGAGAGAAAGAAGTATACAATGATCATGAGAGGAAAAGGAAAGTGGACAGGTTCACGGAAAGATGATTAGAAGTCCAACGAAGCCAGATTTGGCTTCACCGGAGCTGGAGAAGATGTTACTGAAACTAAGCTAAACTAACCTAATACTACCTAATTACCTAGCTAGATCTACTCCCAAGAGTTAGCTCTACTTACCTGATGAAGGGGTGAGGGAATTCGCCGTTGGCAGGGTGGAAGCAAGATTGAAATCTAGACTTTGGTGAGAAGAGAAGCTCCGACCGATTGAAGCGGAGGGATTAGAGAAATGGCGTGCTCAATTGTCGTTGGTAGGGTGAAAGAGAGGAAGAGGGGGTGAGAGAGGTAGCACTCCCTCCGCGGCAGCGCTCGAGAAGGAGAACGAAGACGTCGGAGTTGTGGAGGAAGCCTACTAACCAACCACGATGTGGGATAGAGGGAAGGGGGTTGATACATGCGAATCGGAGGAGCTGAGGGCTATTTATAGGCTTCGTCGAAGGTCAAGGGGGATGAGCTTGGACGGATGGAGGTCTAGGTGCACAACGCTGGTGAGCTTAAATGCCTGACCTAATTAAGATTAATGGTGCATCCACACCATTGGATGAGGAGAGGAAGGTGAGCCGAAGCTTAGAAGCTCGAGTGAAGGAGTTCTGATGATGGATGGGTGGTGATCGGGTGGTGCGGTGACCAGCTGATGAGGACCATCTAGACAGATGAAGAAGAAAAGAGGAAGAAGAAGATGATGCTCACAGGGATGAAAAAGTAATGAAAACTAGGGACCTTTTTTGGAAGAAAAGGACTCGATTGAAATGATTTCTAAGGATCAAAATGTAAACTGAGGCATTTTAAACTTAATTTAATTTAATTCTTTTTCAACTTTTTATATATAATTATAAATTAGATAAATATTATAGAAATGCCTTGAATTTACATTTTTGGTCTACTTAGCTTTATTTATTTAATTAATTAAATTACTTAAGTTATTACATACTTAGTTATAAATAATGTTTAAATTAAATTAAACATTAATTAGGTGGCTAAATATTTATAATTCTAGTCCAAATTATTATTTAAATTAATAATAATAATAATTGATATTTAATTTAGTATTATTAACTTATTTTATGGTCCTTTAATAATTTATCCCTTATATTATAATTAAACCCTAATAAAGCATATTCCTAGCTAATTAACTAGCAAAACTAGTTAATTAAAGGTATTTAAGAGCCATGATAAGTCTCTCATCAGAGCCATAGTTTATAGTACTTGTAGGATCTAAAGATAGGATATATGGCTATGCACACAAAAACTCAAACACAAAATCAGTAATAACAAAAAAATTTGCACAATCAATTAAACCACAGACATAGGCACAATATGTATAATGGTTCACATTCCTTGGGTACTCCACTACCTAAGCCTCCTAGCTTAGGGTTTTTAACCTAATTCCCTCAACTCCGAGGAAATCAATTTACTAACCGAGGTAATTAACGAGTTACCTCAACCCAAGTACAATAACGTGTTTGTTACAACCTAACGAGCAACAAGCTCAAAATATAAATAAGAACTGGTGTAAGAAAGAGAACTCTTATAACATGAATTCATACGCCTCTCAACAATAATTAAAATAATATTACCGATTTGAGAGCTTAGGATGGACTTGAATTGCTTCGTAGATGCATGAGAAAAACACGTCGTTGAGCTTGTAAGAATGTAGAGAGAGTGAATGGCAAGCTTCTTCTTTCTCTCTCGAAAATATGGTGGAAATTTGAAATATAGCTCTAGAAATTTTTCTTCTCTTTTCTTATGTGCAAACTAAGGGTCCAAGGGTTTATTTATAGAGTTAGGACCTTAGTGAGTCGTCTACTAGGCGTTGGGGTTTAAATCCCAATGTTCATATAGCAAAAATTAATTTTCTAGCCGTTCAGTTTTGAGCCAACGGCTATCTAGTATCAGTACTAAAGTATGGGTATTAATACTTGTTGCTTCCAGATTTGGGTTTCAAACTCTTAACACAAATCTGTAGCCCACTTGTACCGGTACTGATCATTAGTACCGATACTCGTTACCTCCAGTACCGGTACGGATCATGAGTACCGGTACTCGCAGGGTACAGGTTTGTTTCTTTAAAAAACCCAAACCTGTAACTCACATGTACCGGTACTAAACTTTAGTACCGGTACTTGTGGGTTAACAAGTACCTTTTTTAAGTGATTTAATCAATTATGTTCTTTGAAAAATGATCGCAATATTAATCCTAATTTAGCTCTAATTATTTTTACGATCTGAGTTATATTCCTTTGTTAAGACGCATATACAATCTATAAATAAAAAATCTAAACTAGAAATATTAAAGGTCGAAGATGATCTTCTCCTCCTTGATTCTTTCTTGTCATCTTGCCTTCTTCTTATCATGATCTTCTCCTTTTCATCAAGCCTCCATCATTTCCTGTTTACCTTAATCTTCACCTAAATCAGAAAAGAACTTAATTGCAAACATTAATTTATAATAATTTTGTTAATACCAAAACAAGATGTGGAACAAGGTTCCAACAATTCATACACACCATAGCAGTTGATTATTACAACATGGTAATAATAAAATAGGGCCCAACTGCAATTTACATAAAACAGGGTTTACAGTAGAAAAAGAAACAAGGTACACACTATTGAAAGTTGTATTTACGCCAATTACTCCCATCGCCCATCAGTGGGAGGGTCCAATAGCAGTACCTGGAGTACAGAATCCACTGTGTAGGCCTCTATGCCCCGAAGTTTCTAGTAACAATGGCGTCTCACCAGCACCCAAAGAACCTGCACCAAATTGCTCATAGCTATGGTATGATTCCACAGCCTCGAGTCCTGAAATTAAGCCACAAAGTAGGGATAAACCAAGTGGCTCAATAGGGAAAACTATAGTGGTTATAACAAGAACAATGGGTAGTGTATGACTTACAGTGCCACTAGGCTAATCGAACCAACTACCCCATCCTAATACTTAATTGTTCCATTTCTTTCATTTCAATTACCATTACCAATATTCGCTCATTTTCCATAAAGGATCTGGTTCTTGAAATCATTCCTCCCTATTAGAGGGGATATTGACGTATCCTTCTCTCATATCACAACCTGGCAGTCCCTCCTTGATTAGGGGAGAGACTAGCAGCGCTAGTGATTCTCAAGCAGGAGTACCCGTTCTTGCATCAGGAGAACGTTGTCTAACTTTCGTCAGGAGAGTTGGGCCTCTTGGGAGCTTCCTAGGGAAAATAACTCGTGGACAAGATAAGCCATCACTAGCTAGTTCCACGAAATTGAGTCATCAATCATTCAAATCATTCCAGATCATAGTACAGGGCATGGTTAGACATTGCTCAATCACATCTCTACTCCATTGTGGAGCTCAACCCCTGAATATGCCCTCTTAAATCCATTGTCGGATGAGGTCCCCAACATCCCTTATGGTACCCCGGCACCATTCGTCCTTGCGGGCACCTACGGAGCTTATCGCTATGAGTACCAGGTACCCAGTGTCATCCGTCCGAGTACCTCACATTGAGTCAAATTCAGGTATGTTTGAGTACCTCATTTCGATGACAGAGGTAGCCCGTGGCTTGTCACCGCAACTGGGAACTGTTCAAGTTCCAAGGTTTATCATTGGCTAGCAACCCAGAGTTTCCTGGGACTTTTGCCCACAATCATGAGCTAATGGCTCAAGGGGTCAAGGTGTTAGCCTTATGAGCCTACTTATCTGACCTAGACATCACATTTGATCTTATTCACAGTTTCTCTTGGGGTTCCATTCAGAATTCTTAGGTTCGGATTTCAAACTCTGAACAAGGCTTAAAACCTTCATTCTTTGATATTTGGCTCAAATTTACCTAAATAGATCAGGTTCTTGGTCCTCGTAAGGAATTTCTGCATGAAACGGGACCACATATGCCTTATTGGATGTCCAATAAAAGTGTCAGACGTCCAATTTGGCAACTTAAGACATGTAACCTATATGTAGAGACATCTAGAACCTCTCATCCAGGAAGAACCTTCTCCCTATCCAGTATTGGATGTCCAGGATTTTTGTCGGACGTCCATAAGATAGTCTGGATGTCCAGGACCTTTGTCGGATGTCCAAAGGACAGTCTAGACATCCCTTTATGGAGTCCGAACATCTATTCAAGAGCGTTTCATTCCTGGAACTCCAAGTCTGAAGTAGAGACATCTAGGGCAATTGCCCAAACGTCAAGATCAAACAGATTGGACGTATGAGTAGTGTATCAGACGTCCATATTAGGAAAATTAGATGTTTGATCAATATATCAGACGTCCAATCTGCAGTTCAGAATCGAATTACGTTCTGAAACACGATCTTTGAATGGCCAACAAGCAAGAGATCATTTCCAATGACCCTAAACCATTCTAAATCACATCTAGAACATCTGTAAATACATAGAATATTTAGATTTCACCATTTTCCATCCATGGCTCCATTGCCATTCTCATACCCCAAACACCCCCGATGGTTCCAAACCAAACACATCAAAGCACATATAGCTGAGTCCACACTTTCCGTAACACAAATCACCCTCCTATTCACTATTTTTGTTGAAAGGGAAGCAAGGAAACATCAAAAGGGGAAAACTCCCTACCTCAAGGCTTCAGCTGCGCCTCCTTCTTCCTCGTGCTGTAGTTGTAGCAACAACAACAGCACAACAACAACAGTAGGAACAACAACTCCTCCTCTTCTTCCCCCTTACTTGCAGCAGTAGCAACAACAGGAGGAATAGCAGCAGCTGCTACTCCTCCTCTCCTGCTCTTCTTTCTTCCTTCCTTTCCCTCTCTCGTTGGCAGCAAGGAGGAGAATTTTGCTTCTCTAGCAAGTCAACACAAAGGATTTAAATGAGGAAAAAATTATGCGTAAGACCCCCCCATTTATTTCTTAACCTCCAAGCAAGTCCTCTAACATAGATTTCTTGCAAAATGCCTCTCAACTTTTCACCATTAAACATTTGTTAACCTTTAAGAGGATTTCTTACCCTTGTAAGGGTACTATTCTCAAATTAAGGTCCCCAAAGCCCTTAATCCAACCTTAATCAACCAATTAAGGTTTTAATTAGATAATTAAACACCAATAAAAATCCAAATCCTTACACACCTCTTCCATATGCCTCCAATGTTGATATCAAAGATCAAGTACCCCCTTCCTCTCACTTCTAGCTCCCATCATCTGCTACCCTTCCCCAACCTCCTCCTCCTCCACCACCACCACCACCCATAACCCTAGCCTAACCAACTTCCTTATCTCCTCCTATGGGTTGGTCCTTAAGGTCTCAAGATGTTCTCCTCTCCAAAGCTCCATCCTCTATACTCCCCCTCCTCCGCGAGTGCCTCTCCCACTACCCACCCTCCTTACCTCTCTCTTTATCATCTCTAAACTCATCTCTCGCTATCACCTTTGAGATCATCTCCCTCTGCAACCTTGTATCTAGCCTCGACCCTGCCTCATCTCCCTTTCCTGTAATTGCCTCCATCTCAGCCTTGTCCCCAAGATATGCTTTTGGAAGCACTCCACAGCTGTAGGGACCACTTCCTTATCACCCTCTACTAGAATCCGTGGCTCCTCAACTTCAAGATCAACGTCGTGGTTCTTCCCAACATAGCCCTCCATGAATATGACATTTAGGGATGCAAGCTCTCCTTATTGGCGTGGAGGCACCCAAGACTCATAACCATGAAGGTCAAGTAACTACGAGCATTGAGAAGCTCGACATCCACGATAGGCCCTCATGCTACAGTGCGGTTGTCCTGAACCTCCCATGCCTACAATCCTGAACCTCCCTTAGGGACGATGGGGTTTATGGCGGTGTTGAGGGTGATGAGGGTCAAAAATTTGTCTAAGTAATGGGCTTGGGCCTTTAGGGCTGACTTAGGTTCTGTCGAAGCCCATTTAATTAAGAGGGTCCATTGGCCAGGTTCAAGCCTATTTAATTTGTAAAATCCTACCTTAAGCCTAAGCCTAGCCCAAAGTAAGTGGGCCAGAGCCTAGCCCAAAGTAAGTGGGCCAGGGCCTAGATGATTTGGGCCCATTTATTATTCAAAAGGAAGGATGGAGTGTGCAAGTTAGTAAACAAAAATCCTAAAAATGATTAGGCAAATTTGTGTAACTTAATTTTAATTGATAACAAATACCAAAGTATTAATTAATAATTAGAATAATTAATTGATTAAAAATATAAACTTTCAAATTTAGTATACCTCCCTACAATTTCAACAATGTAACGAAGAAATAGAGAAAATTTGAAGAGGTAATGAAGAAACTATGGAGAATTATGTTATTTACTAAGTTATCCCTAATATTTGCTATTTTTAATTTTAAATACACTATACATTAGGTTATTTATTTATGTATGTATATAATACATATATGTATATATTTATATATAGATCTTAAATAGACTAAGCCTTGGGGCTTATTTAATTAATGGGTAAAAATATTAGCCTAAGATCAACCCTTAAAGTTGTGGGCCCTCAAGCTTGGGTTAGGGCAGCCCGACTTGATGCTCAACCCTAGTCAAAAGTGAGGTTTAAGGGGTCATTATGGTGGTGGTGGCTATTGAAATGGGAGATGGTGGTGATTATTGGTGAAGGTGGTAGGAGAAGGAAAGGAAGGGGAAAAAGGGAAAGAAGAGGAGGTTGGTCGATGGTGGTTAATGGTAGAGGAAGTGGTAGAAGGTGAAGGGAAGGAGGAGGAATGTTGAGGGAGAGGTGGAAGGAGGGGAGAAATATTTAGGGTAAAAATATAAATTTTACTTACTTTTATATCCAACCCTATCAATTGACGACACCAACTAACATAGTGACATTTGTAAAAATGATTTTACTTTTTTTGTGACATTTAATTAAAAATAAAGAATGCAATGGTAAGAGCATAATATGCAATGCTCCTAGTAGCATCTATGTATATAAAAATCTCTAAATAATACGAAGATAACCAAGTTTAATTTGAAGATCATTAATATATTCCGAAGAAGCATAACCCATTTGACAAAGCTTAGGGTGAAACATTGGGTAAGCCAATCCTTAGCTGCCACGAAACAAAGCCCAAAAAGCTCGACCTAACTAAGGCACGAAACATATACGTTTCACGCTCAAGCCTAAAATATACCGATTGTCTATTTTTGGGTCGAGTTGCACATAGATTAAAAATAATCTTTTAGAGAAATATCTATAATTAAGTATATTTTCATTTTTAAAGAAATCTTAGATGTTTAATTAACATATCTTAAACTTGTATCGTTAATTTGGTTCAATTTTTCAAAAGAAATTACATTAAAATTTTTGTACGAGACCTCTCGCAACTTGGATGAGGACTCGAATTCACAAGCATCAGCCTGCCCCAGACATTTTCGAGCCCATGGCCCGAAAATTAAAAGTGGGCATCCACAATTTCAAACCAGCTGGTTAAGGTGATTAGGCACAATGCTCTCCACCGTAATCTGTGGTGAACATTAATCCAAAATTGACACCTTCATTCGAGGTTAAGATATTCCACCTCATAGGTTGAATAAACTCAACCCTCATTGTTTTTTTTTTCGTGATATTATATCAATTATACTCTTTTATCTTTGTAAAATTTAACCAACTATCATAATTACATTTGTAGAAACAAAGTCCCATTTTAAAGTTATATTTCTTAACTTGATACCTATCATAATCCAAATAGAAAAAGTTGCTTATCCTGTTCTTATTCTTCACATCTTATATTTATCCCGCATTATTCTTTCCCTTTAACCAAGCGACAGATATCTCAAAGAAATGAGAAATGAAACTAAACCCCATGGTCTAGCAGATCAAATGAGAGCCCTTGGATCGGAAAGAACGGATGGATGGGATGGCTGCTGGGAGAGGGCAAGAGTGGAGTGGCCAAAGTGAGTGGATCTCTCTCCTTCCCAATGTGCCGAGATAGGCGAAATCGAGAACGTGTGAAAAGATGGAAAGGTCAAAGGGGCCAACAATGTTCTTCAATCCTCCACGTGGCATACATGCGTGACCTATATGGGCACGTAGAGAATTACAACACCCACGTGTGGAAAAAGAGACGTGATGCTCACGAGTAATATAACGATCCAGCTCAGCCACCAGCCTGTTGCCGTCATCAGAGGTACGTCGACATGGCTGATGAAGGTCCATTGGACCCACATATTTAACAACTCGTAAAGGTTAGGCCTCAAACTAATCTAAGCATAAGGGTCATGCTTATATGCCTAATTTCTATCTCAGATGAAAGGAAAATATCCCCGGATATTGATCATTAAGTGCCTCAATCTTAAATCTTGTCCTAATCAAGATAAATAAATTATCCTGTAGTGCAGTGATCCAAAATTGGCCATCCAATATCATCATATGCCACCGTCAATATTGGGTATATCGTGTAGGGATCCGACGATCTATGTCTTCTATCTCAAAAAGTAACTGGGGGGATGGTCTTCGACGCTCTGAACATGACCTATTAAGTCATACCCCCACACACAACACAATTGTCTTCTAAAGGAAACACGTGAGCAAGACCCCTTTTGCCTCGAGTTCCCTAAATTGACCTAGTTGCTGTTGGGGCTTCGGTCGGTCATCGCATCGGCCAGAGGCCCCCCCAACCCCCCCTGCATCTTTTTTACTGTCCACTCCACCCCACCTTCCTTCCCTCCTCCCGAGTGGGTTCTTCACGGCTTGACCTTCTTTGCCTCCGCTTCTTCGTCAACATGGCTCCTGTGGCGGTGATCTTGCGTCTGGTGCGCAGTTGTCGAAGCTTTGAGTCTGGTCGGGGTGGTGGCTGCGGGATACATGGATGTGCAGCAGCGACAATGTTCGACGGGCGGCGATTGCTGTTGCAAGAGCGGATCCGGTGGCTAGGGTCTTTCTCGTGATCTTGCTTGGTGCGAGGGCCCTCTTAGATGTCGATTCTCCGTCTCTATTTCACTCTCATCTTGATCGATGTCGTTTTTAAAGAATGGAGCCACGTCGAAATCGGGCTCATCACGATCGAATGCTAGGTTGGAGTCGTTCTGGCCACCCGTCACCTGTTAGCGCAGTTCGTTGACGACATCGATGACGTTTTGTCGTATTCACTGCGTGGTGTAGATTTCTTCCTGCATCGAAAATGATGTTAGAACTCTTCTTTTCTGTTTATTTCCTTTTTTTTGTTTTCTTTGTGATGAATGATTTTGGAGTTCCTTCCTCTTGAGGGGGAACTATTTTTTCCTTCCTTGAGGGGTGTAGGATTACCTTCTTCTTTACCTTCAGATTACATTCCCTTGATGAACAAGGCTTAACCTTAAAATAATAAAAAAAAAAAGCCATACCCCCACACCTCCTAATGACCTCCGTGCAATAGGGAGAAGATTTCAGGGGACTTCAGCGCAAGAATCCCACCTTAATAATAAGTAATAACCACCTTCCCCTCACAGCTCCAATCCGAAAAAACCAACCTCCAAATTTAGCACGTCTCCCTCCACGAAAGCTCCCACCTTTCCGCTCTTACCCCCCGCCCACCGCAAAGCCGCCACCTCTTCCGTCCTCATGCCGTGACCAAAGCTCCCGCCTTTCTTCCTCTCCTTCCCACCTTCTTCCTCCCCTGTTTCATGGGCAACAGCTGCCGCGGCTCCTTTGGCGCCGACTACCTCCGCCGCTACGCCGCCGCCGAGCCCATGGAGTACCGCTCCAACTCCCCTTCCTCCTCCACCTCCGGCGCCTCCACCCCTTCCCCGGAAGAAGAACTCCTCCCAAAGGCCGCGCCCCTCCGCCCCTACAGCCCCCGCGGGGCCTCCGCTAGCCGCCGCGCCTTCGCCGCGAACGACCCACAATCCACAAACTACGTTCTGGGTCACCAGACCCCCAACATAAGGGACCTCTACACCTTCGGGAGGAAGCTCGGGCAGGGCCAATTCGGTACCACCTACCTCTGCGCGGAGATCTCCACCGGAACGGAGTACGCTTGCAAGTCCATCTCCAAGAGGAAGCTCATATCCAGAGAGGATGTGGAGGACGTCAGGAGGGAGATACAGATAATGCATCACCTCTCGGGGCACAAGAATGTGGTGACCATCAAAGGGGCCTTCGAGGATCCCCTGTACGTGCACATAGTGATGGAGCTCTGCTCCGGTGGGGAGCTGTTTGATAGGATTATACACAGGGGTCATTACAGCGAGAGGAAGGCCGCGGAGCTTACGAAGATTATAGTGGGAGTCGTGGAGGCGTGCCATTCGCTTGGGGTGATGCACAGGGACCTGAAGCCTGAGAATTTCTTGTTGGTGAATAAGGACGATGATTTGTCACTGAAAGCTATCGACTTTGGGCTGTCTGTGTTCTTTAAGCCTGGTGAGGATGATTGGTTGTTTTTGGTGCGTTTGTCAGGGAGGTTTCGGTGGTTGGTGATTCCTGTTTCGTGTGGTTTTGCTTGTTTGATATGGTTTGTGGGTGCGGAGTTTGTGGCTTTTGAGGCGTGGGTGTGGAGGGGATTGGTCAATGTTTGGGAAAGAGAGAGGATGTTTTTGATGGATTTTTGAAGTGATTTCGCATTTGGGTAGTTGTGAATTTTGATTGTTTTTGTGCTTGGTGGGGAGATTTTGTTGGTTGGTCATTTGGGTTTGTGTGATTTTCCTTGCTTTTATTTTTTATGATTTTTAGTTGAGCTTTATGGTTTTTGAGAAGTGGGTGTGGAGGGGATTGATGAATTCTTGGGGAAGGATATGGAATGGATTTGAGGTGACAGGACTCTTGGTTTTGATGATAGTGTTCTTTGTTGGGTGATTTTGGAGGTTGGTGTGGTTTTGCTTGCTTTTGATGATTTGTTGTTTTGACTTTTGTGGCTTTGAGAGGTGGGTGTTTAAGGGGACTCATGAATGTTTGGGAGAAGAAAGGATATGGAATGAATTGAAGGTGATGCTGTAAATTTTGATAGTTTTGTTGCTTGATTGGGAGACTGTTGTTGGTTGCTGATTTGGGTTGGTGTGATTTTGCTTGTTTTTTGATGACTTATTGCTGACTTTTGTGGGTTTCAGAGGTGGGTGTTTAGGGGATTGATCAATTCTTGGGAAGAAAAAGGATATGGAATGAATTCAAAGGTGATTTTCTGATTTGGGTTGTCACAAAGATTTTGTTGATTGGTGATTTGGGTGGTTGTGATTTTTTAGGTTTCGATGGTTTAAGCTCATTTTGTATCTATAGGTGAGTGTAGGGGATTGCTAAATGTTTAGGAAGGGAAAAGATATGGAACAAATTGGAGGTGGTGGTTTCATGATTCGGGTTGCCGTGGATTTGATCATTTTGCCTTTTGGTGCTTTTGTGTTGATTGAAATTCTGATTTTGGGAATTGGGTATATCAAGGATTGATGGATTACTATTTGAAAGATAAAGAGGTTCTAATCAGATATCATGTGTTGGTGGGATTTGGTTGATTTTGTGATTTCTGTTCATTGCTGATTTGGTAATTTTATGTAGCTTGGGCAATGACTGGGGAGTGACTGACGAATCTGTTGCAACAAGGAGGAATTCGAGATTTCATGAAGGTTATCTCCTTATATAGGGAATAGTGCAGTATCTTACCAGATTCACTGTTGTTCATTCAGGCCCTATTTGGATGCAGATTTTCAAGGAGTACTTTCCTACGTGGCAGCATGATGTCCCAAGCCTCTCAACCCATGTCACATCCTGTCAAACTTCCATTATTTTACCCAGTGTTTTCCACTAATACCCATCCAAATAATGCCTAGTTTTTTTTTCCTCAAAAAAAAGGAGAATTTTTTGAAAAAAATCATTAGCATCTTTCAGTCGTTCGCTAGAACTTTTCGAAGTTGACCTTGCTTCTAGTTCTTTCCTTACCAAGAAAAATGGGACTTTGAATGGTGCAATACTTCATAGTATGAACAGTGAGATATTTGCTTTTGTTTCTCTTTTCATATTTGTTCCTTTCTTTGACTGCCTATGCTGCTTTCCCGATTTTTGTAATTAAAAAAAACAAATTTCCTGATCTTTTTCCCAATAAAGATTGATTGTTTATCAAGACAATGATTAGCAACTATGTTTTCCTTTTTCTACTGATTGGGACATTTTGCTTCATCCATGGCTTGCACAGACAGCTGAATTATTTGCAGATATTTCTTGCTAAGACGCTTTTAGTTTCTCTTGTTTAGATCGTGTTGGGGTTTCAAACTCCACTAATTCTGACTGATTTGACAGGGCAAATATTCACAGATGTGGTTGGGAGTCCTTACTATGTTGCTCCTGAAGTCTTGTGTAAGCATTACGGTCCAGAAGCAGATGTCTGGACAGCTGGGGTTATTCTTTACATATTGCTAAGTGGTGTCCCTCCATTTTGGGCAGGCATGGCATTTTGTTATATATTATGCTCCTGCTATTTGTCAATTTAAGAATCTGCCTAATCTAAGAATGAACTCATTTGCTTCAGAAACACAGCAAGGAATATTTGATGCAGTCTTGAAGGGGCATATTGATTTTGATTCAGATCCATGGCCACTGATCTCTGACAGTGCAAAGGATCTTATTGGGAGGATGCTGTGTTCTCGACCTTCAGAGCGCTTGACTGCTCATGAAGTACTATGTAAGTTTAGTTAGATGTTGCTGTTAGTTAACAACTGCATCTAAGATTGAGGAAATACTGGTTCGAAAAGGTTTCCTGATATTTCAAGACTACATTTAACTTGAAATCTATGATGGTTTTGATCTTTGAGGATCCAATTCGTTTTTCAAAGGAATCAAATATTTCAAACTATCACATTTTATATAAACAACAAGGTTGGCCATTAACTTTAAATTTAAACCCAATGTAGAATTTAAGTTTCTACAACATACAACTCCACTACTGGATTATAATAAATCAACTCTTTATTGAAGGTCCTGTGTACAGCTTTTGAAATATTGTTGATTGTAAGAGTTCATACCATTTACATAGGTCAAGCTATATCTTGTCTCTTAAAGTGAACACCAACTCATTTATAATACTCGTACCAAACTTAATAATGAGTCCTTAGAGATTTTATGACATATGCATTGTGTTCACTTTTGTTATTCAGGTCATCCATGGATATGTGAAAATGGAGTGGCACCTGACCGGGCATTGGATCCGGCTGTCCTTTCTCGTCTCAAGCAGTTCTCAGCAATGAATAAGCTGAAAAAGATGGCATTGAGGGTAAATAGATTTACTTTCCTGAAATCAACTTATTAAATGATGTATACTTGTTAAAATACTTCTGTCACTGGATATGACATCCTCAAAATTCAATGTTTCACTAATAGTTATAGATATGCAAAGTGCATACAGAAATCTATCACTGTAACATTATAGGAAGCGGTATTATCTTATGGTGGTTCCTCATTTGGTTCTGGTAAATGTTCAGCAAGATCAAAGATCTATCCATGCATTTTATTTGTCATCATTATTCTCCTTTGTATTTCATTAATTGTCAAACAGCACAAGAGATGGCTACCAACAGTTCTTTGTGCCATAGTTACATATGTAATGAGTAGAAAGAACTAAATAATGCGGAAGCATAAATATCAAATCATAAAAGATATGAAGAATGCTTGGGTTTACGTGGAAACCTCACTCACGAAGAGTGGAGAGAAAACCACGGGAGAAGCGTCCTATGGGCGTGTTTTCTGTTTGTTTCTTCTCAAAGGTAAATGGGAGGAGTACACGCCTATTTATAGGTTACCTTTTACATACAAAGCCCACACTTTCCAATGTGGTACTAAACAACCACTCAATTCTCTCAACATTCCCCCTTAAGCTAGGGCATGGAATGCTCAGTTTGTAACACAAAGGAACTCACTCTACATAGGCGGGAACAAAGGCTGGAGTTGCTGAAGGAATTGTGGTTGTCTCTGAAGATCTGGTGCTGATGGTTCTCCATTTAGTATCCCTGAAAAGGGTCTTTCTCTGAAGACCTCGAAGCTGCATCTCTCACATAGAAACTAACAGGGTCCTTCCTCTGCGGACCTCGAAAATGGATCTCTTTCTCTTTGGAGACCTCGAAACTCTGTACCTCCAAGAGTTTGATTTCTCATATGAAGATTAGCTACAAAATAAGTCTGTAGCGGTATCCGATGTTACCTCAACTTCTAGAAGATGCAATCGTGCCTTGGGATTGTAACAAAGGTACTACCAAACATGGGTGACTATAATGGTTTCTATACTCCCCCTTTCTCTCATACTCGTACAGAAAAAAAAAAAAATAATAACGAGAAGAAAATAAAATAATAAAAATTAAAGAAGACTTCTCGGCATCTTCTCTTGAAAACATGAACTTCATTTTTTTAATTTTTTTTAATTTTACTCTCTATTTTTTTCCTTTTTTTTCTTCTTTTCTCTTTTCTTTTTTTCCTTCTTTCCTACTTTTTTTTTTTCCTTTTTTTTCTTTTCTCACTGTCCCTTTTTTTTCTTTTCTTTCCTATCTTTTTTTAATTTTTCTAGACGTCATTTTTATTTTTTATTTTTTTTCTTTTACACTTTTTTTTTCTTTAAATGATCCAATGAAACTTAGGAAACTCGCTCTAATAGGCCTCCCATAATGGGTCGTGCCTCTTGCACAAAGCTCACATGAAAAACACACAGTATGCACACAATGAGCATAGAAGGAACCCACCCCACATCGGGCCCTTCTTTTTCCTCTGTCTCCTTCAGCAGCGGCTTCTTTGGAGCCACCATCAGCATTGCAAATCTCGGCACCATGAACGCTGGATCTCCAATCTCGCCCAAATCACGACTGCGTGAGATCTCTCCACAATCTTCGCTGCACGAGATCTTGCCTCGACTAACACCGCAAATCGCGGTCCATGACCATGAGACCTCCCTGCCATCTTCGCGCCTCTCGCACCGCCATCAACGCCGCCTCGTCTTCTTCATCTCCTCGATCCAACCCAGCAGGCGTAAAGCACTGCACCGATCATATCTGACCGGTTGAGCGTCGCCGCACGGTCAAATCCGACCACTTGAGTGACGTCGCACGCAGAGAAGGCGCTGTTGTGCTTAGATCTACGCCACGAGCGTCGCCGCACACGGTGTTGTGCTCAGATCGAGCCCACGAGCGTCGCCGCACGTGGTGTTGCGCTCAGATTGGGCCCATGAGCGTCGCCGGCATTGTCGCTCACAAAGAGCGAAAACCTCTTCCGCTCCATTGCTGAGATCCATGTCGTTTGCTGCTCACGCTTTCCTCGCCACGATGCTTGCTACTGCTGCCATCGATACCGAGCTTCCTCACCGTGATCGTTGTGGTGCGAGAGCTTCTACCTTACCCACGTCTCCGACCAGACCCGCTACTACGACGACATGGCCACCCTCGTCGACCGCAGCCTCACTGCTACCGCCTTCCTCGGTGAGCCCCCTCTCCTCTCAATGAGGTTGTTGCCCTTCTTCACAGCGGATAGCGCCGCCTATCTGTGTAGCAGCGCTGCCACCTCTTCTCCTCCTCTCTTGATCTGCGCGGCGACCGTACCCTTAAGGGGGCTGCCCTCTCCAGTGGTCCCTGTTATGAGGGTTGCCCTCTCCGGTCGCCTCCTCAGCATCTCCTCTCCGCCAAGGTCCTCGGGCCACCTTCTACAGCATCTCTGCTCTCCTGATCTCGACCAAGATGCCACTAGTAGTCGCCGCCAACACCAACAGGGCCGCACCCTCTTCTTCCTTGCGCAGGATCAAGGCCTCCAGATTGGCTCCTCCAAATGAATCAAGGAGTGGATGTCATGAACATTGCAGATCCATCGCAAGAACAAAAAGATACATGTGATAATTAAATAAATAAGATAACTCAAGGAACGAATTGCTCTAATATCAGGTTGAAAGAATTAAATAATGTGGAAGCATAAATATCAAAGCATAAAAGATATGAAGAATGCTTAAGTTTACGTGGAAACTTCACTCACGAGGAGCACCCTATGGGCATATTTTCTATTTATTTCTTCTCAAAGATAAATAGGAGTACACACTTATTTATTGACCACTAATCACACATAAAACCCACACTTTTCAATATGACACTAAACAACCATTCAATTCTCTCAACATAATGCATTACATTTTCCAGGCATTGTTATGGATATATCATTGTAATGGATATATCTGTTTCAGTTTGCAGTTTTTTGAGTCTATTTATTCTCACTTCAGGTAATAGCTGAAAGTCTCTCCGAGGAGGAAATTGCTGGTTTAAGAGAAATGTTCCAGGCAATGGATACAGACAACAGCGGTGCTATAACATTTGATGAGTTAAAGGCTGGTTTGAAAAGATATGGTTCCAACCTGAAGGAGTCAGAAATCCGTGATCTAATGGATGCTGTGAGTTTCTCCTTAGCACAAAGCTCTGAATTTTAACCTGCACTCTACAATTATTAGCCAAATAGTACTGTGCCTAAAACGATTATTATTTTTTAATGAAATAATTCAGCTTCTTAGAACTTTTTACATTGGCATCATCTGATATTGTACATGGCTTTCCAAGGAAACTTCAGTGTTTATAGCCTATGGTAACATACAGTATTTTCCTAATCCTTTTGCTTGTTATTTTGAGCGAACATTCTTTTGATTTTATGCTATGCGGTGATGTTAACTGTGATCTAGAAAGCGTTGCTAAGTGTGCAGAAGCTTTTGTATCATGTGATCTAAGACCAATTTTCCCCCCCCCCCGTTTAAACATTACCTTCAGAGTCCTGCTTAAACTGCTAGCTAGAGGGCCCATGCAGAGAGATCATGTAGGGATCTTAAAGGCTGTCCTTTCACTCAGTCATAGTATGGTCCCTTGTAAATGCAAAGACACAAATATTTGTAAATTTCATTGGCGATCAGAAATGCTTCACGTTTTCCAACCTAGTGAAAAATCAGAGTTCAACTCATGGGCCAAGGGGCCCAAAATCACTTAGATACATGCCCACATGTGCCAGAAACCCCGCTGGCTTACTCTGGTAGAGTCTACATATAGAAAATGCTCTAATGCACCTCTGGAAATTGCGAGTCTTGCAATGTTATGATGCAATGAACAAGACATTTCTTGGGAGATTCTTACCATAATGTCCATGGAACAAGATCTGGGATAACAAGCGGGACATGTCTATTTTCTACGTGGCTTTGTGCCCGAGCTATGCCCTCAAATGTCTAAAATTGTTTAGTCTTTGCAAACTTTATGGATGTTCTTGTATGTGTAATCTATTTGTGGGTCGTTGAATCGTAGCATTTAGCTGATTTGTTGTTCTCTTTCAGGCCGATGTTGACAACAGCGGCACCATCGACTATGGAGAATTTATTGCTGCAACGGTCCATCTCAACAAGCTCGAGCGCGAAGAACACTTAGTTGCAGCTTTTTCGTACTTCGACAAGGATGATAGTGGCTACATCACTATCGACGAGCTTCAACAAGCTTGTAAAGAGCACAACATGACTGATGTTTATCTCGAAGAGGTTATCAGAGAAGTCGACCAAGATAATGTGAGTACTTCAAACAACTACTGGAGCCTTTTTTGTTGACATCGGAAACTGGATTTTGACCATCTAAATAGAGGCTAATGCTTTTGAAATACCTCAGGATGGGCGGATCGATTATGGGGAATTTGTCGCCATGATGAGAAAGGGAAATACTGGGGGCATTGGGCACGTGATTGGGAGACGAACAATGGGAAATAGCTTGAACTTGAGCAAACTAGAATCTCCAAGTCCCGCTTGAATGTGTCGTTGTACAGATTACATTCGGAAAGTACACACCTTATACGGAAGCAAGATCGAGACGAAGATTAAGGATGGCAAGAGGACGACGGGTGAAACACCACAGTGATTGGCTTGGTCAGGGATGTTCTACTCGTAAACAGGTGTTTTTGTTGTAGCTAGATTGTTGTATGCATTGTACAATCTAAATGATTTTTAAGCTTGCTCGCAGTCTCAAAATAACGACCGTGCTGCAATCCATGGCATTGGAAAACGATCGGGATTCTTAAAACTTCTCAAAAATGGAGTTCATGTAACGGCTGCCCAGAGGTGGATTCTTTTGGAGCCTATTTACAGTGGTTTTCACCAGATGTGTATTTTAGTTGAATGCAAATTTTTTGGCTGGCTGGAGTGGCTTTATATGAGCTAATAAACCGTGATCTTTTATTTCTCTGAGTAATACTAAAATAAATCTTTGCTTCTTGACAAACATGTTCTGCTTGAGATGACTGTGAGCATTCCAGAAGGTGGCATATTTTATTGATACCACAATGACATCGCTAGGTTTAATTTTTATTCTTTTTGAAGGAACAATGCTTAATTCACTTATTTGTGGGAGGAGCAAATTGGGGAGTAAACAAGTTGAATTTGAGTGAATCTACTTAGATTTGGTTTGATTTGATAATAATTTTTTAAAGTTTGGTTTGGGTTCAATAGGAAAAATAAGGGATTGGTTTGATTTGATTTATTTTTGTTATCGAAAATTTGATTCGATCGTTTGCGGTTCAATTTAGTGTAAAATTGGAAATATTGATAATCTATGCTTGATTCATTTACTGTTTGTTTAAAGGTTTATTTGTGATTGTTATAAATTTAAATATGATAAATCATAATTAAAAAAAAGATATGAAGTAAAAAATATAAAAATATATAAATTATATCATAAATAATTTAAGGCATGTTTTTCAAAAAAAAATAATAATAAATATATCTTTCAATTCTTTCATTCATCCTCTTCTTCACGTACTCCTTTCTCATACATATTTTTAATTATAGAATATCAATGCATTAAATGATATCTTTATTTTTTAATTATAAAATATTAATGTAGTTTGTAAACTCACCGTATAAATGAATAGCATCAATCTTTTAAATACATCAATCTTATTGTGTGTATTAAATTTTTAACGACCCTTTGTTAGGTTCGTATTGTTTAATTGGTTATGGTTTAAAATTAAATTTAGGATCTATTCATCTATTTACGAATTGAACCTAAATAAATATTAAATATGAAATATTTTTGATAACCCTAAGACCAATGGATATACAAAGCCAAAGATAGCTCCGACTTTGGAATCTTCAACTGAATGTATCCAAGATGATGCTGTGATATGGATTTCTCTGATGCAATTCATAAAAAGGACATTCTTACCTTTTTTGTGGAAAAATAAATCAGATAATGAACGAAACAAATTAACTTTGGAATATTTTACATAAATCCTAGGATGATTTTAAGTGGTATCTTGAGTTATTTATGCGAAAGGAATGTGCTTAATTACTTTCGTAGAAGAGCCATTTTAGGGTATTCTAATTGGATCCAGTAATTTAGAAGTCCGCTGACGATACTCTCAACTTAAGAGCCTCTCCATGCCTTTTGATTTTAATTTTCACCTGCAGACTTTATCATTCGGCATGTTGCAGGATAACATTCTACCTTGAGGTCAAGCTAAGCTAGAAGTTTCTCTACTGTGAATAACTGGCGGTGAAAAATGTCTTTTCATTTAATCATTTAAAAATGCTTCTCGTTGGATGATAAGATGCACGATATTTTGGAAATGAAACGTCCAAAAACTTTTCCACTTGTGCAAATCTCTCTTTTCAAAGGAGGGGTTGAGGGTTCGAATCCCAGAAATGACAAGTGGGAGAAGAATTTTATTAATTGCAGTATATACGAGGATTGAGGCCAATCACGTAATCACCAAAGACATGTGCTTCCAGCAAGAAAAGAAGAGGTAGACTGCAATCATGTTGCATTAGCAAGAACATCGGATGACATCAAAGAGCATGAAAAAAAGTTAAAGTTGGTGCCTCCGCCTAAGAACGAGTGCGAATGCGTGTTAGTATCCCTACTCTTTGTGTAGGAGTTTGTGTTCCTTGTTGTAGGTGTAGTCTCCCTACCCATGAGTAGATACTAAGTCTAGGTTGAAGTCCTCATGATGTAATTGGCTTTTAACTTTTTTTTTTTTAATATAAAAAACTTATAGGATAGCAAAATTTGATTTCTTAATTCCTGACAACTAACTCAACGCCTCTAGATATTTTGGTGTAAAGATGAACCATGCTAGGCACAACGGAATCTTGAATCAAATATTTATAGTATGCACGAAAATGAGGATGCATGATTTTTAGAGAGTTGGTCCTCTTTCGAAAACATCAAAGAAGAGAAAACTTCCACTATATAAAAAAAAGCTAAAAATTAAAGAAATACACATTTTAACATTCTTTGCAACATGTGTCCCTCATTTAACCAAACATATCGATGTATTTTGATTTTCAATTGGTGTATTTTGATTTTCTATCGGATCACATCGGTTGAAAATCAAAATATATTGGTTGAAAATGAAAATCCATTGGTGTGTTTTAACTTTCCACTTGTGGAAAATTGATTTTCACTTAAAAAGTGGAAAGTGATTTTCACCTGTGAATTTAGTATTTAGGGTTTAGGGTTTATGAAAGGTGATTTTGCACTTGAAAAGTAATTTTTCACCTTTATATTTAGGGTTTAGTGCTTAAGGTTTAGGTTCTCTAAACCCAAACCCTAAACACTAAACACCAACCATAAATCCAAAGATGAAAAATCACTTTTCAAGTGAAAAATCACTTTTCATAAATGAAGAAATACTTTACATAGGTGAAAATCGGTTGAAAATCAAAATACGCCTGTGTATTTTCACTTTCAACTAGTGTATTTTGATTTTTAGCTAGTGTGTTCTGGTGGAAAACCAAACCACACCTAGAACGTAGCAGTAAGAGGTGCCTGAGGAATCACACACTGCAATTTAGGTAGTGGGATATGGCTAAATCAAAGATGTCACAAGTAGCTCGAAGCACCTCCTGAGGGAATAGAAGTATATATATCCAGCATATGGTGACTGCAGGAGACAATAGACAACCCCTTTCTCATGGCCACAACCAATCATCTACCCCATTAGTATATCCTGAAAGGTAAGAGATAGAGAATTAGATATAGCTCTACAATTTAACTACTTGGTAATTTTGTTGACCAAAAGTAAGTTCAGTGGAAAATCCGATGCAAGTAAAACATTCTTCGAACATATGTGGGGAGCAACTTGTACCTTTCCTTGACCTATGATGGTGAATGCCTCCCATTAGCGACTAGAATGGTCCTACTTGATGGGAGAAGTTGCAACCTAGCTAGAGAACTGTTAGGCATCTCCACATATATGTCAAGGCACTCTTAAATCCACAAGCCAATCAATTTCAACAGTACTAGTCTGACATGCAACACAAGCAAGACGTACCTAACGGACCAGCAAAGGTAGTAGTATCTAAGTTTCCAATTGAGGAACCCAACATGATAGTGGTCAGAGTGATTGGTATTCCATGCTAAAGCCTCTAGATTAAGTCATCATATTCTGCTCAGGAAATAGGTGTTATTTCATGTGCTATCCCTCCAACTATTATAGGCTGATGAGCAATGACTAGTCGACCATACTTGGTCCAACATATATCCTTAGTGTAGCCAATCTTCCCGTAGTGTGCACATTGGGGCCTTGCACGTGTCCTCCACGACCTTGTCCTCAACCTCTAGTTGACAGTTTAGGTGATCCGCTTTTACCTTGAGAGGCAATCGTAGCAGAAATATGCTCAGCATGTGATGATGACCCAATACTAACTGCCAATCTATTGAGTTTGTTACATGCCTCCTCCATGGTGAGGATCTCAGGTAGTGTTAACATCTGGGATATGGCTGCCTCACAGGTTGGGTGTAAGACCACAAGGAAATGTCCTACCATGGTTTAAGCCTAAAACTGCTTCTATGACTCATAAGAGCACACAGGTGTACAGGCATTCAATTTCTTAAAGACAGATTTAAGGGTAGGGTGGTACTAGGTCAATGATCTTCCATGCTATCTCATATGAGCAATCTAATGGTGAAGCTTGATAATTGTCTTATTTTAGTGCATTCCATACATAACTTTGCTAATTCCAAGACATTTTGTTAATAAATAATCATAATTTACATGGCATTTGATTTATAAGTTTGAGTCTCTAATTTTTGCATTTTATTTCTTGTAAGATAAAGAAAAAAGTAAAATTTATAACGATGGAGGTTAAAAGCAATGTAGAGCTAAAAATACCATCCTTGAAAGCCTAAGAGAATTTAGTCCAAAACATTTATGGAGGAGGTATCATAGAGGAGAAATCCTAATTGGCTCACTATATTAATTTCAATTCATTTTGAGCCCAAATACACTATCAAAGGCTAATAAAATCCACTAAAAAGTGCATACTCCACCTTAATTACACCAACTCCTAATTGTAACACATATTTACAACTTATAACACCCTTGGATGTCCATTTTAATCCTTTACCAAATACTATACATGTCCAAGAACTTTTCTTATCCTTCTTTCTATAATTTTAGCCAATTAAGATCCTAATCTTAATCCTAATCCTAATTCCAAAATTTGTGACAACTTGACACATCTTAGTATTTTAGCCAAAACTTTTTCATTAGGAATTTAAATTGAGTAATTCAAGTTGCATTTGAAACCTGATTTTAAGGGCTACAACTTTTCTTGTATGTGAAACTTGAGATTCGGAATAGAAGAGGGTCGAAAAATCAAGACAAGTAAGGAAAACCTTATAAGGCTATTGCAAAATCTTCTATAAATACCCTTTCGATGTCCCAAGGCAAGGGAGCCCACTGGCACTTCAAATCAACATATTTTCCTGGACTCCACTTTCTCCATCGACATGAGAATTTCGTCGGGTTTTTTGCCTAGGTCACGTGCTACTATATCAAGATCGTACCAGAGGCATCCTCTTGGAAAGTGGTTCGTATTCACATCATTCGCAAGCATCCAGATGAAAAAACGAACGCTCCAACACGTGCAAAGGGAGAGGGGTACCACTGTTGAGGCGTCTCGACATTCAAGAGCTTTCTTTTCCATTCCCCCATACTTGCTACATTTATTGCCATATTCATTGTGAGTTTAATGCATCGTATTTCATTTTTTATATCTCTTGTTGATGCTTGGACTACCCATGTAATTTGTTTGCATTGAAAATTATCTATGGAAGGTAGTTTACTTTGTTTTTTCAGCTTCATACCGATTGGTTGCACCAAGTAATCACATTGGTTAGTTAACTTTGAGTTTGTTATATTCGCACTCAATGTTCATGCATGTATGCGTTCACAGCGAATCATGTGTGATGATAGACCTTACGAAGGTTCGAATCTGGAAATTTGAATTTTAAATGTCAAACTATATATGGATAGGAGAAAAGTTTTGTTATAAGTTAGGTTATTTAGTATGTTTAGTTGTTATTTAGATTAATTTAGAGCATTAGACTTAGTTTGCAATTTTGATTCTCGGATTTGTAAAAAGTCAAAAAATATGGTCGATTTTGTGTGCACTTTTTTGTGTGAAAATTCTTCATATAATTTTTGGATAGACTTTCTGGTAAAACTAGATCATGTTAGCTTTTGATACCATCAATTTCATGTAAAAATAATTTGTATAGAAAAAGATAAAATTTGAGGAAGTTAACTATATCAAAATTCACATGCTAATTTAATAGGTCGACTCTCACGAATTACCATAAATTTTGTACTTTATGGATTTACGTGAAATTTATGTTGTATGATTCTCCCCTTTACCCAAGCTTGTCCATAAAATTTATCAAATTTTTATACGCAGATTTGAGTAGGTGTCCAAACATGTTTTGTTCAACGATAAAGTGTCATCAATTTTGCAGGGGATTTAATAACTTAGTTTATGAGCATTCAGATCAATCAAACTTGGTTCTAGTCATTAGATTAAGTCATGAAAGGAGTTTTTAACATAATCCACCTTCTCGTGGGATCGACCATTGCTTGTCCTATCTACTTTAGTTAGGAAAAGTAAGGAATTATTAAAGTTAGGAATTATCTACCTATAACGACGTGCGATGGTGAAGACATGCACCAAAGCTTAAGAATGCGAAGCCACACATTCTTGCCTCGAGAGTAGGTTTGAGGGATTCTCCCATATCTCCTTGGTCATCTTGTAATACATAATTTCAGTGGCAATATGTTGAATCATGGTACTTGTAATCCATGTTTTTATCATAACATTATCTTTGTTCCAAGTTACATACTTCCCAATCTTCTTAACAAGCTCCAATTTGGAAAGAATGTTGTGCTCCTTATCATGTCATTACACAACATTCAGGATGGATTGTGCCCATAGTGCATAATTGGTCCCATCAAATCTAACCATGGGATCGAAAGGGGTTTATGAACTTGCCTTGTTTATATTGGGTGAGTCAATGACGTCAGATGCCATGTTCTTCACGATCAAAAACCTATAGTGAATAACCAACTCAAAATAAGGAGCAACCTACTTCATCCAACTTTCACGGTATATTGTATGATATTTAAGGTGTAATGGACCTTTAGATGGCACTACAAGAGGTTATATGAGACTGTAGAACCCTTCACTCCATTGCATGAACCCACAATAGTCCCAATAATGAAGAAAAAAAAACTTGCAACGCTCTGTAGGGGCCAATGACCCTCTGACGATGCCCAATAGGAGTTGGCAACACTCCGACGAGAGTAGGTGCAGGTTCGGTGGGTGGTAGCAGGCAATTTGCAACACCCTAGGGTCAAGATCAACCTTCCACCACTATTAGTTGCCGCCGACGGTGGGCCTTTCTCACCATCGTGCTTCGACGATGGGTCATCAGAGGCGATGCTTGTCCAATGATGAGCTACAATGATGAATAGAATGATGGTTTTTGAGGGTTTGCCTTAGGGTGCAATGCCCAAGCAGGAAGGGATTTTGTTTCTCATCTTTCTTTAGGGTTTAGCATAAATCCCAAGAAGAAGAGACACAAATGTTATTTGGTGAAAGAAAGAAACTAATATGGGAACCAAGTAGGTGCAAAGACCGGTCCAAGTTCACTACTCTAATACTATGCTATGTTCAAGGAAAACCCTAGACACTAATAGAGGAAAGGGATGAAGGGACAATTACATACAAGCCCAAAACAAACTAGAGTCAATTCACTACAATGTACAAATTTAAGAGACTAAACACCTACGAACCAAGTGCATGGAATTTGATCTGCTGATGGTCAAGAGGTCCACTTCTACATTTTGAAACCTGTAGTTTTTTTTAAAAAATTTATAAGAGAAACCTGCAATTAATTGGCAAAAGAAGATCCTTGTTTTGGTGCTTCAAGTACTTATTGGGCAGTGTATGAAAACTACCCAAGGTTCTCGGTAGTCCAGTTAAGCTCATCTATTGCTGCACATTTTTTCAAGTCACCTTTGTTTCTGCTTTCTCTTATATTTTCTTTCTTCAGTAACGGGTACTTATTTCAACCTGCACCTGCACCAATCCAGTAACACCCTACATCGTGTTTGTGGGTGATTGGTTTTTTCTCTTTTTTTGAGAAGGTAAATTTGATAGGCTTGGGATTTGACCCCATGACCACTTAGATGCTAATTGAGCACTCTACCACTAATGCAACCCACAATGGCATCCTTCATCAGGTTAATGAAGGGAATTCAGCATCACAGCAATATGCTCTGGTTGTATGGCAAAAGGAACACGTCTCATGTAACTACATATATCATGGAACAGAGATATACACGTTTTTAATTTTGAAAATTGGACAGATATATACATTATTTTGTTTCTGATACATTTGACATCCTCTGCCAGAACTTCATGCTTCTCAGAATAGAACGAATAAAGAAGCTTTGAGAAATGGTTCCTATATGATTAATACTACAACAGACACCAATTTAGCATCCATGATTGGAAGAAAGATGTATGCACATAGCAATCTTTTCAATGAGTTTGCACTGCAGCTAGTTGTCCTCTGAAATTGCAGCTTCTTGCGCCATTACTATGGACTGTAAGCAAATACCATGTTCATGAGAATCATAAAAGGAGTTGTGATTGCAAATTTGCAAAGTTGATCTGATAGGTTTTCTATCAGAGTGAAAAATCCTATCAGCAAGGAAGCTACTTGTAGCCAATTAATTAAGTTCTTCATATTTGATGTGCATTAGCCTCTGTGCAATGGATGGTAATGAAAACAATCAGCTGATATTAGAATAATTTTACGTCTGATTTGTTAAGAAAAATTTTGACACCAAACTTTAGTTGATAAGTGAAACAGGTCAGCTGATATCATGAAAAGCCTTTACCTAAATTAACATTAAACAATGAAAAAATTACGCAAGCACAGCCAAATAATAAGCTTTCACCCATAAGCTTTCAACATTGGATGGTGGTTTCAAAGCTTTGCTGATATCAAGGTGGGAGAACTAATGGCATTCACTTTCAAATTACTTGAGGTTGAGTAAATTATCCCTCCAAAAAGTCTATGTACTAGTATACAACGTAGATCAAGACAAACTTGCCTTAAGACTTCCATTGTCTGAAAAAGTGCACCTCAATGTCATAGAACGACCTTTGTGTAATAGCCATCCAACTTCTGCCCATGTCTCGCTGCTTTTCCTTTTAAGAGAGCACCATAGGTTCTTTGGCAGAGTCACAAGGCCTTCACAGTCTCTAGTCAACTTTTCTGGCATGTCTTCCATGAGCCCACGGAGAGCCTGTCAACAACGAATATCATGAGTTTAGCTTCTCAAACATGTGAAGACCTCCTGACAAGAATTATTTCTATATGTTTTTCTAATGTCAGAAATTCGACGAACAGATTACCTATATTGATATTATATATCAACTTTAATGACGCTTTTCTGCTTAGTTGTTTAGTGTCTTCTTGAACATTAAAATGCGTCAATCGAATATGTAAGACACCAATGAAAATCATCAAATTACTTCAAACGGTCAGTATAACGACAAAATTGAGGGCTTAGAAACAAGCCTCCACCACATCACCCCACCCTAATTTTTTATTAGATTAGGTGAAGAGGTCTTTTATCTATTGAGAAATATGCACTGATCTTTTCCTCCACTCACAGATACAAACACAGTCGAGGTGGAGTGGAGATGGAGGTTGGTTCTTCAAATGCAGTTGCAAGTTGTGATGGAGGAAGACGAATGACTTGCATAAAGCACTAGATACAAATGCCAATGCTACAAACTAGGGCATGCTTAAAGCATTAACACCAGGGGGAAGTCAGAGTACGGAATTGCAATGTCGTATATAACAGTACTGGGGAATGTTGGTTTTGTTGTAGCTGTTGTTTATCTTTTTCTTTTCTTTTGTTTTTTTTTTCTTTTTTCTTTTTGAGCATCCATGCAGTGAATACTAATGCTGATGTTGCAAGCACTGGTTCTATACCTATAACATAAATGTTGCAAGCATTAGTGAATATAGCAAATTTGTGGCATTTGCAGCATTCTTGCCTCAGCTTGGGGGGAATGCACATGCACACGCATGTACAGATAAAAAAATCAAGAACACTTGACCGTCATGGTAATCTCCAGAAGTTTCTCCAAGGGGAATTGCAGTTGTATTTCAATTATCGGGTAAACATAAAGCTTAATAAGTTGTATATATGCTTATGGCAGCTCCAAAGCAAAGAAAGTATAAGTTTGAACTCTTAACTTCTGAACCATCCCATAATTTAACATGCTTCTCTAAAGTCCACGAAAGTCAATGTGGGCTTAAAATGTATGACCGAGCAAAATAACATGTCCTCTTAATGAATACTAGGGGGGCTAACAAACCTTGATAACCCCCTTCCTTTTTTTTAAAATAATAATAATAATAATAATAATAACATGCCAATGTTGAAACAGTAGTGCCCTTGATGTTTTCACGAAAGCAATGGCGTAAGTCTTAAAGACCTGGTAGGGTTTTTGCTTTTTAGGGAAATAAAAAAGAGTGCCACATAATATTTGTTCAAACAGACCGACATTTATAAGAAGCTAAACAGCCGTCTATATAATGCATGCTTCTGAAAGATCAATGAGGCAGGACTAATGGGTTCAATCTCGCCTGCCAAATTAGTGTGAGAAAAGTGACCAAGAGATGGTTTATAGATTTCATCCATTAAACATGGATTACCATTATTTGAAATTAAAGGGTTTGCAAGCGGGATATGGACCTTAGGAAAAAGAATTGCAACTTCCCTGTGAATGGCAACCATATATGCATCCTATTGTAAGAATTTCAGATATTAAGAATGCTAGATGTTGAGATTTGGGCGCGATGGGAGCATGGAGGCTCTTGCACATGGAGAGAAGAAACGTAGCAGCAGTGGCTGTTACACGCAGAACAGGGAAAGATGAGAGAGAGGTGCAGGTGCAGCCGGTGGTGTAAGAGAGGAGAGAGAAGTTGTGGAGATATTTTTTTAATATTGTAACTCAAAGAATAATTGATTACATAGAACTTCTTTATATAGAGATACATTCCTGATGTCTAAATAGGAAATAAACTTAATCACAATCAATCAAATCTCCTCAACTTAGGGAATATCAAATTCCTCTAATTACTCAACTAATTGACACCTAACTTAATAAAAATAAGAACACTTGGACTCTAACCAAAGTAAAACTTGACTCTCAAGACTCCAACTAAAGCAGGCACCCCTTATTAAGTATAGTATTTATCTATTGTTTATTTCTAACTAGACTCCTTGTAATTTCTTCCTTCTCTCTACATAAGAGAGATTAGGGCTTTTCAACAACAACCAAGCATTTTTCCATACTAAGTGAGGTCAGCAATATGGATTCTTTGCCTCCACTTAGATCTATTTTGAGCCATCTCTAGATTTAAATTAAAGTAATTGAGGTCATACTTAATAGTTTTCTTCCAACACTTTTTTGGTCTTTCTCGTCCCCTCTTAGTAAGTTCAACCCCCAACTCTACACATCTCTTGACCGGGGCATTTAGTGACCTATGCAAATGTCCAAACTACCTTAGACGTGTCTTTCATTTTATCCTCTATCAGTGTCAACCCAATCTTTTATCAAATAATCTAATTTGAAATATTGTCATTCCTTGTATGACCACACATACATTTTAATATCTTCATTTTTGCCACAGATATCTTTTGCGCGTGCCTATAATTGACGGCCTAACATTCAGAACCATACAACATAGCAGGTCTTACAGTTGCTCTATAACCTTTAACTTTCAAAGGAATCCTCTTATCACAGAGAACAGCAGATGCTCCCCTTTATATCAACCACCTTGGATTACTTTTGTATACCATCTCCATCAATTTCACTATCTTTTTGAAAAATAGATCTCAAGTATTTAAAAACATCTTTGATTGAAATGCACTTTTTTCCAATGTTTACATCCTTCCCTTCATTGTTCCCTCTATTACTAAACTTATATTCCATATACTCAGTCTTTGTTTTACTTAGGCGCAAGCCTTTAGCTTCCAAAGCTTCTCTCCAAAGTTCAAGTTTTCTATTTACTCCCCTTATCTCATCAACCAATATAATGTTATCAGCAAAAAGCATACATCATAGCAATTCAAATATGTTTTGCCAACTCATCCATGACCAAAGTAAAGAGGTAAAGGCTTAAAGTTGATCCTTAATACAAACCAATGGTGATATCAAAGTAGCCCGTTAATCCATCCTTAATCCTTACACAAGCCACAACTCCATAGTACGTAACATTTGAGATTGATATATAGAGCTAGTCCCTGTCTTTTCTCCAAAATTCTCTAGAAGATATCTCTTAGGACAATGTCATAAGCCTTCTCCAAATTAATAAAGACCATATGTAAATCCTTCTTCTTGACTTTGTAGATCTCCATTATATGCCTTAGGGGGTGTATTGCCTCAATAGTAGACTGGCCTAGCATAAATCCAAACTGATTTTTAGTTACTTTGAAGATCAGCCTAGCAAACTCTTTTAACTATAGACATCTCTTGCACTTCCTTACTCCACCAAGCCTCCTTGTCGCAAACTCCTCCTTTAGACACTCCTAACACCTCCTTTGCCACCTTTCTAGTACAGTTTGCCATATCTGCCCACAAGTTGTCAGCACTTCCATTAGGATCTCAAGTCCCATGTTGCATTATCTTCTCTTTGAATCTCTTTTGCTCTTTCTTAAGATTCCACTATTTAATTCTCACATTCTTAAATATCAATTTTCTCTTCTTTGACTTCTTTATATGTGCATCCAACACTAAAAGACGATGTTGAACAGTTAAACTCTCTCCTAGAATAATCTTGTAATCTTTATAGCATAATCAATCTCTTCTTAAAATAAAGTAATCAATTTGTGTTCTTGTTAGATGACTTTTGTAAATGTAAATGCTATTGTCATTTTTTTTAAGAAAGTATTTATTATGAAAAAGATAATAAGTCATTTCCAAATTAAGGAAAGTCTTCATTTCCTCGTTCTTATCACCAAAATCATATTTCCATGCCCTTTTGCATACTTTAAAGCATTTTTCCCACATATCCATTTAACTCTCCACCCAGGAAATCCCGTTTCCTTTTTAAAATTTTAATGACATTTTTCATTTAATTAAACCCTTATTTGATCTTAATAAAGTGAATTATGAGGTGATTAGAACTAATTTTCTAATTTTTGGCTTAATGGATTGATTTCCCATAAAAGCCTTATCAATTTCTGAGTTGAGGGCTTTGATTGCTGGAGAATTTCTTTTGATGGACCTTTTGTAAACCAAGATTTAAGTGGGAGGGCTAAGGCATAAATTGCTTAATCCTCTTAAGTTGTGGCATCCTATGATAAAAGGGCCTCCACCACCATCTTCACCTGCATCGATCACTTCTCCATCCCCTTTCCTCTTCTCCATCACCTTCTCTTTCATCACATATCCTTCTCTCTCTCTCTCCCTCTCTCCCCACTTGCAACCCTACCCTTGTAGCTGCAACAAAGTAAGGGATGAAGGAAGATCCATTAAAGTGAGTCTAAGAGGTAAGATCCCAATCTAACTCCTCCCTATGGATAATTCTAACTATCCCTTTTAGTTTGGGATCTAAAAGGAAGAGAGGAGGTGCTGCTACCATGAAGGTGGTGGTACGCCCTCAAGAGAAGCAAAGGAAGAAGGCCTTGGATTCATTTCTAAGGTAGGGACCTCTACCTCCTTTGAATGTCATTTCCTTGTATTCCTATGAATGGATAAGTAAAAAGGGGATAGATTTCTATTTTATATGTTCATGCATGTGTAGATATGGATGCATGTAAAGATCTCTAGCTATTTTTGCTAACACTACCATAGACTCTTGTTAAATCTCTTAGTAATTCTTGTTAATGAGATTTTTAGTATTTCCTCTAGTTCCATACATGGGTAGGAATCAATAAATATGGTTTATGAATATTTGGAGTTGGTAGGTTTTGAGTTGGGGACCAAAATCCCCAGCTTCAATTTCATCCTAAGTTTTGGAATGTCTAATGGATGTTTGATTGTACGATCGGATGACTTATTTGACAAACGATCGTCTGATCTTAGAATCAACCGTTTGACAATGGAGTTGGGCTTTATGGAATATGGGTTGAATCATAAGGCATCTAATGAACTTTCCAGATGCTTGATGACCTTCCTAGACATCTAATGTTGAGGTAAATAAAGGACCCCAACACCACCTTAGAGAACGTCTAATTGAAAAGCCATACAACTTATTTGGCATTATAAGACATCATTGGGCATCAGATAATGTATATGTGGCCTTAATTGAATTCAAAAGCTCTGAAACAGATGAAAAGTGACTCTAATGGGCTAATTCGTGGCCTGAATCAATGATATTAATGACTTTACCAAGAGTTTAAGGTTGGATTATTGGATCCTAAGGTCTCAGGTGAAACCCCAAGAGATCCAGTAGGCCCATAGGATTAGGTAATCTTAGTATTGGACAAGAAATTAAATGAAATGATGATTAGGTCATGATAGGTAAATCCGTAAGATTGGAACCTCGATCTTGTGAATCAAGGGTTCATCGTTGTAGGTGGAAGACTCGAGGATTTGGAGTAGCTAACGACTACCAGTAGTCAAGCTTGGAACCTGGGTCATGGATTGTCATCGAAATGAGGTGCTTGTAGGTACCTGGATTCGACTCAATGTATGGTACTCATATGTAGGCACCCATAAGTGCGGATGACACCGAGGTAGCTAGTACTCATACGTAGGTGCCCGTATGCGCAGATGGTGCTAGGGTACCATTAGGGTTTGGTCAAGGCCTCATCGGACGATGGAACAAGAGGGCATACCCGAATTACATGTTCCTAGTAGGAGTATTGGTGTGGCCCATAAACATCTAACCAACCCTACTACAAATAATATGAATGATCATTAATTGGACCTTAATGGATTTAAGTTGAGCTTGCTACTCACAGTCTCGAGGCATTAGCCTAGGTAGCTTCCAAGAGGCCTGACTCTCCTGATTAACGTTAGCAATGTTCTCGTACGATGAGGATGGGTACGCTTCACTCGAGAACCACTGGTGTTGCTAATATCTCCTCTAATCAAGGAGAAACTATCAGGCTATGATTCAAAGGGACGCTATGTCTCCATCACCTCTGCTAGAGAGGGTTAATTCTTAAATCTGACCACTGAGGCGAGTGATATGGGCAACGTAGCTAAATGGTTGACCTGTAGTGTAGATACCTATACACTACCCATTTTCTCTTGTTGGTAGACGTAGTTTTGTCCCTACTAGGCCACTTGGCTCATCCTACACTTGTGACCTACTTTCAGGACTCGGCTTGATGTAGCAGTTTTCAAATCTCCTGAGAACGTCATTTCTCATGTGGGCAGATCAACGATTTTACATCTTGTGGCGCTTGGAAATGGCAATGATAGAGGCGCAATATCCAAGGACGTGGATAGACCCACCTACTGTGTCATAGTTTCTCATCTCCGACTTTGTCGAAGCAACCTATTTAGTGGACAAGGCCATCTGTTTTGCAGGCTTTAGGATGAGGGAAGACTTGGAATAGTGGTTTGGTGGTATTTTTCTGATTTTCCTTTTTGTAAGCCCTTTTGTTATGTAAATATTTGCATGTGGGCCCCGCTTTTGATGAAATGTTGTAATATAAACCGCTTGTGGCTCCCGCATATGTTGTAAATATACATTGTCGACTATGAATGGTGCCTAGTTAGTTTAAACTACTTTTTCTATTGTTTTACATCGCATTTTGTTACTTTTCTCTCCTTGCTGCTTATAAATCTTGTGCCATGCGTTCATGCTCTCGTTAAGGATTATTAGGCACTATAGGCTTAATAACCAATAAAACGAACTACTAATAACCCTAACTATCCTAGTAATTGGAACCTTCCCTTCTTCACACCCACTAACCTAGTTCCCGAACTGTTAAAAGGTTAGTAGGTGAAATGACCCTTCCCAAGGGTCGTTCGAGGCTTTCCCGAAAGGGTAGGGGTGTAAGTGTAATTTTAAACCCTCTGGGTTTAAGTCTGTGGGTTTTGCGGGAAAGAGGAAACTTCGCCAGGGATATCTCACAAATTTTCCCTCTCTCTCTTCTCACACAACACACCTACGTACACACACCCACGCACACACCCTCCTCTCCTTAAAACCCCCACCACCCCTCCACCCTCTCTATCTCCACACCACCACCTCCACCTTCACCCCACCACCTTCCACCGGCAGCCTCCCTTCCTCTTCCCCGTCCCCTTGCAGCCACGAGTGGGGAAGGAGGGGAGCTCGAGATGGAGAGAGGGAGAGTGTGGGCGAGGGAGAGGGAGAGTGAGGAGCTCGGAGGAGCTTCGGGAGAGGAGGTACGGCCAGAGGTGCGAGGAGAAGCTCGAGAGCGTGCGTGGGAGAGGAGGTGCGGCCGAGGGAGCTCGTGGAGAGGAGCTTCGCGACCTCCTGCAGCTGCGGTTTTGCAGGAGGAGAGCCGCGCGGAGAAGGTTCGCGAGGCATTCTACAGAAACATTTTTCTATAGTATCAGACATCTGGGATGCTATCCAGGCGTCTGGAGGAGCCTCAGGATGTTCGAAGCTGGCGCCGAATGTCTGACAGCATGCAGAGTGCTGAGGTATGTACTTTGTGCGCGCCTGCATGCACGTACGTTAAGTTGTGTCGTGTTTTTGAAGTGACGTGTGCATACGCAGGTGCAAGTACATTGGAAAGGCACGTAGTACACCCTTCGAGATGCTTTAGGAAGTCTAAACGTCTCTATAGACGTCTGATAACCATCTCAGACGTCCAGGTGCATTGACAGACGTCTGGAGGGACCTTAGGATGACCGTGAGGGGTTCCAGACATCCGAAATCAACGCAGGAAAGCAAGGTGAGCCTCTGTGGTCATTTAAGACGTTTGTAGCTAGTCCTAAACGTTTGATTTTAGTCAAAGTGCACGTTTTTTGCCCATTCAGGACCCAAACGGAGTCGATTTTGTGCAAACAAAGTATTATTGTTTTTAGTTCAGAGTTCTCTACGTGCTTGTCACTCGTATATTGTTTTGAACTTATTTGATGTGATTTGGTCAATTGTATAGGTCTCCAGCCAGTAGGATATACCAGGCCCGCGGAAACGATGTGATCTACAATTTGAGCCCCCATTCCATCCGTGTATCCTGGTAGGGTGGTTTATCTCAATACTATGACTTAATTAATCAAAATGCATGCTATCTTAGAATGAATTGATTGAACCCTAGGATATGGAATGAACCCTAGAGTAGAATTGAGTGAATGAACATTGCTTGAGCCACACGGTCTATTTTGAAATGCATGTTAGAACCCTTATAGCTAGCAAATGAATAGTTAAATGATGTGATACTTCTTTCAGTTATTAAATCACGAGCTGCCTGTTATATGGTTAAGAATCGAGATGTGAACAACGAGATATGCATGTTGTGAAACAAAATAAAATGAATACAATACATGAACCCTACGGGAAACTAGAAGAGCAACCTACGTATGTTGAATGAATATCGTATGTAGGACGAAAGTAAGCTAACCCTCGAGTATACGGTACCGAGGAGAACTGTCCCTTTTGCATGGAAAGTAAGCTGGCTCTCATATACGCGATACTGAGGAGAGCTACCATCACTTTAGTGTAGGGGGGAGCTAGCTGCCCTTGGATTAAGACCTAGGGTTAAGAATGGCCTCCTACACCGACTCTTGTTACTTTAGTGTAGGGGAGAGCCAGCCGCCCCATGAGGTACGGGGTTAGGACTGGCCGCCCTATACCGACTCTTGTTAGGTCCACTGGGCAAACCGGAATAGTTGGGTGAGGATACGCAGACTGTTGAGGGGCAATACCCCTGTTCTGAGAGGGCGAGGCCTTGTTATGTTCTGTTCTATACGTTTGGGTGTACCCGCTAGCAAAAACGACTGACCGTGTGCCAGTGCGAAGTAGCTACCCGTGCGCTTATCGTGCGTGCCGTAGTCACCGCTACGTCGTGACCGTGACCTCGAGGTGGTAGACCAGGTGTAGGACTACCACAGAGGCTCTCTTGGCCAGGAGAGTACCGCGTGTACATCCTACATCATGGAATAAACTACAATCAAGATCGTTCCCTTAGGGAACAAGAGGATTAAGAAACGTTGTAGATCCTTATTAGAATAACTGAATCAGAAACACCTAGTTGAGATGAATGGAAACAAATTATTAGTTATTTGCTTGTTTCTTCATGTTAAATTACATGTAAATGGCTTAACCACCACTCTACTTAGCGTTAGCTGACTACGGATTATATAACCATGTTTAGGTCAAGGAGTTAGAAGCCAGCACCACCGACTGCAGAAGGTGCTGGGCCCAGCCAAACCCAACTATAGTTGTTACTTTTCTATTTCAGAGCTCTTTTTGCAGTAGTGAGTACCTTTAGCATGTATTAGCTGTTCTATTTTCCTCCGTTGTAGTTGTGATGGCATTATGTTATGGTACTCTTCCGCTTGTGGCATATAGTTGTTCTATTTTTTATTACTCTCTTATTCTACTTAGTTACATTGCATGTGTGGTTGTAAAATATTTTCTGCTTTTGGTTATTTCTCGTTGGACGACTGAATCTTGGGATTTAGTTGAGGAGAACCAATCTCGGATCTTGTAGGGAGCTGGAATCGGGTCGTAACAGTAGGGCATGACAGTATCAGATCAATAATCCTAGATTGGTGGTCTGGTATCCCACCAAATATTCCATTTTCATCTTGGCCAATTGTACATACATGGCATAAAGACCCCATGTGCATTGAAGGGGGTTGGTTGTCCTACAGCCATGTGACATCATCCCCAGAGCCTCATCGCCATTGCCATCAACCACTATGCGAGCTTCCTTGATTTACGTGAAGGTGAATGTCGATCCCCAATGTCCTTGTTGGGATTGCACTGTCTCTGTTGCCTTACCAGCTTGATCGGACCACCAGGTTCTATCTCTGTACTGCTTATCTAGTTCATGCTAGGCAAGTCTGATCTAATAGGATGCACAGTTGCATCCAACTACCATTTGCTAAGTGGCCAATGATCTTCATTAAGCAAAGTTTTTTCTTGCCCCAACAGATATGTTTAGTATTTCATTCTACTTCCTATTTGGGATTATCTCCCACTACCTATATGCCTGTTTCTTGGCTGTTATCATTTCTCTATCTGTTACTATCTTGGATGGTTTGTCTGCGGTTCATCATATGTGAAAGTGATGATGCTACCTATGCTATTGATGTTTCTGAGGTGCACGCCCACTATCTATGGATCATGAGCAATGGGTGGTAGACTCAGGTGCATCTACACATCTCATTGGAAATGTAAATCTCTACATGACTTTAGACCAACTAGGCAAGTTACTTTCATAAAAGTAGCGAATGGCACCAAATCCCCAGTTATTATGGTTGGTGACATACAATTTTCCTTTCGATTGCAGTTGTTTGGGGTTCGTTGTGCACTAGATTTCCCCATGAGCCTCTTGTCAGTTAGCTGACTATACAAGGGTCTGAAGTGTCGCATTATTTTTTTATGAGTACCATTGTTATTTTCAAGATAAAAGGATTATGGTTTTTTTTTTTTTTGAGAGTACAAACTATTAGTGGTGGAGTTGAGAAAAATGATCTTTATTATCTTGATACCCCATCTCAGTTTGCTAGAGCTATCTCCATATCTATTAGCCCAGTCCTTTGGCATCATCGCCTGGGTCACCCTTCTTTTGGGAAGATGTGTTAGATGTTCCTGAAAATACCTACTAGTACCAGTTTTGACCGTAAGGCTTGCCACCTTGCCAAGAATCATCAAGCACCTTCCCCAGACATCGTGAAGGTAGGGGTGTTCATTTGACTCGGTAATTTCGGGTACTTGACCCAACCCATGACTTTTGATCCTCCTTACGGGTTGGGTATCCATTTTACCAAGTCTGGGTCAGGTACCTGTTAAGTATGACTCGCCATTTATTAGGGCCCTATTTTGGCACCCATTAGGGCATCCACGAGTACCCGTGACTTGTTTCCTGTAACTTACTTGAATATCCGCACTAAGACCCCACACACATGCCCCACTTGTAACTTGCAACTCCTCGACTCAACCCATGCGCTATGCCCCAACTCACGACCCCCTATTTGTGACTCCCCACTTGACCATTTCCATTCACGAATCGTAACTCCCCCATTCGCTCTCCCACTCAACTCCCACTTCCATTCGTGACTCCCACTTTGACTCCCAGCCTTAATTCGCAAATTGATCCACTGATCCCCATTTGCATTGTCGTTGTCAACTCCCCTCCTCAACCTCAACAGCAGGTGACTTTAGCACTTCACGGGTCATGGTTCCACCGCCCTTGGCACTCCACTGTCCATGATTCATCAACTACAGCGCTCCACAAGCCATAATAATGACACACGGGCAATGACTCTGGTGAGGTGTGCGACGTGTGCCTATCGACAACGGCGATAAGCTGTGCTTATCAACTATAATAATAATAATAATTTTATTATTTAAATTATTATTTTTAATTTTTAATTTTTTTACATTTTATTCCTCTTTGTTGAGAGAATTGGGTTGTGGGCATCACATCGGAAGATGTAAATTTTGTGTGTGAGTGGTGGCCTATAAATAGATGTGTACTCCCATATTCCTTTGAGGAGAAGAAATACAAATCAACGCCTTATTAGGGCCTTTTCCTGTAGCTTTCTCCCCACACTTTATGAGTGGGGTTTCTACGTAAACCCAAGTGTCTTGTGATGCTTATATGCTTTTATAAATATTTTAACTCTTTTTAATTATTTTTTACATTTTTTATTTTTTTATAATTTTATAAATATATTTTATTTTTTATAAAATTATTTATATATTTTATTTGTTTTTCATATTTTATTTTTTTATTTTTATATTTTAATTTATTATTATTTAATTATATTTTTCTTATTTTTTATATATTATATAAAGTTATTTTGTTTATAAATATTTTTTTATATTTTTACTATTTTATATATTTAGAAAGATAATTTTTCATTTTAATGAATATTTTCATATATTTGTTATTTTTTATAAGTTTATTTAAATTATATTTTATGTCTTTACATTTTATATTTTCACTAATTGGTCAACAAGGTATCCAACAGGTACAAAGTTTGGTACCCAGTCCATTAGGTACTCGTTTGAACGGGTCAGGTTAGGTCGTGACCTAATTGACACTCGATTGGGTCAAGTCAAGTGCAAATAGGGTAGGTACCCAACCCATGAACACCCCTACCTGAAGGAAGAAACACATTTCCTTTTCATCTGATACAATACAATGTCAGGGGCCTTCCCTGTTAATAGTATTGGGAGTCAAGGATACTTTGTCATCTTCATCGATGATTATAGTCGATCCACCTGGATATTTCTTATAAAAGATCGGTAAGAGATTATGCATATCGAGAGATGCTTCTTCGCGAAGGTGAAAAATCTTCATTCATTCTCTATACAAGTATTTTGAAACGTCAATGCCCTTGAGTTATGTAATAACACTAGTCATTCTTTATTGAGAATGGTAGTCTACACCAGACATCGTCTGTGTGGAGAATAAAGTTGACCACGTGGACTATCATGTGGTACAGTGGGCCATGTGGACAATCCACGCAGCAGTCAACCTAGGAGTCAAGGCCATGTGACTTGTTTAGGAAAATAAGTGGTAGCTTGCATGTCAAGTTTTGTGCCAAGTGTAGCAATTTGTTTTAATTATTAGGAGTATAATTTAGGATTAGTTAATTAATTGGTTATTAGGATTTAATTTGACTTGATTTGATTGAGTTATTTTAGGAGTAGATCACTTTATATATAGAGATCAATAATTATTTGTTTTGAGTTGAGTTGAATACAAATTATTTCCACAATCTCTCTCAAATCCTCTCCTTTCTCTCTCGCCAACTCTCTCTCTGCTCTTTATTACTATTCACGTGAGTAGTAGCCTTACTATTCAGCATGAAAAGTAGCAGTCGGTCCCTTCATCTCCACGCATGAGTCCTTCCACATGCCCAAGAACTCACTACGCTTCTCCGAAATCTTCACATGGTATTAGAATAGGCGTTCTGATCCCAGCAGTCTTTATGAGTGGAACACAAGGAGCGAGGAGAAGATGGTCAACGCATAAGGAGTTCCCCTTGCGTATGAGCCTTCCATGCATCACCAAGGCCACGTGATTTCTAGCATCTTCATTCGATGTAGGGAGTTCTCTCAAGAACTCCTTGAAGATCCGTGGGCCCTTACGCAAGGTCCAAGGAGACAAGGGGACCCCGGTGAGTCATATCTCATGTATCCACCGCCTTACGCGGAGCATAGAAGTCGAGAGAGGTTCGTTTCTTAAAGACGAAGATGGCAAGCGCTCGAGTCCTAGAGAAGGAAAGAGGAGATTTATCGAGTTATGATACGGTTGGTGATCTTCATGTTTTCCAATAGATACTTCATATCCAACTTTTACTCCTTCACAAGAGAGGATATTTTCTCGAAGAAAAAGTGTCGACTATTATGCATGGGATCGCCCATCTTTCTATCAATTCAAGAAAGCCAACTACTAACTTGAAGTAAACAGGAAACACCCACAGTCATTGCAACAACTTCCAAGGTTGCCAAAAGGAGCGACGACTTTCCAGGTTGCAAAAGAACTAATGGTTGATCGAGGAAGTTCATTTATTAAAGATATATGCAAAACGCAAGTGGTGGGGCATCTAGCCTCACAAAGTTGAACAAGTTATCGTTCTCCCGACCTCAACTTGAGGGGGAGTCAATCAGTCTAGGAGTCAAGATCGTGTGGCCTGTTTAGGAAAATAAGTGGTGGCTGGCATGCTAAGTTTTGTGCCAAGTGTGGCAATTTGTTTCAATTATTAGAAGTCCAATTTAGGATTGAGATAATTTAGGATTAGTTAATTGATTAATTGTTAGGATTTGATTTGATTGAGAGTTGTTTTATGAGTAGATCTCTTTATATAGAGATCAACAATTATTTGTTTTGAGTTGAATACAAATTATTTCCACAAGCTCTCTTAACTCCTTTCTTCTCTCTCTCGTCAACTTTCTGTTACTATTCACATGAACAATAACCTTACTATTCAACATGAATAGTAGTAGCCGACTTCATCTCCACGCGTAGGCCTTCTACGCGCCCAAGAACCCGTTGTGCTTCTCTGAAATCTTCACAGTCTGCATACATCTCACTAAAATGGGATTGCTAAGAGGAAACTGAGGCACATATCGAATGTTGCTTATGTTTATGAAGGTGCCTATACAATTTGGGGGGGATGCAGTTCTCACAACTACACGTCTCATAAATCAGGTACCTTCATATGTTCTACATGGAGAGATCCCTATCAGCACCTTGAATCTACTCTCACTCTATGGGTATTTGGATGTTCTAATTTCATACATGCATTTGGATGGTGTTGAGTTGTAAGAGGTTATTTGTTATTTCTTTTATCTTTTGGGGTACTTATGTAACTTGCCAGTTCTCTTTTATATTCTTACGTTATGTCTTAAGGGCCATTTTGTTATGTTTTTATTTCATTGGACTCATGTTACCGGCTTAGTAAAATAAGAAGACTTATTTTCTTCAACTTAATATTAGAGCCAAGTTCGGGACTCCACCAAGAAAACCTTAATCCTACCTCACAGCCTCTCCACCGCTGTCATTGCTGCCACACAGCCATCGGCAGCAGCGCCGGCCGTTGCCGCAGTAGCGCCGCCACTGCCGTAGTAGGGTTAGCACCGTTGCCCAACTAGCAGCAGCGCGCGGCAAGGGGGCCTCAACCTATTGTCGTCACCTTCTCTCTCTGTCAGGTCGTTTCCGTCAGTAGGGAGAGGGCAGTAGGTCATGGTTCTCTTAGGCAATTTTTAGGAACTTTTGGTGCCTTGGTGGAGTTCTAGATCAAGAACCTTCTTCCCTATGTAATAGTGTAACACCAAATTGTGATATGACTTTTTTCAAACATGTGGTTTGATTTTGGAGTGTGTATTCTCCTTATTGATGATTTTTGAGGTGTATATTCCCCTTGTTGGATGATTCTTGGGGTGTGTATTCCCCTGTAAGGTGTTGACGATATTGTTTGTGGATGGATTATAGGGTGTGTATTCCCCAGATATTGGTGTCTGATACTTCAAATCTATAGTTTGTGGTTTTTTTGTGTGTTTGGAGTTAGCATGGCTTCATCAACAGAATCTGAAGTGTCTTCAGGACAAGGTGCAAAAAGTGGAGTATAGAAAACCCTGTTCTTTGCTTCGAATGTGAAATTGGATGAGACCAATTACCCTTGTTGGTCTCAAACCTTCCTTGTTACTGTGGAAGGTCGTGAGAAGAAACATGTGCTTATGAAAGCACCACCAGAGTAGAAAACAGGGAAATATGCAATTTGGAATAGAGATGATGCTATGGTAAGGGCTTGGATCTTGAATAGTGTTATTCCCTACATTAGAGATGAAATTAGGTATTACACATCGACAAAAGAGATGTGGGATGGCCTAAAGGTTGCTTACTCACATGAGTTGAATTCAACTCAAGTATTTCAAATACACTGTGATCTATGTCATCTCAAGGAGTCGTCGATGAGCCTGCCACAATATTACTCTATTATGAAGGGACTGCTGAAAAAATATAATGCTTGCAGACTGATGTGTACATCTACACGCAGAGATCACAGGAAGGAGTTCTCAGCACATATGTTTCTTGCAGGTCTAAGTGATGATTATTCTGTGGCTCGCTCTCAGATTCTTACTCTCCCTGAGCTTCCTCCTATTGAGGAGATTTACAGGAGGCTGAGCAGGTTGCAGGTTCAATCTACTCATGATATAGTTGCCACCAATACATCTTTCCATGCAGCTGTTAGCGCCCGTGGTGGTTGGGGTGGATTCTTCCGTGGTAAATGCAGAGGACGTGGCAATGGTACATGCGGCAAGCTGACATGCACCTACTATGGGAGGATTGGCCATGTTGAGGCCAAGTGCTGGAACATGCTTGAAAGGTCTACTATGGCCAAAAAAGTTATTGTGACACCTGTTCTAGTGACTTCTACTGAGCCCCTCTCGCAAATGCAGATTATGATGCAATGGTACAGCATCTGGCACAGTTGGCTCATGATCAACCACAGTCTTCAGGCACAATGGCTTACACATCGACTTTAGGTACGAGTAATACTTGGTTAACATATTCAGGTGCTTCAGATCACTTGTCTGAGAGTCCCCAGTGCTTTGGAGGTATACAGGAAGTTCTACCAGGATGCTCAGTCCAGCTTGCACATGGTAGGCATACCCCCATTTCTGGAAAAAGGGGGTGTCAGTTTCTCCCACTCTACACCTGTCAGATGTTTGTTATGTTCCTAATATGACTAAGCAGTTACTCTCTATTAGCACTGTTGCGAATCATGCAAGGTGGAGCGTGGAGGCTCCCTTAGTGGAAGAAGAGAGAGGGAGTGGAGTTTCTTAGAATAGAAAATATTATTATGACTTTCTTTATATAAAGATAACATATTTCAAAATTTAGAAACAAAAGATCTCATCACTTTAGGAAAGATCTTATCACTAAATAAATCCCAAACATATTTCCTAAAACTCACATACTAAAAATAGCAAACTTAACAATTAATCAAATGACTCAACTTGGTCCCTTGGACCACCAAATCGCCAGCCCTTTGGGCCCTCTACTGCCTACCACGTGGCACTACTACATGCCCATCTTTATTCCTAACACTCCCTCTCAAGTCGAAGGCGGGGAGGCCAATGATTTGATTTTCTACTTGTGAGGCTAAACACCCCACCACCCTTCTTCGAGAGTTATGCTCTCAGTCTTCTCCTCTTTGAAAACTTGTATTTCCAAATTCGCCATCATCCTCCAAGATAGTTGGAACCATAAAAGACTTAGTTGAAGAAAAAGTGATTTCTTATTATTCCCAAGCCGTCCCTACACCTCTACATATAGAGAGAGGTGAGGGAAAAATTACATCATAAATCAAACATGAAATATGGAAATAACAAATAGCCCCTCATACATAAAATGTAACTCAACACTCCCCTTCAAACTAGAGCATACATGTCCATCATGCTCAGCTTGTTTCTACATTTCTAAAACCAGGGGCGAGGTAGTGGCTTGGTAAACACATTAGCAGTCTAGTTAGAGGAGGCAAGGCAAGTAGTATGCAATAACCCTGCTGAATCAAGTTCTTGGTATAGTGACAATCCACTTCTACATGTTTCATCCTCTTGTGAAACATGGGATTGTTAGCAACATATGTTGCGGCCAGTTGTCACAGTGCATCTCCATAGGTTCCTAAATATCAACATGAAGATCTCGTAGCAGACATCTGATCCATATCATCTCAGCTACAGTATGTGCTATGGCCCTGCACTCAGCTCAACACTCGAGCTGAAACTACACTCTGCTTCTTGCTCCTCTAGGTCACCAAGTTCCCAGCAACAAATGTATAAAAAGCCAGTAGTACATCGCCTGTCTCCAACATCTCCTACATAATCTGTATTGGAGTAGACAACTACAGACAGGAACCTTCTTCTTCTGGAAAAGAATGCCTCTGCCTGGACATCTCTTAATGTATCTTAACACCTGCATAACAACCTGTTAGTAAACATCAGTAGGCTTGTCTAAAAACTGAATTAGCTTACCCACTGCAAGACTAATATCTGGCCTAGTGATGGTCAGATACAATAGCTTCCCTACCAGCTGTCGTTAGGCCTTCTTGTCCTTCAGCTTCATAGTATCATCAAATAGATGAACTTTAGGATCCATATGAATATTTGCCTCCTTGGATCTTAGCATGCTTGTCTCCCAAAGGATATCAGGTGTATATTTCCTCTGAGACATCACTATGCCTTTCTTGTTTGTGGCAATCTCAATGCTCAAAAAGCATCTCAGCTTCCAAAGGTCCATTATAAACTAGCGTGCCAAATAGTCCTTCACCTGAGTGATGCCATCTACATCACCTATAAGAATAAGGTCATCAACATATACCAATAAGGCCACAGTACCAATACTGGTCTTCCTAACAAAAAAGGAATGATTAGACGAAGATCTCTACACCCCAATAACAAATAACGCCTCAGACAGGCACTGAAACCAGGCTTTAGGGCACTGCTTAAGACCATAAATGGCCTTAGGAAGCATACACACATAGTCCCCCTGAACCTCAAAGCCAGACAGCTGCTGCATGTAAATGTCCTCCTCCAAGTCTCCATATAGGAAGGTATTTTTGACATCCAACTAGTGTAAAGGCCATCCATAATGAGCTGCAACGGAGACAAGTATGCGAACCGTGTGGAGTCGTGCAACTGGAGAGAATGTTAAAGAAATCCACCCCATAGGTCTGGGTGAATCCTTTGACCACAAGGCAAGCCTTATACCAAGAATTAAACTCATCAGGATTGTATTTCAAGGCAAAGACCCATCTGGCCCCAACCAGGTACATGCTAGAAGGTAGAGGAGACAGGTCCCAGGTGCCTTTATCAGTAAGAGCAGATATTTCCTCTTCCATAGCCGCCTTCCACTATTGATGTAATAAAGCCTACCGATAAGAGGTAGGGAGCTCAACATTAAAGACTACAGCTGTGAATGCATAAAACTCAGATCCCAGATGATCAACAGAAACAACACTCCCAGCAACACAATACCATGCACAAGATCGTGGAGCCTTCTTAACAGTAATGGAAATATCCTCACCTGTGGGCATAGGTGACACCCTGAAGACACATCATGAGAAGAATCATCAGTACTCTCAACACATACCTAAACGGGAGAGGACAATGGTGGCTTAGTAAGAACTAAAAAGGAGGGGGTGTCTTCTCTCTGTAAGTGATTGAAAGCTGATATGTAGTACCCATAAATGTCTTCTCATCAGGTGGTACAGCTCTAAAGGTGCTCACAGTCTGATCAGTAGTAGATACATCACTACTCTGAGAAAAATCTTCCATGGCCACAGGAGGTACAGAGCAGACACCTCTATTTCACTCAATTTATGAACAGAAGTTGAGAAACAAGGAATAGACTCGTGAAAAGTCACATCTGCATTCACATAGTGTCTCTGGTGTATGAGATCAAAACACTTATATCCCTTCTGCGAGCGTGAGTACCCTAGAAATACGCACTTAATCGCTCTTGAAGCCAATTTGTCATGACCAGGCCCAAGGAGTGTACAAATGCCACACAGCCAAAAGTCTTTAGCGACACAAGAAACAAGTCTACATCAGGATATAGCATGCTCCATGGGATTTACTCATGTAACACAGAGGACAGGAGCCTGTTGATCAGATAACAAGTAGTAAGAACCGCATATCCCCAGTAGCTATGCGGAACACTATTCTGGATAAGTAAAGCTCTAGCTGTATCCAAAATATGGTGATGTTTCCTCTCAGTAATCCCATTCTGTTGTGATATGTGAGGGCATGATGTCTGATGCACAATTCCTAGTGATCCATACAAATCAACCAATTTCTTCGTACAGAATTCTAATGCATTATCTGTCCTAATCACTTTAATGCACATGCCAAACTAATTTTTCACAAATATCACAAATTGTTGAATAAGAGAACCAATTTCAGAATTATTTTCATCAAAAAAGTCCATGACAAGCATGAAAAATCATCCACAAATAATTATGGTCTACCACACGGATAGGACCCCAGACATCACAGTGCATCAAATCAAAATACGCAGAACTAGAAGACTATAGATACTGGAAAACTGGCATGGTGATGCTTTCCCAGCTAACAAGTGTCACACTGAATCTTCATTGCAGGGGACAAGTGAAGGATGATCTAGCCTAGCTTGTCCAATGAGGGGTGACCCAGTCGTTTGTGCCACTACAGGGCACTCCCCGCAGTAGTCGTCTAACAAACCGCAACAACATCCCACACCTCCTTAATCGAGGTGGAAATCATAATGAATCTGAAATACTTGAGTTGAATTCAACTAATGTAAATAAGTGGTATTCAAGCCATCCCACATCTCCTTAGCCGAGGTGTAAAACATGATTTCATCTCCAATGCAGGGAATAACGTTGTTGGCTATTCAACATCCAAGCTCTCACCATAGTATCATCCCGATTCCAAGTTGCATATTTTCCTATTTTCAGGTCAGGTGGTGCTTCAATAAGCACATGCTTCTTCTCATGACCCTTCATCGTGACAAGAAAGGTTTGAGACCAACGGGGGTAATTGGTCTCATCCAACTTCACAATCGGAGCAAAGAAGGGGCTCTTGTACACCCTATTTCCTGTACTCAATCCTAAAGACCTTCAGATTCTTGTGATGAAGCAATGCTAACTCCAAACACCAAAAAGGACGCAGACAACATATCTGAAATCCTATGCTAAACACCAAAAATACAGGGAATACACACCCCATAGAGCACAAATAATCTCTAAATCTTCACTGAGAAATACACACCCCACTAATCATGTAATCAGGGGAATACACACCCCAAATCAGACCACAAGATCACAGAGAGCTATACCACACATAGGAAGGTTCTTAATTCAAAACTCCATAAAACCTCTTTATAAAGTTTTGTTGGCCAGCAGCCTGCTCTCCGGTGGCCTGGGCAACGGCTGGGAAAGAAGGTGACCGACAGAAAGTTGCGACCAACGAGCTGCTCTACGGTAGCATCAGACGTGGCAGTGGCATGCTGCTCTAAAGCGGCGACGGCGGCCTACAGGGTGGCAGTAGCCTACTGCCCTCTATAGAGCAGCAGCGGCCGATTGTGGCTGCAGCAGCGGCGACCAGTGAGGTTGCTGCAGCGGCGGCAAGTTGGCATCGGCCTGTCGCGAGGGGTGGTGGCGGCGGCCGGCGGTAGGGGGCTTGAGGTAGGGTTAGAGTTTGTTGTTTAGTGGAGTCCTCGACTTAGTGCTTTGATACCAAGTTGAAGAAAAAGTGATTTCTTACTATTCCCAAGCCATCCCTACACCTCTATATATAGAGGTGAGGAAAAAATTACATCATAAATCCAACATAAAATATGAAAATAACAAATAGCCCCTTATACATAAAACATAACTCAACAGACTTCAGTTCTGGTTGACAGCTGGGAAAGATTTCGATTTAGCTAGGAAAGACTTCGATTTAGCCGGAAAAAACTTTTGCTTTTAAAGGTCGAGAAAGACTTCAACCTTGGTCGAGGTTGATGCGATTCAATAGTGCTACATTCCTTTCTCCATGTCACAGAAAAGACCTTGTGCATAGGAAGGGGCTTCTTTTCCTTCTCCTTACATGCGTGGAGAATAATGGCCTGGAGTGTGGTATACTTCACTCTGATAACAGGTTGAAAATCGTGCAAGGTGGAGCATGGAGGCTCATTTGATGGAAGAAGAGATAGAGAGTGGAGTTTGTTAGAATAGGAAGTATTATTATGACTCAAAGGGGAATACAAGAGAAGACTCTTTATATAGAGATAACATATTCCAACATTTGGAAACAATAGATCTTATCACTAAATAAATCCCAAACATATTTCATAAAACCCACATACTAAAAGTAGAAAACTTAACAATTAAGCAAATAACTCAACTTGGTCCCTTGGACCACCAAACCACCAGCCCTATGGGCCCTCTACTGCCTATCAAGTGGCACTTGTCACATGGCCCATCTTTATTCCCAATAAGAACTATTACAAAGCAATTGAATTACCATGTCATTTTGTATGCTGTTGGATGTACTTTTTAGGATCGTATGACGGGGAGAACAATTAGTGGTGGACATGAGGAGGGGGGTGTATATCGGCGAGTGCAGAGTCCAGTTGCAGCAACCTGTCAAACGAGTCCTACTGGGAGTGTCTTGCAATGGCACAAACAACTAGGCCATCCATCTCTATACAAGCTACGTCGGCTCTTTCCACATCTGTCACCAGCTACGAAGATTCAGTATGATGCCTACTAGTTGGGGAAGCATCACAAATCCAATTTTCTAGGTTCCATGCATCTTAGTAGTTCTGCTTGTTTTGACTTGATACATTGTGATGTTTGGGGACCTAGCCGTGTGGTAGATAGATAAGGCCATCGTTATTATTTGATTCTAGTGGATGATTTTTCTCACCTTTCATGGCTATTTTTATGCATAATAAATTTGATGTTGGTATCATTATTCAGCATTTTGTGGCTTTTGTGAAGAACCAGTTTGAGGTCTACATTAAAACTATTAAAATTGACAATATTTTATAGTTTTGCACCAAGCAGTTGGTGGGGTTTTATAGTTCTCTTGGCATTCTACATTAGACTAAGGTTTTAAATATCGATATCGATATTGCATCGACAAGTCAAAAAAGGGATATATTGGGGATATATTGGGAATATATCAGGGATATATCGCTAATATAGATGAATTTTGAAAAAATCACTCAGAAAGACCCAAAATATCCCAAAATGTCATAAATTTTATGAAAATTAACATTTTAATAACTAATACATCACGAAAAAAATGCCTAAAAAATGAAATTTATAAATTTTGAATGAAAATATAATAGAAATGCACTAGTTGAATATCAACAAAGTCATATATTAAAAAGAAAGTATATAGAATATAATAATAATTGAAAAATGTTCATAGTATGAGTCGCATTTTGTGAACCACCCTATTACTCTTCTTAGTATGAGTTCAAAACATGAAATCACATCTCTTACCAACAAAGATGCACTTGGTGAAAGAAGACATGATTTAGATAACACAAGCGTATATAATGGACAAATATAAATGCTCAAATAACTAGAGAGAAATTGTGCCCATCATGGCATAATACACAATTTGTAAGGTTAGTAGTGGAGATCAACAAAGCACCAGTGCGCAAGTACTTAAATAAACCATGCTGAAACAAGTGAGCCTGTCAACCCTAGGTTGTGGGGGAAGGAAAGAACCATCATAGATGACATCCTTTAATCAAAGGAAGATGACAAGAGAGCCCTTTCAATACCCCCATGGATTATCAAAATGCTTAATTTTATGCATCTTTTTATAGAGGTTTAAAGATGCTAATGTATTTCTCACCCACATTTTAGAATCTTCTTCCTATTTTTCAATAAGTAAAATCAAATGCAATAACTGAATCGTCGATAAAGGATGTACAGTTCTAAAGTTGAAATATTTGATAGACTACAAGGGAGCAAGAACACTAGCATGTACAGCTCTAAAGTTTAACAAAAGTCCATGATATCGACGTTATATCGACGATATCATGAAAAAAAGATACTTCATGTGATATCGATATATCCAAACCATCGATATCGATATATCGGCGATATATCAAACCCTGCATCAGATCTCCTGCCTCCACACATCACAGCAAAATAGGGTTGCAAAACAAAAACATAGACATTCTAAATACAGCTCGGGCTTTACTCATTGAGAATAGTGTACTGCATACTTACTGGGGAGATGCAATACTTACAGCTTGTTACCTTTTTAACAAGCTTCCTTTGTCTGTTATCCACGAGTAGGTGCCATGGACAGTGTTGTACCCTGATGAGAAATTGTTTCATGTGCCTCCTAATACATTTGGTTGTATAGCTTTTGTTCACTTGCTTGGACCTGGTCGAGAGAAGCTTACCCTTAGAGCAGCCAAGTGTGTGTTTCTTGGCTATTGTCGTATTAAAAAAAGATATAGATGTTTTGATCCCATCTCTAGAAAACACTATATCAATGTGGATGTTACATTTCATGAGTCTATTCCTTTTTTCTCCACATTGGGATATCAATTACGGGATGTGGAGACTACTGTGCATATGCCTGTGCCTCTAGTATCTATGGATGACTTTGCCAGTAGTAACAGAGTTGTTACCTCCTTAGAGTAGCCTATGAGCACATTCAAAGTAGTGCCACCAGATGAAAAGACATTCAAAGGCACTACACATTAGCTACCTATCAGTTATAGAGAAAAGCATACTCACACCCCGCCTCCAGTGACTACTGAACCACCATCGTCCTCCCCCGTTCAGGTATATGTTGAGCCATCTGATAATGCTTCTCTTGTTGATGTTACCTCAGATCAAGTGTCTGTGGATATTAATGATGATGTGCCTATTGCCATGCGGAAAGCTCCCCATTCATGTGCTCAGTACCATGTTGCAGGGTATGCAGTCTCCACTGATACTCTGAGTATTGAATTTCATGCATTTACTGCTGCAATTTCTAGCTCGGAGCTTCCTACTTCATATCAACAGGCTTTACTTGATCCTCATTGGAAGTCGACTATGGAGGAGATGTCTGCTCTCTGTGACAAGGGCACCTGGAGCTCACTCTGTTACCCTCTGATGCGTACCTTGTTAGTACTAAATGGGTCTTTGCCTTGAAATACAACCTAGATGGGTCTATTTCTCGATATAAGGCTTGCCTTGTGGCCAAAAGATTCACCCAAACCTATGGAGTGTATTTCTTTGACACTTTCTTGCTGGTTGCTCAACTCTCCACTATCTGTATACTTGTTTCTGTGGCAGCACACTACAGATGAGCATTACACCAATTGGATGTCAAGAATGCATTCTTATATGGGAATCTTCAAGAAGAGATATACATGCAGCAGCCTCCTGATTTTGAGGTTCAGGGGGAGTGGTATTTGTAGGCTTAGAAAGGCTATTTATAGCATTAAGCAAAGTCCCCGAGCTTGGTTTCAACGCCTGTCAGAGGCCTTGGTTGTGGTTGGGTTGCAAAGGTCTTCTTCTGACCATTCCTTGTTTGTAAGGAAGATCAATAGTGGTACTGTGGCTTTTCTTGTTTATGTGGATGACCTGATACTCACAAGTAATGATGTAGCTGGTATTTTTTAGGTGAAGTACTTAGCTCACCAGTTTGCCATGAAAGACCTTAGGAGGCTCAGATATTTTCTTGGCATTAAGCTTGCTACGAGCAAGAAGGGTATTATTATGTCCCAGAGAAAATATGCTCTAGACATTCTCCAAGAGGCAAGCACGCTTGGGTCTAAGGGTTGTTAATCTCCCTATGGATCCAAAGGCTCACTTATTTGATGACGTAGCAAAACTGATTGATAAGAAGGCCTATAGACAACTAGTGGGAAAGTTGTTATATTTAACTATTACGAGGCCAGATATTAGTCTTGCAATGGGTAAGCTAAGTTGGTTCTTAAACAAACCTACTACTGATCATTGCCAGGCAGTGATGCAGGTCTTGAGATATATCAAGGAGTGCCTAAGTCGTGGTCTTCTGTTCCAGAGGAAAGCTTCTATGAGTGTTGTTGCTTATTCTGATGCTGACTATGCTGATAATATCAGGGGCAGAAAATTTACTACAGGTTTCTGTACGTTTGTAACAGGATATCTTGTGACCTAGAGGAGTAAGAAACAGAGTGTAGTATCACGTTCAAGCACTGAATCAGACTACCGCGCCATGACACACACAGCAGCGGAGATGATCTGGATATGGTCATTATGGCATAACCTGCATGTTACAGTTGATGAGCCGATGGAAATGTATTATAAGAGGGTTGCAACCTATATAGCTAACAATCCTATGTTCCATGAGAGAACTAAGCATGTAGAGGTAGATTGTCATTTTACCAGGAGTCTTATCCAGCAGGGGTTACTGCGTATTACTTGCATTGCTTCTTCAGATCAGACTGCAGGTATGTTTACTAAGCTGTTAACTCGCCCTATGTTTAAGAAGTGCAGAGATAAATTGAGCATGGTTGACATATATGCTCTAGCTTAAGGGAGAGTGTTACGTTGTCTGAGGGTCATTTGGTTATATTTTTATTTTATTGGACTCATGTTATAATTTTTCCTCACCTCTCTCTATATAAATAACTGTAGGACAGGCTTAGTAAAATAAGATTTATTTTTTTCAACAATATAAAAAGAGGGCTAGGGTTTCTTTTGCATCTTTTTGGTTCAACATAGTAATAGAGCAACGATCCTAGGTCGATGCTCCAATATCCCACTGAAAAAGAATCCACCACAACATGATTGGATCACCAACATGGAAGTGATCTGATGGAGAACGACTTCTACACCACCACCACTACCACCACCAATGATGGTTGCGCTAACTAGGGAGGTAGCAACAGCAGTCGTACCATCGCTGGGCAACCTACCGACGTTGGCAGCACCACCGTTGGGCTATTTATCGTCAGTAGCACCGTCGACAGTGGGCTGTGGTCGCCGATAATAAGGGTTGCTGCTGGTGGTGGCTACCAAGTCCTTGTTATTCATGTTATACTTTACGTGAAGAATCTTCTCTCACGCCTAGTTTTGATGGTGATGAACCTTCTCTCACCTCTGTTGGACAACCTCAGTTTCTACCAGGTTTGCATGTGCAACCCAAGAAGTTGTAAAGAAGAAGATCAGGAGCACATGGATAATCAACTTTGGCACCTCCATTCATCTTACTGGAGACAGACCGTTTGCAGAACCCTGTGATTCCACGAGGAATTCGAGATGTGCAGGTGGCAAATGGAGCAACCTCTCCTGTCATAGTAGTTAGACGTGTAGATGTTACGTCCAGGATAAAGATAAAGAAGGTATATTATGCTCCTGAGTTTCCCATGAATCTTCTGTCTATGAGTAGAATTTGCAAAGATCTTGGATGTCGTGTTATTTTTTATGAGAGATACTGTTATTTCTAAGACTGGACCATAGGGGAGATTATTGGTAGTGGCATAGAAAGAGATGGTATATACTATTCGGACACACCTACATTGTTTACTGGGGCTATGTCAATTTCTCATGACCCCCTACTATGGCATCGTAAACTTGGACATCCCTCCATAAAGAAGATACACTAGATGTATCCAAAATTATTTGATTTATTGATTATAGATCGTAAAGATTGCCAGTTGGGGATAAAGATGTCAACGGGTCGAGTTTGGGTCAGATTTTATTATTACCAAATCCATCCCCATTTACAAATTCATTATCCATATCGACCCCAAATATAATCGAGGAAAATCACCCCATATCCATTAAATTAATTGGTACTTATTTAATTTACAGCTATCAATTAACATGTTAGTTTATATATCACACCATTATGTTAAAATACCACAAGGAAAAATGCATATTCTACTATTAAAATTTCTTAAACACAATCATCTTTCTCAGTCAACAAACAAAAATAACATAACGGAAAAAAAAATACAATTCCATCAAAGTATTCAAACAAATACAACAATGCAGTACGTAAATGGAGGAAAGGCAGATTTTACATGCTCCTAAGAAGAAGAGAACCCTCCAAGGACCAAGACTTACAGTTTGTTCATAGACGTGGCATCGTGAACACCACCCAGTCCCGGTGTGGTGCTACAGCTGCTCAGAGAAAGGACAAAGGAGAGCAATTCTCCCGCTGCAGACAATGGGAATGAGAATGGTTGAGATGGAAATGCTAAATTTGATTGAAAATGGGATGGGAATTGCAGTCAAAACTGCTTGAGACGTTGGAAACTTAGAAAAAACATTGACACTGGCAGCCCCACCTTCTACTTGGATTTGATGATATTTGGAAAGTTGAAAAGATACGTGAGCATTGATGATTAGGTAGCCCTTGGAAATTTAGGGGTATTCGGAGTTGGGAAGTTTGGGATTTTTAAAATTGGGATTTTTGGAATATTTAAAATTCCTAGAGTTTTTGCATATATAATACATTTATATCGGGTATACGGGTTTGAGGGTATCTTTACCCATACCCGAACCTAAACCCGACTGGGTTTGCATCCGAAAACCCAAACCCACTTGAATATTAAATGGAGTGGGTATTACCCATCCAAATCGGGTCAGATCGGTTCTCCGTTGGGGAGTACCAAATTGACATCCCTAGTTGGAGAAGCATCCCAGGAGTAGCTACCCCAGGAGAGATGCTAGTGTTAGTTTAATGCATTTTTCCTTAGTACATTGTGATGTCTGAGGACCATCTAGAGTTGCCTCTATCGATGGACACAGATATTTTGTAGTACCAGTGGATGATAGCAGTAGACTTACTTAGGTGTTTCTGATGAAGACTCGCAGTGAGATTGCTTCCATTGTTCAGCAATTTTTTATCCGAGGTGCAAACACAATATGATACTACTATTCGAGTCTTTTGTAGTGATAATGTAAATTTATGCATAATGATTTACAGGAAACTTTTCATTCCAAGGGGATCATTCACCAGACCTCCTGTGCTCATACTTCCCACCAGAGTGTAGTTGTTGAGCGCAAGTTGCGCCATCTGCTTAATATTGCCACGACTTTGATGTCTCATATGAAGGTTCCTAAGCAATTTTGGGGTGATGCCATACTTTTAGCAGCATACTTGATTAACCGGTTGCCAGCTTCTGTGCTTCATGGTCAAATCCCATACCAGGCTATACATCCTGAGTACAGTAGGACTTTTCCCTTGCCTCTGAGAGTTTTTGGGTGCATACGTTTTGTTCAAAACTATGGTATTCACGATAAATTTGCTTCTCGTGCCACAAAGTATCTTTCTTGGTTATTCTAAGACCCAGAAGGGCTACAGGTGTGATGATCCAGTTCGGAGGAGGTATGTTGTTACTGCTGATGTGACCTTCTTTGATAAGATCCTTTACTTCTCAGAAGAAGGGTCATCCATAGAGGCTGTCATACAGGAGACACAAGTGTATCACAGGAGATCACAGGTAGATGATTCCTCTGATGATGAGCCAGCTCAGCTTGTTATCCCCAGATATAGGGGTGATTCAGATAGAGATGAGACCGTGCAGAGGAGATTTAGTGCCACATGTATGCTCCATCCCATTTCTCGTTATACTACAGTCTCCCATCTCCAGGAGGGAGATAGACACATTGCATCTGCCATCACTACTGCAGTTGCTCCCAGAGATTTCTTTCAGGCTCTCCACAATCCAACGTGGAAAGCAGCTATGGATGAGGAGATGCATGGTCTATAGACTAGGAAACAATGAGATCTTGTTCCATGTCCTGAGGGTGTCACAATTGTTGGGTGCAGATAGGTGTATACCATCAAGTATAGATCAGATGGGATAATAGAGAGATATAAGGCTAGACTTATTACCAAGAGATTCACCCAAACATATGGGGTGGTTTACCTTGAGATCTTTTCACCAGTTGCTCGTATTACTTCTATCAGGATTATCTTGTCTCTTGCTATAGTTAAGCAGTGGCCTTTACACCAGCTTGATATAAAGAATGCTTTCTTATATGGAGATCTTGCTGAGGTATATATAAGACAGCCATCAAGTTATGACAGTCAGGGAGAGCTTGTTTGTCACCTACGGAAGGCTATTTATGACCTGAAGTAGAGCCCATGAGCCTGGTTTAAGAGGCTCAATTTGGAGATCAAGAAGGTGGGGTTCCAGCAATCTACCACTGATCATTCTATATTTGTTAGAAGGACAAAGTATGGTGAGACATGGAGAGTTGTTATCTTGTTAGTTTATGTTGATGATATGATCTTAACTAGTGATGATATTGATGGAATAGCGGAGACAAAGGCCTTTCTCCAGTCCAATTTTGTCACCAAAGATTTAGGTGACCTTCACTACTTCTTGGGGATAGAAGTGTTCGTCAGTAGGCTGACTTATCTTTATCACAGAGGCAGTACACTTTACAGATCTTAGAGGAGGTTGGACTGCTTAGGCCCATACCATTTGGGATACTAGTAGAACCACCTTCAGGCCACTACTCTAGTGAGGCAGATCCTTTGTTTGAGGATCTTACCAGGTATCATAGTACTATTGTCGTTTGTTTTACCTGACTATTATACGACTAGACATTAGCTTTGCTATCAGTCGAGCCAGTCAGTTCATGCAGAGTCCCAGATACAACCATTGGCGAAATGTGTCTCATCTTGAGATACCTGAAGGGCACCCCAGGGTGAGGTCTGTACTACAGTACGAATGGCTCTCTTAATTTTGTGGCATATTCAAATGCGTATTATGCAAGGTCAATTGAGGATATACGATCTATGTCAGGCTTTGCTATCTACCTAGGAGGAAATCTAGTTTCATGAAGGAGCAAGAAATAAAGTGTGGTTACTCGCCCTAGTGCCGAGGCAGCATACAAGTCCATGGCTCAAGCTACGTGTGAGATCATGTGGATGGTTGGTTTCCTACGAGATTTAGGGGTGGCAGTTGATACACTGTTCCACTCTATTGTGATAATAAGTCTGCTGCTTACATTGCATCCAATCCAGTCTTCCATGAGAGGACTAAACATATTAAGGTTGATTGCCATTTTATACGGGATGCAACTTTAGAAGGCAAAATAAGTACCCCTTATATATCTTATGAGCTACAGGTTGTTAACATTCTCATCAAACCCTTGAAGAAGCGTCATGATTTTCTAAACAAGAAGTTGGACCTCATTAGCATATACGTCCCAACTTAAGGGGGAGTGTTGAGTTGTGAGGGGTTATTTGTTATTTCTCCTATCCTTAGGGGGCACTTATGTAATTTGCCCAGTTCTCTTTTGTATAAAAAGAGGGTTAGGGTTTCTTTTGGAGGCTAATGCATCTTTTTGGTTCAACAGATAGCAAGATAAATTTTCTCCATAGATCGTCAAGTGTATCTTTTTCGGATACTCATGAACTCAGAAAGGATGCAAGTGCTTTGATCTAGTCAATCAGCAACATCTAGTTACCGTATATGCTACCTTCTTCGAGAAGGTTCCTTCTACTTTGAAGAATGGTTGGGTCTTGACCTCGCTCCTCATAAATCACAAGTCTATCACAGGCATAAGAAAAACCATTTTCACCTCCCTTGCCTATTGTACTTGTACTTCCACCATAAGATAACTCTACCAAGATACCTCAAGCATTAGACCAAGAAGAACTAAATGATCGACCTATTGCCCTAAAAAATCTACTCAATCTTGCACTCTACATCTTGTGCCACATTATACATCGATAGAACATCTAGGTTGAGAATAACAACAATTCTCCTAAGCCTTACTTAGTATAATGACATTGTGTGATTACTCAGAAGCCTCTCAAGATCCTTAATGGATAGCAGCTATGGATGAAGAGATGGAGGCTCTAACTTCTCGTGGCACATCGGAGCTTATGTCCTTCCCAACTAACACAAAATTGGTGAACTACAAATAGGTGTACACTGTGAAGTATTTTGCAGACGACACTATTGATAGATTCAAGGCTAGACTAGTGGCAAAGGGATTCACTCTGACTTATGGTATTGATTATTTTGACTTTCTCACCTATTGCTAGAGTCTCCTCTATCCAAGTTATTCTATTTATAGCTGCCAACAAGAATTGGCCCCTATTTCGACTAGATATGAAGAATGCCTTCCTCTATAGATATCTCACTAAGGAGGCATACATGCGGCAACCACTTGGCTATGAGAGTAAGGGGGAGCAGGTTTGTAGACTAAAGAAGGCCATCTAAGGACTCAAGTAGGGTCTTAAAGCTTGGTTTAACAGGTTAAGTGCAAATATGATGAAGACAAGCTTCAAAAGTTCCACATCAAATCACTCTATTTTTATTAAGGGTTATCATATTAATAGTGTATGTTGATGATATGATTCTCATTAGAAATGATAGCTTTGGTATCCACGAGACAAAAGCCTTCTTGAAAAAAGTCCGTCACCACAGATCTTGGCAAATTGAGATACTTCTTGGGAATAAAAGTAGAGAAACAAGAGGATGGTCTTTCACCTTCTTACCGACATACACATTAGACATTCTCGAGGAAGGCGGACTTCTAGTTACTAAGCTATCTGTTGTACCTATTAAGTAGAAGAAAAGACATGCGGCAACGTATAATAATCCATTCTTTCACGTCCATAAATATCGAAGCACAGTCGGCAGGATAAGCACACGAGCTGATATCAGTTTTTCCATGAGCAAAGCTAATCAGTTCATGGATAAACCATGTTATAGTCACTGGCACAATGTCTTTGATTTTGAATTGCCTCAAGGGAACTCCTAGAAAAGGTCCTTATTACATAAACAATGACTCCGTTGATGTATGCTCCTACTCAGATGCAAATTATGTTGGATCAGTTGAGGATAGAAAATCGACAACAGGCAATGTCGTATTCCTAGGAGGCAATCTTGCCTCTTAGCATTGCAAGAAACAAATCATGGTTGCCCACTCAAGTGTTAAGGCTGAATACAGAGCTATGGCTCATATAGCTTGGGAAGTGATGCGGATCATCTCCTTTATGACAAATTTTTGGATTCGAGTGTAGACTCTAGTTCCTATGCTTTGTGACAATAAGTCTACTACTTATATTTCCTTTAATCTTATTTTCCATGAGAGAATAAAACACACCGGGGCTGACTGTCACTTTATCAAAAATGCAATACTGGAAGGCAAAATCATCACACCTCACGTTGCCTCAGAACTTGTTGATATCCTTGTAGAGGTGTTGAACAAGAAGCGACATATCTTTCTGTGCAACAAGTTAGGCTTGATAGACATCTACACTCCAACTTAAGGGGGAGTGCTAGAGTATATATAGTGTTTATCTATTTTTTATTTATAACTGAAATCTCCTGTAATTTCTCCCTTCTCTCTACATAAGAGAGATCAAGGCTTTTCTTCAAGTATAAGAAATTGTGTTTCCTTTCACAAAGAAATGGCAAGACAAACTAGCGAAGTGAAATCCGTAAATAAAGATAAAAACAACTTTTTAATTAGAGAAAGAAACTGCTCTAGATTAATGTATATTTTTATACTCACTGGTTGTGAACCATCAAAACTTGCAGCCGCTCTTGTACCTTGCCATACACCTTCAACTTCAAAGTGTTCCAGGGGAGCAGTGGCTGCAAAGACAGACTCACGGATAGCACAACCTCCAAGCTGCTCTCCATTTCTGAAAGGGCCATACCAGTTCTCTGAAAATACCTTTATTTTCTGCAATTTACTGGTTTTTTGCTCCAGTTGAATGACCTGAATGACCCTAATGCGTTTCTCTCGATCATTTGGATCAACTAAACAATGCTCCAATTCTAGAACTTTCCCTTTATTCTGATCCTTCAAATTCCAGACAGCAACATAACTTCCTCCTCTGTCGTATGCAAAAGCAGCTATTTCACTGTTACCTTCACCTATGACTCTTTCCTCTGTAGTATATCTCGTGGCAGCATCAGCTTCACATCCAACTGTAGGAAGCAGCTTTATGAGCTTGTAAGTCACAGTGGGGACCCCTGTTTCTGCAAGTGTAGGGCATTGAGTTTGCCAATCGAAAACTTCAACTCCCCACTCCCTGAAGGCTTCTGGAATGACAGATTCAGGAAGTTCTATTGGCTTCCCATCGCTAGTGAATTCTGCCCCATATCCGTCCCACTCTCCTGAAACACAGCTTGCAAAGTCTCCCCAATCTATCATCAACACAAACAGCCACGTGAATGGAAGGCTACGCAATCTATAGATATATAAATCCTATAGTAGACTAAGGATGCAAGATTATATATGCAATCAGTAGCCAGAAGTATCATGCATATATGGTGGAAACACCAATGGTTTACATAGGTTTCTACAGAATAGCTTTATGGGTCAGTGAATATCATTATCCTCAGGGTCATCACCTAGTGAGAGCATATTAGGCAACATTACATTAAGTCATCTCAACAGTCAGATTGGAGGATGTTTTGACCTCGTGATCTCAATCCCATCCACCATACACTCTTGCACAGATATGAACTAAAAGCAACCGCATTTGGTATTTTGATGCTATTAAAGAACATACTTCTTCTATAGCTTGTCCATGAATCAGAATAAAGTCTGTCAGAGATACAGGGCAGAGCTCTTATGGAAAACTCTTTGGCACTGCCACCAAGCAAGCATTAAAGCCACTTGGGATGCCTTATCAATTATCAAGTTTTTATTTAAAGCATTAGACATCTTCAGGGAACCTGGAAATATCACTTCTATGGTCCATTCGAAACTCACCC